>OX381716.1:57638363-58874724 GCA_947462335.1 Harmothoe impar | reverse complement strand
CAACCATGGAGAAAAATGCCCTTCATATTATCCCCAGGAGTAGAGGTGCTTATCGAAAAGTGATCGATCCCCTTATATCGCCCGTCGTGTCATCCGCCCTGAATGCGGATCTGGTGGTAACCATGGCAACCAGTACAATATTGGATATGGAGAAGCTAAGGTCATCCATCACATAACGGGAGTTATATCTTACACACCGGGGGGGGGGGGGGGGCTGTCAACGAGATACTGATGTAGATATGAAGACAAAGGTCCTCAAGTGTTAGTCTGTTAAATAGATTATTTCATGAGTTGAAGATTGGGCCGTATTTCACTAGGCTTTGGGCCAAGTAGAAATGCAGCTGGACTTGAATCATCAAAAAATATAATAATGGGAGCTTAAAAGGAAAGACCAGTGTAATTTTAAGTGGCCTTCCTTCAGTAGTATTCACATTAATTAGTCATTTTCTAAGATATATACTGTCAAAATATTCACCATGTACTATATGACCTGAAATATACAGTGGCAGGTCAGGGCAAAAATGACGTCACAAAGCAACAGAAATGTACCAGACACACTCAGTCCATCTCCATTGATTAGTCTAGACACCATCATAATGACTTCTTGATTGGTTGATCGGTAATCTACACCAATCTTAGTGTGCAGTGACAGCCACCAAAGGGCCACTTAAGGGCCAATCATAGGGCAATGAAGCTGCAGACGATTTTGTATATTCTATCTATTTCATTTATATTGGCTATTATGGGCTTCTAGAAAAAACTTTTCATGAAATGTGAAGATAAGCGGGTTTATAACTACTTTATGTATGTCATGAACAGCTCCTTAATCATACATTATCTGTCTGGTGCACTATAAATCATAGTCGAATATACACTATTTTGATAGGATTTGCATGACTGGGTAGATCTTTGGTCTCATGTGAGGTCACTCTGTTCTTCTTTATTTCGGGCTTAAAGGCTACTTGGTGCATATTTCAAAAGTGTGTATCTCAGAACATTGTAGATAAATAGCAATACCAAAGATATAAAACCACATAAAATTACGCTGGTCTTTTCTTTTAAACTAGCATTTTCTATGACATAAAAACGTAAACCTACAGCCATTTTAGTCGATCACAGAACGTGAAATACGGGTTCTGTGAAATAAAACGTTCTTTGGTTAAATAAATGTTGGGATCATTTTGTCAAAATCATTATTTTCACATTCTCTAAATCGATAACATACCATTCTATTCAGCACTCAATAAAAATAGTCTGAACACCCTACAATATGGCAAGAAGAATTTGGTTGATTCAAGGTGAGATGCCATCTTTGAAGGGTTGAAGACATGAGAAGAGCCCACCATAGAGCAGTGTTGAGACACATGTCACACACAGGGCCTTACTTATACTACTCCAGGGATGTCAAGTGCTACGATTTTTTCCGTAATTTTCCGATGTTTTACTCCAATTAAGACCATTACGATTTCCGCTTGCAAATTACGATTTTAGTCATTTTTAAAATGTGTATATTTAATCAGTCCTAGCCCCTACCTGCGTGCTCACAACAATGTGGGGGATATATCCACAGAGAGAAACCCCCTTCATCCTCTGCCGACAAACTGACCCCCTATGCGTAGGCATTAATGATTATATACAATTAAGTATGATGCCATAAATTAACGATTTGCAAATGCATAAGACAATGAACAACAACAAAAAAGTGGTGTGTAAAATATGATGAATTTGAACTTTTGGGTAGTCTTAGTTGCTGATTGTAACAGAATTCATTGCTATTTTAATAGTTTCATCTCATTCTTTCTACATGTATATGTTACGCCCTTGGTATCCGTGTTACGTCACTGGGAGGCACAACCAACACATTGACTCCCACAGCTAACTGCAGAAATCAACCACATCCATCAACTCTTTACTATTTATAGACCAATCTGCTCTTAACAACCACATTAAGCCACAGATCTCTCACGAGACCAATATCTAGATGATAGAAGGAGGGGATCTGTTTACGGCACCCAATTAGAGTTGACTTCATGTCCACAATTAATGTGCTGCCTGCCGAGCTAATGAGGACTGCGTGGGAGGAAGTCTACTGGGGGGTGGGGGTAGTATGGCAGGTGGGTGGGGGAGTGCCCGTTCGGGGGGAATCTGTCAGGGGGGGGTCTGCTCAGTGGGGGGGGGGGTCTGCCTGGTGGGGGGGGGGGGAGTCTGCCTGGTGGGGGGGGGGGGGGTCTGCCTGGTGGGGGGGGTCTGCCTGGTGGGGGGGGGGAGTCTGCCTGGTGGGGGGGGGGGGGTCTGCCTGGTGGGGGGGGTCTACCTGGTGGGGGGGGGGAGTCTGCCTGGTGGCGGGTGGGTAGTATGGCAGGTGGGGGGGGGGAGTGCCGGTTGGGGGGGAATCTGTCGGTGGGGGGGGGAGTCTGCCTGGTAGGGGGGGAGTCTGCCTGGTGGGGGGGGGGGGGGGGGAGTCTGCGCGTGGTGGGGGGGGGTGTCTGCCTGGTGGGGGGGAGTCTGCCTGGTGGGGGGGGAGCGTGCCTGGTGGGGGGGGGGGAGTCTGCCCAGTGGTGGGGGGGGGGAGTCTGCCTGGTGGGGGGGGGGGGGGAGTCTGCCTGGTGGGGGGGGGGAGTCTGCCTGGTAGGGGGGGAGTCTGCCTGGTAGGGGGGGGAGTCTGCCTGGTAGGGGGGGAGTCTGCCTGGTGGGGGGGGGGGGAGTCTGCCTGGTAGGGGGGGGGAGTCTGCCTGGTGGGGGGGGAGTCTGCCTGGTAGGGGGGGAGTCTGCCTGGTGGGGGGGGGGAGTCTGCCTGGTAGGGGGGGGAGTCTGCCTGGTGGGGGGGGGAGTCTGTGCGTGGTGGGGGGGGGGAGTCTGCCCAGTGGTGGGGGGGGGAGTCTGCCTGGTGGGGGGGGGGAGCGTGCCTGGTGGGGGGGAGTCTGCCTGGTGGGGGGGGGAGCGTGCCTGGTGGGGGGGAGTCTGCCTGGTGGGGGGGGGGGGGGGTCTGCCTGGTGGGGGGGGGGGTCCGCCTGGTGGGAGGGGGAGTCTGCCCTTAGGGGGGGGGGGGGGGGAGTCAGCCAGACCCACTCATAGGAGTGTTTTACACGTTCCAGGCTCCACAATTCACTAATATGGAGCATCTCCCGGGTATTATACTGGATCTACGCCATATTGTGGAGTGTGTATCCCGTATTACTCAATGTCTATTCAGCATTATATAGGATCTATAGCATATTAAGTCAGGTCTACCCCGCATTATGGCGGGTCCATCCCGCATTATTGAGGGTCTATATTGTATTATGGAGGGTCTATACTGTGTTATACACCATAATTAGTATTGAGGGTTATAGCACATTATAGAAGATCTATACAGGATATCCACTGGCAGGCCTCGGGAAGTGGCAGTTGAAGGCTGTCAATACTGGATTGGCGGCAATGTTTGCCGTAGGCTCCACACAGTGTTAGCTTAGCCTCCACACACGGCGCCCCCCCAGCCAGGGCACATCTAGTCAATGGGGGCATGAAGCAGTAGAATAACTTCATCCGGAACCTTCCATAATACCAGTGGGCATACCAGAATTGTAAAAGGCGACAAAACTTGAGGGGTCATTTTGTGGGCTACTGTGATTGTCACTAACCAAGCTGTTTTGGCAGCCCCTGCCCACATGCGCAGGCTGGGGCCTTCTTGCTGGTGGTCTACCTTGTGATCTCTCCTCAGTGAACCACATCTTAGATATCAAAGGCAGTGGTTTATCTAGCCCTGCCTACTATGGCACTAGCCCAGGTAGGTAGGACCAGGCAAATAAAAGAACACTTGCTATCCTTCAAAAAGAGTAGGGGACGTGCCCCGGTAGCAGTTTCCTCCCTCACCTCATAGATGCGGTCATTCATTTCATAGATCCGATCATCCATAGATGCACTCACTGCTGTTTTGGGCAAGCAGCATATAAATATCTGTCCTACTACTGTGAGGCAGACTACCACTATTCGTGGCTGTCTCCTTGCCAACTTGAGCTATGTCCCGTGAGGTACTTGATGTACGTCTGGATGTTAAACAAATCAATCAATCAATCACATGTAGTGAGACAAGACTGCAGGGTAGTACCACCACCTGCCGCCAGGTGACCACTTTACACAGGGGGTGCGGGGCAGGGCTTGAAGTAACTGAGGACATTTTCATCTCTGACATACACTAATTGAATGTAAATTTCCAAGCAAGAAAGACAAATTCAGGCCTCTTGTAATTTTATCATGGTGAAGATTATGGCCATGGCTTGGTATTTATCCAAAGAAAAAGGGGATGGGTATTCCATACTCGTTTCACGGACCTGTGTACACCGCCACCTGGTGGGAGCTTATTGCACCTCCCCCACACCTGTCAGGTCTTAGTGGCCACATGCATAGGGAGATGGTCTGGAGTGTGACAGGTCCCTGGTCAAATCTTGCCAGGGTATCCTTTGGTAGGAAAATATTTTCTCCTTAGTTTAGCATGTATCTTGTCCAAAAGCTTGCAGAAAATTCTGCTTTTCTTATGCCTTTATAATGTGTATTGATAAGCGAATAAGATCTAGCTTCATTAGAGAGTATTGCTTCCATATATGGACATTAGAGAAAGCATTGACACTGGAGTTGTTCAGGAGGTAGCCACTAGATGGGGCTATGGTGACCCATTTGGTGAGGATTTTGGAGTTCTATAAACCCCACCAGGGAGTGAGTATGTGAATTCCCGCTTTGATTCTTAACAATGAAAAAAAAAGGAAGAAATTGGGGTTCAGGGACAGAGCCCAATTTATTCCATGTTTGCAAATTACATACATTGACCAACTTCTAGAATGTGAAAGTGGTTAATAAGTTCTGCCATCCATCATACTTTGAGTAAGTCACGTGACCTCCTACTCTCCCACAGATCTTTAGAGGTTCCCAAATGGTAGATACCTCTGAGAATCTGCTGAGAGAGTGTATTAGTGACGTCACTACTTGCTGGTTCCTGCTGGGAACCAGCGTAACTGACATAACAACGTCTGACTAGAATGAAGGCCAATTTGGCAGAAAGAAGATAATTATGGTAAAAACATAAAGGTTTTATTGACCAGTTTCCCTTACTGTGTAAGGGAAACTGGTCATATTTAGGTGCTACGGCGCATTGACTTTGCCTTGGCCGTACCCTCCATTCACTTAGCATTGGGCAGTGATCAAGGGTCCAACTGTGCACATTGTCTATACCCGGAGCTCCCTTAGTCAGACCCCTCGAGCCCTTAGTCTGCGTTAAGTGCTACTCAGGTAGTAGTCCTCCCCTGCCACCTGTATGCGGATAACCTGCCCCATTGGCCCAAGTGCTAAAGGTCCTAGTTCCCTATATGCAATAGTTATATTCTTAATTGTTTGTTGCTACTTGTGTATTATTGCTCAGCCCACCGGCCTTGTCTGCAGTCAATCTGGCACTAACACTGATCCCATACATCTCAGTCTGCTCGGGTCATAATTATAGGCTCATTGAGCCGTGTACCAGCCGCCCAGGTCAGCAGTAGAGTGTGGTTACGATCACATACATGTACATCTCAGGCCGCTCAGGTTATAATTATAGGCTCATTGAGCCGTGTACCAGCCGCCCTGGTCAGCAGTAGAGTGTGGTTACGATCACAGACATGTACATCTCAGGCCGCTCAGGTTATAATTATAGGCTCATTGAGCCGTGTACCAGCCGCCCTGGTCAGCAGTAGAGTGTTGTGACGATCCCATACACTCAGGCCGCTCAGGTTATAAGTATAGCAGAGGTTAAAGTTTCCTCTGGTACTACGTCACAGGGTGATGATTGGGGGGCAAACAAAGCCTCCACGTGGTTAGGTAGTTGTACCATGATAGATTCATTAGACCGAAATTTAATATATTTGCGTACCTGGGTAGTAGTATAGTCTGTTGTTTTTACTGAAACTGAAACTGGTCTTGCAGTGTGCTGCACCTTCCTCAACCCTAGCAACCTCGTGTATAATTTTGATAAAATCATGGAAAAACTACCAAAAGAACTAACAACTCTAACGGACCTGAGAGAGTGCGAACGCCTGCCCCTCGGGACAGACGTTCTCATGTCCGTCCTAGTAGGTAGTTCTCTGCCGGTTCTCTCATGATATACAATAGTATTACCAACTGTGCATCACACTATAAGCGGCCTCTCCGAACATTTACAGTAAACCATGTCAAGATAAGACCATGTTGAACATAAGATGTAACTAAAGGTACTCAAACATGATGGGAGAAAATCAAGTCTTTAAGGCCGGGCTTTAAGGGCAGTAGTTACAATGCATTGAGTAAATGGGGGGCGGAAGGGGGGGGGGGGGGTGTCTTATGAAACACACCAGCATATATTAGGTAGTTTTTTTTCATTATTAAACTAAATACAAAGTTTATTGGAAACAAGACCTTCATAAATCTTTTTACTCTCGCCATCGTCATTACATGGCATGGGTTCTTTACTTTCTTCCGTCTTTTCTCTTTTTCTCTCTTCGTAAGAAGAAAACTATTATTACCATATGTATACTAACCTACTTATGGCCTTATGGTCAATAGATGTGTCGATGTGTCGAAAATTCTAATTCACTTTTATAGAAAAGGTTAGGTAAGTTATACATGAGAGGAACATGCTCCTAAATGCGCATTTTCCTGTTATACAAAGCTTTATAAGGGCTTAATTGCCCTTTATTACCCCCGCTCATTGGAACAAATGCTGGTGATTGTATAACACGGTCTTCTAGGCCATGCATCCTGCCAGGATAAATAAACGAAAATCAAATCAATACATTATGTCGGTCATGATGTATGAAGGCAGCCCGGGTCAGTAACTTGCCAGTGTTGTAGTTAGGCATCATGCCGACACTTTGACACTCCCAAAGGCTTAGCATGATGCAACAATGCAGCCCTGGCATATAAACTCACTAGGGATGCAATAATGCATCATGGTGATTAAAGGCACTCTAAAGCAAAAACCACATGAGAAAGCATACGGCCATAGGCGTATAGATATTTGTATGGGCTCAAGTGCCTAACGCAACACAGCATGAGAGCCATTGAAAGACCGTACACACATCAATTCATGCATGTGTATGTATGCCTTCGACCGTGGCTTTGACTTTATCATACCTATCCAGGCCGTATCTTCATATCTAATTGAGAAATAGACAACCAAGATAGATAGCTGTCTAGGCTGCAAAATAGAGGTCTGGGCTACAAAAATTAAAAAAAAGTCTCCCATAGCAGACTCCTTCAAATCTTCCAGTTCTACTTCATTATCAGATCGATAGAAAATCATGCGGCAAAACACCTGACATCATGCAGTCAGACAGCAAACGTCATGGACGTCATGCAGTCAGATAGATGACGTCATGGACGTCATGCAGTCCGACAAATGACGTCATGCAGTCAGACAGCTGACGTCATGGACAACATGGTGGAGCATGTCCTTCTATTGTAAATCTGAGGTTAGCCCAGTGCCAACAATCACAGTGTATCACTGCCACAACTAATCTAGTGAACTGAAGGACTACACATTCTACATAGGATTGATCATTTTTGGGGAGTTGTAAGTAGTTTCTCAGAAACCACATCTATCAGAGCTGCTGTCTGCTGCAGGAGCACCAGATGTGGCCGACTAGGGCCGAGTCGTCACCAGGGGCACAGGGGTCACCACCGGGTCACCACGGGGGTCATAGACACCGTCACCAGGGGCACAGGGGTCACCACCGGGTCACCACGGGGTTCCATAGACACCGTCACCAGGGGCACAGGGGTCACGTAGGGGTCACCACGGGGCCCATAGACACTGTCACCAGGGGCACAGGGGTCACCACGGGGTCACCGTGGGGTTCCATAGACACCGTCACCAGGGGCACAGGGGTCACCTAGGGGTCACCACGGGGCCCATAGACACTGTCACCAGGGGCACAGGGGTCACCTAGGGGTCACCACGCGGTCCATAGACACTGTCACTATGGGGGTCCATAGACACCGTCAGCATGGGACATAGATAGATGGATGGATAATTTTCTATATATAAATAGATAGATTTCTATAGACGGATAGATAGATAGACAGCTAAAATAATAGGTTTGTTGCCTGCTTCCAATGGCTGTCAAGGGTTACTAGATATCACGATAGGATGCTGTGTGTTTGCATTGGCTGCCTTGAATCACCAGGTGGCGTATGTCCACACGGTGAGGATGTCGCACCATGTACCCGGACTGTGAGCGGGGCGGTGTTGTTTCTACCATTGTGCTGTTACAAAGTGCCACAAGGCGTCTTTGTGTGGCTCACATCGATCCCAGGCTCCCCAGGGGCAGCATCCATGCTGCTGACCGGGCGGGGGCGGCGGGGGCGGTAGGGGCTGGGCGGGCTAATATTGGTCCACTGGACACAGGGCTGTCTGAATAACTGACCAAACATGTAAATAGTGGCGGCTGTGGTCAGTGCTGGAATCTGATGAATCTGGGGTAGCCTGGAGGAGCTGCCTCCACCCATGTAGCAGGGGGGGTGCAGTGTGTAGGCCAGTTAAGCCCCGTGGGCACTGGCATTAATGTGCCTGACTTCCTGCCAGAAAGAAAAAAATATTCCAATTTCCTCTCTAATATCAGCCTAAGCTAATGCAGGAGACATATGATATGGTAAATCCTTTGGCATGGAAGTAAAATGGATAAAAACGAAATCAAAGGGAAAGCGATGGAGGGGAAAGATTAAAGTAATATATAAGGGAGCAAACGATAACTGATATGGAGCCCAGGTCCAAATACTGTATGTAAAAGAGACAAAGCAGTGTTAGCAAGTTAAGTATCCCGCTAACTTCTGTTCCCATGTACTGTTACCGCAGGAGGTCCACTGGGGAACGGGAGCTGTGTGGTATCACTGTCACTGTGTCCTACCTACAGCCCAGTTAGAATGACTCCTCATCATCTGACCACTGCATATCTATCTGCAGGTTGTTACAGGGCCTACGTGCAGGTACATCAGGCAGATACAGTGGGTGGTTAGTCTATAAGGTAGATCAGGCAGATACAGCGGGTGGTTAGTCTATAAGGTACATCAGGCAGATACAGCGGGTGGTTAGTCTATAAGGTAGATCAGGCAGATACAGTGGGTGGTCACTTTATAAGTGCATCCCCCTTTGATCTTCATGATGGGGGCATTAAGGAGTAGAAGGAGACAAAACCTGAGGAGTCACTTTGTGGACTACTGTGAATGTCACTAACCAAGCTGTATTGGCAGCCCATGATTTCATCATCCAAAGATGCGGTCACTGCTGCATTGGGCAAGCAGCATATATCTGTCCTACTACTGTGAGGCAGACTACTACTGTTTGTGGCTGACTCCTTGCCAACTTAAGATTTGTCCCGTAAGGTACTTGATGTATGTCTGGACATTAAACAAATCAATCAATCAATCAATCAATCTATAAGTTCAGGTAGTTCGGGCAGATACCTAGACATTTTTGTCATTTATTTTGGTTGCTAAGCAAAACGGTTTCTATGGGAACATGGACTAAATCCAACTTGAAAATATATCCAGAATTGTTAGTTATTGCCACAGGAACACCTGGAGTGCTTTTATTATAATTGCATAGTTGTAAAACGTTTATAACTGAGTTCTTATTTACGGCTGTTATCTGTGTTTGTAATATCTTGTATTTACCGATCTACAATAACGGACTATCTCCTCTGCAGGTGGCACTTCCCCATGGCGGGCTCGGTGACCCTGCTGACCTGGGGCATGCTGCGATACAAGGCGGCCTATGTGCACGCCGGGGAATGGGAGAACGCGCTCGACTCCATCAAGTGGCCCCGGGACTACTTCAGGCTTAGTCTTACGACTTTGTAACAATTGGATCGTCTTTGACCGGGTGACATCTTGCCTTTAAATTATCTTAAGAGTGTTTACAAATAATAATGTAGTAGAAAAAAGAGTCAATTTCAACAGGAAAAGGCCATCGGCCAACTTTATTTGCTATCTTCATACGCCACATTTTTGTTTGCTTTTTGAAGCTGCGTAGAAGAACAGGTGTGAACAAGTGGGCGAAAAAAATGTCCAATTTTAACAGATTTATCTTTAATTCTGAGTGTTATGCACTTCCATGTCGGTAGAAGTGTTGCTGCTGGAAGTACTGGGCTGATAATTGAAGTTGATCACCACTCCACAGGCGATGGAGGCCCCGGAGAACATGCCACTGGCTGCCGCGGCGAGACCTGCCATTGGGTTATCCGTCGAGGGAAACATGGGGACCAAGGCGGGCTGAGGTGGAGTTGGGGCTGGCAACATTCTACGGGCAGAGGACGGGCCGGAGTTGGTGTTTTGATTCCACTGCGACAATGGAAAGCTAACTGGTGCAACAGCTGCTGTCTGAAGGGCCAAGGTACGATCTGTGCGACTATCCGGCAGGGTTTGTCCTGTAGCAATCAGTGCCATGTTCTTTCGCTGGCGTATAGAAGGGACTGCATACTGATTTAGTGAGTCCACAGAGGCATGGCCAGTCAATTGGATAGCCGCAGTAGGAGGAATCTTGGAGCTCATCAAGTTCTGAATGGTTGTACGTCTGATAGAATGGTTGGTAATATGTCCATCAAGCTCTCCCTCCTGTGCTACGGTAGGCATGATTTTTCTCAGCTGATTTATTCCCATTGCTGCATTCTTGTATATCTAAATAAATTCCTTTCTTATTATGCTACTTACATTGTTTAAAACAAATTAATTTCTTCCTCTCAGAGCATTCTTGATATAAATATAAATGTATTTACCTGTCAATGGCCCTATGGATACTAGTCAACGTGTCCCACTCAAAGTCTTCTCCATTCTGGCATTTTACCGTCAATAAGTAGTTTGCAATGTAGTTGTTCAACTGTGCAGGCGGGATGTCGTGGGCAGTCCTCAGCTCCAGGTGAGTCAAAGTTAGGTACTCATTCATGTTTGTTATAACCTGTATAAAATGAATAAAATCAAACTATCAATACTGTAATACATTTATTTATTTAAGCCATTCAATACAGTACTTTCATGTTCTTTTATCATTAGTAAATGTATTTTATATTGAAAAATAATCATTTTTTTAAATTTTATTGCCAGAAAGTAATAGAAGCAATTTTTACCTGTGTGGTTTTTCTCACTGTGTTCTTGCTTTGCTGTCCAGCAATATAACTTTCTAGTGCTGCATCGTTCAGTGGAATGTTGACTAATATAGGCCTATATTCTTCGTCTCCAGACTGACCTACTCCAGGCTGTCGATCATTGTCACCAACTTCAGGCTCTGGAGGACAAACTTCGGGAGCTGCAGCAACTTCAGGCTCTGGCTGAGCTGTATCAAGTTCTGCCTCGGGGGGCTGAGCTGTATCAAGTTCTGCCTCGGGGGGCTGAGCTGTATCAAGTTCTGCCTGCGGCTGATCTGCATGAACTTTTGGCTCGGGAGCCTCTATGATTTTGTCGATTTTACCTTGGAAATCCCTGTCTTCTATGGACGAGTGAGACGACCTATATCACCACCAACTGCGCCAATCATCTCATCATCATCATCATCTTCAACCTGTGCAGAAATGGCGAGTTCTTCATGAATCATTTCTCCAAGTAAGTCCATGTCTACGTCAAATTCCTCGTTGTTTTGCAAATGTAACTTTTCAAATATCTGTATCATCTGTGCGACAATTTGTCCGTCCACCAAATTACCCAAAATATCCTCTACAAGGCTCTCTTTGTTCATTACTTTGTCCCAATTTATCTGAATCGGCTCCATCGGGCTGATTTTCGCTAACGAATGACGAAAATCGTCTGCTACACACGCTTTTTGCCGCTCAAACCAGAGGGCGCCAGCGGGCGCCGTAGTTCCATGCTACGCTGCGAGGTGGCGCTGTTGTTGCACCAGCATCCGCATGGACTACTTTCCCAACCCGCCGTATCTGACACGTCACAATACACACGTTTGTATTACACACGTAGCGAGTCCAGAGCTTCTACGTTGTAGGAATAGGCTTGTCAAATGCTAGGTATAATAAATCAAAGTATAAGTGTCACAGAGACATTCCCCTGGAAATTGCAGTACTTTAGAAGTGTATTTGGAAGAGGCGAGCTGCTGTACAAGGTTCTCTGCAGTGTTACGGCATTCTTCCCTCCAAATATGCCTTTACTCCACAAGGTTTGCACCTGCTCAGGTTCAAGCCCATCACTCTTGTTGGGTCGTCCACCTCTTCCCAGGGACTTCAGCTCTCGTCGTCTAGAAGCAAGTACAGCCCTGGAGGACTGAAACTCATCGTCAAGCAGGATACTGTGTGGGTAGTGCATGTACTTGAGGTGCCTGGAAAATACAAGGTAAAATCCATTTTAGTTTATTGTAAATTATTGGCAAATACAAGTCATAAATAAAACCCATATCTAAATAAATTCCTTTCTTATATGCTACTTACATTGTTTAAAACAAATTAATTTCTTCCTCTCAGAGCATTCTTGATATAAATATAAATGTATTTACCTGTCAATGGCCCTATGGATACTAGTCAACGTGTCCCGCTCAAAGTCTTCTCCATTCTGGCGTTTTACCGTCAATAAGTAGTTTGCAATGTAGTTGTTCAACTGTGCAGGCGGGATGTCGTGGGCAGTCCTCAGCTCCAGGTGAGTCAAAGTTAGGTACTCATTGATTTTCATTATAACCTGTATAAAATAAATAAAATCAAACTATCAATACTGTCATACATTTATTCATTTAAGCCATTCAATACGGTACTTTTATGTTCTTTTAATATTAGTAAATGTATTTTATATTGAAAAATAATCATTTTTAAAAATTTTATTGCCAGAAAGTAATAGAAACAATTTTTACCTGTGTGGTTTTTCTCACTGTGTTCTTGCTTTGCTGCCCAGCAATATAAGCCTCTAGTGCTGCATCGTTCAGTGGAATGTTGACTAATATAGGCCTATTTTCTTCGTCTCCAGACTGACCTACTCCAGGCTGTCGATCATTGTCACCAACTTCAGGCTCTGGAGGACAAACTTCGGGAGCTGCAGCAACTTCAGGCTCTGGCTGAGCTGTATCAAGTTCTGCCTCGGGGGGCTGAGCTGTATCAAGTTCTGCCTCGGGGGGCTGAGCTGTATCAAGTTCTGCCTCGGGGGCTGAGCTGTATCAAGTTCTGCCTCGGGGGGCTGAGCTGTATCAAGTTCTGCCTCGGGGGGCTGAGCTGTATCAAGTTCTGCCTCGGGGGGCTGAGCTGTATCAAGTTCTGCCTCGGGGGGCTGAGCTGTATCAAGTTCTGCCTCGGGGGGCTGAGCTGTATCAAGTCCTGCCTCGGGGGGCTGAGCTGTATCAAGTTCTGCCTCGGGGGCTGAGCTGTATCAAGTTCTGCCTCGGGGGGCTGAGCTGTATCAAGTTCTGCCTCGGGGGGCTGTGAGCTGTATCAAGTTCTGCCTCGGGGGGCTGAGCTGTATCAAGTTCTGCCTCGGGGGGCTGAGCTGTATCAAGTTCTGCCTCGGGGGGCTGAGCTGTATCAAGTTCTGCCTCGGGGGGCTGAGCTGTATCAAGTCCTGCCTCGGGGGGCTGAGCTGTATCAAGTTCTGCATCGGGGGGCTGAGCTGTATCAAGTTCTGCCTCGGGGGGCTGAGCTGTATCAAGTCCTGCCTCGGGGGGCTGAGCTGTATCAAGTTCTGCCTCGGGGGGCTGAGCTGTATCAAGTCCTGCCTCGGGGGGCTGAGCTGTATCAAGTCCTGCCTCGGGGGGCTGAGCTGTATCAAGTCCTGCCTCGGGGGGCTGAGCTGTATCAAGTTCTGCCTCGGGGGGCTGAGCTGTATCAAGTCCTGCCTCGGGGGGCTGAGCTGTATCAAGTTCTGCCTGCGGCTGATCTGCATGAACTTTTGGCTCGGGAGCCGCTATGACTTTGTTGATTTTACCTTGGAAATCCCTGTCTTCTATGGACGAGTGAGACGACCTATTTCACCACCAACTGCGCCAATCATCTCATCATCATCATCATCTTCAACCTGTGCAGAAATGGCGAGTTCTTCATGAATCTTTTCCTAAAGTAAGTCCATGTCTACGTCAAATTCCTCGTTGTTTTGCAAATGTAACTTTTCAAATATCTGTATCATCTGTGCGACAACTTGTCCGTCCACCAAATTACCCAAAATATCCTCCACAAGGCTCTCTTTGTTCATTACTTTGTCCCAATTTATCTGAATCGGCTCCATCGGGATGATTTTCACTAACGAATGACGAAAATCGTCTGCTACACACGCTTTTTGCCGCTCAAACCAGAGGGCGCCAGCGAGCGCCGTAGTTCCGTGCTACGCCCCGAGGTGGCGCTGTTGTCGGACCAGCATCTGCACGGACTACTTTCCCACCCCGCCGTATCTCACACGTCACAATACACACGTTTGTATTACACACGTAGCCAGTCCAGCGCTTCTACGTTGTAGGAATAGGCTTGTTAAATGCTAGGTATAATAAATCAAAGTATAAGTGTCACAGAGACATTCCCCTGGAAATTGCAGTACTTTAGAAGTGTATTTGGAAGAGGCGAGCTGCTGTAAAAGGTTCTCTGCAGTGTTACGGCATTCTTCCCTCCAAATATGCCTTTACTCCACAAGGTTTGCACCTGCTCAGGTTCAAGCCCATCACTCTTGTTGGGTCGTCCACCTCTTCCCAGGGACTTCAGCTCTCATCATCTAGATGCAAGTACAGCCCTGGAGGACTGAAACTCATCGTCAAGCAGGATACTGTGTGGGTAGTGCATGTACTTGAGGTGCCTGGAAAATACAAGGTAAAATCCATTTTATTTTATTGTAAATTATTGGCAAATACAAGGTGAAATCAATTTTATTTTGTTGTAAATTATGGGCAAATACAAGTCATAAATAAAACCCATATCTAAATAAATTCCTTTCTTATTATGCTACTTACATTGTTTAAAACTAATTAATTTCTTCCACTCAGAGCATTCTTGATATAAATATAAATGTATTTACCTGTCAATGGCCCTATGGATACTAGTCAACGTGTCCGGCTCAAAGTCTTCTCCATTCTGGCGTTTTACCGTCAATAAGTAGTTTGCAATGTAGTTGTTCAACTGTGCAGGCGGGATGTCGTGGGCAGTCCTCAGCTCCAGGTGAGTCAAAGTTAGGTACTCATTGATTTTCGTTATAACCTGTATAAAATAAATAAAATCAAACTATCAATACTGTAATACATTTATTTATTTAAGCCATTCAAAACGGTACTTTTATGTTCTTTTATTATTAGTAAATGTATTTTATATTGAAAAATAATCATTTTTTAAAATTTTATTGCCAGAAAGTAATAGAAACAATTTTTACCTGTGTGGTTTTTCTCACTGTGTTCTTGCTTCGCTGCCCAGCAATATAACCCGCTAGTGCTGCATCGTTCAGTGGAATGTTGACTAATAAAGGCCTATTTTCTTCGTCTCCAGACTGACCTACTTCAGGCTGTCGATCATTGTCACCAACTTCAGGCTCTGGAGGACAAACTTCGGGAGCTGCAGCAACTTCAGGCTCTGGCTGAGCTGTATCAAGTTCTGCCTCGGGGGGCTGAGCCGTATCAAGTCCTGCCTCGGGGGCTGAGCTGTATCAAGTTCTGCCTCGGGGGGCTGAGCTGTATCAAGTCCTGCCTCGGGGGGCTGAGCTGTATCAAGTCCTGCCTCGGGGGGCTGAGCTGTATCAAGTTCTGCCTGGGGGGGCTGAGCCGTATCAAGTTCTGCCTGGGGGGGCTGAGCTGTATCAAGTCCTGCCTCGGGGGGCTGAGCTGTATCAAGTCCTGCCTCGGGGGCTGAGCTGTATCAAGTTCTGCCTCGGGGGGCTGAGCTGTATCAAGTTCTGCCTGGGGGGGCTGAGCTGTATCAAGTTCTGCCTCGGGGGGCTGAGCTGTATCAAGTCCTGCCTGCGGCTGATCTGCATGAACTTTTGGCTCGGGAGCCGCTATGACTTTGTCAATTTTACCTTGGAAATCCCTGTCTTCTATGGACGATATGAGACGACCTATATCACCAACAACTGCGCCAATCATCTCATCATCATCATCTTCAACCTGTGCAGAAATGGTGAGTTCTTCATGAATCATTTCTCTAAGTAAGTCCATGTCTACGTCAAATTCCTCGTTGTTTTCCAAATGTAACTTTTCAAATATCTGTATCATCTGTGCGACAACTTGTCCGTCCACCAAATTACCCAAAATATCCTCCACAAGGCTCTCTTTGTTCATTACTTCGTCCCAATTTATCTGAATCGGCTCCATCGGGCTGATTTTCGCTAACGAATGACGAAAATCGTCTGCTACACACGCTTTTTGCCGCTCAAACCAGAGGGCGCCAGCGGGCGCCGTAGTTCCCTGCTACGCCGCGAGGTGGCGCTGTTGTCGCACCAGCATCTGCACGGACTACTTTCCCGCCCTGTCGTATTTCACACGTCACAATACACACGTTTGTATTACACACGTAGCGAGTCCAGCGCTTCTACGTTGTAGGAATAGGCTTGTCAAATACTAGGTATAATAAATCAAAGTATAAGTGTCACAGAGACATTCCCCTGGAAATTGCAGTACTTTAGAAGTGTATTTGGAAGAGGCGAGCCGCTGTACATATTGTGCAGGAAGAGACTTGGAGTGTTCCCTTAGACACGTTACCGTACTCAGCACCACGTGTTGCCACATAAACCTTCTTCCTGACTGAACAACGTCTTCATATCATGTCACTAGCATATTGAATGTCGATATTATATTACAGCTGTCCAAATACAATGTAGGTTTAGATAGATATTAGTACTTGAGGCTGGAAGCCTGATGACCCCAAGCTGTAGGTGTGTAGACGGACACAGAGTGACGACTGTGTGCCACTCACCTACTGTAGGTGTGTAGTCAGACACAGAGTGACGACTGTGTGCCACTCACACCTACTGTAGGTGTGTAGTCAGACACAGAGTGACGACTGTGTGCCACTCACACCTACTGTAGGTGTGTAGACGGGCACAGAGTGACGACTGTGTGCCACTCACCTACTGTAGGTGTGTAGTCAGACACAGAGTGACGACTGTGTGCCACTCACACCTACTGTAGGTGCGTAGACGGGCACAGAGTGACGACTGTGTGCCACTCACCTACTGTAGGTGTGTAGTCAGACACAGAGTGACGACTGTGTGCCACTCACACCTACTGTAGGTGTGTAGTCAGACACAGAGTGACGACTGTGTGCCACTCACCTACTGTAGGTGTGTAGTCAGACACAGAGTGACGACTGTGTGCCACTCACACCTACTGTAGGTGTGAAGACAGACACAGAGTGACGACTGTGTGCCACTCACACCTACTGTAGGTGTGAAGACAGACACAGAGTGACGACTGTGTACTACTTTCATGGCACCTACTGTAGGTTTGATTATGTCAGAATGCCAGTACTGGGTCTTAGGTCGCTCAATGGTAGAAAGTGGAGTAAAATCCTTTTATAATGCCTAGCATATGATAGTCTCTTAACCATTGGAAACCGTATGCACACTGCAGTGGCGTATTCCTTTAAAGTGGCATAATCACCGAGCGTATCTAGGTCTAGTACTGTTCTAGTCTACAATGTGGTTAAGTGCGAGTGGTGAGATTGCCCCTTTAATACACCCATCCAGTGGGCGTATTGAGAATGTCACGTGACCTCCTTTTAGCCCATGAGAGTGTAGCAGATTTCTCTATAAACGATCGTCGATTGCCGATTTTCATCACGATTATCTCAGAGAACGCATCATATTTCTGATGGTTTAATTGTCGGAATCGGTTGGTAGCATATGCGGGCATGCATAACAAACTTTACAGCATGAAAATCGGACCAGAAATAAGGCTTTTGAGAGAAATCGTCACCCTAAAAATCGGGAGACACCTATCAGCCATCGGAATAACTCAAAATGATAACAATCGGCGATTGGCGATTTCGGTAAATAATCCATCATGCGGCCTCCTCAGGGTCCCAGCTAAGTTCACCTAAGTTACCTCCTGTTTGATAATAGAAAGATAACCCATTTCCTGTGTATTTCACACAAATATGGTGAGAAAAGAGCATTCTGGAGGACGGTTTGGAGTGAAATAAAGCATTTCATTCATTATTCCCCGCGGGAGAATCACTTGTAGAGGTAAATTGTAGGTGTGGGGGGGTCCTCTTTGTACAGTGGCCATCATTGAGTAGACCGCAGCACATTGTGTCGTTGTGCTCCGACAAGTGTTGTGTTTGTCTAACACCATATGGCACTATTCATGTAGTAAGACATCGATTCTCTCACCTACCCCTCCACGTCTTCTATTGTACTCACATACCACATCACCCCCCCCCCCCCCCCCCCGTTAGAGTGGTATGGATGTATGGTACGCACAGTGGGGTGGGGGGGAGGGGGTGTCTGGGAATCCAGAGATACCATACGGCGGGAGGCAGGGAGGATTGCTGGGGGAGAGTAAGCAAGGTTTGGCAGTGAGGAATCTGCGAGGTAGTGAGGTTATGATGCACTGTGAGAGGCAGGCAGTGAGGGAGGCAGGCAGTTAGGGAGGCAGTGAGGCAGGCAGGCAGTGAGGGAGGCTGGCAGGCAGTGAGGGAGGCAGGCAGTGAGGGACGCAGGCAGTGAGGGAGGCAGGCATTGAGGGAGGAAGGCAGGCAGTGGGGGAGGGGGCAGGCAGTGAGGCAGGCAGTGAGGGAGGGAGCAGGCAGTGAGGGAGGGAAGGGTCAGGCAGTGAGGGAGGCAGGCAGGCAGTGGGGGAGGCAGGCATTGAGGGAGGCAGGCAGGCAGTGAGGCAGACAGGGAGGGAGACAGGCAGTGAGGCAGACAGTGAGGGAGACAGGCAGTGAGGCAGACAGTGAGGCAGGCAGGCAGTGAGGCAGGCAGGCAGTGGGGCAGGCAGGCAGTGAGGCAGACAGGGAGGGAGACAGTGAGGCAGGCAGGCAGTGAGGCAGGCAGGCAGTGAGGCAGGCAGGCAGTGAGGTAGTCAGACAGTGAGGCAGCAGGCAGTGAGGCAGGCAGTGAGGCAGCAGGCAGTGAGGCAGGCAGTGAGGCAGACAGGCAGTGAGGTAGTCAGACAGTGAGGCAGCAGACAGTGAGGGAGGCAGGCAGTGAGGCAGGCAGTGAGGCAGGCAGGCAGTGAGGCCGGCAGGCAGTGAGGCAGACAGGGAGGGAGACAGGCAGTGAGGCAGACAGTGAGGCAGGCAGGCAGTGAGGCAGGCAGGCAGTGAGGCAGGCAGGCAGTGAGGCAGACAGGGAGGGAGACAGTGAGGCAGGCAGGCAGTGAGGGAGGCAGGCAGTGAGGCAGGCAGTGAGGCAGGCAGGCAGTGAGGCAGGCAGGCAGTGAGGCAGACAGGGAGGGCGACAGGCAGTGAGGTAGTCAGACAGTGAGGCAGGCAGGCAGTGAGGCAGGCAGGCAGTGAGGCAGGCAGGCAATGAGGGGGGCAGGCAGTGAGGCAGGCAGACAGGCAGTGAGGGAGGCAGGCATTGAGGGAGGCAGGCAGGCAGTGGGGGAGGGAGCAGGCAGTGAGGGAGGGAAGGGTCAGGCAGTGAGGGAGGTAGGCAGTGAGTGACGCAGGCAGTAAGGCAGACAGGCAGTGAGGGAGGCAGACAGTGAGGCAGACAGGCAGTGAGGGAGGCAGACAGTGAGGGAGGCAGGCAGTGAGGCAGCAGGCAGACAGTGAGGGAGGCAGGCAGTGAGGCAGACAGGCAGTAAGGGAGGCAGGCAGTGAGGAAGGCAGGCAGGCAGTGAGGGAGGCAGACAATGAGGGAGATAGGCAGTGAGGGAGGCAGGCAGTGAGGGAGGCAGGCAGTGGAGCTGTGAGGCAGAGGGTGTGGCAGAGTGGATGTGCGGCCCGCTGGTTGCCGGCAAGCAGCAGTGACAGCAGCCAGTGCTGCAGGATACCAGCAGCAGTTATTGACAAGGCAGTGTGGTATGCACGTATGCTGCCGGCTGCCTGCAGTGTGCACGCAGACTGCACCAGCACCTACCCTCTACCCTACAGGCACTCTGCATCCCTACAGGCACCGAGTGTGGACCTACCCTCTTACAGGGACATACCCTCTACAGCACTGTCTGTGTACCAGGACCTACCCTCTACAGGGATACACCTACAGGCACTGTCTGTGCATCCTGCAACTACCAGGTAGGCCACTGAGGGGCACAGGGGGGTCTGCATGCTGACTGAGCGGGGGGGGGGGTCCTGTCTGTCTGGGGGGGGGGGGGGTCCTACCACACTGTCCTGCCACATTGTCCTACCACCCTGTCCTACCACCCTGTCCTACCACCCTGTCCTGCCACCCTGTCCTGCCACCCTGTCCTACCACCCTGTCCTACCACCCTGTCCTACTACACTGTCCTACCACCCTGTCCTACCACCCTATCCTACCACCCTGTCCTACCCCCCTGTCCTACCACACTGTCCTGCCACACTGTCCTGCCACATTGTCCTACCACCCTGTCCTACTACACTGTCCTACCACCCTGTCCTACTACACTGTCCTACTACACTGTCCTACCACCCTGTCCTACCACCCTGTCCTACCACCCTGTCCTACCACACTGTCCTGCCACATTGTCCTACCACCCTGTCCTACTACACTGTCCTACCACACTGTCCTGCCACATTGTCCTACCACCCTGTCCTACCACCCTGTCCTACCACCCTGTCCTACCACCCTGTCCTACCACCCTGTCCTACCACCCTGTCCTACCACACTGTACTGCCACATTGTCCTACCACTCTGTCCTACCACACTGTCCTACCACACTGTCCTGCCACATTGTCCTACCACCCTGTCCTACCACCCTGTCCTGCCACCCTGTACTACCACCCTGTCCTACCACCCTGTCCTACCACCCTGTCCTACCACACTGTCCTGCCACATTGTCCTACCACCCTGTCCTACCATCCTGTCCTACCACCCTGTCCTACCACCCTGTCCTACAGTCCTACCACACTGTCCTACCACCCTGTCCTACCACCCTGTCCTACCACCCTGTCCTACTGTCCTACACCCTGTCCTAACACACTGTCCTGCCTCCCTGTCCTACCACCCTGTCCTGCCATCCTGTCCTCTCCACACCAGCCAGCCTTCAGGATGAACATGGAGCATAGAGCAGTGATTGGAGTCTAAAACAGGGGGCTGATATGGTAGCTTGCCTTCCACAGAAGAGACCATTCTCTTGTAACTCTAAGTGTCTGGTTATACTCGGACCTCCGCAGGCCTGTCACATCCTTCATTTCATTCAACTGATTCTTACTATGTGAATATGTAGGAGTTGGTTAACCAGATAAAACCAGCCCCATTAGCAGTAGACTTCATTTTCCCCTCACCATTGAGGCTCATTAGGTTTGACCATGAGCCTCTTTATGATTATCCCCCACCACTGGGCGTGTCCCCCAGTCAGTGTCTACTGCAGCCGCCTTGCCCAATATCCTGTGAGTACAGTCCGGCAGTCTCCTCGTGTTTACATTACACACACCACCACTTCACACATGTCTGTCTATGTCTGCCATTCTGTCTAACTACTGTCATCAGCAGTGTGCCGCTGTTACTGCCCTGATGGGAAGCAATTGGAGTCTCGCCTTCCCCCTCCATATATGTATGCTGTTTCACCAAAAAGAGTGGAGCCCGCAGCCCGTGCATTGGTAACAATGTATAAGGCGGTACTGCACATGGCAGCAGCAGCAGCAGCAGCAGGACGGGCGGGGCGGGAGGCACCAGCAGCCGGCCGGCACTGCCTACTGCTGCTTCTTCTGCTGCTGCTGCTGCTGCTGCTGCTGCTGTTGCTTTTGCTGCTGCTGCTGCTGCTGCTGCTGCTGCTGCTGTTACTGCTGTTACTGCTGTTACTGCTGTAACTGCGGCTGCTGCTGCTGCTGATGCTGACGGCGCATACCTCCTGCACATTCGGCCTGAGCGGCATTGGCTTCTCCCATTAATAGGTCAGGGTCCTGCAGCCGTCCTATCGTGGTGCCACGGGGGTAGTACCACGGGGGTAGTACCACGGGGGTAGTACCACGGGGGTAGTACCACGGGGGTAGTACCACGGGGGGGGGGGCATTCCTGCAGATTTGATTACTATGTGTGAATACAATTTCAAGGGAAAGGGTCCACCTTTGGGGCATAGGCACTGACCCGTGTGAGCCCTTTATAAGGGGCACTGTTCAGGCAATTTTAGAGGGAAAGAGGTATATTTTAGGACCATTTGAGTGTTTACAACCCGGGTAATATAAGTACATTGGGCCATGATCAGGCCAACATACCACTAAAAAATGGGCCAATATTGGCATTTTGATATTGGCCCACCGCTGGTGTGACTGCTGGTCCAGTAATGGCCTATGCTTGGAAAAGGATTTCATGTTGGCCCAATGATGGGCCAATATTTCAATGTTTTAACATCATTCCAAGATTAGAAGCCAAACATCAGGGCAACCTTGTAATACATGTGTTGCCTCAACATATAATTTTCAATATGGGACCACTGCAAAAATCACTTATATTGAACAATACAATTTTTTATGCCGAAGTGGTGGCGTAGCCACCTGGTGGTGCCGCCAGGCACCACCAGAACGAGGTATATGATGTTTGCACTTTGCCAGAAGTCAGAACGGGCGCCGCCATCTTGGATTGTGCCGCCATCTTGGATTAAGGTGTCACAACACAAATTTATGCTATTTGATAACAATAATATAAATCAACCTTTGATAGTTCCTGAGGTTGATTATAATCATACCTACCCCCCCTAATATGGACCCAAGGAATTCAAAGGTTCTATCGGTTTGCTGCATATACAGCTGGTTGCCTAGCAACGGCTATTCTAATTGTTTATCTGCCTAGAAACACACATTTCCATGGTCCTGAAGTTGATTATTGGCCGGCGACGTAGTCCCCGGCCATGGTTATGGAGTTCACTTTTCCGTAAGGTTTCAACAGCAGCTGCGCGTCCATTGGATTAGCATTGGCTGCTTTGCTTTTTGCACCCTACATACATATGCTCTCTAATCCCGCACCCCTCAGCACTGCACTCCGCCAGAGTGATCCTAACCCTGCGTCGTCCGCTTTTCCTCTTACGTATAAGACCTTACCTGCAATCAACCTATATGTTGTTCACAGGTCTCACCCAGAATGCACTGCTCATTCCGGTCTACTGAGTTTTCAATAGGTACAAAGCCCTAATATGTTGATCACACCCTCCACACACCAGCAGTATAATCCAGTATACAGACCGCGGCAGGCGAGTCCTACTCACAAAGTGTCATATACCTATGGCTGCACACCTCACCGGCCTGGTGGCTCAGGGTAACGATCAGCTTTCCTCACACTGTCATAATGAGGCCGCTATGGGTTCCTTACTGTTTGGCTCGGTTTTTGGCAGTTGGCTAGCTTGCCATGTCGCCTACAGACCCTATTGTACCTGAGTGTGGAGTGCGGGTGGAGGTTATTAGGCCAAAAAACTGACAGGTAACATGGGAGGGAAATGTAGGGTCGGTAGGTCGGATTTATTATTTTTAATATCTTTTTTAACATGAATGTATTACCCAACTTTTTGGAATCCCCTAAAAAAAATGTTGGCCTTATCAGTCTGCTACTACAGACGACCAGCCAATTTTGTTCACGGGTCTGGCCAAGCGAAGCAGCTCTGTGTCCAGGGCGGGTGGGGTAATTAGCAGCTCTCAGAGAGCTGCCTGTCCAATGTGCGTTGTTCACACGTTATAGGAACCTCTTCTACCAAGTCGTCAAATATATACATTTAGTTGCACTCCTCAGCGCCCCGGTGAGTGAGGGGAACGATCAGCTTTCTGATCTGCCTCCCTAATGTATACTTATACTAAGGTCTGTAGGGCGACATGGCAAGCTAACCCTTTACAGAGGCGTAGGAAGCAATCTTCATTGGGGGAGGGGGGGCAGGGGGGCCCACTCCAACCAATTTTTGTGTCGATTTTTATGCATGATGTATCATATACACATTATATTAGATTGTATGGAAAAGAAGTATTTGAGCCCCCTTTAGTTCTGATTTGGGGTCCCTGCCCCTCTGTCTCCACTTTTTCCTATGCGGGAGAGGTTAGATTTGAGAATTATATTACAGCTCATGACAATCTTTTTTTTGGGGGGGGGGGGCAAACCTATTCAGGCCCCCCCTCCTCAGTGATTGGGGGGGGGGGGGGCGGGCCCCCTGCCCCCCCCCCCCTTTTTCCTATGCCACTGCCTTTAACTCTTTGAGGATGGCATGTTGCTAAAAGATGACATTTGTCGTCATGATGCATGACGTCATCATGCCGACCATTTGGGAGTATCTCTACCCCGTAGGGTCGGCATGATGCATTCATGCAGCACTGGCGAGTTACTCACCAGGGCTGCATTCATGCATCATGACGACCAAGGGCATGATGCATTTAGGCATCATGCACGGCATACTGCATGATTCATGACTTGTCATGCACTTAACCTATAAGGACAGTACAGGCCTACTGCTTCAACTAGACCACAATGCATTTGTGCATCATGACTTTTGTACCTTAACCCTTTTAAGACAGCACATTGCTTCAACTAAGCGATTTATTTATGCATCATGGCCATTGTACCCTAACCCTTTGAAGATGGCACACTGCTTCAACTAGCCAGCGATGCATTTATGCATAATGACTTATACTTTATTGTAACCCTTTAAGGACAGCATGGTGCTTTAGGTGAACCGAGATGCTTCAATGCATCATGACCTCTCCACACTAACCCTTTAAGAACAGCATGGCACATACCTTTTTACCCCCCCCCCCCCGCCCACTCAAGAGGGGCTCAGAATTTTTTTACCCCCCCTCCCCGACCTCTCACTAATAGATGAACACTCCCTTAGTGCACAGTTATAATTATAGACTAATATATGTGATCCAGAATCCTTGGTGGAAGCCGGCCACCACACCTATGGTGTGGATTTCGTAGATCCTTTACATTTTGAATCCTAGTAATCATACCTACCCCCCCTAACATGGAAGCAAGGAATTCAATGGTTCTTTCGGTTTGTTGCTAATACAGCTGGTTGCCTAGCAACAGCTTTTCTAATTGTTTATCTGCCTAGCATCACACATTTCCATGGTCCTGAAGTTGATTATAATCATACCCACCCCCCCTAATATGGATGCAAGGAATTCAATGGTTCTATCGGTTTGTTGCTACTACAGCTGGTAGCCTAGCAACAGCTATTCTAATTGTTTATCTGCCTAGCAACACACATTTCCATGGTCCTAAGGTGGATTATAAACATACCTACCCCCCCTTATATGGACCCAAGTAATTCAATGATTCAGTAATATCATCCTTCCCCCTGATAACCCCTTCCCAGCCCTGCTTTTTTGGTGTCTTGAATGGGTTCCCTTTAAACATACCAACCATATAGACATTATGTTTCTTCGAATGCAAGAATTGCGGTTGTTGCCGCGTATAAAAATGCCTGAGGCATTTTTTTACGCGGCAACAACCGCAATTCTTTTATTTGTATAATTGAATGTGCAAGCATTCTTAAGACATAGCTGTCAAGTATCATCTGTTTAGAGAAAGACGTTTCTGTCTTTTTAATCCATCTTAATTTAAATCACAAAATGGTTAGACATCATACAAACTGTATTACTATCATTTAGGACTTATCCAACTTCATCATCCACAGATGAGGTGTTTCTTTTACTTAAGTTAAGTTACTTTTGATAAATTCCCAGTGGTGTCATGCAGTAAATGGCACTTTTAAATATTGAATGTCATCCATAAACTTCCTCTGACCTTTAATTTAAACATGTGTAGGGGCACGATGTCACCGGGTGTGTCCTGAACCCCGCAGGGGTTGCCATAACCGGCTGTCATTGTGCATCATGCCCTATATGTCTGAGGGACTTGTCAATGAAATCCAGTAAGGTAGGGAGCGGAGAACAGTCAGACAAGGGTTGGTAGTGTAACGGTTAGCATGCTTGTCACCAGTGCGAGAGGTCTGTGGTTCGATTCCCGGCCGATCCAATGACTAAGTTTTCCGCGACCTCTACACATGTAGAGCACACTGGGGGTCACATGTTTTAACCAATGTGATGGCTAAGTAGGAGCCAACCTGTTAGAAACTCTTCAGGCAACATTGAATCCCCCTGGTGGAGATTGCACAGCTAATATTTGACTAATGTATTTAGAATTGATGTTGGGCCAACATCAGAAATAATATTAAGGCCCTGAAATGTTCCAACACTGGGCCAACACTGGGCCAACACTGGGTCAATATCAGCAATATCAAGCATGGACTAGCTCTAGGCCAGGGGCCAACGCAGCAATAGTCCATTATCAGAATTCCAATGTTCGACCAACATTACATTTCAAATGCGTACTTGTCAAGTGTGAGCCATCATTATCATTTGTATGTTGAACCAATGTATGCAATGAGCCATGGTTGGTCTTACAGTTGCGGTGGAGTCAAGCATTCCCAACATTGGCCCAATATACCCTTGCTACCTTGGAAGTGAAGGCTTCGCCATTTTTCCTCCATTTAGTGATCACCCATAGTTTAGTGTTCACACGTGATAAGGGTATATCTCACAGGTAGCAATGATGAGGTCGTGCCTGTGTGGCTGTGAGCTGGCTGTGTGTGGCTGTGTGTGGCTGTGTGTGGCTGTGTGTGGCTGTGTGTGGCTGTGTGTGGCTGTGTGTGGCTGTGAGCTGGCTGTGTCAGGCTGTGTGTGGCTGTGTGTGGCTGTGTGTAGCTGTGTGTGGCTGTGTGTGGCTGTGTGTGGCTGTGTGTGGCTGTGTGTGGCTATGTGTGGCTGTGTGTGGCTGTGTGTGGCTGTGTGTGGCTGTGTGTGGCTGTGTGTGGCTGTGTGTGGCTGTGTGTTGCTGTGTGTGGCTCTGTGTTGCTGTATGTGGCTGTGTGGGGCTGTGTGTGGCTGTTTGTGGCTGTGTGTGGCTGTGTGTGTAGCTCTGGCTGTGTGTGGCTGTGTGTGTGGCTGGCAGAGAACCCAGTCACCCAGTCTCCAACCCCAGTCAACCCGAATGGTGGCACGCTCAGTACAGTGTAAGGACCGGCTCATACCTAACCACTGTTTTGTCAGATCACCAGGAAACAGTTGATCCTCAGGATCCCTGAAAAACCCCGATGGCACCTACTCAATACATGAGTTTATAGGGATAGAGGGTTCATTGTTCACCGTAACAGGCCAATTTTGAAATGCTACATTGGCAATTGTTCTATTTCGATATCCCTCACCCAGTCCTGTGCAGGGGGTTATGTAATAGTGCCGCGATGCGTCCACAGTCCTGTGAACCAGCACCCTCAGACTCTACTATTGATAGAGTCGGCACGGCTGAGACTGCCAGTCCCCCCCTGCTGCAGCAGCAGCACCTGGTGTGGAGGCACTGCCCTAACCTCCCTGTCTCATAGAGCACTGCCCCAGCCGCCGGCCGGCAGTCCAGTCAGCGGCTCTCAGCGCATCACCGGCTCCTGCAGGCCGCATAGTGGAGGCCACAGAGCAGCTCAGAGCAGCTCACAAGGAGTAGCAGGCAGCAGGAGCAGCATTACACCGGCCTGTATACACCAGTCCCGGCAGCATTACCGCCCAGTCCCCGGTCTGTCTGCAGACACGCGCTGCTCAGCGGCATCCCCAGCTCCAGGACACCAGTGGAGGTAAGACACACGTCTAGAGGCAGCAGGACATACAGGAGGAGGAGTAAGGTGCGGCATACCTCCACACAGCCACACAGCTACACACAGCCACACAGCCACACACAGCCACACACAGCCACACAGCCACACACAGCCACACACACACAGCCACACACAGCCACACACACAGCCACACAGCCACACACAGCCACACACAGCCACACACAGCCACACAGCCACACAGCCACACAAAGCCACACACAGCCACACACAGCCACACACACAGCCACACAGCCACACACAGCCACACAGCCACACAGCCACACACAGCCACACACAGCCACACACAGCCACACAGCCACACAGCCACACAAAGCCACACACAGCCACACACAGCCACACAGCCACACACAGCCACACACACACAGCCACACACAGCCACACACACAGCCACACAGCCACACACAGCCACACACAGCCACACACAGCCACACAGCCACACAGCCACACAAAGCCACACACAGCCACACACAGCCACACAGCCACACACAGCCACACACACACAGCCACACGGCCACACACAGCCACACACAGCCACACACAGCCACACAGCCACACACAGCCACACACACACAGCCACACACAGCCACACACAGCCACACACACAGCCACACAGCCACACAGCCACACAGCCACACAGCCACACACAGCCACACACAGCCACACACAGCCACACACACAGCCACACACAGCCACACACAGCCACACACAGCTACACACAGCCACACACAGCCACACACACAGCCACACACAGCCCGACACAGCCACACAGCCACACAGCCACACAGCCATGCCCAGCCACACACAGCCACACAGCGCCACACAGCGCCACACAGCCACACACAGCCACACACAGCCACACAGCCACACACAGCCACACACAGCCACACAGCCACACAACCACACATCCACACATCCACACAGCCACACAGCCACACAACCACACATCCACACATCCACACAGCCACACACAGCCAAACACAGCCACACACAGCCACACACAGCCACAGTGTGAGGGGATCATGCTGTAGGGGGGGTGTCCTGATATGGATAGGGTGCATAGTGATAGCTGTCCTGCTGGCGGAGGGGTGTGTGCATTGAGGTAAGTCTTGTGATAAGAGCTGCCAGCAGCAGGAGTACAGGGTCTGTGTGTGAGGTACCAGCGCTGTAGCTGCAGGCAGTGGGGGGGGGGGGGCTGACAGAGACTGTCACAGCCTCAGGTGCCAACACCACCACCACCCTGCCTCCACCACCCGGCCAGTGCTGAGCCGGATTAACCCCACCTGGACGCATTAGGGTCACAGATTAGCATTAGCGGCACTCACAGCTGGCTGAAGGATCCCAATCACTGTCCTAATACGGGTGATGTCAGTAGATAGGGAACATAGGACAGGGTGTGAAGTATATGTGGGACAGGGTGTGTGGTATGTGGGGCAGGGTGTGGGGTGTGTGGGGCAGGGTGTGGGGCAGGGTGTGGGGTGTGTGGGGCAGGGTGTGTGGTATATGGGGCAGGGTGTGGGGTATATGGGGCAGGGTGTGGAGTGTGTGGGGCAGGGTGTGGGGTATGTGGGGCAGGGTGTGGAGTGTGTGGGGCAGGGTGTGGGGTGTGTGGGGCAGGGTGTGGGGTATGTGGGGCAGGGTGTGGGGTGTGTGGGGCAGGGTGTGGGGTGTGTGGGGCAGGGTGTGGGGTATATGGGGCAGGGTGTGGGGTGTGTGGGGCAGGGTGTGGGGTATATGGGGCAGGGTGTGGGGTATATGGGGCAGGGTTTGGGGTGTGTGGGGCAGGGTGTGGGGTATGTGGGGCAGGGTGTGGGGTGTGTGGGGCAGGGTGTGGGGTGTGTGGGGCAGGGTGTGGGGTATATGGGGCAGGGTGTGGGGTGTGTGGGGCAGGGTGTGGGGTATGTGGGGCAGGGTGTGGGGTATATGGGGCAGGGTGTGGGGTGTGTGGGGCAGGGTGTGGGGTATATGGGGCAGGGTGTGGGGTGTGTGGGGCAGGGTGTGGGGTGTGTGGGGCAGGGTGTGGGGTATATGGGGCAGGGTGTGGGGTGTGTGGGGCAGGGTGTGGGGTGTGTGGGGCAGGGTGTGGGGTGTGTGGAGCAGGGTGTGGGGTATGTGGGCAGGTTATGGGCTATGTGGGAGCTTTAAGATAACCCTTACATTCATCGGGAGTGCCTCTGTTAGGGAAGACAGATAGGGATAGTTATATTTACATCCCGGTGAGTGTAAAATATCACCTCCACATGCACAGCTGATTGGAAGCAGGGTTTCCTTCATCAAAGCCACTGGTCCCCTCTGCCACCCGACCTGCCCGGCAGGCTGTGGGACTGGACTGATAGATTATGCGGCGCTCACCTCACACCCCCATACAGAGTGACACCTCTCCACCCCTGGACGACTTAACCCTCACCCCTCTCAGACGCCTCGCTGCACACGCCTCATACACAACCAGGTCCTGTCTGCTGCGGGGCTCTTCTGTCACTAGCATAGTCACCTGCAGGGCTATATATTCCGTATTGCCATTTAATATTCCTGTCTCATATATTGTATGTATATATTACTGCCTCATATTGTCTGATAATATTCCTGCATCAAATTGTTTGTAAACATTTGTCACATATTCTTAGATAACCTACGTCTATGGTAGGTGGCCATTAGACTAACACCAGGCACATTACAGGCCGGTCCTGGCAAAGCAGTGTGGGAACTTGTTATTTTGCTTTATTCAAGCGTACAGTATATAGCTGTGGTAAATCACTGCATGCAATAACTTGAAGTGTTTGTCACCTAGAGCTCATTGAGGTCCCGGTATAGCCCCGCAGTGACTGGCAGTCTTACCAAGATGGCCGCCTGTAGAGCTCATTGAGGTCCGGGTATAGCCCCGCAGTGACTGGCAGTCTTACCAAGATGGCCGCCTGTAGAGCTCATTAAGGTCCCGGTATAGCGCTTCAGTGACTAGCAGTAAACCCAAGATAACCACCTGTAGAGCTCATTAAGGTCCCGGTATAGCCCCGCAGTGACTGGCAGTCTTACCAAGATGGCCGCCTGTAGAGCTCATTAAGGTCCCTGTATAGTCCCCCAGTGACTGGGAGTCTAACCAAGATGGCCGCCTGTAGAGCTCATTAAGGTCCCGGTATAGCCCCGCAGTGACTGGCAGTCTAACCAAGATGGCCGCCTGTAGAGCTCATTAAAGTCCCGGTATAGCGCTTCAGTGACTGGCAGTAAACCCAAGATAACCGCCTGTAGAGCTCATTAAGGTCCCGGTATAGCCCCGCAGTGACTGGCAGTCTAACCAAGATGGCCGCCTGTAGAGCTCATTAAGGTCCCGGTATAGTCCCCCAGTGACTGGCAGTCTTACCAAGATGGCCGCCTGTAGAACTCATTAAGGTCCCGGTATAGCCCCTCAGTGACTGGCAGTCTTACCAAGATGGCCGCCTGTAGAGCTCATTAACGTCCCGGTATAGCCCCGCAGTGACTGGCAGTAAAACCAAAGAAGGCCGCCGGTAGAGCTCATTAAGGTACCGGTATAGTCCTCCAGTGACTGGCAGTAAACCCAAGATGGCCGCCTGTAGAGCTCATTAAGGTACCGGTATAGCCCCGCAGTGACTGGCAGTCTTACCAAGATGGCCGCCTGTAGAGCTCATTGAGGTCCCGGTATAGCCCCGCAGTGACTGGCAGTCTTACCAAGATGGCCGCCTGTAGAGCTCATTAAGGCCCCGGTATAGTCCCCCAGTGACTGGCAGTCTTACCAAGATGGCCGCCTGTAGAGCTCATTGAGGTCCCGGTATAGCCCCGCAGTGACTGGCAGTCTTACCAAGATGGCCGCCTGTAGAGCTCATTAAGGCCCCGGTATAGCCCCGCAGTGACTGGCAGTCTAACCAAGATGGCCGCCTGTAGAGCTCATTAAGGTACCGGTATAGCCCCGCAGTGACTGGCAGTCTTACCAAGATGGCCGCCTGTAGAGCTCATTAAGGTCCCAGTATAGCCCCGCAGTGACTGGCAGTCTTACCAAGATGGCCGCCTGTAGAGCTCATTAAGGTCCCGGTATAGCCCCGCAGTGACTGGCAGTCTTACCAAGATGGCCGCCTGTAGAGCTCATTAAGGTCCCGGTATAGCCCTGCAGTGACTGGCAGTCTTACCAAGATGGCCGCCTGTAGAGCTCATTAAGGTTGGGTACAGCCCCACAGTGACTGGCAGTAAACCCAAGATGGCCGCCTGTAGAGCTCATTAAGGTCCAGGTATAGCCCCGCAGTGACTGGCAGTCTTACCAAGATGGCCGCCTGTACAGCTCATTAAGGTCCCGGTACAGCCCCGCAGTGACAAGCAGTCTTACCAAGATGGCCGCCTGTAGAGCTCATTAAGGTCCCAGTATAGCCCCGCAGTGACCGGCAGTCTTACCAAGATGGCCGCCTGTAGAGCACATTAAGGTCCTGGTATAGCGCTTCAGTGACTGGCAGTCTTACCAAGAGCTCATTAAGGTGTGCATGTGTGGCCTGCCCTAATGTCGGGTATTAAGACCAGGCCTGCTAATTAAGACTAGATGTATGGCTTACATCACCCCGGCCACCAGGTGACACCATGATACCGTCCTGATAGCAGTAAGAGGCTGTGTGGGTGGCACACGTCCTGCTGTCTGACATCACACCAGCATCTACCTCACACTAAATCTAAGGTCTACTTTATAGAGTTATGTGTATTTCCTTTACACAATAAGATACACACAGTGGCACTTTAAGTATATCTGGCTATATCCACCTGATGATGATGCCAACATGGTTCCGTCAATACCAGGCCCCCATTGCCGGTTGTGTGCAACATAAAACTTGAGTGGTTCCTGGTTCCACCAGTCAGCAGGTCTTCCTGTAATGGCGCTGGTGGTTGCTGAAGTTCAACACCTAGAAGGTTCTTCAGTCACTTTCAAGAACTATTTCCGGTTAGTTTCCCAATTACCAACATTTTCATCTAGAAAAGAAATCGCAAAGCTCTATAAAAGTTGACCACCTGCCTGGATGAAACAAAAAGAGCTAAGTGTAAGAAAGCACCACATCCGCTGTGACCTGCAGCAGCAGTGTGGTCAGTGTCGGTGAGGGATGACATTTACTGGGGACGTCTTCGTGTAAGGTGCCTCAGTAAGAGAACCAGAACGTGCACGTAGTGTGACGGGTAGTTAGACACACAGGTGTGGGACAGGGGAATAGTTGAGGTTGTCAGAATAAAAACACTGTTGGTGTGTTAAGTGAGATCCCTCAGTCTTGAGAGATGTCATGATCGTCAGAGGGGGCGAACTGACAGCTTCATTAAGTGGGTTTGATAGCCACGTCATCAGCTCCCTAGAGGGTTACATTAGAGAAAATTGAGAATTTCTTAATTTTTCTCAGCTCACTGCTCAACCGTTGGTGGACAGAATAGATGTTGCATCCACCTTGGTGTCCACCTGAGGGAGGCACCTGTTAGCTGCAGTACGTGTTGTGTAACACCTGTCAGATCTAGTTGTGTAACACCACATGTTATATGAAACTAATTAAGCAAGCATCAAAGTACATCCTTCGCAAAGAATAGGGGACGCGCCCTGGTAGCGGTTTTTTCCCTCACCTCATAGATGCAGTCATTCATTTCATAGATTTGATCATCCATAGAAGCGGTCACTGCTGTATTGGGCAAGCAGCATATATAAATATCTGTCCTACTACTGCAAGGCAGACTACCACTATTTGTGGCTGACTACTTGCCAACTTGAGATATGTCCCAGGTGTCACAGTACACTTGGACATAAAACAATCCAATCAATCAATCAAAGTACATTCTTTTGTGGTTAACATTCTAGTCCAGTGCACATGGAACTAAGTTTTCTTTTAGTAAAATGACAAGCGTTTGAAAATAGACATGATGAAGACAATATTAAGATAGTTCAAAAATGAAAAGAATAATTTTAAGCAAAATAGAGAAAAGCTCCACAAGTTTGACTATTTCCCAAGGTTTCCAAAACATAGCAAAAATAATCTTCCTCTCTGGATTTTGGAAATTCTTATGCATGCTCTTACATATCAAGCCTAATCGCCCAAGCACTTTTGGGTTACTGTGAGGTTTTTAAGGCACATTTTTAATGTTAGGAAAAATGAATCTGAAGAAAGTGAGACCAAATAGTAGCCTTTGTTCGGTGATGAACAAAAACTAGGTGACTTACATGATAGTGTCTCAGTGGGTGGGCGGCTTGTTGACTCCCTCATGCAGTATTCACCTGTGTGTCCCTACCACCTGTACACTCCCACAGACCCCCCCCCCCCCCACTCTGTGTGTGTCTGGGGGGGGGGTAGTGTAGTGAGAGCCGCACACTGATTTATGCATCCTACACACACTGTACATGTCAGTACTGAATAGTGTGTGGCATAGTCATCACCGACAATAAAGTCCATTACTTCATTTCAAAACATCAATGGCACATCAGCCATGCTTCAAACACATTGATGCACATTATCACCTGGTGTCGCATACTGTGGAGTTTAACACATGCTACATGCCCCCGAAAGGTTCAGGCAGATCCAGTCATGCTAACGGATGAATACACAGTACTGCTTGTCTAGCCTTGATCCTTAGATGCTGTCCCCTATCTAGGGAAAACATTGAATTGTTGTAGTATCTTCATATACTATTCGGTTCTCTTATTGATGGCCCCAGCACAACCAAAGGCCTCCCTCTTTGACTCCATTACAGCTAGCAGTGCACAGTCTTAGTCTGCCCTGTCTCTATTACAACAAGCAGTGCACAGTCTTAGTCTGTGCCGTCTATTACAACAAGCAGTGCACAGTCTTAGTCTGTGCTGTCTCTATTACAACAAGCAGTGCACAGTCTTAGTCTGCCCTGTCTCTATTACAACAAGCAGTGCACAGTCTTAGTCTGCCCTGTCTCTATTACAACAAGCAGTGCACAGTCTTAGTCTGCCCTGTCTCTATTACAACAAGCAGTGCACAGTCTTAGTCTGTGCTGTCTATTACAGCAAGCAGTGCACAGTCTTAGTCTGCACTGTCTCTATTACAACAAGCAGTGCACAGTCTTAGTCTGCACTGTCTCTATTACAGAAAGCAGTGCACAGTCTTAGTCTGTGCTGTCTCTATTACAACAAGCAGTGCACAGTCTTAGTCTGCGCTATCTCTATTACAACAAGCGGTGCACAGTCCTAGTCTGTGCTGTCTATTACAGCAAGCAGTGCACAGTCTTAGTCTGCACTGTCTCTAATACAACAAGCAGTGCACAGTCTTAGTCTGTGCTGTCTCTATTACAGAAAGCAGTGCACAGTCTTAGTCTGTGCTGTCTCTATTACAACAAGCAGTGTACAGTCTTAGTCTGTGCTGTCTCTATTACAACAAGCAGTGCACAGTATTAGTCTGTGCTGTCTCTATTACAACAAGCAGTGCACAGTCTTAGTCTGTGCTGTCTATTACAACAAGCAGTGCACAGTCTTAGTCTGTGCTGTCTCTATTACCACAAGCAGTGCACAGTCTTAGTCTGTGCTGTCTCTATTACAACAAGCAGTGCACAGTCTTGGTCTGTGCTGTCTCTATTACAACAAGCAGTGCACAGTCTTAGTCTGTGCTGTCTATGACAACAAGCAGTGCACAGTCTTAGTCTGTGCTGTCTATTACAACAAGCAGTGCACAGTCTTAGTCTGTGCTGTCTCTATCACAACAAGCAGTGCACAGTCTTAGTATGCGCTGTCTATTACAACAAGCAGTGCACAGTCTTAGTCTGCGCTGTCTCTATTACAACACGCAGTGCACAGTCTTAGTCTGCGCTGTCCCTATTACAACAAGCAGTGCACAGTCTAAGTCTGTGCTGTCTCTATTACAACAAGCAGTGCACAGTCTTAGTCTGTGCTGTCCCTATTACAACAAGCAGTGCACAGTCTTAGTCTGTGCTGTCCCTATTACAACAAGCAGTGCACAGTCTTAGTCTGTGCTGTCTCTATTACAACAAGCAGTGCACAGTCTTAGTCTGTGCTGTCCCTATTACAACAAGCAGTGCACAGTCTTAGTCTGTGCTGTCTCTATTACAACAAGCAGTGCACAGTCTTAGTCTGTGCTGTCCCTATTACAACAAGCAGTGCACAGTCTTAGTCTGCGCTGTCTATTACAACAAGCAGTGCACAGTCTTAGTCTGCACTGTCTCTATTACATCAAGCAGTGCACAGTCTTAGTCTGCACTGTCTATTACAACAAGCAGTGCACAGTCTTAGTCTGCGCTGTCTATTACAACAAGCAGTGCACAGTCTTAGTCTGCACTGTCTCTATTACAACAAGCAGTGCACAGTCTTAGTCTGCGCTGTATATTACAACAAGCAGTGCACAGTCTTAGTCTGCACTGTCTCTATTACAACAAGCAGTGCACAGTCTTAGTCTGTGCTGTCTATTACAACAAGCAGTGCACAGTCTTAGTCTGTGCCGTCTATTACAACAAGCAGTGCACAGTCTTAGTCTGTGCCGTCTATTACAACAAGCAGTGCACAGTCTTAGTCTGCACTGTCTATTACAACAAACAGTGCACAGTCTTAGTCTGTGCTGTCTATTACAACAAGCAGTGCACAGTCTTAGTATGCGCTGTCTATTACAACAAGCAGTGCACAGTCTTAGTCTGTGCTGTCTCTATTACAACAAGCAGTGCACAGTCTTAGTCTGCACTGTCTATTACAACAAGCAGTGCACAGTCTTAGTCTGTGCTGTCTCTTACAGCACTGTGTACACCACCTGCTCCCTGTAACAGTGTGCGGCATGCAGCACCCTAACCGGTACACCTTGTGTGAGGCGGCAGCGTTCAGCCCAATAGGGGACCTGCTGCATGATTTATCACATCTCTACTTCTACACATGACATCAATACCCAGATACCACAAGGCACACACCGTGCTCCACGTCCTGACTCAGGAGATTATATTGATTCTGTGGCATGCTTTTATTTCTAACCTCTATTTCCCTCACGCCCCTCTCCGCAGCCTCTCCCCACGCGGCCCTATCCCCCATTGATGCACGCCTTGTACAGCGGCCGTCCTTGTACTGGGGGACAGTCTACGGTGGGAGCCGATCAATATCTACATGCCCCATACAGTCCACACCAGCCGGTCACACCCCTACAATACAGTACAGCCCACACCCCTACAGTACAGTACAGCCCACACACCCCTACAGTACAGTACAGCCCACACACCCCTACAGTACAGTACAGCCCACACACCCCTACAGTACAGTACGGCCCACACACCACCCAGTCACACCCCTACAGTACAGTACAGCCCACACACCCCTACAGTACAGTACAGCCCACACACCCCTACAGTACAGTACAGCCCACACACCCCTACAGTACAGTACAGCCCACACACCCCTACAGTACAGTACGGCCCACACACCACCCAGTCACACCCCTACAGTACAGTACAGCCCACACACCCCTACAGTACAGTACAGCCCACACACCCCTACAGTACAGTACGGCCCACACACCACCCAGTCACACCCCTACAGTACAGTACAGCCCACACACCACCCAGTCACACCCCTACAGTACAGTACAGCCCACACACCCTACAGTACAGTACAGCCCACACACCCCTACAGTACAGTACGGCCCACACACCACCCAGTCACACCCCTACAGTACAGTACAGCCCACACACCACCCAGTCACACCCCTACAGTACAGTACAGCCCACACACCCTACAGTACAGTACAGCCCACACACCCCTACAGTACAGTACAGCCCACACACCCCTACAGTACAGTACAGCCCACACACCCCTACAGTACAGTACAGCCCACACACCACCCGGTCACACCCCTACAGTACAGTACAGCCCACACACCCCTACAGTACAGTACAGCCCACACACCACCCGGTCACACCCCTACAGTACAGTACAGCCCACACACCACCCGGTCACACCCCTACAGTACAGTACAGCCCACACACCACCCGGTCACACCCCTACAGTACAGTACAGCCCACACACCACCCGGTCACACCCCTACAGTACAGTACAGCCCACACACCACCCGGTCACACCCCTACAGTACAGTACAGCCCACACACCACCCAGTCACACCCCTACAGTACAGTACAGCCCACACACCCCTACAGTACAGTACAGCCCACACACCACCCGGTCACACCCCTACAGTACAGTACAGCCCACACACCCCTACAGTACAGTACAGTTCACGATAATCCGCCCGAATGCCAGCTTTCTTGACGAGTGGTACCTTGGATCATATCACACGAGGTCGAGCCATGTGTGATATGATCCAAGGCCCACAAGTGGAGAAACCAGGAATTCAGATCAATTAGAGTAGATCTCTGCAATTATTTCATGTAATTTTTGATAGATTATATTTAAAAAGACATTTAAAGATTGGTTTCATAGCTATTTTAGTGCATGATCATGGAAAAACAGCCCGTTGGAAATGAGCATCAGTTTCTCCATGGGTACAGTACACCCCATACCGCCTCATGTCTTCCCGCTTCCTCATAATCATAGGGGTACTGTTTGCAACTTATATGGCTTAGACACATTGCTGCATGGGGGCTGCCATATTGGGACAGAACACCCTTACTACCCAATTTCATTTCCCCCAAAAGCCCATGGCACCCTGGTGGATGGAGTGTACAGCCCACATAGCACACGCAAGCCATATTTACTTCACAGATGAAACCACATTTAGATGGTGGAAAAATTCGTTTTTACCTCCACATTATTTTACTATGTGCTTTCCCAATATCCATGTAAAATTTTGAGAAAACCGTAGCCCCAGGGGCAGACTGAGCACAACCTATACTGTACCCTGTTTGGGGGTAGTCTGGGCACAATCTATACTTGTGTCACTGTGTGGGAGTAGTCTGGGAACAAGCATTATCTTACCCTGTGTGGGAGTAGTCTGGGCACAGCCTATACCCTGCCCTGTGGGAGGGGGTAGTCTGGGCACAACCTATACTTTATCCTTGTGGGGAGGGGGAGGGGGTAGTCTGGCACAATCTATCCTTCCTGCAGGGGTAGTTTGGTACCAGCTTGCCGGCGCCCATTGACCTGTGTAGTCGGTGTGGGATCAGTAGCTGAGATCAGGTTACCCTCAAGTCGGTGATTAGCCTGCTCCCCCCGCGGCCGCTGTAACCCGCCATGTAGCGTACTGCAGGGACAGCCTCTGTGTAGCGTACTGCAGGGACAGCCTCTGTGTAGCGTACTGCAGGGACAGCCTCTGTACCATGATGTAGCGTACTGCAGGGACAGCCTCTGTGTAGCGTACTGCAGGGACAGCCTCTGTGTAGCGTACTGCAGGGACAGCCTCTGTGTAGCGTACTGCAGGGACAGCCTCTGTGTAGCGTACTGCAGGGACAGCCTCTGTACCATGATGTAGCGTACTGCAGGGACAGCCTCTGTGTAGCGTACTGCAGGGACAGCCTCTGTGTAGCGTACTGCAGGGACAGCCTCTGTGTAGCGTACTGCAGGGACAGCCTCTGTGTAGCGTACTGCAGGGACAGCCTCTGTGTAGCGTACTGCAGGGACAGCCTCTGTGTAGCGTACTGCAGGGACAGCCTCTGTGTAGCGTACTGCAGGGACAGCCTCTGTACCATGATGTAGTGTACTGCAGGGACAGCCTCTGTGTAGCGTACTGCAGGGACAGCCTCTGTGTAGCGTACTGCAGGGACAGCCTCTGTGTAGCGTACTGCAGGGACAGCCTCTGTGTAGCGTACTGCAGGGACAGCCTCTGTGTAGCGTACTGCAGGGACAGCCTCTGTGTAGCGTACTGCAGGGACAGCCTCTGTACCATGATGTAGCGTACTGCAGGGACAGCCTCTGTGTAGCGTACTGCAGGGACAGCCTCTGTGTAGCGTACTGCAGGGACAGCCTCTGTGTAGCGTACTGCAGGGACAGCCTCTGTGTAGCGTACTGCAGGGACAGCCTCTGTGTAGCGTACTGCAGGGACAGCCTCTGTGTAGCGTACTGCAGGGACAGCCTCTGTGTAGCGTACTGCAGGGACAGCCTCTGTACCGTGTCGTGTACTGCAGGCAGCATGCAATAGGGACAGCCCCTTCACATCAGTTATGCTGCTTCATGGCCTCTGCTGTACTCCTGGTGGGGGGGGGGCAGCACAGGGGTCGGGCAGATAGTGGGGGGGGGGCAGCAAAATGAACTTTGATTTGCTTATAAGCGCTGGATACCATGAGTGGTTTACGGTAAGGCTGGTTTAGGAGTCAATGATCAATTACTCTATAGAGAAGGCCTTCTTATCCACCAGGATGGCCGACAGAAGTAGAATCATGACACTCTGAGGCCATATACTGTTAGGGCAATACTATTGTTAAAATTTAAGAGGAAATCATGAAGGATTAAAACCGATTTTGTTATAATTTCTTTAGAAATGATTTTCTCTGAAAGGGTGTAATTGTCTTTTCACCGTGAGCCTGCATGGCTGTAGGACCTCCATGTGTCATAGCTGCTGCGGGGACAGAGTCTACCCCGGTGTAGGACCCCATGTTTTATACAGAGTCTACCCGGGTGCAGGACCCCATGTTTTATACAGAGTCTACCCGGGTGCAGGACCCCATGTTTTATACAGAGTCTACCCGGGTGCAGGACCCCATGTTTTATACAGAGTCTACCCGGGTGCAGGACCCCATGTTTTATACAGAGTCTACCCGGGTGCAGGACCCCATGTTTTATACAGAGTCTACCCGGGTGCAGGACCCCATGTTTTATACAGAGTCTACCCGGGTGCAGGACCCCATGTTTTATACAGAGTCTACCCGGGTGCAGGACCCCATGTTTTATACACAGTCTACCCCGGTGTAGGACCCCATGTATTATACAGAGAACCCCGGTGTCATCTGCTGATCAATGATTAGCCTCAGCCGCCGCCATGATGAAACCATGACCTTGGCAGGTCAGGCTGGGGGTGAAGGACATTGTCTGCTGGTGCCGTGATGTATCCATGGTGACCTGCCTGCACGGGAGGTACCAGCAGCAGGGTTACCATGACAACAGGCACCCACGTGACTGTGTTAAGGGGCTGTACCACAATACTACCTCCCCGGTGTGAGATTGAAGAGTTCCAGTCAGCCCATGCTGTACAATGCCGGCGTAATCTCATCAGGGTGTGAGTGTTGTTTCCGGTGGATAGAGCGCCGTGCGTGCAATGTGGTCTATCTGGTTAAGGCGCTCATGTATTGTCTTATATCTCATATACATAGTGATGGTGGTGTGTGGTGGTGTGGTGAGGCGGGCCATTATCTTATAGTGCTGAGATATCAGCAGGAGATAGGCTTCCCCAATCCCTGCCTGCCTGCCTGCCTGCCTGCCTGCCTGCCTGGGGAGGAGTGAACACGGGGAGGGGGTACAAGGGTTGGGGGTACAAGGGTTATTTCACGAGGCAAAGCCAATTTTGATGATTGGCTGTTAAATACAGGATTGGGTTATTTCACGGGGGGGGGGCTTAATACGACCCTCCTTGGTTAAGTCAATGGGAGTGTTGCATTCACCATGAAATAAAAGGGGAGGGGGTACCAGGGGGGGGTTGTTACAGAGTTCAGAGTGCTGATCCATACATGGATTATCTGATCTGTAGATCCTCTGTCTGCCACAGAGCTGAGTTATATCTGGGACCACTTTGTTCATCTACACCCTGAACCGGACCGTCAGCTCGGTACTTTTCTTTTTTCAATGAGCTCGCAAGGAACTTGTTCATTAACAAATAATCACATACGAAATGCAGTATAGATTTGTTAACTGGATGCAACAGAAATATATCAATAAATGAGCGTTCATATCAGCATGTACAGGTTTTGCTTATTATCAGGTGTGTACATGCTCAATCAGTGGAGTCCACATGATGAGTATGGAGTCTGGATGAAATGATGATAGATTAGTACATGTATAGATATGTAGATTTAGATGTGTTGTACAGTAGAGGAATAGTAAGAAGTACCAGCCTTAACTAATACTATTAATCAGCAATGCTGTAACAACGGCACATTACTAGTGGCATGTAATAATACTAACACAGTGCATTATTGACGCTAACCTCGTTATGACATGTGTGTGTTGTAGGTGTCCAGCTGGTCACGTGACGCCCCGGGACGCCACACGCGCCCCCTGGTGGGCGGCAGTTAGCTGGTGTAGGACGGTGCCCGCCTCCTGCCGGCAGACAGCGGGACTACAGTGGTACCACACACCACCAACCCCCATACTGGGGACAACTGGATAACCCTGCACCGGGATATACAGCCTATAACTGGATAACCCCATAGGTGGGCCATATAAGGCTATACCCGTAGATGGGACATACAACCTTATACCAGGATAACCCCATAGGTGTGCCATATAGCCCTATCCCTGGATAACCCCATAGGTGGGACATACAACCTTATATCGGATAACCCCCATAGGTGGGGTATCACTTTGTTACCTTATAACCCCATAGGAGGGCTATATAAGGCTATACCTGGATAACCCCATAGTCGGGCTGTATAGCCCTACAACTGGATACCCCCTAGGTGGGACATACAAGCTATAATCTACCCCTGCACCCCCTGAGTAGCACCATGAGTGTGCCGGGGGCTGGCAGGATGGAGGACTTCCAGCAGCGGATGGGGTCTGCCTTCAACGTGGAGTCTGGGGACGTAGACCGCTTCAAGAACCGCCTGATGCGCACCAAGACCATCCAGTCTACGAGCATGGACGAGGAGGGAGACGAGGCGAGTAGCGGGGGGTCGGGGGTGCAGCGGCTGGAGCGCTGCCTCACTACTATGGACCTCATATCGCTGGGTGTGGGGTCCTGCTGCGGCACCGGCATGTACGTCGTGGCCGGCCTCGTCGCCAAGAACGTCGCCGGGCCGGCCGTCATCCTGTCCTTCCTCATCGCCGCCATCGCCTCCATCATGTCAGGTAGGGGCACTCTTAACTTGTTTCTGTTATAGGGATGTCATTGACATGCAATTCATGTCGATGATGGTTATTGACATATAGTTGTCAATATATCAATGTATTGCAATATGTTTTTTAGTTCATCTGAAACACTGTTTATTGCCTTAATAAGCGGAGAAAAATGACAAAAACAAAGGTTAATTGAAGTTGCACACCAGTACTATTATTTCCACAGAAAATGGTCACATAATAATCATCGATGTGAAACACAAAACTCTTAGCCTTAAATACTGTGAGGTAGGAATCTGACTTAAGGCTGCTCGAAAGGATAAGTAACCCAACTGTAAACTCAATCATCAGACTTAGGACACTATGTCTATTACCTCCCCCCCACCCGCCACACTTTCTCCCTTACTAAACAACATTTCTGTTGTGCACTGTGGATGCAAGCACATTCAGGTACCGTGATACAAGTGCATACCTTGTTTTCTCCACTGACAGGGAACAAATTGTTAGGTTCGGAAAGTTGTTTATTTGACATAGGTTGGTACATTATTGTTGTCTATTACGTGGCTAGGTTCTGCCCCAATCTAATGACTCAATACATTGTTTCTTTGTTTTTGATTATGCGCAGGATGATAATAATGATATGGTGAACACTAGTATCGCCTCCACTATTCACGCACACGGCGTTGTTGGTACAGGTTACAGGGCCTAAAAGTCTTTGTGGAAATGGTCCAATTGGGTGAATTTGCTATACAGGGTCATCAATTAATGAGGGGTCTTCATAAATTGAATTATGGATGGTATTTTCGCACATTGAGGAACTTTGATGGAGGTGGTCCATATAACGATATAACGGGTGGGAACTTGTTCCCGGGACCAGCACGTACAGGCTGACACTAGCAGCTCATGAGATCTTGGTTCTGTCCACGGAACGCAGCTTGTTCCTGGCATATCATGGCGTGTGTGACTCTGGTACCCAGCTAACTCTCGCGAAACATTATGAAGACAGAAGTAACATAGCCGCACATAGGGAGCCACCATAATCATCGCTATAGAGGCAGACGATCTTCAGCCCCTTGAACCCTGGTATTGATTGGTCTAGACATAACTACAATTACCCATTTTTACATTTCACCTACCCAATTAAGGCCCAGAGTAGCATAAACGGCCACTCATGGCGCACTTTGATTGGGTGTAGAAATCTACAGGATTGGTTGGGATGAACACAACCAGTAGAAACCAGCAAAAATAGTAGAAAACTAACCCTTCGCTCCGTAACTTTCATACAACCCTGGGCGCCACCTGAGAGTTGCAGCCGTAACTAGGGGAACATGTGACTTTTTGTTCTGTACTTGATATTTCTAACTACAAAAATCCAAGGCTTAGATAGGGAGACCTGAAAGGAATTACACCTTTCAGAGGGTGTTTTTTTAAAGGAAAATACCCTAATACCCGTATGCCGACAGTGTACCGTAAAACCTCACGTATAAGCCGCAGCTAGTACGCAAATCAGATCGCCAGTGTGGCGTATAGGATCGGCACAGAGTCAGGGTGTGACAAAAGTCACCATAATCAGATCCCTGGTGCGGCTTATGAGTTTTACGGTAGTCTAGAAAATGGTCCAAAATTGGATTATGGTCTGATTACATGGAGTAGAGTGTACAGAGAGCCTCACACGGAGCCAGGCAGTGCTGACAGTTCCCGGAAGGCGGTGTGACGCACCTGTAGGAGTCACCTGTAGGAGTACAGGTACACGCCTCTAGCTGCACACACCTCATCACACACACACACACACACACACACACACACACCACACACACACACACACACACCTCATCTCACTGGGGTAGAGACACACTGTGTGGACACAGTTATATCACACTAAGGCAGCAGAACAAAACAAGTGGCCTTACTGTATTAGACGTACAAAAGGTGAGAAAAACACTCACCATTGTGTGTGGCATAAGTTAGTTAGACCACTGCCAGACCCCTGTACTAAGGATGCTAGCTTAGTATCAGCTGAGCACACTCGTCTGCGACTCGTGACCAGCCTCGACTGTTGCCATTATCCTCAATACAAGGGTCTAACAGTGGTTTAACTACTTCTTAGTACTGACCAATCTGGGAGAGTTAACCCCTCCCCTAGGGTGTAAATGAAAGATAATTCATCGGGACACTATTGAAACGTGGGATAATACAGATTTTTGTTAGGACTCTATCTTCAACAAATTATGGAAGCGTTGAAAGATAATGCCTTTGCCAAATGCTGTCTTTGTATCATATGGCACATAAAGCATATCAATATGATGAAAGTGACCTCTCCTTTGTATAATATGAAGAGGTGGTGCACTGTCCGGGATCGGGGACCAATGCGGCACCAAGGGAAGTCTACTTAGATGAGTAATATATGGACAATTATAGATGTTCGGCTGTGAGAAAACAGCTAGGCAAGGGCCCGCGAGTGCCCTTGGAAAGGCTACTTTCTTGGCAATCTTGGAGGAAAAGGGTGGATATTAAAGCTTAATGACTGAAAAAAAGCCTCTCAGATGACGCATCAATCCAACTTTTGTCAACATTGAAAACACCTATTTATGCACAAGTTAAGGGTGAGGCCTACCTTTTGTGGGCTTTTAAAAAAACAAATATCGCCCTTGATTTCTCTCCATCCCCCCATGTAATGGTGTGTTTTTTGCTTTTTACAGTGAAAAGGCTGCTTTTTCGTGATAAGGGTGCCAAATTTGAGGTGATGCTCACACATAGTTGCTATAGAAAAGGCTGCCCCCCTTCCTGGATGAGAAAATTGTGGACGTTCTAAAGGAGCACATTCAGAGAAATAGACAAATGCCAACGCCCATTGATATTGTCTCTGGTGTATTTCATGAGTGGGGGCTAGGGTCACAAAGCCAGAGGCTGAGTGGGATGTGCCCCAGCCCGCATGGGTGAAATACATCAGAGCTGTATTAATGTAGTTTTTTATCTGAAGCCATTTAATGAAGGAAAGACAACTTTTTCTCCGCCCATTGAACACAGCCACATTGGACATGGCCCTACCTATACTTAAGCATAGTAAATCTTTCCCCCAAGTATTTCCCCCAAAAAAATATTTGATTCCAAGCACCAAGTGTGGGCGGCCTTAGCGCCCAGCCAGCATACAGGAGTCGTCCCAGTGCTGGGGAGAACACAGACATAGGTTCAACTTCCATTACTACATTTCTGTTTAAGTACTGAAGGTAATCACATAGCAAGGATGGCTATTTTGGTGTTGGTTTCCGTGTTATACCTGCACCTATTAAGGCCTTACACCTTGAGCCGTGGGTTGCTGCCTCCTTATAATGGCTGACATTCAGAGCAGGAACTGCGGCAGTCAGTACAAACTGCATAGCTGCACATAGTTCAGCTACTTGTTTTATAACGGCTTTCCGTGTCTAGATTTTGCAAACATTCAGCGAGTGTGGAGGGAGTGGGAGCGTCCTTCAGAAGCTTACCTCAGAACAGACCAGCGTCTATTTTGGGACATCGTGACCTAATTAGCTTCAGTTAATGAGACGCTAGGCATCGGTAAATGGTAGCCTTAAAAATAAGCAGCCGGGAAAAAGACACCGGCAATACATTCCTACAATGGAGGCTGCACTCGGCCTCCTGGGAACACGGCAGCCATGTCGCGGATACATGGCCATGTCACACAGCCATGTCAGACACAGCCATGTCACACAGCCATGTCACACAGCACACAGCCATGTCACACAGCCATGTCACACAGCCATGTCACACAGCACACAGCCATGTCACACAGCCATGTCACACAGCCATGTCACACAGCCATGTCACAGAGCCATGTCACACAGCCATGTCACACAGCACACAGCCATGTCACACAGCCATGTCACACAGCCATGTCACACAGCACACAGCCATGTCACACAGCCATGTCACACAGCCATGTCACACAGCACACAGCCATGTCACACAGCCATGTCACACAGCAATGTCACACAGCCATGTCACACAGCAATGTCAGACACAGCCATGTCACACAGCCATGTCACACAGCCATGTCACACAGCACCCAGTCATGTCACACAGCCATGTCACACACACAGTCATGTCACACACAGCCATGTCACACACAGTCATGTCACACAGCCATGTCACACAACCATGTCACACAGCCATGTCACACAGCCATGTCACACAGCCATGTCACACAGCCATGTCACACAGCCATGTCACACTGCCATGTCAATGTCACACAGCCATGTCACACTGCCATGTCAATGTCACACAGCCATGTCACACAGCCATGTCACACTGCCATGTCAATGTCACACAGCCATGTCACACTGCCATGTCACACTGCCATGTCACACAGCCATGTCTAACACAGTCATGTCACACAGCCATGTCACACAGCCATGTCACACAGCCATGTCACACAGTCATGTCACACAGCCATGTCACACAGTCATGTCACACACAGCCATGTCACACTGCCATGTCACACAGTCATGTCACACAGCCATGTCACACAGTCATGTCACACACAGCCATGTCACACAGTCATGTCACACACAGCCATGTCACACACAGTCATGTCACACAGCCATGTCACACAACCATGTCACACAGCCATGTCACACTGCCATGTCACACAGCCATGTCACACAGCCATGTCACACAGCCATGTCACACAGTCATGTCACACAGCCATGTCACACAGTCATGTCACACACAGCCATGTCACACAGCAATGTCACACAGCCATGTCACACTGCCATGTCACACTGCCATGTCAATGTCACACAGCCATGTCACACTGCCATGTCAATGTCACACAGCCATGTCACACTGCCATGTCACACTGCCATGTCACACAGCCATGTCACACTGCCATGTCACACACAGCCATGTCACACAGCCATGTTAATTCCACACAGCCATGTCACACAGCCATGTCACACAGCCATGTCACACTGCCATGTCACACTGCCATGTCACACAGCCATGTCACACTGCCATGTCACACTGCCATGTCACACAGCCATGTCACACAGCCATGTCAATGTCACACAGCCATGTCACACAGCCATGTCACACAGCCATGTCACACAGCCATGTCACACAGCCATGTCACACAGCCATGTCACACAGCCATGTCACACACAGCCATGTCACACAGCCATGTCACACAGCCATGTCAATGTCACACAGCCATGTCAGACACAGCCATGTCACACAGCCATGTCACACAGCCATGTCACACAGCCATGTCACACAGCCATGTCACACAGCCATGTCACACAGCCATGTCACACACAGCCATGTCACACAGCCATGTCACACAGCCATGTCAATGTCACACAGCCATGTCAGACACAGCCATGTCACACAGCCATGTCACACAGTCATGTCACATAGACATGTCACACATAGCCAAGTTACAAGCCATAAAACATGGCCATGCCATTAACTACCTGCTCGTGTCAAAGAAGACCCTCTTTGAAGTGGAATGAAAATCCAATTTCCAAAGTTCCACTTTCCCTGCACTACTCCTGTTGATGTGCTGCTCTAACTGACTATGTTGACGATGGCCTCAGTGAGGTGCACATGCTACAAGATGTGTAGGTGTACCTGGACCAGTGAGGGTTAACGCTATACTGCATCCTGCACCACCACCCCCCGACCCTGTACACAGGTGTGACAGGGTGGCATGGTAGCGTGCCGTTATCTGGATGGAGTTGTTTGGGTGTCCCACGTGCTCGGTGTGCAGACTGCAGTCCACCTACAGCGATCCAACCTGCTGTCAAAATATAGGGGTCAAGCTGGTTGTCCTAGGGGTGCGGCCATTACTGAAGCTGGTAGTGGCGAGATGAGCACTGATACCAGCAGTCACATGGGTACTAGCTGTTACACAGTGTACCCTAAGAATTCCGCAGTGAGTGTAGGGAATCATTTCATTGGTCTAAAATGTATCCAACTACTGGCCTATACTGCACACATCCCGTACTTTCCCTTTGACCTCACCAACCCGGTCTCTGACTGTTCATCCAGCTCACAGAGTTACACCTCACCCATCATGGTGACGCTCATCACTGCTCGTCATCGTGATCAGTCAAGATACAATATCATGTGGACAGTTAGGTGTATAGGCGTGTAGCTGGTTGAATTATTAACCAATGGGATAATTCCCTGGCCTTCACTGCTGGCTTTTAAGGGTGCATTACATAACAACTGATGCATCATCCTGTCTGTTATCAGTGCTTATCTCTCCGGGTACCAGATTAGTGCCCCCTACTAAGGAACCTGTAGCTTGTTTGCAGCATGGCCTTGGGGCTGTCATGTATAGCTGTATGTCATACACCAGCCACCTACGGGGCAGCCTGTGTCATAACAACCAGGTATCCAGGTTCTGCTGCAAATGGCTCAATGACACCCATCCTCTAGGTACATCACCCCCCCCCCCACACACACACACATACACACACACATACACACACACACACACACACACGCGCACACACACACCCTCAGCCATATCTAGCCTCGATCCGCCAAGGTCAAGGACATGTTGACTCCATAAGCGGCCACCAGGGGGCTGATTAGCGGTTCACGGCAGCGTCACTCGGCGGCTGTTTTCATAACCACTCATTAGCAGCGCTGCTTCAAGGCTATTGAGCCGGCCAATCCCCGGTCGGGGTCGCGGCACTTCCGGGTAGACGCCAGCCAATCAGCAGCGAGCATGGTCTGAAGTGCTGCATTCTGGGGGCTGGGCGGATGTGCAGACGACAAGACAGTTTGATTAGAAGTCTGATTAGGTGTGGTGCCGGTCACGTGCAGGGACAGATTGAATCTGAAACCAGGGGAGGTCTTCTTGGGGAGGTTTAGAAAGAACCACCTTACGGTTAGACTATCCCAGTGAATCTTTCGTTCTGGTGTAATTCCTCAATATTTCGTGCATAGATAGCTTTAATTGTTTAGAACGGAAAAAGTAATAGTGTGTTCTATGCCACTTTTCTAATATCGAGTAAAACAAGCAAAATCCGATTGAGGCAGCAACCACAGACACATACATTTCCATAAAGCTGATGCTGTAACAGTGCCATATACCTGATGCTGTAACAGTGCCATATACCTGATGCTGTAACAGTGCCATATACCTGATGCTGTAACAGTGCCATATACCTGATGCTGTAACAGTGCCATATACCTGATGTTGTAACAGTGCCATATAGCTGATGCTGTAACAGTGCCATATACCTGATGCTGTAACAGTGCCATATACCTGATGCTGTAACAGTGCCATATAGCTGATGCTGTCACAGTGCCATATACCTGATGCTGTCACAGTGCCATATAGCTGATGTTGTAACAGTGCCATATAGCTGATGCTGTAACAGTGCCATATACCTGATGCTGTAACAGTGCCATATAGCTGATGCTGTCACAGTGCCATATAGCTGATGCTGTAACAGTGCCATATAGATGATGCTGTCACAGTGCCATATAGCTGATGCTGTAACAGTGCCATATAGCTGATGCTGTCACAGTGCCATATACCTGATGCTGTAACAGTGCCATATAGCTGATGCTGTCACAGTGCCATATAGCTGATGTTGTAACAGTGCCATATAGCTGATGCTGTAACAGTGCCATATAGCTGATGTTGTAACAGTGCCATATAGCTGATGCTGTAACAGTGCCATATAGCTGATGCTGTAACAGTGCCATATAGCTGATGCTGTAACAGTGCCATATACCTGATGCTGTCACAGTGCCATATACCTGATGCTGTAACAGTGCCATATAGCTGATGCTGTCACAGTGCCATATAGCTGATGTTGTAACAGTGCCATATAGCTGATGCTGTAACAGTGCCATATAGCTGATGTTGTAACAGTGCCATATAGCTGATGCTGTAACAGTGCCATATAGCTGTGTGATGGCTGAGTCTGCTCTGTCAGTGTACACACTGGGGGTACACACTGGGGGTACACACTGGGGGTACACACTGGAGGTACACACTGGGGGTACACACTGGGGGTACACACTGGGGGTACACACTGGGGTACACACTGGGGGTACACACTGGGGGTACACACTGGGGGTACACACTGGGGGTACACACTGGGGGTACACACTGGGGTACACACTGGGGGTACTCACTGGGGGTACTCACTGGGGGTACACACTGGGGGTACACACTGGGGGTACACACTGGGGGTACACACTGGGGGTACTCACTGACACACAGGTTATGTAGTAAAGTCCACAACCAGTGTTCGCCCTGTTCCCCACCCACAATGCACCTCGTGCTCCACGCAGCAATGTGCATTCCCAGCACTCACCCGCAACAACCGGATCGTGATTAATGACTGAAATAAGAACATTCTGGCAGTATTTGATAGATGTGTAATAAACGATCTTTCGTATCTTTATGATATTGGTAGAGTATCAATTAAAGAACAAAGTCGACACAGTTCGGATCAAGTGTTACAGGTTGCAATATCAGGTTTATTCAGGTAAACCTAAACAAGCAGTCACTAAGTGTGCGAACTCCCTATAGAGTTCGGAACGGGTCAGTAGGCTAAGCAGCCGATATGATCACGGGGTCTCTTCACCAGCGTGGCTCAGAGTAACCGACGAGTACCGTCAGATGCCGGGTATATATAGGCAGCCAGCCTGCGTGCGCACACGCAGACCGGAAGCCTATAGCGACCTCTGTCCATACCCCAAGCCCGGAGTAGGTGTCGCCACCTACCGTCGGACTGAAGGGTTCGGACTGAGCTCGCAACACAGCATCCAACAGCACTCGTCATATAATAACCCCGTATAACCCTAGCCCCTACACTACCCCCTACCAGATAATAACCGGGAGGTAAATAATTAAGGTTATAGTCCGAAAACACTTCGGACTGGCATTATCTTATAAATACCACCTTAGGGGTTTATTAAAGTTATACCTTACAAACAATATGACGTTACTGTTGAACACAAAAAGGTATTAATTACACACATATCTACACATATAGATCGTAATTAAAATTACGCCCCATTCCCTAGGATAGATGGAGTTAATCTATACATATAGTATACACAACACTTGAAAAAGTACAATATCACAGTAAAAAATTTCGTCCCTTCAAGACCCCGAGCTAATTACACTCGTAATGAATAATACTTTATAAGTGATAAACACTATCACTTCTCTTAAGGTTTTTAGAAACATATTAAAGTATTATTACAAAAGATATCATACGTGAATTTATAGCGAAGATCCGGATCCTCTGTTGATGATGATGCATTCCGCCCGGCTTTCAGAACCTACTTCATTCAGCTCCTACTAACCGGAACGAGAAAGTTCATAGCTCATGCTCGGGAGCTTATAGTAGTATATATAAAAAAAATTCCAAGTCCTGCCTCCAGGCGATCTTCGGACTTATAATTAGGAGCACTCCGTCCTGATATATATAGTTTATAAAAAAAAACATCTCGTATCAGATCCATGGTGGTAGTGTACTCCTGTCCCGAGCTTTGGGTTTCTCTCCGGATCTCCTCGTCCTCCTCCGTCCGTTCTGCCTGGCAGACTGACTCCTTGCGTAGCCAGCCTGCCGCTTCTTCTCGTCCGGATCCTTGAACACCCTATAATAGAGTGTTTTTCACATGTAGGGTTGGTATATTTAAAATACCCCCCCTTCTTCTTGATCGGGTCCTAAGATAGGATAATCCTATCCGGACTCCGAGTCGTCTTTAGGACTCGACTGAGCCGCAGCCTCCTCATCATCAGAGTCTGACTCAGCTTCCGCCAGAGTCAGCTCCTGGAGCCAGAGCTCGATTTGAGCACGAGTCCCATCCCATTCGTGCATCTCATGCGCGAAACAGTCTCTGAACCTCCGACGTTCGTGGTCCAGTTTTTCCTCGGCGTTCTTGACTGCCAGCTTCTGCTTTTTCCTTTCGGATTTAGCAGCAACTCGCTCAGTCCGAGCATTCTCACGCTCCTCCTGAACCGACTCCAGGGCCGCTGCTTTCTGAGTAGCGACTTCACTCCGGTGGAGATGATGCACCGTGTCCAGGGACAACATCGCCACTTCCTGACTTAAGCCAGTAAGCAATCGGTGGAAGTTATCCTGCCACCGATTCAAGGCCTCCTGTCCGGCTTCGTAGGACTTGAAGTCGGCGGGAGGAAACGAGGGAGGGCCCCTTAGTCGTAATACATGGTGCCCCTCCGGAGCCTCCTGCGGGGGATCCGGAGTCTGTGTTGGCTTCGGCTTTTGCTTCACCGAAGCCTTGGTCTTCCCCGTCTGGGTGAGAGTCTGTGACTCTGCTCCCGGAACCAAATCCATATTGGGGAATTCGTCAACGAACGCCCCTCCCGTACTGGAGTTCGGATCCTCCGGACCTGGCCGAGGTGGCTTGCCCTGGGGGCCCGACTTCCAGTCAGTCGTGCGAGAGGTAAATGCCGGTCCTTTGTACCCCGGATCTGCCTTCTCCATAACGGACTGCCTTTCGTCCGTTTTCTGTTTCTTCGGATCGGTGGGCTCCGAGGATCCATCGGATTTTCTCGGAGCTCGCCGCTTCCGCGTACTGGTACGCTGCTGATACTCTTCGAATTCATCGTAGAGTTCGCCCTCCGGTACATGGAGATACGTGCGGTCCGGGTTTACCTTGTAGAATACCCGCACCTTCCCTTTCTCGTTGGTGCCAAAATCCACCTCGAGGTTGTCATTCTTGTCTACCGTGGTCCCGAAATGGGAGTAGACTTCTGCGTGAGCGGCCTGAATGCGTTCCGCTGCGGTCTCCAGAGCCAAGCCATGGAACTTGGCAAGGTGTCGAATGGTATCTGCTCTGGTGTAGAACAGACCCCCATTCGGACAACCCTTGCTGCCCTTCGAACCCACACTCAGGCAGTCATATCGCATGAGATGACGTACATGAAAGCGGGTAAGATGTCTTGCATACCGAACCTTGGTAGGCCAAGTTCGGGGTTTCTCCAGGGTCTCGTCGATGTCCTGACAAGCTTTGAATGGGCACTTACTAAATGAATGCCATCTAGACATTGCCCATGCCAACTTTGCCTTCTGAAGGAGCGAATGGTATTTGGTGCTACCAGTCCGGACCTTCTCCAGCAATTCGAAGTGGTACAGCTGTACCGACTTGTCTAAAGGATCAGGTTTGATCCATTCTTCGTCGTCGGAGAGACCGTCGGGCCCCACCTCCTCCGGAAGCTTTGATGACCGCTTATCTTTAATACAGTCATTTATACACATGGGTTTAAAGAAATGAAACCCACTAGCGGCGTTGGCTCGGAGGGCATTCCGAACCAACAGCTGTAGTTCGTTGTCCGGGATTGTATTCTTGTCCAATCCCTTCAGAACTTCATCCACCTCTTCCGGGGACTGACCCGCATTCAGGGATGTTAACCGAATGGTCTCTCGTAGGTATTGATGCCTACGACTGGCCTTCTCCATCTTACTAGTGTCAGCAGTTCTAGTAGCAGCTGTGCTCTGTTGGACAATCTCGTCCTCCAGAGTATCATTAAGAATAGACTCGTTAGTCTTTTTCTCCATATTCCGGGCCAGCCTCATGGCTGGCGTCAGATGTCGCCTTTTCTCCTTCCGATTATGCACGACCTTGAATTCTTCTGCGGTTTGCAGGTCGTATTCAAGGGCCGCGAGTAGTTCGGGGCGCCCTTCAGTCTCAGCAACCAAGCGAGCGTTAGCAGCTTGGTCTTTGAAGCCTTCCATTGCAGCCGTCACGTGGGCCGGGAACCAGGTCGGGAACCGGTCGGACAGAATGTCCAGCCCCCGGAAGGTTCTCATCTGGATCAAGTCAAATGACCTGATCTCATCCTTGCTCATCTGTGCGATGATGGCTCCTCGTAGCAGGGATGGGACGTCGGCGTCCTCCTTATCCCATACTTCATGTTGGACTGGGGGGATTACTGGTACCCCCGATCCACCTGGACCACCGCCTGCGGCTTGGTCCAGCTTGCCGGCCTCAGCAGAAGTATCCATAGTGGATGGCTCCAGACGGGGCTCGGTTTGCTGTTGAGGAGTCTCCACTCGGACGGGGGCTGCTCCTTGAGGAGGCGTCTCCACCCGAACGGGGACTTCTTTTCTTTGCCCCACTGGAGCAGGTAGCTGGAAGGTGATGCCGGACAGCACCTCCTGCACAACTCGGACCGTTTCAGCTGCGGATGATGCATCCATAGCCTCCTCAGTCCTAGTGTCGGATGGGTGAGTTGTCGTTTTCGGACGAGCTCCCCCGTGCCCGGACGTACCAGCCATGGCTGCGGCCGTAGCGGCCACTGCAGAGCTGTTGTCCAACCCTCGCGAGAAGGACAACACATCCACGGCTGAAGTCGGAGCAGCTGACGTTCCAACTGCTTTTCCAGCATCCTTCTCCTTGCTAGGGATCGGGATGTTTGACTTAGGAGGGCCCGGAGTCTTGACAGCCTGACTGCTGCCGGACGTCTGTCCCTTCTTCTTCAGATCCTTAGCCGATGGCTTCGGATCAGCTTTCTTTTGTTCCTTTGGCACCTTTGGAGTCGGAGCCTTGGGAGTGACCGTCTTCGAATCTTTGGTTACTGTGGCAGTGGCAACCTTCGGATCCGCTTTCTTAGTACCCTGGGTACTAGGCTTCTTCGGATCGGGCTTTTTAGGCTCGTCCTTCCCCAGAGGCTTCTTTCCAACACCTGCGTGTTTGAGAGCCTTGGTACTAACCTTGCCATCGGCCGACCGGGACCGATCTCGGGTAGCACCCTTGCCACCGCGCGTCCTCGGACGTGCAGTGTCGGAGTCGCTGTCGCCTCCCATAGACAGTTTCCTGGTAACTGTCTTCTTGAGGCTCGGCGAAATACTTAGACTGCACATCCGAGAGAGATGTCCAGTCGACTCGGAGGGGTTCGATTCTACTGCACTGTAGGCGATCCCTCGCAACATTCCGGAGTCCTCGCTACCCTCGGGTGACGGAGACTTCCGAATCGGTGACACGGCCGGATCCACTCGTAGTTCCGACAGAGTCTGACTGAGCTCATCACCACTGGGGCTCTGAGCGTCCATGTGCTCCTCGGTGGCGGATGCCACCTCGGAGTGACCGGAGAGTTCGGACTGGCGGAGCTGCTGCTCGGCCATCCTCACTTCTTTCAAGTGTCTTACGACGGGAGTTTGACGGGGAAACACTTAGTTCCCCGTCTCCCTCTTTGTCTTAGACGGACCAGGAAAGAGTACTCACAGTTCCTACTCTTTTTATCACTCTTCTACTCTTCTAGTTGCCCAAAAACGCCGACTTCTCCGCTGCTGCCGCACGCACGATTGATCCGGGTGAGCCCCAAAATCAATATGGCGTTCCCTCGCTTTTGTTTTTAAAACAAAGCGCATGCGCAGCGTCTCGCGTGATTGGACGCGATCCCGTTACCCGGTGTGACCCAATTATCGATTAATCAGGTCACGACCTTTCCCGCCCGCAACTCGGGCTCGGGGGATCACACTGCCACGTAGGCGGCTCGCAAAAGTCAAAATATACTTCGAATAAAGAGTTCATCAGGAGTATTAGTGGATTAATATGGGAAATCGAAGATTACCCCACCGGATTATCCGTCCACCACCCTCGGGGAGCACTCCAATATTCTTTTCTATTCAACTCTGAGCGCCCCTGTTGGTAGCACACATATAACATATAAAACAACACAGGACACCACACTCGTTGTGTAAACAAGCTAGGTTACCGCCCCTCTGGCCACCAGCCTTGGGCTTCGCCGAACGGGTTTCCCGTTCACCTCTCGTAACCTGGCCGAAGGACTCTCGTTCTTAACTAAAATTCCAGCCTTGATTTTAGTTTTCCGGGCCCTTCTTCCTTCGCCTGCCGAGACTTTCTTTTTCACGGTCTTCTGAGGTTTCTTTCGTACCACTCTCTTAGGGGTATCCGCTGACACCCCTTCCAAAGGTACAAATTTCGCCTCCGAAGTTCCCTCTTCCACCTCCGTTTCCGGGGTGAGCTCCCTTCCAGCCCAAGCACGCAACCGAGCCACATGGCTCGTCCGGATGCGCCCTGCTTCGGACTGAATCAACACAGTCGTCTGACTGATACATTTAACCACGGTGTGTGGTCCATCCCAGTTATTCGCCAGCTTGACGTTGCAGAGCGGTTCGTGTAGGCGGATTACTCTATCCCCCACCACGAAACGTCGCAACTTCAATCCGGTGTCATAACCTACCTTCTGCCAATTCGCAGCTTTGAGCAAATGAGCCCTAACTGTTTCGTAGGCAAATTTGAACCTCTCTCGTAGAGATTCTACAAATAGCACCGTACATGGTGCTTCTGGACTGATCCCTACCACCCCGAATACCAAATCCGCCGGCATGATCAAGTCCTCTCCGAACACCAAGAGGTTTGGTGTGCAATTAGTCGAAGTGTGGACCGTATTGTTATACGCATGTACCACAAATTCGCACTGATCATCCCAATCATCCATATGGGAGTTCACTAATGGCTTCAAAACCTGGATCAAGGTCCGATTGAACCGCTCCACCTGCCCGTCGGACTGTGGTCGGTACGGATTGGTCCGAGTTTTGCATATAGCCAACTGATGACACATAGCTGCCCAAAGTTTGGACTCAAATTCTCTCCCTTGATCGCTATGTAACATCAAGGGAGCCCCCAGATGGAGGATCCACCCCTTCACTAGTGCTTCCGCACAAGTAGCAGCAGTATGATCCTCTAGTGGGTACACTCGGGTGTATTTGGTATAGTAGTCCGAGACTACCATCATACACGTATTACCCTTTGGAGTGGGTTTCACTCCACTGATAATATCCACGGCTATTCGAGCAAATCTCACCCCGAATAGTTCCTGCTGCAGTGGCAATTTCCCTAGTCCAGGACCAGGCTTGCCTAAACAACATGCCGGACATGTCTCTATCCACCTCAAAAGGTCGCCAGACATTCCGGGCCAGTAATATCTCCGACTCAGCCGTTCCAAAGAGCGTTTCTTTCCGAAATGCCCACTAGTGGAATGGCCGTGGCAGTAGTACAGGATGTCTTTCCTCATGGCAGCAGGGATTACCATCTGTAATACCCTCCGCTTTCCGGGACAAGTCTTCCACCTGCACAACAACGAGTCTCGGACCTCCAGTTCATGGAACTGTGCCAAGAAACGTCGCATTTCACGGTTTTCCAGCGATATTTCGGGTCTCACTGGACAGACCCCAGTAGGGACAAGCTCCCTCAGTCGTGCTATGGTAGGATCGGCCATCTGGTACGTCCTTATAGTGTCGGTGGACCAATCCAACAGGTTTTGCAACAACCCATCATAAGGCAAACGCACACTCGCTACCACAGCATTGTGAGCACCACAATCCCCACACTCCGGACGCACACAACGGCGTACCGGACGTCTACTTAGGCAGTCAGCATTAATATGCTTCGTGCCCGCTCGGTGCTGGATATGAGAGTTCTCCAGTCCGAACTCGCTGAGGTGATTCAACCATCGACCAATCATTCCCTCCGCATCCTTAAAATTAAGGAGCCACCTGAGGGCCGAATGATCGGTACGAAGTGTGAAATTCCCTCCATATAAGAAGTGCCGAAACTTCTTCGTGTATACCACCACTGCGAGCAACTCTCGCTTGGTAGTACAGTAATTTCTCTGTGCCTTGTTCATACTGTTACTAGCGAACGCCAACGGGACCTCTACTCCGTCCTGGATTTGGGACAATGCGGCCCCGATGCTCTCATTGCTCGCATCAGTGTCAAGGATGAAATGCCCCTTCTCCGTAGGGTATCTCAGCACCGGGGTGGTCCGGAATAACGCCTTAATCTCTTTGAAGGCTGCATTCTGTTCCATCCCCCATGGGAAGGGTTCTTTTTTCCTCCCCGGAGTCCAATGGCTCAACCGTTGCAGCGGCTGAGACACCCTCGAGAACCCGGGGATGAAGTCCCTGTAATAGGAACAGAACCCTAGAAAGGATCTGATATCCTTTGGTCCTTTTGGAACTTCCCAAGTCTCCACAGTCTCCAGTTTAGCCGGATCAGCCTGCACACCCTCGGTGGAGATGATCCGGCCCAAATAGACCATGGACTTCCGAAAAAGTTCACACTTCTTTGGCTTTAATGTCAAGCCATTGGACCGAATTCGTTCCAACACCTCTCCGAGGTTCAACGCACACTCCTCAAACGTCTTGCCGAAGACAATGACATCATCCAAGTATACCAAGCACTTGCGCCACAATAGATCACTCAACAGAGTTTCCATCATAGCCTCAAATGTGGCCGGGGCGTTGCATAACCCGAAAGGCATCAGTTCAAACTGATACAGTCCAATGTGACTCGTAAAAGCCGTCTTCTCTTTATCCTCCTCCTTCATCCCGATCTGCCAATACCCGGACTGCAGATCAAGGGTGCAGAACCATTGGTTCCCACCCAGCGAGTCCAGAGTCTCATCAATTCGGGGGAGAGGATATGCATTTTTCTTGGTTACTCCATTCAGGCGTCTATAATCGATACAAAATCGGATAGACCCATCCTTTTTAGTAACCATCTGAACCGGACTGGACCAGGGACTAGTGCTAGGCACTATCACCTTCTGTTCCAGCATGGTTTTCACTTGTTCTTCAACAACAGCTTTCTTACCCAACGGCAAACGTCGGTAAGGCATTTTGAAAGGCTGTGCATCTCCAGTATTGATAGAATGCAACACTTTGTCGGTTCGGCCTAACGGCTCCCCCTCCACCTGCCATGCATCCTGATACTTCACTACCAGCCTCCTTAGAGAGTCGAGATCCATCCGATCCGTCAGATCCGTTTCGGATATCATTTTCTCGAGTCCCTCACTCAAAGGGGTCGGAGAAGGGTCACCCTTCATGCTCACCTGTCCAGCGGACACTACGGCCTCACTGGTGAACACCTTCCCCAACACTGTATCTTTCCTAAGATACTGTGGTTCCAACCCGGGGTTAGAAACCGGCACCACGGTCCAAGCACCATCCCCCACGAGGGTATCCATGCCTGTCAAACCGATGCTTCCCAACATGGCCACATCCGGTTCCACAACTGCTTCTTCCTCTCTCCTAAGCCCCTTGCTTCGGACCAGCACGTCACACGTCTGTCCGGGAGGAATCTTAACAGTTTGGACCACCGTTGCCACTGTCGATACTTGTCGGAGCACACATTGCTCCACCGCACGGTACGGGTGCTCTATTCGGAGTACCCCTGTACCAGGATTCAGGACCGCGTCATACAACGCCGAAAAATCCAACCCCAGTATACCGTCGTCTGCAATATCCGCAATGGTGGGAGAAGCCACATACTCCTTCCCTCCAATTCGGACAGGTATGAACGCGCGCCCATACGTCTGCATACTCGACCCATCGGCCGAACAGGCGTTTACCCTCGTTTTGAAGTTATCACGACTGTCCGGCATAAGAGCATAGAATCTGGAGGAGATAAAGGAGTGGCTAGCTCCCGTATCTACTAAAAATTCGCCCGCCCTACCGGCCACAGTAACAGACACATACCACCGCCTCCCCCCCAGCGGAGACGGGTTTACAGTGAAGCGTTTGAAATCCTTCGGAGCAGCCAGATCAAGGCCATGTTTCTTCAAATGGTCGAAACATGGATGATCCGGGGAAAGCTGGGTACTCCCTACCCACACGGTGTCTGTGACAGCCGCAACTTCCTTGTTCCTATCCGTAATGGGCCTCCCTGCCTCATTGCCGGGCAACTGATGGACTGGAATGTTAATCAGGCCGGCATCCGAGCTCCTAAAGCTCGAAGCCACCCCTGATCCCCTTCCTGTCTTCTGAATTTCACTAGGCTCTACCTCTCTGGTATGTTGGCGTACTTCATCTGCAGGGGTTGTCCGCTCGCCTTTTCGGACTACCCCCTCTAGTTTCCCTCCTTTCCGGGAACTTTCGGACTCGGAGCTGTACACTCCGCAGCAAAGTGACCGATCTCTAAGCACCTATAGCACTTAGCGGTCCTCCGATTGATCTTCCTTCTGTTAGGCTGGGTAGCCCCCTGAATGGAAGTCGTCATCTTCTCAAACAGCGATGTGAAAAACGCTGCGTCCATCATCGGAACCTTCGGATCCGATGACTCCCTTTTTGGAGGGGGGTTCCCACCCCCTTCCGGCTTCTTATTCTTCCACGGCGGTTTAGAGGAATTCCCATTCCTCTTGAACTGAGCCGCTGAAGCTATAGCCCCCTCCTCATCACTGCCCGAACCATCAGACTGTTCCGGAGAACATTCTATAATGGCCGAGGCCCGGGTAGGCATCCGGTCCCCTAACAGTGACTTTTTGAGAGCATGTATGTCGATGGCCTTAAAAAGGTCATCTAGTGACGTATCTGCTCTCCACGTGTCATACACCGTTTGTTGTATGTCAGGATCTCTCAGTCCGGCAACGAACTGAGAGAACAATTCCTTAGAAAATAAGGCATCGTGGATTCCTGAAGCAGGGTGTACCTTCTTCAGGAGTCTCATCAATGCAAGTCCGAAGACCCTCGGAGCTTCGTTCTTGCCTTGCACGCGCTTCTTAAAAGCGACCATCGGATCAATCCGAGCGGAATCTCCATACAGGATGGTTCCGATTTCTACGAGCTGTTTGAAAGTACCGCGAGGTCCGCAATCCTCCTTCCACTGCTCAACGGCCATGAGACCATCTCCCATGCGTAATCCCTTACACACGTACGGGATTGCATCCTGTTGGTCCCACCCACTGAGGTTTATATCCTCAACGGTGGCTCCCAACCAATCTTCCCACGAATTCTTCTGCCAGTAGGGAAATGGCTCGCTGGCTATGCGTCTAGCAGCGTTGGACGAACCTCTAATTTTAGAGGTTATCGCCAGACATTTAGAAATGGATGCTGTCGCGTCCTTTTCCGCACCGACATTGTGCAATCCGATCCCCGCTATGGCGGGATTCGTATCGTACAATTCTTGCAATTCTGTACTCAGCATTGTTCGTCTCGGAGCCTTCTTCGGGCTCTTCGTACCAGGAGTCGCCCCTGGAGTAGCGCCCATAGCTGGTATGCTACTCTGTCTGTCCAGAAAAGCCTGGTAGGTCCCATACGACACTAAGTCCGTAGTGGGGTCCACGCCTTGTCCGAACCACCAGTTCTTCTCCTGATCAGTCATGTACTGACACTGCTGGGCCAGAGCAAGCGATCGTTGATGCTCTGACTTCTCCTTTTCCAATTCCTTGGCCTGCTTCTCAACCTCCTCCTCTTGCTGAGCTTTCTCCAATTTAGCTTTAGCAGCTTCTCCGGCGGCTCGGAGCCCTTCCTTTCGAGCCCTCAGAACCGCCGCTTCCTGCTCCGCTAACTCCTCTGCGAGGGCCGCGTTCTCCTTCATTCGTTTCTGCTGCTGCTCCAAGGCAGCCTGCTGTTTGCGATACACGTCTCGCCTTTCTATTTCCAAGTTTTTCTGTTCCTGGAACAATATGGTTGCTTGGCACTCTCGCCATTGCAACAAACTTGAAGGAGTCAGATCGGTTTTCGCCGCCTTATCCTGCTCGGCCGCTTTCTTCAAGCGTTCCGCGTCGAGTTCTTGCTCGTCCACTTTCAACTGTGATCGTGGACTCCGAACCAACTCGGACAATCGTCTTCCCCTACCGACTGAGGCTAGACCGGTCGGGGCTGCGAATACCTGTTTTGGTATCGGACGGATACCACCGATCCCCACTCTCGGTGAGTAATCACTCGCCCTGCCTCTGCCCCTGGATCGTCCCACTCCGAGGGGTCGTCCTGGTGTTGAGGTTGACAAGGCAGGTTCCATGGTTACCCCACGTCCCATAGGCTGATTGGGAGTGTCGGTAAAACTCATGTAATGGAGGCCTTCCGGACTACCATTGTTCGCAGATGCGAAAGAGGTACTGTTGTCCTTTATACTCTCTCGCGTTTCTGATAAAAACTGCTGTAAAGCAGTTCTTTTCGCTTTCAGAATGTCACACTCTGTCAATAGACTTCGGCGGACCTCCTGTAAGTCCTCTGTGTCCCGAACAATGGCTGATCGGGCCCCTTCTGCCTCATGCATTACAGCGTCTCGGGCTGCGCAAATATGGTTCAGCTCCGTGTTTGCCTCGACAAACTCGGACCGGATCCCTCGTAGGTCCGCCTCTTTCTGATCGTATTCCGACCGGACTCTGCTGAGAGATTGTACCAATTTCTCATTCTCCTCCAACAAGGTAGACAGCCTTGCGTCCTTTTCCTTGATTTTGGAAGCTCGGTGTGTGACTGCACCCTCCAATGCAATCAGACTGCTTTTCCATTCATTGGATTGCTTCTGAATGGTTAACAATTCCATTTGAGCCATCTGTACACGTTCCTGCACTCGGGCCTCTCTCATGTCGTCAAAGCGACGCTCCTGCAAGAGGGTAAACCTCCTCGGAGTCGGCGCGGCTGAGCTTGACCCACCCACATTGAACAAGGACAAGTTCACTTCTTCTAATGAGCGGCTCATTATGGTAGGACCCCTGGGTCCTCGTGCTGCGTCTGTTCCGGATGGAACATTCGCCCTGCTATGGGTATCTGCCTCATAACTGGCATCTAACCCTTCCGGTGACAAGGCTGCTGCCTCATCCGGGGACCTCGCTGCTCCGTCCAGAGCCCGAGGTCTGTGCTACTGCACAGGCTAACCTGCGTTTCACTCAGAACTGGTCACGGCACCAGTGTAATAAACGATCTTTCGTATCTTTATGATATTGGTAGAGTATCAATTAAAGAACAAAGTCGACACAGTTCGGATCAAGTGTTACAGGTTGCAATATCAGGTTTATTCAGGTAAACCTAAACAAGCAGTCACTAAGTGTGCGAACTCCCTATAGAGTTCGGAACGGGTCAGTAGGCTAAGCAGCCGATATGATCACGGGGTCTCTTCACCAGCGTGGCTCAGAGTAACCGACGAGTACCGTCAGATGCCGGGTATATATAGGCAGCCAGCCTGCGTGCGCACACGCAGACCGGAAGCCTATAGCGACCTCTGTCCATACCCCAAGCCCGGAGTAGGTGTCGCCACCTACCGTCGGACTGAAGGGTTCGGACTGAGCTCGCAACACAGCATCCAACAGCACTCGTCATATAATAACCCCGTATAACCCTAGCCCCTACAGATGTAACAGCCATAGATGTAAATAGATGTATTCTGTGTTAGCTGCAGGTAGCTAGGTGGGCGGGCCGGGCGGGCAGTAAGGTGTGGATGCTGCTGCAGCCTTATCTAAATCCCGGGTAGTCATTACCACCGCTATCTGTATAACTCATGACACCACCCCCCCCCCCCACCAACCCACAGTGGCAACACTGACACGGCAATCTCTGTTCTCATCACACTGCTGGGGGCCAGCTTGGGTACAGTCTCTGTTCTCATCTACACAGCTTGCTACTGGGGGCCAGCTTGGGTACAGTCTCTGTTCTCAACTACACAGCTTGCTACTGGGGGCCAGCTTGGGTACAGTCTCTGTTCTCATCTACACAGCTTGCTACTGGGGGCCAGCTTGGGTACAGTCTCTGTTCTCAACTACACAGCTTGCTACTGGGGGCCAGCTTGGGTACAGTCTCTGTTCTCATCTACACAGCTTGCTACTGGGGGCCAGCTTGGGTACAGTCTCTGTTCTCATCTACACAGCTTGCTACTGGGGGCCAGCTTGGGTACAGTCTCTGTTCTCATCTACACAGCTTGCTACTGGGGGCCAGCTTGGGTACAGTCTCTGTTCTCATCTACACAGCTTGCTACTGGGGGCCAGCTTGGGTACAGTCTCTGTTCTCATCTACACAGCTTGCTACTCGGGGCCAGCTTGGGCCACAGATACGCTGACTCTCCACCATCGGTGAAGCCGCTGAGGTGGGCGGGCGGTGGGCATGCTGCGGGTTTAGTAGCGTTAATTAAATATCACAACAAATGGTCACACAGAAATAACCTGCTGCAGGCCTGGGTCTGGGACGGGCGGCAGATAGCCACAGCACCGGGCCCGTAAGGTCAACCTGACCGCAACGTACACAGCGGGGGGAGGGGGGGGGAGAGGGGAGGGGGGAGGAAGGAGGAGGGGGGAGGGGGGGAGGGGGAGGGGGGGAGGGGGAGGGGGGGAGGGGGAGGGGGAGGGGAAGGGGAGGGGGGAGGAGAAGGAGAGGGAGAGGGAGAGGGAGGAGGGAGGGAGAAATGTCGGCAGCAGCAGCTGATGCCATGTTCCCTGTTATGTTCCTCAGGGAGGCAGAAAGAGGGAGAAGGGGAGACAGAGAATCAGACAGACAGGGAGGGAACATGGGACAGACAGGGGGAGGAGACGGTGAGAGGTCAGGGAGGTAAGGAGGGACAACATGGGACAGACAGGGGGAGGAGACGGTGAGAGGTCAGGGAGGTAAGGAGGGACAACATGGGACAGACGGAGGGAGGAGACGGTGAGAGGTAGTCAGGGAGGTAAGGAGGGACAACATGGGAGAGACAGGGGGAGGAGACGGTGAGAGGTAGTCAGGGAGGTAAGGAGGGACAACATGGGAGAGACAGGGGGAGGAGACGGTGAGAGGTAGTCAGGGAGGTAAGGAGGGACAACATGGGACAGACAGGGGGAGGAGACGGTGAGAGGTAGTCAGGGAGGTAAGGAGGGACAACATGGGAGAGACAGGGGGAGGAGACGGTGAGGGGTAGTCAGGGAGGTAAGGAGGGACAACATGGGACAGACAGGGGGAGGAGACGGTGAGAGGTAGTCAGGGAGGTAAGGAGGGACAACATGGGACAGACAGGGAGAGGAGACGGTGAGAGGTAGTCAGGGAGGTAAGGAGGGACAACATGGGAGAGACAGGGGGAGGAGACGGTGAGGGGTAGTCAGGGAGGTAAGGAGGGACAACATGGGAGAGACAGGGGGAGGAGACGGTGAGGGGTAGTCAGGGAGGTAAGGAGGGACAACATGGGAGAGACAGGGGGAGGAGACGGTGAGAGGTAGTCAGGGAGGTAAGGAGGGACAACATGGGACAGACAGGGAGAGGAGACGGTGAGAGGTAGTCAGGGAGGTAAGGAGGGACAACATGGGACAGACAGGGGGAGGAGACGGTGAGAGGTAGTCAGGGAGGTAAGGAGGGACAACATGGGAGAGACAGGGGGAGGAGACGGTGAGAGGTAGTCAGGGAGGTAAGGAGGGACAACATGGGAGAGACAGGGGGAGGAGACGGTGAGAGGTAGTCAGGGAGGTAAGGAGGGACAACATGGGAGAGACAGGGGGAGGAGACGGTGAGAGGTAGTCAGGGAGGTAAGGAGGGACAACATGGGAGAGACGGGGGGAGGAGACGGGGAGAGGTAGTCAGGGAGGTAAGGAGGGACAACATGGGACAGACAGGGGGAGGAGACGGTGAGGGGTAGTCAGGGAGGTAAGGAGGGACAACATGGGACAGACGGGGGGAGGAGACGGTGAGGGGTAGTCAGGGAGGTAAGGAGGGACAACATGGGACAGACAGGGAGAGGAGAGGAGACAGGGAATGGTAGATAGCGAAGTAAGGAATGTCGCTAAAAGAGGCTCATGTCCCATGTCGATTCTAAGAATTGCTTATGTCAACTGTCACCATGTTTTCAAGCCTCATGTCACATGTTACTAGGCCTCATGTTGATTGTTGATTCTGAGAAATAGCCTTGTGGAATTAGACTTTCCACCCCATACAATGAGACACACAGACGGAGGTAGCCTTATAGAGCTGCAGGGGTAGGAGCTACACATAGGGGGGGGGGGCACCTACTCTGCCGTCAGCTTTCCCATCTAGGAGACTATCTTCTGCAATTGTGAACCACCCTGTAAATGTCACAGCATATTTCCTGCTCCTAAAAACGCTGACCACAGAAATCCCTGTGAATGTTGCATTTAAAGGTCACTGCTTCCATGACTAGTCGCACACAATCCAGCTGTGAGAGACCTTTCCTGCAATTAAGGACAAGAGGGGACTGAGCTGTGCTGTTGGGGATTCCCTGCCCTAGGTACTGAGCACTAAATTGTGTTGTTGGGGATTCCCTGTCCTAGGTACTGAGGACACTGAGCTGTGCTGTTGGGGATTCCCTGCCCTAGGTACTGAGCACTAAGTTGTGTTGTTGGGGATTCCCTGTCCTAGGTACTGAGGACTAAGTTGTGTTGTTGGGGATTACCTGCCCTAGGTACTGAGCACTAAGTTGTGTTGTTGGGGATTCCCTACCCTAGGTACTGAGGACTGAGTTGTGTTGTTGGGGATTCCCTACCTCTAGCTCTAAGCATTGCAGCCCAAATGTGGCATTTACCATGGTATATGTAAGGGATAGACTATAAGGGGCATGGTGAGAACGTGGTGACGTGGTGCCCACAGAGCTGGGTAGCACCAGCAGCAGTGGTGAACACAGGCTGGGTGTGAGTCAACACGGGGCCGTGTGGCCGCTGTTACCTCAGCTACACCATGTGGTACATGGGAAGTCAGAAAACAGAGGTAACAAATCCCTCATCAGTTGAATACATTCAGCAAGTTGTAATTGTTCCCTCAATAATAGATGAGCATGTATTTGTCGGGTCATGCAGTATGGTGTTGGGTGGTCATGTTGGATGGCCATATGGTGGGAACCACTTTCATTAAGCCTCATTATGTAGTCCACCATGCCCACCACTCAATTATTCACCAAGCTGACTAAACGCCTGAGTCAGCGGAACCAGGCCCGGTGGTGTACAATGGCTGCCGGCCGTGTGAGTGAATGTTGTCTGGAGGCTCCCGGGGGAGGAGGCTCTCCATGTTAACTAGAACAATGTCACTGCCAACCCATGCAGCCCCACTGTCCTGTGTGCCTTATGACGTCACAATGATGTAGGTAGGGGGGTTTGTGCCCAGACTACCTTGCTGTAGTATCGGGGTTTGCGCCCAGACTACCCTGCTGTAAGATCGCTGTAGTATCGGGGTTTGTGCCCAGACTACCCTGCTGTAAGACCGCTGTAGTATCGGGGTTTGTGCCCAGACTACCTCGCTGTAAGATCGCTGTAGTATTGGGGTTTGTGCCCAGACTACCCTGCTGTAAGATCGCTGTAGTATTGGGGTTTGCGCCCAGACTACCCTGCTGTAAGATCGCTGTAGTATCGGGGTTTGTGCCCAGACTACCCTGCTGTAAGATCGCTGTAGTATCGGGGTTTGTGCCCAGACTACCCTGCTGTAAGACCGCTGTAGTATCGGGGTTTGTGCCCAGACTACCTCGCTGTAAGACCGCTGTAGTATCGGGGTTTGTGCCCAGACTACCCTGCTGTAAGACCGCTGTAGTATCGGGGTTTGTGCCCAGACTACCTCGCTGTATGATCGCTGTAGTATTGGGGTTTGTGCCCAGACTACCTCCCCGGACTACCTCGCTGTAAGATCGCTGTAGTATTGGGGTTTGTGCCCAGACTACCTCCCCGGACTACCTCGCTGTAAGATCGCTGTAGTATTGGCGTTTGTGCCCAGACTACCCTGCTGTAAGATCGCTGTAGTATTGGGGTTTGTGCCCAGACTACCTCGCTGTAAGACCGCTGTAGTATTGGGGTTTGTGCCCAGACTACCTCGCTGTAAGACTGCTGTAGTCTACTCTTATATCATGTATCTAAATCACCTACTGGTATCTCAACCAGCCTGTTACTGTACTACCAACTTGGTACTACTCTGTACTTGTATCTCCTGTAACCACTGGGCCTGGTTCCAGCTCTGTTTGATCAGACGCAGCCCCCCTGCTGCGCGGCCTTTATTGTCCTTTGAGTCCCTAGATCAGCCTGACTCCCACGCACGTCAACCAGCTTCCTACATCCATCCCCTCTACCCCACCCCTACACACCATCACCCCCCTACTCCACCCCTCGAACCCCCACACACTCCTAGACATGTCCACCCCTCTAGCCCACCCCCTCACACATCCACCCTTCTACCCTACCCATTCACACCCCCTTCTTCACCCCAACACACCCCTACACCGCTACACACATCCACCCGTTACTCCACCCCTACAAACCCCCTACTCTACTCCTACACCCCCTACACCCCCTACACCCCCTACACCCCCTACACCCCACACCCCCTACACCCCTACACCCCTACACCCCCTACACCCCTACAACCCCTACACCCCCTACACCCCTACAACCCCTACACCCCCTACACACCCTACACCCCCTACACCCCCTACACCCCCTACACCCCTACACCCCCTACACCCCTACAACCCCTACACCCCCTACACCCCCTACACCCCCTACACCCCCTACACACCCTACACCCCCTACACCCCCTACACCCCACACCCCCTACACCCCTACACCCCCTACACCCCCTATACCCCCTACACCCCTTACACCCCCTACACCCCCTACACCCCTACACCCCTACACCCCTACACCCCTACACCCCCTACACACCCCTACAGCCCCCTATACACCCCTACACACCCCTACACCCCCTACACCCCCTACACCCCTACACCCCTACACCCCTACACCCCCTACACACCCCTACACACCCCTACACACCCCTACACCCCCTACATCCCTACACCCCCTACACCCCCTACACCCCTGCACCCCTACACCCCTACACCCCCTACACACCCCTACACACCCCTACACACCCCTACACACCCATACACCCCCTACATCCCTACACCCCCTACACACCCCTACACCCCCTACACCCCCTACACCCCCTACACCCCCTACACCCCCTACACCCCCTACACCCCTACATCCCTACACCCCTACACCCCCTACACACCCCTACACACCTCTACACACCCCTACACACCCCTACACACCCCTACACACCCCTACACACCCCTACACACCCCTACACCCCCTACACCCCTACACCCTCTACACCCCCTACACCCCCTACACCCCCTACACACCCCCTACACCCCCTACACCCCCTACACCCCCTACACACCCCCTACACCCCCTACACCCCCTACACCCTCTACACCCCCTGCTCCCCCTCCCAGTTAGAGACCCGGCCGTCAGTGCAGGAATGCTGACCGGGCCATGTGAGAGCCTCACAAGGTGGTGTATGTGTCTGCACACACAAGTGCTGTTCATGAACCAATAAATGCCATGAGAAAGACAATGAAAGTTTTAAGAAATTGCTTGAATATACATGTATATGCAAAGCTACATGATAAGAGCATTCTATATGCAGATTGTTAGGAATTCACCCATAATACAATGCTTCAATGATGTAATTATCTTCATTTTTCCGTTTTCAAATGATTTAGGGTACCAGGATAAAGAAATTGGAGGAATTCTCTAATTAAAGGGGCATTCTCACCACTTGCACTTACCACATAACAGACTAGAACAGTACTAGAATTGTGAGTAGGAAACGCATGGTGAGAATGCCACTTTAATATTTACCCTTACCGTTTGTGTGCCCTACAGGTTTAAGTTTCATGGCTTTCTTGAAGATTAGATTTCACCGTATACCCAGACCATGAATGTAGAGCTCAGTGTTATGTAAGAGGTGTGTAGTTTGTTTCACCAGGCAGTAGAATATACGTATGTAAACAAGGCCTTACACCGGGCAGTAGAATGTATAAAGTGGGGGTTTCCCGAGGCAGTAGTATGTATAAAGTGGGGGTTTCCCCAGGCAGTAGTATGTATAAAGTGGGGGTTACAGCAGGCAGTAGTATGTATAAAGTGGGGGTTACACCGGGCAGTAGTATGTATAAAGTGGGGGTTACACCAGGCAGTAGTATATGTAGTTGAGGTGTTTTACAAATGTGGGGGTACTCCCGGTCGCAGTGTGAGAGAGAATTGGGGGATGGGTTTGACCAGACAGTGGTATGTTGGGGCCTCAGCAGGCAGGGGTGTACTGGGGGCTTCCGGCAGGCAGGGGTATACTGGGGGCTTCCTGCAGGCGGGGGTATACTGGGGGCTTCCGGCAGGCAGGGGTATACTGGGGGCTTCCTGCAGGCGGGGGTATACTGGGGGCTTCCTGCAGGCAGGGGGGGTATACTGGGGGCTTCCTGCAGGCAGGGGTATACTGGGGGCTTCCGGCAGGCGGGGGGGTATACTGGGGGCTTCCTGCAGGCGGGGGTATACTGGGGGCTTCCGGCAGGCAGGGGTATACTGGGGGCTTCCTGCAGGCGGGGGTATACTGGGGGCTTCCTGCAGGGGTATACTGGGGGCTTCCTGCAGGCGGGGGGGTATACTGGGGGCATCCTGCAGGCAGGGGTATACTGGGGCTTCCTGCAGGAGGGGGTATACTGGGGCTTCCTGCAGGCGGGGGTATACTGGGGCTTCCTGTAGGGGTATACTTGGGGCTTCCTGCAGGCGGGGGTATACTGGGGGCTTCCTGCAGGCGGGGGTATACTGGGGGCTTCCTGCAGGCGGGGGTATACTGGGGGCTTCCTGCAGGCAGGGGTATACTGGGGGCTTCCTGCAGGGGTATACTGGGGGCTTCCTGCAGGCGGGGGTATACTGGGGGCTTCCTGCAGGGGTATACTGGGGGCTTCCTGCAGGAGGGGTATACTGGGGGCTTCCTGCAGGGGGGGTATACTGGGAGCTTCCTGCAGGGGGGGTATACTGGGGGCTTCCTGCAGGCGGGGGTATACTGGGGGCTTCCTGCAGGGGGGGTATACTGGGGGCTTCCTGCAGGGGGGGTATACTGGGAGCTTCCTGCAGGGGGGGTATACTGGGGGCTTCCTGCAGGCGGGGGTATACTGGGGGCTTCCTGCAGGGGGGGTATACTGGGGGCTTCCTGCAGGCAGGGGTATACTGGGGGCTTCCTGCAGGCGGGGGTATACTGGGGGCTTCCTGCAGGAGGGGTATACTGGGGGCTTCCTGCAGGCGGGGGTATACTGGGGGGTTCCTGCAGGGGGGGTATACTGGGGGCTTCCTGCAGGGGTATACTGGGGGCTTCCTGCAGGGGTATACTGGGGGCATCCTGCAGGCGGGGGTATACTGGGGGCTTCCTGCAGGGGGGGTATACTGGGGGCTTCCGGCAGGCAGGGGTATACTGGGGGCTTCCTGCAGGCGGGGGTATACTGGGGGCTTCCTGCAGGCAGGGGTATACTGGGGGCTTCCTGCAGGCGGGGGTATACTGGGGGCTTCCTGCAGGAGGGGTATACTGGGGGCTTCCTATAGGCAGGGGTATACTGGGGACTTCCTGCAGGCGGGGGTATACTGGGGGCTTCCTGCAGGCGGGGGTATACTGGGGGCTTCCTGCAGGAGGGGGTATTCTGGGGGCCTCCTGCAGGGGTATACTGGGGGCTTCCTGCAGGCGGGGGTATACTGGGGGCTTCCTGCAGGGATATACTGGGGGCTTCCTGCAGGCGGGGGTATACTGGGGGCTTCCTGCAGGCGGGGTATACTGGGGGCTTCCTGCAGGGGTATACTGGGGGCTTCCTGCAGGGGTATACTGGGGGCTTCCTGCAGAGGTATACTGGGGGCTTCCTGCAGGCGGGGGTATACTGGGGGCTTCCTGCAGGAGGGGTATACTGGGGGCTTCCTGCAGGCGGGGGTGTACTGGGGGCTTCCTGCAGGCGGGGGTATACTGGGGGGTTCCTGTAGGGGGGGTATACTGGGGGGTTCCTGCAGACAGACAGAGCGGCCTGTGGTGCCTCGAGCCGCCTCACCCAGCAGGCAGGCAGGCAGGCAGGCAGGCAGGGAGGGAGGGGTGGAGTACTCAATGCCCCGCTGTAAGAGACTCCTCCCCCGCTGTCCCAGACACTATGATTAATTCAGTAGAGCTGACTTTGGCTCCAGACGCTGGTTACCTAACGCCTGACGTCAATACTGGAGACTGAACAGTCCACAAGCAGTCTACTCCCCTCCCGCCCCCTGCTGCACCGCTCCCCTACTGGGGGCACCACTCCCCCTTTTGCCTCCACTAACCACAAAATAAAATTATAGGTCTACAAAAGAATTAGACTCGGCGCACTACTCCCCTACTGGGGGCACCGTCCCCCCTACCTCCCAATTAAAATTATAGGTCTACAAAAACCATCAGGCTGGGAAACATGAATATGGTGCAAAAGGCTACATACTGATATCGGCTTTAGGTCCAGTGCTATTAAGTAGAACATAAGCCAAAGTCTGGGCTTTTTCCTGAATTCTACTCCTTAGATGTAGGGTGGGAAAAGTGGTCGTTTTAGATGATGAATATGCATACACAACAGAAACTTCAGTCTTAGGTGAAAATAGATTGATTATGTATGTATAGCTGTACATATTCTGAGATCTTATACATCCAGGGCTCCTCCCTGGTTATAAGGGAAATAATTGGGTCCAAGCTTGGATTTAGATTGGGCTTCAATGGGCATAGACCCAGCTTGTTCTCCAATGATCACACTACTTTTTTCATCTGGAAATTCATATTAGTGAATCTACCAACAGTAGTTCAATCAAAAGACTTAATGTTCAGTATGCCATTAATAATGATGTTAGCTATTAGAATATGTAACTTTAGATAGGTCTCTTTTTGATTCTACTATTGGAAAATGTTATTGTATAGACCCCAGATTGTCCTTAAAATATGAGTATGTTGCTGCATTTCAATGATCCATCATGCAACATATTTCAAAAATAGCATATGGCTTTTAAAGTCATAATATTGGACAATAATACACTATGTCTAATTCATTATTCCCAGGGATTTAGAAAATCGTAACACCATATATCCTGTAAAACAGTGAGTTAGACAGAGACATAAACTAATTTCGGTTAATAACTATTAATAATATGATATAACATGCAATAACTCTTTAAGAGGTAAAATGGATGGGCTGACCGCCCAGAGCCCTGCCTTTTCTGGTGTGATTCCATTTATTTCTGATAAAGAAGGGGGAAAAGGTTAGGTAGAGAAACGGCCCTTTCCATGGCTCTCAGCGGTACAGATACACACCCTACACTATATGCCTGAGTGTGGAACGGTTCGCTGGTGCTCACAGACAGCCCGGGGTGAGACAGACTGTGCTAGACACATCAATCACAGACCTGAGGCAGGAAACTGTCTGCTACCCACAGGAGACCAGGTCTGTGGGATGGGAGTCTAGGGAGGTCTGCTACCGGCAGGAGTCTAGGGAGGTCTGCCACTGGTGGGAGTCTAGGGAGTTATTTCATGGCGGATACAATGATCACTATGCTTAAGTACTAGAAATTCCGTATCCCATGCCCCCCATGGGATACAATGTTCCTGTATCACATGGCCTATGACATCATCATTTGTTCAAATTCTTATGGCCATTTATATGCAATTTAACATATTTTTAAAGTTAAAACCCATGAAATAAAGGCAAAGGCCCATGATCAGAGAATTTTTGGTATCGTTCCCCCCTCGGTGGCGCTGGGGCGCATCCCACTCAGCCTGCGGCTTCGTGGGATGCGCCCCAGCCCCACCTCGGGGGGAACGATACCAAAAATTCTCTGATCATGGGCCTTTGTCTATGTCTGCCACCGGCAGGAGTCTAGGGAGGTCTGCCACTAGCGGGAGTCTAGGGAGGGCTGCTACCGGCAGGAGTCTAGGGAGGTCTGCCACTAGCGGGAGTCTAGGGAGGGCTGCTACCGGCAGGAGTCTAGGGAGGTCTGCCACTGGCAGGAGTCTAGGGAGGTCTGCCACTGGTGGGAGTCTAGGGAGGTCTGCCACTGGCAGGAGTCTAGGGAGGTCTGCCACTGGTGGGAGTCTAGGGAGGTCTGCCACTGGTGGGAGTCTAGGGAGGTCTGCCACTGGTGGGAGTCTAGGGAGGTCTGCCACTGGCAGGAGTCCAGGGAGGTCTGCCACTGGTGGGAGTCTAGGGAGGTCTGCCACTGGTGGGAGTCTAGGGAGGTCTGCCACTGGCAGGAGTCTAGGGAGGTCTGCCACTAGCCGGAGTCTAGGGAGGGCTGCTACCGGCAGGAGTCTAGGGAGGTCTGCCACTGGCAGGAGTCTAGGGAGGTCTGCCACTGGTGGGAGTCTAGGGAGGTCTGCCACTGGCAGGAGTCTAGGGAGGTCTGCCACTGGCGGGAGTCTAGGGAGGTCTGCCACTGGTGGGAGTCTAGGGAGGTCTGCCACTGGTGGGAGTCTAGGGAGGTCTGCCACTGGCAGGAGTCTAGGGAGGTCTTCCACTGGTGGGAGTCTAGGGAGGTCTGCCACTGGTGGGAGTCTAGGGAGGTCTGCCACTGGTGGGAGTCTAGGGAGGTCTGCCACTGGCGGGAGTCTAGGGAGGTCTGCCACTGGCGGGAGTCTAGGGAGGTCTGCCACTGGCGGGAGTCTAGGGAGGTCTTCCACTGGTGGGAGTCTAGGGAGGTCTGCTACTGGTGGGAGTCTAGGGAGGTCTGCCACCGGTGGGAGTCTAGGGAGGTCTGCCACTGGCGGGAGTCTAGGTCTGTAGGATAGGAGTCTAGGGAGGTCTGCTACCGGCAGGCTGCCCTGCCAAGGCACAGACATTCAGCTATTAGCAATTCACTTTACAGTAATCGCTACTATCTAACCTATCTAACCCAGATGATAATAAATCTGTGCATACTAGTGGAAAGCCATGGTTGCACTCTACACAATGTGTAATTTCGGCAAGGACTTTTACATTTTTACTAATCGTTTTATATGAAGGGGTAAGATAAACCTAGAAAGTGTGTGCTGCCTGTACAGGCCCACAGTATGGCACTGGTACTTGACTACTCTCTAGATACACTCTGCACTAGAAAGGATTTCCGGTAAAAGCTATTAGGGTAGTCAATTTAGAAATGATCACATTGCAATGTCATCATATAGACCTACATTTAAATGGGACTGCTAGACCTAGATCTACAGCACAAAATGTTCTTAAAAATATGGAATCACCTTTCAAATAGGAGAGCCTAAATGTGTAGGTACATACATTAAAACCCCATTTATGTTTACTATTTACTGCCTGAATTCCAAAGTGATAGAAAAATAAATAGCCACCGGATTTACACATATATGTGGATCTACCTTTCCTGGGAAGTAGTACATTCCCTTTGTAAGGCACCCTCCACTCACCTGAAAAACAGCCTGAACACCATATAGTGTACCTGAGGAGCTGGTACTATGGCACACATAGTCAAGGCTGGACTATCCTTGAACAAGGCTCCAGAATACTCTACACCACTCCAAACAGCCATTACGGTAAATTTGTATAACAAGAAAAAATGCAAAACTGTTAAATGCCACTTCTCAATGTCAACATGTACAGAATTCATATCCGTGTCCATGACCTGAGCGAGGGTTATTTCATGAATTAGCTATTGAACACCAACCGTGTGGCTTGTCAATGAGCGGTGCTCAGGTAATTTGAATGTGATTGCTTTATCACAATCTCAGAGAAATATGCTGAAGAATAGAGCCAGCAGGGTTTATACAGTTCATCTATTATTTTCTAACCTGATTTGAATAGGTGTTACGAGTAGCCCTTATCTATCCTAGTATACAAAAGACTTTATACTGCCTTGCATTATCTGTGAGGCAGTAGCATTATACTGTTCACACCATAGGAAATGTGTCACACTGTTCACACCATGGGAGGCGTGTCACTGTTCACACCATGGGAGGCGTGTCACACTGTTTACACCATGGGAGGCGTGTCACACTGTTCACACCATGGGAGGCGTGTCACTGTTCACACCATGGGAGGCGTGTCACTGTTCACACCATGGGAGGCGTGTCACACTGTTCACACCATGGGAGGCATGTCACACTGTTCACACCATGGGAGGTGTGTCACTGTTCACACCATGGGAGGCGTGTCACACTGTTCACACCATGGGAGGCGTGTCACACTGTTCACACCATGGGAGGTGTGTCACTGTTCACACCATGGGAGGCGTGTCACACTGTTCACACCATGGGAGGCATGTCACACTGTTCACACCATGGGAGGTGTGTCACTGTCCACACCTTGGGAGGCGTGTCACACTGTTCACACCGTGGTAGGTGTCACACCTTGGGAGTGTGTTTTCCCAGGTTAGAGCTACTTCAGCTGCTTCCCTGAATGTCACTGGCTGCTGGTTGTAGGCCGCTGTCTGTGACTCACACACGGCTGCAGCTATTCCCAGAGGGAGCTGAGAGGTTAAGGTTGTCGGTGCCTGCTGACTAACAGGTTAAGGCTGTTCTACACATGACTCAATGCTGCTCCTCTGTCCCTTACTGGTGCGGCTACTTACTGCTACCACTGCTCCCAGTGGTAGGCCTGACAAGGGCTGCCCTCTCAGTGGTAGGCCTGACAAGGGCTGCCCTCCTAGTGGTAGGCCTGACAAGGGCTGCCCTGTCAGTGGTAGGCCTGACTAGGGCTGCCCTCCTAGTGGTAGGCCTGACAAGGGCTGCCCTCCTAGTGGTAGGCCTGACAAGGGCTGCCCTCTCAGTGGTAGGCCTGACTAGGGCTGCCCTCCTAGTGGTAGGCCTGACAAGGGCTGCCCTCCTAGTGGTAGGCCTGACTAGGGCTGCCCTCCTAGTGATAGGCCTGACAAGGGCTGCCCTCCTAGTGGTAGGCCTGACAAGGGCTGCCCTCCTAGTGGTAGGCCTGACTAGGGCTGCCCTCCTAGTGGTAGGCCTGACAAGGGCTGCCCTCCTAGTGGTAGGCCTGACTAGGGCTGCCCTCCTAGTGGTAGGCCTGACAAGGGCTGCCCTCCAGTGGTAGGCCTGACTAGGGCTGCCCTCCAGTGGTAGGCCTGACAAGGGCCGCCCTGTCAGTGGTAGGCCTGACAAGGGCGGCCCTCCTAGTGGTAGGCCTGACTAGGGCTGCCCTCCTAGTGGTAGGCCTGACAAGGGCTGCCCTCCTAGTGGTAGGCCTGACAAGGGCTGCCCTCCTAGTGGTAGGCCTGACTAGGGCTGCCCTCCTAGTGGTAGGCCTGACAAGGGCTGCCCTCCTAGTGGTAGGCCTGACAAGGGCTGCCCTCCTAGTGGTAGGCCTGACAAGGGCTGCCCCCCCCCCCAGTGGTAGGCCTGACAAGGGCTGCCCTCCTAGTGGTAGGCCTGACAAGGGCTGCCCCCCAGTGGTAGGCCTGACAAGGGCTGCGCTCCTAGTGGTAGGCCTGACAAGGGCTGCGCTCCTAGTGGTAGGCCTGACAAGGGCTGCCCCCCCCCCAGTGGTAGGCCTGACAAGGGCTGCCCTCCTAGTGGTAGGCCTGACAAGGGCTGCCCTCCTAGTGGTAGGCCTGACAAGGGCTGCCCTCCTAGTGGTAGGCCTGACAAGGGCTGCCCTCCTAGTGGTAGGCCTGACAAGGGCTGCCCTCCCAGTGGTAGGCCTGACAAGGGCTGCCCTGTCAGTGGTAGGCCTGACAAGGGCTGCCCTCCAGTGGTAGGCCTGACTAGGGCTGCCCTCCTAGTGGTAGGCCTGACAAGGGCTGCCCTCCTAGTGGTAGGCCTGACAAGGGCTGCCCTCCTAGTGGTAGGCCTGACAAGGGCTGCCCTGTCAGTGGTAGGCCTGCCCTCAGAATGGAAGGGCTGACAAGGGCTGACAAGGGCTGCTCACCTAGTGCGAAGCCTAAAAATGGTTGTAGCCTAGTAGCCTCATGATATTACACCGACAAAGAGCCTTTAGGCCAGCCTGGATCCCGACTTCCCATCTACGGCAACCAATTAGAGACGTGAATTATAGATTAGGCAGAACACGTATCCATTATTTCTATATCAGGTTGTATTTTCCTCACCAGGCTCGCTGCCTTCCCCCTTGGTGATCTCCTGGTCTGGCCGGTTCTCACCCAATCTTGCTGCATCTGGTTCCTGCATTGATCGGGGTCGGTGTGTGAGGTGGCCAGCTGCATTTGGTGGTGGGTGTAGGAGGGGTGTGTTGTGCACATGGGAGTAGAGACCAGCGGGTGCTGTATGTGGCCGGCTGCCAGCACAGCCTGCCAGCTGCATCCATGTAGGGTATGTACAACGCCACGCCATCTTGGTGGGGGTTCCCTACATCCAGCACCAGGCACCATCTTGTTGGGGGTTCCCTACTGCCCAGCACCAGGCACCATCTTGTTGGGGGTTCCCTACCGCCCTGCACCAGGCACCATCTTGATGGGGGGTTCCCTACTGCCCGGGGGTATTTATCCATGAATATGTGTAGTCTACAGCCAGTCAGTGGGGGTGTGTGCAGACTGCAGCCAGTCAGTGGGGGTGTGTGCAGGCTACAGCCAGTCAGTGGGGGTGTGTGCAGGCTACAGCCAGTCAGTGGGGTGTGTGCAGGCTACAGCCAGTCAGTGGGGTGTGTGCAGACTGCAGCCAGTCAGTGGGTGTGTGTGCAGTCTGCAGCCAGTCAGTGGGGTGTGTGCAGACTGCAGCCAGTCAGTGGGGGTGTGTGCAGGCTACAGCCAGTCAGTGGGGTGTGTGCAGACTGCAGCCAGTCAGTGGGGGTGTGTGCAGACTGCAGCCAGTCAGTGGGGGTGTGTGCAGGCTACAGCCAGTCAGTGGGGGTGTGTGCAGGCTACAGCCAGTCAGTGGGGTGTGTGCAGGCTACAGCCAGTCAGTGGGGTGTGTGCAGACTGCAGCCAGTCAGTGGGTGTGTGTGCAGTCTGCAGCCAGTCAGTGGGGTGTGTGCAGACTGCAGCCAGTCAGTGGGGGTGTGTGCAGGCTACAGCCAGTCAGTGGGGTGTGTGCAGACTGCAGCCAGTCAGTGGGTGTGTGTGCAGGCTACACCCAGTCAGTGGGTGTGTGTAGACTGCAGCCAGTCAGTGGGGTGTGTGCAGACTGCAGCCAGTCAGTGGGTGTGTGTAGACTGCAGCCAGTCAGTGGGTGTGTGTAGACTGCAGCCAGTCAGTGGGAGTCTGTGCAGACTGCAGCCTGTCAGTGGCCAGGTGGCGGTGCTAGAGTCTGTAATGTGCTGGTGTTGGAGGCTGGGCTACCCGGCCACTTTGATAGGGCAGTATTGGTGTTCAGATAGCCACCTCACACAGCCGCCCCTCCCCCACACCCCGCCCCCGGCCGCTCACGAGGCCTGTTGGGCAAAACCCCATTTCACGGCTGGATCGCTCATTATTACATTACAGCCGGCCAATAATCATTCCATCACTTTCTCCTCAACCTCCTCCCCTACTGGGAGCCCCCCCCCCCCCCAGTACTGAGACGGGTGTGCGGCGTATTGACGTATACAAAACCAGCATGCACCAGCACCGGAAGCAGCAGCAGCAGCCGCCGGGCGCCGTGCGATATGGACTATTGACGCTTTACATCCAAATCCACCAATCCTACCTGTGCGTATTGAACTGCACATTCAGGATAAATCTGGGTTGGCAGCACAGGAGGGGCGGGAGGAACGGGGATTAGTGATGGGTGCGGGAAAGGGCTATACGGTGTGAGGGAGAGGATGGGGATACACATGTCTGCCCCACCCACATCTACACATGCCCCACCCATATCTACACATGCCCCCACACATCTACACATGCCCCACCACATCTACACATGCCCCACCACATCTACACATGCCCCCACCACATCTACACATGTCTGCCCCCCCCCCACATCTACACATGCCCCACCACATCTACACATGTCTGCCCCACCCACATCTACACATGCCCCCACCACATCTACACATGTCTGCCCCCCCCCCCACATCTACACATGCCCCACCCACATCTACACATGTCTGCCCCACCCACATCTACACATGCCCCCACCACATCTACACATGCCCCCACCACATCTACACATGCCCCCACCACATCTACACATGCCCCCTGTCTTCCCCCCACACATCTACACATGCCCCCACCACATCTACACATGTCTGCCCCCCCCACATCTACACATGCCCCACCACATCTACACATGGCCCCACCACATCTACACATGCCCCCACCACATCTACACATGTCTGCCCCCCCCCCACATCTACACATGCCCCACCACATCTACACATGTCTGCCCCCCCCACATCTACACATGCCCCACCACATCTACACATGCCCCCACCACATCTACACATGCCCCCACCACATCTACACATGCCCCCACCACATCTACACATGCCCCCCCCCCCACATCTACACATGCCCCCCACCACATCTACACATGCCCCCACCACATCTACACATGCCCCCCACCACATCTACACATGCCCCCCACCACATCTACACATGCCCCCCCCCCAGATCTACACATGGCCCTGATGCAATGTCTATGGCAACCATATAGTATCTTGCTACGGCATGGATGAGACATGAACCACTTGTCCCAGTGCCGAGCTCCCTCTGATACAGCCCCTCTGATTGGAGGAGACTCCGTCCGAGCTCCCTCTGATACAGCCCCTCTGATTGGAGGAGACTCCGTCCGAGCTCCCTCTGATACAGCCCCTCTGATGGGAGGAGACTCCGTCCGAGCTCCCTCTGATACGGCCCCTCTGATTGGGGGAGACCCTGTCCGAGCTCCCTCTGATACAGCCCCTCTGATTGGGGGAGACCCTGTCCGAGCTCCCTCTGATACAGCCCCTCTGATTGGGGGAGACCCTGTCCGAGCTCCCTCTGATACAGCCCCTCTGATTGGAGGAGACTCATTCCGAGCTCCCTCTGATAGAGTCCCTCTGATTGGAGGAGACTCCATCCGAGCTCCCTCTGATACAGCCCCTCTGATTGGGGGAGACCCCGTCCGAGCTCCCTCTGATACAGCCCCTCTGATTGGAGGAGACTCGGTCCGAGCTCCCTCTGATACAGTCCCTCTGATTGGGGGAGACCCTGTCCGAGCTCCCTCTGATAGAGTCCCTCTGATTGGAGGAGACTCCATCCGAGCTCCCTCTGATACAGCCCCTCTGATTGGGGGAGACCCCGTCCGAGCTCCCTCTGATACAGCCCCTCTGATTGGAGGAGACTCGGTCCGAGCTCCCTCTGATACAGTCCCTCTGATTGGGGGAGACCCTGTCCGAGCTCCCTCTGATAGAGTCCCTCTGATTGGAGGAGACTCCGTCCGAGCTCCCTCTGATACAGCCCCTCTGATTGGGGGAGACCCTGTCCGAGCTCCCTCTGATAGAGTCCCTCTGATTGGAGGAGACTCCGTCCGAGCTCCCTCTGATACAGCCCCTCTGATTGGGGGAGACCCTGTCCGAGCTCCCTCTGATACAGCCCCTCTGATTGGGGGAGACCCTGTCCGAGCTCCCTCTGATATGGCCCCTCTGATTGGAGGAGACTGTGGAGGTTGTCCATGATAGCGGTCACCGTGAGGGGGGGGGGGGAGTGCATCAATTGTCTGACAGGAAATGCTGAGGCGGCAGATCTGGAGGTTGGGGACCTTTAGTGACTTGGGTGTAATGGACTGTGGTTGACATAATGGGATTGTTGTTTTAGTGTTCGTTGTTTGTGTGGGAGGAGGGGAGAAGGCTGCGTGAACACCGCCCCACAGGAGGACAGCTTAGCAGGTTCTGTAATAACCAACATATAATAATGTAATGTAATACATAATGTTATATGATAACCAACATATAATAATGAAATGTAATACATAATGTTATATGATAACCAACATATAATAATGTAATGTGATACATAATGTTCCATAATAACCAACATTTAATAATGTAATGTGATACATAGTGTTCTATGATAACCAACACGTCTCACAGTGCCTAGGTTATCTAGGTTGTGACGACAAGGCCAATAATGATACACCAAAAAAAATACACCATCCTGTTAAACGGTGCTTAAATATTACTATTTAAGACATATGTATCAGTATATTAAGACCCATACATATGTAAGCCACATGGATGCTGAGGCCAAATGAAAAAGGCAGTGTATTTTAGGCAACCCTAGATTCAAAACAGGGCCGACCTATAACATTGTTGTTCATAGTCATAGGAGGAATCAGTGGATTATTCAGATTAGCTGCAAATGTAGTGAATCTCATTGTTGGTACTTTCAACATTAAAAAGGAAAAAGGGAAAGAAATATAAAAGTTTGGCTGACAATATATGATTATCATGGCTTCTTCCAACAACAAGAAATAGGTGATTTCCTTCTGCATGGGTCTATATTCCACTTACTACTGAAATACGAGGCAGCTGGGGACTGTAGCTTAAGACACCCTCCTGCACCGACCACAGAGAGGCCATGACTAGACGCGGCCATGCTGGGGTACCAAGGCAACCGCGGGTGGCTTCTGATAAACAGGGGAAGCCCTTTAGACAGTAATGATTTAAATAGGACTGACCACTTACCAGATACCAGTGGGGGCCTCTCCATGGTTACTGCCGCCCAGCACAGACACCACATACCACACCGCAGGGCGGCAGTAAACAGGACGGGGAGGGGAAGCCTCAAACACAACACAGACACCACATACCACACCGCAGGGCGGCAGTAAACAGGACAGGGGAGGGCAAGCCTCAAACACAGACACCACATACCACACCGCAGGGCGGCAGTAAACAGGACGGGGAGGGGAAGCCTCAAACACAACACAGACACCACATACCACATCACAGGGCGGCAGTAAACAGGACAGGGAGGGGCAGCCTCAAACACAACACAGACATCACATACCACACCGCAGGGCGGCAGTAAACAGGACGGGGAGGGGAAGCCTCAAACACAACACAGACACCACATACCACACCGCAGGGCGGCAGTAAACAGGACAGGGAGGGGAAGCCTCAAACACAACACAGACACCACATACCACACCGCAGGGCGGCAGTAAACAGGACGGGGGAGGGCAAGCCTCAAACACAGACACCACATACCACACCGCAGGGCGGCAGTAAACAGGACGGGGGAGGGAAGCCTCAAACACAGACACCACATACCACACCGCAGGGCGGCAGTAAACAGGACGGGGGAGGGGAAGCCTCAAACACAGACACCACATACCACACCGCAGGGCGGCAGTAAACAGGACGGGGAGGGCGAGCCTCAAACACAAGACAGACACCACATACCACACCGCAGGGCGGCAGTAAACAGGACGGGGAGGGCGAGCCTCAAACACAACACAGACACCACATACCACACCGCAGGGCGGCAGTAAACAGGACGGGGGAGGGCAAGCCTCAAACACAGACACCACATACCACACCGCAGGGCGGCAGTAAACAGGACAGGGGAGGGGAAGCCTCAAACACAGACACCACATACCACACCGCAGGGCGGCAGTAAACAGGACGGGGAGGGCAAGCCTCAAACACAGACACCACATACCACATCACAGGGCGGCAGTAAACAGGACGGGGAGGGGAAGCCTCAAACACAGACACCACATACCACACCGCAGGGCGGCAGTAAACAGGACGGGGAGGGGAAGCCTCAAACACAGACACCACATACCACACCGCAGGGCGGCAGTAAACAGGACGGGGAGGGGAAGCCTCAAACACAACACAGACACCACATACCACACCGCAGGGCAGCAGTAAACAGGACGGGGCAGGGGAAGCCTCAAACACAACACAGACACCACATACCACACCGCAGGGCGGCAGTAAACAGGACGGGGGAGGGGAAGCCTCAAACACAACAACACAGACACCACATACCACACCGCAGGGCGGCAGTACACAGGACAGGGGAGGGGAAGCCTCAAACACAACAACACAGACACCACATACCACACCGCAGGGCGGCAGTAAACAGGACAGGGGAGGGGAAGCCTCAAACACAACACCACATACCACACCGCAGGGTGGCAGTAAACAGGACGGGGGAGGGGAAGCCTCAAACACAACACAGACACCACATACCACACCGCAGGGCGGCAGTAAACAGGACGGGGAGGGGAAGCCTCAAACACAACACAGACACCACATACCACACCGCAGGGCGGCAGTAAACAGGACGGGGGAGGGCAAGCCTCAAACACAACAGCACAGACACCACATACCACACCGCAGGGCGGCAGTAAACAGGACAGGGGAGGGCAAGCCTCAAACACAACAACACAGACACCACATACCACACCGCAGGGCGGCAGTAAACAGGACGGGGGAGGGCAAGCCTCAAACACAACAACACAGACACCACATACCACACCGCAGGGCGGCAGTAAACAGGACGGGGGAGGGGAAGCCTCAAACACAGACACCACATACCACACCGCAGGGCGGCAGTAAACAGGACGGGGGAGGGGAAGCCTCAAACACAACAACACTACTGTAAACGTAGAGATTTTCACCCTGGATATATTTTCGCGATTTTCACGATTTTAAAAATGCGCAAAAATATGTACAGCGTGAAAGTTTATACACTATTTATACTACTACAATCTTCCAAAATTAGCCAATTTAAATATATATCTGTGCCTTTGTAACAGTATTTTTAAATGATCAGCGTAAGTGTATGTAGCCTTCTATCTGTAGTATTGGCATCGCTTAGCAATAGTCTGACATTCATCCTACCAACATATGCAGCACAACACGTGAAAGAAACATTTAGAGAGTGATGTCACAAGGGACCAAAAATATGACTATGCAAAATACAGTATATTCTTTTATTATTTATGATATATCAACAAATGCTTGATCAAGGAGCTATTTATTGTCTTCAAGATATAGGCCACAAGTGCCAATATAAACAATACAAATATAAGGTTCATCATCCTCTGCACTACTGCCTGATGAAACCCCCACTTTATACCTACTGGGGAACCCCCCACTTTATACATACTACTGCCTGGGGAAACCCCCACTTTATACATACTACTGCCTGGGGAAACCCCCACTTTATACATACTACTGCCTTGGGAAACCCCCACTTTATACATACTACTGCCTGGTGTAACCCCCACTTTATACATACTACTGCCTGGGGAAACCCCCACTTTATACATACTACTACCTGGGGAAACCCCCACTTTATACATACTACTGCCTTGGGAAACCCCCACTTTACACATACTACTGCCTGGGGAAACCCCCACTTTATACATACTACTGCCTGGTGTAACCCCCACTTTACACATACTACTGCCTTGGGAAACCCCCACTTTACACATACTACTGCCTGGGGAAACCCCCACTTTATACATACGACTGCCTGGTGTAACCCCCACTTTACACATACTACTCCCTTGGGATACCCCCACTTTACACATACTACTGCCTGGGGAAACCCCCACTTTATACATACTACTGCCTGGTGTAACCCCCACTTTATACATACTACTGCCTGGTGAAGACTGGGGGCAGGGACAGGACAGGAGGTGGCCGAGGAGGGTTGTCCAGCATAGAGTGAGGTCCCCTGAGGCAGTAGAGTGTGTACGTGACACACTGTAGGTGTACACAGTGTAACCACACCTCCTCATCTAGTACAGCAGGCCCCACCACACACCCGCCCCCACACGACCCCAACAAGCCAGCCGCTAATTGGATGCACAACTTTCCCAGTCTCATTCCCTGTGAGAGTCGCATGCTTCGCCCCATCTAGCCACCTCAAGCTGCGGCCTGCTCAAGTGAGATTCTACAAGAAAAGTGGAGATAGGCCGCGAGGTAAGTCAATGTGTGGCAGTGTACCCAGAGGGCCGTGTGCTGCTTCCTGTACGAGGTGTGTCACGTGGGGCAGCACGTGACCTGGGTGCTGCAAGTAGTCCCAGTGTAGGAAGTAGTCCCGGTGCAGGAAGTAGTCCCACTGTAGAAAGTAGTCCTGGTGTAGGTAGTAGTGCTGGTGTAGGAAGTAGTCTCGCTGTAGGAAGTAGTCCTGCTGAAGGAAGTAGTCCCGCTGAAGGAAGTAGTCCCGGTGTAGGAAGTAGTCCCGGTGCAGGAGGTAGTCCTGGTGTAGGAAGTAGTCCTGATGTAGGAAGTAGTCCTGGTGTAGGAAGTAGTCCCGATGTAGGAAGTAGTCCCGCTGTAGGAAGTAGTCCCGGTGCAGGAAGTAGTCCCGGTGCAGGAAGTAGTCCCGGTGCAGGAAGTAGTCCTGATGTAGGAAGTAGTCCTGGTGTAGGAAGTAGTCCCGCTGTAGGAAGTAGTCCCGCTGTAGGAAGTAGTCCAGGTGTAGGAAGTAGTCCCGGTGCAGGAAGTAGTCCTGATGTAGGAAGTAGTCCTGGTGTAGGAAGTAGTCCTGGTGTAGGTAATAGTCCTGCTGTAGGAAATAGTCCTGGTGTAGGAAGTAGTCCCGGTGCAGGAAGTAGTCCTGATGTAGGAAGTAGTCCCAGTGTAGGAAGTTGTCCCACTGGGGGGCGTAGTCCCGGTGTAGGAAGTAGTCCTGGTGTGGGAAGTAGTACCGATGTAGGAAGAGAGTAAGGTGTGTGCACGGGGACCGGCCAGGGAATGAGACACGTGACCAGCCTGCTGATGGGCAGCACAGGACCCCAGTGTGGCTGCACTGTCAGCCGGGTCACTGCCTATAGCACGACGTTCCCATAGTCAACTGGCCCCTAGTAAACTACGCACAGGAAGAACTGGCAATGAGACAACTGGCCCTAACACAGCTGGCCTATGTTCAACTGGTCCCCCCAGGATAACTCGGCCCAGGTCAGACTGGTTGAATAACATCTTGACAAAAGACAACTGCTCTTAGCACAACTTGTCCTAGCACAAGTAGCCCAAGACAACTGGCCCAGGACAATTGTCCCGGGACAATGACATCGATGAGAACATCTGATGCCCCTGAAGGCTTTACCAGTAGATGACAAAAAGGCTGGCATAACTTAGACCATATCCATAGAACCGCAGTGCAGACGCAAGTAATATAGAAATGGTTGTCACTAGCTGGTCCCCCACAGGAATATCACAGTAAAGAAGTATGATGTGGTGGTGGGTATCGCATTGCAGCCTGCCCCTTTAGCTGACGGAGAGCTGGCACGGCCTCACAGGCAGTAGTTAGCTGTATGGATCTAGTTGGCCTCCCGCCCCTACACCCAGGCCACACACAGCCAGTGTTAACATACAGGCCCACAGCCCTCTCTGTAATGTATAGAGGCAGCCACACACACAGCCACACACAGCCACACACAGCCACACACAGCCCCACACAGCCACACACAGCCACACACACAGCCACACACACAGCCACACACACAGCCCCACACACAGCCACACACAGCCACACACAGCCACACACAGCCCCACACAGCCACACACAGCCACACACACAGCCACACAAACAGCCACACACACACAGCCACACACACACACAGCCACACAAACAGCCACACACACACAGCCACACACACAGCCACACACAGCCACACACACAGCCACACACAGCCACGCATAGCCACACATACAGCCACACACAGCCCACACAGCCACACACAGCCACACACAGCCACACACAGCCACACATACACACAGCCACACATACAGCCACACACAGCCACACATACAGCCACACACAGCCACACACAGCCACACACAGCCACACGCAGCCACACACAGCCCCACACAGCCACACACACAGCCACACACAGCCACACATAGCCACATACAGCCACACACAGCCACACAGCCACACATACAGCCACACACACAGCCACACACAGCCACACACAGCCACACACAGCCACACACAGCCACACACCCAGACACACACAGCCACACACAGCCACACAGTTCAAAACAGACACACAAAAACTTAACAGAATACAATTTGATCCTTTCAACTTCAAGCATAATTAGAATACACCTGCCCGGGTGAACTCCTCAGTGGTTTAGAATTCTGTTGAACCTTTGAACCCATCCAGCATTATGAAGTCTGACTGACACCTGCCCCATCCAGCATTATGTAGACTGACTCCTGCCCCATCCAGCATTATGTAGACTGACTGACTCCCACCCCATCCAGCATTATGTAGTCTGACTCCTGCCCCATCCAGCATTATGTAGTCTGACTCCTACCCCATCCAGCATTATGTAGACTGACTGACTCCCACCCCATCCAGCATTATGTAGTCTGACTACTGCCCCATCCAGCATTATGTAGTCTGTCTGACTCCTACCCCATCCAGCATTATGTAGTCTGTCTGACTCCTACCCCATCCAGCATTATGTAGTCTGACTCCTGCCCCATCCAGCATTATGTAGTCTGACTCCTGCCCCATCCAGCATTATGTAGACTGACTGACTCCCACCCCATCCAGCATTATGTAGTCTGACTGACTCCCACCCCATCCAGCATTATGTAGTCTGACTCCTGCCCCATCCAGCATTATGTAGCCTGACTGACTCCTACCCCATCCAGCATTATGTAGTCTGACTCCTGCCCCATCCAGCATTATGTAGTCTGACTCCTACCCCATCCAGCATTATGTAGTCTGTCTGACTCCTACCCCATCCAACATTATGTAGACTGACTCCTACCCCATCCAGCATTATGTAGTCTGTCTGACTCCTACCCCATCCAGCATTATGTAGTCTGACTCCTGCCCCATCCAGCATTATGTAGTCTGACTCCTGCCCCATCCAGCATTATGTAGTCTGACTCCTACCCCATCCAGCATTATGTAGTCTGTCTGACTCCTACCCCATCCAGCATTATGTAGTCTGTCTGACTCCTACCCCATCCAGCATTATGTAGACTGACTCCTGCCCCATCCAGCATTATGTAGACTGACTCCTGCCCCATCCAGCATTATGTAGTCTGTCTGACTCCTACCCCATCCAGCATTATGTAGACTGACTGACTCCCACCCCATCCAGCATTATGTAGTCTGTCTGACTCCTACCCCATCCAGCATTATGTAGACTGACTCCTGCCCCATCCAGCATTATGTAGACTGACTCCTGCCCCATCCAGCATTATGTAGTCTGTCTGACTCCTGCCCCATCCAGCATTATGTAGACTGACTCCTGCCCCATCCAGCATTATGTAGTCTGACTCCTACCCCATCCAGCATTATGTAGTCTGTCTGACTCCTACCCCATCCAGCATTATGTAGACTGACTCCTGCCCCATCCAGCATTATGTAGACTGACTCCTGCCCCATCCAGCATTATGTAGTCTGTCTGACTCCTACCCCATCCAGCATTATGTAGTCTGACTCCTACCCCATCCAGCATTATGTAGACTGACTCCTGCCCCATCCAGCTTTATGTAGACTGACTCCTGCCCCATCCAGCATTATGTAGTCTGACTCCTACCCCATCCAGCATTATGTAGTCTGACTCCTGCCCCATCCAGCATCCAGCATGTATTAAGTGACACACCTCACGTACAGAGAGGTGTGTCTGTGGTGTGTGCCGCTATGAGATGAATGTAGCACCGTCAATATCTGCACCCAGGGGGCGGGGGGGGGGGGGGGGTGGGGCATGCTGCCCGCAGGGTACAATGGTGGTGATTGGGAGACAATCTATCATTATCTACATTGAGCGGGTTGCACCAACTGGCACCATGTCGCCCACAACCTGCTCTGTAGTCTGCAGCTATTAGTAATGCACATTGCTCTGAATGCACAGTCAAATGAAATTTGAGAGCATGGACCCAGGAGAGTAGTGGTATCAATATGAGAGGCCCTTATATATAAAGCAGCACTCACCATAGAGATTGGATGTAAATTGGATGCATTTGCCAAAGTAAGGGGGTACTTGCCCGCGGCAGCGGACACTTGTCCACCCTGGATGCATTGACGGATGGAAAGCCCGCCTACAATAACACATATTCTGATGAATCAGCAATATCCCCCCCTCTACCCTCATGCCATACCCTGGTGCTGCTATCATGGCATGTGGTCACGCATGGGTTGTCACGTCACTTACTGGCAGCAGTTCTCTCCCAGACCACTTGGGGACTAGTCTGTAACCAGCAACAAAATGTACTTGAATCATGACACAATCTTCAAACACACCATCTTTCACTGAAGGGGGGAGCATTCCTAGACATTTTGACACCTGGTACAGCAGACTACAAGTTGGTGCCAGGTACACCGTACCAGACTGTAACCACACAGTCTCGTTACAGCAGACTACAAGATGGTGCCAGGTACACCGTACCAGACTGTAACCACACAGTCACGTTACAGCAGACTACAAGTTGGTGCCAGGTACACCGTACCAGACTGTAACCACACAGTCACGTTACAGCAGACTACAAGTTGGTGCCAGGTACACCGTACCAGACTGTAACCACACAGTCACGTTACAGCAGACTACAAGTTGGTGCCAGGTACACCGTACCAGACTGTAACCACACAGTCTCGTTACAGCAGACTACAAGTTGGTGCCAGGTACACCGTACCAGACTGTAACCACACAGTCACGTTACAGCAGACTACAAGTTGGTGCCAGGTACACCGTACCAGACTGTAACCACACAGTCACGTTACAGCAGACCACAAGATGGTGCCAGGTACACCATAACAGACCGTACCTAGCCCTCTTTAGCAGTCTTTGCGAAAAAAATGTCAGCATGCAGGACGGTCAGTTCTGCAGCTAGCCAATTTGGCAGGACCGGATAGATTTTTGCAGGACCAGTTTTGCATAATATTTAGAAGAGAATAGCATTTATAATAGAAAATGATAACAAAAAATCGCTTTAATTTGCCTAGAATATTAGTGTACACTTTAGAACTTGTAACTTCAGTTCTAGTTGGAATATTTGAAAAATTCTTTAAGTTTTAGAAAGCCCAGAATGTGGAGGACATTTATCATTCTGCCAGACCAGAGCCATTTTAGGGGGACATTGCCACGGTCCGGCGTGTTTTGGCAAAGGCTTACGGCAGACTACGGGGTGTGGGGCAGACCATTTGATGGAAGGCCTCAGCGTGTGCTACTGATGAGATGTGCCCTATCAGAGGAGGTTGCTGACCGAGCACCTGTTATCCTGACGGGGAGATAACGGCACTTACCTCAAGGAGCCTCACACAGGGGCAGCCCGCTCCAACCAGGTACCGCAATGTGGTCCGCCACCTGGTGCCGTAACCAGGTACCGCGGTGTGGTCAGCCACCTGGTGGTGTGACCAGGTACCGCAATGTGGTCGGCCACCTGGTGCTGTGACCAGGTACCGCAGTGTGGTCAGCCACCTGGTGCCGTAACCAGGTACCGCGGTGTGGTCAGCCACCTGGTGCTGTACCCAGGTACCGCGGTGTGGTCGGCCACCTGGTGCTGTGACCGGGTACTGCAGTGTGGTCCGCTGCCTGGTGCCGTAACCGGGTACCGCGGTGTGGTCGGCCACCTGGTGCCGTAACCAGGTACCGCAGTGTGGTCAGCCACCTGGTGCTGTAACCGGGTACCGCAGTGTGGTCGGCCACCTGGTGCCGTAACCGGGTACCGCAGTGTGGTCCGCCACCTGGTGCTGTAACCGGGTACCGCAGTGTGATCGGCCACCTGGTGCTGTAACCAGGTACCGCGGTGTGGTCAGCCACCTGGTGCCGTAACCAGGTACCGCAGTGTGGTCAGCCACCTGGTGCTGTAACCGGGTACCGCAGTGTGGTCTGCCACCTGGTGCCGTAACCAGGTACCGCAGTGTGGTCTGCCACCTGGTGCCGTAACCAGGTACCGCGGTGTGGTCAGCCACCTGGTGCTGTAACCGGGTACCGCAGTGTGGTCCGCCACCTGGTGCTGTAACCGGGTACCGCGGTGTGGTCCGCCACCTTGTGCTGTGACCACAGAAGTAGTCAGGAGTTCAATGCATGCTGTGAGAATAATTGGTTCTGATCTCATTGGTGTACCGCTATATATGGGTCAGTTTTCCAAACATGTACCAATTGGGTGTTTTAGGGTGTTCTTGACTTTAAACAGCTGAAGAATAAGAATACCTGCCACAGGAATTCTATCACTGATTTCATGTATGAGGAAACACCCTAGGCTTTCAGAAAAATGTAGATTTTTATCTGTCCGCCAGAAATTTTTTGATTTCTGAACCCTCAAAGGGCTAAAATACCCTTGAAAACTGATTCCAGCCTTATTTGACATTTTTCATATATCCCCACTATGAACTAAGACACTCATAACCCTTCTTAATCAGCATATTTCATTAGGTGTCGGTGTTACCTCAGCAAATCAAAAGGTTTTACTCAGATATTTCTAAGAAATTTTTTAACTGTTGCCCTTTATATCTAAAATGCACTCCTGTAAGGCCCGACAGTTTTAATTTTTGCAGCCTCAATTAACCTACTAGTAGCAGCCAACCAATATCAATTTCACATGTAATATATATATGTGCCACCAGTCTATATGACACACTAGATGTGCCACCAGTCTACATGACACACTAGATGTGCCACCAGTCTACATGACACACTAGATGTGCCACCAGTCTACATGACACACTAGATGTGCCACCAGTCTACATGACACACTAGATGTGCCACCAGTCTACATGACACACTAGATGTGCCACCAGTCTACATGACACACTAGATGTGCCACCTGTCTACATGACACACTAGATGTGCCACCAGTCTACACGACACACTAGATGTGCCACCAGTCTATATGACACACTAGATGTGCCACCAGTCTACATGACACACTAGATGTGCCACCAGTCTACACGACACACTAGATGTGCCACCAGTCTACATGACACACTAGATGTGTCACCAGTCTACACGATACACTAGATGTGCCACCAGTCTACATGACACACTAGATGTGCCACCAGTCTACATGACACACTAGATGTGCCACCAGTCTACACGACACACTAGATGTGCCACCAGTCTACATGACACACTAGATGTGCCACCAGTCTACACAACACACTAGATGTGCCACCAGTCTACATGACACACTAGATGTGCCACCAGTCTACATGACACACTAGATGTGCCACCTGTCTACATGACACACTAGATGTGCCACCAGTCTACACAACACACTAGATGTGCCACCAGTCTACATGACACACTAGATGTGTCACCAGTCTACATGACACACTAGATGTGCCACCAGTGACACACATGACACACTAGATGTGTCCCAGTCTTCACCTTCAAACCTGATACATATCAGAAGCATTTCAATGTATAAGAACCGACAAATCCACCCTAGTTCACCTCACATTATGTAATCCACAAAGCCCAACTTTGAACTGTTTATGCAAATCATTAATGGAATGTCTTTTAAATCTGGATATAGCTAGAATGGTGTTTGATTATTTACTTGATCAATGCAACACTGATGGAGTCTCAGTGTTAAATGTAAAAAGATGCTTTTAATTACCAATGTTTGGAAGTCTTGTGAAATCCGATGCAATGGAAACCTTTTGGGATTCAGTTCCTCTAATTACCACAAGGTGTCACCTATATATGCTCCATGGATCATGGAATTCACTGCTGCACTGGGGCCCTGGCAGGGCACAGGAGGACTTGTATTGCCTCTGCTACTTACCAGATGGCGTAGCACTTGGATCCCCCTCGCATCCGGCCACTGCACCCACCCCCACCTCACAAAGACCACAGGTCAAGTGGGTGGCCCTCAGCCAGCATTGAGTAATAGGCCTCTGTGTCTGAACCAATCAGTGGTAGGCAGCCATCCAGTCTTTGGTTCCACCAATCCCCTTAAGGCCTTTGCCTAAGGCTAGCGCGTCAACTATGTCATTCTGGTTAAGTCATGTTTTTAGCAGTTTTGTCATTGTTCTCACTCCCACTAACTACTAGATGGTTGACAAAGCGCATTACTAGATTGGTTGTTACTCTTGTAATCTTGGTACAGTGTATATGCTGGCCCCAACTTGTTCCTGTACCAAGTCCACTCACATTGTGTTATAGCCAGTGAAGGTGCGTAGCAAAAGTAGGACAGCATGCACACGGGGTGTATTAATACATTAGTCATGTGACAAAAGTAGGGCAGCACGCACACAGTGTATTAATACATTAGTCATGTGACAAAAGTAGGGCAGCATGCACACAGAGTGTATTAATACATTAGTCATGTGACAAAAGTAGGGCAGCACGCACACAGTGTATTAATACATTAGTCATGTGACAAAAGTAGGGCAGCATGCACACAGAGTGTATTAATACATTAGTCATGTGACAAAAGTAGGGCGGCACGCACACAGTGTATTAATACATTAGTCACGTGACAAAAGTAGGGCGGCACGCACACAGTGTATTAATACATTAGTCACGTGACAAAAGTAGGGCAGCACGCACACAGTGTATTAATACATTAGTCACGTGACAAAAGTAGGGCAGCACGCACACAGTGTATTAATACATTAGTGTCCTAGTGTAAGGATTACTTGCGTCAGTTGTGACTTGTATCACAGACGCGGAGGGTATGACCGTTCTGATTGATTGTATCAGTTGATTGCCATTAGTTTGGATTATTTTATCGGTTGAAGTTCCTTTGCATCACTCATAATCTAAGCAAGGGTAGTTTTTATATTGTGTAAATTATATTCCCAGTATATCACTTTTGACGTAGACAGCAACTTAAAGGAATCCGATTTGTTGAGACAAGTCTGGCTCCCCATGACAGCACTGAGTCAGCTATACAAGGTTACTTTAGTACCCCCCCCCATGCTTCACACACACACTGAGTCAGCTATACAAGGTTACTTTAGTACCCCCCCCCCCATGCTTCACACACACACTGAGTCAGCTGTACAAGGTTACTTTAGTACCCCCCCCCCCATGCTTCACACACACACTGAGGCAGCTGAACAAGGTTACTTTAGTACCCCCCCCATGCTTCGCACACACACTGAGTCAGCTATACAAGGTTACTTTAGTACCCCCCCCCATGCTTCACACACACACTGAGTCAGCTATACAAGGTTACTTTAGTACCCCCCCCCTGCTTCACACACACACACTGAGTCAGCTATACAAGGTTACTTTAGTACCCCCCCCCATGCTTCACACACACACTGAGTCAGCTATACAAGGTTACTTTAGTACCCCCCCATGCTTCACACACACACACTGAGTCAGCTATACAAGGTTACTTTAGTACCCCCCCCATGCTTCACACACACACTGAGTCAGCTATACAAGGTTACTTTAGTACCCCCCCATGCTTCACACACACACACTGAGTCAGCTATACAAGATTACTTTAGTACCCCCCCCATGCTTCACACACACACTGAGTCAGCTATACAAGGTTACTTTAGGACCCCCCCCCCATGCTTCACACACACACTGAGTCAGCTATACAAGGTTACTTTAGTACCCCCCCCATGCTTCACACACACACTGAGTCAGCTATACAAGGTTACTTTAGTACCCCCCCCCCATGCTTCACACACACACTGAGTCAGCTATACAAGGTTACTTTAGTACCCCCCCCATGCTTCACACACACACTGAGTCAGCTATACAAGGTTACTTTAGTACCCCCCCCCCATGCTTCACACACACACTGAGTCAGCTATACAAGGTTACTTTAGTACCCCCCCATGCTTCACACACACACTGAGTCAGCTATACAAGGTTACTTTAGTACCCCCCCCTCCTGCTTCACACACACACTGAGTCAGCTATACAAGGTTACTTTAGTACCCCCCCCATGCTTCACACACACACTGAGTCAGCTATACAAGGTTACTTTAGTACCCCCCCCCCTGCTTCACACACACACTGAGTCAGCTATACAAGGTTACTTTAGTACCCCCCCCATGCTTCACACACACACTGAGTCAGCTATACAAGGTTACTTTAGTACCCCCCCATGCTTCACACACACACTGAGTCAGCTATACAAGGTTACTTTAGTACCCCCCCATGCTTCACACACACACTGAGTCAGCTATACAAGGTTACTTTAGTACCCCCCCCATGCTTCACACACACACTGAGTCAGCTATACAAGGTTACTTTAGTACCCCCCCCCATGCTTCACACACACACTGAGTCAGCTATACAAGGTTACTTTAGTACCCCCCCCCATGCTTCACACACACACTGAGTCAGCTATACAAGGTTACTTTAGTACCCCCCCATGCTTCACACACACACTGAGTCAGCTATACAAGGTTACTTTAGTACCCCCCCCATGCTTCACACACACACTGAGTCAGCTATACAAGGTTACTTTAGTACCCCCCCCCCCATGCTTCACACACACACTGAGTCAGCTATACAAGGTTACTTTAGTACCCCCCCCCCATGCTTCACACACACACTGAGTCAGCTATACAAGGTTACTTTAGTACCCCCCCCCATGCTTCACACACACACTGAGTCAGCTATACAAGGTTACTTTAGTACCCCCCCCATGCTTCACACACACACTGAGTCAGCTATACAAGGTTACTTTAGTACCCCCCCCCCCATGCTTCACACACACACTGAGTCAGCTATACAAGGTTACTTTAGTACCCCCCCCATGCTTCACACACACACTGAGTCAGCTATACAAGGTTACTTTAGTACCCCCCCCCTGCTTCACACACACACTGAGTCAGCTATACAAGGTTACTTTAGTACCCCCCCCCCCTGCCATGCTTCACACACACACTGAGTCAGCTATACAAGGTTACTTTAGTACCCCCCGCCCATGCTTCACACACACACTGAGTCAGCTATACTATGCTGCTTAAGTACCCCCCTCCCCAAGCTCACCCGAGCAGGCGGCAAGTAAAGGCGGCATTATCTTATCTCCCATCTCAGGCTGGGTTTCTGTGGGCCTAATGGAGATACTGAAGGGACTCAGCCTGGCCGCGCCTCCTGTGTTTTGTTATCGCGCAGACACCGCCTGCTGGAGAGAGCCACGCTTTTGGATGAAACAATTATCTACTGCTACAGTACAGCAACTCATACCTCGGGGTGGGTGGAGGCGTTTTACTTACCGGCTTTTCATGAGTCACTTCATACTGTATACTGTATTCAACGTAAGAAGAGCACACTGCACTTAACAACACATATACACATTGTGAGCGATTTTAGGTAGGAAATAGCTTTGTGATACCTGAAAATTGGTTTCCACAAAGGTCCCCAGTTGCTTTTCATACCCACACACTGCTCCACTGAAGGCTACCGAGTACCCAGTTCCAGGTGGAATTCTCGATGCTATGCCAGACATGCAAATAATCAATATGGCTGCTCATGCGAGGGATATTATGTTTTTAGAAGTCAAGACAATGCAATCAGTAGTGTTGTAGAGCTCCTAAACCCGTCGCAAAGCATGGTCCAAGTTACCAGCATAGATCTCAGTCCCCAGTGCTAGCATAAACATGATAGTTCAAGCCCCCTCCCCACGAAAATTGAGGCTGGAACTAGCTTTGATTTGCACCTACTCCCGTATTTTTAAGAGTAACGGTTCAGGAGATTTTAACATGCTCTAGATGAATCAAGTCGAGCCAGAACTTTTGCATCTTCCTGAAAATATTCAAAATGAGATTTCTCCGCAACCGCTGGTCTGATTGGCTTGATTCCATTCTATTTTGCTCCTGAGTGACATCAACAAGCTCCATATCAAGCCCCATCAAGCTATATTTAGAACATATCTTGAATTGTATTCAATATTTGAAACATTTAATAAATGCAGGTCCCCAATTAATCGAGGTCATCCAGGTGGGAAATGTTTTTACGGGATAAAACATAATGAAGAAATGAAGCATTAAATATATTTTTTACTATGATAAAATACCGTTTTACTAAATGGTCAAAGACGTCACAGCAAAATAATAGTGATAATGGTAAATGAACATGTACTATGTGTTACCATACCTAATTGAGTCAGTCTATAATTATAACCAAAACGATATGAGTGTGTTTGTGTCAGTGTAAGTGGGGGTGCAGACCGGCAGGATGAGACAGTTACAGACAGTAGGGGGCAGCACTGTGGGGCGGCGTGTTGTGGGATCAATGCCCGACACAAGTTTCCTCTCTCTGGGCTGCCACAGGGCACAGGCCTCACACCCAGCCTCCACAAAGTGAGGCAGGGGGCGGCAAACTCTGCAGCCGTCTGCTGCACTGCTACTTGTACACAACATACCTGATTTCTCTGTTTATAAACTTTTCCTCTTCTGCCATGTTTTAAGTTAGTCAATTGGCCGTTTGGGACAAACTTAATTATTTAAGGCTAGGGGAATATGTTCCATACCACAGCAGTCGCTGCGGCAGGGTTAAGATACTGGCCAATGAAATATACAAACACAAATTTCCTCAAATATTCAAGGTCCCCATCCGGGTCCTCATTCATCAAGTTAAACATGAATGCATTATGTATAGGGAAGTAGACCCACTATATCGCTGTGGGGCTGTTACAATGACTTTTGACATGATGTACTGTGTCACATGCTATCAGAGTGTCTGAGTGAGGCGGGGAGCACGCCCGTAGGATTCTCCAAGTCTAACGGTCACTTCCTGTCAAAATTCCGCCATTTTATTGGGGGACGCATAACGTTACTGTGTGCAGACGTAGCATACACATATCTTGATTCTGGTGAAATATGTGTGTAAATTTGAAAATAATTTCAGATGAATCGAGAAATATGTAGATATCTTGATAAATTGACCATTTGGAAAGTCTAACTTAGCCTAATTTTGCCAGAATCAGCGATTTTTAGGGGGCTGTCCTATGAAGTACAGTGTTTTACGTCCCCCAACAAAATGGCGGCGGATTCTACACAGAGCACCCCCTACAACCATAGCGGACTCGGAGAATGGGACAGCTCCTCATCCCGGGCCGGGTGTTGTTGTCCTTGGCACTAACACATGATACATGGCTGCTGTGGACATGGCGGCCACGGCCGGGGTGCGGCTGGCGCGCTGCCAAACAGGAAGCCAGCCGCACTGCCCCCTACCGGCCTCCTCCCACACCATCCATCCCCCCACTACCACAAACCCCTCACAAGGCGGCCTGCTAGGCCGTCCTAGGGGCGGGAGGCAGTTAGGGGGGAGTTTGTAGCTTATATTTGTAGATTCATAGATAGATATGGGGGTCTAGATAGGGGGTCCCAATGTCGCCTGTGGATTTTAAGAAATGCTCATGTCATTTGTCAGTATCTTTGTATTTCTCCTGTCATTTGTCACTAGGCTCCAGGGTTGGATAATGACTGGGTAGGGCTTATGAGAGGTTTTATGGTAAGTCCCATCAACCCCTAATATCAAGTGTCGAGTGACAACAAGAAAAATGGAATTTGTGTTTACCGATCAGTATGTTAGAGAAAAAGCTGTTTTGGTTCAATATTTTCGGTCATCAATAAACAGCAGACAATATTTTAGGTAGCTAATGAGGTGTCGTGGGTGTGTGCCCGGGATCGATAGTTCCTGCTGAGCCGGAAGGGGGCGCCAGGGTGAACAGACAGTTTGTGTGGGAGATCAGACGGCGTGACACCGCCGGGCGGACACGTGACACGGCATGACAAGGCTAATCAGGGTCAGCAGCTGCCGTCACCTCAGACACCAGCCAGGTCTACATACACCAATAACCCTAGACACCAACCAGGTCTACATACACCAATAACCCTAGACACCAGCCAGGTCCACATACACCAATAACCTTAGACACCAGCCAGGTCCACATACACCCTGCCCGCACCCACCCTGCCCGCACCAACCCTGCCCACACCCACCCTGCCCACACCCACCATAACACACCCATCCTGCCCACACCCACCCTGCCCACACCCACCCTACCCACACCCACCATAACACACCCACCCTGCCCACACCCACCCTGCCCACACCCACCCTGCCCACACCCACCCTACCCACACCCACCATAACACACCCACCCTGCCCACACCCACCCTGCCCACACCCACCCTGCCCACACCCACCCTGCCCACACCCACCCTGCCCACACCCACCCTACCCACACCCACCCTGCCCACACCCACCCTGCCCACACCCACCCTGCCCACACCCACCCTGCCCACACCCACCCTGCCCACACCCACCCTGCCCACACCCACCCTGCCCATACCCACCCTGCCCACACCCACCCTGCCCACACCCACCCTGCCCATACCCACCCTGCCCACACCCACCATAACACACCCACCCTGCCCACACCCACCCTGCCCACACTACACCAATAACCTTAGACACCCACCCTGCCCACACCCACCCTGCCCACACCCACCCTGCCCACACCCACCCTGCCCACACCCACCCTGCCCATACCCACCCTGCCCACACCCACCCTGCCCACACCCACCCTGCCCATACCCACCCTGCCCACACCCACCATAACACACCCACCCTGCCCACACCCACCCTGCCCACACTACACCAATAACCTTAGACACCCACCAGACCCACACCAGCCCACGCCTGCCCCAGCCCCTGTCTGCCTGCCCCAGCCCCTGTCTGCCTGCCCCAGCCCCTGTCTCCCTGCCCCAGCCCTGTCTGCCTGCCCCAGCCCTGTCTGCCTGCCCCGGCCCTGTCTGCCTACCCCATCCCTGTCTGCCTGCCCCAGCCCTGTCTGCCTGCCCCAGCCCCTGTCTGTCTGCCCCAGCCCCTGTCTGCCTGCCCCAGTCCCTGTCTGCCTGCCCCAGCCCCTGTCTGCCTGCCCCAGCCCTGTCTGCCTGCCCCAGCTCCTGTCTGCCTGCCCCAGCCCTGTCTGCCTGCCCCAGCCCCTGTCCGCCTGCCCCAGCCCTGTCTGCCTGCCCCAGCCCCTGTCCGCCTGCCCCAGCCCTGTCTGCCTGCCCCAGCCCTGTCTGCCTGCCCCAGCCCTGTCTGCCTGCCCCAGCCCCTGTCTTACCAGCTGTGTGCCTGCTCCTCCGAAGGAGAGGATATGTCAATGAACAAGATTAGGGTCATTAGAGGAAAGAGTATCAGTAATCACCCAGATTCCAGAGGCACAGCACACTAGTGCCGCCCACACCCCTACTGCTAATGAAACAGGCATTATATCATTCCCGGCCTCGGGTGGGGTGCTGAAAAATGTAAGCAGTATTATGAAAATTGACCAACCCAAATATTATTAAATGATAAGCACGACCTAACTATGTATTCTGTATCTCATTCAGTGTTTTGTTAAATAAGAACTAAGACTGTATTCCTTATTCTCCTCATAAATAACACTATATTCTTTATCTTGCAGGGGTGTGTTACGGAGAGTTCGGGGTGCGGGTGCCTAAGACGACAGGCTCAGCATACATGTACAGCTACGTTGCTGTGGGTGAGTTTGTGGCGTTCCTCATTGGCTGGAACCTCATCCTGGAGTACATGATCGGCAGCGCAGCTGGCGCCTCCGCTCTCAGCGCGTGTTTTGACGCACTCATCAACCACACGATGAGCACCCATCTGGAGGAACACGTGGGCACGGTTATAGGTGAGTCAGGGCCTCAGGTGGGCAGCATGATGGGTGAGTTAGGGCCTCAGGTGAGCAGCATGATGGGTGAGTCAGGGCCTCAGGTGAGCAGCATGATGGGTGAGTCAGGGCCTCAGGTGGGCAGCATGATGGGTGAGTCAGGGCCTCAGGTGAGCAGCATGATGGGTGAGTCAGGGCCTCAGGTGGGCAGCATGATGGGTGAGTTAGGGCCTCAGGTGAGCAGCATGATGGGTGAGTCAGGGCCTCAGGTGAGCAGCATGATGGGTGAGTCAGGGCCTCAGGTGAGCAGCATGATGGGTGAGTCAGGGCCTCAAGTGGGCAGTATGATGGGTGAGTCAGGGCCTCAGGTGGGCAGTATGATGGGTGAGTCAGGGCCTCAAGTGGGCAGTATGATGGGTGAGTCAGGGCCTCAGGTGGGCAGTATGATGGGTGAGTCAGGGCCTCAGGTGGGCAGCATGATGGGTGAGTCAGGGCCTCAGGTTGACAGCGTGATGGGTGAGTCAGGACCTCAAGTGCTCTTATCATTTCCCATAGCTAGGATCATTACACCAATAGGGGCCTACTGTATTAGGAGCAGTGGGATGCAGGCTTTACTTGGGAGTAACCTACAGGTGAGATAGGAGGTTGTAATGAGGGTAATTTAGCACCATGCCGACCATGCATAATGTCAAAGCAATGGCTGCCTTTAGTGTACACGTTCTGACAGCAACGCTGTGTAGGAAGCAGTAGCTCTGGCGGGTGTAAGGCCGCTACAAGGCATCTGATGTATCATACAGGGAATCTTCTGTGAAGACTTGATCCATCAAAGTTGACAAGCACGTCATGCTACTGTCTGGGATGAGGCTTGAGTGAAGTAGGATGTGTGCTGGGGTGCAGGCAGGGTGGTAGGGGCTAATACAAGTAGGATGTGTGCTGGGGGTGCAGGCAGGGTGGTAGGGGCTAATACAGTGGGATGTGTGCTGGGGGTGCAGGCAGGGTGGTAGAGGCTAATACAAGTAGGATGTGTGCTGGGGGTGCAGGCAGGGTGGTGGAGGCTAGTACAAGTAGGATGTGTGCCGGGGGTGCAGGCAGGGTGGTGGAGGCTAGTACAAGTAGGATGTGTGCTGGGGGTGCAGGCAGGGTGGTAGAGGCTAATACAAGTAGGATGTGTGCCGGGGGTGCAGGCAGGGTGGTGGAGGCTAATACAAGTAGGATGTGTGCTGGGGGTGCAGGCAGGGTGGTAGAGGTAATACAAGTAGGATGTGTGCTGGGGGTGCAGGCAGGGTGGTAGAGGCTAATACAAGTAGGATGTGTGCTGGGGGTGCAGGCAGGGTGGTAGAGGCTAATACAAGTCAGTAGGGGCTGGTGGTGGAGGGCTTGGAAGGATACTTTTAACAATTAGATCTTTAACTAGAAGTCACTGTCCTTTGTCAAATTCAAGAAATACCCAATATTTCACTGAGCTTTATATCGCATGTCGAATTTTAGAAATACCTATGACCATGTCACTTTGTTGAATTTAGTGGTCTATGGTCATATGCTTTAGGATAAAGGTACAATTCAATTTATTGTACATGTGCTAGTCCTGTACACTATGAATAATAGTTTGTATATGCATAATTATAATTAATAGAATTCACAATAATATTTATTAGTTTTGTTTGCATTCAATCCTGTACATGCTTGGTAATTACACATTTATACTTTATATATTTATATTATTGCCTTAATTGTATACGTTTATCTTGTACATATTTGCATTATTTATATTGCATTCTTAAATTTCTTAAATTCTAAATTGTACACAATACTGTTATATATATAAAATAATATTGAAATTGGTATAATTGCAATGGAAACAAGGTGGCTTACTTAAACTGAGTGCATAACCTAAATACAGGGACTTTCGAGGTCAATCTGTCGTGCAAATACAGAACATACACTGATCCTGTATTTATTTTTAGTGTATTTGTTACCTAATAACAGAGAAAAAGACAATTTATTAACCTGCATCGTCTCCAAACATATCCGAATGCAGCCATGACACCTTGCTCGACTTCACTTCCGGTTATTGCGCCTACGTGATTTGGTTTCGCAGAAAAATTAATCCCCCCCATTCATTGTCTTTAGTCCGGATTCAGCCAGGAATCAAACCTGGGCTGCACATGTGGAAGGCATGAATGCTAACCGCTTGACCATCTCTGACAGGCTTCGGACATTGTAGACAGTAGGGGTATTTAAACAGTGCCCTTTGACCTGCTGATCTTTGACCTTTTGAGAATCCATACGCTACACCGGAAGTGAAGTTTTGGTGAAATACAGAGGTTTGGCGAAATACGGGGGCTGGTTATTATCCTTTTGCGAAATATGAGGCGCATTGTTGTACTCTACCCGGCTTCATATTTTGAATTTTCATTTAAAGATAAATAATAATATTGATATTACATGAAAGTGAATGAATTTTTAATACTTGAACTTGCTGCAGGTCTAGTGCTGACTCATGTTTGTTTGCTGTTGCAGGTTTAATTCTGACTCATGTCTGTTTGCTTTAGTGCTGACTCATGTCTGTTTGTTGCAGCAGGTTTAATGCTGACTCATTGCTGCAGGTTTAGTGCTGACTCATGTCTGTTTGTTGCTGCAGGTTTAATGCTGACTCATTGCTGCAGGTTTAGTGCTGACTCATGTCTGTTTGTTGCTGCAGGTTTAATGCTGACTCATGTCTGTTTGTTTTACTGCTGACTCATGTCTGTTTGTTGCTGCAGATTTAATGCTGACTCATGTCTGTTTGTTGCTGCAGGTTTAATGCTGACTCATGTCTGTTTGTTTTACTGCTGACTCATGTCTGTTTGTTGCTGCAGGTTTAATGCTGACTCATGTCTGTTTACTTTAGTGCTGACTCATGTCTGTTTGTTGCTGCAGGTAAGACGTACCCAGACTTCCTGGGCTGCGCCATAGGAATTGCCATGACGGTTGTGTTGGTGGTGGGGGTCAGGAAGTCGGTGCGCTTTAACAACGTGCTCAACATCATCAACCTGGTGGTGTGGGTGTTCATCGTCGTCGCTGGCTTCTTCTACATGGACACCGCCAACTGGACTGAGGGCTTTGCGCCCTACGGAGCCAGCGGGGTAAGTAGCCGCCTGGTGGGAACTGGGGGCAGCACGCACCTCACACAGCATGGCCGGCCATACACACAGGGCGGCCAAGGTCACACACACAAGGTCATGGTCCAGGTGATGAGGCACTAGGTCACACCCAAGGTCATTATACAAGGTCACAGTTGTTAGTAGGGTTATAAGCATCTTTAACGCATACTCGGAGGCACATGATAACTTCTGCATACAGAATTATGTAACGATGTACCGATATACACCTATAGATGAACTAGCAGAGTGGGTAGCTAGCTGTGACATGATGTGATGTAGGAGAGCAGGTAGGTAGTGCTGTAGGTGTGTGGGCCCTGAGCGTTCTGTGGAGACACTTGTACACGGTGCCGGGTGCGTGCTCACCCCCCAGTGTGACATCATGTACTTGTGTTAATAAACTCTACACCTCCATCAGCAGCTTAACTTGTTGCCCACTGGGGCTGCAGGCAGGTTGCCGCCCACTGAGGGTACCCAGGGTAGAGGCAGGTCAGGATTAGAACTATCTCTACTAGATGTGCTCATGGTGTACCAGGATGTGTCTCTGTGTTACATAAGGTACTCATTCATCCTCTTTAAGTTTGCCACACTAGACCTTCTCATGACTGCAATGAAAAAATACACGTCTAACATGAATTCAGTCCAGCATGTTTGGTGCAGAACCTCCTGCAGCACTGTTTGATCAAGCCACATCGGCACCAACCTCTTAGTTACTAAGGTACTTCCTCTTTACTGAGGCTGAGTTCTATGTTGTGTATAAGTGAAGTCAAGTTGAGTCACCAGGGGCCGCTCAGCCTGCAATGGCTACAAAGTCATATACAAACTAACCTGATTGCTCGAGGTGAATTATCTATATCTGAACTAATTTCCAATCTGTTTCTAACGTTTGGTAACGTTCACTAACTTCTGAAACTATCACAGCTAATCTGTTATTTCCTCTCATGGACTGAGGCAGTTACCTATCTCTAGGTTAAACTTTCAACTACTTACACTACTCTTAAGCTCTTGAATGATGTCCAACACAGTTTGATAGGGAAATACAATAGGGCTGTATTATTGATGTGTGGCAAAGTGTCAAAACAGGACCAATTCAGTAAACCAATCACAGATGTGGAAACCTAATAGTTTGAGTATAGATCTAACAAAACACTGTGATATATGGATAATTAAGAAATTATGTGGCACTACTATTGCAAACACTGATTCTCGGATGGCTCGCTGTCACACTGATAACATGAATACTATGAGCAATAGAATAGCTAGATATATCAAAACAGTCACGTGTCAATCGGAACTAACATCTAAAACATATTCACTAATGTTCCGCTCTTGGTTATGTTTCAGGTATTTTCAGGGGCGGCGACCTGTTTCTATGCGTTTATTGGGTTTGACATTATTGCTACTACGGGAGAGGAGGCCAAGAACCCAAGCCGCTCCATCCCCATGGCCATCATTGTGTCCCTCGTCGTCTGCCTCACCGCTTATATATCCTGCAGGTTAGTAACTGGTTTGTATATCCTGCAGGTTAGTAACTGCTTGTACATCCTGCAGGTTAGTAGCAGACTGTACATCCTGCAGGTTAGTAGCAGCTTGTACATCCTGCAGGTTAGTAACAGCTTGTACATCCTGCAGGTTAGTAGCAGCTTGTTCATCCTGCAGGTATTAGCTTGTACATCCTGCAGGTAACAGCTTGTACATCATGCAGGTTAGTAACAGCTTGTACATCCTGCAGGTTAGTAACAGCTTGTACATCCTGCAGGTTAGTAACAGCTTGTACATCCTGCAGGTATCAGCTTGTACATCCTGCAGGTAAGTAACAGCTTGTACATCCTGCAGGTTAGTAACAGCTTGTATATCCTGCAGGTTAGTAGCAGCTTGTACATCCTGCAGGTTAGTAACAGCTTGTACATCCTGCAGGTTAGTAGCAGCTTGTACATCCTGCAGGTTAGTAACAGCTTGTACATCCTGCCGGTTAGTAGCAGCTTGTTCATCCTGCAGCTTGTACATCCTGCAGGTTAGTAACAGCTTGTACATCCTGCAGCTTGTATATCCTGCAGGTTAGTAACAGCTTGTACATCCTGCCGGTTAGTAGCAGCTTGTTCATCCTGCAGCTTGTACATCCTGCAGGTTAGTAGCAGCTTGTACATCCTGCAGGTTAGTAGCAGCTTGTACATCATGCAGGTTAGTAGCAGCTTGTTTATCCTGCAGGTTAGTAACAGCTTGTACATCATGCAGGTTAGTAGCAGCTTGTACATCCTGCAGGTTAGTAGCAGCTTGTTCATCCTGCAGGTATCAGCTTGTACATCCTGCAGGTTAGTAGCAGCTTGTTTATCCTGCAGGTTAGTAGCAGCTTGTACATCATGCAGGTTAGTAGCAGCTTGTATATCCTGCAGGTTAGTAACAGCTTGTACATCCTGCAGGTTAGTAACAGCTTGTACATCCTGCAGGTTAGTAGCAGCTTGTATATCCTGCAGGTTAGTAACAGCTTGTACATCATGCAGGTTAGTAGCAGCTTGTTCATCCTGCAGGTTAGTAACAGCTTGTACATCCTGCAGGTTACTAGCAGAGTGTACATCCTGCAGGTTAGTAACAGTTAATTTATACATCCTGTAGATTAGTAACAGCTCTGTATATACTCATTTATCTCCGGAGACTCCTTATTTAGTTTTAATGTGAATTTACAGGTTGGTAATGAAAGATGTTGTGTGTGTTTCAGCCTGGTGCTGACTCTGATGGTGCCGTACACAGACATAGAGGGGGACTCTGCGCTCATCGACATGTTTGTACAGAACGGCCTCGGGTGGGCCAAGTACATCGTGGCCATCGGGGCCATGGGCGCCCTCACCGTCAGTCTGCTGGGCTCCATGTGGCCCATGCCCCGCGTCATCTATGCCATGTCACGGGACGGCCTGCTCTTTGGGTACATGCTATTTCTAAACATAACTAGTGTCTTGAGTCACTTTATCTTGCTACATAGAATTAGTAATCTAAAACTAAAAATACTGATCATATGACATAATTATGACTATGTAAGTGTTAAATGACAACATGCTTTCCAAGCCACTGTAGTGGCTTGAATAAGCGCACCTGTGCTTATTAATTTTGACAGTACTATTAACCCTGCGCTTATGCAGACTTGCGCTTTGTCTAGATACAAAAATTACCTAAATTTTCATTTCAATGTCCGCATTTACCCTGCATTATGAAAGACTTGTGCTCATTTGAGACCCTTGCACTTTTCAAGCCACTGCAGTATATTAATTTATAACAATTAGGACGATTATTTAATTATGCATGCAATGGTTCTGCCCACCTGACACTGACACTGATGCAGGGTTTGGTTGTGTTTACTGTTCACTTGTAGCTTCCTGAGTGAGATCCACCCGCGTACAGGCACCCCGGTGGTCAGCACGGTCATCACGGGCCTGCTCGCCTCCCTCATGGCCTTCTGTGTAGGACTCCAGGTCCTCGTAGAAATGATGTCCATCGGTGAGTTAGGGTCTTACCTCTATCTACAAGGGCGTGTTTCACAGTTTCAAAGTAGTGGGACAAAGGGGGCTATGACCCCTACATCTCTATCTGATCACCATACCTTTATCTGACTTCTTCCCCTCTATATGATCTCTATATGCCTTTTACACTTCTATCTGACCTCTATATGACCTCTATCTGACCTCTGCATCTCTAATTGCCCTTTACACCTCTATTTGACCTGTACAAGTCTGACCATTTAAAATGCCACTTGATGTAAATGAATAAAGTAAACAGCTTCATCCATATAAAAATGATAAACATCATAGTTTCAGAAATTAGAAGGGAACATGTAGTTTGCTGTGCTGGATGCCTCCATGTGTGCACCATCCTGCTTACTGCTTCCTGGCAGCCTCGGCCAGCGTCTATCCTATACCAGATGGATAGCCTGGGAGCAAGTGGCCATACTGCTGAATACACATTTTTGCTGTTAAATACACAGTAGCCCCCACTAATTTTATTACCCCTTTGATCAAGATAATAATCTGTCTGAACTTGGATGTGTATTGACCAATACACACCAATTTGCGCCACCAATCTGGCGCAAATGGGTAGCAAGTGGGATGAATGCCTGCTCCCATACCATACACAGCAGAGGGAGCAGGAGCAGTGTTGGTATGGGAGTCCGAGACTGGCTTCCTGGCCATCCCCTTTTATGGAAGTGTTGGGGTGTGGGTGGTGCAGGTATAGGGGGTGCGGGTTTGGGAGTGGTGGTTGGGTTTGGGAGTGCTGGTTGGGGGTTGGGGGTGTGGGTTTTGGAGTGCTGATTGGGGTTGGGGGTGTGGGTTTGGGAGTGCTGGTTGGGGTTGGGGGTATGGGGTGGTGGGTTTGGGAGTGCTGATTGGGGTTGGGGGTGTGGGGTTGGGGGTGTGGGTTTGGGAGAGCTGGTTGGGCTTGGGGGTGTGGGTTTGGGAGTGCTGGTTGGGGTTGGGGGTATGGGGTGGTGGGTTTGGGAGTGCTGGTTGGGCTTGGGGGTATGGGGTGGTGGGTTTGGGAGTGCTGGTTGGGCTTGGGGGGGGTGGGTTTGGGAGAGCTGGTTGGGCTTGGGGGTGTGGGTTTGGGAGTGCTGGTTGGGGTTGGGGCCGTGGGGTGGTGGGTTTAGGAGTGCAGGTTGGGGTTGGGGGTGTGATAAACTGTGATAAACCCTGGTCCCACTACCCTCCTCCAAGGTATCCGAGGTAACTGATAGGTTGTCTACCTATTTAGGGTCTCCTTACAGCTAGGGGACCCGTTACTGTAACTGCACCCTGATATATAGTACACGACATGACCCCTGCCTCCCTCCCTCCTGTACACATGGCCTCTTGTCTACAATAAAGCCACCTACAGATTCATCCTACATACAAGGCATCACCCGTACCAGCCAACCCCAACCGCTGGTTACCATGGCAACGAGTAGTAGTTGCAGCATCTGCCTCGTGAGGGCACCACCGCAGCCAATAAAGCAGTTTGAGGGCCAGAAGGCGTGCACCAGATCTCACGGGAAATCATGTAATGTTTTGTTATGATATCAGGGGAAATTCAATTTGCTCTGCTCCATACATAGTGTGGGTGCAGATGTGGGGGGTTTTGGTAGGGGCGAGGGAGTCAGGAGTAGGATGAAGTAGGTGAGGCTGGCAAAACAAGGAAAACTATCCTAAGCAGACAGCTGCATATATCTGTACCTGTCCCCCAGGCACCCTGCTGCCTACTGCCCTATCTGTACCTGTCCCCCAGGCACCCTGCTGCCTACTGCCCTATCTGTACCTGTCCCCCAGGCACCCTGCTGCCTACTGCCCTATCTGTACCTGTTCCCCAGGCACCCTGCTGCCCTACTGCCCTATCTGTACTTATATTTCCCTGTATGTCCCCCAGGCACCCTGCTGCCTACTGCCCTATCTGTACCTGTCCCCCAGGCACCCTGCTGCCTTCTGCCCTATCTGTATCTGTCCCCCAGGCACCCTGCTGCCTACTGCCCTATCTGTACCTATTTTTACCTGTACCTGTCCCCCAGGCACCCTGCTGCCTACTGCCCTATCTGTACCTGTTCCCCAGGCACCCTGCTGCCTTATGCCCTATCTGTATCTGTCCCCCAGGCACCCTGCTGCCTACTGCCCTATCTGTACCTGTCCCCCAGGCACCCTGCTGCCTACTGCCCTATCTGTATCTGTCCCCCAGGCACCCTGCTGCCTTATGCCCTATCTGTATCTGTCCCCCAGGCACCCTGCTGCCTACTGCCCTATCTGTATCTGTCTCCCAGGCACCCTGCTGCCTACTGCCCTATCTGTACTTATATTTCCCTGTATCTGTCCCCCAGGCACCTTGCTGCCTACTGCCCTTTCTGTACCTGTCTCCCAGGCACCCTGCTGCCTACTGCCCTATCTGTACTTATATTTCCCTGTATCTGTCCCCCAGGCACCTTGCTGCCTACTGCCCTATCTGTACCTGTCTCCCAGGCACCCTGCTGCCTACTGCCCTATCTGTATTTATATTTACCTGTACCTGTCCCCCAGGCACCCTGCTGCCTACTGCCCTATCTGTACTTATATTTCCCTGTATGTTCCCCAGGCACCCTGCTGCCTACTGCCCTATCTGTACCTGTTCCCCAGGCACCCTGCTGCCTTATGCCCTATCTGTATCTGTCCCCCAGGCACCCTGCTGCCTACTGCCCTATCTGTACTTATATTTACCTGTACCTGTCCCCCAGGCACCCTGCTGCCTACTGCCCTATCTGTACCTGTCTCCCAGGCACCTTGCTGCCTACTGCCCTATCTGTACCTGTCTCCCAGGCACCTTGCTGCCTACTGCCCTATCTGTACCTGTTCCCCAGGCACCCTGCTGCCTACTGCCCTATCTGTACTTATATTTCCCTGTATGTCCCCCAGGCACCCTGCTGCCTACTGCCCTATCTGTACCTGTTCCCCAGGCACCCTGCTGCCTACTGCCCTATCTGTACTTATATTTCCCTGTATGTCCCCCAGGCACCCTGCTGCCCTACTGCCCTATCTGTATCTGTCTCTCAGGCACCCTGCTGCCTACTGCCCTATCTGTACTTATATTTACCTGTATGTCCCCCAGGCACCCTGCTGCCTACTGCCCTATCTGTACCTGTCCCCCAGGCACCCCGCTGCCTACTGCTCTATCTGTACTTATATTTCCCTGTATGTCCCCCAGGCACGCTGCTGGCCTACACGCTGGTGGTGACCTCGGTGTTCATCCTGCGCTACCAGCCCACACCACTACATGAGATTGCCATCCCCATGGCTCACAAGTTGGACCCCATAGAGGAGGGTCCTGATGACGTCATGTCGCCCATGGACAGTGAGCCGGGGGGCTACATGGGCACCACGCCCCCGCGCTCCAAACTCAAGGACAGGGAGAACCTGATAGACGCATCTGGGGAGGGCCAGAAGTCATACGGCAGTCTGCCCCTGGTGGGCAAACACGTGGACAGCGGCATGGCCTTCTGCAGCCGGCACGCCAAGGTAACCGTCCTCTTGTAGCACATGGCTGCTGCCATGGTAACCGTCCTCTTGTAGCACATGGCTGCTGCCATGGTAACTGTCCTCTTGTAGCACATGGCTGCTGCCATGGTAACTGTCCTCTTGTAGCACATGGCTGCTGCCATGGTAACCGTCCTCTTGTAGCACATGGCTGCTGCCATGGTAACTGTCCTCTTGTAGCACATGGCTGCTGCCATGGTAACCATCTTCTTGTAGTATATAGCGGCCGCCATGGTAACCATCCTCTTGTAGCACATGGCTGCCGCCATGGTAACCGTCCTCTCGTAGCACATGGCTGCTGCCATGGTAACCGTCCTCTTGTGGCACATGGCTGCTGCCATGGTAACCGTCCTCTTGTAGCACATGGCTGCTGCCATGGTAACCATACTCTTGTAGTATATGGTGGCCGCCATGGTAACCATACTCTTGTAAAACTTAAGTGTGGTTGGAGTAGTACTTTATACCACAAATGATGCATATTAATAGATGAACAACTATGTAACTCGATAATGTATGAGTACACGAGTGCATTTACATAAATTGCCACAGTTTGAGATGAACAGGTTGTAATTGGAGTCCCATGTTTGTTTGACTGTGATGTGCCTACAACAGTGCTGTGTGTGTTGCAGATCTGGTGGCTGCGGCTGGGGTTCCCGAGTGACGACCAGGTTCCAAGCCATGCGAGTGCCCAGACGGTGATCATCCTGGTGGGGGTGCTGGGGGTGCTGGAGCTGGCCACCTGCCTGCTCATCGTGTTCGGGGGCGGCCATCTTGCAGACGGTGTGTGGTGGGCCATCATCCTGCTCCTCGCCTTCCTCACCGCTATCTGCACGGACATCGTCCTCATCCTCAGACAGCCCCAGAACCCGTACGTGTCTCACCTCGCTCATCACTCCCAATGTGCAGGGGTTCGGCAATGGGATCACTGCCCGGGGCAGCAAACTGAGGGCCGTGATCCCAGGGCCCAACTCTGACACTTAGTGCATGTTCAAAGTTCTACCATAGTTTTCCTAGATATTTTTTTTCAAAACTACTCTTTGACAGGTAAAGAATACTCTTTTTGGTAGTACCTCCAATCAAGTTCAGTTTGCATTTACAAAGTTTATTTACATATCAGTTTGAACTGTTCCCTACTTTACCGTTTGACTTTGCTGTTTCAGGAGGCGTATAGAGTTCATGGCCCCGGCCGTGCCCTTCCTGCCCGCAGCGGCCATGTTCATCAACATTTACCTCATGCTGAAACTGCCTGCCCTCACCTGGGCGCGACTTGGAGTCTGGATCCTGCTAGGTAAACACTGCATTCTGATCCCTCATGACAATACATATATAAGGTTATATTTAGTCGTAAGGTTACTAACCACCGTCTCTCTCCTGAGAGCGTAAAGGATAACTAAGAACCGAAAAAGTTATAGGAAAGAGGAGCATGTTGTATCTATAAGAACCCAAAAAGGTGATAATATTGTTTGGTACCCAGGGGGCCAAAAGCCCATATAGGGGGTATGGGGTGTTGGCTCTGCCGTAAAAGGTTAGTGTATTTTTCCAATAACTGGGACCCATGGGGAGTCAATTCCACCAGGCCAACCTTTTTTTGGTAAATCCACACATGGCATATGGTGGCTATTTGAATATCCGGGATGGTGAGAATATAGATAATCTATAAATATGGAGATCTCTGCTTCTAACTAACATAGAAATACACTTTTGAGGTCAGGAAATGCAACAGAGTAGTTTCCAAGTAGTGGCCATTTTGAACTATTAATGATATTTACAATGAAGCATGTCTGAAATCTGTAAATCTCTGCATCTAATTAACATTAGACTCAATTTATGGGAATATTCAGACACACACTTGGATCAAGAATAAATGTTTTTGACATTAAGACATCTACAGATTCATTGATCCCATTTCCCAGTATACTAGGGACAGACTTGACTATTATTAATGACTCCATGCTCCCAAAATCCTCTGTTAATGGTACAATCAGATAATCTATCAGAAGCAGACAACATGGGGTGCCGTATATATATATATTATCAAAGCAGGGGACCACAAATAATTATGGGCTCATTCTACATGTATGACAATAAAAACATTACCTCTTTTTTTACCATACCTTGTAAAAGATTTGTTCAATATAGACTTCACAGTCAGGCTCACTAACGGAAAGTACAATGGCTTGGCACGTCATATGCTATTAGAAGCCTTATATGTACAGAACGAATCCTCTGGCTTGAGTGGCCAGCACCAAGTAGTTATACACAATGCAGGAATAAGGACAATGAGGATGCAGCTTCAGGAGTGGAAACACACCAGATCAGTAGCTGCACAGAATCAAGCTTTCATTGAAAAGCATAATCAGTCAAAGATCACATGAGTGATCCTTTCAGATAATGGTATCTGATCTTCTAAACATTGATTCTGCTGAGACAGTTACCTTTCAGCATGGCTCACAAGAGCAAAATAACTTTGAACAAGACTGAAAAAATGTTCCTGAAATGGGTGGAATTATCCGGACCATTCCTCAGCTATCCATTTATGATACCTATGCTGCATACCTGACGGGGCCCGAACCCTACCTGGTTCATATTTAATCTTACCTGGGGCTTACAAGTCAGCTGCCTACCAAAGTGTACCATATTCCCAAGAGGTTCTCCCCTACGTGGCACCCCATTCCACTTATATTTGATGATGAGGGACCTTCTGGCTCTGGGCAGTCCTACTCCAAAGACTGTGGGGTGAGGATATATAGCTCTTCCTATTGATTATTTCCCAGTCACCTATTCAGAATACAATTACACTTTGAATGGACTAAATTCTGGTAATGTAGTACCAGAATTGTCTGTGATAATTGTTTTTTCAGGCTGCAATCAGTCTCAGATATTGCAATAAAGCTATACTCAATGCGGCAATAAGGACTGTGTGCAAAATAGATAGGATCAAGGAATTGTTCCTGTTCCGAAATAATGGAGACTTCTAGTGGATGAGTTGTTTATTGGTGAAAGTAGATCCTCACACCAGGATCATTGAATATTGTCAGCAGTATTCATCAGGAACAACTTCAATCAGTATTTTATTCCAAGATGTGCTGGGATATCTGAGATGTGGATACATATTATACCGAAACTAGTTGGTGGGCATGGCCCATCTGGTCTGGTAGCCCTGGACAATAATGTCATCTCCCAGATATGGCCAAGCCCAGCTTGCCCAAGTAAGGTACAATAAAATGTACCCCATTAAGTAATGTTGACTAGATACCTAGCTACTAATTTCATAATACTTTCAATGAAGTTATTGACATAGCTGTAAACTAAAACTGTTATTAAGATTGTTACATTTTATCAAGAAGATTAATAATTGAGGCACATTTCCATGAAAACCTCACTATAAATTCATTATTGCCACCACTGACCTCCTCAACAAGTACTCTATGGCAAACCTAAGTTTGAGTCTCTATGTTAGTTAGATGCAGAGAGAGCCATTTATACAGATTTCAGTTTAATCGTAAATATCAGTATTACTTCAAAATGGCCATCACTGACCTACTTGGAAACTACTCCATTGCATTTCCTGATCTCCAAAATATATATCTGGAATCAAAATTTGCATTTTTATGTTAGTTAGAAGCAGAGATATCCATATTTATAGATCATCCTTATTCTCACTGTCCCAGGTTATTCAAAATGGCCGCCATATGCCAAATGTGGATTTCCAAAAAGGTTGGCCTTTAGCTCCAACATTTGATTATTCTGATTATTTTTTACGCTTTGGATATTTTTGAGTAATGGCTGAAAAAAAGATTGCAGATTTTTGGTATGGATGCCCTGTGGCAGCCCTTGGTGGGTGGAGTATACAGTCCACTGTTCCAAACTAAAACCATGATAATTAGTAACCCCTTGAAACTACTATTCATGATTAAATTTCATCAAAATTCATCATAGATATTAAGGGAAAAAGAATCAAATAAATATATGGCGGTAAAAACTTTTCCAGCGACTGAAATGTGGCTGACAGGGCTATGTGAACTCAATCCAACAGGGGGCGCCATTGGCTTTTGAGAACAGTGTGACACTATGACTCCCCCTGACTAGCCCCTACCGCTGGTTTGCAGGCCTGGTGCTGTACTAACTAACCCCTCCCTCTGGTTGCAGGCTTGGTGCTGTACTACCTAACCCCTTACCCCTACCTCTGGTTGCAGGCTTGGTGCTGTACTAACTAACCCCTCCCTCTGGTTGCAGGCTTGGTGCTGTACTACCTAACCCCTTACCCCTCCCTCTGGTTGCAGGCTTGGTGCTGTACTAACTAACCCCTACCTCTGGTTGCAGGCTTGGTGCTGTTATGACTAACCCCTACCTCTGGTTGCAGGCTTGGTGCTGTACTAACTAACCCCTCCCTCTGGTTGCTGGCTTGGTGCTGTACTAACTAACCCCTCCCTCTGGTTGCAGGCTTGGTGCTGTACTAACTAACCCCTCCCTCTGGTTGCTGGCTTGGTGCTGTACTAACTGACCCCTCCCTCTGGTTGCAGGCTTGGTACTGTACTAACTAACCCCTCCCTCTGGTTGCAGGCTTGGTACTGTACTAACTAACCCCTTACCCCTACCTCTGGTTGCAGGCTTGGTACTGTACTAACTAACCTCTACCTCTGGTTGCAGGCTTGGTGCTGTAATAACTAACCCCTCCCTCTGGTTGCAGGCTTGGTACTGTACTAACTAACCCCTTACCCCTACCTCTGGTTGCAGGCTTGGTACTGTACTAACTAACCTCTACCTCTGGTTGCAGGCTTGGTGCTGTACTAACTAACCCCTCCCTCTGGTTGCAGGCTTGGTACTGTACTAACTAACCCCTTACTCCTACCTCTGGTTGCAGGCCTGGTGCTGTACTTCAGCTACAGCATGTGGCACAGCGTCAAGGAGAAGAAGACCAAGGAGCAGGAGCCGGTGGTGGCCACCACTCTGCCCAAGGAGAACATGGTCATCAAGCCGGCCAAGCCCAAGTCTGGCAGCCACGTGGTCATGTCAGACGGCTACGGCTACGACCAGGGCGACAACGAGCCGTATGACTTCAGTGCCACCAACCTGACGGGGCCTGTGCCCCACCAGGGTGGCACTAATGGCAGCGTGCCCCGCGACGCCGACACGGCCGCATGGCCCCCCATGACGAGTAACACCAACGCCTCGTCCCCCTGGACCCCCCAGCACCCCCCGGTAGACAGGCAGGTCAGGGACAAGACCCCCCCAGACAGGGAGCTCACCCATGGCAGCAGCCGCAGAACCGGGCCTGGGGGAAGGAATCCACCCTTGACGAAACGCCAATCTTCTGAGCGTCCTGCCAGGCCCCGGCAGCCGCCCCGGCGACAGTCCACTGAGGGGGAGCGGCCGGAGCGTCCTCCCCCACCCAGGCGGCAGTCCACCGAGAGCTCCACCTCATCCAACGCCTGGACGTCGCAGGACAAGAACGACCCCTGGCAGCCGCAGCATGCGCCGTCAGCGCACCACCAGTCTACAGCCTCCCCCTGGGAGAACGAGGAGGCCTGGACACCCTCACCCTACACAGAGCCACGCCGACAGTCACCAGACCCCTGGGCAAGGGGCCCCACCATAGCACCCACCAACCCCTTCTACAGCGCCATCAGGGACTCCCTGGACCATGGCCAATAACAATGGGGCTGCCCCTAGCAATAACTCACACAGCACACAACTCAACCACCTCCAGCTGCTCAACCAGGGCCGGCACACTCACAGGCTACGTGCTCCAGGCCTCAGTCTGTAGTGGCTATCCCAGGTTAGTCATAGGGATATTGGTCAGAATGACCAACTGAGGTTCAAAAATGACTAAGGCAAAACAAATATGACTAAGAGTCTTACTCAAAAAGACCTAGCCTTATACTCATAGGAATGGAATGACTAAGGTGGGTTGGTCACTACTGACTATACCTGAATTAGTCCTGATAGTATTAACTAACCATGGTTGGTCGCATAGGAAGCCAAAAGTTGACTAACTAGGTTTGTCGCTATTGACTGCGTTTTGGAGGCTTTCTGTGGTACTGTGTGTGCAGGCGGGACTGCAGGCGGTGCTGGTGTTAGGGCGTGCAGGACTGTGCCACGTCACACACAGGTGCTGCAGGAGGTGTGGACACCCTGAGGGCACACACCGGACACTGCATGCTACTGTGCACAGTGCCCGGGCACAAGGTGACTTTATGGACTAAAGTAGGCAAATGTTTTCCTCGACTCTCAAGTGTAAAGGACCAAATGAGAAAAGCAGAAAAGAACATCACATGAAATGCAGTCCAATGTGACTCGTTTATTTGCAACGCGGACCAACTTGTTTAACTGTGGTGGACGTGCCTCGTCAACGTGTAAAGAGTGTCCATGTATATGTTGCATTGGGAGTGTTATTTTTTCCCTCTGAGGCTGTTGTGTGAATATTAACCTAGTGTTTGAACCATGCACGGTTCGGTAGAGCAGACAGACCCTTTTGCCTTCACCGCATGCTGAACTGGAAGTAATACTAATTACTACAAGACCCCAGAGTTCAGACATTCACATTTGATAACATAAACAATGACCAAACGTGATGAGGAAGCTATATAAAGTCAGATTTCACCAAAAAGCAAATTTTATTGATTCAAATTGCTTTACAACTTTTCCATGGGAATATGTACCAGTTTGATTATCTCTGTACACCAAGAAGAGAGCAAAAGATGGCAAGTCCCCCCCCCCCTCATGAGCAAACATGACAATTACTTTTTGTATTCAAAATGTATAAATCATTTGTCTGATAACATCAAACATGTTAAGTCTCATTGCTCTGGCCAATGCAATGGGAATTGACGGCCTGAGAACACGACTAGATGCCATGTGCTGACTGCGCGGACGGACGCGGGTTACGGCGGTGCTACTGTGCCTTCTGTAAGGTAGCTGAGGGAGGCTAGACGACAGCTAGACGTAGCAGCACAGTAGGAGGGGCCGCCACCACCACACACCAGCAAGACTCAATAGCAAACACTCACATAGCACACACTTCTTTCTACTGTAAAATGCTTATTTTATCCATGGGTGGGGCAGGGCTGGAAAGCTGGGAGAACTGTGATATCAGACTAGATATCATCCTCATAGAGTCAGCTACTGCTCTAGGTAAAACCTTGGTAAACCTCACAGAAACAAGTTCCTGTCCCACAGTCCCACGGTGGCAAATGCTGTTACAAACCTCTTCATACAGACCTTAGTTTTAAGCTGTTACATAAATAGGTTCATAGCACAAAGGGGCAAAAAGGAACTGCATTACAATGTGTGAACCAGAGGACTTCATAGAGTTGATGCTGTAAGATGTGTTGCTGCAGCCTGAGTGCAGGCTGCCCACAGTCACTGTGTGGCAGCAGGTGCATGTAGAAGGCTGTACCTGGCAGCCTGAGTGCAGGCTGCCCACAGTCACTGTGTGGCAGCAGGTGCATGTAGAAGGCTGTACCTGGCAGCCTGAGTGCAGGCTGCCCACAGTCACTGTATGGCAGTAGGTGCATGTAGAAGGCTGTACCTGGTAGCCTGAGTGCAGGCTGCCCACAGTCACCGTGTAGGTGCATGTAGAAGGCTGCACCTGGTAGCCTGAGTGCAGGCTGCCCACAGTCACTGTATGGCAGTAGGTGCATGTAGAAGGCTGTACCTGGTAGCCTGAGTGCAGGCTGCCCACAGTCACCGTGTAGGTGCATGTAGAAGGCTGCACCTGGTAGCCTGAGTGAAGGCTGCCCACAGTCACTGTGTGGCAGAAGGTGCATGTAGAAGGCTGCACCTGGTAGGTAGCTAGCTAGGTAGGTAGGTAGAGGCTAGGGACACCAGCTCCCCTGTTGATGGCTGTTATTCATCTCTAACTTTGTCAGTTGTATATATTCTACATTATGGAGCTGGGCGCCCATAGCGTGCTGGGTACAGCTTGGTAGCTGGCCGGTAGTCATGGCAGGTAGTTGTGGTAGAGTGTTGTCTCCGAGTGACGAGGTGCATGATGTGTATCTTAGGGCACGGCTAGAGTTCCATGTGGCCGCTGTACTGTGCCACCCCCGCTCTACGCTCACTGTGTAATGAAAATAGTCCTCATTAGCTAAATGTAAATTTGTAGCTGTGTGAATTAAGACGATGACAGCGTTCAGCTCAAGTCATTGGCTGACTCTGAAAATCTGTGCAAAATCCCAGGTGGTAATTCCCTGCACAGTGCGCACATCCAGTGTAGTCTCCTAGTGGTTGTAGGTAGGTACCGGGCAGCACGCACACACATAGATGCTAGCTGTTATCATGCTCCATCACATAAACTGTCTTAGTCTATTCTTCATTCAGCAGTTTGTGAGTAGTGTGTAACTAGTTACCCAACACAGCCCCTCTGTCACCACGGCCACACAGCCACACACAGCCACACAGCCACACACAGCCCTACACAGCCACACACAGCCACACACAGCACCACACAGCCACACACAGCCACACACAGCCACACACAGCCACACACAGCCACACACAGCCCACACACAGCACCACACAGCTACACACAGCCACACACAGCCACACACAGCCACACACAGCCACACACAGCCACACACAGCACCACACAGCCACACACAGCCACACACAGCCACACACAGCCCACACACAGCCACATACAACCCACATACAACCAACACAGCTACACACAGCCACACACAGCCACACACAGCCACACACAGCCCACACACAGCCACATACAACCCACATACAACCCACACAGCCACACACAGCACCACACAGCCACACACAGCCCACACACAGCCCACACACAGCCACACACAGCCACACACAGCCACACACAGCCACACACAGCCACACACAGCCACACACAGTCCACACACAGCCACATACAACCCACATACAACCCACACAGCCACACACAGCCACACACAGCCCACACACAGCCACACACAGCCACACACAGCCACACACAGCCACACACACAGCCACACACAGCCACACACAGCCTACACACAGCTACATACAACCCACATACAACACACACAGCCACACACAGCCACACATAGCCACACACAGCCACATACAGCCACACACAGCCACACACAGCCACACACAGCCACACACAGCCACATACAACCCACACAGCCACACACAGCCACACACAGCCACACACAGCCACACACAGCCACACACAGCCACACACACAGCCACACACAGCCACACAGCAACACACAGCCCTACACAGCCACACACGGCCACACACAGCCACACACAGCCACACACAGCCACACACAGCCACACACAGCCACACACTGCCCACACACAGCCACATACAACCCACATACAACACACACAGCCACACACAGCCACACAGCCACACACAGCCACACACAGCCACACAGCCACATACAGCCACACACAGCCACAGCTACACACAGCCACACACAGCCACACACAGCCACATAAACCACACACAGCCACACACAGCCACACACAGCCACACACAGCCACACACAGCCACATAAACCACACACAGCCACACACAGCCACACACAGCCACATAAACCACACACAGCCACACACATCCCCACACAGCCACACACAGCCACACACAGCACCACACAGCACCCATAGCACTTATGAGTGCATCCTGATCTTAGTAGCTGAGAAGTATCGAGTTTAAAGGAGCACTACGTCCAAGGCTGATCGGCCCAATTAATACACACTTCACACATTGCTCCTGAAGGATATATAGTCTTTACTTCTTTTGAGTCTGTGAGCATCTGATGTATATTATGGCAACGTTTCCTAATGCTGTCATGAATATATGAACCATTTTCAGTAGCCCCTTCACTTCCCCACCCCCCATGTTGTTGAGAGTGTCGGTGTCAGCAGTAGCACCTGTACCTGTCTCCTCTAACTCTCCTGCCGCACCTGACTCCTGCTGCACCTGACTCCTGCTGCACCTGACTCCTGCTGCATCCTACTCCTGCTGCATCCTACTCCTGTTTGCTGTAAGACCTGTTGACTATTGTGAATGACACACTGAGGGGCCACCACGTTGTACAGTATTCTCTGACACAGCGGTACAAGCTGCATGCTGAGCACAACAGAGCCTTCATCAAATTATGCATATTTTCATACCGTAAATACAAACATGTTGTTGGTGAACTCCAACAGATGATGACCGACTGTTATTATTTGTGACTACTGGTGTATTGTACGGTGTTACTCTATAGGACCGGGTAGTGACGTATTGGACATGTAGATACAGTATTAGTGCTGTCATGTCCTAGTCCATGCCTTGGCCTGAACTATGTCCCATATATAAAGTAGGTACCTCTATACTGGACTGGTACTGGACTCTTCCTCATCTAGATGTAACTGACCAGACTCCCGTAGTAAGCGTGTTGCAGAACGACACAACTAACCCTGCCGACTTCACTTTGATGTACTTACTTATAGATATTGGTGCTGCCATATCCTCCAGACTTTCACAATATGACTAATGCTAACTTTATTGTTAGGAAATACACTTTGCAAATAGTTAATTTCTCTTAAGTGAATCACTGGTCTTCCGAGTGCTTCAAATTTTCATCAGTTTTATTTCCCACAAGGTGTTTAGAATATGACAGGCTCCAGACAGGGTTAACAAGGTGTATTGTGAGGTGCTTGAGGCCGACACGACGCTCGGGTCGAATATAGACATAGCTGCTGTGTAGACAATGTGTGTCCAACCTCGCTGTGCAGAATGTGTGACATGAATGTGAGACACAGTTGTGTTTTAGGCATGGTGCATGTTTGCTGGTATCTACCTTGGCCAGCTTTGATCTCTGATGGAGCTCTCTACTCACTTGTCGCTGTGTGATTACACGACCACGGGGAACCTCTCATGGCCCGTGGTTACCACAGCTCCTTACAAGTCCAGGACCCGTAGGCATAGAAAGGTGGTCAGCTACTGGACCAATAAGTTTGTCATATTATTCCAACAACTGTTTTGTTAACAGAAAAAAGGCAGTGCAATAAAATCGCATTATACTGTGATATATCCAAGTTGTAGCCCCTGTTGTATTGTCCCTGTGAGTTATGGATCCTGCTACTGTCGGACTTTGTTGTTATGACTCATAGTCTTTACCACCCTGATGGTATGTTGTGTACAATCACCTGGTGGCAATAGAAGTAACTAATAAAGCAATCATTGAACATTAGTTCTTGTGTCTCCTCTTGCTGACCTTTCATACATGCATACATACATACAAGGCTGTGTCTCACATCCTTGGGCCAATGTTTTTGTCTCTGACCGGGTGCCAGCTCTGACCAGGTGCCAGCTCTGACCGGGTGCCAGCTCTGACCGGCCTGAATAAAAACGGGTTATTAAGGGCAGATGATGATAGAATTTGGCTGAAAAGGTGAATGGATATCATAACTCTTTAAACCAATCATTAGTTGCCATTTTTATCATAATCTGCCCTAAATAACCTGTTTTTATTCAGGCCTGTCAGAGCTGGCACCCGGTCAGAGATGAAACATTGGCCCAAGGTCGTGAGACACAGCCACATACATACATAGATAGGGACTCCAGAGACCGCTGGTTGAGCCCCTGTGCACAGTGCACACTGCAGGTCAGCATTTTGGTGCAGCTGTGTATCACTGGTATGAAACTCCCTTCTTAGTGGGTGACATTTTATTTATTACTGTTAGGTTATCACTCAGAAATGCAGTCAAGAGAAAGGCCTATCCAGCCATACCTATGATAAGTGACTGCAGCAAAGAGAAGCGCGCATCATAAAAATCAGCTTTTGAGGAAAACTTTTTATTTTGCTTATTTTTGATGAAAATTATGATAAAAAATAGACAAATAATTGGATATTTGGTATCAAATTAAAGCCAATACTGCCAGTAATGCAGTAGGATAGAAATTATTTTCATTTTCCCTACTTTTAAAGATCCATAAATTCTTAACAACTAAATTGTATATCATCCCATACATTTTAGCAACAAAAAAAGCCTACCTCGTCACATTTTTCAGACCTTGTTGATGAGAAACACCTTTTTCTTTGAGTGGCCTAATATGATAGATTTTTTTTTTTTTAAACAGGGGGAACCATATGAAATTATGAATCCTGGTGGTTCCTTTTGGGTTTGTGATATCATCCAATATGTTGTTATATTTTGTTTAAAAATGGAAGCAATCAGAGGATTCTCTCACGTGTTCCCAGACCAAAACATCATAATAATCATGATTGGGTTATTAAGGCAATTGGTTTGCTCTCTACTCCCATCCACTGAAGTGATTGGGTGATCATATTCACAGAGTGTGTCAATCATGGCCCAGCCTGGCTAGTACACCAAATGCCTTCCAAACCCTTTACATAACTATCTCCCAATTACCTGCCCCACTCACTGACTGACCCAATCACCCTCCCCCACAGGCTGTAACTGAGCCCTGCTACCATTGTATTGTTTATGTATAGTGTATGGAAAGGTCTGACACTCCTAGTCCCCGGTCATCTATACACTTAAGGCGGCAGCACTGTACATTGGATTGTAGGTAGACTGTGGCACCATCTAGTAGAAAGGTAGGCACTACAAATCTCTGTACTTCAGATGGTGCCACTGTCTACCTACAATCCCATGTACAGTGCTGCCGCCTCAAGTGTATAGATGACCGGGGACTAGGAGTGTCAGACCTTTACATACACTATACATGCACAATACCATGGCAGCAGGACTCAGTTACAGCCTGTGCCCTCCCCTACCACAACTAGAATAACTCAAACTGTATATAGAAAATGTACTAGCAGAATTTGGTGGATTTCATTGACACCTTTGTGATGATTTTCTGGGTTCTATGATAGATAGAAAGAAAATTCCAGAAGCTTTGCATTACATTTCGCCTGTTCTACATCACAGAAGAAAAATAATTGATTTTGTAAAAAATCTCAATTTTTTTCTGGAGTCCCTAGTGTAGGGGCTAGGGTTATACGGGTTATTATATGACGGGTTCTGTTGGATGCTGTGTTGCGAGCTCAGTCCAAACCCTTCAGTCTGACGGCAGGTGGCGACACCTGCCTCGGACTTGGGGTATGGACAGGGGTCGCTATAGGCTTCCGGTCTGCGTGTGCGCGCGCAGGCTGGCTGCCTATATATACCCAGCATCCGATGGGACTCGTCGGTTACTCTGAGCCACGCTGGTAAGGAGACCCCGTGATCACTGCGGCTGATTCGCCTACTGACCCGTTCCGAACTCTATAGGGAGTTCGCACGCATAGATATTGCCTGTCTAGGTTCTTGAATAAACCTATTGATTCGCAACCTGTAAACACTTGATCCGAACTGTGTTGACTTTGTTCTTTAATTGATACTCTACCAATATCATAGAGACACAAAGTATCGTTTATTACACTGGTGCCGTGACCAGTTCTGAGTGAAACGCAGGTTAGCCTGTGCAATAGCAGAGACCTCGTGCTCTGGACAGAGCAGCGAGGTCTCCCGATGAGGCATTAGCCTTGTCATCGGAGGGGTTATGTGCCACAGATGAGGCAGATACCCCCACCGGGAGTGCGGATGTTCCACCCGGAACAAGCGCACTAATGGGATCTAAGGATCCCGGAGTAATGAGTCGTTCATTAGAGGAGATGAGCCTGTCGTTGTTTAACATCGGTGGGTCACGCGCAACCGCTCCGACCCATCGGAGATGGGCTATTTCGGAGGAGCGTCGCTTCGACGATATGAGAGAAGCCAGGGTACAGGAACGTCTGCAGATGGCTCAGATGGAGTTGTTGACCATTCAGAAACAGTCAAATGAATGGAAAAGCAGTCTGATTGCGTTGGAAGGCGCAGTCACACACCGGACTTCCAAAATCAAGGAAAAAGATGCGAGGTTGTCAACCTTGTTGGAAGAGAACGAGAGGTTGGCGCAAGCTCTAGGCATGGTCCGGTCGGAGTTCAATCAGAAAGCGGCTGACCTAGAGGTGGTCCGTTCCGACTTCGTCAGTGCGAACACGGAACTCAACCAGTTTTGCGCGGCTAGGGATGCCGTAATATCGGAGGCAGAAGGGGTCCATTCCGAACTTGTTCGGGATACGGAAGACCTCAGGGAGGCTCGTCAGACTCTGGCTACGGAGTGTGACATCTTGAGGACCAAGAAGAGTGCTTTACAGCAGTTCTTGTTGGAGGCTCGGAGTAGTATGCAGGACAGTAGTACCTCATACGCTTCTGCCGATAATGGCAGTCCGAGAGCTGCTCATTACAGCAGTTTTACGGACACCCCAAATCTGCCCATGGGGCGTGGGTTAACCGTAGAGCCGGCATTGTCTACTTCAACGCCAGGTCGACCTCTTAAGGTGGGCTGAGCAAGAGGTAGAGGAAGGGCAAGTGACTACTCACCCAGGGTGGGTATTATGGGTATCCGTCCCATCCCGAAACAGATCTTTTCTGCTCCGACAGGTGTAAACCCGGCGGGGAGAGGAAGATCGTTGTCGGAATTGGTACGGAGTCCACTGTCCCAGTTGAGACAGGACGAGCGACAACTGGACTCGGAACGCTTGAAGAAAGCATCCGAGCAGGAATTGGTACAGAGTCCATCGTCCCAGCTGAGACAGGACGAACGACAATTGGACTCGGAACGCTTGAAGAAAGCAGCCGAGCAGGAGAAGGCAGCCAGGAGCGACCCGACTCCATCGAGTCTGTTGCAATGGCGAGAGTGCCAGGCGAACATACTGTTCCAGGAACAGAAAAACTTGGAAACAGAAAGGCGAGAAGTGTATCGCCAACAGCAGGCTGCTCTGGAACAACAGCAGAAACGCATGCGTGAGAACGCAGCCCTGGCAGAAAAGTTAGCGGAGCAGGAGGTGGCAGTTCTGAGAGCACGAAAGGAAGGGCTCCGGGCGGTCGGCGAAGCTGCAAAAGCTAAACTGGAGCAAGCTCAGCAGGAGGAGGAAGCCGAGAAGCAATCCAAGCAATTGGAAAAAGAGAAGTCCGAGCATCAGCGATTGCTGGCTCTGGCTCAGCAGTGCCAGTACATGACCGATCTGGAGAAAATTGGTGGTTCAGTCAAGGTGTGGACCCCACTACGGATTTGGTGGCGTATGGTACTTACCAGGCCTACCTGGAAAGACAGAGTAGTTTACCTACTATGGGGGCTACTCCGGGGGCGATTCCTGGTACAAAAAGTCCTAAGAAGGCTCCGAGACGAACAATTCTGAGTACAGAATTGCAAGAATTGTACGATACGAATCCCGCTATAGCTGGGATAGGATTGCACAACGTGGGCGCGGAAAGGGACGCTACGGCTTCGATTTCCAAATGCCTGGCGATTACCTCTAAAATTAGAGGATCGTCCAATGCTGCCAGACGGATAGCTAGCGAGCCTTTTCCATACTGGCAGAAAAACTCTTGGGAAGATTGGTTAGGAGCCACCGTTGAGGACATTAACCTCAGTGGGTGGGATCAACAAGATGCTATCCCTTACATCTGTAAAGGATTGCGCTTAGGAGATGGCCTGATGGCAGTGGAACAGTGGAAAGATGAATGCGGACCGCGCGGCACTTTCAAACAGCTGGTGGAGATCGGAACTATCTTGTTCGGAGACTCCGCTCGGGTCGATCCGATGGTCGCTTTTAAGAAGCGAGTGCAAGGCAAGAACGAGGCCCCGAGGGTTTTCGGACTTGCATTAATGCGACTCCTGAAGAAGGTACATCCTGCTTCAGGGATCCGTGATGCCTTATTCTCTAAGGAATTGTTCTCTCAGTTCGTCGCCGGATTGAGAGACCCGGACATACAACAGACGGTGTATGATACGTGGAGGGTGGATACGTCGTTGGATGACCTTTTTAAGGCCATCGAGATACACACCCTCAAAAAGTCGCTGCTGGGGGACCGGATGCCAACCCGGGCCTCTGCCATTATAGAATGTTCTCCGGAACAGTCTGATGGTGAGGGCAGTGAGGAGGAGGCAACTGCTTCTGCGGCTCAGTTCAAGAGGAATGGAAATTCCTCTAAACCGCCGTGGAAGAATAGGAAGCCGGAAGGGGGTGGAAACCCTCCTCCCAAGAAAGGGTCATCGGATCAGAAGGCTCCGATGATGGACGCAGCGTTCTTTACAGCGCTGTTTGAGAAGATGACAACTTCCATCCAGGGGGCTACACAGCCCAACCGAAGGAAGATCAATCGGAGGACCGCCAAGTGCTATCGGTGCTTGGAGATCGGTCACTTTGCTGCGGAGTGTACGGCTCCGAATCCGAAAGTTCCCGGGAAGGAGGGAAACTAGAGGGGGTGGTCCAAGCTGGCGAGCGGACGGCCCCTGGAGATGAAGTACGCCAACATACCAGAGAGGTAGAGCCTAGTGGAGTTTCGAAGGCCGGAAGGGAATCAGGGGTGGCTTCGAGCTTGAGGGGTTCGGATGCCGGCCTGGTTAACATTCCAGTCCAACAGTTGCCCGGCAATGAGGCAGGGAGGCCCATTACGGATAGGAACGAGGAAGTTGCGGATGTCACAGACACCGTGTGGGTAGGGAGTACCCAGCTTTCCCCGGATCATCCATGTTTCGACCATTTGAAGAAACATGGCCTTGATTTGGCTGTTCCGAAGGACTTTAAACGCTTCACTGTAAACCCGTCTCCGCTGGGGGGGAGGCGGTGGTATGTGTCTGTTACTGTGGCCGGTAGGGCAGGCGAGTTTTTAGTAGATACGGGAGCTAGCCACTCCTTTATCTCCTCAAACTTCTATGCTCTTATGCCGGACAGTCGTGATAACTTCAAAACGAGGGTAAACGCCTGTTCGGCCGATGGGTCGAGTATGCAGACGTCTGGGCGCGCGTTCATACCGCTCCAGATTGGAGGGAAGGAGTATGTGGCTTCTCCCACAATCGCGGATATAGCTGACGACGGTATACTGGGGTTGGACTTGAACCCTGGTACAGGGGTACTCCAGATAGAGCACCCGTACCGTGCGGTGGAGCAATGTGTGCTCCGACAAGTATCAACAGTGGCAACGGTGGTCCAAACTGTAAAGATTCCTCCTGGACAGACGTGTGACGTGCTGGTCCGAAGCAAGGGGCTTAGGAGAGAGGAAGAGGCAGTTGTGGAGCCGGATGTGGCCATGTTGGGAAGCATCGGTTTGACAGGCATGGACACCCTGGTAGGTGAGGGTGCTTGGACCGTGGTGCCGGTTTTTTAACCCCGGGTTAGAGCCGAAGTATCTGAAAAAGGATACGGTGCTGGGGAAGGTGTTCACTAGTGAGGCAGTAATGCCTGCTGGTCATGTGAGCATGAAGGGGGACCCTTCTCCGACCACTTTGAGTGATGGACTTGAGAAAATGATCTCCGAAACGGATCTGACGGATCGGAGGGATCTCGATTCCTTGAGAAGGCTGGTAGTGAAGTATCAGGATGCATGGCAAGTGGAGGGGGAGCCTTTGGGCCGAACTGATAAGGTGCTGCATTCTATCAATACGGGAGATGCTCAGCCGTTCAAGATGCCTTACCGACGCTTGCCGTTGGGTAAGAAAAGAGTCGTTGAAGAACAAGTGAAAACCATGCTGGAACAGAAGGTGATCGTGCCTAGCACTAGCCCCTGGTCCAGTCCGGTTCAGATGGTTACTAAGAAGGATGGGTCTATCTGATTTTGTATCAATTATAGATGCCTAAACGGAGTAACCAAGAAGAATGCGTATCCTCTACCCCGGATTGATGAGACTCTGGACTCGCTGGGTGGGAACCAATGGTTCTGCACCCTCGATTTGCAGTCCGGATATTGGCAAATCGGGATGAAGGAGGAGGATAAGGAGAAGACGGCTTTCGCAAGTCATATTGGACTGTATCAGTTTGAGCTGATGCCTTTCGGGTTATGCAACGCCCCTGCTTCTTTTGAGGCTATGATGGAAACTCTGTTGAGCGATCTGTTGTGGCGCAAGTGCTTGGTCTACTTGGATGACGTCATTGTTTTTGGCAAGACGTTTGAGGAGTGTGCATTGAACCTCGGAGAGGTATTGGAGTGAATTCGGTCCAATGGTTTGACTTCAAAGCCAAAGAAATGTGAACTTTTTCGGAAGTCCATGGTCTATTTGGGCCGGATCATCTCCACCGATGGTGTGCATGCTGATCCGGCCAAACTGGAGACTGTGGAGACTTGGGAAGTTCCAAACGGACCAAAGGATATCAGATCCTTTTTAGGGTTCTGTTCCTATTACAGGGACTTCATCCCCGGATTCTCTAGGGTGTCTCAACCCTTGCAAAAGTTGAGCCATTGGACTCCGGGGAGGAAGAAAGAACCCTTCCCATGGGGGACGGAGCAGAATGATGCCTTCAAAGAGATTAAGGCATTGCTCCGAACCACCCCAGTGCTGAAATACCCTACGGAGAAGGGGCATTTCATCCTTGACACTGATGCGAGCAATGAGAGCATCGGGGCCACATTGTCCCAGATCCAGGACGGAGTAGAGGTCCCGCTGGCGTTCGCTAGTAACAGTATGAACAAGGCACAGAGAAATTATTGTACTACCAAGCGAGAGCTGCTCGCAGTAGTGGTGTACACGAAGAAGTTTAGGCACTTCTTGTATGGAGGCAACTTCACACTTCGGACTGATCATGCCGCCTTGAGGTGGCTCCTTAATTTTAAGGATGCGGAGGGGATGATTGGTCGGTGGTTGAATCACCTCAGCGAGTTCGGGCTGGAGAACTCTCATATCCAGCACCGAGCGGGCACGAAGCATATCAATGCTGACTGCCTAAGTCGACGTCCGGTTCGCTGTTGTGTGCGTCCGGAGTGTGGGGATTGTGGTGCTCACAATGCTGTGGTAGCGAGTGTGCGTTTGCCTTATGACAGGTTGTTGCAAAACCTGTTGGATTGGTCCACCGACACTATAAGGACTTACCAGATAGCCGATCCTACCATAGCACGACTGAGGGAGCTTGTCCCTGCTGGGGTATGTCCAGTGAGACCCGAAATATCACTGGAAAACCGTGAAATGCGACGTTTCCTGGCTCAGTTCCATGAACTGGAGGTCCGAGATTCGTTGTTGTGCAGGTGGAAGTCTTGTCCGGGGAAGCGGAGGGTGTTACAAATGGTAATCCTGGCTGCTATGAGGAAAGACATCCTGTACTATTGCCACGGCCATTCCACTAGTGGGCATTTCGGAAAGAAACGCTCTTTGGAACGGCTGAGTAGGAGATATTACTGGCCCGGAATGTCCGGCGACCTTTTAAGGTGGATCGAGACATGTCCGGCCTGTTGTTTAGGCAAACCTGGTCCTGGACTAGGGAAATTGCCACTGCAACAAGAGCTATTCGGGGTGAGGTTTGCTCGAATAGCCGTGGATATTATCAGTGGAGTGAAACCCACTCCTAAAGGTAATACCTGTATGATGGTGGTCTCGGACTACTATACGAAATACACCCGAGTGTACCCACTCGAGGATCATACTGCTGCTACTTGTGCGGAAGCACTGGTAAAGGGGTGGATCCTCCATCTGGGGGCTCCCTTGATGTTACATAGCGATCAAGGGAGAGAATTTGAGTCAAAATTATGGGCTGCTATGTGCCATCAGTTGGCTATATGCAAGACTCGGACCAATCCGTACCGGCCCCAGTCCAACGGGCAGGTGGAGCGGTTCAATCGGACCTTGATCCAGGTCTTGAAGCCATTAGTGAACTCCCATATGGATGATTGGGATGACCAGTGCGAATTTGTGGTACATGCGTATAATAATACGGTCCACACTTCGACAAATTGCACTCCGAACCTCTTGGTGTTCGGGGAGGACTTGATCATGCCGGCGGATTTAGTATTCGGAGTGGTAGGGATCAGTCCCAAAGCACCTTGTACGGTGCTGTTCGTGGAATCTCTACGAGAGAGGTTCAAATTCGCCTACGAAACAGTTAGGGCTCATTTGCTCAAAGCTGCAAATTGGCAGAAGGTGGGTTATGACACCGGATCGAAATTACGACGGTTTGTGGTGGGGGATCCAGTGATCCGACTGCATGAACCGCTCTGTAACGTCAAACTGGCAAATAACTGGGATGGACCACATACCGTGGTCAAGTGTATCAGTCAGACGACTGTATTGATCCAGTCTGCAGCGGGACGCATCCGGACGAGTCATGTGGCTCGGTTGCGTGCTTGGGCTGGGAGGGAGCTCACCCCGGAAACAGAGGTGGAGAAGGAGAGTTCGGAAGCTAAATTTGTACCTTTGGAAGGGGTGTCGGCGGACCCCCCTTAGAGGGTGGTACGAAGGAAGCTCCGAAAGACCGTGAAAAATAAAGTCTCGGCAGGCGAAGGAAGAAGGGCACGGAAAACTAAAATCAAGGCTGGAATTTTAGTTAAGAACGAGTGTCCTTCGGCCAGGTTATTGGATGTGAACGGTAATCCCGTACGGCGAAGCCCTAGGCTGGTGGCTAGAGGGGCGGTAACCTAGCTTGTTACACAACGAGTGTGGTGTCCTGTGTTGTCCTATATGTTATGTGTGAGCTACCAACATGGGCGCTCAGAGTCAATTGAAAAGAATGTAAGAGTGCTCCCCGAGGGTGGTGGACGGATAATCCGGGGTAAGCTTCGATTTCCCATATATATCCACTAATACTCCTGATGAGCTCTTTATTCGAAGAATATTTTGACTTTTGGGGAGCCGCCCGAGTGGCCGTAAGATCCCCTCAGCCCGAGATGCGGGCGGGAGAGGTCATGACCTGATTAACCGGTAATTGGGTCACACCGGATAACGGGATCGCGTCCAATCACGCGAGACGCCGCGCATGCGCTTTGTTTTAAAAACAAAAGCGAGGGAACCGGCATATTGATTTTGGGCGTACCCCAAGTCAGTAGTGGTGACGGTCGGCAGCGGCGAATTCCGGATTTGGACGGTTAGAAGAGGAGAAAAGTCAGTAAAAGAGTTGTAAGCAGTGAGTACTCTTTCTAGCGTGTTCTGAGACAAAAGAGGGCGGCGGGGAACTTTTGGTTTCCCCGTCAAACTCCTCGTCGTAAGACACCCTGTGACAAGTGAGGATGGCCGAGCAGCAGCTCCGTCAGTCCGAACTTACCGGAGACTCCGAGGCGGCTTCGGCCGTTAAGGGTCTAGTGGACGCTCAGAACCCCAGTGGTGATGAGCTCAGCGAGAGTCTGGCGGGGATGAGGGTCGATCCGGCCATCTCCCCGATTCGGAAGTCACCATCGCCCGTGGGCAGTGAGGACTCCCAACTACTGCAAGGGATCGCCTAATCCGGAGTAGCGCAGGAACCTTCCGAGAACACTGCCCGACCCTCGCGGTTGTGCAGTTATAGCATCTCTCCCACCCTTCAGAAGGCAGTTAGTAGGAAACTGTCTATGGAGAGTGGTAGTGAGTCCGACACTGCACGTCCGAGGACGCGCGGTGGAAAGAGTGCTACCCGGAGTCGGTCCAAGTCGTCCGATTCGAAGGTTAGCACGAAGGCTACCAAGCACGCGAGTGCTGGGAAGAAGCCTCCGGTCAAGGTCGAACCTAAGAAACCCGACGCCAAGAAGAGTAGTACTCCGAGTACTAAGAAGACGGACTCTAAGACTGCCACTGCGAAGGCGCCTCAGGATCCGAAGAAGAAAAATACGTCTGTAAAAGACGTAACAAAGACGGATCCGAAGCCCGCCGCTAAGGATCAACCGAAGAAGGGCCAGACGTCCACCAGCAGTACTGTTGGCAAGACTCCGGGCCCTAGTAAGTCGTCCATCCCGATCCCTAACAAGGTAAAGGATGGTGCCAAGAAGGCTGAGTCTTCAGCTCCTCCGACCCAGGTGACCAACCTGTTGTCCTTCTCGCAAGGGTTGGATGACAGTCCGGCGGTGGCGGCTACCGCCGCGGCGCTGGCTGGTGGGGCCGGACATGGGGGAGGTCGTCCGATGACGACTGTTACTCCCCAGCAGCCCCGGACAGAAGTGGCCATGGACGTATCGTCTGGTGCACATCTCGTCCGGACTTTACAGACGGTGATGTCCAACATCACCTTCAAGGCTCCGGATAACCCGGAACCCCCGAAAGAGGTACCCACCCGAGTGGACCCACCTCCCCAGACCAATGAGCCTAACTCGGAGCCATCCGAAATGGATACTACGGAGGAGGCCGGCAAGTTGGACCAAGCTGCGGGTGGTGGTCCGTCGGGGTCGGGTGTACACATCCTACCCCCTCATGAGCACGATGACTGGGACAAGGAAGACGCCGATGTCCCATCCATCCTACGAGGGGCCATCATCGACCAGATGAGCCAGGACGAGGTTAAGTCTTTTGACTTAATCCAAATGAGGACCTTCCGGGGGCTGGACAGTTTGTCCGCTAGGTTCCCGGCATGGTTCCCTGACCGCTTAACAGCGGCCATGGAAAATGTGAGCAACATGGCTAGCAGGGCTCGCCTAGTCGCTGAGTCGGAAGGTAACCCCGAGGTTATTGCGGCTTTGGAATCCGATATGCTAACTGCGTCGGAGTACAAAGTTGTTCATAACCGAAGGGAAAAGAACCGACACCTGACACCAGCTATGAGGCTGGCTCGGGGAGTAGAACGGAAGACCAAAGAGTCTATTCTGGATGCAACTCTGGAGGATGAAATCATCCAACAGACCACAACAGCGACTAGGAATGCGGATACTAGTCGTCAGGAGAAGGCCAACCGTCGGGACGCAGTCCTAAGGGAGACCATCAAATTAACATCTCTGGAGGCGGGGCAATCCCCAGATGAGGTGGCAGCCGTCTTGAAGGGGTTGGATGAAAATACCATCCCGGATGACGAGCTGGAGGTATTGGTGAGGACAGCACTCCGAGCCAATGCCGCAAGTGGCTTCCGATATTTTAAGCCTATGTGTGTGATGGACTGCGTCAAGGACAAACGTTCCTCACACCACCCTGAGGAGGTGGGTCCTGACGGCCTCTCTGATGATGAAGAGTGGATCAAGAAGGATCCTCTCGACAAGTCGAAACAGTTGTACCATTTTGAGCTTCTGGAGAAGGTTAGGACTGTGAGTACCAAGTACCATAACTACCACCAGAAGACAAAACTGGCCTGGGCAATGGCGAGATGGAATCCATCCAGCTGGTGCCCCTTCGAGAATTGTCAAAACATTGACGAGACTCTGGAAACGCCCCGAACCTGGCCTACCAAGGTTAGGTACGCGCGGCAAATCACCCGATACCATGTACGTCATTTCATGAGATATGACTGCCTGAGTGTGGGTCCGAGAGGGAGCAAGAGTTGTCCCGATGGTGGTCTGTTCTATACCAGAGCAGACATCATCCGACACCTTGCTAAGAAGCACGGCTTGTCCCTGGAGAATGCGGCAGAGCGTATCCAGCTCGCCCACGCGGAGGTCTACTCCCATTTCGGGGTAGTAGGCAAGAACGAGAATCTCGAAGTGGACTTTGGCTCCAACGAGAAAGGAAAGGTCCGGGTCTTTTACAAAGTAAACCCGGACGGCAACTACCTCCGTATTCCGGATGGCGATCTCTTCGAGGAGTTCGAGGAGTACCAGAAGCGGACCAGCACAAAGAAGGTACGGAAAGCTCCGAAGAGACAAAACCAGTCCTCGGAGCCGACCGATGCCAAGAGAGTGAAAACGGATGAGAGACAATCCGTTCTGGAGAAGGCGGATCCTGGCTATCAAGGCCCGGCATTCACTTCCCATAAGACGGACTGGAAAACGGGCCCTCAGGGCAGACCATCTCGGCCTGCTCCGGAGGATCCGAACACCAGTATGGGGGGATCCTTTGAGGAGAACTTCCCACCTAGTGACCTGGTTCCGGGAGAGGAAACTCAAACCCTCACCCAGACCGGGAAGACAAAGGCTTCGGTGAAACCCAAACCGAAACCCGCTAAGGCACAGGATCTCCCTCCAGAGAGTCCGGCTGAGGATGCTCTAGTCTTGCGACTAAGGGGTCCTCCTTCGTTCCCTCGCGCTGACTTTGCTTCTTACGAAGCGGGACAGGAGGCGATGGACCAGTGGCAGGACGACTTTCACCGGCTGCTCGCCGGTCTCAGTCAGGAGGTGGCGATGATGTCCCTTAATACGGTGCATCATCTCCATGCGAGATAGGTCGCTCTTCAAAAAGCAGCGGCAGTGGACACAGTTCAGGAGGAGCGGGACAAAGCTCGGACTGAACAGGTGGCTGCTAAATCCGAAAGGAAGAAGCAGAGGATGGCGACTAAGAATGCCGAGGAGAAGCTGGACCGGGAACGCCGCCGGTTCAGGGATTGCTTCGCGCATGAGATGCACGAGTGGGATGGTACCAGGGCTCAAATCGAGTCTTGGCTCCAGGAACTGACTCTGGCGGAAGCCGAGTCTGACTCCGAGGAGGAGGAGGCGCCGGCTAAACCCGACCACACTGGTGACTCTGAGTCCGGATAGGATTAACCTATCCTAGGACCCGACTGGAAGGGGGTAGTATTATTCTGATATGACCCCCAACGGCAGAACACCTTCTTGGAAGGTGAAGGAGTATCCGGGTAGCAGGACGAGGCAGGCTGGCTACGTGAGGATCCAGTCTGCCCGGGAACACTGACGGAAGCTGAGGAGGAGATCCGGAGGAGAAAAGCAGAACTTTAACATCTAGGATCCGATACGTTGTTTCTTTTATGACATTTTTATAATCAGGACCGAGTGCTCCTAATATATAGTCTGATGATCGCCTGGAGGCAAGACTAATTTTTTTATTACTACCTGTACGCTCCCGAGTATGAGCGATGAACTTTCTTGTTCCGGTGAGTAGGAGCTGAACGAAGTTGGTTCCGAAAGCCGGGCAGAATGCTACAACATCTACAGAAGATCCGGATCTTCGACAAGGAGCACGTATGATGTCTTTTTGTTGTTAATACTATAATATGTACCTATTTCTTAATTTATAAGAAAAGTGATATTGTTTATCACTTATAGTATTATTCATTACGAGTATAAATAGCTCGGGGTCCTGGAGGGACGAAATTTTTTTTGTGATATTGTACTTTTTCAAGTGTTTGTATACTATATGTATAGGTTAACTCCATCTATCCTAGGGAATGGGGCGTAATTTTAATTACTGTCTATATGTATAGAAATGTGTGTAATTAATACCTTATTGTGTTCATCAGAATACGTCATATTGTTTTAAGGTATAACTTTAATAAACCCCTAAGGTGGTATTTATAAGATAATGCCAGTCCGAAGTGTTTTCGGACTTTAACCTTAATTATTCACCTCCCGGTTATTATCTGGTAGGGGGTAGTGTAGGGGCTAGGGTTATACGGGTTATTATATGACGGGTTCTGTTGGATGCTGTGTTGCGAGCTCAGTCCGAACCCTTCAGTCTGACAGCAGGTGGCGACACCTGCCTCGGACTTGGGGTATGGACAGGGGTCGCTATAGGCTTCCGGTCTGCGTGTGCGCGCGCAGGCTGGCTGCCTATATATACCCAGCATCCGATGGGACTCGTCGGTTACTCTGAGCCACGCTGGTAAGGAGACCCCGTGATCACTGCGGCTGATTCGCCTACTGACCCGTTCCGAACTCTATAGGGAGTTTGCACGCATAGATATTGCCTGTCTAGGTTCTTGAATAAACCTATTGATTCGCAACCTGTAAACACTTGATCCGAACTGTGTTGACTTTGTTCTTTAATTGATACTCTACCAATATCATAGAGACACAAAGTATCGTTTATTACACTAGCATAGACATAGAACTCTCAGTGAGCCAGTGTGCCATTGGAGTCCCCTGGTGTCAAGTAGTGACATTACAAGCAAAATAGTGTCTCAGTCTCAGTAAGAGCGTAGAGTATTGCATGATTGGGTCACGTATGGGGTGTACCAGCCTGAGGTGGATCTGCCTTTATAAGGCTTGCATCTGCCTTAATAAGGCCTCCGCCTGCCTCGCTGGTCTGCTCTGATAACAAATATAAAAACAACTGTATAAAAAGAAAAGGAAACACTAGCTGTCCTTTTTACCTGTGAAAGATGTGTACGCAACATTTAAACTATAATTAAAAGATGTGTCTTGTAGTACTGTTTAACAATTTAATTAATCAAGTATTAAAACATGGTAGCTATATATATGTACCTCTTGACCCTTATCAAAGGATGCGTCGTCCTCCCATTCCAAATCTCCGTCTCCTCCAGCTGTCTCTTCCATATCCACCTCATCCTCCACCCCTTTGCCTCTCTTGGACCTGTCGGCCATGGGAAGGCTCTGGTGCCAGAAAACGTGTCAAGGTAATGTATTTTTTATTACATGCTGGTATGGCCTTCTCTATATCAAGCCTATGGGATCTCCGTACTCCCCCATGGAGTACAGTGTAGCCATACTCCATGGCCTACAAATTTGTTGATTTTCTTCATTTTAAGACAGTAGTTTTTAACACAAAACCCCACTTATTATCATAAATGCACATCATACATCACTCGTTGAAGCTGGATCATATTACACCCAGCCTTTTACCATTCAATGCTATAGTGCTTAATACTTACGTTAATGAGATCTGACACTTTCTTCACTATTATGCCGAGAGCTGCCGAGTTGGTTGGGTGTTGTAGGAACAGAGAAGGTGGAAATTCGACACCGCATGGTCCACCTCAACCATTTTCCCTTTGAAGGGCGGACGGATGCAGCTGAAATTAATGATTCAAAATTCAGATATTGTTTAGGTGAGCAAGTTATCATTTAGTGTTTCATCGGCTATACCAAATGTTAACCCAATGAAAAGTAGATGCGTTAAAGGTTCCACATCAACTTTCTTAAAGATTATCTAATTTCTTGATCAATTGCAGTTTTATTTGTTTAGATTTAACAACTGGCAACACAGACATGTTGGCATTCCTAAAGTCAAGTGTATTCCATGATGTGTATTAGACCGACTTGAATAACATTACACTTACCTGTCCGACGGCATCCTGAGTTCCCCAGGTTCCACTTTGCCTTGTTGTGGCACCGTGCACACAAATACATAATCAAACAGCCTGCTGACCTTAAAAGAATGATATTATTCAGCAGTGTATTGACCCATTCTAGTATTATTATACAGGTTCTGGTAATGATTCACCAATTCTTACAAACCCTCTGCTTTTAATGTTCAAAACACCACTACGTCAACACCAGGCATTACCTTGTACAATACATCACCTATAACTTATATAGATAGCTACCTCGTTTTTGAAGTCAATGATATTTGCCACTACATCCTCGTATCTTCCCCCCCTGCCGCAGATCGTTGGATCCACAGCAGAGGACAAGGATCTCGCTCTCAGGGTACTTTTTGACTCGCTCCACCTTGTCACTCAGATCTGAGGTCGTTGCCACTTGAAGATATACAAACCCCCGGAGGTCGACCCACTTCATGAGGGAGTCCCCCACCAAGACTCCTTGTGTGTTTGGAAAGGCCGCAGACGTCCACCCGTTAGTCATCTGGGATTCAACACAAGCAGACATTCAGAATATGGTAAGCCATCGTGCAGTAAAGAACACCTTGACCTAATCGTTGCAGCCATATTTACCATTGCAGTTGCTGATTAGTTATTAGTAGTAGTAGCAGTAGTAGTTGCAGTAGAAGTAGAATAAATAGTTAGATAAACATTCTTACACAAATCACAGATCCGGCTAAAATATGGTCAAATAAAAGATTTTTGTTTTAAATAACATTTTTTCATAGTTTATATGAGCTTTTATAAATAGTATTAATGGTAATAATAATTCAATTTTACCCACCTATATGATATATCTCTGTGGTAATGCTTTGATTTTTTTTTGATTTTTGTTTATAACGTATGCACAATCTGGTTGACATTAGTCTTATGCCACACCAGGACTGCAGGTGTACAATCTGGCTACACAAATGTAACTGTGTTTTGTGCCAGGACTGCATTGACCATGCACAAACACACCGTTTACCATAGGTCTCCTCCAGCTGTCTCTTCCATATCCACCTCATCCTCCTCCCCTTTGCCTCTCTTGGACCTGTCGGCCATGGGAAGGCTCTGGTGCCAGAAAACGTGTCAAGGTAATGTGTTTTTTATTACATGCTGGTATGGCCTTCTCTATATCAAGCCTATGGGATCTCCGTACTCCCCCATGGAGTACAGTGTAGCCATACTCCATGGCCTACAAATTTGTTGATTTTCTTCATTTTAAGACAGTAGTTTTTAACACAAAACCCCACTTATTATCATCAATGCACATCATACATCACTCGTTGAAGCTGGGTCTTTTTTTTTTTTGAGTGACTGCCTACATCTGCAGCAAGTGTTGAGAAATGGCAAACACAATGACTGTTCCAGACACGCTATTCTACCTCAGGCAGCGGTTCCATTTTGTAACACTGAGTGAAATGTGTGCCCTTTCCTGCAACCTGCTAATTATAGATAACAGGAGCATAATGCTGTGGGGGCGTAGGGACTACCCTGTCCTCCAGTGCCACTAACGAAGCGACCATGTGCCACACTGAGTCACTGTTTGCAGTGAGTACTTGGATGTCACAACCCAGCATGCCCACCACAGCATAGCAGTTTGCACTATACGCCCACGACTTGTCTGCATAAGGTCTCTCTACATAGTCAGCAGTATTCTCTCGACTTCAGTGTTACGTTGCAGACAGAGGTGACAGCTTCAGTTATGGGGAATAAGTGAAGGTCAGTGGACTTCAGAAAGTCATCTCCCCAAACAACACTCGACTGTATGTACACCTGAATCAACATTGTAGCCTCGTCGTGACATATGTTTGAAATAGTATGACATCCTAGTTCAGGGAGACAAAACACCAGACCCCATAGGCAAGAGGACTGATAGGGGAGAGAGGGGCACATTGACCATATGGGCACGTTGAACCATATGCTCTCATTGCTATTCCTTTGGGAATTTTCCAGCAGTTTGCCTACCATATTACCCCTTTATATAGAGAGTTCAGAGCAGCAACATCATATTCTATTTGGGATGCTGAGGAGAAGCTCAGACAACATGAAAGATTTAAGTCATTGAAAGTGAGAATTCACAACTGTTAAACTTCTTTTTTCATGTTGTTACAAAATATTGCTGGCCTAAGATTTATATGGAGGTCAAAGTATATATCTGAATTCTTCCGTAGAACCTGATTTTAATCCTGAAGGTGTTATGTAATTTGAATTAAATCAACCTTATCTATGATGGTTGGCATGGGGTACATTGAACCACAAAAACTGGGGCACCTTGAACCATGCTCAAAGTACCCAGATCTCTCACTTGAAGGACTAGTTCCATTATTTACCACATACGTGCCTGTACAATGCATAGAGGGACAAAGTATCACCACTTTTCACCAGAGGGTAGACTTTTTAAGGTCTCCTTGTCAGCTTGTAGGCAGTAGATGAGATGATATTGCTCAGTCTCATTTCTGGGTCAACTATAGGCTAACCCAACAAGTAGGCCTGTGGGTTAAACCACCCATAGTTCATAAGAATAAAGCCACACAGAAAGAAACACAATATTGACATACACTTTGGTTATACAAGTACAAAAGAATACATGTTTTGTTAGTTGTGATAATAAATAATTCAATAGCATATTCATAGTGTGTTTATTCTCAGATGTATCATTTTTCAGAAGCAGGACAGCCTGTTATATCATAAAAGAATATAATTAAAGATTCATATGGCACATGCAAATAGCAGCAATCCTCTGAAGATGGTGTTTATCAACCTAAAGGAAAATTTGTAAGGCTCTAACCCAGTGACTAAACTAGAAGCTATAATTGAATGACTTGTGTAGGGGCACGAATAATACGTGTACATATAAGGTCCGTGGAGTCAGAGCGGTAAGTGCCTCCAACGGACACTAGGTGGCAACACCTGAGCCATGTCCTTTCGGTTATCCGGTAGCGGAGCCAGGCAGGGCACTCCAGACGGCGCTACGGAGGAGTGCCACGTCGACACTGCTTGGTCCGCGCTCAGGGTATATAAGAGGCCGAGGTTGGCTACCTCACCAGGTAGTCCTAGGACGAGCTCTGACCCGCACCTTTCGTACCTTCGCTTTGACAGGGGCACCTACACCCCTCCCACGTTATGGACTCTGCACCAGCCATGCTGGCACAGAGCTTAACTGTCCGGTATCGCTAATGCTTCGAACTATCAATAGAATCCTGTGTGTCTTCGAATGGTTGAAAGACCAAGTGAACCGAGTGAGAAACCTTCGTGTACTTTTGAGGCTGTGATCGAATAAAGACCTGTTGCATTCAAACCGAATTTGGAACCTGTGTTCGTGTTGTACGCATATGAAACCCCTACATTGGTGCCGTGACCAGTTCGGGTGAAACACAGAATAGCACAGTCAGTGGGTTAACATGGCTGAACAGGCAAAGGGTGGAGCGTCCCTTCATCCTATTTCGAGTCCAGATCCGGAGGTGGTAGCAGCCCTTGAGAAACATTATGGGCCAAACCGTTCGAGTTCTACACCAGAACCAAGGAGAGGCAATCCTGATTCTATTCGAAAAGATCTGGGGTCAAACCTAGATGATTCTTTGTTTGAAACTGGTGGTTCGAAGAGACACATTGCTCCTATGCCAACACAAGGCATGAGCATACTGCATGCTGAACGACACCAGCGACAGGAAGTGACACGTCGTCATTTCGAAGAGGAGAAGAATCGGTTCGAAGGAGCAAGGATCGCAGAGATGGACAGGATGAATGAAGAGTTTGAAGCTTTGAGTCATCGGTTGGTACAGCTTCGGAACAAGAATGAAGATCTAGAAGGGGCAACAATGGAAAAACAGAACCGCTTAGACACAACGAAGGCAGAACTGGAACATATGGAAAACCAGTTCGCTCATCAACAGAATGTCTTGCGGCGACGTACTGAATCTCTAGAACAACGTCAGGATAAGACCATACATGATTCGGACGAGCTCCATGATACGATCCGAGAAGCTACCAAGGCGATGATGGACGAAAAGGATCGTCTGATCAGGGAGGTGGAAGATTTACAGAAGAAACGAGATGAAGAAGCAACTCGAGGTAGCCGTTTAGGGTTCGATCATGTCAGTGGTGGCATATACAACTCATCAACTGGTGGGGGTAGAGTCTCTACCTCAACCGGAGGGAGACCAAAACGAGTGACCATTGATACAGGGGATCCGGATGGAAGATCTTCGCGGCGTGACCAACGCCCAACGTCGTATGATGACGACCATTCGAACTCTCCCAGTCGTTCCAGCTCTCGAGAGAGACCGAGCCGTACGAGTTCGAATGAGAGATCTTCGAGATCTGACCCGAATGAACGTTCGAGTGGTCCCTCAAGGAGGCCAGGGAGATCTCCTACACATGCTGGTAGACGAGTATCTCGCCGCGAATCGATGTCCCCTGGGATGAAATTGATTTACGACACGAACCCCTGCATTGCTGAGATGGGAGTGGACTGTGTTAGCAGACAAGCTGATAATGCCGATATCGTCGACTGGAGCATCGAGCAGTCGTTTCTGTTGCACAGGGACAACCACAACGCTGCTAGACGCACTGCCAGCACTCCGAGTCCGTTCACAGGAAGACAGCCATGGCAGGACTGGTTCGCAGACTTCATGGACGATATGAGGTATAATCGATGGTCAGAAGAGGAATCGTTGGACAAACTTTTACGGGCATTGAGAAATGGCCCAGGCAAGCTAGCTGTTTCGAGATGGAGAACGATGCATGGTGCCGGATCGTTTACCCAATTGGTGGAATGCGCCAGTTACCTGATAGGTAATGTGGGTAATGAAGACCCGCTTCGATTGTTCCGGAAACGGACTCAAAAGCCAAACGAGTCGCACCGTGTGTTCGGTCTAGAATTGCAATCTCTCTTGCAAAGAGCTAGACCAAAATGGCAGTTAGATGACCCACAGTTCCTAGATGATTTGTTCTCGCAATTCATTGAGGGATTAAGGGATTCTGATGAACGGACCGCTGCATGTGATAGTTGGAAAGCTGGAACTTCTCTCACTGATTTGTTCATGGCCATAAAAGACTATGACAGGAAACGGCATCTGCTATCTTCGAGAGTACTTTCGAGAACTTCCAGTGTGGTGCAAGACCCACCAGCCTCTGATACAGAGGAAGGTGATTCTGGAAGGGAGGAGGAGATTGGCGCAGTTGCTCAAAAGAACAGCGGCAAATCTTATTCCAATTCGAATTCGAAGCGCTATCCGAAGGCCGACAGGAAAACACCACCTGTGACCCCAGGAGTTACAAGCGCACCTTCGACTACTTCCTCAACTCCCAGTTCTATGGAAGAACTTCTGTTAAGGTTGACTGACTTGATGTCTGGAAACCAGCAATCAACAGGGAGGAATTCGAAGCCGAGAGTGGACAAGACCACTAGGAAGTGTTACAGGTGTCAGGTCCTGGGACACTTTGCTGCAGAATGCCCAGCTGAAAAGCCGGTACCCAAGCCTGAAGAGAAGAAAACGGAAAACTAGACGGGGTTGCTCTGGATGGCAAGGTAGTAACCCCTAAGGAGAAGGAAAGCCAACATATCGCCAGCGGTGCAAGCGATGAAGTCCGAGGTGCAGTAGAGATTGGAAACTTAGAGGAGGGCCCTGATCAGTCCCTTCTAAGTATGTCCAATGAACCCAGAATAGTAGACGTCCGAGGAGGAAGTACTGGGGAAGCGGCGAATTGGATACAGGAGCTGGAAGTAGTCAGCAGTGCCCGATTGTCCCCGGATCACCCCTGTTTGAAGCACTTGAAACGACGGGGAGTAGATCTTGGTGTCACTAAGGATTTCGAACGTTTCACCGTCAACCCATCACCATTGGATGGGAAGAGGTGGTATTTGACTGTAGCAGTGAAGGGAAGGTCTGCAGAATTTCTAGTGGATACTGGAGCTAGTCACTCCATGATCTCGAAGAGGTTCTATGACCTTGTAGCCGATGAGCCAGATAACTTCACAACGAGGGTAACAGCTCATTCGGCCGACGGTAGCTGCATGCAGACGTTTGGTAAAGCATTTTTCGAAATCAATATAGGTGGGCAGGATTACCTCCTGTCCCCTACTATTGCTGATCTGAGTGATGATGGCATCATCGAATTAGATTTCGCTGCGTTGTACGGTGCAATGTTGGAACCTTGTAGGGGGATGTTAAAGATAGAACATCCATATAGGGTGGCCGTACAATGCGTGTTGAGAAAGGTATCTTCTGTAGCCTCGGTGGTACAGACGGTTAAGATACCCCCAGGACAGACATGTGATGTCCTGTTTTCGAGTGACAGTATCTTCCGAGACCAGATGGCGGTGGTTGAACCCGATGTGGTGAGACTTGCATCAATTGGACTCGAGAGTGCAGATACTTTCGTAGGCAGTGGCAGTAGGAATCTAATTCCTATTTCGAATCCTGGTGGTGAAGTCCGTTATCTGATGAAAGGTACTCCCGTGGGGCAGGTGATCGTTGCACAGGCAAGCACCAGTATACTCTCAGAAGATACCCAACCGAACCTTGAAGGGATGTCCGATTTACGTCCGGAACTCAAAAAGTTGGTGGACGATTCGAGCTTGGTGACGGGGGACCAGAAAGATCAGTTGAGACGGGTATTGGTGAAATATGATGCAGCCTTCGGGGAGCCCACTGGTTTGGGGCGAACTGACAAGGTGCTACATTCCATCAATACAGAGGACGCTGTACCTTTCAAAATCCCTTATAGACGCCTACCTTTGAAGAAGAAATTGATGGCCGAGAAGGAAATCGCTGATCAGCTGAGATTAGGGGTGATTGTTCCCAGCACTAGCCCCTGGTCCAGTCCTGTTCAGATGGTGACTAAGAAAGACGGCACAATTCGCTTCTGCATAGATTATCGAAAATTGAATGGCTGTACTAAGAAAAACTCCTATCCTCTCCCCCGTATAGACGAGACTATTGATTCCCTGGGCGGAAACCAATGGTTCTGTACGCTGGATTTGCAATCCGGATACTGGCAAGTTGGAATGAAGGAAGAGGATCAGGAAAAAACAGCATTTTCGAGCCATGTCGGTCTTTTCCAGTACAATGTGATGCCGTTCGGATTGTGTAACGCCCCTGCAACATTCGAAGCCATGATGGAATCTCTGTTGAGTGACCTGTTATGGAAGGAGTGTTTGGTGTACCTGGACGACGTAATTGTCTTCGGGAAGACCTTCGAATCGTGCCTGGCTACTTTAGTCAAAATTTTCGAGAGGTTGATAACCCATGGTTTGAAATTGAAACCAAGGAAGTGTCACCTGTTTAGGACTTCTATTAACTATCTCGGTCGGATAATATCCACTGAGGGGGTTAAGGCGGATCCTGAGAAACTAGATGTTGTATCGGAATGGGAAAAGCCAGAGGGACCTAAAGACATACGGTCCTTTCTGGGCTTCTGTAGCTACTACAGAGACTTCCTACCGGGGTATGCCAGAATAGCTCAGCCTATGCAGGCTCTAGCTCACTGGACTCCGGGTAGAAGGAAGGAGCCTTTTCCATGGGGTCCGGAACAAGATCTAGCATTCGAAGCCGTGAAGAACCTATTTCGAACCACCCCAGTTTTGAAATATCCAACAGCTGATGGACATTTCATACTGGACACAGACGCCAGTAATGACAGTATAGGTGCTGCTCTATCCCAGATGCAAGAGGGGATAGAAGTGCCACTGGCTTTCGCTAGTAATACCCTCAATAAGGCCCAGAGGAATTACTGTACCACTAAGCGCGAATTGTTTGCGGTAGTGGTGTATACGAAGAAGTTTAAGCACTTCCTTTGGGGAGGTGACTTTACTTTACGGACAGATCACTCGTCCTTAAGGTGGCTGTTGAACTTTAAGGAAGCAGAAGGAATGATCGGTCGATGGCTGACCCACTTGTCCGAGTTCGGGTTGGAAAATAGCCAAATCCAACACAGAGCAGGGAGCAAGCATATCAATGCTGACGCCCTTTCGAGAAGACCCATACGGAAATGTTCTAGAATGGATTGCGATGATTGTGGAGCCCATAATGCTGTAATAGCTGGAGTTCGAATGCCATATGATGTAGGACATTCTAAAGCAATGGAATGGTCCACCGAAACCATCAGGCAATTCCAGAAGGGTGATGCTGTCATTTCGAGACTAATAGAACAGGTCTCCAGTGGTGCCCAACCACAAAGACCAACCATTTCGATTGAGAACCGGGAAATGAGACAGCTACTTGCTCAATGGTCTGAGCTAACTGTTGTTGACGGTATCTTATGTAGGTGGAAGATAACACCGTACAAGGCCAAAATTCGACAAATCGTGATACCCACAGCTATGCGAAGGGATATCATGTATTTCGTACATGGACATCAGACCAGTGGACATTTTGGAAAGAAGCGCTCCCTTGCGCGACTCTCCAGAAGGTATTACTGGCCTGGCATGAGTAAAGATCTGCTTAGGTGGATCTCTACTTGTCCAGATTGTTGTCTGAGCAAACCAGGTGAAGGCCTGGGGAAGTTGCCACTAACTCAAGAGCTCTGGGGAGTTAGATTTGCACGCATAGCGGTTGATATCAGTAGTGGCCTAAAAACCACTCCTGATGGAAACACGTGCATGATGGTGATCTCCGACTACTATTCGAAGTATACTAGAGTGTTTCCTCTGAAAGATCACAAGGCTCATACATGTGCTCGTGCATTTGTAAAGGGTTGGGTGCTTCATCTAGGCGTGCCCTTGATGTTGCATAGTGATCAAGGCAGAGAATTCGAATCTGAGTTATGGGCAGCAATGTGCCATAGCCTTGCTATATGCAAAACAAGAACGAATCCGTACCGGCCTCAGTCTGATGGTCAAGTAGAAAGGTTCAACAGAACCTTGATACAAGTCCTGAAGCCTCTGGTCAACAGTCAGATGGATGATTGGGACGAGCAATGCGAGTTTGTGGTACATGCTTATAATAGTACGGTGCATGCTTCCACCGGTTGTTCCCCCAATTTGTTGGTATTCGGAGAGGATTTGATTATGCCTGCTGACTTGGTGTTTGGCGTAGCTGGGATAAACGCTGAAACACCCTGTCAGGTGATGTTCGTGGAGGCATTGAGGGATCAATTCAAGTCCGCATACGAGATGGTTCGATGTGAACTAAGCATATCTGCTTCATGGCAAAAAGTGGGCTATGACGTAGGTTTGAAACTTAGGTCCTTTCGAGTGGGGGATGAAGTAGTTAGGCTACACGACCCCCTACAGCAGCTAAAGTTGTCACCCAACTGGGATGGTCCCTTTACTGTGGTTCGGATTGTTTCAGAATCCACTGTGGTGATCAAATCCTTGTTGGGACGCCTGTATAAATCCAATGTAGCTCGCCTACGCCGGTGGCAGGGTGATGCTTCAGGGCATTCGAAGCCAGGGGAGCATTCGAAGTCAGAAAACACTGAGTGGAGAGCGACCACCCCGGAACGACGTGGTCCTGGTAGACCTAGGAAACTAGTGATACCCTCAGATGAGAAAAAACCTATGCCTCCTGGTATTGGTAAATTAAAGCGGGGCCGGGGTAGGCCTAAAAAAAATTTACCAATTCAAGCTTCTAGCAAGAAGGATAAAAAGTGCGGAAAAAAAGTCTCGGCAAATGAAGGTCTGAAGGGGAGGAGGGCTGTCCAATTGACTACTGGACATCCTGTCGAATCTTCCCGGACGACCAGGTCTAAAGAACCCAAGGTGGGGTTAAGACGCAGTCCACGGCATAATCCGGAGACTGCTGTGACCTAATTTGTATACACAACAAGAAGTTTCGATGCCATAATGGTAGTACAGACCTAATTGCTGTCGAGTGAGCAGAGCTAGGGTGAGAGTTGATCATGAACGTCCCCGAGGGTGGCAGACGGAACTATCCGGCGGGTATTCTTATGTTACCCGTAATGACATTTGCCTACACTCCTGAAGAATTCATGATTAGCGGTATCCCTGGTACTGTGGAACTGACTCAATAAGGATTACACTCCGGTGAGCTACCCGTTCGATTAGTGGCGGGAAACGCGAGCGTCTCCCGCCGGGTTATCCGTCGGAAAAGGGCTATCCGGTGAAGCGTGAACGCTGATTGGTTGACCTTCGCTCCCGCGGCGGGCGTGGCATCACGAGACAAGAAGGGCGGTCGCCATATTGGATCAGTGCCAAGAAGACGCACGGACGCTGCAGGGCAAAGGAGGAGGAAGAAGGGACTTGTAGTCGACCAAAAGTCTCCAAAACCACATCATAAGACGCGCCAACCTGGTTAGTTCCCGCTCCTAGTGTCATTAGGACACGCGGAGCTTCGTACTCCGCAAATCTTCGATCATTAAACTTCGTTTTCGCTGAAAACATTCGACTGCAATGGAGGAGCAGTACACCCCCGGTGAGGGCCTCCAGTCCGACGAGATAGATCTGTTCGGGATGGACGATGGCCAATTCGACAACGCTCGTGAGTCGGATTATGAATCCGCCTCTGAATCCACCGGGAGTGCGGTTGCCGTTCGTGTAGCGGGGATCGGCTCCTATTCGCCGGCTGATCGGGACAGCATGACCATGCCACCCCCGGCGACAGTCAACCTAGGGCCGTTGCCGTGGCGCAATGTCCCGAAACGTGTTGCTTCGAAAGACATAGACAATTCGACGTCAACCCGGCTGAACGCAGCAGGTGATGAGGAAGAGGACGAGATGCCAGAGTTGGAAGAGGTAAGCCAGAAATTGCCTATCCATGCAGTATCTGACGAAGAAATGGAGGACTTCGTACGAATATCACTGGCCCAGCAACAACTCATGGAGGTGCTGGAGTGTGACCCGCCGTTCGACACCTCGCTGAAGCTCCATCCCACACTCATGGCGATGGTGCTAGACAAGCTGGAGGAACATGGATTCGACCACCATGAGGGTACTTGGCTAGAGAGTTACGAAGGAGCCATCCGGGGAGCATATCAAAATGAGATCTTTGGAAAAATCCTACTGCGATGTGGTACGAACTTTCGGCATCTCCAACAAGCCAAAGCTAGGGAGGAAGCAGTGCCCTCAAGTGATGGGAGCACGACCAGTACGAAGGGGAAGAAAAAGATATTCTCCAAGACCAAAGGTAGTCGTAAAACTTCTAATGGCAGTACTCCTCCCAATACTCCGCCTAAGTCCGAGGTGTCCGAACCTGCCCCAGTCCAGTCCGAATGCTCTTCGAGTACTTCCCAGTCGGCTTCAACGTCATTCGAAGAACCAACTACGACCACCGGGACTACTGAGTCCCCATCCGAATCCCTTCCGAATGCTCCGGGACCTTTACCAGTCCCATTCGAAGAAGATTCAGCTAGCGTGGAGTTGGCTCCGCGGGAGATCCATTCGGATACCTCAGGATCAGTTGAGCAAGAAGCCCGTTATGCTCAGGTGGTCAGAGAATCCGATGAACTCAGGGCAGCCAATGAACAGTTACGGCTAACTCTGGAGGCTATGCAAACTGCCCCCAGAACGCCAATGACTCGAGCCCAGTCCCGTAAGAACCCCAATCCGCAACAAAAAGGACGGTCCGTATCCGACGCTTCGGATCTGGAGGAGGTCCCCTTCGAACTTCCAAAGAGCCAGAAACGGAAGGCAAAGAAGAATGAGGCACGACAGCCATGTGTACCTCATCCTTCGCCTCCCCAAACTACTGCGATTAATATGTCCCCAACCGTGAGGTTGGTGGACGTAGTATCCAGTACGGCCTCTACACCTTCGACGCCTCCTAGGGCACCCACCCGGACGCATTCGACCCCTCCAGCAACTCCGACTAAAACTCCAGTGCAGGTCAAGGTACCTGCATCTCCGTCTACGTCCTCCGAGTCAGGGCAATCGAACACACCACCAGTGGTTTCGTCGCCCCCTCCAGCTGCAGCTGCAGGGGCAGGTGCCTCAGCAGACGTCCCAAGTTCTCGGGTGGAGGACATGATTTGGCGCAATGCCAGTGGGGGCTTCAAGAAATTTAGGCCCGAGTGCATGGAACACTGCAAACGATCGAGGGATATGTATTCGTGTCCCAAAGAACCGGACCATGAAGGATTGTCTGATGACGAAGAATGGATGAGATCCAATATGGGCTCACCCAGTTCCTGGTCATGGACAGAAAACTGGTTCGGTCGGCTGCTGGATCGAAAACAGTTCCCTGAGACTTACTACAACCATGAGGGCCGCCCCAAAATACGTTGGGCGATGGCCCGGTACAAAGAAGGGGTAAGGGAGGACTGCCCATTCGATTCCTGCCGTGTCTACTTCGCACACGAGAACCGCCCCATGCCTACTCGTCTTCGATTCATGCGACATCTCGTGGAGAAGCACATGCACCACCATGCGATGTATGTCTGCGCTGATATCGGTAAATCCAACAAAAAGTGTTCGGGAATGTGGACCCCTAGAAGAGGCCGAATGATCGAGCACCTGATACAATGTCATGGCCAAGCCATGATGTTGGCCAGAAAGAACGTTGGAGATCTCCATGCATCCCTGGTGGCAGGCCTGGACAAAGTCAAATTCGAAACCATTACGATTGAGACCTTCCAATTCGGAAAGGTCCAATTAACCCGGAATTCGAAACAGTCAGCTGTCTTCCAGCGTACTGATCGACGTGGTCGACTGGACCTGAACGACACCTTGTACCAGCAATTGTACAACTGGAGAGCGGCCAACCCCCTTCCAGGGAAACGAAGTGAGAACAGGAGTCCAGCGACTTCCGAACCTGACTGCAAAAAGGTCAAGTCGGAGGTTCCAGCTCCAAGAGCTCCAACTGCAGCACGGGGGCGCGCGACAACGATCGAGCACCGGTCCCCACTGAAGGACTTGCGTCCTAACTATGGTCCGGACTTCTCAGCCCCCAAGGGTCGCTCCCAGCTGCAAACCCTTCGTCCTCTGACTCCTGGTAACTTGGCCAGTAAGGCCGAGTACCCTTCAATGGACTTCCCTGGTCCGGAGGTACAAACTGAGAAGGATCCGTACAAGAATCTCCCTACGGGCATCTCTGTGATGGATGCCATCCGCCAACCGGACTCACGGGACGTGGAGATGGCGGATTCGGATCACTTTGTGCTGCCTGGGAAAAAGGACTTGGTGGTGACGACCACCAACCTCACTCCTCGGGCAGAAGACAAGGTGAAACCAAGGGCTGACAGTTCTACAAAGTCAGTGGGGCGTAAAACCCCTGCTACTAGTGCGGATTCGACATCCATAAAAGCTGAGCCTGTGGTGGACCCGGTTCCAGTGACCACTTCGAACCCAGTCACCACCACACCAACGACAACTGCTGGAGGAGGGAAGGCAGCAACTGTTGCAGCCACCCTACTCACCACCACTACTACTACTGCTACTGTGCCCTATAAGCCCAGTGTTCGTGAGGAACCAGCAGTGGATCCAAACCAGTGGTATGATCTGATGATCAGTGGTGAAAACATTCGGCCCCAGATACAGATTCCGAAGGACTACTTCGAGCCTCCAAAGGCTCCGGATGCGGTGGTGCATAAAGAACTATACGAACGATGGTTGCAGGAACACCTGGCTGGCATGCAACGATATGCAGCCGGTGTGGCGAGAGCATCAACCGACTATGCCATCACCATGCAGGGCAAGGAGGTCGAGAGGCTGAGGAAGATCTTCGAGCAGCAACGTATTGACGAACAATCGGAGCCAGATAAGGTGATCGAACTCACCAAGCAGCTGGCACAATCGAAGCAAAAACTCTCAACAGCTCGTTGTCTGCAGAAAGCTGCAGAAGATACTCTTGACGATCAGGCCAAAACTATGAAGGCCCTGAACGTTAAGTTCATTTGGGTATTCGGTATAGGACTCACCCAATGGAGTGGGTCACTCGAAGAACTCCAGAGCGTATTGAAGGACTTATAAGCTAACTTGGGTGTTCGGCTGTTCGATTGTGTGATTGATGACTTGTGCATATGATGCTTCGATGATACTGTAATAATTGTGTTGTTATTATAAAACATCCATGATTAAGGTCATGATTCGAAGGTAAACATAAGCCGGGTGGAAAATGCATAATTGTCAAGAAATGTCTTCGTTGTCTAAAAAAACAAAAAAACAAAGGGTGTTCATACTTTAAGTAGTATAACTGATACTACATACTATGATTCGAACCAAAACTGTACATAATGTTCGATACCTACCTTTATCTCCAAAAATTTTCTTTTTGGACATAACAACTGGTATTCGGATTTCGGAAGTATATCTATTGTTAAAGATATAAAGGTATATATCGGTTGCCTCACATGGAGGCTAATATTACTACATTCCTTGGTTATAAGAGTTAATGTCACAACTATGTTGGTTCCAAGTATTTTTACATAATTCCAATAGTTCACGTAATTACCTCTCCTGGGACGGTTCGCCCACTTAAATATTTTCGAGCCATTACTTCTGTGTCATTCCGTCCTAAAAAGTCACATATTGTGCAATCTCAACTTACCTTAAAATGATTAATGTAGTAACCATTATTATATCTCAACGAAAACCATACAAAACTGTGATCACTATAGTTAGAAGTAGTATAGAACATATATTCGTATATATTCATATCTTTATTAAAGATGGATACTCACGTATCTATCCTGTCGTTATAGTGTTGGATCTATAAGATCCCTGTTTTGTACATAGAGATGTAAGTGTTGTTTGGTGTAACAGGTAAAATCTAAAATCTATATTTGTACTTTCTACATGTAAGTGTAAAAACGTATATCGTACCATGGAGCGTACAGTAGACTGGAGGAGACTCACGCTATACTGTGTAGTCTAGGCTCATCGCCGCGGGTATGGCGGAGGGGGGGAGGGTGGGGGGCGGGGGGGGGGGGGGGGTATAGGGCGCCACCTGTGGCAAAACGTGTCACTAGCCACACCGGGCCTGTGTAGCTGGGTGTAGGGTGGATGGAGTGACAGTTGGGAGAAGTCACACTGAGCCATGGCAAATTCATATATCAATGCAATTATTTTTTTGTTATATTGATATTGAATGCAGGTACACACCACTTTGCTTAATATTGTGTAGGTAAGGTTATTTGTATGGTAGATAGAGCACTTAAAAATACATTTTTGTAACTTGAGATTTGTATAGAAATTATGAATTGAGCTCTACTTGCTGAGTTTTTGGCCATACTTCTACTTGTCTCATCATAAATCCGTTTATAGTCATAGAAAGCACTAGCCCAGGCGAGTTTGACTAAATACATGCCAGAATGAATTATGTAAGTCTTCAATTTTTTTCTGAGGGCATAGAAATTGCCTATTTTGACATTTTATTGATAAAAAGAGGATCGGAATTTCTCAACTTGACCCTATCAAATGGTACCAAATCAACTTCTGACTCTTCTATTCTCAACTAATCCATGTCATACTAGTCCTAGGGATATAGAATATGTCATTAGATCTGTGATATCTTGAGAATTGAAGAAATGGGAGCGTTTCTAGTTTGATAGGAATTTAACAGAGTAGCGATAGGCCGTCGGCCACCGACCCCGCAGGTAGTAGGCGCATTGTGAGTTTTTGGCCATACTTCTATTAGTCTCATCATAAAACCGTTTATAGTCATAGAAACGACCAGAACAGGCGAGTATGACTAAATACATGCCAGAATGAATTATGTAAGTCTTCAATTTTTTCTGAGGGCATAGAAATTGCCTATTTTGACATTTTATTGATAAAAAGAGGATCGGAATTTCTCAACTTTACCCTATCAAATGGTATCAAATCAACTTCTGACTCTTCTATTCTCAACTAATCCATGTCATACTAGTCCTAGGGATATAGAATATGTCATTAAATCTGTGATATCTTGAGAATTGAAGAAATGGGAGCGTTTCTAGTTTGATAGGAATTCAACAGAATAGCGATAGGGCGTCACCCACCGACCCCCGCAAGTAGCGGTCACATTTTGAGTTTTTGGGCATACTTTTATTAGTCTCATCCTAAAACCGTTTGTAGTCATAGAAAGCATAAGGCCAGGCGAGTATGACTAAATACATGCCAAAATTAATTGTATAAGTCTTTTTTTTTTTTTTTGAGGGCATGGAAAAAAGCCTATTTTGACATTTTATTGATAAAAAGAGGATCGGAATTTCTCAACTTGACCCTATCAAATGGTACCAAATCAACTTCTGACTCTTCTATTCTCAACTAATCCATGTCATACTAGTCCTAGGGATATAGAATATGTCATTAGATCTCTGATATCTTGAGAATTGAAGAAATGGGAGCGTTTCTAGTTTGATAGGAATTTAACAGAATAGCGATAGGGCGTCGGCCACCGACCCCGCAGGTCGCATTGTGAGTTTTTGGCCATACTTCTATTGTTGTCATCATAAAACTGTTTATAGTCATAGAAAGTAACAGAACAGGCGAGTATGACTAAATACATGCCAGAATGAATGATTTAAGTCTTCAATTTTTTTTGAGGGCATAGAAATTGCCTATTTTGACATTTTATTGATAAAAAGAGGATCGGAATTTCTCAACTTGACCCTATCAAATGGTACCAAATCAACTTCTGACTCTTCTATTCTCAACTAATCCATGTCATACTAGTCCTAGGGATATAGAATATGTCATTAGATCTGTGATATCTTGAGAATTGAAGAAATGGGAGCGTTTCTAGTTTGATAGGAATTTAACAGAGTAGCGATAGGCCGTCGGCCACCGACCCCGCAGGTTGTAGGCGCATTGTGAGTTTTTGGCCATACTTCTATTAGTCTCATCATAAAACCGTTTATAGTCATAGAAACGACCAGAACAGGCGAGTATGACTAAATACATGCCAGAATGAATTATGTAAGTCTTCAATTTTTTTCTGAGGGCATAGAAATTGCCTATTTTGTCATTTTATTGATAAAAAGAGGATCGGAATTTCTCAACTTGACCCTATCAAATGGTACCAAATCAACTTCTGACTCTTCTATTCTCAATTAATACATGTCATACTAGTCCTAGGGATATAGAATATGTCATTAGATCTGTGATATCTTGAGAATTGAAGAAATGGGAGCGTTTCTAGTTTGATAGGAATTTAACAGAGTAGCGATAGGCTTTGGGACAGCCTTCTTCTTCTTTGGTGGGGGTGGGGGTGGGATGTTGTTTTCTTTTTCACTCTCAGAGCAGCTCCCACTAGAACTACTACTGTCATGGACCACTTCATTAACCACCAAGTCATTGTCACTGCTATTGTCACTTTCCCAATTGTCATCAGTGGCAGTGTAGTTGCCAAGTAGATCATCCAAGTCAAGTGTCTGGTCATCCCACTCTATGAAGTCACCTTTTTCCTGTCACGCATGGCTCTATCCATGGTAGGTGTGTGTGTGCTCTATGGTCTCTCAAAAGCAAGTGTTAGCCACCCTGTACCTTCTCACCTACCCCACCACACTGCAGCAACACCTACATGCACTGTGCTGCCCCCTGGGACACAGCCGCACAGTTCCCTTTTTGGCCACTAGATGGCTCCCTTTTGTGTTTAGTTTCCCTCACACCCCACAGAGGGCGCCACAGGTGGCCCGCGGCAAGGAGCGGCCCTCCTTACCCCTCCCTTCTTTAGAGCCTCCCTGATCGTACCTTCAAATGTACCCCGGTATTGTCATCATGTACACTGATATTATTCTCCCATATTCGAGTATATTATATTATATCAGATGTATTTCGACCCTAGTTATAATCTGGTGGGGGTGATGTAGGGGCACGAATAATACGTGTACATATAAGGTCCGTGGAGTCAGAGCGGTAAGTGCCTCCAACGGACACTAGGTGGCAACACCTGAGCCATGTCCTTTCGGTTTTCCGGTAGCGGAGCCAGGCAGGGCACTCCAGATGGCGCTACGGAGGAGTGCCACGTCGACACTGCTTGGTCCGCGCTCAGGGTATATAAGAGGCCGAGGTTGGCTACCTCACCAGTTAGTCCTAGGACGAGCTCTGACCCGCACCTTTCGTACCTTCGCTTTGACAGGGGCACCTACACCCCTCCCACGTTATGGACTCTGCACCAGCCATGCTGGCACAGAGCTTAACTGTCCGGTATCGCTAATGCTTCGAACTATCGATAGAATCCTGTGTGTCTTCGAATGGTTGAAAGACCAAGTGAACCGAGTGAGAAACCTTCGTGTACTTTTGAGGCTGTGATCGAATAAAGACCTGTTGCATTCAAACCGAATTTGGAACCTGTGTTCGTGTTGTACGCATATGAAACCCCTACACTTGTATGCATTAAATATGTATTTTCCATATTCAATCTTATGCAAAAGTAACAAAAGCAAGTATATCCACCTTAACTTTCAATGATAAATCCATATTACTAATTGTTTGAACCATTCAAGATATGTGGTTCAAGGTGCCTCAGTGGGTGGTTTAACCTGCCTAGGGCATGGGGCACATTGAACCACCCAAAGATTTTATTTTCAAAAAATCAAAAGAAATACAACAAATGACCATACTTGCTTTGTCATGGGTTGTCATAAAGGGCAATGATATTAGGTAACTGCTAGATACAAAATCAAAGTTCAGATGACCTTGATAAAGTCAGGAAAAAAATTAATGTGCATAAGTGGCTCAACGTGCCCCTCTCTCCCCTGCTCAGTGGACCACTGACATGAAGCTCTGTAGCCAGTCACTCCATCTCCACAACCTGCAATTCATCTGTGAAAATGTCAGTGTACAACCGCTTAGTCAGCCAGTTATCCGGCTGACATACAGGAAGAGCTGCGTCGGCAAGCTACCCAGTTGATTTAGAAGTTTCCCATGGCGACTTTGCTGCCTGTCTCCATGACATAAAACTCCCCCTTGTCTTGGATCCGCTCGAACAGGTACGCAGTCTGCTTTGACAGCGAGCGGAGATCTGTCAGACCACAGTTGTTCATTAGTGTCCACTTATGGAACAATGGACAAAACTGATCTTGAAAGATAATGTGGATGCAGCCCCAACCTTTGTCCATGTCAGACTGTCTTTGTGGATAGCTACTTGGTAAGGGGCGCCCTCCTTCTGCAGAGTATTTATAAAGTTGTTTATCGCACAATAACAATAATGGCAGTGACTGTTATAACTATGGAAAGACTCTCTTTTGTTTTCTGGCTTTGAAAAAAACTCCCATATTTCTTGGGCATGTGTTATATAAAGATGTGCTCTTACAGTAAAGAGCTGTAGTAACTTCCCGGAGGTCATATTGATACCTGTGAAGGATTTTTTTAAAGAATGTTTTTTCTTTTACATGAATTGTATACAGCCATAGAATCAATAAATACATTTCTACATATTAGTACAATTATGAACGCTGTGTTAAATTGCCTTTTTTAACTGTACATTTTTTTAAACTGAAATTGTCATCTGAACCCTGAACTATTGTGCCTTTCTCTTGTGCTTGCAGATGGAACACGCACTCCCGCCCACAGAACTAACCATCATACAACCCAAATGACCAGCAGACCTTCAGATCAGCAGTATGCCACATACCTTGGATAGGTCTGCACACCTAACCATACTCGCCCGTCCTTTCAGGCATACATTCTACAACCCAGATAATATAAAAGTGATGCTCAGTGTCCCATCACGGAGATGTTGAAGAAGCTGTTATCTTATCTGGCATTGCCATATAACTATGCGCAAGTCAGCCAGGTAAAAAGTGCACCACTTCCCACCTTGAAAGCCATAAATTAACCCATCACGGTGATGTGGTATTAAACTACAGTTTTTGGTAGTGGGATATCAGTGTGTTCTCCGTGCTAGTGTTCTATACCCACCTTGAAAGCCATCTATAATCACATGAAATGATTATGAAAGTGAACACTTATGTGTTTGGCAGTGGGTCATATATTGTGTTGATATGTGCTAAAAAAGCCAACCTGCAAGCCAGAACTCCCACTAAAGGTAAATAAACACTTGTGAAGTGATAAAGGAAATATACCTGTGAGTTACTGGCAGTGGCATGTGAAATGTGTGACATGGGATGGATTAATCGGCAACTCGCAGGGACATTAACTGTGAGTACACCCAGTTTACCATGCACCTAGCCACATAACTTTGGTTTAAGGCCCACTATGGATATAGTTTCTTACTAACATAAATATAAGGAACAGATTTGCACAACTCAGGAACACTACTCTTGATTCAATACATGACCAGCAACACTGTATTTGAATTGATACAGGACACTTGTTACTTTAGGGACGTGCCCAAGCTACATGGCAAGCAAGGAGATAACTTTTATTAGAACGTTACACAAACATGGACAAAACGTTGTTGTTTTCAGACTAACTCGACTGTTACATTTGTGATGATGGCAGACTAAAATATTCTTGAATACAGCCATGGCTAGTTACAATTTCATATGAAAAAATATATATTGAGTTTCTAAATAGCCAATTGTACTGCCTGATATGTCTTCTTGGTTGGCTTTTTTTTTATACCTTCACCATGATAGGAAGATATACTGTGTCTAAATTACTTGCCCGTGCTACATTAGTGTGTCAATGATTCAATGCACCCCTGACGAGTTACTTCCCAGGTATGCTTTCATGCATCATGATGACAAAGTGCATGATGAATGAATGCATAATATATAGGCAATGTTATTGACCAAGACATTGTAGTTTCTTGGAAACTATGATACCTGTAAGACATACTGTTAGGGATACCCTGGGTCCAACAAAGTTGAGGTCACAATTTCTGAATTTAGGGTTGTCCTGTGCACACCTTATTTTAATAGCCACCAATATAGATATGTAAAAGGTTACCCACACATATTGGTAATGATGCTACCATTTTTGATGATTTCTCAAGCATGTTATGTGAAGACTGTCTGAAAAAGGTTCAAGTGAAAATTCTCGCACTTAGGCTTCTCATATTCACACCTAATTTTAATAACCACCAATATAGATAGGTAAAAGGTTGCCCACCAATTTTCGTAAAGATGCTACTATTTCTGACGATTTCTCAAGCATTCTAGTTTCTTTGTTTTTTGTAATTATAAATTATGATACCGCAAGGACATGCTTGTTCAACTCAAGTCACAAATTTTAGACCATGTAACCTGAAGAACACCTTTTATTCTTCTGGCCTAACAGGATAATACATATGTAATAAACGATACTTTGTGTCTCTATGATATTGGTAGAGTATCAATTAAAGAACAAAGTCAACACAGTTCGGATCAAGTGTTACAGGTTGCAAATTAGGTTTATTCAAATAACCTAGACAAGCAGTATCTATGTGTGCGAACTCCCTATAGAGTTCGGAACGGGTCAGTAGGCTAAGCAGCCGTAATGATCACGGGGTCTCCTCACCAGCGTGGCTCAGAGTAACCGACGAGTACCGTCAGATGCCGGGTATATATAGGCAGCCAGCCTGCGCGCGCACACGCAGACCGGAAGCCTATAGCAACCTCTGTCCATACCCCAAGCCCGGGGTAGGTGTCGCCACCTACCGTCGGACTGAAGGGTTCGGACTGTGTTCGCAACACAGCATCCAACAGCACTCGTCATATAACAAACCCGTATAACCCTAGCCCCTACACTACCCCCTACCAGATAATAACCGGGAGGTAAATAATTAAGGTTAAAGTCCGAAAACACTTCGGACTGGCATTATCTTATAAATACCACCTTAGGGGTTTACTAGAGTTATACCTTACAAACAATATGACGTATTCTGTTGAACACAATAAGGCATTAATTACACACATTTCTATATATATAGACCGTAATAACAATTACGCCCCATTCCCTAGGATAGATGGAGTTAACCTATACATATAGTATACAAACACTTGAAAAAGTACAATATCACAGTAAAAAAAATTTCGTCCCTCCAGGACCCCGAGCTATTTACACTCGTAATGAATAATACTATAAGTGATAAACAATATCACTTTTCTTAAGGTTTTAAGAAATAGGTACATATTAAAGTATTATTATAAAAGACATCATACGTGGTCTTGTATCGAAGATCCGGATCTTCTGTAGATGGTGTATCATTCCGCCCGGCTTTCAGAACCTACTTCATTCAGCTCCTACTCACCGGAACGAGAAAGTTCATAGCTCATGCTCGGGAGCTTAAGGTAATAATACAAAAAAACTTAGTCCTGCCTCCAGGCGATCTTCGGACTTATAATTAGGAGCACTCGGTCCTGATATCCACAGTCTTATAAAAAAAATCACCTATCGGATCCATGTTGGTAACGTGCTCCTGTCCCGAGTTCAGCTCTCTCTCCGGATCTCCTCGTCCTCCTCCGTCAGTGTCTCCTGGCAGACTGGATCCTTGCGTAGCCAGCCTGCCGCGTCTCTCTGCCCGGATACTCCTACACCCTATCCAAGGGTGTTTTGCTGGTGGGGGTGGTATACTGCAAATACCTCCCCCTTTTCCTAATCGGATCCTATGATAGGATAATCCTATCCGGATTCCGAATCGTCTTTGGGACCGGGTTTAGCCGGCGCCCCCTCCTCATCAGAGTCCGACTCGGCTTCAGCCAGAGTCAGCTGCTGGAGCCAGAGCTCGATTTGAGCCCGAGTCCCATCCCACTCGTGCATTTCATGCGCGAAGCAATCTCTGAACCGACGACGTTCGTGGTCCAGCTTCTCCTCAGCGTTCTTAACTGCCAACTTCTGCTTTTTCCTTTCGGATTTAGCAGCAACCCGTTCAGTCCGAGCATTCTCACGCTCTTCCTGTACAGACTCCGCTGCCGCTGCCTTCTGGGCAACGACTTCCCTCTGATGGAGATGATGTACCGTATTAAGGGACAACATCGCCACCTCCTGACTCAGGCCAGCAAGCAACCGGTGAAAGTTGTCCTGCCATTGGTCGAAGGCGTCCTGTCCGGCTTCGTACGAAGTGAAGTCGGCGGGAGGGAACGAAGGAGGGCCCCTTAGTCGCAAGACTAAACGTCCCTCTTCCGGAGTCTCCGGTGGGAGATCCGGGGTCTGAGTTGGCTTCAGCTTTTTCTTCACTGTAGCCTTCGTCTTTCCGGTCTGAGTGAGAGTCTGCGACTCATCTCCCGGGACCAGATCATTCTCGGGGAAATCCTCCGCGAAGGATCCCTGCCCTGGGGACCCGTCTTCCAATCCGTCTTGTGAGAAGTGAATGCCGGCCCTTGATAGCCCGGATCCGCCTTCTCCATAACGGATTTTCTCTCATCCGTTTTTGGTCTTTTAGGGTCGGCCTGCTCCGAGGACTGGTTTGGTCTCTTCGTAGCGCGCCGTACCTTTCTCGTACTTGTACGTTGCTGGTACTCCTCGAATTCCTCGAAGAGTTCACCGTCCGGAATCCAGAGGTAGTTGCCGTCCGGGTTTACCTTGTAGAAAACCCGGACCTTTCCCTTCTCGTTAGTGCCAAAATCCACCTCGAGGTTCTCATTTTTGGCTACTACCCCCGAAATGGGAGTAGACTTCTGCATGGGCGCGCTGGATGCGTTCCGCCGCCGTCTCCAGGGCCAAGCCGTGCATCTTAGCAAGGTGTCGGATGATGTCTGCTCTAGTGTAGAACAGGCCACCATCGGGACAACCTTTGCTTCCTCTCGCACCCACACTCAGGCAGTCATACCGCATGTAATGACGTACGTGGTAACGGGTGATATGCCTCGCGTACCGGACCTTGGTAGGCCAAGTTCGGGGCGCTTCCAGCGTCTCGTCAACGTTCTGACAAGGCTCAAAGGGGCACTTGCTAAATGGATGCCATCTAGCCATTGCCCATGCCAGTTTTGTTTTCTGGAGAGGCGAATGGTATTTGGTACTACCAGTTCGGACCTTCTCCAACAACTCAAAGTGGTACAGCTGTACCGACTTGTCGAGGGGATCAGACTTAATCCACTCCTCATCGTCGGAGAGGCCGTCAGGACCCACCTCCTCCGGATGGTGTGAGGACCGCTTATCCTTGACGGAGTCGTTCACACACATTGGTTTAAAGTATTTAAACCCACTAGCGGCATTGGCTCGGAGTGCTGTCCGGGCCAGTACCTCAAGTTCGCCGTCCGGGATTGTATTTTCATCCAATCCCTTCAGAACAGCTTCTACCTCCTCCGGGGATTGACCCGCCTCCAGAGATGTTACTTTAATGGTCTCCCGTAGGTATTGGTGCCTACGGTTGGCCTTCTCCTGACGACAATTATCCGCACTCCTAGCCGCGGCAGAGGTCTGTTGGATTATTTCCTCCTCCAGAGTGGCATCCAGAATCGACTCTTTGGTCTTCTGTTCTACACCACGAGCCAGCTTCATTGCTGGCGTCAGGCGCCGATTCATCTCCCTCCTGTTGTGCACGACTTGGAATTCCGATGCGGTTTGCATATCGTATTCCAAGGCCGCGACAATTTCGGGACGTTAAGCGATCCGGGAACCAGGCCGGAAACCTGGCAGACAGACCGTCCAGCCCCCGGAAGGTTCGCATTTGCACCAAGTCAAATGACCTGATCTCCGTTTTGCTCATCTGCTCGATGATGGCACCTCTTAGGATGGATGGGACGTCGGAGTCTTCCTTTTCCCATGCATCATGCTGGTACAGAGCAAGGATGTGAACCCCCGCCCCAGATGAACCACCACCCGCAGCTTGGTTCAGTTTTCCGGCTTCCTCCGAAATGTCCATATTGAATGGTTCCAGAGTAGGCTCGGTGGGCTGGAGAGGTGTATCCACTCGGACGGGTACCTCTCTCTGAGGAGGTAACTCCACCCGAACGGGTACCTCTCGTCGCGGCTCCAGTGGAGCCGGGAGCTTGAAGGTGATGTTAGACAGCACCGACTGTATGGTCCGGACCGTATGGGCTGCGGATGAAGTATCCATAGTCTCCTCGGTCCGAGGTTCCTGGGGAGGAACTGTCGTTTTAGGACGACCTCCCCCATGTCCGGCCCCACTAGCCATCGCAGCAGCTGTAGCAGCTACTGCCGAGCTGTTGTCCAACCCTCGCGAGAAGGACAACACATCGGTGGTTGGAGCCGGAGCAGCTGAAGTTTCAACTGTCTTCCCACTATCCTTCACCTTGCTAGCGATCGGGATGTTGGACTTAGTGGAGCCCGGAGTCTTGACAGCTGGAGTGCTGCCGAACGTCTGCCCCTTCTTCAGCTGGTCCTTAGCGACGGGCTTCGGATCAGCTTTCTTCTGATCCTTCGGCACCTTAGTAGTAGGAGCCTTGGGATCGACCTTCTTCGGATCCTTGGATGCCGTCGCGGTGACAGCCTTAGAATCCGTTTTCTTAGTACTCGCAGTACTACCCTTCTTCGGATCGGGCTTTTTAGGCTCGTCCTTTCCTGGTGGCTTCTTCCCAACACCCGCGTGTTTGAGCGCCTTGGTGCTAACCCTAGTATCGGACGACTTGGACCGATCTCGGGTAGCACCCTTACCACCGCGCGTCCTCGGACGTGAAGTGTCTGACTCACTGCCACTCTCCATAGACAGTTTACGGGATACTGACTTCTGGAGGCTCGGTGAGATACTCAAACTGCACATCCGGGAGGGACGTACAGTAGTCTCGGAGGGTCCCGGCACTACTTCGGAGTAGGCGATTCCCCGCAACATTCCGGAGTCCTCGCTGCCGTCGGGCGACGGAGACTTCCAAATCGGAGACACGGCCGGATCCACAGTTAGTTCCGCCAGCGTCTCGCTCAGCTCATCACCACTCGGGTTCTGAGAATCCATAAGCTCCTCGGTGGCGGATGCCACCTCGGAGTCTCCGGTGAGTTCGGACTGACGGAGCTGTTGCTCGGCCATCCTCACTTCTGCGGCGTCTTTCGACTGGGAGTTTGACGGGGAAACCACAAGTTCCCCGCCTCCCTCTTTTGTCTCAGACGAACCAGAAAAGAGTACTCACTGCTCACAACTCTTTTACCGACTTTTCTCCTCTTCTAACCGTCCAAATCACCAACTTCACCGCTGCCGACCGACACCACGATTGACTTGGGAGAGCCCAAAATCAATATGGCGGTTCCCTCGCTTTTGTTTTTAAAACAAAGCGCATGCGCAGCGTCTCGCGTGATTGGACGCGATCCCGTTACCCGGTGTGACCCAATTACAGTTTAATCAGGTCACGACCTTTCCCGCCCGCAGCTCGGGCTCGAGGGATCACACTGCTACGTAGGCGGCTCACAAAAGTCAAAATATACTTCGAATAAAGAGCTCATCAGGAGTATTAGTGGATATATATGGGAAATCGAAGATTACCCCACCGGATTATCCGTCCACCACCCTCGGGGAGCACTCTTACATTCTTTTCTATTGACTCTGAGCGCCCCTGTCAGTAACATACATATAACATATAGAACAATACAGGACACCACACTCGTTGTGTAAACAAGCTAGGTTACAGCCCCTCTAGCCACTAGCCTTGGGCTTCGCCGAACGGGTTTACCGCCCGCCTCTCGTAACCTGGCCGAAGGACACTCGTTTTTGACTAAAACTCCAGCCTTGATTTTAGTTTTCCGTGCCCTTCTTCCTTCGCCTGCCGAGACTTTCTTTTTCACGGTCTTCCGGAGCTTCTTTCGTACCATCCTTTTAGGGGGATCCACCGACACCCCTTCCAAAGGTACAAATTTAGCCTCCGAATTTTCCTTCCCCACCTCCGTTTCTGGGGTGAGCTCCCTTCCAGCCCAAGCACGCAACCGAGCCACATGGCTCGTCCGGATGAGCCCTGCTTCGGACTGAATCAACACAGTCGTTTGACTGATGCATTTAACCACGGTATGGGGTCAATCCCAGTTATTCGCCAGTTTGATGTTGCAAAGCGGCTCATGTAGGCGGATCACTCTGGATCATGTAGGCGGATCACTACGAACCGTCGCAACTTCAATCCGGTGTCATAACCCACCTTCTGCCAATTAGCAGCTTTGAGCAAATGAGCCCTAACTGTTTCATAGGCAAATTTGAACCTCTCTCGTAGAGATTCCACAAACAGCACTGTACATGGTGCTTCCGGACTGATCCCTACCACTCCGAATACTAAATCCGCCGGCATGATCAAGTCCTCTCCGAACACCAGGAGGTTCGGAGTGCAATTCGTCGAAGTGTGGACCGTATTATTATACGCATGCACCACAAATTCGCACTGATCGTCCCAATCATCCATATGGGAGTTCACCAATGGCTTCAAAACCTGGATCAAGGTCCGATTGAACCGCTCCACCTGCCCGTCGGACTGTGGTCGGTACGGATTGGTCCGAGTTTTGCATATAGCCAACTGATGGCACATAGCAGCCCATAATTTTGACTCAAATTCTCTCCCTTGATCGCTATGTAACATCAAGGGAGCCCCCAGATGGAGGATCCACCCCTTTACCAGTGCTTCCGCACAAGTAGCAGCAGTATGATCCTCGAGTGGGTACACTCGGGTGTATTTCGTATAGTAGTCCGAGACCACCATCATACACGTATTACCTTTAGGAGTGGGTTTCACTCCACTGATAATATCCACGGCTATTCGAGCAAACCTCACCCCGAATAGCTCTTGTTGCAGTGGCAATTTCCCTAGTCCAGGACCAGGTTTGCCTAAACAACAGGCCGGACATGTCTCGATCCACCTTAAAAGGTCGCCGGACATTCCGGGCCAGTAATATCTCCTACTCAGCCGTTCCAAAGAGCGTTTCTTTCCGAAATGCCCACTAGTGGAATGGCCGTGGCAGTAGTACAGGATGTCTTTCCTCATAGCAGCAGGGATCACCATTTGTAATACCCTCCGCTTCCCGGGACAAGTCTTCCACCTGCACAACAACGAATCCCGAACCTCCAGTTCATGGAACTGAGCCAGGAACCGTCGCATTTCATGGTTTTCCAGTGATATTTCGGGTCTCACTGGACAGACCCCAGTAGGGACAAGCTCCCTCAGTCGTGCTATGGTAGGATCGGCTATCTGGTACGTCCTTATAGTGTCGGTGGACCAATCCAACAGGTTTTGCAACAACCCATCATAAGGCAAACGCACACTCGCTACCACAGCATTGTGAGCACCACAATCCCCACACTCCGGACGCACACAACGGCGTACCGGACGTCGACTCAGACAGTCAGCATTAATATGCTTCGTGCCCGCTCGGTGCTGGATATGAGAGTTCTCCAGTCCGAACTCGCTGAGGTGATTCAACCACGGACCAATCATTCCCTCCGCGTCCTTAAAATTAAGGAGCCACCTCAAGGCCGAATGATCAGTTCGGAGTGTGAAATTCCCTCCATATAAGAAGTGCCGAAACTTCTTCGTGTACACCACTACTGCGAGCAGCTCTCGCTTGGTAGTACAATAATTTCTCTGTGCCTTGTTCATACTGTTACTAGCGAACGCCAGCGGGACCTCTACTCCGTCCTGGATTTGGGACAATGCGGCCCCGATGCTCTCATTGCTCGCATCAGTGTCAAGGATGAAATGCCCCTTCTCCGTAGGGTATCTCAGCACCGGGGTGGTTCGGAACAATGCCTTAATCTCTCTGAAGGCTTCATTCTGCTCCATCCCCCATGGGAAGGGTTCTTTTTTCCTCCCCGGAGTCCAATGGCTCAACCTTTGCAATGGCTGAGACACCCTAGAGAATCCGGGGATAAAGTCCCTGTAATAGGAACAGAACCCTAAAAAGGATCTGATATCCTTTGGTCCCTTTGGAACTTCCCAAGTCTCCACAGTCACCAATTTAGCTGGATCAGCCTGCACACCCGCGGTGGAGATGATCCGGCCCAAATAGACCATAGACTTCCGAAAAAGTTCACATTTCTTCGGCTTTAATGTCAAGCCATTGGACCGAATTCGCTCCAATACCTCTCCGAGGTTCAACGCACACTCTTCAAACGTCTTGCCGAAAACAATGACATCATCCAAGTATACCAAGCACTTGCGCCACAACAGATCACTCAACAGAGTTTCCATCATAGCCTCAAACGTGGCCGGGGCGTTGCACAACCCGAAGGGCATCAGCTCAAACTGATACAGTCCAATGTGACTTGTAAAAGCCGTTTTCTCTTTATCCTCCTCCTTCATCCCGATCTGCCAATATCCGGACTGCAAATCAAGGGTGCAGAACCATTGGTTCCCACCCAAGGAGTCCAGGGTCTCATCGATCCGGGGGAGAGGATATGCATTTTTCTTGGTTACCCCATTCAGGCGCCTATAATCGATACAAAATCGGATAGACCCATCCTTTTTAGTAACCATCTGGACCGGACTGGACCAGGGGCTAGTGCTAGGCACGATCACCTTCTGTTCCAGCATGGTCTTTACTTGTTCCTCAACAACTCCTTTCTTACCCAACGGCAAGCGTCGGTAAGGCATTTTGAACGGCTGTGCATCTCCCGTATTGATAGAATGCAACACTTTGTCGGTTCGGCCCAAAGGCTCCCCTTCCACCTGCCATGCATCCTGATACTTCACTACCAGCCTCCTAAGGGAGTCGAGATCCCTCCGATCCGTCAGATCCGTTTCGGAGATCATTTTCTCGAGTCCCGCACTCAAAGCGGTCGGAGAAGGGTCACCCTTCATGCTCACCTGCCCAGCAGGCATCACTGCCTCACTGGTGAACACCTTCCCCAGTACTGTATTTCCTTTAGATACTTCGGTTCCAACCCGGGGTTGGAAACCGGCACCACGGTCCAAGCACCATCACCCACTAGGGTGTCCATACCTGTCAAACCGATGCTACCCAACATGGCCACATCCGGCTCCACAACTGCCTCTTCCTCTCTCCTGAGCCCCTTGCTTCGGACCAGCACGTCACACGTCTGTCCGGGAGGAATCTTTACAGTTTGGACCACCGTTGCCACTGTTGACACTTGTCGGAGCACACATTGCTCCACCGCACGGTACGGGTGCTCTATTAGGAGTACCCCTGTACCAGGATTCAGGACCGCGTCATACAACGCCGAAAAATCCAATCCCAGTATACCGTCGTCTGCAATATCCGCAATGGTGGGAGAAGCCACATACTCCTTCCCCCCAATTCGGAGCGGTATGAACGCGCGCCCATACGTCTGCATACTCGACCCGTCGGCCGAACAGGCGTTTACCCTCGTTTTGAAGTTATCACGACTGTCCGGCATAAGAGCATAGAAGTTAGAGGAGATAAAGGAGTGGCTAGCTCCCGTATCTACTAAAAATTCGCCCGCTCTACCGGCCACAGTAACAGACACATACCACCGCCTCCCCCCCAGCGGAGACGGGTTTACAGTGAAGCGTTTAAAATCCTTCGGAGCAGCCAAATCAAGGCCATGTTTCTTCAAATGGTCGAAACATGGATGATCCGGGGAAAGCTGGGTACTCCCTACCCACACGGTGTCTGTGACAGCCGCAACTTCCTCGTTCCTATCCGTAATGGGCCTCCCTGCCTTATTGCCGGGCAACTGTTGGACTGGAATGTTAACCAGGCCGGCATCCGAGCCCCTCAAGCTCGAAGCCACCCCTGATTCCCTTCCTGCCTTCGGAATTTCACTAGGCTCTACCTCTCTGGTATGTTGGCGTACTTCATCTCCAGGGGTCGTCCGCTCGCCTTCTCGAACTACCCCCTCTAGTTTCCCTCCTTTCCGGGAACTTTCGGACTCGCAGCTGTACACTCCGCAGCAAAGTGACCGATCTCCAGGCACCTATAGCACTTGGCGGTCCTCCGATTGATCTTCCTTCTGTTAGGCTGTGTAGCCCCCTGAATGGAAGTCGTCATCTTCTCAAACAGCGCTGTGAAAAACGCTGCGTCCATCATCGGAGCTTTTGGATCGCGTCCATCATCGGAGCTTTTGGATCCGATGACTCCTTCTTCGGAGGAGGGTTTCCACCCCCTTCCTGCTTCTTATTCTTCCACGGCGGTTTAGAGGAATTCCCATTCCTCTTAAACTGAGCCGCCAAAGCTATCGCCCCCTCTTCCTCACTGCCCGAACCATCCGACTGCTCCGGAGAACATTCTATTATGGCCGAGGCCCGGGTAGGCATCCGGTCCCCCAACAGTGACTTTTTGAGAGCATGTATGTCGATGGCCTTAAAAAGGTCATCTAACGACGTATCTGCTCTCCACGTATCATACACCGTTTGTTGTATTTCTGGATCTCTCAGTCCAGCAACGAACTGAGAGAACAATTCCTTAGAGAATAAGGCATCATGGATTCCTGAAGCCGGATGTACCTTCTTCAGGAGTCTCATCAGTGCAAGTCCGAAAACCCTCGGGGCTTCGTTCTTGCCTTGCACTCGCTTCTTAAAAGCGACCATCGGATCAATCCGAGCGGAGTCTCCGTACAGGATAGTTCCGATCTCCACTAGCTGTTTGAAAGTGCCGCGGGGTCCGCATTCATCTTTCCACTGCTCAACTGCCATCAGGCCATCTCCCAGGCGCAATCCCTTACAGACGGTGGCTCCCAACCAGTCTTCCCAAGAGTTTTTCTGCTAGTAGGGAAAAGGCTCGCTAGCTATACGTCTAGCAGCGTTGGACGACCCCCTAATTTTAGAGGTTATCGCCAGGCATTTAGAAATGGAAGCTGACGCGTCCTTTTCCGTACCCACATTGTGCAATCCGATCCCAGCAATTGCGGGGTTCGTATCGTACAATTCTTGCAATTCTGTACTCAGAATTGTTCTTCTCGGAGCCTTCCTAGGACTCTTTGTCCCAGGAGTCGCCCCCGGAGTAGCGCCCATGGCAGGCAAGCTATTCTGTCTGTCCAGATAGGCCTGGTAGGTACCATACGACACCAAATCTGTAGTGGGGTCCACACCTTGACTGAACCACCAATTTTTCTCCTGATCAGTCATGTACTGGCACTGCTGGGCCAGAGCAAGCAATCGCTGATGCTCCGACTTCTCTCTTTCCAATTCCTTGCCCTGTTTCTCAGCCTCCTCCTCTTGCTGAGCTTTCGCCAGTTTAGCTTTCGCAGCTTCACCGGCCGCTCGGAGCCCTTCCTTTCGAGCTCTCAGAACCGCCGCCTCCTGCTCCGCTAATTCTTCGGCGAGGGCTGCATTTTCCCTCATGCGTTTCTGCTGCTGTTCTAGAGCAGCCTGCTGTTTGCGATACACATCTCGCCTTTCCAATTCCAAGTTTTTCTGTTCATGGAACAGTATATTCGCTTGGCATTCTCGCCATTGCGACAAACTCGAGGGAGTTAGGTCGGTCTTGGCCGCCTTCTCTTGTTCGGCTGCCTTCTTCAAGTGTTCCGAATCCAGTTGTTGCTCATCCAGTTTCAACTGGGATCGTGGACTCCGGACCAACTCCGACAACGACCTTCCCCTACCCGCCGGGTTTACACCTGTTGGAGCTGAAAAGACCTGCTTCGGAATCGGACGGATACCACTGATACCCACCCTTGGTGAGTAATCACTCGCCCTACCTCTACCTCTTGCCCGGCCCACGTGGAGTGGTCGTCCTGGCGTTGAAGTAGACAATGCAGCCTCTATGGTTACCCCACGTCCCATAGGCAGATTCGGGGTGTCCGTAAAACTCATGTAATGAGGACCTTTCGGACTGCCATTATCAGCGTATGAGGTACTGCTGTCCTGCATACTATCCCGAGTCTCTGATAAAAACTGCTGTAAAGCATTTCTTTTTGCTTTCAGAATGTCACACTCCGTAACCAGGCTTCGGCGAACCTCATGTAGGTTTTCCGTGTCCCCAACAAGTTCTGATCGGGCCCCTTCTGCTTCAGAGATTACGGCATCTCGGGCCGCGCAAATCTGGTTCAGCTCCGTGTTTGCATGGGCAAACTCGGAACGGACCCCCTGCAAATCAGCTTGTTTCTGATCGAACTCCAAGCGGACCATGCTAAGGGCTTGCACCAGCTTTTCGTTCTCCTCTAACAAGGTTGACAGCCTTGCATCTTTTTCCTTGATTTTGGAAGCTCTGTGGGTGACTGCACCTTCCAATGCAATCAGACTGCTTTTCCATTCATTTGACTGTTTCTGAATGGACAACAACTCCATTTGAGCCATCTGCACACGTTCCTGTACCCTGGCCTCTCTCATGTCATCGAAAAGACGCTCCTCCAAGAGAGTAAACCTCCGCGGGGTCGGAGCTGCTGCTCTTGACCCACCAATGTTGAACATTGACAGGTTCATTTCCTCTAATGAGCGACTCATTACTACGGGACCTCCGGATCCCATTGATGCGCCTGTTCCGGATGGAACATTCGCACTCCTGGGGGTATCTGCCTCATCTGCGGCACATAACCCCTCCAGTGACAAGACTAGTGCCTCATCGGGAGACCTCGCTGCTCCGTCCAGAGCACGAGGTCTGTGCTACTGCACAGGCTAACCTGCGTTTCACTCAGAACTGGTCACGGCACCAGTGTAATAAACGATACTTTGTGTCTCTATGATATTGGTAGAGTATCAATTAAAGAACAAAGTCAACACAGTTCAAGTGTTACAGGTTGCAAATCAGGTTTATTCAAATAACCTAGACAAGCAGTATCTATGTGTGCGAACTCCCTATAGAGTTCGGAACGGGTCAGTAGGCTAAGCAGCCGTAATGATCACGGGGTCTCCTCACCAGCGTGGCTCAGAGTAACCGACGAGTACCGTCAGATGCCGGGTGTTGTGTACTCACGTGTATTGACTACGACCATGTTTACTACTGTAATCCTATGAACGGCAGCACCTCTGTCTAGTTTTGGTCTGTACAACATGCTATCCGTTCACGAGTCTACTACGACGTTTGTCATACGTAATAAACTACTTCACGAACATAACAATGGCGACGAGGATGGGATGAAAGAATCCACGCATAAAAGTCGATTTTCTTGCTGTCACTAAAAGTGATTCTCCTGCAGAAATCGACCATAAGCTAAGTAAAAAGGCCAAGAAGCCATTCCTACCAAAATTGGATGAACTCCCATTGATACACTGTGAAAACTTGGTTGTGAAAAGTGAAGTTCCTGAAACTGAAAGTAGACTCCAGATCCCAAAAGTGAAAGTGAACTCCATGAAAGTGAAAGTAGATCTCTGAAACTAAAAGTGACTGTGCATTTGTGTAGGCTAGGCCCTATATCTACAAGTGTTGATCTACAAATGAGTGACTCTGAAATAAGTGATCTTGAATCTGAGGCTGGGAGTCTACATCTAGAAACTATGGCTGAAGCTAGGAATGTTGTGAGTGCCATAGGAGAGTTTAGTCCCAATAAAGAAAAATGGGCTAATTATCAAAGAAGGTTTAATGCTTGGACATTGACAGGTTCATTTCCTCTAATGAGCGACTCATTACTACGGGACCTCCGGATCCCATTGATGCGCCTGTTCCGGATGGAACATTCGCACTCCTGGGGGTATCTGCCTCATCTGCGGCACATAACCCCTCCGGTGACAAGACTAGTGCCTCATCGGGAGACCTGGCTGCTCCGTCCAGAGCACGAGGTCTGTGCTACTGCACAGGCTAACCTGCGTTTCACTCAGAACTGGTCACGGCACCAGTGTAATAAACGATACTTTGTGTCTCTATGATATTGGTAGAGTATCAATTAAAGAACAAAGTCAACACAGTTCAAGTGTTACAGGTTGCAAATCAGGTTTATTCAAATAACCTAGACAAGCAGTATCTATGTGTGCGAACTCCCTATAGAGTTCGGAACGGGTCAGTAGGCTAAGCAGCCGTAATGATCACGGGGTCTCCTCACCAGCGTGGCTCAGAGTAACCGACGAGTACCGTCAGATGCCGGGTGTTGTGTACTCACGTGTATTGACTACGACCATGTTTACTACTGTAATCCTATGAACGGCATCACCTCTGTCTAGTTTTGGTCTGTACAACATGCTATCCGTTCACGAGTCTACTACGACGTTTGTCATACGTAATAAACTACTTCACGAACATAACAATGGCGACGAGGATGGGATGAAAGAATCCACGCATAAAAGTCGATTTTCTTGCTGTCACTAAAAGTGATTCTCCTGCAGAAATCGACCATAAGCTAAGTAAAAAGGCCAAGAAGCCATTCCTACCAAAATTGGATGAACTCCCATTGATACACTGTGAAAACTTGGTTGTGAAAAGTGAAGTTCCTGAAACTGAAAGTAGACTCCAGATCCCAAAAGTGAAAGTGAACTCCATGAAAGTGAAAGTAGATCTCTGAAACTAAAAGTGACTGTGCATTTGTGTAGGCTAGGCCCTATATCTACAAGTGTTGGCTACAAATGAGTGACTCTGAAATAAGTGATCTTGAATCTGAGGCTGGGAGTCTACATCTAGAAACTATGGCTGAAGCTAGGAATGTTGTGAGTGCCATAGGAGAGTTTAGTCCCAATAAAGAAAAATGGGCTAATTATCAAAGAAGGTTTAATGCTTGGACATTGACAGGTTCATTTCCTCTAATGAGCGACTCATTACTACGGGACCTCCGGATCCCATTGATGCGCCTGTTCCGGATGGAACATTCGCACTCCTGGGGGTATCTGCCTCATCTGCGGCACATAACCCCTCCGGTGACAAGACTAGTGCCTCATCGGGAGACCTGGCTGCTCCGTCCAGAGCACGAGGTCTGTGCTACTGCACAGGCTAACCTGCGTTTCACTCAGAACTGGTCACGGCACCAGTGTAATAAACGATACTTTGTGTCTCTATGATATTGGTAGAGTATCAATTAAAGAACAAAGTCAACACAGTTCAAGTGTTACAGGTTGCAAATCAGGTTTATTCAAATAACCTAGACAAGCAGTATCTATGTGTGCGAACTCCCTATAGAGTTCGGAACGGGTCAGTAGGCTAAGCAGCCGTAATGATCACGGGGTCTCCTCACCAGCGTGGCTCAGAGTAACCGACGAGTACCGTCAGATGCCGGGTGTTGTGTACTCACGTGTATTGACTACGACCATGTTTACTACTGTAATCCTATGAACGGCATCACCTCTGTCTAGTTTTGGTCTGTACAACATGCTATCCGTTCACGAGTCTACTACGACGTTTGTCATACGTAATAAACTACTTCACGAACATAACAATGGCGACGAGGATGGGATGAAAGAATCCACGCATAAAAGTCGATTTTCTTGCTGTCACTAAAAGTGATTCTCCTGCAGAAATCGACCATAAGCTAAGTAAAAAGGCCAAGAAGCCATTCCTACCAAAATTGGATGAACTCCCATTGATACACTGTGAAAACTTGGTTGTGAAAAGTGAAGTTCCTGAAACTGAAAGTAGACTCCAGATCCCAAAAGTGAAAGTGAACTCCATGAAAGTGAAAGTAGATCTCTGAAACTAAAAGTGACTGTGCATTTGTGTAGGCTAGGCCCTATATCTACAAGTGTTGATCTACAAATGAGTGACTCTGAAATAAGTGATCTTGAATCTGAGGCTGGGAGTCTACATCTAGAAACTATGGCTGAAGCTAGGAATGTTGTGAGTGCCATAGGAGAGTTTAGTCCCAATAAAGAAAAATGGGCTAATTATCAAAGAAGGTTTAATGCTTGGATGAGAATAAACAAAATCCAGGATGATGAAAAAATTGATGCCTTCATATCTATGGTGGGACCTGAGGTTGTGGATCTTTTGGTTGCATTGTGTGCCCCTGCTGAAATTGAGACCAAAACATATGCCCAGCTAACTACATTGATTAGTAACCACTATACCTCAGGGTCCAACGAGCTAATCGAGAGCGGAAACAGGGTGATAATGAGTCTGTTGCAGACTACATAGTGGCCTTAAAAAAAATCAGCATACACTGCGGGTTTGGGGATGAAGACCAAATCAAAAAGAGGCTAAGAAACCGCCTGGTTACCGGGTTGAGATCCGCTGCGATTAAAAACAGACTGTTAGGCTTGGGGGCAGCGTTGACATGGGAGAAAGCCGTAGACATAGGCACGTCAATGGACACAGCTAGCCTCGATACTCTATCATCTTGTCCTGTTTTCCCTCCACCGTCACATGAAGGTCGGGTTTTATCATCGACAACCGCACTATTTATAGTCACTTTGTAGTCACCACACAACCTCATCTGTCCGTTATCTTTTGGAACCACTACTATTGGAGATGCCCAATCACTTCTCTCGATGCGGCGATAAACTCCACTTTCTTCAAGCCTATTTAGCTCTTTCTTCACACCGTCTGTGAGGTTATATACAATGGAACGCGCCTTTTTGAACTTTGGCGTGGCATCTGGCTTTAACTCAATTGTCGCTTCAAAGCCCTTTATCTCTCCTATCTCTCCTTTGAACACGGACTGATACTCATGCAGGAGCTGTTCCACGGGCGTTGCATGTATCGCGAAGACATTTTCCCAGTCTATACGTATGGCTTTCAGCCAGGTCCGTCCGAATAACGGTGTACGGACGCCTTTTGCGATCACCAGTGGCAACTGTTTCTTTTGACCCTTGTACTCCACATGGACGTCGATTTCACCGAGTAGCTCAACTTTGTGTCCGGTGTACGATTTTAAGTTGATAGAAGCTTCGCGTAACTCAAAATCGGGGAAGAATTCTTTGTAGTCGTCCTCACCGACAATCGAAACTGCCGATGCCGTGTCTAAAGCAAATGTCATTTCGTTGTTTTCGACACGGGCATTCACTGTTATTTCTCCGTATTTTCCGCTTTTAACTTCAAACAGTGATGCGTATTTGACCTCTTCCTCTTGTTTTTCGTCGTCATCGACGTAATGTGCACGGCCTTGGCCTCGCCCGCGACCTCTTCCGCGGCCACGGTATGGACGTGAGCTACCTCTCGACTGAGATTGACCTTGAGCAGACTTCGTTTTGCAAGCCTTGGCAATGTGTCCAATTTTATCACAGTTGAAACACTTTTCCGTTTCGAATGGGCACCGGCCCTCGTGGTCGCCATCACAACGATAACACTTATTTTTAGTGCGGGCTTTTCCTTTGTTCTTGTAGCTACCACGTTGAACCCGGTTGACCTCATGGGTAGGCCCCATGAGCTGATTACCATGGCTAGCTGTGTCCATTGACGTGCCTATGTCTACGGCTTTCTCCCATGTCAACGCTGCCCCCAAGCCTAACAGTCTGTTTTTAATCGCAGCGGATCTCAACCCGGTAACCAGGCGGTTTCTTAGCCTCTTTTTGATTTGGTCTTCATCCCCAAACCCGCAGTGTATGCTGATTTTTTTTAAGGCCACTATGTAGTCTGCAACAGACTCATTATCACCCTGTTTCCGCTCATCAAACTTGAAGCTCTCGATTAGCTCGTTGGACCCTGAGGTATAGTGGTTACTAATCAATGTAGTTAGCTGGGCATATGTTTTGGTCTCAATTTCAGCAGGGGCACACAATGCAACCAAAAGATCCACAACCTCAGGTCCCACCATAGATATGAAGGGTATATATAGGCAGCCAGCCTGCGCGCGCACACGCAGACCGGAAGCCTATAGCGACCTCAAGCCCGGGGTAGGTGTCGCCACCTACCGTCGGACTGAAGGGTTCGGACTGAGTTCGCAACACAGCATCCAACAGCACTCGTCATATAACAAACCCGTATAACCCTAGCCCCTACACATATAATTGACATCTTAGCTGTTCTGCACACCATAACACTTAAATAGCCAACACCCAGACAGGCTTGTTCAACATATACCACTGCCCACTCTGTCATCAACTCTGGTCTGATAACACCTAGTCTCAACCTTGTGAGCCAGTGCTCATATCCAATAAACCTGTATAGATGTTGGCTACTTCATACATGAACAACATATAAATATGACACAAACAACAGATTCAAGATTAAGAGCAGAACACATGACACAGGACCCCGGACAATGATCAGCACATGCACACATAAGACATGCAACTTAAGGTAGTGTAGAAGTGCGCAGCAGTGTCGTGTGATTGACAGGCGTCCCCAGGACAGCATGCCATATTTGGATATGGGGCGGGGCTTAATGATACTGCACGCTTTTGGTTTTGTTTTCATGTCTTATGACTGGGCGGTCTTCGCTCAATTTTACTATGACGATTGGATGATAACAATAGAGAAATGAATATATTGGAGAAACAATGTCAGCATCATGTTGGTAGGAATTAAAAGATTGAGACATGAATAGAAATACGATAATTTTAACCTTGTATGGCATAGCAGAAGACGGATGACTTGGACTTTGTCAAGTCAAGTCGACTGGGTGTTGCAACCCGTGCTTGTTTATGAATGAAATACCTAATATTACGATTATTATTGGATGTTATGTGTTCTCATTTTAGTTTGGTATGTATTGTTACAATCTGGTGCTGTGCTGGTGGAAATAGTTGCTCACTTGTTGTACAGACTTGCACACAACCGACTTGGACACACCATGACAGTCAGCAATGGTGAGGTTGCTAGCACATACGGGCCCCATAACCAATGGGGAAAAACACCCTCCTGGCAGTATTCAATCATGTATTGATTTCTCTCAAATATGGTATCATAGATATCTCTAGTCATCCATGGTTTATTTCTGTGCTTAAACTTCATGTCTTTAATAGGACAATATTTATCCAGATATAGGTTTATATTGGAGAGGATGATGGACCATTTTTCATCCACACAAGCACTGGTGTCAAATGATGTCGAATCAATACATAATAAGTAATCCATAAATCTGTTCGGTTTTACGATCTATAGGAACAGCCCCTCACAGAGATACATATTCCTCCTTTGGTTTCTTTTTTATTGCGTAGACTGGGAGGTGGTCAAAGATGAACATGGGGAGAGTACCATCGTGCAAAACAATGTCGCAATCTGTCGCTATTAAGTTAGTGCAAGTGCCGCGATGCATTTTGGTGAAAGGCCAAGTGATATGGTATATCTGGTCCTGCAGATGCAGGTCAGACATGGACTTTCCAGCCTGCGCGCTCACACGCACACCGGAAGCCTATAGCGACCTCTATCCATACCCCAAGACCGTTCGCAACGCAGCGTCCGACAGAACCCGCCATATAATTAACCCAAACCCTAGCCCCTACACTACCCCCTACCAGATAATAACCGGGTGGTAATTTAACTAAGGTTAAGTCCAAAAACACTTCGGAACTAGTATCATCTTACAATACAACCTTAGGGGCTTAGGTATAACAATTTGAAAAATATGGTAGTTCTGTTGAACATATAAGTTATTATTTACAGACAGTATATACAGTGACTGTAATAAATTACACTCTACTCCCTAGGATAAATAAAGTTAACATGTATATACTAAGACTAGCATACCTGAGTATTAACCTGAACACAAGAATGTAGAAAAAAACATTTCGTCCCTACAGGACCTCAGGTTTTTATTACAACCCGTGATAAATACATGTGAAAAAAATAAAGTGATAAACACTATCACTTTGGTGGTAAGTTTAACTTTAAACACCTTTAACCTCACATATTATAACATACTTAAAAATTTAAATAGTATGAAGTAACCTCCTGAGAAGATCCGGACTCCTTGGTTAATGGTCATTCCGCCCGGCTTTTGCGACCTACTGAGTTCGGCCCTTACTCGCCGGATCGAAAAGTTCATGTATCTACCTCGGAGGTATACAATTAGAGTAAAAAAATAATAGCTGTTGGCCTCCAGGCCACTTCCACACAACTTAAACGAGGGACACTCTGCGCTAATAGTAAATAGTAAAACTGTGGGTCTCCAGACCAAGTCTGTCACAGTAATAAACGAGGAACACTCGGTCATATATATCTCCTGGTGTAACAAATCCTACAGAGGTACGCATCCAGTCCAGATCTACTCCAAATTCCTTCAGCGATAATTACTGGCAGACCACATTCTTGCGAATATGGCCTGCCCATCCTCCTTCCCGTCCGAGTCAAATTTACCACCTCCTGAGCCAGCTGGGCCCAGAGTAGTTGCAAACAACAGAGGGGTAGCATACCAAACTATTGGTTCTCTACCCACAAAATATCTCAGTACTCCTCTTAGGTAATCCTAATCGGAGTCGGAATTGACCGGACCTGTTGGTTGGGTGTCATCCCCAGAGTCGGAGTCCTCCTCCCCTACCTTCTCGTCCATCTCACGGAACCAGGCCTCAATCATAGCCCGGCTTCCATCCCATTCTTTCATTCTGTGCCCGAAACAAGTCTCAAATTGCTTGTTCTGGACAGTCAGTTTCTCCTGGAGTCTAGCTGACTCCTTCTTATGCCATCTCCGATCCATTTTGGCATCCTCTTCAAATGGTCTTTTGGGCGCTAGCCATTTCAGTAGCCACCTCTGCCTGAGCAGCATCCCTCCTGATTTTCTTCTCAGATTGATGCACCTTGTTGATGCAACTAAGCGAAAGATTAGTTACATCAACACACAGGGTAGACACCAATCTATGAAATTGGTCCTGCCAGGCATGCACCGTCTCCTGAGCTACCTCAAAGGAGCTGGTTCCAATGTAGTGAAGTCCATTGGTGGTCTTTGTTCAACCAACAAGGCTCTATCCGGGATCCTCTCCTGAGGTTACTCCGGATCCTTCTGAGGTTTAGTCTTGGTAGAGCCCTTACCCAGTCTCCTCACCAGGGGTCAGCTGTGACTCAGGGAAAGCCTCGTCAAAGGTCTCCCCCTCCTCAACCTCAGTATCCCGTAACTGGACAGGCTGTGAGGGTTTCTTAACAGAGGAAGAAGTGGCACTCCAGTCCATCTTCGTTGACGTGAAGGTAGGGCCAGCATGCTGAGGCTGTACCTTCTCCAGTACTGATTGTTGCTCCATACTCCAGAGTCCGCGCTCAGGCGGCTTTGGTCAGAGTTCACTTCATAGAACACCCTGACCTTTCCTTTCTCGGTGGCCCCAAAATCTATGTTTACATTTTCCATGACATCGGCACAGAAATTAGTTCAGCCAGTTTGGTGCGCCAACTGGATTTGTGGAGCAGTCCCAAAGCCACATTGTAGGGCGTTCAGGCCATTTTTAATCAGCTCAAAAAAGTTTATTTTTTGTGTAGGATAAATAGATGAGATCTTAAATAAGGCAATGCTGGAGGAATCATGATTCTAGCACCACTATAACATGGTTAAATTGATGTTTCTTTGCAAAAAGTAAGGTGTTTTGGGCGGACAAGAGGGTCCTGTCTGAGCCTATATGAATGCAGCAGTGGGTTGGTCCCAAAATAGCGCTCCCCTGTTGTAGTCCAAGTGGTGGGGATCCAGGTGAGTGGAGAGTGCCTTACATAGGGAATGTACTACTTCTCAGCAAAGGTAGCTCCACATATGTGTAAATCCGGGGGGTATTTCTTTTTCTATCACTTTGGGATTTAGACAGTAAATAGTAAACAGAAATGGGGTTTTAATGTATATGCCTACACATAAGTTTAGGCTCCCCTATTTGAAAGGTGATTTTATGCTTTTTAGAACATTTTGTGCTGTAGATCTAGGTCTGGCAGTCCGATTAAAAAGTAGGATATCCCTAAATGTAGATCTATATCATGCCATTACAGTGTGATCATTTCTAAATTGACTACCCCAAGAGCCTTCCCAGGAAATGAATAATACTGCAGAGTGTTTTCTGAGGTCCTTCCTATTTGCAGTGCCAAAGGGGGATGCCTACACACATGGCCTTTCTGCCTAGTTTCCACTTACTCATTGATATAAAAACATCATACAAAAAAAAAAAAAAAAAAAAAAAATGCTTGACAAACATATAGAATAGAAACAAAGGTATCCTTTGGTATGCATAAAGTCTATTTCCATTACAACCAAGTGATCATATGCCGGATCATATCAGTAACATGCCGAGCAAACCAGGCCTGTGTGTGCCAAGTTCTCGGTGTTCCCCGGGAGGCATCACTCTTCTGACACTTCTCAAATAGACAGGGGGTGGTCGGAGACCACCACCCCATCACCCAGCAGACCTTGGCCTTCTGGACTGAGTTGTAGCTCTTCTTTGGAGCACATTGTACTTTCTCAAGCATGTCAAAGTGATACTGCTGGACCGAGCGGTCCAGCGGATCCTCTTTGAGCCATTCTTTGTCATCAGAGACACCGTCTTTGTTGGTTTCCAGCGGCCTCTGAGTGGAGCATTCAGCGTTTCGTACAGTCACCCACACACATTGGAGCGAAGTAGGCGTACCCGCTTGTTGCGTTTGCCTTAATGGTAGAGTCCACTAAGCCAGCAAGATCCTTTTGAGGCATCGTATCAATGCTCTCCAGAACTGCATCCACAGCTTCCGGAGATTGTCCCGCATTGAGGGACACCTGGTGAACAGCGGTCATCAGGACATGGTCCCGAATCTGTTCCTTCTTCTGCCGGGCAGTAAGAGTCTGTTGAATCTCTCAGCCTCATGTTCGGGGTCCAGATTGGCCTTCTTTGTCTTCTGGGCTACGGCCTTAGCAAGTTTGCCGGCCGGAGTCCTCTCCTTACGTTTTTCACGTTGCCCCAAGACCACGTGAAATTCACTGAAGGTCTCCAGATCAGAGTCCAGCTCCGTTATGGCTTCTGGCTCTGAAAGGATACCTGACCCGTAATCACAAAGAAGCAGGGCACGCTCCTCCTTCTTTTCCTTCTGAACATTAACTAAGCTCATTTCCAGTCTTTCGGGGAACCAGTTAGGGAAGCGCTCCCCCAACTGATCCAACCCTCCGAAAGTGGATGTCTGGCTCAAATCCCCAATCAGCGTAACCTCTGCTTCTGTTAAGGTGTGCAGCAAGCAGCACCTCAGTGCTCTTGGAACCATTTCATCATCCTTGAAGTGTTCCTCATGCTTATGCTGGGCCAGTATATTACCGGAGCCCTCAGCACTCATGTCTAGAGCAGGCTGTTCAAGGTCCGGGACACCCCCCATAGCCTGTTCCAGCTTGGTGGATTCCTACAAAGTATCCATGTTGGATTCTCCTTCAGCTTCCTCCTGCATGACTGTTGAGCTATCCGTAGCAGGAGTTTCTTCAGTCAGGTCCACTCCTTTTATTGGTGCGGGTAACTTCAGCATCTTAAAAGTTGCATCAGACTGCTCCGTGTGCGGATCCTTTGGAGTGGTCGGGACAAGTGGAGTAACTGGTACCTCCTGTGCAACAGTAGTGACCACCGACAAAACCACTGCGGGCTTTGGTGTAGCATACAGACTGAAGTCAATGTGAACAGGTTCCTTAAGAGTTTTTACACTCTCAGTCAACCTGCTCACGGTGTTGGTGTCCTTGGGACGACCCGCCAGACCCGCTAGAGCCGCGGTGGCAGCCACGGAGTCAATCTGATCAGATCTGGATTCAAAGCTACAGCGACCGAGAAGACAAACCTTTCATGAATGACTTCCTCAATTCAGCATCGGTTTTCTTCCGGCCCGAAGCAGTCTTGGGTGTTGCCTCAGCTTTCCATCAGCACCCCCCTTTGGCTTCTTCACCTCCTTTGCTGCATTGCTAGCAGTCGAGTAGGTGACGGAATCCTTCCGAACACTGCTCTTGGTACTGGAAGTACCAGGCTTCTTCACCTTGTGGGGTTCCGGCTTCTCCTCCTTCGTAGTAGATGGTTTCTTACCGGGACCCGACTTCATAGTCACCTTAAAAGCCCAGGTCCGGTCAGCAGATTTGACCTCGACCTCGGTGTCTTCCCTTTACCTCCACCCGTCCGGGTTGTAGGTCCAGTAGAGATGTCTGAGTCCTCCTCACTCGCGGTGCTCTGCATACTAAGTCGGGAACTCACCAAGTTCGGAGAGACCCTCAGATTGGCCAACCGGGATAACTGACCAGTACGCAGGGCCCTTTGCTTCGGTGTCAATTTCCATTGACCGAGGCTCGGGGGCACCGCAGGTGATGGGGACTTTCAGATCAGGGAGAGAACTGCGTCGACGTCCATGTTGGCAAGTGTCTCTGACAATTCATCATCTCCTGACCCACCGGTGGTACTCAGGAGTCCCTCGACAGCGGACGCTGTCTCGGGGTCAACAAGTGGTTCGGACTGGTGGAGCTGTTGCTCGGCCATCCTCCCCTCACAGTGCGTCGTTTGACGACTTGGATTAATGGGAAACCAAGGTTTCCCACCCCCCTCGCGTACCTCAAACGGACCAGTAGATGTTAATCTGCTCACCTACACTCAGGTTAGGGCTTGTTAACACAAGGAACAATCTTCTAATCAACTTTCCGGCTGCGCCTCCTCCACACGTTTGATTTGGCTGACCGCCAAAACCAAGATGGCGATTACTCGCTTTGTTTTTAAAACAATGTGTATGCACGCCTTCTCGCGTGATTAGACGCGATCTCCATTACCCGGTCTGACCTAATTTCACTTAATGAGGTCAGTACCTTTCCCGCCCCGCATCAACCGCATGACTGCATCAACCGGACCGCTCACAAGAATGGCAAGTAATATAATAAGAATCTCTTCTGGAGTATTTGTGAATATATATGGGATATCACTTTATTATTCCTTTCCAGTGGCTCTGATCGTCCCTGATTCTGATGCACATATAAATAACATATAGGACAACACAGGACACCACACACGTTGTGTAACAGGTTAGGTTATCGCCCCTCTAGCCACCAGCCTAGGACTTCTCCGGTCGGGTTTACCGTCCGCATCAAATAACCTGGCCAGAGGACACTCTTTCTTAACCAAAACTCTAGCCTCACCTTCCTTTTTGGTGGACCCTCTGGTACCACCCCCAAGGTGAGAAACTTCATCTCCCGACTGTCTTCGTCACCCCCCACTGTTTCAGGGGTGAGCTCCCTCCCAGCCAAAGCGTGTTACCGAGCCAGATGGCTTGTTCGGACGCGTCCCGCTTTGGACTGGATCAGTACAGTCGTTTGACTGATACATTTGACCACGGTGTGTGGTCCGTCCCAGTTATTCGCTAACTTGACATTACACAGCGGCTCATGCAGGCGGATCACTCTATCCCCCACCACAATCTGGCGCAACTCCAAGCCAGTGTTATAACCCACTTTTTGCCATGAAGCGGCCTTGAGCAAATGAGCCCAGACCGTTTCGTATGCAAATTTGAACCTTTCTTTTAAAGATTAAACAAAGAGCATAGTACAGGGTGCTTCTGGACTGATTCCAACCACCCCAAACACCAAGTCCACAGGCATAATCATATCCTCCCCAAACACTAAAAGATTCAGATTACAGTTAGTGGAACTATGCACCGCATTAGTATACGCATCAACTATGAACTCACATTGATCGTCCCAATCATCCATATGAGTGTTGACTAGGGGTTTTAAGACCTGAATCAGAGTCCAATTACACCTCTCCACCTGACCATCCGATCGAGGGCGATACGGATTCGTCCTGGTCTTACAAATAGCCAACTGATGGCACATGGCAGCCCACAACTTGGATTCAAATTCCCTCCCTTGATCACAATGTAGCATCAAAGGAGCTCCCAAATGAAGTATCCACCCCTTCACCAATGCTTTGGCACAGGTAGCAGCGGTATGATCCTCCAATGGGCACACTCTGGTGTATTTCGTATAGTAGTCCGAAACGACCATCATACACGTGTTACCTTTCAGAGTAGGTTTTACCTCACTGATGATATCCACAGCTATTTGAGCGAATCTCAATCCAAATAGCTCCTGTTGCAAAGGCAATTTACCCGATCATCCCCTCAGCATCCGCAATGCAGAATCGTCGGTCCGAAGTGTGAAATTCCCACCATATAAGAAGTTTCTAAACTTCTTGGTATAAACTACCACCGCCAGCAACTCACGCTTGGTGGTGCAGTAGTGTCTCTGTGCCTTGTTCATACTGTTACTAGCGAATGCTAACGGGACCTCTACTCCATCCTGGATTTGGGACAATGCGGCCCCGATGCTCTCATTGTTTGCATCAGTATCAAGGATTAAATGCCCCTTCTCCATAGGGTATCTCAACACACGGGTGTCCCTTAACAGTGCTTTGATCTCTTCAAAAGCCCTGTTCTGTTCCATCCCCCAAGGAAAGGCTTCCTTTCTATTCCCTGGAGTCCAGTGACTCAATCTCTGTAGTGGCTGCGACTGGGGATAAAGTCCCTATAATAGGAAGAGAACCCCAAAAAGGATCTAATATCCTTCGGACCCTTAGGAACTTCCCAGTATCCAAAGTCTCCAATTTAGCCGGATCCGCCTCTACACCTTTGGTAGATATAATCCGGCCCAAATAGACCATAGATTTCCTGAATAGTTCACATTTCTTTGGCTTCAACGTCAATTGGACCGAATTTGTTCCAACACCTCTCCCAGGTTCAACGCGCATTCTTCAAATGCCTTTCCGAAGACAATGACATCATCCAAATATACCAGACACTTTCACCACAATAGATCACTCAACAGGGTCTCATAATGGCCTTGAAGGTCGCCGGTGCATTGCACAACCCAAAAGGCATCAGCTCGAACTAATACAGTCCAATCCGACTTGTGAAAGCTGTTTTCTCCTTATCCTCCTCCTTCATCCCAATTCGCCAATAGCCGGACTGCAGATTCAGGGTGCAGAACCATTGGTTCCCACCCAAAGAGTCCAGTGTCTTGTCAATCCGGGGAAGTGCATGAGCATTTTTCTTGGTTACTCTGTTCAGACGTCTATAGTGGATACAAAACCAAATAGACCCGTCCTTCTTTGTAACCATCTGGACCGGACTGGTTTACATTGAAGTGTTTAAAGTCCTTCGGAGCAGCCAAATCCAACTCATGTTTCTTCAGATGGTCGAAACAAGGGTGATCCAGGGAAAGCTGGGTACTCCCTACCCAGACGGTGTCCTCGACATCCGTCACTTTCTCATCTCCATCCGTAATGGGCCTCCCTGCCTCATTGCCGGGCAACCGTTGGACCAAGATATCCGTTAGGCTGGTGTCGGAACTGCTCAAGTTCGCACCTGCTCCTAACTTCATTTTTGTCCTTGGGACTCCATTAGGCTCTATTTCTCTGGTATGCTGGCGTACATCATAGCTCGGGGCCGTCTGCTCGCCTCCTCAGACAAACCTATTCAGTTTCCCTCCTTTCCAGGATGTTTAGGGCTGGGTGTTGTGCACTCAGCCACGAAGTGCCCTCTCTAAGCATTTATAACACTTGGCAGTCTTCCTGTTCACCTTCCTCCGGTTGAACTGCTGAGCCCCCTGGATGGAAGTTGACATCTTCTCAAACAATGCCGTAAAAAATGCGGCATCCATCACAGGTGCCTTCTTCTCAGAAGGCTCCTTCCTCGGTGGAGGGTCCCCTGTCCCCTCTAATTTCTTACTCCGCCAGTAGTGTCTCTGTGCCTTGTTCATACTGTTACTAGCGAATGCTAACGGGACCTCTACTCCATCCTGGATTTGGGACAATGCGGCCCCGATGCTCTCATTGTTTGCATCAGTATCAAGGATTAAATGCCCCTTCTCCATAGGGTATCTCAACACACGGGTGTCCCTTAACAGTGCTTTGATCTCTTCAAAAGCCCTGTTCTGTTCCATCCCCCAAGGAAAGGCTTCCTTTCTATTCCCTGGAGTCCAGTGACTCAATCTCTGTAGTGGCTGCGACTGGGGATAAAGTCCCTATAATAGGAAGAGAACCCCAAAAAGGATCTAATATCCTTCGGACCCTTAGGAACTTCCCAGTATCCAAAGTCTCCAATTTAGCCGGATCCGCCTCTACACCTTTGGTAGATATAATCCGGCCCAAATAGACCATAGATTTCCTGAATAGTTCACATTTCTTTGGCTTCAACGTCAATTGGACCGAATTTGTTCCAACACCTCTCCCAGGTTCAACGCGCATTCTTCAAATGCCTTTCCGAAGACAATGACATCATCCAAATATACCAGACACTTTCACCACAATAGATCACTCAACAGGGTCTCATAATGGCCTTGAAGGTCGCCGGTGCATTGCACAACCCAAAAGGCATCAGCTCGAACTAATACAGTCCAATCCGACTTGTGAAAGCTGTTTTCTCCTTATCCTCCTCCTTCATCCCAATTCGCCAATAGCCGGACTGCAGATTCAGGGTGCAGAACCATTGGTTCCCACCCAAAGAGTCCAGTGTCTTGTCAATCCGGGGAAGTGCATGAGCATTTTTCTTGGTTACTCTGTTCAGACGTCTATAGTGGATACAAAACCAAATAGACCCGTCCTTCTTTGTAACCATCTGGACCGGACTGGTTTACATTGAAGTGTTTAAAGTCCTTCGGAGCAGCCAAATCCAACTCATGTTTCTTCAGATGGTCGAAACAAGGGTGATCCAGGGAAAGCTGGGTACTCCCTACCCAGACGGTGTCCTCGACATCCGTCACTTTCTCATCTCCATCCGTAATGGGCCTCCCTGCCTCATTGCCGGGCAACCGTTGGACCAAGATATCCGTTAGGCTGGTGTCGGAACTGCTCAAGTTCGCACCTGCTCCTAACTTCATTTTTGTCCTTGGGACTCCATTAGGCTCTATTTCTCTGGTATGCTGGCGTACATCATAGCTCGGGGCCGTCTGCTCGCCTCCTCAGACAAACCTATTCAGTTTCCCTCCTTTCCAGGATGTTTAGGGCTGGGTGTTGTGCACTCAGCCACGAAGTGCCCTCTCTAAGCATTTATAACACTTGGCAGTCTTCCTGTTCACCTTCCTCCGGTTGAACTGCTGAGCCCCCTGGATGGAAGTTGACATCTTCTCAAACAATGCCGTAAAAAATGCGGCATCCATCACAGGTGCCTTCTTCTCAGAAGGCTCCTTCCTCGGTGGAGGGTCCCCTGTCCCCTCTAATTTCTTACTCCGCCACACAAGTTTAGAGGTTTTTCCATTCTTCTTAAACTGTGCGGCGTCTGCTGTAGCTTCCTCATCGCTACCCTCATCCTCTGATAGATCCGGAGACCTATTGAAGATTGCTGCTGCTCGTGCCGGGACAAGATCCCCAAGAAGAGACTTCTTGAGGGCATGAATTTCGATGGCCTTAAAAAGGTCATCTAAGGACGTATCCGCCTTCCAGGTATCATACACAACGTGTTGTACCTCCGGATCTCATAGTCCTGCAACGAATTGCGAGAACAACTCCTTAGAAAATAAGGCGTCATGAATCGCTGTTCAAAGATGGATGTACCTTCTTCAGGAGTCTCATTAAAGCTAAACCAAATGCCCATGAGCTTCGTTCTACCCTTGCACTCACTTTTTGAATGCTACCGAGCGGAACCCCTGAACAACATAGTGCATGTTTCCACCAGTTGTTTAAATGTACCTCTCAGTCCACAATCCTCTTTCCATTGCTCCACGGCAATGAGACCATCACCCATCTGTAATCCCTTACAGATGTCAGGGATCGCTTCATCCTGATCCCATCCACTGAGGTTAATATCGTCGACTGTAGCACTAAACCACTCCTCCCAGGAGTTTCTTTGCCAATACGGGGCCAGGTTCACTAGCAATCCGCCGAGCTGCATTGGTCAAACCCCTAATCTTCGACGTGATCGACAAACACTTTGTGACCGCGGCCGAAGCGTCGGGTTTGATTCCCACGTTATGCAAACCGATCCCGGCTATTGCTGGATTGGTATCGTACAGCTCCTGCATTGCTGCACTCAAAATGGACCGTCTAGGAGTCTTCTTTGGACTCTTTCCACCCGCCACGGCTGGAGGGTTTGATTGCCCCTTCAGTCGGTCCAGATAGGCTTGGTACGTCCCGTACGCGACTATCTCCTTCGTAGGACCAACCCCTTGGTTGTACCACTAATTCTTCTCAGTATCAGACATATACTGACACTGTTGGAACAAAGCGGTCACTCCTGGACCACCTTCATTAGGTGTGACGGAGAAGCTCATGTAATGGCCTCCGGAAGTACTGCCATTTTCCACTGAAGAAAATGAGGTGCTGCTGTAGTCCCTGTCCTTGTTTTCCAGACTATGCTTAGCCTCCAACAAGAACTGCTGCATTGCATCCTTCTTGTTTCTCAGCAGTTCCACCTCTGACGTGAGACTACAATGAGTCATCGGCTTCCTGTATCATCTCCATCCAGATGGCTCCTGTTCCCTTACTTTGCATAGCCTGTTCAAGTCCGTATTCGTTGTATCGAATTCGGACCATACTCTCGATAAGGATTGCGTCAACTTGTCTTTTTCTGTTACCAGCTCCGACAAGCGGTTTATTGGTCCATGCTAATGACCGATTCTGTAGGGCAATGAGTTCCCTCTGAGCAGTACAGCATCCCTCCTGCTCTCTTGTCTCCCTTGCATCATCAAACTGGCCATCCTCCAGACGTACATCCATCTGAGGTGTGGGCGCTGCTTGTCCGGACCCGCCGACACAAAAAGTCGAGAGATTCATGTCTTCGAGAGACCGATTCATCAGATCTCTCTTCCTTCCGATCGGAGAGAATCCTCTCCCTATTGGCGTCATTGCCCTTCCTCGGGCAACTGTTCCCTTCATCGGCGTTACTGCCTCAGGCAGCCGCTCCAACCAGAGATGGGCAAAATGCATGGTATCAATAAATCAACTTAGCTATGAGCTGGTCACAATTAGATAGCACTGAATCAATTGATATAATCATGCAAATTAGAATGTGTGTCATTTAAGATCATTCGGCACAGCATCATTAGTGATTAAAATCAGTATAGAAGAAAATAGCACTTGTATTCTTTTCTGACTCGTTGTATCTTTATCATCTTGTTTTACAGGAGTAGAGTGTTGGGTACATGTTGTCACTGTATGGAGCGTTGTAGTTTGAAGTACTGAGTGACCTGTGCCTCCACTGCCTGTCTTCTATACCGGGCGGAGGGGGCAGGTGGCATTGTGGCATCGGCAGTTGGTGCAGCCCTGAGCCCGCTCCCATCTGCCTTCATCATACTCCTGACAAAACACAAGCTGAACTGTGCAGGCTCCGATGTACCGTGTTGGACCCTAGCCAGGTGTGTTCATAATTAACCCAAGCCAAGTGTTTAATAGGTTTATAAAAAGGTTAAGGTCTATAGCCCTACAAATAGGAAGCAAGAAGGTATGACCCCACCCTGGCGGGAATCAGGAGCAGTGGTGGGGAGTTACCCAGAGGGAGCTACCCCCTAGTGGGCAGGTAAGGTATGCTGTCAGGTCAGCTCATCAATGTCTAAATTCTAATTTATAAATGTTTTTGATCTTCATCTAAATATTCGGTAATTTTATCGAGGCTTGAAAAAAAAATTCCCTTCTACGGTCAATGTCTGAATTCCCGCACTTCAATTCCTTGTATTCAATTCTTCTCTGTTCAAAGTAAGTCTATTTTTTTTCCGCTCTTGATCCACCTCTAAATATTTGTAATTGATTTTTTTTTGTCCCCGGTTGACATCTAATTTAATGCATTTAATTTCATCTTCTATTCATCTCTGGTGATACATGAACCAAGAAAAAATAATTTAGACTTTGGGGTCCCATGTGATACTTTTACAAGTAATAGTCAGTGCCCTTGTTATATAAACAGCACTGATAGTGTATCACTAACAGGTTTGAGGGACCAGTTCGAGACTAGTGCTGGAATGGGCGGTTCGAACCAGGATTAAACTCTGTGACAGAGGGAACAGGGACTGATCTCCAGGGACAGGTCTGGTTAGAGGCCTCCACGCAGGGCAGTGGTCTGGCATAGCCCAGGTAGGGACAAAGAGTAGGGGGAACGTGAAGCATTAGTGTTCAAGCGGGGCTTGGGCCAAAGACTGGGCCCTAATCAGGTGAAACGGGCGGCCTTATATAGTAGGGTAAGGCGACTGGTGCTAATCCCTAGGACAAGATCTGGAATCAAGGGTAAAAAGGAAAAGGCTACCTGGAACCCCATACGGAATGGAGGGTACAGGTAAGCCCCAAACCACTAGTGGCAGACTGGACCCGATCCCAGGTGACGGCTGATCACGCGGAGGGTAAGGTCAAGGATGCCTGGACCCAATTAGGGTGAAAGGTGGCTTGAGCCATCCAGGCAGCCTGCACTGTATCCCAAGTAGGTGAATTATATGTAGTGATGACCCCAACCGTCCCCGAAGGGTGTAGGAAAGGGTGTATATGATAAATAGTTTTGGATAGATAGCAAACACTGCATAATACTTCTAATCTAAGCAGCTTTAAGTGTTGCTTAAACATGATTAAAGGAGGACATTACGCATCTTTAAGCAACTTTAAGCAAACTTGTCAGCAAAAATTAAAGAACCAAAAGTCCGACTTTAATCAACATTTAATCATGCTTAATGGCCTTCTTTCCGAGAGTCCAAAAGCTGTTTAAAGTCTGCATTAAAGCATGCTTATAGCTGATTAAAGAAGGACTTGGGGTTTCCTTAAAGTTGATTGAAGCTGATTAAAGAAGGACAAGGGGTTGCTTAAAGCGGATTAAAGAAGGACAAGGGGTTGCTTAAAGCTGATTTCATATGGACTGTAGATTTGCTTAAAGCTGCTTATATTTGATGAAATATTGAGTTGAGGTTGTATTTTATTCAGTACCAGGTTATAAATCATAGACTGGGTGAGCAGGGGCTGGGTTGTGTAGGCAGGAGCCGGGTTGTGGAGCCTGGGACCGGGTGCTTGAGGCTTGGAATGGGTCCTGTAAGCTGGGCAGCCAGGTAGGCAGCTGGGCAGTCAGTTGGGCAGAGCTTCAGCAGGCAGGGAGTAGTTTGTAGCAGCAGCAGGTGTGTCCAGTAGCCCAGGCAGGAGTGAAGTGAGGAGCACCCCCAGCAGTACTCCCATTATAAAGGGAGTGTAGTCACGGTCACATGACCGCCACGAGACCTCCCTCTGATTGGCTAAGGAGGTCACGTGACCTCTGATGTGCACTAAAGCGGATCAGTGTCACATTGGCCATCGTTGGGTGCGGATTGTGGCGCTCCTAGAGGGGCTAGGGAGGCCCAGGAGAGCCACAATCACCGCCACACCTGTCCCACAGCTACCTGCACCTCCAGGGCGCGGAGAAGGGGCCACAGGCATCCTCCAGGCGGACCCAAAGTGCTACAATCACCGCCACACCTGTCCCACAGCTACCTGCACCTTCAGGGCGCGGGGAAGGGGCCACAGGCATCCTCCAGGCGGACCCAAAGTGCCACAAACACGGCCACACCTGTCCCACAGCTACCTGCACCTCCAGGGCGCGGAGAAGGGGCCACAGGCATCCTCCAGGCGGACCCAAAGTGCCACAAACACGGCCACACCTGTCCCACAGCTACCTGCACCTCCAGGGCGCGGAGAAGGGGCCACAGGCATCCTCCAGGCGGACCTAAAGTGCCACACACACCGCCACACATGTCCCACAGCCACCTGCACCTCCAGGGCTCGGACAAGGGGCCACAGGCATCCTCCAGGCGGACCTAAAGTGCCACAAACACGGCCACACCTGTCCCACAGCTACCTGCACCTCCAGGGCGCGGAGAAGGGGCCACAGGCATCCTCCAGGCGGACCTATAATGCTACAAACACGGCCGCAGTTGCTTAAAGTTGTAGGAAAGTTACTGCTCTGACTTTAAGCAGTTGCTTAAAGAAGTAGGAAAGTCGCTCGTCCTACTTTAAGCGACTTTGAACATGAATTAATGTTGCTATTTGACAAAAGTTGATAAAAATTACTTAAAGTTGCAGGAAAGTATCTGGTCCTTCTTTAAGCAGGTTTCCTGCAACTTTAAGCAGCACTTAAAGCTGCTTAGATTGGAAGTATTATGCAGTGAAACCCCTACATAACCCCCCCCCCAGACTTTAACTAGTTGTTCTAAACAATAATAGCACCTGGAATGAGTAGTATAATGTAAATTATGATACCTAGGGGTTTATATATACACATATACCATATTCGACGTAATAAGCGCTTATAAAATTATTTTCATGGCGTTTTTAGTATGTAAGAGTTAAATTGTCACCAAAATCGTGAAAGTGTAAGCCTTTGTTCTAGTCTAAAAATACCCCATAAAGAGGGGGCGCTTATTTTATTCATAAAGTATTTTATTCACCAAGTGATTTTCAAGAATTATATACAAGTGACCACGTGTGTGTAGTAGAAATAGTTACCAGGTAGAGTATCAAAAGTTTTGCCTACTTGTGGATATGTTTAAGACACCAAATGAAGGGATTGAATGCTGGATTTACATACCCAGAAGACCAAAACATCACACAAACATCAACACCACACCTATTTCTCGGTGACAGGCGCATACCTATCTCCCTCAATACCTGGGGAGCGCAAAAATCCGAATCCCAGAGACTCTTGATACCCGAAATAAGTTCAGAACCTGCTGAAAAACATGCCCTTGTGGCACCTCTCTTACGCCCGATGGCCTAGCCTAGACCAGGGGTAAGAATTTATCACAGCAGTTCTTTTTTAGAACTCATACACACTCTACTAATATACCTTGTCCAAACTGGATCTGAACCAGCAGGACAACGTATTGGAACGTTTATATAACGAATTTACACTAACTAGTGTAGGTCCAAGCTGGATCGTTTTAGGTTTGACCTTAAATAATGTCATTGTAGTATAGGGATGACAATAACCTTGGATAATATGTTGAGACTCAATCATATTGTGTAATGTATTAGTGACACACCAGGGGGCGCCACTGTTCCTAGCCTCCAGTGTGCCGGTAGCTTGCCTGGTCGGCCATTGACCAGAACCTGGCCAGGCAGGCTGCAGGGGCCAATATTATTTTAGTGTGTACTAGCAGTTTTAGTGTGCACTAACCAGCAGGATGGTGGTTTGCGCCAACCTAGAATGTGGGGCCACCTTTAATGGCAACAATAAGGTGTGCCCCACATGTGGAACACCTAATGCGAGGAGACAGCCAATTCCAGATCCGCCAATGTCCCCGACCATGACTAGGTCGGGCCAAGGCGAGTCAGCGGACCACGACGAGACCGGGAGTGAGGCAGAACGGGCCGGGGGTGAGGCACCCGGGGAGCAGAGCGCGGCTCCCCGCCAACAGACCACAGAGGCCGGTCGGCAGAGCTCTGAGGACGAGGATCCCGCGGGTGAGAATGTCGCATCTGACGATGTTTATACTGCGACAATGAATAACCTGATCCATTCCCTGGGTGTGGAGAAGCAAAAGGAAGCCGTTCTGCTGCGACAACGTAAAGTAAGAGACTTACAGGTGCAGTTAGAGCAGGCTCGTGCGGCAAATGCGGCGATAAGTGGCCAGGTCGCAAACGGTGCTGCTTACATCAGTCAAATCCGGGAGGAGTTCGAGGGTCATAAATCCGCCATGGTGAGGAGCAGTAGCGCGGACGGCGGGCTGGTACCCGGCGCCACTAACGCGGACACCCGGGGACCAGCGTCGATTACTCCTCACCATGGCGCGGACTCGAACGCGGCCGCGGATATCAACAACAAGCATGGCGCGGCCTGGAGAGGTGCGGACGGCAACCTGTTTGAAGAGTTTCAGCAGTTCTTAGCGGCCAAGGAAAGCCAAACTGGTAAATATGTACATTCTGAGCCTGTCCCACCCCCGCGAGTTAGCGCCAAGCAGCCGGGAGGTAGCGCTCGGCACCCGGGGAGTGGCCTGGATACCCTTGTTGAGGGCGGTGGTTTTGACAATTTCAATCTCAGTGGGTCAACCGGGGTCCGATCAGCTGATCGAGTTGCCCCTGGTAGCACTGTGAATGCTATGGGTGGGGGTGCAGTGGAGCACTCATTCAGGATGGGCCAGGTAGAGGGACTGGCACCTGGTTTGGGTGACACTCATCCCCCCTCTCACACTGTCACTGACACCTCTTATGAGGCCTACCTGAGATGGTGTCAACAGCAACAGCCCCAACAGCCTCAACAGCCACAGCTATACTACAAGGATGGCTCCATGTTCAAGCCCCAACAGCAGTTGGGAACTAGCCAAGTTCAACATCAGGCTCAGCACACTCTCCAGTCTGGTTTGGCTAGTGCTGGACTCACTACAGCTGCACTAGGCCTACTAGAGGGGGATGTCAGTGGTCTATTCAGCACCCAGACCAATGCTCAAGGTATGCCTGATACAGATTGGCTCAAGAATCTGAAGTTGATGTCTGATACTAGTAAGAGGAAGAGGTCAACTAACAAGTTGAGACCAGACTGTTATATTGATGTTGACAAGTTATACCATGAAATGAGTTTTCAGGAATTGATGAATGGTATGAATGGTGTTCTGGATTTTGTTATCAAGTCCAATTTGGCCAGAATCACACTTGCAGGCTATAGATCCCACATGAGGTTTATAACACTTAAGGGCCAGGGTGGAGCTTTCGGTCCCGACCAGCTGGCTAGGTATGACCATGAGGTAGTTTCAAGAGTGATAAAGGGTGATCTGGTTGACTTTGTAGCAGGTGATGTTAGGTCAGTAGAAGCCCATCTTAGTGCAGAACACATGCTAGTGGTGAAACGGATGCTCGCGGGGTCATCCCCTCATGCGGGGACCAGTCAGTCGGGTTCGGGCGGGGGTCGCGGCAGACGTCGCCGCAATCGTGGCCCTCGTTTTGACCGCCAGATGTCAGATTGGCCCCCGGATTTCTGCTGGAAGTGGAACAACACAGAGTGTAACTTCAACCCTTGCTACAAGAAGCACGCTTGTGGAGAGTGCAGCGGTCAGCACAAGAGTAGAGACTGCCGCGGGGGATATGACAATCAAGGTGGTCAGTATCAGCCCCAGCAGCAGCAACAGCATCAACAGCCACACCAGCATCATCAACAGCAGCAACAGCAGGGTCGGCCTTGACCGACAAGAGACTCGGCAAGTTACGCACACGAGATGCCCGCGTCTGCGGATAGGACGATAAACTTCTCGTGTACGAGAAATTAGGAATATAATTTACTGTCATACTTTTTAGTTGTATGGACGTGCCATGTCATTAGGATAACACAACTGTTTGAATTATCTATCTAGCACGTCTAGATCCAATATAATTCAAGATTATTCATTGAAAAAATGGGCCTTCAATTGGAGAAGTGTCCCATAGAAAACGCACCATGACATGGACCCCCCTAGCCAACCAAAGGTGCGGGTGAGACTGACCGCTGCACAGCTTTCACAGCTTGTTCACGGGGCTTGTTCACGAGGCTTGTGCACAGTGGAGCGGCCAGTGTACCCCCTCCCCCTGTGTACCCCCAATACACATAATATTACCCATTACAAGGTAGCAAATCCCCGGCTCTTAACTACAACTTACATTGACCATGTATGTACCAATGGAAAGTCATATTTCTTCTCTATATAATGTGCTTCATATATAATGGGCGCGGGGTACATATTTTCAATAACGTTTTTATCCCTTTAATAATTATGGTCTCAAGCATCCGGTTTTAAAGTCGAACACACAAAAAGAAAGCTGAATATATCCTCTTATTGTCTGAGAAATTTAGAGCGATTTATCATGTCAATTTATACCCGTTTTGACATGAATAGATAAATGTCATTTTCAGTGGTAGTCAAAAAAGTGGCCAGTGAATAGTAGGCATAACAGTAGCAGCAGCCATCAAACTGATAATAAGCCCGCATTGGTGACGCTACTACAAACAGCAATGTAGTTTGCATCCTTGCCACTAGGTGTCATACCAGTGCTATATTGCAACCACATCCCTGCAGGATGAAAGAGTGGGGATAGGCAAACACAGCACAACAGGCTAATTGAAATATTCAATACTACAGAGGAACAAAAATCGTCTTGACAGGGCTTCTCTGCAAGGTAGAATGGCACTGAAATTCAGAGAAAACACACTTTAAACTGAGTCTTGAACAAGCGCCCGTCTCAAATGATTATCGTTTATAATTTGGTTGTTGTAAACCTAAGACTTTAAGACTTTTAAGACTATGAGATTGAGATAGTCAAGAAAAGAATGTCCACATTCTGCCGGGGTGACGTCCATATGAGCGATGTGGGTAACGGAATGGCCCAAACGGCACTTCACTCAATTCGTACACCGAAAAACCTAGCATATCAGCCTAACTCCCGTACAAGCCGCACCCCGACTTTGACCCGATCCTATAAGCCGTACTAGCGATCTGATTCTGGGGACTTTTATACTGTACTATGGGAGCAAAAACTCTGGTATAAGCCACAGCCTGACTCTGTGCCGATCCCATGAGCCGCACTAGCCATCAGATCCGAGTACAAGCCCCTGCCTATACGCCAGGTTTTACGGTATTCAGCAACTGGCAATTTGCAATAGCAATTGGCAAGTAGCATGGTGTACTGGCCTGCCATTGAGGAAACAAGATGGCTGCCAGCTGCCTGGAATGGCATCACAACCAGTGATGGTGGTCTAGTGAACTGATAGAGCACTAACATGCACCTTCACAAGTTGAACCTGGACTGTACCAATACATAGTAGCCTGAGTTTCACAGAAAAGGTGTCTTAAGACAGTACTAGATAGTGAGGCGAGTATGGCTGTCGGGAGGGGATTTCTTTTTCCTTCATTTGTGTCCAGTTCTCATCTCATTTGATGGTGAATTGAGTTTCTAGGTTTCATGCAGCTTATAATGCGCTTCATGCATGCAAAAAGCCAACATCTCATAGATACCTTCTCAATTACAGATCACATACTCTACTTGCACCATCTCCTGACAAAATCTAGAACCGCTATAAGGCAATGTAGTTGGCATCCTTGCCACTAGGTGTCATACCAGTGCTATATTCCAACCACATCCCTGTAGGATGAAAGAGTGGGGATAGGCAAACACAGCACAACAGGCCAATTGAAATATGCAATGCTACAGGGGAACAAAGATGGTCTTTACAGGGCTTCTTCGCAAGGTAGAATGGCACTGAAATTCAGAGAAAACACACTTTAAACTGAGTCTTGAACAAGCGCCGGTCTCAAATGATTATCGTTTATCTTTGCATTCTTAAGATAACGCAAAGAATAATTTGGTGGTCGTAAACTTGAGACTTTAAGACTTTTAAGACTATGAGATTAAGATGGCCCAGAAAATAATGTCCGCATTCGGCCGGGGTCATGTCCATATGAGCGATTTGGATAGCGGAAAGGCCCAAACGGCACTTCACCCAATTCGTACACCGAAAATCCTAGCGTATCAGCCCAACTCCCGTACAAGCCGCACCCCGACTTTGACCCGATCCTATAAGTCGTACTAGCGATCTGATTCTGGGGACTTTTATACTGTACTATGGGAGCAAAAACTCTGGTATAAGCCACAGCCTGACTCTGTGCCGATCCCATGAGCCGCACTAGCCATCAGATCCGAGTACAAGCCCGTGCCTATACGCCAGGTTTTACGGTATTCAGCAACTGGCAATTTGCAATAGCAATTGGCAAGTAGCATGGTGTACTGGCCTGCCATTGAGGAAACAAGATGGCTGCCAGCTGCCTGGAATGGCATCACAACCAGTGATGGTGGTCTAGTGAACTGATAGAGCACTAACATGCACCTTCACAAGTTGAACCTGGACTGTACCAATACATAGTAGCCTGAGTTTCACAGAAAAGGTGTCTTAAGACAGTACTAGATAGTGAGGCCAGTATGGCTGTCGGGAGGGGATTTCTTTTTCCTTCATTTGTGTCCAGTTCTCATCTCATTTGATGGTGAATTGAGTTTCTAGGTTTCATGCAGCTTATAATGCGCTTCATGCATGCAAAAAGCCAACATCTCATAGATACCTTCTCAATTACAGATCACATACTCTACTTGCACCATCTCCTGACAAAATCTAGAACCGCTATAAGGCAATGTAGTTGGCATCCTTGCCACTAGGTGTCATACCAGTGCTATATTCCAACCACATCCCTGTAGGATGAAAGAGTGGGGATAGGCAAACACAGCACAACAGGCCAATTGAAATATGCAATGCTACAGGGGAACAAAGATGGTCTTTACAGGGCTTCTTCGCAAGGTAGAAGGGCACTGAAATTCAGAGAAAACACACTTTAAACTGAGTCTTGAACAAGCGCCGGTCTCAAATGATTATCGTTTATCTTTGCGTTCTTAAGATAACGCAAAGAATAATTTGGTGGTCGTAAACTTGAGACTTTAAGACTTTTAAGACTATGAGATTAAGATGGCCCAGAGAATAATGTCCGCATTCGGCCGGGGTGATGTCCATATGAGCGATTTGGATAGCAGAAAGGCCCAAACGGCACTTCACCCAATTCGTACACCGAAAATCCTAGCGTATCAGTCCAACTCCCGTACAAGCCGCACCCCGACTTTGACCCGATCCTATAAGCCGTACTAGCGATCTGATTCTGGGGACTTTTATACTGTACTATGGGAGCAAAAACTCTGGTATAAGCCACAGCCTGACTCTGTGCCGATCCCATGAGCCGCACTAGCCATCAGATCCGAGTACAAGCCCCTGCCTATACGCCAGGTTTTACGGTATTCAGCAACTGGCAATTTGCAATAGCAATTGGCAAGTAGCATGGTGTACTGGCCTGCCATTGAGGAAACAAGATGGCTGCCAGCTGCCTGGAATGGCATCACAACCAGTGATGGTGGTCTAGTGAACTGATAGAGCACTAACATGCACCTTCACAAGTTGAACCTGGACTGTACCAATACATAGTAGCCTGAGTTTCACAGAAAAGGTGTCTTAAGACAGTACTAGATAGTGAGGCCAGTATGGCTGTCGGGAGGGGATTTCTTTTTCCTTCATTTGTGTCCAGTTCTCATCTCATTTGATGGTGAATTGAGTTTCTAGGTTTCATGCAGCTTATAATGCGCTTCATGCAAACGATACTTTGTCTCTTTATGATATTGGTAGAGTATCAATTAAAGAACAAAGTCGACACAGTTCGGATCAAGTGTTACAGGTTGCAAATCAGGTTTATTCAGAGAACCTAGACAAGCAGTATCTATGTGTGCGAACTCCCTATAGAGTTCGGAACGGGTCAGTAGGCTAATCAGCCGTATTGATCACAGGGTCTCCTTGCCAGCGTGGCTCAGAGTAACCAACGAGTACCGCCAGATGCTGGGTATATATAGGCAGCCAGCCTGCGCGTGCACACGCAGACCGGAAGCCTATAGCGACCTCTGTCCATACCCCAAGCCCGAGGTAGGTGCTGCCACCTACCGTCGGACTGAAGGGTTCGGACTGAGCTCGCAACACAACATCCAACAGCACTCGTCATATAACATACCCGTATAACCCTAGCCCCTACACTACCCCCTACCAGATAATAACCGGGAGGTAAAAAATTAATTAAGGTTAAAGTCCGAAAACACTTCGGACTGGCATTATCTTATAAATACCACCTTAGGGGTTTATTAAAGTTATACCTTACAAACAATATGACGTATACTGTTGAACACAAAAAGGTATTAATTACACACATTTCTACACATATAGACTGTAATGAAAATTACGCCCCATTCCCTAGGATAGATGGAGTTAATCTATACATATAGTATACAAACACTTGAAAAAGTACAATATCACAGTAAAAAAATTTCGTCCCTTCAGGACCCCGAGCTAATTAAACTCGTAATGAATAATACTTATAAGTGATAAACAATATCACTTCTTTTAAGGTTATAAAGACATGTTAAAGTATTATTACAAAAAGACATCATACGTGGTGTTGTAGCGAAGATCCGGATCCTCTGTTGATGGTGTCGCATTCCGCCCGGCTTTCAGAACCTACTTCGTTCAGCTCTTACTCACCGGAACGAGAAAGTTCATAGCTCATACTCGGGAGCTTTTTAGATGATAAATAGAGAGAAAAAAAAAATCTAGTCCTGCCTCCAGGCGATCTTCGGACTTATAATTAGGAGCACTCGGTCCTGATATCCATAGTTTATATAAAAAAACATCTTGTATCGGATCCATGTTGGTAAAGTGCTCCAATCCCGAGTTCAGCGTCCCTTCCGGATCTCCTTGTCCTCCTCCGTCAGTACCACCTGGCAGACTGGATCCTTGCGTAGCCAGCCTGCCGCGTTCCTCTGCTCGGACACTCTTAAACCCTTCCTCAGGGTTTTGCTTGTAGGGTTGGTATACTTAGGATACCCCCCCTTTTCTCCTAATCGGCTCCTAGAATAAGATGATCTAGCCCGACTCTTCTCCGGAACCGGGTTGAGCCGGCTCCTCTTCCTCCTCGGAGTCAGACGCTGCTTCCGCTAGAGTCAGCTCCTGGAGCCAGAGCTCGATTTGAGCCCGAGTTCCATCCCATTCGTGCATCTCATGCGCGAAGCAGTCCCGGAACCGACGACGTTCGTGGTCCAGCTTTTCCTCGGCGTTCTTAACTGCCAGCTTCTGCTTCTTCCTCTCGGTTTTAGCAGCACATCGTTCAGTCCGAGCGTTTTCACGCTCTTCCTGTACGGACTCCGCAGCCGCTGCCTTCTGGGTAGCGACCTCCCTCTGATGGAGATGATGCACCGTGTTTAACGACAACATCGCCACCTCCTGACTCAGGCCAGCAAGCAACCGATGAAAATTGTCTTGCCATTGACCGAAGGCCTCCTGTCCGGCTTCATAGGAAGTGAAGTCGGCGGGAGGGAACGAAGGAGGGCGGTTCAGTCGCAAGACTAGACGCCCCTCCTCTGCGGTCTCGGGTGGGAGATCCGGGGTCTGAGCTGGCTTCGGCGTTTTCTTTGCCGGAGCCTTGGTCTTACCGGTCTGGGTTAGAGTCTGCGACTCATCATCCGGAACCAGGTTACTCTCGGGGAACTCCTCCGCGAAGGACCCCATCGTGCTGGAGTTCGGATCCTCCGGATCAGACCGAGGTGGCCTGCCCTGGGGACCCTTTTTCCAGTCAGTCGTATGAGAGGTGAATGCCGGTCCTTTATAGCCCGGATCCGCCTTCTCCATAACGGATTTCCTTTCATCCGTTTTGGCCTTCTTAGAGTTGGCCTGCTCGGAAGACCCACTAGGTCTCTTCTGAGCGTGCCGCACCTTTCGCGTGCTGGTACGCTTCTGGTACTCTTCGAATTCATCGAAGAGCTCACCTTCCGGAACCCGGTTGTAGTTGCCGTCCGGGTTTACTTTGTAAAACACCCGGACCTTTCCTCTCTCGTTGGTGCCAAAATCCACCTCGAGATTCTCGTTCCGGCCCACTACTGGAGGGAAGTGGGCGTAGACTTCCTGATGGGCTGTCTGGATGCGTTCCGGTGCGACATCCAGAGCCAACCCGTGCTGCTTAGCAAGATGCCTGATGATATCGGCTCTCGTGTAGAACCAGCCACCATTCGGACAACCCTTGCTCTGCTTTGGACCCACACTCAAGCAGTCATACCGCATGTAGTGACGCAAATGAAAGCGGGTCACATGTCTTGCGTACCGAACCTTGCTAGGCCAAGTTCGGGGCGTTCCCAGTGTCTCGTCGATGTTGAGACAAGGCTCAAAGGGGCACTTGCTAAATGGATGCCATCTAGACATAGCCCATGCCAACTTAGCTTTCTGGAAGATTGAATGGTACTTGGTACTACCATTGCGAACCTTGTCCAGGAGCTCAAAGTGGTACAATTGTACCGACTTCTCGAGTGGATCGGTCTTAATCCACTCCTCGTCATCGGAGAGACCGTCAGGACCCACCTCTTCCGGAATGTGTGAGGCCCGTTTGTCCTTGACACAGTCATTCACACACATGGGTTTAAAATATTTAAACCCACTTGCAGCATTGGCTCGGAGTGCATTCCGGACCAGAACCTGAAGTTCGTCGTCCGGGAGAGAATTTTCATCCAATCCCTTCAGAACCGCTTCTACCTCCTCATCGGATCGACCCCCCTTCCGAGAGGTCACCTTGATGGTCTCTCGTAGGTATTGGTCCCTCCGATTGGCCTTTTCCATTTGACTAGTGTCTGCAGACCTAGCCGCGGCTGTGTTCTGTTGGATCATTTCACCCTCCAGAGTGGCATCCAGAATGGACTCTTTGGTCTTCTGCTCCATACTCCGAGCCAGCTTCATTGCTGGCGTCAGATGTCTCCTCTTCTCCCGCCGGCTATGCACGGTCTTGAATTCCGCTGCAGTTTGCAGGTCGTACTCCAAGGCCGCGATAAGTTCGGGACGTCCCTCGGACTCAGCAACTAAGCGAGCCGTCTCTGAATGTTTGGTAAGATCCTCCATTGCAGCCGTTAGGCGATCTGGGAACCAAGCCGGGAACCTGGCAGACAACTCGTCCAGCCCCCGGAAGGTTCGCATTTGGAACAGATCGAAGGATCTGACCTCTGTGGCGCTCATCTGTTCGATGATAGCACCTCGGAGCAGGGATGGGACGTCGGCTTCCTCCTTATCCCATGCGTCATGGCGATGTGGAGCGAGGATTTGCACCCCCGATCCAGTCGGACCACCACCTGCAGCCTGATCCAGTTTCCCGGCTTCCTCTGAAATGTCCATGGTATTGGATGGTTCCAGAGCAGGCTCGGTCGACTGTGGAGGAGTATCCACTCGGACGGGTACCTCTTTTGGAAGAGGTAACTCCACCCGAACGGGTACCTCCTTCCTTGGCTCCAGGGGAGTCTCGAGGTTGAATGTGATGCCAGACAGCACATCCTGCACTACCTGGACCGTATGGGCTGCGGATGCTGTATCCATAGCTTCCTCGGTCCGAGGTGCCTCGGGGGGGAACTACCGTTTTAGGACGGGCTCCCCCATGTCCCTTCGTACTAGCCATCGCAGCGGCTGTAGCAGCTACTGCTGAGCTGTTGTCTAACCCTCGCGAGAAGGACAACACGTCAACGGCTGAGGTCGGAGCAGCTGTTGTTACAACTGCCTTCCCACTACCTTTCCCCTTGGCCGGAATCGGTAGGTTGGACTTACTGGGACCCGGAGTCTTGACAGTTTTCGTGCTGTCAGACGTCGGCCCCTTCCCTGGCTGGTCCTTAGCTCCAGGCTTCGGATCAGCTTTCTTTTGACCCTTAGGCGCCTTCGTAGCAGGAGCCTTGGGGTCCACCGTCTTCGGATCCTTGGAGGCCGCTGCAGTGGCAGCCTTGGAACCCGGCTTCTTTGTACTCACAGTACTTTCCTTCTTCAGAGCGGGCTTTTTAGGCTCGTCCTTTCCCGGAGGCTTCTTTCCCACACCAGAGTGTTTGATAGCCTTAGTGCTAGCCTTAGTATCGGCCGACTTGGACCGATCTCGGGTAGCACCCTTCCCACCGCGCGTCCTCGGACCCGAAGTGTCGGAATCACTTCCACTCCCCATAGACAGTTTGCGAGCAACCGTCTGCTTGAGGTTCGGTGATATGCTGAGACTGCATATCCGGGAGGGACGTGCAGTCGTCTCGGAAGGCTCCACCGCTACCTGGGTGTAGGCGAGTCCTCGCAGCACTCCGGAGTCCTCGCTGCCGTCCGGCGACGGGGACTTTCGGATCGGGGACACGGCCGGATCTACACGGAGTTCCGACAGTGTCTGGCTCAACTCATCACCACTAGGGCTCTGAGCATCCATTGCCTCCTCGGTGGCGGATGCCACCTCGGAGTGTCCGGAAAGTTCGGATTGACGGAGCTGTTGCTCGGCCATCCTCACTTCGTCAAAGTGTCTTTCGACGGGAGTTTGACGGGGAAAACACTAGTTCCCCGTCTCCCTCTTTGCCTCAGACGCACCAGGAAAGAGTACTCACTGCTTACAACTCTTTAACTGACTTTTCTCCTCTTCTAGCCGCCCAAAACACCAACTTCCACGCTGCCGACCAACACCGCTATTGACCGGGGCGAGCCCAAAATCAATATGGCGTTCCCTCGCTTTTGTTTTTAAAACAAAGCGCATGCGCAGCGTCTCGCGTGATTGGACGCGATCCCGTTACCCGGTGTGACCCAATTACTGTTTAATCAGGTCACGACCTTTCCCGCCCGCAGCTCGGGCTCGGGGGATCACACTGCTACGTAGGCGGCTCACAAAAGTCAAAATATACTTCGAATAAAGAGCTCATCAGGAGTATTAGTGGATATTTATGGGAAATCGAAGATTACCCCACCGGATTATCCGTCCACCACCCTCGGGGAGCACTCTTACATTCTTTTCATTTTGACTTTGAGCGCCCCTGTTGGTAACATACATATAACATATAGGACAACACAGGACACCACACTCGTTGTGTAAACAAGCTAGGTTACGGCCCCTCTAGCCACCAGCCTTGGGCTTCGCCGAACGGGTTTCCCGTCCACCTCTCGTAACCTGGCCGAAGGACACTCGTTCTTAACTAAAACTCCAGCCTTGATTTTAGTTTTCCGTGCCCTTCTTCCTTCGCCTGCCGAGACTTTCTTTTTCACGGTCTTCCGGAGCTTCTTTTGTACCACTCTCTTAGGGGTATCCACTGACACCCCCTCCAAAGGTACAAATTTAGCGTCCGAAGTTCCCTTCTCCACCTCCGTTTCCGGGGTGAGCTCCCTTCCAGCCCAAGCACGCAACCGAGCCACATGGCTCGTCCGGATGCGTCCTGCTTCAGACTGAATCAACACAGTCGTTTGACTGATACATTTAACCACAGTGTGTGGTCCATCCCAGTTATTCGCCAGTTTGACGTTGCAGAGCGGTTCGTGTAGGCGGATCACTCTATCCCCCACTACGAATCATCGCAACTTCAATCCGGTGTCATAACCCACCTTCTGCCAATTCGCAGCTTTGAGCAAATGAGCCCTAACTGTTTCGTAGGCAAATTTGAACCTCTCCCATAGAGATTCCACAAATAGCACCGTACATGGTGCTTCCGGACTGATCCCTACCACCCCGAATACCAAATCCGCCGGCATGATCAAGTCCTCTCCGAACACCAAGAGGTTCGGTGTGCAATTTGTCGAAGTGTGGACCGTATTGTTATACGCATGCACCACAAATTCGCATTGATCATCCCAATCATCCATATGGGAGTTTACTAATGGCTTCAAAACCTGGATCAAGGTCCGATTGAACCGCTCCACCTGCCCGTCGGACTGTGGTCGGTACGGATTGGTCCGAGTTTTGCATATAGCCAACTGATGGCACATAGCTGCCCATAGTTTGGACTCAAATTCTCTCCCTTGATCGCTATGTAACATCAAAGGAGCCCCCAAATGGAGGATCCACCCCTTCACCAATGCTTCCGCACAAGTAGCAGCGGTATGATCCTCGAGTGGGTACACTCGGGTGTATTTCGTATAGTAGTCCGAGACCACCATCATACACGTATTACCTTTTGGAGTTGGTTTAACTCCACTGATAATGTCCACAGCTATTCGAGCAAATCTCACTCCGAATAGCTCTTGTTGCAGTGGCAATTTTCCTAATCCAGGACCAGGTTTGCCTAAACAACAGGCCGGACAGGTCTCGATCCACCTCAAAAGGTCGCCTGACATGCCGGGCCAGTAGTATCTCCGGCTTAGCCTTTCCAACGAGCGTTTCTTTCCGAAATGCCCACTAGTGGAATGGCCGTGGCAGTAGTACAGGATGTCTTTCCTCATAGCAGCAGGGATTACCATTTGTAACACCCTCCGCTTTCCGGGACAAGTCTTCCACCTGCACAACAACGAGTCTCGGACCTCCAGTTCGTGGAACTGAGCCAAGAAACGTCGCATTTCACGGTTTTCCAGCGATATTTCGGGTCTCACTGGACAGACCCCAGTAGGGACAAGCTCCCTCAGTCGTGCTATGGTAGGATCGGCCATCTGGTACGTCCTTATAGTGTCGGTGGACCAATCCAACAGGTTTTGCAACAACCCATCATAAGGCAAACGCACACTCGCTACCACAGCATTGTGAGCACCACAATCCCCACACTCCGGACGCACACAACGGCGTACCGGACGTCTACTCAGGCAGTCAGCATTAATATGCTTCGTGCCTGCTCGGTGCTGGATATGAGAGTTTTCCAGTCCAAACTCGCTGAGGTGATTCAACCACCGACCAATCATTCCCTCGGCGTCCTTAAAATTAAGAAGCCATCTCAAGGCCGAATGATCGGTACGGAGTGTGAAATTCCCTCCATATAAGAAGTGCCGAAACTTCTTCGTGTACACCACTACTGCGAGCAGCTCTCGCTTGGTAGTACAATAATTTCTCTGTGCCTTGTTCATACTGTTACTAGCGAACGCCAGCGGGACCTCTACTCCATCCTGGATTTGGGACAATGCGGCCCCGATGCTCTCATTGCTCGCATCAGTGTCAAGGATGAAATGCCCCTTCTCCGTAGGGTATCTCAGCACCGGGGTGGTTCGGAACAACGCCTTAATCTCTTTGAAGGCTTCATTCTGTTCCATCCCCCATGGGAAGCGTTCTTTTTTCCTCCCCGGAGTCCAATGACTCAACCGTTGTAATGGCTGAGACACCCTAGAGAATCCGGGGATGAAGTCCCTGTAATAGGAACAGAACCCTAAAAAGGATCTGATATCCTTTGGTCCTTTTGGAACTTCCCAAGTCTCCACAGTCTCCAACTTAGCCGGATCAGCCTGCACACCTTCGGTGGAGATGATCCGGCCCAAATAGACCATGGACTTCCGAAAAAGTTCACATTTCTTCGGCTTTAATGTCAAGCCATTGGACCGAATTCGCTCCAAAACCTCTCCGAGGTTCAACGCACACTCTTCAAAAGTCTTGCCAAAGACAATAACATCATCCAAGTATACCAAACATTTGCGCCACAACAGATCACTCAGAAGAGTTTCCATCATAGCCTCAAAAGTGGCCGGGGCGTTGCACAACCCGAAGGGCATCAGCTCAAACTGATACAGTCCAATGTGACTTGTAAAAGCCGTTTTCTCCTTATCCTCCTCCTTCATCCCGATCTGCCAATATCCGGACTGCAAATCCAGGGTGCAGAACCATTGGTTCCCACCCAAGGAGTCCAGAGTCTCATCAATCCGGGGGAGAGGATATGCATTTTTCTTGGTTACCCCATTCAGGCGCCTATAGTCGATACAAAATCGGATAGACCCGTCCTTCTTAGTAACCATCTGGACCGGGCTGGAACAGGGGCTAGTGCTAGGCACGATCACCTTCTGTTCCAACATGGTCTTCACTTGTTCCTCTACCACCGCTTTCTTACCCAAAGGCAAGCGTCGGTAAGGCATCTTGAAAGGCTGTGCATCACCCGTATTGATAGAATGCAACACTTTGTCGGTTCGGCCCAAAGGCTCCCCCTCCACCTGCCATGCATCCTGATACTTCACTACCAGCCTCCTTAGGGAATCGAGATCCCTCCGATCCGTCAAATCCGTTTCGGAGATCATTTTCTCAAGTCTCTCACTCAGATCGGTCGGAGAAGGGTCACCCTTCATGCTCACCTGTCCAGCAGGCATCACTGCCTCACTGGTGAACACCTTCCCCAGTATTGTATCTTTCCTTAGATACTTCGGTTCCGACCCGGGGTTAGAAACCGGCACAACGGTCCAAGCACCATCACCCACCAGGGTGTCCATGCCCGTCAAACCGATACTACCCAACATGGCCACATCCGGCTCCACAACTGCCTCTTCCTCTCTCCTAAGCCCCTTGCTTCGGACCAGCACGTCACACGTCTGTCCGGGAGGAATCTTTACAGTTTGGACCACCGTTGCCACTGTCGACACTTGTCGGAGCACACATTGCTCTACCGCACGGTACGGGTGCTCTATCAGGAGTACCCCTGTACCCGGATTCAGGACCGCGTCATACAACGCCGAAAAATCCAATCCGAGTATACCGTCGTCTGCAATATCCGCAATGGTGGGAGAAGCCACATACTCCTTCCCTCCAATTCGGAGCGGTATGAACGCGCGCCCATACGTCTGCATACTTGACCCGTCGGCCGAACAGGCGTTTACCCTCGTTTTGAAGTTATCACGACTATCCGGCATAAGAGCATAGAAGTTAGAGGAGATAAAGGAGTGGCTAGCTCCCGTATCTACTAAAAATTCGCCCGCTCTACCGGCCACAGTAACAGACACATACCACCGCCTCCCCCCCAGCGGAGACGGGTTTACAGTAAAGCGTTTAAAATCCTTCGGAGCAGCCAAATCAAGGCCATGTTTCTTCAAATGGTCGAAACATGGATGATCCGGGGAAAGCTGGGTACTCCCTACCCACACGGTGTCTGTGACAGCCGCAACTTCCTCGTTCCGATCCGTAATGGGCCTCCCTGCCTCATTGCCGGGCAACTGTTGGACTGGAATGTTAACCAGGCCGGCATCCGAGCCCCTCAAGCTCGAAGCCACCCCTGATTCCCTTCCTGTCTTCGGAATTTCACTAGGCTCTACCTCTCTGGTATGTTGGCGTACATCATATGCAGGGGTCGTCCGCTCGCCTTCTCGGACCACCCCCTCTAGTTTCCCTCCTTTCCGGGAACTTTCGGAGTCGGAGCCGTACACTCCGCAGCAAAGTGACCGATCTCCAGGCACCTATAGCACTTGGCGGTCCGCCGATTGATCTTCCTCCTGTTAGGCTGTGTAGCCCCCTGAATGGAAGTCGTCATCTTCTCAAACAGCGATGTGAAAAACGCTGCGTCCATTATCGGAGCTTTTGAGTCCGATGATTCCTTCTTCGGAGGAGGGTTTCCACCCCCTTCCGGCTTCCTATTTTTCCACGGCGTTTTAGAGGAATTCCCATTCCTCTTAAACTGAGCTGCCGAAGCTATCGCCCCCTCTTCCTCACTGCCCGAACCATCAGACTGCTCCGGAGAACACTCTATAATGGCCGAGGCCCGGGTGGGCACCCGGTCCCCTAACAGTGACTTCTTGAGAGCATGTATGTCGATGGCCTTAAAAAGGTCATCTAATGACGTATCAGCTCTCCAGGTATCATACACCACATGTTGTATTTCTGGGTCCCTCAGTCCAGCAACAAACTGAGAGAACAGTTCCTTAGAGAATAAGGCATCATGGATTCCTGAAGCTGGATGTACCTTCTTCAGGAGTCTCATCAGTGCAAGTCCGAAAACCCTCGGGGCCTCGTGCTTGCCTTGCACTCGCTTCTTAAAAGCAACCATCGGGTCAATCCGAGCGGAGTCTCCGTATAGGATAGTTCCGATCTCTACCAGTTGTTTGAAAGTGCCGCGGGGTCCGCATTCATCTTTCCACTGCTCCACGGCCATCAGGCCATCTCCCAAGCGCAATCCCTTACAGACATAAGGAATTGCATCCTGTTGATCCCACCCACTGAGGTTGATGTCCTCAACGGTGGCTCCCAACCACTCTTCCCAAGAGTTTTTCTGCCAGTAGGGAAAAGGCTCGCTAGCAATGCGTCTAGCAGCGTTGGATGACCCCCTAATCTTAGAGGTTATCGCCAGGCATTTAGAAATGGAAGCCGAGGCGTCCTTTTCTGTACCCACGTTGTGCAATCCGATCCCAGCTATTGCTGGGTTTGTATCGTACAACTCTTGCAACTCTGTACTCAGAATTGTTCTCCTTGGAGCCCTCCTCGGACTCTTTGTGCCCGGAGTCGTCCCCGGAGTAGCGCCTCTGGTAGGCACGTTATTCTGCCTCTCCAGATAGGTCTGGTAGGTACCATACGACACCAAATCCTTAGTGGGGTCCACACCTTGAGCGAACCACCAGTTTTTCTCCTGGTCAGTCATATACTGACACTGCTGAGCCAGAGCAAGCAATCGCTGATGCGCCGCTTTCTCTTTTTCCAGTTCCTTGGCCTGTCTATCAGCCTCCTCCTCTTGCTGTGCCTCCGCCAATTTAGCTTTCGCAGCTTCACCGGCCGCCCGGAGCCCTTCTTGTCGAGCTCTCAAAACCGCCGCCTCCTGCTCTGCTAATTCCTCAGCGAGGGCTGCATTTTCCTTCATGCGTTCCTGTTGCTGCTCAAGAGCAGCCTGCTGCTTGCGATACACATCTCGCCTCTCCAATTCCAAGTTTTTCTGTTCATTGAACAGTATGTTTGCTTGGCATTCTCGCCATTGCGACAAACTCGAGGGAGTTAAGTCGGTCTTGGCCGCCTTATCTTGTTCGGATGCTTTCTTCAAGCTTTCCGAATCCAGTTGCTGCTCATCCAGTTTCAACTGAGAACGTGGACTTCGCACCAACTCCGATAATGACCTTCCCCTGCCCGCCGTGTTTACACCCGTCGGAGCCGAAAAGACCTGCTTCGGAATTGGCCGGATACCACTGATACCCACCCTAGGTGAGTAATCACTCGCCCTACCTCTACCCCTTGCTCGGCCAACCTTTAGTGGTCGTCCTGGCGTTGAAGTAGACAAGGCACCTTCTACAGTCATCCCACGTCCCATAGGAAGATTTGGGGTGTCTGTAAAACTCCTGTAATGAGGACCTTTCGGACTGTCATTATCAGCGGAAGCATACGAGGTACTGCTATCCTGTATACTTTCCCTGGTCTCTGACAAAAATTTCTCCAAAGAAGTTCTTTTTGCCTTCAGAATGTCACATTCTGACAGTAGACTTTGGCGAGCCTCCCGTAAGTCTTCAGTGTCCCGAACAAGTTCTGATCGGGTCTCCTCTGCTTCATGGATGACGGCATCTCGGGCCGCACAAATCTGATTCAGATCAGTGTTCGCCTGAACAAAGTCGGAACGGAGTCCCTGTAGATCAGCTTGTTTCTGATCGAACTCCACTCGAACCCTGCTAAGTGATTGCACCAGCTTCTCGTTCTCCTCCAACAAAGTTGAAAGCCTTGCGTCTTTCTCCTTGATTTTGGAAGCTCTATGGGTGACTGCACCTTCCAATGCAATCAGACTGCTTTTCCATTCATTCGACTGTTTCTGAATGGTCAACAACTCCATTTGGGCCATTTGCACACGCTCCTGTATTCTGGCCTCTCTCATGTCGTCGAAACGACGTTCCTCCAAGATAGTAGCCCTCCGTGGATTCGGAGCGGCTGATCTTGACCCACCAACGTTGAACATTGACAGGCTCATTTCATCTAATGAGTAATTCATTATTCCGGGAACCTGGTGTCCCAAAAATGCGCTTGTCCTGGATGGAACATTCGCACTCCTGTGGGTATCTGCCTCCTTCACGGCATCTAACCCCTCCGGGGATGAGGCTGACGCCTCATCGGGAGACCTCGCTGCTCCGTCCAGAGCAGGAGGTCTGTGCTACTGCACAGGCTAACCTGCGTTTCACTCAGAACTGGTCACGGCACCAGTGTAATAAACGATACTTTGTCTCTTTATGATATTGGTAGAGTATCAATTAAAGAACAAAGTCGACACAGTTCGGATCAAGTGTTACAGGTTGCAAATCAGGTTTATTCAGAGAACCTAGACAAGCAGTATCTATGTGTGCGAACTCCCTATAGAGTTCGGAACGGGTCAGTAGGCTAATCAGCCGTATTGATCACAGGGTCTCCTTGCCAGCGTGGCTCAGAGTAACCAACGAGTACCGCCAGATGCTGGGTATATATAGGCAGCCAGCCTGCGCGCGCACACGCAGACCGGAAGCCTATAGCGACCTCTGTCCATACCCCAAGCCCGAGGTAGGTGCTGCCACCTACCGTCGGACTGAAGGGTTCGGACTGAGCTCGCAACACAACATCCAACAGCACTCGTCATATAACATACCCGTATAACCCTAGCCCCTACACATGCAAAAAGCCAACATCTCATAGATACCTTCTCAATTACAGATCACATACTCTACTTGCACCATCTCCTGACAAAATCTAGACACGCTATAAGGCAATGTAGTTGGCATCCTTGCCACTAGGTGTCATACCAGTGCTATATTCCAACCACATCCCTGTAGGATGAAAGAGTGGGGATAGGCAAACACAGCACAACAGGCCAATTGAAATATGCAATGCTACAGGGGAACAAAGATGGTCTTTACAGGGCTTCTTCGCAAGGTAGAATGGCACTGAAATTCAGAGAAAACACACTTTAAACTGAGTCTTGAACAAGCGCCGGTCTCAAATGATTATCGTTTATCTTTGCGTTCTTAAGATAACGCAAAGAATAATTTGGTGGTCGTAAACTTGAGACTTTAAGACTTTTAAGACTATGAGATTAAGATGGCCCAGAGAATAATGTCCGCATTCGGCCGGGGTCATGTCCATATGAGCGATTTGGATAGCGGAAAGGCCCAAACGGCACTTCACCCAATTCGTACACCGAAAATCCTAGCGTATCAGCCCAACTCCCGTACAAGCCGCACCCCGACTTTGACCCGATCCTATAAGCCGTACTAGCGATCTGATTCTGGGGACTTTTATACTGTACTATGGGAGCAAAAACTCTCGTATAAGCCACAGCCTGACTCTGTGCCGATCCCATGAGCCGCACTAGCCATCAGATCCGAGTACAAGCCCGTGCCTATACGCCAGGTTTTACGGTATTCAGCAACTGGCAATTTGCAATAGCAATTGGCAAGTAGCATGGTGTACTGGCCTGCCATTGAGGAAACAAGATGGCTGCCAGCTGCCTGGAATGGCATCACAACCAGTGATGGTGGTCTAGTGAACTGATAGAGCACTAACATGCACCTTCACAAGTTGAACCTGGACTGTACCAATACATAGTAGCCTGAGTTTCACAGAAAAGGTGTCTTAAGACAGTACTAGATAGTGAGGCCAGTATGGCTGTCGGGAGGGGATTTCTTTTTCCTTCATTTGTGTCCAGTTCTCATCTCATTTGATGGTGAATTGAGTTTCTAGGTTTCATGCAGCTTATAATGCGCTTCATGCATGCAAAAAGCCAACATCTCATAGATACCTTCTCAATTACAGATCACATACTCTACTTGCACCATCTCCTGACAAAATCTAGAACCGCTATAAGGCAATGTAGTTGGCATCCTTGCCACTAGGTGTCATACCAGTGCTATATTCCAACCACATCCCTGTAGGATGAAAGAGTGGGGATAGGCAAACACAGCACAACAGGCCAATTGAAATATGCAATGCTACAGGGGAACAAAGATGGTCTTTACAGGGCTTCTTCGCAAGGTAGAATGGCACTGAAATTCAGAGAAAACACACTTTAAACTGAGTCTTGAACAAGCGCCGGTCTCAAATGATTATCGTTTATCTTTGCGTTCTTAAGATAACGCAAAGAATAATTTGGTGGTCGTAAACTTGAGACTTTAAGACTTTTAAGACTATGAGATTAAGATGGCCCAGAGAATAATGTCCGCATTCGGCCGGGGTCATGTCCATATGAGCGATTTGGATAGCGGAAAGGCCCAAACGGCACTTCACCCAATTCGTACACCGAAAATCCTAGCGTATCAGCCCAACTCCCGTACAAGCCGCACCCCGACTTTGACCCGATCCTATAAGCCGTACTAGCGATCTGATTCTGGGGACTTTTATACTGTACTATGGGAGCAAAAACTCTGGTATAAGCCACAGCCTGACTCTGTGCCGATCCCATGAGCCGCACTAGCCATCAGATCCGAGTACAAGCCCGTGCCTATACGCCAGGTTTTACGGTATTCAGCAACTGGCAATTTGCAATAGCAATTGGCAAGTAGCATGGTGTACTGGCCTGCCATTGAGGAAACAAGATGGCTGCCAGCTGCCTGGAATGGCATCACAACCAGTGATGGTGGTCTAGTGAACTGATAGAGCACTAACATGCACCTTCACAAGTTGAACCTGGACTGTACCAATACATAGTAGCCTGAGTTTCACAGAAAAGGTGTCTTAAGACAGTACTAGATAGTGAGGCGAGTATGGCTGTCGGGAGGGGATTTCTTTTTCCTTCATTTGTGTCCAGTTCTCATCTCATTTGATGGTGAATTGAGTTTCTAGGTTTCATGCAGCTTATAATGCGCTTCATGCATGCAAAAAGCCAACATCTCATAGATACCTTCTCAATTACAGATCACATACTCTACTTGCACCATCTCCTGACAAAATCTAGAACCGCTATAAGGCAATGTAGTTGGCATCCTTGCCACTAGGTGTCATACCAGTGCTATATTCCAACCACATCCCTGTAGGATGAAAGAGTGGGGATAGGCAAACACAGCACAACAGGCCAATTGAAATATGCAATGCTACAGGGGAACAAAGATGGTCTTTACAGGGCTTCTTCGCAAGGTAGAATGGCACTGAAATTCAGAGAAAACACACTTTAAACTGAGTCTTGAACAAGCGCCGGTCTCAAATGATTATCGTTTATCTTTGCGTTCTTAAGATAACGCAAAGAATAATTTGGTGGTCGTAAACTTGAGACTTTAAGACTTTTAAGACTATGAGATTAAGATGGCCCAGAGAATAATGTCCGCATTCGGCCGGGGTCATGTCCATATGAGCGATTTGGATAGCGGAAAGGCCCAAACGGCACTTCACCCAATTCGTACACCGAAAATCCTAGCGTATCAGCCCAACTCCCGTACAAGCCGCACCCCGACTTTGACCCGATCCTATAAGCCGTACTAGCGATCTGATTCTGGGGACTTTTATACTGTACTATGGGAGCAAAAACTCTGGTATAAGCCACAGCCTGACTCTGTGCCGATCCCATGAGCCGCACTAGCCATCAGATCCGAGTACAAGCCCCTGCCTATACGCCAGGTTTTACGGTATTCAGCAACTGGCAATTTGCAATAGCAATTGGCAAGTAGCATGGTGTACTGGCCTGCCATTGAGGAAACAAGATGGCTGCCAGCTGCCTGGAATGGCATCACAACCAGTGATGGTGGTCTAGTGAACTGATAGAGCACTAACATGCACCTTCACAAGTTGAACCTGGACTGTACCAATACATAGTAGCCTGAGTTTCACAGAAAAGGTGTCTTAAGACAGTACTAGATAGTGAGGCCAGTATGGCTGTCGGGAGGGGATTTCTTTTTCCTTCATTTGTGTCCAGTTCTCATCTCATTTGATGGTGAATTGAGTTTCTAGGTTTCATGCAGCTTATAATGCGCTTCATGCATGCAAAAAGCCAACATCTCATAGATACCTTCTCAATTACAGATCACATACTCTACTTGCACCATCTCCTGACAAAATCTAGAACCGCTATAAGGCAATGTAGTTGGCATCCTTGCCACTAGGTGTCATACCAGTGCTATATTCCAACCACATCCCTGTAGGATGAAAGAGTGGGGATAGGCAAACACAGCACAACAGGCCAATTGAAATATGCAATGCTACAGGGGAACAAAGATGGTCTTTACAGGGCTTCTTCGCAAGGTAGAATGGCACTGAAATTCAGAGAAAACACACTTTGGACTGAGTCTTGAACAAGCGCCGGTCTCAAATGATTATCGTTTATCTTTGCGTTCTTAAGATAACGCAAAGAATAATTTGGTGGTCGTAAACTTGAGACTTTAAGACTTTTAAGACTATGAGATTAAGATGGCCCAGAGAATAATGTCCGCATTCGGCCGGGGTGATGTCCATATGAGTGATTTGGATAGCGGAAAGGCCCAAACGGCACTTCACCCAATTCGTACACCGAAAATCCTAGCGTATCAGCCCAACTCCCGTACAAGCCGCACCCCGACTTTGACCAGATCCTATAAGCCGTACTAGCGATCTGATTCTGGGGACTTTTATACTGTACTATGGGAGCAAAAACTCTGGTATAAGCCACAGCCTGACTCTGTGCCGATCCCATGAGCCGCACTAGCCATCAGATCCGAGTACAAGCCCGTGCCTATACGCCAGGTTTTACGGTATTCAGCAACTGGCAATTTGCAATAGCAATTGGCAAGTAGCATGGTGTACTGGCCTGCCATTGAGGAAACAAGATGGCTGCCAGCTGCCTGGAATGGCATTACAACCAGTGATGGTGGTCTAGTGAACTGATAGAGCACTAACATGCACCTTCACAAGTTGAACCTGGACTGTACCAATACATAGTAGCCTGAGTTTCACAGAAAAGGTGTCTTAAGACAGTACTAGATAGTGAGGCCAGTATGGCTGTCGGGAGGGGATTTCTTTTTCCTTCATTTGTGTCCAGTTCTCATCTCATTTGATGGTGAATTGAGTTTCTAGGTTTCATGCAGCTTATAATGTGCTTCATGCATGCTAAAAGCCAACATCTCATAGATACCTTCTCAATTACAGATCACATACTCTACTTGCACCATCTCCTGACAAAATCTAGAACCGCTATAAGGCAATGTAGTTGGCATCCTTGCCACTAGGTGTCATACCAGTGCTATATTCCAACCACATCCCTGTAGGATGAAAGAGTGGGGATAGGCAAACACAGCACAACAGGCCAATTGAAATATGCAATGCTACAGGGGAACAAAGATGGTCTTTACAGGGCTTCTTCGCAAGGTAGAATGGCACTGAAATTCAGAGAAAACACACTTTAAACTGAGTCTTGAACAAGCGCCGGTCTCAAATGATTATCGTTTATCTTTGCATTCTTAAGATAACGCAAAGAATAATTTGGTGGTCTTAAACTTGAGACTTTAAGACTTTTAAGACTATGAGATTAAGATGGCCCAGAGAATAATGTCCGCATTCGGCCGGGGTGATGTCCATATGAGCGATTTGGATAGCGGAAAGGCCCAAACGGCACTTCACCCAATTCGTACACCGAAAATCCTAGCGTATCAGCCCAACTCCCGTACAAGCCGCACCCCGACTTTGACCCGATCCTATAAGCCGTACTAGCGATCTGATTCTGGGGACTTTTATACTGTACTATGGGAGCAAAAACTCTGGTATAAGCCACAGCCTGACTCTGTGCCGATCCCATGAGCCGCACTAGCCATCAGATCCGAGTACAAGCCCGTGCCTATACGCCAGGTTTTACGGTATTCAGCAACTGGCAATTTGCAATAGCAATTGGCAAGTAGCATGGTGTACTGGCCTGCCATTGAGGAAACAAGATGGCTGCCAGCTGCCTGGAATGGCATCACAACCAGTGATGGTGGTCTAGTGAACTGATAGAGCACTAACATGCACCTTCACAAGTTGAACCTGGACTGTACCAATACATAGTAGCCTGAGTTTCACAGAAAAGGTGTCTTAAGACAGTACTAGATAGTGAGGCGAGTATGGCTGTCGGGAGGGGATTTCTTTTTCCTTCATTTGTGTCCAGTTCTCATCTCATTTGATGGTGAATTGAGTTTCTAGGTTTCATGCAGCTTATAATGCGCTTCATGCATGCAAAAAGCCAACATCTCATAGATACCTTCTCAATTACAGATCACATACTCTACTTGCACCATCTCCTGACAAAATCTAGAACCGCTATAAGGCAATGTAGTTGGCATCCTTGCCACTAGGTGTCATACCAGTGCTATATTCCAACCACATCCCTGTAGGATGAAAGAGTGGGGATAGGCAAACACAGCACAACAGGCCAATTGAAATATGCAATGCTACAGGGGAACAAAGATGGTCTTTACAGGGCTTCTTCGCAAGGTAGAATGGCACTGAAATTCAGAGAAAACACACTTTGGACTGAGTCTTGAACAAGCGCCGGTCTCAAATGATTATCGTTTATCTTTGCGTTCTTAAGATAACGCAAAGAATAATTTGGTGGTCGTAAACTTGAGACTTTAAGACTTTTAAGACTATGAGATTAAGATGGCCCAGAGAATAATGTCCGCATTCGGCCGGGGTGATGTCCATATTAGCGATTTGGATAGCGGAAAGGCCCAAACGGCACTTCACCCAATTCGTACACCAAAAATCCTAGCGTATCAGCCCAACTCCCGTACAAGCCGCACCCCGACTTTGACCCGATCCTATAAGCCGTACTAGCGATCTGATTCTGGGGACTTTTATACTGTACTATGGGAGCAAAAACTCTGGTATAAGCCACAGCCTGACTCTGTGCCGATCCCATGAGCCGCACTAGCCATCAGATCCGAGTACAAGCCCGTGCCTATACGCCAGGTTTTACGGTATTCAGCAACTGGCAATTTGCAATAGCAATTGGCAAGTAGCATGGTGTACTGGCCTGCCATTGAGGAAACAAGATGGCTGCCAGCTGCCTGGAATGGCATCACAACCAGTGATGGTGGTCTAGTGAACTGATAGAGCACTAACATGCACCTTCACAAGTTGAACCTGGACTGTACCAATACATAGTAGCCTGAGTTTCACAGAAAAGGTGTCTTAAGACAGTACTAGATAGTGAGGCGAGTATGGCTGTCGGGAGGGGATTTCTTTTTCCTTCATTTGTGTCCAGTTCTCATCTCATTTGATGGTGAATTGAGTTTCTAGGTTTCATGCAGCTTATAATGCGCTTCATGCATGCAAAAAGCCAACATCTCATAGATACCTTCTCAATTACAGATCACATACTCTACTTGCACCATCTCCTGACAAAATCTAGAACCGCTATAAGGCAATGTAGTTGGCATCCTTGCCACTAGGTGTCATACCAGTGCTATATTCCAACCACATCCCTGTAGGATGAAAGAGTGGGGATAGGCAAACACAGCACAACAGGCCAATTGAAATATGCAATGCTACAGGGGAACAAAGATGGTCTTTACAGGGCTTCTTCGCAAGGTAGAATGGCACTGAAATTCAGAGAAAACACACTTTGGACTGAGTCTTGAACAAGCGCCGGTCTCAAATGATTATCGTTTATCTTTGCGTTCTTAAGATAACGCAAAGAATAATTTGGTGGTCGTAAACTTGAGACTTTAAGACTTTTAAGACTATGAGATTAAGATGGCCCAGAGAATAATGTCCGCATTCGGCCGGGGTGATGTCCATATTAGCGATTTGGATAGCGGAAAGGCCCAAACGGCACTTCACCCAATTCGTACACCAAAAATCCTAGCGTATCAGCCCAACTCCCGTACAAGCCGCACCCCGACTTTGACCCGATCCTATAAGCCGTACTAGCGATCTGATTCTGGGGACTTTTATACTGTACTATGGGAGCAAAAACTCTGGTATAAGCCACAGCCTGACTCTGTGCCGATCCCATGAGCCGCACTAGCCATCAGATCCGAGTACAAGCCCGTGCCTATACGCCAGGTTTTACGGTATTCAGCAACTGGCAATTTGCAATAGCAATTGGCAAGTAGCATGGTGTACTGGCCTGCCATTGAGGAAACAAGATGGCTGCCAGCTGCCTGGAATGGCATCACAACCAGTGATGGTGGTCTAGTGAACTGATAGAGCACTAACATGCACCTTCACAAGTTGAACCTGGACTGTACCAATACATAGTAGCCTGAGTTTCACAGAAAAGGTGTCTTAAGACAGTACTAGATAGTGAGGCGAGTATGGCTGTCGGGAGGGGATTTCTTTTTCCTTCATTTGTGTCCAGTTCTCATCTCATTTGATGGTGAATTGAGTTTCTAGGTTTCATGCAGCTTATAATGCGCTTCATGCATGCAAAAAGCCAACATCTCATAGATACCTTCTCAATTACAGATCACATACTCTACTTGCACCATCTCCTGACAAAATCTAGAACCGCTATAAGGCAATGTAGTTGGCATCCTTGCCACTAGGTGTCATACCAGTGCTATATTCCAACCACATCCCTGTAGGATGAAAGAGTGGGGATAGGCAAACACAGCACAACAGGCCAATTGAAATATGCAATGCTACAGGGGAACAAAGATGGTCTTTACAGGGCTTCTTCGCAAGGTAGAATGGCACTGAAATTCAGAGAAAACACACTTTAAACTGAGTCTTGAACAAGCGCCGGTCTCAAATGATTATCGTTTATCTTTGCGTTCTTAAGATAACGCAAAGAATAATTTGGTGGTCGTAAACTTGAGACTTTAAGACTTTTAAGACTATGAGATTAAGATGGCCCAGAGAATAATGTCCGCATTCGGCCGGGGTGATGTCCATATTAGCGATTTGGATAGCGGAAAGGCCCAAACGGCACTTCACCCAATTCGTACACCAAAAATCCTAGCGTATCAGCCCAACTCCCGTACAAGCCGCACCCCGACTTTGACCCGATCCTATAAGCCGTACTAGCGATCTGATTCTGGGGACTTTTATACTGTACTATGGGAGCAAAAACTCTGGTATAAGCCACAGCCTGACTCTGTGCCGATCCCATGAGCCGCACTAGCCATCAGATCCGAGTACAAGCCCGTGCCTATACGCCAGGTTTTACGGTATTCAGCAACTGGCAATTTGCAATAGCAATTGGCAAGTAGCATGGTGTACTGGCCTGCCATTGAGGAAACAAGATGGCTGCCAGCTGCCTGGAATGGCATCACAACCAGTGATGGTGGTCTAGTGAACTGATAGAGCACTAACATGCACCTTCACAAGTTGAACCTGGACTGTACCAATACATAGTAGCCTGAGTTTCACAGAAAAGGTGTCTTAAGACAGTACTAGATAGTGAGGCGAGTATGGCTGTCGGGAGGGGATTTCTTTTTCCTTCATTTGTGTCCAGTTCTCATCTCATTTGATGGTGAATTGAGTTTCTAGGTTTCATGCAGCTTATAATGCGCTTCATGCATGCAAAAAGCCAACATCTCATAGATACCTTCTCAATTACAGATCACATACTCTACTTGCACCATCTCCTGACAAAATCTAGAACCGCTATAAGGCAATGTAGTTGGCATCCTTGCCACTAGGTGTCATACCAGTGCTATATTCCAACCACATCCCTGTAGGATGAAAGAGTGGGGATAGGCAAACACAGCACAACAGGCCAATTGAAATATGCAATGCTACAGGGGAACAAAGATGGTCTTTACAGGGCTTCTTCGCAAGGTAGAATGGCACTGAAATTCAGAGAAAACACACTTTGGACTGAGTCTTGAACAAGCGCCGGTCTCAAATGATTATCGTTTATCTTTGCGTTCTTAAGATAACGCAAAGAATAATTTGGTGGTCGTAAACTTGAGACTTTAAGACTTTTAAGACTATGAGATTAAGATGGCCCAGAGAATAATGTCCGCATTCGGCCGGGGTGATGTCCATATTAGCGATTTGGATAGCGGAAAGGCCCAAACGGCACTTCACCCAATTCGTACACCAAAAATCCTAGCGTATCAGCCCAACTCCCGTACAAGCCGCACCCCGACTTTGACCCGATCCTATAAGCCGTACTAGCGATCTGATTCTGGGGACTTTTATACTGTACTATGGGAGCAAAAACTCTGGTATAAGCCACAGCCTGACTCTGTGCCGATCCCATGAGCCGCACTAGCCATCAGATCCGAGTACAAGCCCGTGCCTATACGCCAGGTTTTACGGTATTCAGCAACTGGCAATTTGCAATAGCAATTGGCAAGTAGCATGGTGTACTGGCCTGCCATTGAGGAAACAAGATGGCTGCCAGCTGCCTGGAATGGCATCACAACCAGTGATGGTGGTCTAGTGAACTGATAGAGCACTAACATGCACCTTCACAAGTTGAACCTGGACTGTACCAATACATAGTAGCCTGAGTTTCACAGAAAAGGTGTCTTAAGACAGTACTAGATAGTGAGGCGAGTATGGCTGTCGGGAGGGGATTTCTTTTTCCTTCATTTGTGTCCAGTTCTCATCTCATTTGATGGTGAATTGAGTTTCTAGGTTTCATGCAGCTTATAATGCGCTTCATGCATGCAAAAAGCCAACATCTCATAGATACCTTCTCAATTACAGATCACATACTCTACTTGCACCATCTCCTGACAAAATCTAGAACCGCTATAAGGCAATGTAGTTGGCATCCTTGCCACTAGGTGTCATACCAGTGCTATATTCCAACCACATCCCTGTAGGATGAAAGAGTGGGGATAGGCAAACACAGCACAACAGGCCAATTGAAATATGCAATGCTACAGGGGAACAAAGATGGTCTTTACAGGGCTTCTTCGCAAGGTAGAATGGCACTGAAATTCAGAGAAAACACACTTTAAACTGAGTCTTGAACAAGCGCCGGTCTCAAATGATTATCGTTTATCTTTGCGTTCTTAAGATAACGCAAAGAATAATTTGGTGGTCGTAAACTTGAGACTTTAAGACTTTTAAGACTATGAGATTAAGATGGCCCAGAGAATAATGTCCGCATTCGGCCGGGGTGATGTCCATATGAGCGATTTGGATAGCGGAAAGGCCCAAACGGCACTTCACCCAATTCGTACACCGAAAATCCTAGCGTATCAGCCCAACTCCCGTACAAGCCGCACCCCGACTTTGACCCGATCCTATAAGCCGTACTAGCGATCTGATTCTGGGGACTTTTATACTGTACTATGGGAGCAAAAACTCTGGTATAAGCCACAGCCTGACTCTGTGCCGATCCCATGAGCCGCACTAGCCATCAGATCCGAGTACAAGCCCGTGCCTATACGCCAGGTTTTACGGTATTCAGCAACTGGCAATTTGCAATAGCAATTGGCAAGTAGCATGGTGTACTGGCCTGCCATTGAGGAAACAAGATGGCTGCCAGCTGCCTGGAATGGCATCACAACCAGTGATGGTGGTCTAGTGAACTGATAGAGCACTAACATGCACCTTCACAAGTTGAACCTGGACTGTACCAATACATAGTAGCCTGAGTTTCACAGAAAAGGTGTCTTAAGACAGTACTAGATAGTGAGGCGAGTATGGCTGTCGGGAGGGGATTTCTTTTTCCTTCATTTGTGTCCAGTTCTCATCTCATTTGATGGTGAATTGAGTTTCTAGGTTTCATGCAGCTTATAATGCGCTTCATGCATGCAAAAAGCCAACATCTCATAGATACCTTCTCAATTACAGATCACATACTCTACTTGCACCATCTCCTGACAAAATCTAGAACCGCTATAAGGCAATGTAGTTGGCATCCTTGCCACTAGGTGTCATACCAGTGCTATATTCCAACCACATCCCTGTAGGATGAAAGAGTGGGGATAGGCAAACACAGCACAACAGGCCAATTGAAATATGCAATGCTACAGGGGAACAAAGATGGTCTTTACAGGGCTTCTTCGCAAGGTAGAATGGCACTGAAATTCAGAGAAAACACACTTTGGACTGAGTCTTGAACAAGCGCCGGTCTCAAATGATTATCGTTTATCTTTGCGTTCTTAAGATAACGCAAAGAATAATTTGGTGGTCGTAAACTTGAGACTTTAAGACTTTTAAGACTATGAGATTAAGATGGCCCAGAGAATAATGTCCGCATTCGGCCGGGGTGATGTCCATATTAGCGATTTGGATAGCGGAAAGGCCCAAACGGCACTTCACCCAATTCGTACACCAAAAATCCTAGCGTATCAGCCCAACTCCCGTACAAGCCGCACCCCGACTTTGACCCGATCCTATAAGCCGTACTAGCGATCTGATTCTGGGGACTTTTATACTGTACTATGGGAGCAAAAACTCTGGTATAAGCCACAGCCTGACTCTGTGCCGATCCCATGAGCCGCACTAGCCATCAGATCCGAGTACAAGCCCGTGCCTATACGCCAGGTTTTACGGTATTCAGCAACTGGCAATTTGCAATAGCAATTGGCAAGTAGCATGGTGTACTGGCCTGCCATTGAGGAAACAAGATGGCTGCCAGCTGCCTGGAATGGCATCACAACCAGTGATGGTGGTCTAGTGAACTGATAGAGCACTAACATGCACCTTCACAAGTTGAACCTGGACTGTACCAATACATAGTAGCCTGAGTTTCACAGAAAAGGTGTCTTAAGACAGTACTAGATAGTGAGGCGAGTATGGCTGTCGGGAGGGGATTTCTTTTTCCTTCATTTGTGTCCAGTTCTCATCTCATTTGATGGTGAATTGAGTTTCTAGGTTTCATGCAGCTTATAATGCGCTTCATGCATGCAAAAAGCCAACATCTCATAGATACCTTCTCAATTACAGATCACATACTCTACTTGCACCATCTCCTGACAAAATCTAGAACCGCTATAAGGCAATGTAGTTGGCATCCTTGCCACTAGGTGTCATACCAGTGCTATATTCCAACCACATCCCTGTAGGATGAAAGAGTGGGGATAGGCAAACACAGCACAACAGGCCAATTGAAATATGCAATGCTACAGGGGAACAAAGATGGTCTTTACAGGGCTTCTTCGCAAGGTAGAATGGCACTGAAATTCAGAGAAAACACACTTTGGACTGAGTCTTGAACAAGCGCCGGTCTCAAATGATTATCGTTTATCTTTGCGTTCTTAAGATAACGCAAAGAATAATTTGGTGGTCGTAAACTTGAGACTTTAAGACTTTTAAGACTATGAGATTAAGATGGCCCAGAGAATAATGTCCGCATTCGGCCGGGGTGATGTCCATATTAGCGATTTGGATAGCGGAAAGGCCCAAACGGCACTTCACCCAATTCGTACACCAAAAATCCTAGCGTATCAGCCCAACTCCCGTACAAGCCGCACCCCGACTTTGACCCGATCCTATAAGCCGTACTAGCGATCTGATTCTGGGGACTTTTATACTGTACTATGGGAGCAAAAACTCTGGTATAAGCCACAGCCTGACTCTGTGCCGATCCCATGAGCCGCACTAGCCATCAGATCCGAGTACAAGCCCGTGCCTATACGCCAGGTTTTACGGTATTCAGCAACTGGCAATTTGCAATAGCAATTGGCAAGTAGCATGGTGTACTGGCCTGCCATTGAGGAAACAAGATGGCTGCCAGCTGCCTGGAATGGCATCACAACCAGTGATGGTGGTCTAGTGAACTGATAGAGCACTAACATGCACCTTCACAAGTTGAACCTGGACTGTACCAATACATAGTAGCCTGAGTTTCACAGAAAAGGTGTCTTAAGACAGTACTAGATAGTGAGGCGAGTATGGCTGTCGGGAGGGGATTTCTTTTTCCTTCATTTGTGTCCAGTTCTCATCTCATTTGATGGTGAATTGAGTTTCTAGGTTTCATGCAGCTTATAATGCGCTTCATGCATGCAAAAAGCCAACATCTCATAGATACCTTCTCAATTACAGATCACATACTCTACTTGCACCATCTCCTGACAAAATCTAGAACCGCTATAAGGCAATGTAGTTGGCATCCTTGCCACTAGGTGTCATACCAGTGCTATATTCCAACCACATCCCTGTAGGATGAAAGAGTGGGGATAGGCAAACACAGCACAACAGGCCAATTGAAATATGCAATGCTACAGGGGAACAAAGATGGTCTTTACAGGGCTTCTTCGCAAGGTAGAATGGCACTGAAATTCAGAGAAAACACACTTTAAACTGAGTCTTGAACAAGCGCCGGTCTCAAATGATTATCGTTTATCTTTGCGTTCTTAAGATAACGCAAAGAATAATTTGGTGGTCGTAAACTTGAGACTTTAAGACTTTTAAGACTATGAGATTAAGATGGCCCAGAGAATAATGTCCGCATTCGGCCGGGGTGATGTCCATATGAGCGATTTGGATAGCGGAAAGGCCCAAACGGCACTTCACCCAATTCGTACACCGAAAATCCTAGCGTATCAGCCCAACTCCCGTACAAGCCGCACCCCGACTTTGACCCGATCCTATAAGCCGTACTAGCGATCTGATTCTGGGGACTTTTATACTGTACTATGGGAGCAAAAACTCTGGTATAAGCCACAGCCTGACTCTGTGCCGATCCCATGAGCCGCACTAGCCATCAGATCCGAGTACAAGCCCGTGCCTATACGCCAGGTTTTACGGTATTCAGCAACTGGCAATTTGCAATAGCAATTGGCAAGTAGCATGGTGTACTGGCCTGCCATTGAGGAAACAAGATGGCTGCCAGCTGCCTGGAATGGCATCACAACCAGTGATGGTGGTCTAGTGAACTGATAGAGCACTAACATGCACCTTCACAAGTTGAACCTGGACTGTACCAATACATAGTAGCCTGAGTTTCACAGAAAAGGTGTCTTAAGACAGTACTAGATAGTGAGGCGAGTATGGCTGTCGGGAGGGGATTTCTTTTTCCTTCATTTGTGTCCAGTTCTCATCTCATTTGATGGTGAATTGAGTTTCTAGGTTTCATGCAGCTTATAATGCGCTTCATGCATGCAAAAAGCCAACATCTCATAGATACCTTCTCAATTACAGATCACATACTCTACTTGCACCATCTCCTGACAAAATCTAGAACCGCTATAAGGCAATGTAGTTGGCATCCTTGCCACTAGGTGTCATACCAGTGCTATATTCCAACCACATCCCTGTAGGATGAAAGAGTGGGGATAGGCAAACACAGCACAACAGGCCAATTGAAATATGCAATGCTACAGGGGAACAAAGATGGTCTTTACAGGGCTTCTTCGCAAGGTAGAATGGCACTGAAATTCAGAGAAAACACACTTTGGACTGAGTCTTGAACAAGCGCCGGTCTCAAATGATTATCGTTTATCTTTGCGTTCTTAAGATAACGCAAAGAATAATTTGGTGGTCGTAAACTTGAGACTTTAAGACTTTTAAGACTATGAGATTAAGATGGCCCAGAGAATAATGTCCGCATTCGGCCGGGGTGATGTCCATATTAGCGATTTGGATAGCGGAAAGGCCCAAACGGCACTTCACCCAATTCGTACACCAAAAATCCTAGCGTATCAGCCCAACTCCCGTACAAGCCGCACCCCGACTTTGACCCGATCCTATAAGCCGTACTAGCGATCTGATTCTGGGGACTTTTATACTGTACTATGGGAGCAAAAACTCTGGTATAAGCCACAGCCTGACTCTGTGCCGATCCCATGAGCCGCACTAGCCATCAGATCCGAGTACAAGCCCGTGCCTATACGCCAGGTTTTACGGTATTCAGCAACTGGCAATTTGCAATAGCAATTGGCAAGTAGCATGGTGTACTGGCCTGCCATTGAGGAAACAAGATGGCTGCCAGCTGCCTGGAATGGCATCACAACCAGTGATGGTGGTCTAGTGAACTGATAGAGCACTAACATGCACCTTCACAAGTTGAACCTGGACTGTACCAATACATAGTAGCCTGAGTTTCACAGAAAAGGTGTCTTAAGACAGTACTAGATAGTGAGGCGAGTATGGCTGTCGGGAGGGGATTTCTTTTTCCTTCATTTGTGTCCAGTTCTCATCTCATTTGATGGTGAATTGAGTTTCTAGGTTTCATGCAGCTTATAATGCGCTTCATGCATGCAAAAAGCCAACATCTCATAGATACCTTCTCAATTACAGATCACATACTCTACTTGCACCATCTCCTGACAAAATCTAGAACCGCTATAAGGCAATGTAGTTGGCATCCTTGCCACTAGGTGTCATACCAGTGCTATATTCCAACCACATCCCTGTAGGATGAAAGAGTGGGGATAGGCAAACACAGCACAACAGGCCAATTGAAATATGCAATGCTACAGGGGAACAAAGATGGTCTTTACAGGGCTTCTTCGCAAGGTAGAATGGCACTGAAATTCAGAGAAAACACACTTTAAACTGAGTCTTGAACAAGCGCCGGTCTCAAATGATTATCGTTTATCTTTGCGTTCTTAAGATAACGCAAAGAATAATTTGGTGGTCGTAAACTTGAGACTTTAAGACTTTTAAGACTATGAGATTAAGATGGCCCAGAGAATAATGTCCGCATTCGGCCGGGGTGATGTCCATATGAGCGATTTGGATAGCGGAAAGGCCCAAACGGCACTTCACCCAATTCGTACACCGAAAATCCTAGCGTATCAGCCCAACTCCCGTACAAGCCGCACCCCGACTTTGACCCGATCCTATAAGCCGTACTAGCGATCTGATTCTGGGGACTTTTATACTGTACTATGGGAGCAAAAACTCTGGTATAAGCCACAGCCTGACTCTGTGCCGATCCCATGAGCCGCACTAGCCATCAGATCCGAGTACAAGCCCCTGCCTATACGCCAGGTTTTACGGTATTCAGCAACTGGCAATTTGCAATAGCAATTGGCAAGTAGCATGGTGTACTGGCCTGCCATTGAGGAAACAAGATGGCTGCCAGCTGCCTGGAATGGCATCACAACCAGTGATGGTGGTCTAGTGAACTGATAGAGCACTAACATGCACCTTCACAAGTTGAACCTGGACTGTACCAATACATAGTAGCCTGAGTTTCACAGAAAAGGTGTCTTAAGACAGTACTAGATAGTGAGGCGAGTATGGCTGTCGGGAGGGGATTTCTTTTTCCTTCATTTGTGTCCAGTTCTCATCTCATTTGATGGTGAATTGAGTTTTTAGGTTTCATGCAGCTTATAATGCGCTTCATGCATGCAAAAAGCCAACATCTCATAGATACCTTCTCAATTACAGATCACATACTCTACTTGCACCATCTCCTGACAAAATCTAGAACCGCTATAAGGCAATGTAGTTGGCATCCTTGCCACTAGGTGTCATACCAGTGCTATATTCCAACCACATCCCTGTAGGATGAAAGAGTGGGGATAGGCAAACACAGCACAACAGGCCAATTGAAATATGCAATGCTACAGGGGAACAAAGATGGTCTTTACAGGGCTTCTTCGCAAGGTAGAATGGCACTGAAATTCAGAGAAAACACACTTTAAACTGAGTCTTGAACAAGCGCCGGTCTCAAATGATTATCGTTTATCTTTGCGTTCTTAAGATAACGCAAAGAATAATTTGGTGGTCGTAAACTTGAGACTTTAAGACTTTTAAGACTATGAGATTAAGATGGCCCAGAGAATAATGTCCGCATTCGGCCGGGGTCATGTCCATATGAGCGATTTGGATAGCGGAAAGGCCCAAACGGCACTTCACCCAATTCGTACACCGAAAATCCTAGCGTATCAGCCCAACTCCCGTACAAGCCGCACCCCGACTTTGACCCGATCCTATAAGCCGTACTAGCGATCTGATTCTGGGGACTTTTATACTGTACTATGGGAGCAAAAACTCTGGTATAAGCCACAGCCTGACTCTGTGCCGATCCCATGAGCCGCACTAGCCATCAGATCCGAGTACAAGCCCGTGCCTATACGCCAGGTTTTACGGTATTCAGCAACTGGCAATTTGCAATAGCAATTGGCAAGTAGCATGGTGTACTGGCCTGCCATTGAGGAAACAAGATGACTGCCAGCTGCCTGGAATGGCATCACAACCAGTGATGGTGGTCTAGTGAACTGATAGAGCACTAACATGCACCTTCACAAGTTGAACCTGGACTGTACCAATACATAGTAGCGTGAGTTTCACAGAAAAGGTGTCTTAAGACAGTACTAGATAGTGAGGCGAGTATGGCTGTCGGGAGGGGATTTCTTTTTCCTTCATTTGTGTCCAGTTCTCATCTCATTTGATGGTGAATTGAGTTTCTAGGTTTCATGCAGCTTATAATGCGCTTCATGCATGCAAAAAGCCAACATCTCATAGATACCTTCTCAATTACAGATCACATACTCTACTTGCACCATCTCCTGACAAAATCTAGAACCGCTATAAGGCAATGTAGTTGGCATCCTTGCCACTAGGTGTCATACCAGTGCTATATTCCAACCACATCCCTGTAGGATGAAAGAGTGGGGATAGGCAAACACAGCACAACAGGCCAATTGAAATATGCAATGCTACAGGGGAACAAAGATGGTCTTTACAGGGCTTCTTCGCAAGGTAGAATGGCACTGAAATTCAGAGAAAACACACTTTAAACTGAGTCTTGAACAAGCGCCGGTCTCAAATGATTATCGTTTATCTTTGCGTTCTTAAGATAACGCAAAGAATAATTTGGTGGTCGTAAACTTGAGACTTTAAGACTTTTAAGACTATGAGATTAAGATGGCCCAGAGAATAATGTCCGCATTCGGCCGGGGTGATGTCCATATGAGCGATTTGGATAGCGGAAAGGCCCAAACGGCACTTCACCCAATTCGTACACCGAAAATCCTAGCGTATCAGCCCAACTCCCGTACAAGCCGCACCCCGACTTTGACCCGATCCTATAAGCCGTACTAGCGATCTGATTCTGGGGACTTTTATACTGTACTATGGGAGCAAAAACTCTGGTATAAGCCACAGCCTGACTCTGTGCCGATCCCATGAGCCGCACTAGCCATCAGATCCGAGTACAAGCCCCTGCCTATACGCCAGGTTTTACGGTATTCAGCAACTGGCAATTTGCAATAGCAATTGGCAAGTAGCATGGTGTACTGGCCTGCCATTGAGGAAACAAGATGGCTGCCAGCTGCCTGGAATGGCATCACAACCAGTGATGGTGGTCTAGTGAACTGATAGAGCACTAACATGCACCTTCACAAGTTGAACCTGGACTGTACCAATACATAGTAGCCTGAGTTTCACAGAAAAGGTGTCTTAAGACAGTACTAGATAGTGAGGCGAGTATGGCTGTCGGGAGGGGATTTCTTTTTCCTTCATTTGTGTCCAGTTCTCATCTCATTTGATGGTGAATTGAGTTTTTAGGTTTCATGCAGCTTATAATGCGCTTCATGCATGCAAAAAGCCAACATCTCATAGATACCTTCTCAATTACAGATCACATACTCTACTTGCACCATCTCCTGACAAAATCTAGAACCGCTATAAGGCAATGTAGTTGGCATCCTTGCCACTAGGTGTCATACCAGTGCTATATTCCAACCACATCCCTGTAGGATGAAAGAGTGGGGATAGGCAAACACAGCACAACAGGCCAATTGAAATATGCAATGCTACAGGGGAACAAAGATGGTCTTTACAGGGCTTCTTCGCAAGGTAGAATGGCACTGAAATTCAGAGAAAACACACTTTAAACTGAGTCTTGAACAAGCGCCGGTCTCAAATGATTATCGTTTATCTTTGCGTTCTTAAGATAACGCAAAGAATAATTTGGTGGTCGTAAACTTGAGACTTTAAGACTTTTAAGACTATGAGATTAAGATGGCCCAGAGAATAATGTCCGCATTCGGCCGGGGTCATGTCCATATGAGCGATTTGGATAGCGGAAAGGCCCAAACGGCACTTCACCCAATTCGTACACCGAAAATCCTAGCGTATCAGCCCAACTCCCGTACAAGCCGCACCCCGACTTTGACCCGATCCTATAAGCCGTACTAGCGATCTGATTCTGGGGACTTTTATACTGTACTATGGGAGCAAAAACTCTGGTATAAGCCACAGCCTGACTCTGTGCCGATCCCATGAGCCGCACTAGCCATCAGATCCGAGTACAAGCCCCTGCCTATACGCCAGGTTTTACGGTATTCAGCAACTGGCAATTTGCAATAGCAATTGGCAAGTAGCATGGTGTACTGGCCTGCCATTGAGGAAACAAGATGGCTGCCAGCTGCCTGGAATGGCATCACAACCAGTGATGGTGGTCTAGTGAACTGATAGAGCACTAACATGCACCTTCACAAGTTGAACCTGGACTGTACCAATACATAGTAGCCTGAGTTTCACAGAAAAGGTGTCTTAAGACAGTACTAGATAGTGAGGCGAGTATGGCTGTCGGGAGGGGATTTCTTTTTCCTTCATTTGTGTCCAGTTCTCATCTCATTTGATGGTGAATTGAGTTTTTAGGTTTCATGCAGCTTATAATGCGCTTCATGCATGCAAAAAGCCAACATCTCATAGATACCTTCTCAATTACAGATCACATACTCTACTTGCACCATCTCCTGACAAAATCTAGAACCGCTATAAGGCAATGTAGTTGGCATCCTTGCCACTAGGTGTCATACCAGTGCTATATTCCAACCACATCCCTGTAGGATGAAAGAGTGGGGATAGGCAAACACAGCACAACAGGCCAATTGAAATATGCAATGCTACAGGGGAACAAAGATGGTCTTTACAGGGCTTCTTCGCAAGGTAGAATGGCACTGAAATTCAGAGAAAACACACTTTAAACTGAGTCTTGAACAAGCGCCGGTCTCAAATGATTATCGTTTATCTTTGCGTTCTTAAGATAACGCAAAGAATAATTTGGTGGTCGTAAACTTGAGACTTTAAGACTTTTAAGACTATGAGATTAAGATGGCCCAGAGAATAATGTCCGCATTCGGCCGGGGTGATGTCCATATGAGCGATTTGGATAGCGGAAAGGCCCAAACGGCACTTCACCCAATTCGTACACCGAAAATCCTAGCGTATCAGCCCAACTCCCGTACAAGCCGCACCCCGACTTTGACCCGATCCTATAAGCCGTACTAGCGATCTGATTCTGGGGACTTTTATACTGTACTATGGGAGCAAAAACTCTGGTATAAGCCACAGCCTGACTCTGTGCCGATCCCATGAGCCGCACTAGCCATCAGATCCGAGTACAAGCCCGTGCCTATACGCCAGGTTTTACGGTATTCAGCAACTGGCAATTTGCAATAGCAATTGGCAAGTAGCATGGTGTACTGGCCTGCCATTGAGGAAACAAGATGGCTGCCAGCTGCCTGGAATGGCATCACAACCAGTGATGGTGGTCTAGTGAACTGATAGAGCACTAACATGCACCTTCACAAGTTGAACCTGGACTGTACCAATACATAGTAGCCTGAGTTTCACAGAAAAGGTGTCTTAAGACAGTACTAGATAGTGAGGCCAGTATGGCTGTCGGGAGGGGATTTCTTTTTCCTTCATTTGTGTCCAGTTCTCATCTCATTTGATGGTGAATTGAGTTTCTAGGTTTCATGCAGCTTATAATGCGCTTCATGCATGCAAAAAGCCAACATCTCATAGATACCTTCTCAATTACAGATCACATACTCTACTTGCACCATCTCCTGACAAAATCTAGAACCGCTATAAGGCAATGTAGTTGGCATCCTTGCCACTAGGTGTCATACCAGTGCTATATTCCAACCACATCCCTGTAGGATGAAAGAGTGGGGATAGGCAAACACAGCACAACAGGCCAATTGAAATATGCAATGCTACAGGGGAACAAAGATGGTCTTTACAGGGCTTCTTCGCAAGGTAGAATGGCACTGAAATTCAGAGAAAACACACTTTGGACTGAGTCTTGAACAAGCGCCGGTCTCAAATGATTATCGTTTATCTTTGCGTTCTTAAGATAACGCAAAGAATAATTTGGTGGTCGTAAACTTGAGACTTTAAGACTTTTAAGACTATGAGATTAAGATGGCCCAGAGAATAATGTCCGCATTCGGCCGGGGTGATGTCCATATGAGCGATTTGGATAGCGGAAAGGCCCAAACGGCACTTCACCCAATTCGTACACAGAAAATCCTAGCGTATCAGCCCAACTCCCGTACAAGCCGCACCCCGACTTTGACCCGATCCTATAAGCCGTACTAGCGATCTGATTCTGGGGACTTTTATACTGTACTATGGGAGCAAAAACTCTGGTATAAGCCACAGCCTGACTCTGTGCCGATCCCATGAGCCGCACTAGCCATCAGATCCGAGTACAAGCCCGTGCCTATACGCCAGGTTTTACGGTATTCAGCAACTGGCAATTTGCAATAGCAATTGGCAAGTAGCATGGTGTACTGGCCTGCCATTGAGGAAACAAGATGGCTGCCAGCTGCCTGGAATGGCATCACAACCAGTGATGGTGGTCTAGTGAACTGATAGAGCACTAACATGCACCTTCACAAGTTGAACCTGGACTGTACCAATACATAGTAGCCTGAGTTTCACAGAAAAGGTGTCTTAAGACAGTACTAGATAGTGAGGCCAGTATGGCTGTCGGGAGGGGATTTCTTTTTCCTTCATTTGTGTCCAGTTCTCATCTCATTTGATGGTGAATTGAGTTTCTAGGTTTCATGCAGCTTATAATGCGCTTCATGCATGCAAAAAGCCAACATCTCATAGATACCTTCTCAATTACAGATCACATACTCTACTTGCACCATCTCCTGACAAAATCTAGAACCGCTATAAGGCAATGTAGTTGGCATCCTTGCCACTAGGTGTCATACCAGTGCTATATTCCAACCACATCCCTGTAGGATGAAAGAGTGGGGATAGGCAAACACAGCACAACAGGCCAATTGAAATATGCAATGCTACAGGGGAACAAAGATGGTCTTTACAGGGCTTCTTCGCAAGGTAGAATGGCACTGAAATTCAGAGAAAACACACTTTGGACTGAGTCTTGAACAAGCGCCGGTCTCAAATGATTATCGTTTATCTTTGCGTTCTTAAGATAACGCAAAGAATAATTTGGTGGTCGTAAACTTGAGACTTTAAGACTTTTAAGACTATGAGATTAAGATGGCCCAGAGAATAATGTCCGCATTCGGCCGGGGTGATGTCCATATTAGCGATTTGGATAGCGGAAAGGCCCAAACGGCACTTCACCCAATTCGTACACCAAAAATCCTAGCGTATCAGCCCAACTCCCGTACAAGCCGCACCCCGACTTTGACCCGATCCTATAAGCCGTACTAGCGATCTGATTCTGGGGACTTTTATACTGTACTATGGGAGCAAAAACTCTGGTATAAGCCACAGCCTGACTCTGTGCCGATCCCATGAGCCGCACTAGCCATCAGATCCGAGTACAAGCCCGTGCCTATACGCCAGGTTTTACGGTATTCAGCAACTGGCAATTTGCAATAGCAATTGGCAAGTAGCATGGTGTACTGGCCTGCCATTGAGGAAACAAGATGGCTGCCAGCTGCCTGGAATGGCATCACAACCAGTGATGGTGGTCTAGTGAACTGATAGAGCACTAACATGCACCTTCACAAGTTGAACCTGGACTGTACCAATACATAGTAGCCTGAGTTTCACAGAAAAGGTGTCTTAAGACAGTACTAGATAGTGAGGCGAGTATGGCTGTCGGGAGGGGATTTCTTTTTCCTTCATTTGTGTCCAGTTCTCATCTCATTTGATGGTGAATTGAGTTTCTAGGTTTCATGCAGCTTATAATGCGCTTCATGCATGCAAAAAGCCAACATCTCATAGATACCTTCTCAATTACAGATCACATACTCTACTTGCACCATCTCCTGACAAAATCTAGAACCGCTATAAGGCAATGTAGTTGGCATCCTTGCCACTAGGTGTCATACCAGTGCTATATTCCAACCACATCCCTGTAGGATGAAAGAGTGGGGATAGGCAAACACAGCACAACAGGCCAATTGAAATATGCAATGCTACAGGGGAACAAAGATGGTCTTTACAGGGCTTCTTCGCAAGGTAGAATGGCACTGAAATTCAGAGAAAACACACTTTAAACTGAGTCTTGAACAAGCGCCGGTCTCAAATGATTATCGTTTATCTTTGCGTTCTTAAGATAACGCAAAGAATAATTTGGTGGTCGTAAACTTGAGACTTTAAGACTTTTAAGACTATGAGATTAAGATGGCCCAGAGAATAATGTCCGCATTCGGCCGGGGTGATGTCCATATGAGCGATTTGGATAGCGGAAAGGCCCAAACGGCACTTCACCCAATTCGTACACCGAAAATCCTAGCGTATCAGCCCAACTCCCGTACAAGCCGCACCCCGACTTTGACCCGATCCTATAAGCCGTACTAGCGATCTGATTCTGGGGACTTTTATACTGTACTATGGGAGCAAAAACTCTGGTATAAGCCACAGCCTGACTCTGTGCCGATCCCATGAGCCGCACTAGCCATCAGATCCGAGTACAAGCCCCTGCCTATACGCCAGGTTTTACGGTATTCAGCAACTGGCAATTTGCAATAGCAATTGGCAAGTAGCATGGTGTACTGGCCTGCCATTGAGGAAACAAGATGGCTGCCAGCTGCCTGGAATGGCATCACAACCAGTGATGGTGGTCTAGTGAACTGATAGAGCACTAACATGCACCTTCACAAGTTGAACCTGGACTGTACCAATACATAGTAGCCTGAGTTTCACAGAAAAGGTGTCTTAAGACAGTACTAGATAGTGAGGCGAGTATGGCTGTCGGGAGGGGATTTCTTTTTCCTTCATTTGTGTCCAGTTCTCATCTCATTTGATGGTGAATTGAGTTTTTAGGTTTCATGCAGCTTATAATGCGCTTCATGCATGCAAAAAGCCAACATCTCATAGATACCTTCTCAATTACAGATCACATACTCTACTTGCACCATCTCCTGACAAAATCTAGAACCGCTATAAGGCAATGTAGTTGGCATCCTTACCACTAGGTGTCATACCAGTGCTATATTCCAACCACATCCCTGTAGGATGAAAGAGTGGGGATAGGCAAACACAGCACAACAGGCCAATTGAAATATGCAATGCTACAGGGGAACAAAGATGGTCTTTACAGGGCTTCTTCGCAAGGTAGAATGGCACTGAAATTCAGAGAAAACACACTTTAAACTGAGTCTTGAACAAGCGCCGGTCTCAAATGATTATCGTTTATCTTTGCGTTCTTAAGATAACGCAAAGAATAATTTGGTGGTCGTAAACTTGAGACTTTAAGACTTTTAAGACTATGAGATTAAGATGGCCCAGAGAATAATGTCCGCATTCGGCCGGGGTGATGTCCATATGAGCGATTTGGATAGCGGAAAGGCCCAAACGGCACTTCACCCAATTCGTACACCGAAAATCCTAGCGTATCAGCCCAACTCCCGTACAAGCCGCACCCCGACTTTGACCCGATCCTATAAGCCGTACTAGCGATCTGATTCTGGGGACTTTTATACTGTACTATGGGAGCAAAAACTCTGGTATAAGCCACAGCCTGACTCTGTGCCGATCCCATGAGCCGCACTAGCCATCAGATCCGAGTACAAGCCCCTGCCTATACGCCAGGTTTTACGGTATTCAGCAACTGGCAATTTGCAATAGCAATTGGCAAGTAGCATGGTGTACTGGCCTGCCATTGAGGAAACAAGATGGCTGCCAGCTGCCTGGAATGGCATCACAACCAGTGATGGTGGTCTAGTGAACTGATAGAGCACTAACATGCACCTTCACAAGTTGAACCTGGACTGTACCAATACATAGTAGCCTGAGTTTCACAGAAAAGGTGTCTTAAGACAGTACTAGATAGTGAGGCGAGTATGGCTGTCGGGAGGGGATTTCTTTTTCCTTCATTTGTGTCCAGTTCTCATCTCATTTGATGGTGAATTGAGTTTTTAGGTTTCATGCAGCTTATAATGCGCTTCATGCATGCAAAAAGCCAACATCTCATAGATACCTTCTCAATTACAGATCACATACTCTACTTGCACCATCTCCTGACAAAATCTAGAACCGCTATAAGGCAATGTAGTTGGCATCCTTGCCACTAGGTGTCATACCAGTGCTATATTCCAACCACATCCCTGTAGGATGAAAGAGTGGGGATAGGCAAACACAGCACAACAGGCCAATTGAAATATGCAATGCTACAGGGGAACAAAGATGGTCTTTACAGGGCTTCTTCGCAAGGTAGAATGGCACTGAAATTCAGAGAAAACACACTTTAAACTGAGTCTTGAACAAGCGCCGGTCTCAAATGATTATCGTTTATCTTTGCGTTCTTAAGATAACGCAAAGAATAATTTGGTGGTCGTAAACTTGAGACTTTAAGACTTTTAAGACTATGAGATTAAGATGGCCCAGAGAATAATGTCCGCATTCGGCCGGGGTGATGTCCATATGAGCGATTTGGATAGCGGAAAGGCCCAAACGGCACTTCACCCAATTCGTACACCGAAAATCCTAGCGTATCAGCCCAACTCCCGTACAAGCCGCACCCCGACTTTGACCCGATCCTATAAGCCGTACTAGCGATCTGATTCTGGGGACTTTTATACTGTACTATGGGAGCAAAAACTCTGGTATAAGCCACAGCCTGACTCTGTGCCGATCCCATGAGCCGCACTAGCCATCAGATCCGAGTACAAGCCCGTGCCTATACGCCAGGTTTTACGGTATTCAGCAACTGGCAATTTGCAATAGCAATTGGCAAGTAGCATGGTGTACTGGCCTGCCATTGAGGAAACAAGATGACTGCCAGCTGCCTGGAATGGCATCACAACCAGTGATGGTGGTCTAGTGAACTGATAGAGCACTAACATGCACCTTCACAAGTTGAACCTGGACTGTACCAATACATAGTAGCGTGAGTTTCACAGAAAAGGTGTCTTAAGACAGTACTAGATAGTGAGGCGAGTATGGCTGTCGGGAGGGGATTTCTTTTTCCTTCATTTGTGTCCAGTTCTCATCTCATTTGATGGTGAATTGAGTTTCTAGGTTTCATGCAGCTTATAATGCGCTTCATGCATGCAAAAAGCCAACATCTCATAGATACCTTCTCAATTACAGATCACATACTCTACTTGCACCATCTCCTGACAAAATCTAGAACCGCTATAAGGCAATGTAGTTGGCATCCTTACCACTAGGTGTCATACCAGTGCTATATTCCAACCACATCCCTGTAGGATGAAAGAGTGGGGATAGGCAAACACAGCACAACAGGCCAATTGAAATATGCAATGCTACAGGGGAACAAAGATGGTCTTTACAGGGCTTCTTCGCAAGGTAGAATGGCACTGAAATTCAGAGAAAACACACTTTAAACTGAGTCTTGAACAAGCGCCGGTCTCAAATGATTATCGTTTATCTTTGCGTTCTTAAGATAACGCAAAGAATAATTTGGTGGTCGTAAACTTGAGACTTTAAGACTTTTAAGACTATGAGATTAAGATGGCCCAGAGAATAATGTCCGCATTCGGCCGGGGTGATGTCCATATGAGCGATTTGGATAGCGGAAAGGCCCAAACGGCACTTCACCCAATTCGTACACCGAAAATCCTAGCGTATCAGCCCAACTCCCGTACAAGCCGCACCCCGACTTTGACCCGATCCTATAAGCCGTACTAGCGATCTGATTCTGGGGACTTTTATACTGTACTATTGGAGCAAAAACTCTGGTATAAGCCACAGCCTGACTCTGTGCCGATCCCATGAGCCGCACTAGCCATCAGATCCGAGTACAAGCCCGTGCCTATACGCCAGGTTTTACGGTATTCAGCAACTGGCAATTTGCAATAGCAATTGGCAAGTAGCATGGTGTACTGGCCTGCCATTGAGGAAACAAGATGGCTGCCAGCTGCCTGGAATGGCATCACAACCAGTGATGGTGGTCTAGTGAACTGATAGAGCACTAACATGCACCTTCACAAGTTGAACCTGGACTGTACCAATACATAGTAGCCTGAGTTTCACAGAAAAGGTGTCTTAAGACAGTACTAGATAGTGAGGCCAGTATGGCTGTCGGGAGGGGATTTCTTTTTCCTTCATTTGTGTCCAGTTCTCATCTCATTTGATGGTGAATTGAGTTTCTAGGTTTCATGCAGCTTATAATGCGCTTCATGCATGCAAAAAGCCAACATCTCATAGATACCTTCTCAATTACAGATCACATACTCTACTTGCACCATCTCCTGACAAAATCTAGAACCGCTATAAGGCAATGTAGTTGGCATCCTTGCCACTAGGTGTCATACCAGTGCTATATTCCAACCACATCCCTGTAGGATGAAAGAGTGGGGATAGGCAAACACAGCACAACAGGCCAATTGAAATATGCAATGCTACAGGGGAACAAAGATGGTCTTTACAGGGCTTCTTCGCAAGGTAGAATGGCACTGAAATTCAGAGAAAACACACTTTAAACTGAGTCTTGAACAAGCGCCGGTCTCAAATGATTATCGTTTATCTTTGCGTTCTTAAGATAACGCAAAGAATAATTTGGTGGTCGTAAACTTGAGACTTTAAGACTTTTAAGACTATGAGATTAAGATGGCCCAGAGAATAATGTCCGCATTCGGCCGGGGTGATGTCCATATGAGCGATTTGGATAGCGGAAAGGCCCAAACGGCACTTCACCCAATTCGTACACCGAAAATCCTAGCGTATCAGCCCAACTCCCGTACAAGCCGCACCCCGACTTTGACCCGATCCTATAAGCCGTACTAGCGATCTGATTCTGGGGACTTTTATACTGTACTATGGGAGCAAAAACTCTGGTATAAGCCACAGCCTGACTCTGTGCCGATCCCATGAGCCGCACTAGCCATCAGATCCGAGTACAAGCCCCTGCCTATACGCCAGGTTTTACGGTATTCAGCAACTGGCAATTTGCAATAGCAATTGGCAAGTAGCATGGTGTACTGGCCTGCCATTGAGGAAACAAGATGGCTGCCAGCTGCCTGGAATGGCATCACAACCAGTGATGGTGGTCTAGTGAACTGATAGAGCACTAACATGCACCTTCACAAGTTGAACCTGGACTGTACCAATACATAGTAGCCTGAGTTTCACAGAAAAGGTGTCTTAAGACAGTACTAGATAGTGAGGCCAGTATGGCTGTCGGGAGGGGATTTCTTTTTCCTTCATTTGTGTCCAGTTCTCATCTCATTTGATGGTGAATTGAGTTTCTAGGTTTCATGCAGCTTATAATGCGCTTCATGCATGCAAAAAGCCAACATCTCATAGATACCTTCTCAATTACAGATCACATACTCTACTTGCACCATCTCCTGACAAAATCTAGAACCGCTATAAGGCAATGTAGTTGGCATCCTTGCCACTAGGTGTCATACCAGTGCTATATTCCAACCACATCCCTGTAGGATGAAAGAGTGGGGATAGGCAAACACAGCACAACAGGCCAATTGAAATATGCAATGCTACAGGGGAACAAAGATGGTCTTTACAGGGCTTCTTCGCAAGGTAGAATGGCACTGAAATTCAGAGAAAACACACTTTAAACTGAGTCTTGAACAAGCGCCGGTCTCAAATGATTATCGTTTATCTTTGCGTTCTTAAGATAACGCAAAGAATAATTTGGTGGTCGTAAACTTGAGACTTTAAGACTTTTAAGACTATGAGATTAAGATGGCCCAGAGAATAATGTCCGCATTCGGCCGGGGTGATGTCCATATGAGCGATTTGGATAGCGGAAAGGCCCAAACGGCACTTCACCCAATTCGTACACCGAAAATCCTAGCGTATCAGCCCAACTCCCGTACAAGCCGCACCCCGACTTTGACCCGATCCTATAAGCCGTACTAGCGATCTGATTCTGGGGACTTTTATACTGTACTATGGGAGCAAAAACTCTGGTATAAGCCACAGCCTGACTCTGTGCCGATCCCATGAGCCGCACTAGCCATCAGATCCGAGTACAAGCCCCTGCCTATACGCCAGGTTTTACGGTATTCAGCAACTGGCAATTTGCAATAGCAATTGGCAAGTAGCATGGTGTACTGGCCTGCCATTGAGGAAACAAGATGGCTGCCAGCTGCCTGGAATGGCATCACAACCAGTGATGGTGGTCTAGTGAACTGATAGAGCACTAACATGCACCTTCACAAGTTGAACCTGGACTGTACCAATACATAGTAGCCTGAGTTTCACAGAAAAGGTGTCTTAAGACAGTACTAGATAGTGAGGCCAGTATGGCTGTCGGGAGGGGATTTCTTTTTCCTTCATTTGTGTCCAGTTCTCATCTCATTTGATGGTGAATTGAGTTTCTAGGTTTCATGCAGCTTATAATGCGCTTCATGCATGCAAAAAGCCAACATCTCATAGATACCTTCTCAATTACAGATCACATACTCTACTTGCACCATCTCCTGACAAAATCTAGAACCGCTATAAGGCAATGTAGTTGGCATCCTTGCCACTAGGTGTCATACCAGTGCTATATTCCAACCACATCCCTGTAGGATGAAAGAGTGGGGATAGGCAAACACAGCACAACAGGCCAATTGAAATATGCAATGCTACAGGGGAACAAAGATGGTCTTTACAGGGCTTCTTCGCAAGGTAGAATGGCACTGAAATTCAGAGAAAACACACTTTAAACTGAGTCTTGAACAAGCGCCGGTCTCAAATGATTATCGTTTATCTTTGCGTTCTTAAGATAACGCAAAGAATAATTTGGTGGTCGTAAACTTGAGACTTTAAGACTTTTAAGACTATGAGATTAAGATGGCCCAGAGAATAATGTCCGCATTCGGCCGGGGTGATGTCCATATGAGCGATTTGGATAGCGGAAAGGCCCAAACGGCACTTCACCCAATTCGTACACCGAAAATCCTAGCGTATCAGCCCAACTCCCGTACAAGCCGCACCCCGACTTTGACCCGATCCTATAAGCCGTACTAGCGATCTGATTCTGGGGACTTTTATACTGTACTATGGGAGCAAAAACTCTGGTATAAGCCACAGCCTGACTCTGTGCCGATCCCATGAGCCGCACTAGCCATCAGATCCGAGTACAAGCCCCTGCCTATACGCCAGGTTTTACGGTATTCAGCAACTGGCAATTTGCAATAGCAATTGGCAAGTAGCATGGTGTACTGGCCTGCCATTGAGGAAACAAGATGGCTGCCAGCTGCCTGGAATGGCATCACAACCAGTGATGGTGGTCTAGTGAACTGATAGAGCACTAACATGCACCTTCACAAGTTGAACCTGGACTGTACCAATACATAGTAGCCTGAGTTTCACAGAAAAGGTGTCTTAAGACAGTACTAGATAGTGAGGCGAGTATGGCTGTCGGGAGGGGATTTCTTTTTCCTTCATTTGTGTCCAGTTCTCATCTCATTTGATGGTGAATTGAGTTTTTAGGTTTCATGCAGCTTATAATGCGCTTCATGCATGCAAAAAGCCAACATCTCATAGATACCTTCTCAATTACAGATCACATACTCTACTTGCACCATCTCCTGACAAAATCTAGAACCGCTATAAGGCAATGTAGTTGGCATCCTTGCCACTAGGTGTCATACCAGTGCTATATTCCAACCACATCCCTGTAGGATGAAAGAGTGGGGATAGGCAAACACAGCACAACAGGCCAATTGAAATATGCAATGCTACAGGGGAACAAAGATGGTCTTTACAGGGCTTCTTCGCAAGGTAGAATGGCACTGAAATTCAGAGAAAACACACTTTAAACTGAGTCTTGAACAAGCGCCGGTCTCAAATGATTATCGTTTATCTTTGCGTTCTTAAGATAACGCAAAGAATAATTTGGTGGTCGTAAACTTGAGACTTTAAGACTTTTAAGACTATGAGATTAAGATGGCCCAGAGAATAATGTCCGCATTCGGCCGGGGTGATGTCCATATGAGCGATTTGGATAGCGGAAAGGCCCAAACGGCACTTCACCCAATTCGTACACCGAAAATCCTAGCGTATCAGCCCAACTCCCGTACAAGCCGCACCCCGACTTTGACCCGATCCTATAAGCCGTACTAGCGATCTGATTCTGGGGACTTTTATACTGTACTATGGGAGCAAAAACTCTGGTATAAGCCACAGCCTGACTCTGTGCCGATCCCATGAGCCGCACTAGCCATCAGATCCGAGTACAAGCCCGTGCCTATACGCCAGGTTTTACGGTATTCAGCAACTGGCAATTTGCAATAGCAATTGGCAAGTAGCATGGTGTACTGGCCTGCCATTGAGGAAACAAGATGACTGCCAGCTGCCTGGAATGGCATCACAACCAGTGATGGTGGTCTAGTGAACTGATAGAGCACTAACATGCACCTTCACAAGTTGAACCTGGACTGTACCAATACATAGTAGCCTGAGTTTCACAGAAAAGGTGTCTTAAGACAGTACTAGATAGTGAGGCCAGTATGGCTGTCGGGAGGGGATTTCTTTTTCCTTCATTTGTGTCCAGTTCTCATCTCATTTGATGGTGAATTGAGTTTCTAGGTTTCATGCAGCTTATAATGCGCTTCATGCATGCAAAAAGCCAACATCTCATAGATACCTTCTCAATTACAGATCACATACTCTACTTGCACCATCTCCTGACAAAATCTAGAACCGCTATAAGGCAATGTAGTTGGCATCCTTGCCACTAGGTGTCATACCAGTGCTATATTCCAACCACATCCCTGTAGGATGAAAGAGTGGGGATAGGCAAACACAGCACAACAGGCCAATTGAAATATGCAATGCTACAGGGGAACAAAGATGGTCTTTACAGGGCTTCTTCGCAAGGTAGAATGGCACTGAAATTCAGAGAAAACACACTTTAAACTGAGTCTTGAACAAGCGCCGGTCTCAAATGATTATCGTTTATCTTTGCGTTCTTAAGATAACGCAAAGAATAATTTGGTGGTCGTAAACTTGAGACTTTAAGACTTTTAAGACTATGAGATTAAGATGGCCCAGAGAATAATGTCCGCATTCGGCCGGGGTGATGTCCATATGAGCGATTTGGATAGCGGAAAGGCCCAAACGGCACTTCACCCAATTCGTACACCGAAAATCCTAGCGTATCAGCCCAACTCCCGTACAAGCCGCACCCCGACTTTGACCCGATCCTATAAGCCGTACTAGCGATCTGATTCTGGGGACTTTTATACTGTACTATTGGAGCAAAAACTCTGGTATAAGCCACAGCCTGACTCTGTGCCGATCCCATGAGCCGCACTAGCCATCAGATCCGAGTACAAGCCCGTGCCTATACGCCAGGTTTTACGGTATTCAGCAACTGGCAATTTGCAATAGCAATTGGCAAGTAGCATGGTGTACTGGCCTGCCATTGAGGAAACAAGATGGCTGCCAGCTGCCTGGAATGGCATCACAACCAGTGATGGTGGTCTAGTGAACTGATAGAGCACTAACATGCACCTTCACAAGTTGAACCTGGACTGTACCAATACATAGTAGCCTGAGTTTCACAGAAAAGGTGTCTTAAGACAGTACTAGATAGTGAGGCCAGTATGGCTGTCGGGAGGGGATTTCTTTTTCCTTCATTTGTGTCCAGTTCTCATCTCATTTGATGGTGAATTGAGTTTCTAGGTTTCATGCAGCTTATAATGCGCTTCATGCATGCAAAAAGCCAACATCTCATAGATACCTTCTCAATTACAGATCACATACTCTACTTGCACCATCTCCTGACAAAATCTAGAACCGCTATAAGGCAATGTAGTTGGCATCCTTGCCACTAGGTGTCATACCAGTGCTATATTCCAACCACATCCCTGTAGGATGAAAGAGTGGGGATAGGCAAACACAGCACAACAGGCCAATTGAAATATGCAATGCTACAGGGGAACAAAGATGGTCTTTACAGGGCTTCTTCGCAAGGTAGAATGGCACTGAAATTCAGAGAAAACACACTTTAAACTGAGTCTTGAACAAGCGCCGGTCTCAAATGATTATCGTTTATCTTTGCGTTCTTAAGATAACGCAAAGAATAATTTGGTGGTCGTAAACTTGAGACTTTAAGACTTTTAAGACTATGAGATTAAGATGGCCCAGAGAATAATGTCCGCATTCGGCCGGGGTGATGTCCATATGAGCGATTTGGATAGCGGAAAGGCCCAAACGGCACTTCACCCAATTCGTACACCGAAAATCCTAGCGTATCAGCCCAACTCCCGTACAAGCCGCACCCCGACTTTGACCCGATCCTATAAGCCGTACTAGCGATCTGATTCTGGGGACTTTTATACTGTACTATGGGAGCAAAAACTCTGGTATAAGCCACAGCCTGACTCTGTGCCGATCCCATGAGCCGCACTAGCCATCAGATCCGAGTACAAGCCCCTGCCTATACGCCAGGTTTTACGGTATTCAGCAACTGGCAATTTGCAATAGCAATTGGCAAGTAGCATGGTGTACTGGCCTGCCATTGAGGAAACAAGATGGCTGCCAGCTGCCTGGAATGGCATCACAACCAGTGATGGTGGTCTAGTGAACTGATAGAGCACTAACATGCACCTTCACAAGTTGAACCTGGACTGTACCAATACATAGTAGCCTGAGTTTCACAGAAAAGGTGTCTTAAGACAGTACTAGATAGTGAGGCGAGTATGGCTGTCGGGAGGGGATTTCTTTTTCCTTCATTTGTGTCCAGTTCTCATCTCATTTGATGGTGAATTGAGTTTTTAGGTTTCATGCAGCTTATAATGCGCTTCATGCATGCAAAAAGCCAACATCTCATAGATACCTTCTCAATTACAGATCACATACTCTACTTGCACCATCTCCTGACAAAATCTAGAACCGCTATAAGGCAATGTAGTTGGCATCCTTGCCACTAGGTGTCATACCAGTGCTATATTCCAACCACATCCCTGTAGGATGAAAGAGTGGGGATAGGCAAACACAGCACAACAGGCCAATTGAAATATGCAATGCTACAGGGGAACAAAGATGGTCTTTACAGGGCTTCTTCGCAAGGTAGAATGGCACTGAAATTCAGAGAAAACACACTTTAAACTGAGTCTTGAACAAGCGCCGGTCTCAAATGATTATCGTTTATCTTTGCGTTCTTAAGATAACGCAAAGAATAATTTGGTGGTCGTAAACTTGAGACTTTAAGACTTTTAAGACTATGAGATTAAGATGGCCCAGAGAATAATGTCCGCATTCGGCCGGGGTGATGTCCATATGAGCGATTTGGATAGCGGAAAGGCCCAAACGGCACTTCACCCAATTCGTACACCGAAAATCCTAGCGTATCAGCCCAACTCCCGTACAAGCCGCACCCCGACTTTGACCCGATCCTATAAGCCGTACTAGCGATCTGATTCTGGGGACTTTTATACTGTACTATGGGAGCAAAAACTCTGGTATAAGCCACAGCCTGACTCTGTGCCGATCCCATGAGCCGCACTAGCCATCAGATCCGAGTACAAGCCCGTGCCTATACGCCAGGTTTTACGGTATTCAGCAACTGGCAATTTGCAATAGCAATTGGCAAGTAGCATGGTGTACTGGCCTGCCATTGAGGAAACAAGATGACTGCCAGCTGCCTGGAATGGCATCACAACCAGTGATGGTGGTCTAGTGAACTGATAGAGCACTAACATGCACCTTCACAAGTTGAACCTGGACTGTACCAATACATAGTAGCCTGAGTTTCACAGAAAAGGTGTCTTAAGACAGTACTAGATAGTGAGGCCAGTATGGCTGTCGGGAGGGGATTTCTTTTTCCTTCATTTGTGTCCAGTTCTCATCTCATTTGATGGTGAATTGAGTTTCTAGGTTTCATGCAGCTTATAATGCGCTTCATGCATGCAAAAAGCCAACATCTCATAGATACCTTCTCAATTACAGATCACATACTCTACTTGCACCATCTCCTGACAAAATCTAGAACCGCTATAAGGCAATGTAGTTGGCATCCTTGCCACTAGGTGTCATACCAGTGCTATATTCCAACCACATCCCTGTAGGATGAAAGAGTGGGGATAGGCAAACACAGCACAACAGGCCAATTGAAATATGCAATGCTACAGGGGAACAAAGATGGTCTTTACAGGGCTTCTTCGCAAGGTAGAATGGCACTGAAATTCAGAGAAAACACACTTTAAACTGAGTCTTGAACAAGCGCCGGTCTCAAATGATTATCGTTTATCTTTGCGTTCTTAAGATAACGCAAAGAATAATTTGGTGGTCGTAAACTTGAGACTTTAAGACTTTTAAGACTATGAGATTAAGATGGCCCAGAGAATAATGTCCGCATTCGGCCGGGGTGATGTCCATATGAGCGATTTGGATAGCGGAAAGGCCCAAACGGCACTTCACCCAATTCGTACACCGAAAATCCTAGCGTATCAGCCCAACTCCCGTACAAGCCGCACCCCGACTTTGACCCGATCCTATAAGCCGTACTAGCGATCTGATTCTGGGGACTTTTATACTGTACTATTGGAGCAAAAACTCTGGTATAAGCCACAGCCTGACTCTGTGCCGATCCCATGAGCCGCACTAGCCATCAGATCCGAGTACAAGCCCGTGCCTATACGCCAGGTTTTACGGTATTCAGCAACTGGCAATTTGCAATAGCAATTGGCAAGTAGCATGGTGTACTGGCCTGCCATTGAGGAAACAAGATGGCTGCCAGCTGCCTGGAATGGCATCACAACCAGTGATGGTGGTCTAGTGAACTGATAGAGCACTAACATGCACCTTCACAAGTTGAACCTGGACTGTACCAATACATAGTAGCCTGAGTTTCACAGAAAAGGTGTCTTAAGACAGTACTAGATAGTGAGGCCAGTATGGCTGTCGGGAGGGGATTTCTTTTTCCTTCATTTGTGTCCAGTTCTCATCTCATTTGATGGTGAATTGAGTTTCTAGGTTTCATGCAGCTTATAATGCGCTTCATGCATGCAAAAAGCCAACATCTCATAGATACCTTCTCAATTACAGATCACATACTCTACTTGCACCATCTCCTGACAAAATCTAGAACCGCTATAAGGCAATGTAGTTGGCATCCTTGCCACTAGGTGTCATACCAGTGCTATATTCCAACCACATCCCTGTAGGATGAAAGAGTGGGGATAGGCAAACACAGCACAACAGGCCAATTGAAATATGCAATGCTACAGGGGAACAAAGATGGTCTTTACAGGGCTTCTTCGCAAGGTAGAATGGCACTGAAATTCAGAGAAAACACACTTTAAACTGAGTCTTGAACAAGCGCCGGTCTCAAATGATTATCGTTTATCTTTGCGTTCTTAAGATAACGCAAAGAATAATTTGGTGGTCGTAAACTTGAGACTTTAAGACTTTTAAGACTATGAGATTAAGATGGCCCAGAGAATAATGTCCGCATTCGGCCGGGGTGATGTCCATATGAGCGATTTGGATAGCGGAAAGGCCCAAACGGCACTTCACCCAATTCGTACACCGAAAATCCTAGCGTATCAGCCCAACTCCCGTACAAGCCGCACCCCGACTTTGACCCGATCCTATAAGCCGTACTAGCGATCTGATTCTGGGGACTTTTATACTGTACTATGGGAGCAAAAACTCTGGTATAAGCCACAGCCTGACTCTGTGCCGATCCCATGAGCCGCACTAGCCATCAGATCCGAGTACAAGCCCGTGCCTATACGCCAGGTTTTACGGTATTCAGCAACTGGCAATTTGCAATAGCAATTGGCAAGTAGCATGGTGTACTGGCCTGCCATTGAGGAAACAAGATGACTGCCAGCTGCCTGGAATGGCATCACAACCAGTGATGGTGGTCTAGTGAACTGATAGAGCACTAACATGCACCTTCACAAGTTGAACCTGGACTGTACCAATACATAGTAGCCTGAGTTTCACAGAAAAGGTGTCTTAAGACAGTACTAGATAGTGAGGCGAGTATGGCTGTCGGGAGGGGATTTCTTTTTCCTTCATTTGTGTCCAGTTCTCATCTCATTTGATGGTGAATTGAGTTTCTAGGTTTCATGCAGCTTATAATGCGCTTCATGCATGCAAAAAGCCAACATCTCATAGATACCTTCTCAATTACAGATCACATACTCTACTTGCACCATCTCCTGACAAAATCTAGAACCGCTATAAGGCAATGTAGTTGGCATCCTTGCCACTAGGTGTCATACCAGTGCTATATTCCAACCACATCCCTGTAGGATGAAAGAGTGGGGATAGGCAAACACAGCACAACAGGCCAATTGAAATATGCAATGCTACAGGGGAACAAAGATGGTCTTTACAGGGCTTCTTCGCAAGGTAGAATGGCACTGAAATTCAGAGAAAACACACTTTAAACTGAGTCTTGAACAAGCGCCGGTCTCAAATGATTATCGTTTATCTTTGCGTTCTTAAGATAACGCAAAGAATAATTTGGTGGTCGTAAACTTGAGACTTTAAGACTTTTAAGACTATGAGATTAAGATGGCCCAGAGAATAATGTCCGCATTCGGCCGGGGTGATGTCCATATGAGCGATTTGGATAGCGGAAAGGCCCAAACGGCACTTCACCCAATTCGTACACCGAAAATCCTAGCGTATCAGCCCAACTCCCGTACAAGCCGCACCCCGACTTTGACCCGATCCTATAAGCCGTACTAGCGATCTGATTCTGGGGACTTTTATACTGTACTATGGGAGCAAAAACTCTGGTATAAGCCACAGCCTGACTCTGTGCCGATCCCATGAGCCGCACTAGCCATCAGATCCGAGTACAAGCCCGTGCCTATACGCCAGGTTTTACGGTATTCAGCAACTGGCAATTTGCAATAGCAATTGGCAAGTAGCATGGTGTACTGGCCTGCCATTGAGGAAACAAGATGACTGCCAGCTGCCTGGAATGGCATCACAACCAGTGATGGTGGTCTAGTGAACTGATAGAGCACTAACATGCACCTTCACAAGTTGAACCTGGACTGTACCAATACATAGTAGCCTGAGTTTCACAGAAAAGGTGTCTTAAGACAGTACTAGATAGTGAGGCGAGTATGGCTGTCGGGAGGGGATTTCTTTTTCCTTCATTTGTGTCCAGTTCTCATCTCATTTGATGGTGAATTGAGTTTCTAGGTTTCATGCAGCTTATAATGCGCTTCATGCATGCAAAAAGCCAACATCTCATAGATACCTTCTCAATTACAGATCACATACTCTACTTGCACCATCTCCTGACAAAATCTAGAACCGCTATAAGGCAATGTAGTTGGCATCCTTGCCACTAGGTGTCATACCAGTGCTATATTCCAACCACATCCCTGTAGGATGAAAGAGTGGGGATAGGCAAACACAGCACAACAGGCCAATTGAAATATGCAATGCTACAGGGGAACAAAGATGGTCTTTACAGGGCTTCTTCGCAAGGTAGAATGGCACTGAAATTCAGAGAAAACACACTTTAAACTGAGTCTTGAACAAGCGCCGGTCTCAAATGATTATCGTTTATCTTTGCGTTCTTAAGATAACGCAAAGAATAATTTGGTGGTCGTAAACTTGAGACTTTAAGACTTTTAAGACTATGAGATTAAGATGGCCCAGAGAATAATGTCCGCATTCGGCCGGGGTGATGTCCATATGAGCGATTTGGATAGCGGAAAGGCCCAAACGGCACTTCACCCAATTCGTACACCGAAAATCCTAGCGTATCAGCCCAACTCCCGTACAAGCCGCACCCCGACTTTGACCCGATCCTATAAGCCGTACTAGCGATCTGATTCTGGGGACTTTTATACTGTACTATTGGAGCAAAAACTCTGGTATAAGCCACAGCCTGACTCTGTGCCGATCCCATGAGCCGCACTAGCCATCAGATCCGAGTACAAGCCCGTGCCTATACGCCAGGTTTTACGGTATTCAGCAACTGGCAATTTGCAATAGCAATTGGCAAGTAGCATGGTGTACTGGCCTGCCATTGAGGAAACAAGATGGCTGCCAGCTGCCTGGAATGGCATCACAACCAGTGATGGTGGTCTAGTGAACTGATAGAGCACTAACATGCACCTTCACAAGTTGAACCTGGACTGTACCAATACATAGTAGCCTGAGTTTCACAGAAAAGGTGTCTTAAGACAGTACTAGATAGTGAGGCCAGTATGGCTGTCGGGAGGGGATTTCTTTTTCCTTCATTTGTGTCCAGTTCTCATCTCATTTGATGGTGAATTGAGTTTCTAGGTTTCATGCAGCTTATAATGCGCTTCATGCATGCAAAAAGCCAACATCTCATAGATACCTTCTCAATTACAGATCACATACTCTACTTGCACCATCTCCTGACAAAATCTAGAACCGCTATAAGGCAATGTAGTTGGCATCCTTGCCACTAGGTGTCATACCAGTGCTATATTCCAACCACATCCCTGTAGGATGAAAGAGTGGGGATAGGCAAACACAGCACAACAGGCCAATTGAAATATGCAATGCTACAGGGGAACAAAGATGGTCTTTACAGGGCTTCTTCGCAAGGTAGAATGGCACTGAAATTCAGAGAAAACACACTTTAAACTGAGTCTTGAACAAGCGCCGGTCTCAAATGATTATCGTTTATCTTTGCGTTCTTAAGATAACGCAAAGAATAATTTGGTGGTCGTAAACTTGAGACTTTAAGACTTTTAAGACTATGAGATTAAGATGGCCCAGAGAATAATGTCCGCATTCGGCCGGGGTGATGTCCATATGAGCGATTTGGATAGCGGAAAGGCCCAAACGGCACTTCACCCAATTCGTACACCGAAAATCCTAGCGTATCAGCCCAACTCCCGTACAAGCCGCACCCCGACTTTGACCCGATCCTATAAGCCGTACTAGCGATCTGATTCTGGGGACTTTTATACTGTACTATGGGAGCAAAAACTCTGGTATAAGCCACAGCCTGACTCTGTGCCGATCCCATGAGCCGCACTAGCCATCAGATCCGAGTACAAGCCCGTGCCTATACGCCAGGTTTTACGGTATTCAGCAACTGGCAATTTGCAATAGCAATTGGCAAGTAGCATGGTGTACTGGCCTGCCATTGAGGAAACAAGATGGCTGCCAGCTGCCTGGAATGGCATCACAACCAGTGATGGTGGTCTAGTGAACTGATAGAGCACTAACATGCACCTTCACAAGTTGAACCTGGACTGTACCAATACATAGTAGCCTGAGTTTCACAGAAAAGGTGTCTTAAGACAGTACTAGATAGTGAGGCCAGTATGGCTGTCGGGAGGGGATTTCTTTTTCCTTCATTTGTGTCCAGTTCTCATCTCATTTGATGGTGAATTGAGTTTCTAGGTTTCATGCAGCTTATAATGCGCTTCATGCATGCAAAAAGCCAACATCTCATAGATACCTTCTCAATTACAGATCACATACTCTACTTGCACCATCTCCTGACAAAATCTAGAACCGCTATAAGGCAATGTAGTTGGCATCCTTGCCACTAGGTGTCATACCAGTGCTATATTCCAACCACATCCCTGTAGGATGAAAGAGTGGGGATAGGCAAACACAGCACAACAGGCCAATTGAAATATGCAATGCTACAGGGGAACAAAGATGGTCTTTACAGGGCTTCTTCGCAAGGTAGAATGGCACTGAAATTCAGAGAAAACACACTTTAAACTGAGTCTTGAACAAGCGCCGGTCTCAAATGATTATCGTTTATCTTTGCGTTCTTAAGATAACGCAAAGAATAATTTGGTGGTCGTAAACTTGAGACTTTAAGACTTTTAAGACTATGAGATTAAGATGGCCCAGAGAATAATGTCCGCATTCGGCCGGGGTGATGTCCATATGAGCGATTTGGATAGCGGAAAGGCCCAAACGGCACTTCACCCAATTCGTACACCGAAAATCCTAGCGTATCAGCCCAACTCCCGTACAAGCCGCACCCCGACTTTGACCCGATCCTATAAGCCGTACTAGCGATCTGATTCTGGGGACTTTTATACTGTACTATGGGAGCAAAAACTCTGGTATAAGCCACAGCCTGACTCTGTGCCGATCCCATGAGCCGCACTAGCCATCAGATCCGAGTACAAGCCCGTGCCTATACGCCAGGTTTTACGGTATTCAGCAACTGGCAATTTGCAATAGCAATTGGCAAGTAGCATGGTGTACTGGCCTGCCATTGAGGAAACAAGATGGCTGCCAGCTGCCTGGAATGGCATCACAACCAGTGATGGTGGTCTAGTGAACTGATAGAGCACTAACATGCACCTTCACAAGTTGAACCTGGACTGTACCAATACATAGTAGCCTGAGTTTCACAGAAAAGGTGTCTTAAGACAGTACTAGATAGTGAGGCCAGTATGGCTGTCGGGAGGGGATTTCTTTTTCCTTCATTTGTGTCCAGTTCTCATCTCATTTGATGGTGAATTGAGTTTCTAGGTTTCATGCAGCTTATAATGCGCTTCATGCATGCAAAAAGCCAACATCTCATAGATACCTTCTCAATTACAGATCACATACTCTACTTGCACCATCTCCTGACAAAATCTAGAACCGCTATAAGGCAATGTAGTTGGCATCCTTGCCACTAGGTGTCATACCAGTGCTATATTCCAACCACATCCCTGTAGGATGAAAGAGTGGGGATAGGCAAACACAGCACAACAGGCCAATTGAAATATGCAATGCTACAGGGGAACAAAGATGGTCTTTACAGGGCTTCTTCGCAAGGTAGAATGGCACTGAAATTCAGAGAAAACACACTTTAAACTGAGTCTTGAACAAGCGCCGGTCTCAAATGATTATCGTTTATCTTTGCGTTCTTAAGATAACGCAAAGAATAATTTGGTGGTCGTAAACTTGAGACTTTAAGACTTTTAAGACTATGAGATTAAGATGGCCCAGAGAATAATGTCCGCATTCGGCCGGGGTGATGTCCATATGAGCGATTTGGATAGCGGAAAGGCCCAAACGGCACTTCACCCAATTCGTACACCGAAAATCCTAGCGTATCAGCCCAACTCCCGTACAAGCCGCACCCCGACTTTGACCCGATCCTATAAGCCGTACTAGCGATCTGATTCTGGGGACTTTTATACTGTACTATGGGAGCAAAAACTCTGGTATAAGCCACAGCCTGACTCTGTGCCGATCCCATGAGCCGCACTAGCCATCAGATCCGAGTACAAGCCCGTGCCTATACGCCAGGTTTTACGGTATTCAGCAACTGGCAATTTGCAATAGCAATTGGCAAGTAGCATGGTGTACTGGCCTGCCATTGAGGAAACAAGATGGCTGCCAGCTGCCTGGAATGGCATCACAACCAGTGATGGTGGTCTAGTGAACTGATAGAGCACTAACATGCACCTTCACAAGTTGAACCTGGACTGTACCAATACATAGTAGCCTGAGTTTCACAGAAAAGGTGTCTTAAGACAGTACTAGATAGTGAGGCCAGTATGGCTGTCGGGAGGGGATTTCTTTTTCCTTCATTTGTGTCCAGTTCTCATCTCATTTGATGGTGAATTGAGTTTCTAGGTTTCATGCAGCTTATAATGCGCTTCATGCATGCAAAAAGCCAACATCTCATAGATACCTTCTCAATTACAGATCACATACTCTACTTGCACCATCTCCTGACAAAATCTAGAACCGCTATAAGGCAATGTAGTTGGCATCCTTGCCACTAGGTGTCATACCAGTGCTATATTCCAACCACATCCCTGTAGGATGAAAGAGTGGGGATAGGCAAACACAGCACAACAGGCCAATTGAAATATGCAATGCTACAGGGGAACAAAGATGGTCTTTACAGGGCTTCTTCGCAAGGTAGAATGGCACTGAAATTCAGAGAAAACACACTTTAAACTGAGTCTTGAACAAGCGCCGGTCTCAAATGATTATCGTTTATCTTTGCGTTCTTAAGATAACGCAAAGAATAATTTGGTGGTCGTAAACTTGAGACTTTAAGACTTTTAAGACTATGAGATTAAGATGGCCCAGAGAATAATGTCCGCATTCGGCCGGGGTGATGTCCATATGAGCGATTTGGATAGCGGAAAGGCCCAAACGGCACTTCACCCAATTCGTACACCGAAAATCCTAGCGTATCAGCCCAACTCCCGTACAAGCCGCACCCCGACTTTGACCCGATCCTATAAGCCGTACTAGCGATCTGATTCTGGGGACTTTTATACTGTACTATGGGAGCAAAAACTCTGGTATAAGCCACAGCCTGACTCTGTGCCGATCCCATGAGCCGCACTAGCCATCAGATCCGAGTACAAGCCCGTGCCTATACGCCAGGTTTTACGGTATTCAGCAACTGGCAATTTGCAATAGCAATTGGCAAGTAGCATGGTGTACTGGCCTGCCATTGAGGAAACAAGATGGCTGCCAGCTGCCTGGAATGGCATCACAACCAGTGATGGTGGTCTAGTGAACTGATAGAGCACTAACATGCACCTTCACAAGTTGAACCTGGACTGTACCAATACATAGTAGCCTGAGTTTCACAGAAAAGGTGTCTTAAGACAGTACTAGATAGTGAGGCCAGTATGGCTGTCGGGAGGGGATTTCTTTTTCCTTCATTTGTGTCCAGTTCTCATCTCATTTGATGGTGAATTGAGTTTCTAGGTTTCATGCAGCTTATAATGCGCTTCATGCATGCAAAAAGCCAACATCTCATAGATACCTTCTCAATTACAGATCACATACTCTACTTGCACCATCTCCTGACAAAATCTAGAACCGCTATAAGGCAATGTAGTTGGCATCCTTGCCACTAGGTGTCATACCAGTGCTATATTCCAACCACATCCCTGTAGGATGAAAGAGTGGGGATAGGCAAACACAGCACAACAGGCCAATTGAAATATGCAATGCTACAGGGGAACAAAGATGGTCTTTACAGGGCTTCTTCGCAAGGTAGAATGGCACTGAAATTCAGAGAAAACACACTTTAAACTGAGTCTTGAACAAGCGCCGGTCTCAAATGATTATCGTTTATCTTTGCGTTCTTAAGATAACGCAAAGAATAATTTGGTGGTCGTAAACTTGAGACTTTAAGACTTTTAAGACTATGAGATTAAGATGGCCCAGAGAATAATGTCCGCATTCGGCCGGGGTGATGTCCATATGAGCGATTTGGATAGCGGAAAGGCCCAAACGGCACTTCACCCAATTCGTACACCGAAAATCCTAGCGTATCAGCCCAACTCCCGTACAAGCCGCACCCCGACTTTGACCCGATCCTATAAGCCGTACTTGCGATCTGATTCTGGGGACTTTTATACTGTACTATGGGAGCAAAAACTCTGGTATAAGCCACAGCCTGACTCTGTGCCGATCCCATGAGCCGCACTAGCCATCAGATCCGAGTACAAGCCCCTGCCTATACGCCAGGTTTTACGGTATTCAGCAACTGGCAATTTGCAATAGCAATTGGCAAGTAGCATGGTGTACTGGCCTGCCATTGAGGAAACAAGATGGCTGCCAGCTGCCTGGAATGGCATCACAACCAGTGATGGTGGTCTAGTGAACTGATAGAGCACTAACATGCACCTTCACAAGTTGAACCTGGACTGTACCAATACATAGTAGCCTGAGTTTCACAGAAAAGGTGTCTTAAGACAGTACTAGATAGTGAGGCCAGTATGGCTGTCGGGAGGGGATTTCTTTTTCCTTCATTTGTGTCCAGTTCTCATCTCATTTGATGGTGAATTGAGTTTCTAGGTTTCATGCAGCTTATAATGCGCTTCATGCATGCAAAAAGCCAACATCTCATAGATACCTTCTCAATTACAGATCACATACTCTACTTGCACCATCTCCTGACAAAATCTAGAACCGCTATAAGGCAATGTAGTTGGCATCCTTGCCACTAGGTGTCATACCAGTGCTATATTCCAACCACATCCCTGTAGGATGAAAGAGTGGGGATAGGCAAACACAGCACAACAGGCCAATTGAAATATGCAATGCTACAGGGGAACAAAGATGGTCTTTACAGGGCTTCTTCGCAAGGTAGAATGGCACTGAAATTCAGAGAAAACACACTTTAAACTGAGTCTTGAACAAGCGCCGGTCTCAAATGATTATCGTTTATCTTTGCGTTCTTAAGATAACGCAAAGAATAATTTGGTGGTCGTAAACTTGAGACTTTAAGACTTTTAAGACTATGAGATTAAGATGGCCCAGAGAATAATGTCCGCATTCGGCCGGGGTGATGTCCATATGAGCGATTTGGATAGCGGAAAGGCCCAAACGGCACTTCACCCAATTCGTACACCGAAAATCCTAGCGTATCAGCCCAACTCCCGTACAAGCCGCACCCCGACTTTGACCCGATCCTATAGGCCGTACTTGCGATCTGATTCTGGGGACTTTTATACTGTACTATGGGAGCAAAAACTCTGGTATAAGCCACAGCCTGACTCTGTGCCGATCCCATGAGCCGCACTAGCCATCAGATCCGAGTACAAGCCCCTGCCTATACGCCAGGTTTTACGGTATTCAGCAACTGGCAATTTGCAATAGCAATTGGCAAGTAGCATGGTGTACTGGCCTGCCATTGAGGAAACAAGATGGCTGCCAGCTGCCTGGAATGGCATCACAACCAGTGATGGTGGTCTAGTGAACTGATAGAGCACTAACATGCACCTTCACAAGTTGAACCTGGACTGTACCAATACATAGTAGCCTGAGTTTCACAGAAAAGGTGTCTTAAGACAGTACTAGATAGTGAGGCGAGTATGGCTGTCGGGAGGGGATTTCTTTTTCCTTCATTTGTGTCCAGTTCTCATCTCATTTGATGGTGAATTGAGTTTCTAGGTTTCATGCAGCTTATAATGCGCTTCATGCATGCAAAAAGCCAACATCTCATAGATACCTTCTCAATTACAGATCACATACTCTACTTGCACCATCTCCTGACAAAATCTAGAACCGCTATAAGGCAATGTAGTTGGCATCCTTGCCACTAGGTGTCATACCAGTGCTATATTCCAACCACATCCCTGTAGGATGAAAGAGTGGGGATAGGCAAACACAGCACAACAGGCCAATTGAAATATGCAATGCTACAGGGGAACAAAGATGGTCTTTACAGGGCTTCTTCGCAAGGTAGAATGGCACTGAAATTCAGAGAAAACACACTTTAAACTGAGTCTTGAACAAGCGCCGGTCTCAAATGATTATCGTTTATCTTTGCGTTCTTAAGATAACGCAAAGAATAATTTGGTGGTCGTAAACTTGAGACTTTAAGACTTTTAAGACTATGAGATTAAGATGGCCCAGAGAATAATGTCCGCATTCGGCCGGGGTGATGTCCATATGAGCGATTTGGATAGCGGAAAGGCCCAAACGGCACTTCACCCAATTCGTACACCGAAAATCCTAGCGTATCAGCCCAACTCCCGTACAAGCCGCACCCCGACTTTGACCCGATCCTATAAGCCGTACTAGCGATCTGATTCTGGGGACTTTTATACTGTACTATGGGAGCAAAAACTCTGGTATAAGCCACAGCCTGACTCTGTGCCGATCCCATGAGCCGCACTAGCCATCAGATCCGAGTACGAGCCCGTGCCTATACGCCAGGTTTTACGGTATTCAGCAACTGGCAATTTGCAATAGCAATTGGCAAGTAGCATGGTGTACTGGCCTGCCATTGAGGAAACAAGATGGCTGCCAGCTGCCTGGAATGGCATCACAACCAGTGATGGTGGTCTAGTGAACTGATAGAGCACTAACATGCACCTTCACAAGTTGAACCTGGACTGTACCAATACATGGTAGCCTGAGTTTCACAGAAAAGGTGTCTTAAGACAGTACTAGATAGTGAGGCCAGTATGGCTGTCGGGAGGGGATTTCTTTTTCCTTCATTTGTGTCCAGTTCTCATCTCATTTGATGGTGAATTGAGTTTCTAGGTTTCATGCAGCTTATAATGCGCTTCATGCATGCAAAAAGCCAACATCTCATAGATACCTTCTCAATTACAGATCACATACTCTACTTGCACCATCTCCTGACAAAATCTAGAACCGCTATAAGGCAATGTAGTTGGCATCCTTGCCACTAGGTGTCATACCAGTGCTATATTCCAACCACATCCCTGTAGGATGAAAGAGTGGGGATAGGCAAACACAGCACAACAGGCCAATTGAAATATGCAATGCTACAGGGGAACAAAGATGGTCTTTACAGGGCTTCTTCGCAAGGTAGAATGGCACTGAAATTCAGAGAAAACACACTTTAAACTGAGTCTTGAACAAGCGCCGGTCTCAAATGATTATCGTTTATCTTTGCGTTCTTAAGATAACGCAAAGAATAATTTGGTGGTCGTAAACTTGAGACTTTAAGACTTTTAAGACTATGAGATTAAGATGGCCCAGAGAATAATGTCCGCATTCGGCCGGGGTGATGTCCATATGAGCGATTTGGATAGCGGAAAGGCCCAAACGGCACTTCACCCAATTCGTACACCGAAAATCCTAGCGTATCAGCCCAACTCCCGTACAAGCCGCACCCCGACTTTGACCCGATCCTATAAGCCGTACTAGCGATCTGATTCTGGGGACTTTTATACTGTACTATGGGAGCAAAAACTCTGGTATAAGCCACAGCCTGACTCTGTGCCGATCCCATGAGCCGCACTAGCCATCAGATCCGAGTACAAGCCCGTGCCTATACGCCAGGTTTTACGGTATTCAGCAACTGGCAATTTGCAATAGCAATTGGCAAGTAGCATGGTGTACTGGCCTGCCATTGAGGAAACAAGATGGCTGCCAGCTGCCTGGAATGGCATCACAACCAGTGATGGTGGTCTAGTGAACTGATAGAGCACTAACATGCACCTTCACAAGTTGAACCTGGACTGTACCAATACATAGTAGCCTGAGTTTCACAGAAAAGGTGTCTTAAGACAGTACTAGATAGTGAGGCCAGTATGGCTGTCGGGAGGGGATTTCTTTTTCCTTCATTTGTGTCCAGTTCTCATCTCATTTGATGGTGAATTGAGTTTCTAGGTTTCATGCAGCTTATAATGCGCTTCATGCATGCAAAAAGCCAACATCTCATAGATACCTTCTCAATTACAGATCACATACTCTACTTGCACCATCTCCTGACAAAATCTAGAACCGCTATAAGGCAATGTAGTTGGCATCCTTGCCACTAGGTGTCATACCAGTGCTATATTCCAACCACATCCCTGTAGGATGAAAGAGTGGGGATAGGCAAACACAGCACAACAGGCCAATTGAAATATGCAATGCTACAGGGGAACAAAGATGGTCTTTACAGGGCTTCTTCGCAAGGTAGAATGGCACTGAAATTCAGAGAAAACACACTTTAAACTGAGTCTTGAACAAGCGCCGGTCTCAAATGATTATCGTTTATCTTTGCGTTCTTAAGATAACGCAAAGAATAATTTGGTGGTCGTAAACTTGAGACTTTAAGACTTTTAAGACTATGAGATTAAGATGGCCCAGAGAATAATGTCCGCATTCGGCCGGGGTGATGTCCATATGAGCGATTTGGATAGCGGAAAGGCCCAAACGGCACTTCACCCAATTCGTACACCGAAAATCCTAGCGTATCAGCCCAACTCCCGTACAAGCCGCACCCCGACTTTGACCCGATCCTATAAGCCGTACTAGCGATCTGATTCTGGGGACTTTTATACTGTACTATGGGAGCAAAAACTCTGGTATAAGCCACAGCCTGACTCTGTGCCGATCCCATGAGCCGCACTAGCCATCAGATCCGAGTACAAGCCCCTGCCTATACGCCAGGTTTTACGGTATTCAGCAACTGGCAATTTGCAATAGCAATTGGCAAGTAGCATGGTGTACTGGCCTGCCATTGAGGAAACAAGATGGCTGCCAGCTGCCTGGAATGGCATCACAACCAGTGATGGTGGTCTAGTGAACTGATAGAGCACTAACATGCACCTTCACAAGTTGAACCTGGACTGTACCAATACATAGTAGCCTGAGTTTCACAGAAAAGGTGTCTTAAGACAGTACTAGATAGTGAGGCGAGTATGGCTGTCGGGAGGGGATTTCTTTTTCCTTCATTTGTGTCCAGTTCTCATCTCATTTGATGGTGAATTGAGTTTCTAGGTTTCATGCAGCTTATAATGCGCTTCATGCATGCAAAAAGCCAACATCTCATAGATACCTTCTCAATTACAGATCACATACTCTACTTGCACCATCTCCTGACAAAATCTAGAACCGCTATAAGGCAATGTAGTTGGCATCCTTGCCACTAGGTGTCATACCAGTGCTATATTCCAACCACATCCCTGTAAGATGAAAGAGTGGGGATAGGCAAACACAGCACAACAGGCCAATTGAAATATGCAATGCTACAGGGGAACAAAGATGGTCTTTACAGGGCTTCTTCGCAAGGTAGAATGGCACTGAAATTCAGAGAAAACACACTTTAAACTGAGTCTTGAACAAGCGCCGGTCTCAAATGATTATCGTTTATCTTTGCGTTCTTAAGATAACGCAAAGAATAATTTGGTGGTCGTAAACTTGAGACTTTAAGACTTTTAAGACTATGAGATTAAGATGGCCCAGAGAATAATGTCCGCATTCGGCCGGGGTGATGTCCATATGAGCGATTTGGATAGCGGAAAGGCCCAAACGGCACTTCACCCAATTCGTACACAGAAAATCCTAGCGTATCAGCCCAACTCCCGTACAAGCCGCACCCCGACTTTGACCCGATCCTATAAGCCCTACTAGCGATCTGATTCTGGGGACTTTTATACTGTACTATGGGAGCAAAAACTCTGGTATAAGCCACAGCCTGACTCTGTGCCGATCTCATGAGCCGCACTAGCCATCAGATCCGAGTACAAGCCCGTGCCTATACGCCAGGTTTTACGGTATTCAGCAACTGGCAATTTGCAATAGCAATTGGCAAGTAGCATGGTGTACTGGCCTGCCATTGAGGAAACAAGATGGCTGCCAGCTGCCTGGAATGGCATCACAACCAGTGATGGTGGTCTAGTGAACTGATAGAGCACTAACATGCACCTTCACAAGTTGAACCTGGACTGTACCAATACATAGTAGTCTGAGTTTCACAGAAAAGGTGTCTTAAGACAGTACTAGATAGTGAGGCCAGTATGGCTGTCGGGAGGGGATTTCTTTTTTCTTCATTTGTGTCCAGTTCTCATCTCATTTGATGGTGAATTGAGTTTCTAGGTTTCATGCAGCTTATAATGCGCTTCATGCATGCAAAAAGCCAACATCTCATAGATACCTTCTCAATTACAGATCACATACTCTACTTGCACCATCTCCTGACAAAATCTAGAACCGCTATAAGGCAATGTAGTTGGCATCCTTGCCACTAGGTGTCATACCAGTGCTATATTCCAACCACATCCCTGTAGGATGAAAGAGTGGGGATAGGCAAACACAGCACAACAGGCCAATTGAAATATGCAATGCTACAGGGGAACAAAGATGGTCTTTACAGGGCTTCTTCGCAAGGTAGAATGGCACTGAAATTCAGAGAAAACACACTTTAAACTGAGTCTTGAACAAGCGCCGGTTTCAAATGATTATCGTTTATCTTTGCGTTCTTAAGATAACGCAAAGAATAATTTGGTGGTCGTAAACTTGAGACTTTAAGACTTTTAAGACTATGAGATTAAGATGGCCCAGAGAATAATGTCCGCATTCGGCCGGGGTGATGTCCATATGAGCGATTTGGATAGCGGAAAGGCCCAAACGGCACTTCACCCAATTCGTACACCGAAAATCCTAGCGTATCAGCCCAACTCCCGTACAAGCCGCACCCCGACTTTGACCCGATCCTATAAGCCGTACTAGCGATCTGATTCTGGGGACTTTTATACTGTACTATGGGAGCAAAAACTCTGGTATAAGCCACAGCCTGACTCTGTGCCGATCCCATGAGCCGCACTAGCCATCAGATCCGAGTACAAGCCCCTGCCTATACGCCAGGTTTTACGGTATTCAGCAACTGGCAATTTGCAATAGCAATTGGCAAGTAGCATGGTGTACTGGCCTGCCATTGAGGAAACAAGATGGCTGCCAGCTGCCTGGAATGGCATCACAACCAGTGATGGTGGTCTAGTGAACTGATAGAGCACTAACATGCACCTTCACAAGTTGAACCTGGACTGTACCAATACATAGTAGCCTGAGTTTCACAGAAAAGGTGTCTTAAGACAGTACTAGATAGTGAGGCGAGTATGGCTGTCGGGAGGGGATTTCTTTTTCCTTCATTTGTGTCCAGTTCTCATCTCATTTGATGGTGAATTGAGTTTCTAGGTTTCATGCAGCTTATAATGCGCTTCATGCATGCAAAAAGCCAACATCTCATAGATACCTTCTCAATTACAGATCACATACTCTACTTGCACCATCTCCTGACAAAATCTAGAACCGCTATAAGGCAATGTAGTTGGCATCCTTGCCACTAGGTGTCATACCAGTGCTATATTCCAACCACATCCCTGTAGGATGAAAGAGTGGGGATAGGCAAACACAGCACAACAGGCCAATTGAAATATGCAATGCTACAGGGGAACAAAGATGGTCTTTACAGGGCTTCTTCGCAAGGTAGAATGGCACTGAAATTCAGAGAAAACACACTTTAAACTGAGTCTTGAACAAGCGCCGGTCTCAAATGATTATCGTTTATCTTTGCGTTCTTAAGATAACGCAAAGAATAATTTGGTGGTCGTAAACTTGAGACTTTAAGACTTTTAAGACTATGAGATTAAGATGGCCCAGAGAATAATGTCCGCATTCGGCCGGGGTGATGTCCATATGAGCGATTTGGATAGCGGAAAGGCCCAAACGGCACTTCACCCAATTCGTACACCGAAAATCCTAGCGTATCAGCCCAACTCCCGTACAAGCCGCACCCCGACTTTGACCCGATCCTATAAGCCGTACTAGCGATCTGATTCTGGGGACTTTTATACTGTACTATGGGAGCAAAAACTCTGGTATAAGCCACAGCCTGACTCTGTGCCGATCCCATGAGCCGCACTAGCCATCAGATCCGAGTACAAGCCCCTGCCTATACGCCAGGTTTTACGGTATTCAGCAACTGGCAATTTGCAATAGCAATTGGCAAGTAGCATGGTGTACTGGCCTGCCATTGAGGAAACAAGATGGCTGCCAGCTGCCTGGAATGGCATCACAACCAGTGATGGTGGTCTAGTGAACTGATAGAGCACTAACATGCACCTTCACAAGTTGAACCTGGACTGTACCAATACATAGTAGCCTGAGTTTCACAGAAAAGGTGTCTTAAGACAGTACTAGATAGTGAGGCCAGTATGGCTGTCGGGAGGGGATTTCTTTTTCCTTCATTTGTGTCCAGTTCTCATCTCATTTGATGGTGAATTGAGTTTCTAGGTTTCATGCAGCTTATAATGCGCTTCATGCATGCAAAAAGCCAACATCTCATAGATACCTTCTCAATTACAGATCACATACTCTACTTGCACCATCTCCTGACAAAATCTAGAACCGCTATAAGGCAATGTAGTTGGCATCCTTGCCACTAGGTGTCATACCAGTGCTATATTCCAACCACATCCCTGTAGGATGAAAGAGTGGGGATAGGCAAACACAGCACAACAGGCCAATTGAAATATGCAATGCTACAGGGGAACAAAGATGGTCTTTACAGGGCTTCTTCGCAAGGTAGAATGGCACTGAAATTCAGAGAAAACACACTTTGGACTGAGTCTTGAACAAGCGCCGGTCTCAAATGATTATCGTTTATCTTTGCGTTCTTAAGATAACGCAAAGAATAATTTGGTGGTCGTAAACTTGAGACTTTAAGACTTTTAAGACTATGAGATTAAGATGGCCCAGAGAATAATGTCCGCATTCGGCCGGGGTGATGTCCATATGAGCGATTTGGATAGCGGAAAGGCCCAAACGGCACTTCACCCAATTCGTACACAGAAAATCCTAGCGTATCAGCCCAACTCCCGTACAAGCCGCCCCCCAACTTTGACCCGATCCTATAAGCCGTACTAGCGATCTGATTCTGGGGACTTTTATACTGTACTATGGGAGCAAAAACTCTGGTATAAGCCACAGCCTGACTCTGTGCCGATCTCATGAGCCGCACTAGCCATCAGATCCGAGTACAAGCCCGTGCCTATACGCCAGGTTTTACGGTATTCAGCAACTGGCAATTCGCAATAGCAATTGGCAAGTAGCATGGTGTACTGGCCTGCCATTGAGGAAACAAGATGGCTGCCAGCTGCCTGGAATGGCATCACAACCAGTGATGGTGGTCTAGTGAACTGATAGAGCACTAACATGCACCTTCACAAGTTGAACCTGGACTGTACCAATACATAGTAGTCTGAGTTTCACAGAAAAGGTGTCTTAAGACAGTACTAGATAGTGAGGCCAGTATGGCTGTCGGGAGGGGATTTCTTTTTCCTTCATTTGTGTCCAGTTCTCATCTCATTTGATGGTGAATTGAGTTTCTAGGTTTCATGCAGCTTATAATGCGCTTCATGCATGCAAAAAGCCAACATCTCATAGATACCTTCTCAATTACAGATCACATACTCTACTTGCACCATCTCCTGACAAAATCTAGAACCGCTATAAGGCAATGTAGTTGGCATCCTTGCCACTAGGTGTCATACCAGTGCTATATTCCAACCACATCCCTGTAGGATGAAAGAGTGGGGATAGGCAAACACAGCACAACAGGCCAATTGAAATATGCAATGCTACAGGGGAACAAAGATGGTCTTTACAGGGCTTCTTCGCAAGGTAGAATGGCACTGAAATTCAGAGAAAACACACTTTAAACTGAGTCTTGAACAAGCGCCGGTCTCAAATGATTATCGTTTATCTTTGCGTTCTTAAGATAACGCAAAGAATAATTTGGTGGTCGTAAACTTGAGACTTTAAGACTTTTAAGACTATGAGATTAAGATGGCCCAGAGAATAATGTCCGCATTCGGCCGGGGTGATGTCCATATGAGCGATTTGGATAGCGGAAAGGCCCAAACGGCACTTCACCCAATTCGTACACAGAAAATCCTAGCGTATCAGCCCAACTCCCGTACAAGCCGCACCCCGACTTTGACCCGATCCTATAAGCCGTACTAGCGATCTGATTCTGGGGACTTTTATACTGTACTATGGGAGCAAAAACTCTGGTATAAGCCACAGCCTGACTCTGTGCCGATCTCATGAGCCGCACTAGCCATCAGATCCGAGTACAAGCCCGTGCCTATACGCCAGGTTTTACGGTATTCAGCAACTGGCAATTCGCAATAGCAATTGGCAAGTAGCATGGTGTACTGGCCTGCCATTGAGGAAACAAGATGGCTGCCAGCTGCCTGGAATGGCATCACAACCAGTGATGGTGGTCTAGTGAACTGATAGAGCACTAACATGCACCTTCACAAGTTGAACCTGGACTGTACCAATACATAGTAGTCTGAGTTTCACAGAAAAGGTGTCTTAAGACAGTACTAGATAGTGAGGCCAGTATGGCTGTCGGGAGGGGATTTCTTTTTCCTTCATTTGTGTCCAGTTCTCATCTCATTTGATGGTGAATTGAGTTTCTAGGTTTCATGCAGCTTATAATGCGCTTCATGCATGCAAAAAGCCAACATCTCATAGATACCTTCTCAATTACAGATCACATACTCTACTTGCACCATCTCCTGACAAAATCTAGAACCGCTATAAGGCAATGTAGTTGGCATCCTTGCCACTAGGTGTCATACCAGTGCTATATTCCAACCACATCCCTGTAGGATGAAAGAGTGGGGATAGGCAAACACAGCACAACAGGCCAATTGAAATATGCAATGCTACAGGGGAACAAAGATGGTCTTTACAGGGCTTCTTCGCAAGGTAGAATGGCACTGAAATTCAGAGAAAACACACTTTAAACTGAGTCTTGAACAAGCGCCGGTCTCAAATGATTATCGTTTATCTTTGCGTTCTTAAGATAACGCAAAGAATAATTTGGTGGTCGTAAACTTGAGACTTTAAGACTTTTAAGACTATGAGATTAAGATGGCCCAGAGAATAATGTCCGCATTCGGCCGGGGTGATGTCCATATGAGCGATTTGGATAGCGGAAAGGCCCAAACGGCACTTCACCCAATTCGTACACAGAAAATCCTAGCGTATCAGCCCAACTCCCGTACAAGCCGCACCCCGACTTTGACCCGATCCTATAAGCCGTACTAGCGATCTGATTCTGGGGACTTTTATACTGTACTATGGGAGCAAAAACTCTGGTATAAGCCACAGCCTGACTCTGTGCCGATCTCATGAGCCGCACTAGCCATCAGATCCGAGTACAAGCCCGTGCCTATACGCCAGGTTTTACGGTATTCAGCAACTGGCAATTCGCAATAGCAATTGGCAAGTAGCATGGTGTACTGGCCTGCCATTGAGGAAACAAGATGGCTGCCAGCTGCCTGGAATGGCATCACAACCAGTGATGGTGGTCTAGTGAACTGATAGAGCACTAACATGCACCTTCACAAGTTGAACCTGGACTGTACCAATACATAGTAGTCTGAGTTTCACAGAAAAGGTGTCTTAAGACAGTACTAGATAGTGAGGCCAGTATGGCTGTGGGGAGGGGATTTCTTTTTCCTTCATTTGTGTCCAGTTCTCATCTCATTTGATGGTGAATTGAGTTTCTAGGTTTCATGCAGCTTATAATGCGCTTCATGCATGCAAAAAGCCAACATCTCATAGATACCTTCTCAATTACAGATCACATACTCTACTTGCACCATCTCCTGACAAAATCTAGAACCGCTATAAGGCAATGTAGTTGGCATCCTTGCCACTAGGTGTCATACCAGTGCTATATTCCAACCACATCCCTGTAAGATGAAAGAGTGGGGATAGGCAAACACAGCACAACAGGCCAATTGAAATATGCAATGCTACAGGGGAACAAAGATGGTCTTTACAGGGCTTCTTCGCAAGGTAGAATGGCACTGAAATTCAGAGAAAACACACTTTAAACTGAGTCTTGAACAAGCGCCGGTCTCAAATGATTATCGTTTATCTTTGCGTTCTTAAGATAACGCAAAGAATAATTTGGTGGTCGTAAACTTGAGACTTTAAGACTTTTAAGACTATGAGATTAAGATGGCCCAGAGAATAATGTCCGCATTCGGCCGGGGTGATGTCCATATGAGCGATTTGGATAGCGGAAAGGCCCAAACGGCACTTCACCCAATTCGTACACAGAAAATCCTAGCGTATCAGCCCAACTCCCGTACAAGCCGCACCCCGACTTTGACCCGATCCTATAAGCCGTACTAGCGATCTGATTCTGGGGACTTTTATACTGTACTATGGGAGCAAAAACTCTGGTATAAGCCACAGCCTGACTCTGTGCCGATCTCATGAGCCGCACTAGCCATCAGATCCGAGTACAAGCCCGTGCCTATACGCCAGGTTTTACGGTATTCAGCAACTGGCAATTTGCAATAGCAATTGGCAAGTAGCATGGTGTACTGGCCTGCCATTGAGGAAACAAGATGGCTGCCAGCTGCCTGGAATGGCATCACAACCAGTGATGGTGGTCTAGTGAACTGATAGAGCACTAACATGCACCTTCACAAGTTGAACCTGGACTGTACCAATACATAGTAGTCTGAGTTTCACAGAAAAGGTGTCTTAAGACAGTACTAGATAGTGAGGCCAGTATGGCTGTCGGGAGGGGATTTCTTTTTCCTTCATTTGTGTCCAGTTCTCATCTCATTTGATGGTGAATTGAGTTTCTAGGTTTCATGCAGCTTATAATGCGCTTCATGCATGCAAAAAGCCAACATCTCATAGATACCTTCTCAATTACAGATCACATACTCTACTTGCACCATCTCCTGACAAAATCTAGAACCGCTATAAGGCAATGTAGTTGGCATCCTTGCCACTAGGTGTCATACCAGTGCTATATTCCAACCACATCCCTGTAGGATGAAAGAGTGGGGATAGGCAAACACAGCACAACAGGCCAATTGAAATATGCAATGCTACAGGGGAACAAAGATGGTCTTTACAGGGCTTCTTCGCAAGGTAGAATGGCACTGAAATTCAGAGAAAAAACACTTTAAACTGAGTCTTGAACAAGCGCCGGTCTCAAATGATTATCGTTTATCTTTGCGTTCTTAAGATAACGCAAAGAATAATTTGGTGGTCGTAAACTTGAGACTTTAAGACTTTTAAGACTATGAGATTAAGATGGCCCAGAGAATAATGTCCGCATTCGGCCGGGGTGATGTCCATATGAGCGATTTGGATAGCGGAAAGGCCCAAACGGCACTTCACCCAATTCGTACACCGAAAATCCTAGCGTATCAGCCCAACTCCCGTACAAGCCGCACCCCGACTTTGACCCGATCCTATAAGCCATACAAGCGATCTGATTCTGGGGACTTTTATACTGTACTATGGGAGCAAAAAATCTGGTATAAGCCACAGCCTGACTCTGTGCCGATCTCATGAGCCGCACTAGCCATCAGATCCGAGTACAAGCCCGTGCCTATACGCCAGGTTTTACGGTATTCAGCAACTGGCAATTTGCAATAGCAATTGGCAAGTAGCATGGTGTACTGGCCTGCCATTGAGGAAACAAGATGGCTGCCAGCTGCCTGGAATGGCATCACAACCAGTGATGGTGGTCTAGTGAACTGATAGAGCACTAACATGCACCTTCACAAGTTGAACCTGGACTGTACCAATACATAGTAGCCTGAGTTTCACAGAAAAGGTGTCTTAAGACAGTACTAGATAGTGAGGCCAGTATGGCTGTCGGGAGGGGATTTCTTTTTCCTTCATTTGTGTCCAGTTCTCATCTCATTCGATGGTGAATTGAGTTTCTAGGTTTCATGCAGCTTATAATGCGCTTCATGCATGCAAAAAGCCAACATCTCATAGATACCTTCTCAATTACAGATCACATACTCTACTTGCACCATCTCCTGACAAAATCTAGAACCGCTATAAGGCAATGTAGTTGGCATCCTTGCCACTAGGTGTCATACCAGTGCTATATTCCAACCACATCCCTGTAAGATGAAAGAGTGGGGATAAGCAAACACAGCACAACAGGCCAATTGAAATATGCAATGCTACAGGGGAACAAAGATGGTCTTTACAGGGCTTCTTCGCAAGGTAGAATGGCACTGAAATCTAGAGAAAACACACTTTAAACTGAGTCTTGAACAAGCGCCGGTCTCAAATGATTATCGTTTATCTTTGCGTTCTTAAGATAACGCAAAGAATAATTTGGTGGTCGTAAACTTGAGACTTTAAGACTTTTAAGACTATGAGATTAAGATGGCCCAGAGAATAATGTCCGCATTCGGCCGGGGTGATGTCCATATGAGCGATTTGGATAGCGGAAAGGCCCAAACGGCACTTCACCCAATTTGTACACCGAAAATCCTAGCGTATCAGCCCAACTCCCGTACAAGCCGCACCCCGACTTTGACCCGATCCTATAAGCCGTACTAGCGATCTGATTCTGGGGACTTTTATACTGTACTATGGGAGCAAAAAATCTGGTATAAGCCACAGCCTGACTCTGTGCCGATCTCATGAGCCGCACTAGCCATCAGATCCGAGTACAAGCCCGTGCCTATACGCCAGGTTTTACGGTATTCAGCAACTGGCAATTTGCAATAGCAATTGGCAAGTAGCATGGTGTACTGGCCTGCCATTGAGGAAACAAGATGGCTGCCAGCTGCCTGGAATGGCATCACAACCAGTGATGGTGGTCTAGTGAACTGATAGAGCACTAACATGCACCTTCACAAGTTGAACCTGGACTGTACCAATACATAGTAGCCTGAGTTTCACAGAAAAGGTGTCTTAAGACAGTACTAGATAGTGAGGCCAGTATGGCTGTCGGGAGGGGATTTCTTTTTCCTTCATTTGTGTCCAGTTCTCATCTCATTTGATGGTGAATTGAGTTTCTAGGTTTCATGCAGCTTATAATGCGCTTCATGCATGCAAAAAGCCAACATCTCATAGATACCTTCTCAATTACAGATCACATACTCTACTTGCACCATCTCCTGACAAAATCTAGAACCGCTATAAGGCAATGTAGTTGGCATCCTTGCCACTAGGTGTCATACCAGTGCTATATTCCAACCACATCCCTGTAGGATGAAAGAGTGGGGATAGGCAAACACAGCACAACAGGCCAATTGAAATATGCAATGCTACAGGGGAACAAAGATGGTCTTTACAGGGCTTCTTCGCAAGGTAGAATGGCACTGAAATTCAGAGAAAACACACTTTAAACTGAGTCTTGAACAAGCGCCGGTCTCAAATGATTATCGTTTATCTTTGCGTTCTTAAGATAACGCAAAGAATAATTTGGTGGTCGTAAACTTGAGACTTTAAGACTTTTAAGACTATGAGATTAAGATGGCCCAGAGAATAATGTCCGCATTCGGCCGGGGTGATGTCCATATGAGCGATTTGGATAGCGGAAAGGCCCAAACGGCACTTCACCCAATTCGTACACCGAAAATCCTAGCGTATCAGCCCAACTCCCGTACAAGCCGCACCCCGACTTTGACCCGATCCTATAAGCCGTACTAGCGATCTGATTCTGGGGACTTTTATACTGTACTATGGGAGCAAAAACTCTGGTATAAGCCACAGCCTGACTCTGTGCCGATCCCATGAGCCGCACTAGCCATCAGATCCCAGTACAAGCCCCTGCCTATACGCCAGGTTTTACGGTATTCAGCAACTGGCAATTTGCAATAGCAATTGGCAAGTAGCATGGTGTACTGGCCTGCCATTGAGGAAACAAGATGGCTGCCAGCTGCCTGGAATGGCATCACAACCAGTGATGGTGGTCTAGTGAACTGATAGAGCACTAACATGCACCTTCACAAGTTGAATCTGGACTGTACCAATACATAGTAGCCTGAGTTTCACAGAAAAGGTGTCTTAAGACAGTACTAGATAGTGAGGCCAGTATGGCTGTCGGGAGGGGATTTCTTTTTCCTTCATTTGTGTCCAGTTCTCATCTCATTTGATGGTGAATTGAGTTTCTAGGTTTCATGCAGCTTATAATGCGCTTCATGCATGCAAAAAGCCAACATCTCATAGATACCTTCTCAATTACAGATCACATACTCTACTTGCACCATCTCCTGACAAAATCTAGAACCGCTATAAGGCAATGTAGTTGGCATCCTTGCCACTAGGTGTCATACCAGTGCTATATTCCAACCACATCCCTGTAGGATGAAAGAGTGGGGATAGGCAAACACAGCACAACAGGCCAATTGAAATATGCAATGCTACAGGGGAACAAAGATGGTCTTTACAGGGCTTCTTCGCAAGGTAGAATGGCACTGAAATTCAGAGAAAACACACTTTAAACTGAGTCTTGAACAAGCGCCGGTCTCAAATGATCATCGTTTATCTTTGCGTTCTTAAGATAACGCAAAGAATAATTTGGTGGTCGTAAACTTGAGACTTTAAGACTTTTAAGACTATGAGATTAAGATGGCCCAGAGAATAATGTCCGCATTCGGCCGGGGTGATGTCCATATGAGCGATTTGGATAGGGGAAAGGCCCAAACGGCACTTCACCCAATTCGTACACCGAAAATCCTAGCGTATCAGCCCAACTCCCGTACAAGCCGCACCCCAACTTTGACCCGATCCTATAAGCCGTACTAGCGATCTGATTCTGGGGACTTTTATACTGTACTATGGGAGCAAAAACTCTGGTATAAGCCACAGCCTGACTCTGTGCCGATCCCATGAGCCGCACTAGCCATCAGATCCGAGTACAAGCCCCTGCCTATACGCCAGGTTTTACGGTATTCAGCAACTGGCAATTTGCAATAGCAATTGGCAAGTAGCATGGTGTACTGGCCTGCCATTGAGGAAACAAGATGGCTGCCAGCTGCCTGGAATGGCATCACAACCAGTGATGGTGGTCTAGTGAACTGATAGAGCACTAACATGCACCTTCACAAGTTGAACCTGGACTGTACCAATACATAGTAGCCTGAGTTTCACAGAAAAGGTGTCTTAAGACAGTACTAGATAGTGAGGCCAGTATGGCTGTCAGGAGGGGATTTCTTTTTCCTTCATTTGTGTCCAGTTCTCATCTCATTTGATGGTGAATTGAGTTTCTAGGTTTCATGCAGCTTATAATGCGCTTCATGCATGCAAAAAGCCAACATCTCATAGATACCTTCTCAATTACAGATCACATACTCTACTTGCACCATCTCCTGACAAAATCTAGAACCGCTATAAGGCAATGTAGTTGGCATCCTTGCCACTAGGTGTCATACCAGTGCTATATTCCAACCACATCCCTGTAGGATGAAAGAGTGGGGATAGGCAAACACAGCACAACAGGCCAATTGAAATATGCAATGCTACAGGGGAACAAAGATGGTCTTTACAGGGCTTTTTCGCAAGGTAGAATGGCACTGAAATTCAGAGAAAACACACTTTAAACTGAGTCTTGAACAAGCGCCGGTCTCAAATGATTATCGTTTATCTTTGCGTTCTTAAGATAACGCAAAGAATAATTTGGTGGTCGTAAACTTGAGACTTTAAGACTTTTAAGACTATGAGATTAAGATGGCCCAGAGAATAATGTCCGCATTCGGCCGGGGTGATGTCCATATGAGCGATTTGGATAGGGGAAAGGCCCAAACGGCACTTCACCCAATTGGTACACCGAAAATCCTAGCGTATCAGCCCAACTCCCGTACAAGCCGCACCCCGACTTTGAACCGATCCTATAAGCCGTACTAGCGATCTGATTCTTGGGACTTTTATACTGTACTATGGGAGCAAAAACTCTGGTATAAGCCACAGCCTGACTCTGTGCCGATCCCATGAGCCGCACTAGCCATCAGATCCCAGTACAAGCCCCTGCCTATACGCCAGGTTTTACGGTATTCAGCAACTGGCAATTTGCAATAGCAATTGGCAAGTAGCATGGTGTACTGGCCTGCCATTGAGGAAACAAGATGGCTGCCAGCTGCCTGGAATGGCATCACAACCAGTGATGGTGGTCTAGTGGACTGATAGAGCACTAACATGCACCTTCACAAGTTGAACCTGGACTGTACCAATACATAGTAGCCTGAGTTTCACAGAAAAGGTGTCTTAAGACAGTACTAGATAGTGAGGCCAGTATGGCTGTCGGGAGGGGATTTCTTTATCCTTCATTTGTGTCCAGTTCTCATCTCATTTGATGGTGAATTGAGTTTCTAGGTTTCATGCAGCTTATAATGCGCTTCATGCATGCAAAAAGCCAACATCTCATAGATACCTTCTCAATTACAGATCACATACTCTACTTGCACCATCTCCTGACAAAATCTAGAACCGCTATAAGGCAATGTAGTTGGCATCCTTGCCACTAGGTGTCATACCAGTGCTATATTCCAACCACATCCCTGTAGGATGAAAGAGTGGGGATAGGCAAACACAGCACAACAGGCCAATTGAAATATGCAATGCTACAGGGGAACAAAGATGGTCTTTACAGGGCTTCTTCGCAAGGTAGAATGGCACTGAAATTCAGAGAAAACACACTTTAAACTGAGTCTTGAACAAGCGCCGGTCTCAAATGATTATCGTTTATCTTTGCGTTCTTAAGATAACGCAAAGAATAATTTGGTGGTCGTAAACTTGAGACTTTAAGACTTTTAAGACTATGAGATTAAGATGGCCCAGAGAATAATGTCCGCATTCGGCCGGGGTGATGTCCATATGAGCGATTTGGATAGCGGAAAGGCCCAAACGGCACTTCACCCAATTCGTACACCGAAAATCCTAGCGTATCAGCCCAACTCCCGTACAAGCCGCACCCCGACTTTGACCCGATCCTATAAGCCGTACTAGCGATCTGATTCTGGGGACTTTTATACTGTACTATGGGAGCAAAAAATCTGGTATAAGCCACAGCCTGACTCTGTGCCGATCTCATGAGCCGCACTAGCCATCAGATCCGAGTACAAGCCCGTGCCTATACGCCAGGTTTTACGGTATTCAGCAACTGGCAATTTGCAATAGCAATTGGCAAGTAGCATGGTGTACTGGCCTGCCATTGAGGAAACAAGATGGCTGCCAGCTGCCTGGAATGGCATCACAACCAGTGATGGTGGTCTAGTGAACTGATAGAGCACTAACATGCACCTTCACAAGTTGAACCTGGACTGTACCAATACATAGTAGCCTGAGTTTCACAGAAAAGGTGTCTTAAGACAGTACTAGATAGTGAGGCCAGTATGGCTGTCGGGAGGGGATTTCTTTTTCCTTCATTTGTGTCCAGTTCTCATCTCATTTGATGGTGAATTGAGTTTCTAGGTTTCATGCAGCTTATAATGCGCTTCATGCATGCAAAAAGCCAACATCTCATAGATACCTTCTCAATTACAGATCACATACTCTACTTGCACCATCTCCTGACAAAATCTAGAACCGCTATAAGGCAATGTAGTTGGCATCCTTGCCACTAGGTGTCATACCAGTGCTATATTCCAACCACATCCCTGTAGGATGAAAGAGTAGGGATAGGCAAACACAGCACAACAGGCCAATTGAAATATGCAATGCTACAGGGGAACAAAGATGGTCTTTACAGGGCTTCTTCGCAAGGTAGAATGGCACTGAAATTCAGAGAAAACACACTTTAAACTGAGTCTTGAACAAGCGCCGGTCTCAAATGATTATCGTTTATCTTTGCGTTCTTAAGATAACGCAAAGAATAATTTGGTGGTCGTAAACTTGAGACTTTAAGACTTTTAAGACTATGAGATTAAGATGGCCCAGAGAATAATGTCCGCATTCGGCCGGGGTGATGTCCATATGAGCGATTTGGATAGCGGAAAGGCCCAAACGGCACTTCACCCAATTCGTACACCGAAAATCCTAGCGTATCAGCCCAACTCCCGTACAAGCCGCACCCCGACTTTGACCCGATCCTATAAGCCGTACTAGCGATCTGATTCTGGGGACTTTCATACTGTACTATGGGAGCAAAAACTCTGGTATAAGCCACAGCCTTCTCAATTACAGATCACATACTCTACTTGCACCATCTCCTGACAAAATCTAGAACCGCTATAAGGCAATGTAGTTGGCATCCTTGCCACTAGGTGTCATACCAGTGCTATATTCCAACCACATCCCTGTAGGATGAAAGAATGGGGATAGGCAAACACAGCACAACAGGCCAATTGAAATATGCAATGCTACAGGGGAACAAAGATGGTCTTTACAGGGCTTCTTCGCAAGGTAGAATGGCACTGAAATTCAGAGAAAACACACTTTAAACTGAGTCTTGAACAAGCGCCGGTCTCAAATGATTATCGTTTATCTTTGCGTTCTTAAGATAACGCAAAGAATAATTTGGTGGTCGTAAACTTGAGACTTTAAGACTTTTAAGACTATGAGATTAAGATGGCCCAGAGAATAATGTCCGCATTCGGCCGGGGTGATGTCCATATGAGCGATTTGGATAGCGGAAAGGCCCAAACGGCACTTCACCCAATTCGTACACCGAAAATCCTAGCGTATCAGCCCAACTCCCGTACAAGCCGCACCCCGACTTTGACCCGATCCTATAAGCCGTACTAGCGATCTGATTCTGGGGACTTTTATACTGTACTATGGGAGCAAAAAATCTGGTATAAGCCACAGCCTGACTCTGTGCCGATCTCATGAGCCGCACTAGCCATCAGATCCGAGTACAAGCCCGTGCCTATACGCCAGGTTTTACGGTATTCAGCAACTGGCAATTTGCAATAGCAATTGGCAAGTAGCATGGTGTACTGGCCTGCCATTGAGGAAACAAGATGGCTGCCAGCTGCCTGGAATGGCATCACAACCAGTGATGGTGGTCTAGTGAACTGATAGAGCACTAACATGCACCTTCACAAGTTGAACCTGGACTGTACCAATACATAGTAGCCTGAGTTTCACAGAAAAGGTGTCTTAAGACAGTACTAGATAGTGAGGCCAGTATGGCTGTCGGGAGGGGATTTCTTTTTCCTTCATTTGTGTCCAGTTCTCATCTCATTTGATGGTGAATTGAGTTTCTAGGTTTCATGCAGCTTATAATGCGCTTCATGCATGCAAAAAGCCAACATCTCATAGATACCTTCTCAATTACAGATCACATACTCTACTTGCACCATCTCCTGACAAAATCTAGAACCGCTATAAGGCAATGTAGTTGGCATCCTTGCCACTAGGTGTCATACCAGTGCTATATTCCAACCACATCCCTGTAGGATGAAAGAGTGGGGATAGGCAAACACAGCACAACAGGCCAATTGAAATATGCAATGCTACAGGGGAACAAAGATGGTCTTTACAGGGCTTCTTCGCAAGGTAGAATGGCACTGAAATTCAGAGAAAACACACTTTAAACTGAGTCTTGAACAAGCGCCGGTCTCAAATGATTATCGTTTATCTTTGCGTTCTTAAGATAACGCAAAGAATAATTTGGTGGTCGTAAACTTGAGACTTTAAGACTTTTAAGACTATGAGATTAAGATGGCCCAGAGAATAATGTCCGCATTCGGCCGGGGTGATGTCCATATGAGCGATTTGGATAGCGGAAAGGCCCAAACGGCACTTCACCCAATTCGTACACCGAAAATCCTAGCGTATCAGCCCAACTCCCGTACAAGCCGCACCCCGACTTTGACCCGATCCTATAAGCCGTACTAGCGATCTGATTCTGGGGACTTTTATACTGTACTATGGGAGCAAAAAATCTGGTATAAGCCACAGCCTGACTCTGTGCCGATCTCATGAGCCGCACTAGCCATCAGATCCGAGTACAAGCCCGTGCCTATACGCCAGGTTTTACGGTATTCAGCAACTGGCAATTTGCAATAGCAATTGGCAAGTAGCATGGTGTACTGGCCTGCCATTGAGGAAACAAGATGGCTGCCAGCTGCCTGGAATGGCATCACAACCAGTGATGGTGGTCTAGTGAACTGATAGAGCACTAACATGCACCTTCACAAGTTGAACCTGGACTGTACCAATACATAGTAGCCTGAGTTTCACAGAAAAGGTGTCTTAAGACAGTACTAGATAGTGAGGCCAGTATGGCTGTCGGGAGGGGATTTCTTTTTCCTTCATTTGTGTCCAGTTCTCATCTCATTTGATGGTGAATTGAGTTTCTAGGTTTCATGCAGCTTATAATGCGCTTCATGCATGCAAAAAGCCAACATCTCATAGATACCTTCTCAATTACAGATCACATACTCTACTTGCACCATCTCCTGACAAAATCTAGAACCGCTATAAGGCAATGTAGTTGGCATCCTTGCCACTAGGTGTCATACCAGTGCTATATTCCAACCACATCCCTGTAGGATGAAAGAGTAGGGATAGGCAAACACAGCACAACAGGCCAATTGAAATATGCAATGCTACAGGGGAACAAAGATGGTCTTTACAGGGCTTCTTCGCAAGGTAGAATGGCACTGAAATTCAGAGAAAACACACTTTAAACTGAGTCTTGAACAAGCGCCGGTCTCAAATGATTATCGTTTATCTTTGCGTTCTTAAGATAACGCAAAGAATAATTTGGTGGTCGTAAACTTGAGACTTTAAGACTTTTAAGACTATGAGATTAAGATGGCCCAGAGAATAATGTCCGCATTCGGCCGGGGTGATGTCCATATGAGCGATTTGGATAGCGGAAAGGCCCAAACGGCACTTCACCCAATTCGTACACCGAAAATCCTAGCGTATCAGCCCAACTCCCGTACAAGCCGCACCCCGACTTTGACCCGATCCTATAAGCCGTACTAGCGATCTGATTCTGGGGACTTTCATACTGTACTATGGGAGCAAAAACTCTGGTATAAGCCACAGCCTTCTCAATTACAGATCACATACTCTACTTGCACCATCTCCTGACAAAATCTAGAACCGCTATAAGGCAATGTAGTTGGCATCCTTGCCACTAGGTGTCATACCAGTGCTATATTCCAACCACATCCCTGTAGGATGAAAGAATGGGGATAGGCAAACACAGCACAACAGGCCAATTGAAATATGCAATGCTACAGGGGAACAAAGATGGTCTTTACAGGGCTTCTTCGCAAGGTAGAATGGCACTGAAATTCAGAGAAAACACACTTTAAACTGAGTCTTGAACAAGCGCCGGTCTCAAATGATTATCGTTTATCTTTGCGTTCTTAAGATAACGCAAAGAATAATTTGGTGGTCGTAAACTTGAGACTTTAAGACTTTTAAGACTATGAGATTAAGATGGCCCAGAGAATAATGTCCGCATTCGGCCGGGGTGATGTCCATATGAGCGATTTGGATAGCGGAAAGGCCCAAACGGCACTTCACCCAATTCGTACACCGAAAATCCTAGCGTATCAGCCCAACTCCCGTACAAGCCGCACCCCGACTTTGACCCGATCCTATAAGCCGTACTAGCGATCTGATTCTGGGGACTTTTATACTGTACTATGGGAGCAAAAAATCTGGTATAAGCCACAGCCTGACTCTGTGCCGATCTCATGAGCCGCACTAGCCATCAGATCCGAGTACAAGCCCGTGCCTATACGCCAGGTTTTACGGTATTCAGCAACTGGCAATTTGCAATAGCAATTGGCAAGTAGCATGGTGTACTGGCCTGCCATTGAGGAAACAAGATGGCTGCCAGCTGCCTGGAATGGCATCACAACCAGTGATGGTGGTCTAGTGAACTGATAGAGCACTAACATGCACCTTCACAAGTTGAACCTGGACTGTACCAATACATAGTAGCCTGAGTTTCACAGAAAAGGTGTCTTAAGACAGTACTAGATAGTGAGGCCAGTATGGCTGTCGGGAGGGGATTTCTTTTTCCTTCATTTGTGTCCAGTTCTCATCTCATTTGATGGTGAATTGAGTTTCTAGGTTTCATGCAGCTTATAATGCGCTTCATGCATGCAAAAAGCCAACATCTCATAGATACCTTCTCAATTACAGATCACATACTCTACTTGCACCATCTCCTGACAAAATCTAGAACCGCTATAAGGCAATGTAGTTGGCATCCTTGCCACTAGGTGTCATACCAGTGCTATATTCCAACCACATCCCTGTAGGATGAAAGAGTGGGGATAGGCAAACACAGCACAACAGGCCAATTGAAATATGCAATGCTACAGGGGAACAAAGATGGTCTTTACAGGGCTTCTTCGCAAGGTAGAATGGCACTGAAATTCAGAGAAAACACACTTTAAACTGAGTCTTGAACAAGCGCCGGTCTCAAATGATTATCGTTTATCTTTGCGTTCTTAAGATAACGCAAAGAATAATTTGGTGGTCGTAAACTTGAGACTTTAAGACTTTTAAGACTATGAGATTAAGATGGCCCAGAGAATAATGTCCGCATTCGGCCGGGGTGATGTCCATATGAGCGATTTGGATAGCGGAAAGGCCCAAACGGCACTTCACCCAATTCGTACACCGAAAATCCTAGCGTATCAGCCCAACTCCCGTACAAGCCGCACCCCGACTTTGACCCGATCCTATAAGCCGTACTAGCGATCTGATTCTGGGGACTTTTATACTGTACTATGGGAGCAAAAACTCTGGTATAAGCCACAGCATTCTCAATTACAGATCACATACTCTACTTGCACCATCTCCTGACAAAATCTAGAACCGCTATAAGGCAATGTAGTTGGCATCCTTGCCACTAGGTGTCATACCAGTGCTATATTCCAACCACATCCCTGTAGGATGAAAGAATGGGGATAGGCAAACACAGCACAACAGGCCAATTGAAATATGCAATGCTACAGGGGAACAAAGATGGTCTTTACAGGGCTTCTTCGCAAGGTAGAATGGCACTGAAATTCAGAGAAAACACACTTTAAACTGAGTCTTGAACAAGCGCCGGTCTCAAATGATTATCGTTTATCTTTGCGTTCTTAAGATAACGCAAAGAATAATTTGGTGGTCGTAAACTTGAGACTTTAAGACTTTTAAGACTATGAGATTAAGATGGCCCAGAGAATAATGTCCGCATTCGGCCGGGGTGATGTCCATATGAGCGATTTGGATAGCGGAAAGGCCCAAACGGCACTTCACCCAATTCGTACACCGAAAATCCTAGCGTATCAGCCCAACTCCCGTACAAGCCGCACCCCGACTTTGACCCGATCCTATAAGCCGTACTAGCGATCTGATTCTGGGGACTTTTATACTGTACTATGGGAGCAAAAACTCTGGTATAAGCCACAGCCTGACTCTGTGCCGATCCCATGAGCCGCACTAGCCATCAGATCCGAGTACAAGCCCCTGCCTATACGCCAGGTTTTACGGTATTCAGCAACTGGCAATTTGCAATAGCAATTGGCAAGTAGCATGGTGTACTGGCCTGCCATTGAGGAAACAAGATGGCTGCCAGCTGCCTGGAATGGCATCACAACCAGTGATGGTGGTCTAGTGAACTGATAGAGCACTAACATGCACCTTCACAAGTTGAACCTGGACTGTACCAATACATAGTAGCCTGAGTTTCACAGAAAAGGTGTCTTAAGACAGTACTAGATAGTGAGGCCAGTATGGCTGTCGGGAGGGGATTTCTTTTTCCTTCATTTGTGTCCAGTTCTCATCTCATTTGATGGTGAATTGAGTTTCTAGGTTTCATGCAGCTTATAATGCGCTTCATGCATGCAAAAAGCCAACATCTCATAGATACCTTCTCAATTACAGATCACATACTCTACTTGCACCATCTCCTGACAAAATCTAGAACCGCTATAAGGCAATGTAGTTGGCATCCTTGCCACTAGGTGTCATACCAGTGCTATATTCCAACCACATCCCTGTAGGATGAAAGAGTGGGGATAGGCAAACACAGCACAACAGGCCAATTGAAATATGCAATGCTACAGGGGAACAAAGATGGTCTTTACAGGGCTTCTTCGCAAGGTAGAATGGCACTGAAATTCAGAGAAAACACACTTTAAACTGAGTCTTGAACAAGCGCCGGTCTCAAATGATTATCGTTTATCTTTGCGTTCTTAAGATAACGCAAAGAATAATTTGGTGGTCGTAAACTTGAGACTTTAAGACTTTTAAGACTATGAGATTAAGATGGCCCAGAGAATAATGTCCGCATTCGGCCGGGGTGATGTCCATATGAGCGATTTGGATAGCGGAAAGGCCCAAACGGCACTTCACCCAATTCGTACACCGAAAATCCTAGCGTATCAGCCCAACTCCCGTACAAGCCGCACCCCGACTTTGACCCGATCCTATAAGCCGTACTAGCGATCTGATTCTGGGGACTTTTATACTGTACTATGGGAGCAAAAACTCTGGTATAAGCCACAGCCTTCTCAATTACAGATCACATACTCTACTTGCACCATCTCCTGACAAAATCTAGAACCGCTATAAGGCAATGTAGTTGGCATCCTTGCCACTAGGTGTCATACCAGTGCTATATTCCAACCACATCCCTGTAGGATGAAAGAATGGGGATAGGCAAACACAGCACAACAGGCCAATTGAAATATGCAATGCTACAGGGGAACAAAGATGGTCTTTACAGGGCTTCTTCGCAAGGTAGAATGGCACTGAAATTCAGAGAAAACACACTTTAAACTGAGTCTTGAACAAGCGCCGGTCTCAAATGATTATCGTTTATCTTTGCGTTCTTAAGATAACGCAAAGAATAATTTGGTGGTCGTAAACTTGAGACTTTAAGACTTTTAAGACTATGAGATTAAGATGGCCCAGAGAATAATGTCCGCATTCGGCCGGGGTGATGTCCATATGAGCGATTTGGATAGCGGAAAGGCCCAAACGGCACTTCACCCAATTCGTACACCGAAAATCCTAGCGTATCAGCCCAACTCCCGTACAAGCCGCACCCCGACTTTGACCCGATCCTATAAGCCGTACTAGCGATCTGATTCTGGGGACTTTTATACTGTACTATGGGAGCAAAAACTCTGGTATAAGCCACAGCCTGACTCTGTGCCGATCCCATGAGCCGCACTAGCCATCAGATCCGAGTACAAGCCCCTGCCTATACGCCAGGTTTTACGGTATTCAGCAACTGGCAATTTGCAATAGCAATTGGCAAGTAGCATGGTGTACTGGCCTGCCATTGAGGAAACAAGATGGCTGCCAGCTGCCTGGAATGGCATCACAACCAGTGATGGTGGTCTAGTGAACTGATAGAGCACTAACATGCACCTTCACAAGTTGAACCTGGACTGTACCAATACATAGTAGCCTGAGTTTCACAGAAAAGGTGTCTTAAGACAGTACTAGATAGTGAGGCCAGTATGGCTGTCGGGAGGGGATTTCTTTTTCCTTCATTTGTGTCCAGTTCTCATCTCATTTGATGGTGAATTGAGTTTCTAGGTTTCATGCAGCTTATAATGCGCTTCATGCATGCAAAAAGCCAACATCTCATAGATACCTTCTCAATTACAGATCACATACTCTACTTGCACCATCTCCTGACAAAATCTAGAACCGCTATAAGGCAATGTAGTTGGCATCCTTGCCACTAGGTGTCATACCAGTGCTATATTCCAACCACATCCCTGTAGGATGAAAGAGTGGGGATAGGCAAACACAGCACAACAGGCCAATTGAAATATGCAATGCTACAGGGGAACAAAGATGGTCTTTACAGGGCTTCTTCGCAAGGTAGAATGGCACTGAAATTCAGAGAAAACACACTTTAAACTGAGTCTTGAACAAGCGCCGGTCTCAAATGATTATCGTTTATCTTTGCGTTCTTAAGATAACGCAAAGAATAATTTGGTGGTCGTAAACTTGAGACTTTAAGACTTTTAAGACTATGAGATTAAGATGGCCCAGAGAATAATGTCCGCATTCGGCCGGGGTGATGTCCATATGAGCGATTTGGATAGCGGAAAGGCCCAAACGGCACTTCACCCAATTCGTACACCGAAAATCCTAGCGTATCAGCCCAACTCCCGTACAAGCCGCACCCCGACTTTGACCCGATCCTATAAGCCGTACCAGCGATCTGATTCTGGGGACTTTTATACTGTACTATGGGAGCAAAAACTCTGGTATAAGCCACAGCCTGACTCTGTGCCGATCCCATGAGCCGCACTAGCCATCAGATCCGAGTACAAGCCCCTGCCTATACGCCAGGTTTTACGGTATTCAGCAACTGGCAATTTGCAATAGCAATTGGCAAGTAGCATGGTGTACTGGCCTGCCATTGAGGAAACAAGATGGCTGCCAGCTGCCTGGAATGGCATCACAACCAGTGATGGTGGTCTAGTGAACTGATAGAGCACTAACATGCACCTTCACAAGTTGAACCTGGACTGTACCAATACATAGTAGCCTGAGTTTCACAGAAAAGGTGTCTTAAGACAGTACTAGATAGTGAGGCCAGTATGGCTGTCGGGAGGGGATTTCTTTTTCCTTCATTTGTGTCCAGTTCTCATCTCATTTGATGGTGAATTGAGTTTCTAGGTTTCATGCAGCTTATAATGCGCTTCATGCATGCAAAAAGCCAACATCTCATAGATACCTTCTCAATTACAGATCACATACTCTACTTGCACCATCTCCTGACAAAATCTAGAACCGCTATAAGGCAATGTAGTTGGCATCCTTGCCACTAGGTGTCATACCAGTGCTATATTCCAACCACATCCCTGTAGGATGAAAGAGTGGGGATAGGCAAACACAGCACAACAGGCCAATTGAAATATGCAATGCTACAGGGGAACAAAGATGGTCTTTACAGGGCTTCTTCGCAAGGTAGAATGGCACTGAAATTCAGAGAAAACACACTTTAAACTGAGTCTTGAACAAGCGCCGGTCTCAAATGATTATCGTTTATCTTTGCGTTCTTAAGATAACGCAAAGAATAATTTGGTGGTCGTAAACTTGAGACTTTAAGACTTTTAAGACTATGAGATTAAGATGGCCCAGAGAATAATGTCCGCATTCGGCCGGGGTGATGTCCATATGAGCGATTTGGATAGCGGAAAGGCCCAAACGGCACTTCACCCAATTCGTACACCGAAAATCCTAGCGTATCAGCCCAACTCCCGTACAAGCCGCACCCCGACTTTGACCCGATCCTATAAGCCGTACTAGCGATCTGATTCTGGGGACTTTTATACTGTACTATGGGAGCAAAAACTCTGGTATAAGCCACAGCCTTCTCAATTACAGATCACATACTCTACTTGCACCATCTCCTGACAAAATCTAGAACCGCTATAAGGCAATGTAGTTGGCATCCTTGCCACTAGGTGTCATACCAGTGCTATATTCCAACCACATCCCTGTAGGATGAAAGAATGGGGATAGGCAAACACAGCACAACAGGCCAATTGAAATATGCAATGCTACAGGGGAACAAAGATGGTCTTTACAGGGCTTCTTCGCAAGGTAGAATGGCACTGAAATTCAGAGAAAACACACTTTAAACTGAGTCTTGAACAAGCGCCGGTCTCAAATGATTATCGTTTATCTTTGCGTTCTTAAGATAACGCAAAGAATAATTTGGTGGTCGTAAACTTGAGACTTTAAGACTTTTAAGACTATGAGATTAAGATGGCCCAGAGAATAATGTCCGCATTCGGCCGGGGTGATGTCCATATGAGCGATTTGGATAGCGGAAAGGCCCAAACGGCACTTCACCCAATTCGTACACCGAAAATCCTAGCGTATCAGCCCAACTCCCGTACAAGCCGCACCCCGACTTTGACCCGATCCTATAAGCCGTACTAGCGATCTGATTCTGGGGACTTTTATACTGTACTATGGGAGCAAAAACTCTGGTATAAGCCACAGCCTGACTCTGTGCCGATCCCATGAGCCGCACTAGCCATCAGATCCGAGTACAAGCCCGTGCCTATACGCCAGGTTTTACGGTATTCAGCAACTGGCAATTTGCAATAGCAATTGGCAAGTAGCATGGTGTACTGGCCTGCCATTGAGGAAACAAGATGGCTGCCAGCTGCCTGGAATGGCATCACAACCAGTGATGGTGGTCTAGTGAACTGATAGAGCACTAACATGCACCTTCACAAGTTGAACCTGGACTGTACCAATACATAGTAGCCTGAGTTTCACAGAAAAGGTGTCTTAAGACAGTACTAGATAGTGAGGCGAGTATGGCTGTCGGGAGGGGATTTCTTTTTCCTTCATTTGTGTCCAGTTCTCATCTCATTTGATGGTGAATTGAGTTTCTAGGTTTCATGCAGCTTATAATGCGCTTCATGCATGCAAAAAGCCAACATCTCATAGATACCTTCTCAATTACAGATCACATACTCTACTTGCACCATCTCCTGACAAAATCTAGAACCGCTATAAGGCAATGTAGTTGGCATCCTTGCCACTAGGTGTCATACCAGTGCTATATTCCAACCACATCCCTGTAGGATGAAAGAGTGGGGATAGGCAAACACAGCACAACAGGCCAATTGAAATATGCAATGCTACAGGGGAACAAAGATGGTCTTTACAGGGCTTCTTCGCAAGGTAGAATGGCACTGAAATTCAGAGAAAACACACTTTAAACTGAGTCTTGAACAAGCGCCGGTCTCAAATGATTATCGTTTATCTTTGCGTTCTTAAGATAACGCAAAGAATAATTTGGTGGTCGTAAACTTGAGACTTTAAGACTTTTAAGACTATGAGATTAAGATGGCCCAGAGAATAATGTCCGCATTCGGCCGGGGTGATGTCCATATGAGCGATTTGGATAGCGGAAAGGCCCAAACGGCACTTCACCCAATTCGTACACCGAAAATCCTAGCGTATCAGCCCAACTCCCGTACAAGCCGCACCCCGACTTTGACCCGATCCTATAAGCCGTACTAGCGATCTGATTCTGGGGACTTTTATACTGTACTATGGGAGCAAAAACTCTGGTATAAGCCACAGCCTGACTCTGTGCCGATCCCATGAGCCGCACTAGCCATCAGATCCGAGTACAAGCCCCTGCCTATACGCCAGGTTTTACGGTATTCAGCAACTGGCAATTTGCAATAGCAATTGGCAAGTAGCATGGTGTACTGGCCTGCCATTGAGGAAACAAGATGGCTGCCAGCTGCCTGGAATGGCATCACAACCAGTGATGGTGGTCTAGTGAACTGATAGAGCACTAACATGCACCTTCACAAGTTGAACCTGGACTGTACCAATACATAGTAGCCTGAGTTTCACAGAAAAGGTGTCTTAAGACAGTACTAGATAGTGAGGCCAGTATGGCTGTCGGGAGGGGATTTCTTTTTCCTTCATTTGTGTCCAGTTCTCATCTCATTTGATGGTGAATTGAGTTTCTAGGTTTCATGCAGCTTATAATGCGCTTCATGCATGCAAAAAGCCAACATCTCATAGATACCTTCTCAATTACAGATCACATACTCTACTTGCACCATCTCCTGACAAAATCTAGAACCGCTATAAGGCAATGTAGTTGGCATCCTTGCCACTAGGTGTCATACCAGTGCTATATTCCAACCACATCCCTGTAGGATGAAAGAGTGGGGATAGGCAAACACAGCACAACAGGCCAATTGAAATATGCAATGCTACAGGGGAACAAAGATGGTCTTTACAGGGCTTCTTCGCAAGGTAGAATGGCACTGAAATTCAGAGAAAACACACTTTAAACTGAGTCTTGAACAAGCGCCGGTCTCAAATGATTATCGTTTATCTTTGCGTTCTTAAGATAACGCAAAGAATAATTTGGTGGTCGTAAACTTGAGACTTTAAGACTTTTAAGACTATGAGATTAAGATGGCCCAGAGAATAATGTCCGCATTCGGCCGGGGTGATGTCCATATGAGCGATTTGGATAGCGGAAAGGCCCAAACGGCACTTCACCCAATTCGTACACCGAAAATCCTAGCGTATCAGCCCAACTCCCGTACAAGCCGCACCCCGACTTTGACCCGATCCTATAAGCCGTACTAGCGATCTGATTCTGGGGACTTTTATACTGTACTATGGGAGCAAAAACTCTGGTATAAGCCACAGCCTTCTCAATTACAGATCACATACTCTACTTGCACCATCTCCTGACAAAATCTAGAACCGCTATAAGGCAATGTAGTTGGCATCCTTGCCACTAGGTGTCATACCAGTGCTATATTCCAACCACATCCCTGTAGGATGAAAGAATGGGGATAGGCAAACACAGCACAACAGGCCAATTGAAATATGCAATGCTACAGGGGAACAAAGATGGTCTTTACAGGGCTTCTTCGCAAGGTAGAATGGCACTGAAATTCAGAGAAAACACACTTTAAACTGAGTCTTGAACAAGCGCCGGTCTCAAATGATTATCGTTTATCTTTGCGTTCTTAAGATAACGCAAAGAATAATTTGGTGGTCGTAAACTTGAGACTTTAAGACTTTTAAGACTATGAGATTAAGATGGCCCAGAGAATAATGTCCGCATTCGGCCGGGGTGATGTCCATATGAGCGATTTGGATAGCGGAAAGGCCCAAACGGCACTTCACCCAATTCGTACACCGAAAATCCTAGCGTATCAGCCCAACTCCCGTACAAGCCGCACCCCGACTTTGACCCGATCCTATAAGCCGTACTAGCGATCTGATTCTGGGGACTTTTATACTGTACTATGGGAGCAAAAACTCTGGTATAAGCCACAGCCTTCTCAATTACAGATCACATACTCTACTTGCACCATCTCCTGACAAAATCTAGAACCGCTATAAGGCAATGTAGTTGGCATCCTTGCCACTAGGTGTCATACCAGTGCTATATTCCAACCACATCCCTGTAGGATGAAAGAATGGGGATAGGCAAACACAGCACAACAGGCCAATTGAAATATGCAATGCTACAGGGGAACAAAGATGGTCTTTACAGGGCTTCTTCGCAAGGTAGAATGGCACTGAAATTCAGAGAAAACACACTTTAAACTGAGTCTTGAACAAGCGCCGGTCTCAAATGATTATCGTTTATCTTTGCGTTCTTAAGATAACGCAAAGAATAATTTGGTGGTCGTAAACTTGAGACTTTAAGACTTTTAAGACTATGAGATTAAGATGGCCCAGAGAATAATGTCCGCATTCGGCCGGGGTGATGTCCATATGAGCGATTTGGATAGCGGAAAGGCCCAAACGGCACTTCACCCAATTCGTACACCGAAAATCCTAGCGTATCAGCCCAACTCCCGTACAAGCCGCACCCCGACTTTGACCCGATCCTATAAGCCGTACTAGCGATCTGATTCTGGGGACTTTTATACTGTACTATGGGAGCAAAAACTCTGGTATAAGCCACAGCCTGACTCTGTGCCGATCCCATGAGCCGCACTAGCCATCAGATCCGAGTACAAGCCCGTGCCTATACGCCAGGTTTTACGGTATTCAGCAACTGGCAATTTGCAATAGCAATTGGCAAGTAGCATGGTGTACTGGCCTGCCATTGAGGAAACAAGATGGCTGCCAGCTGCCTGGAATGGCATCACAACCAGTGATGGTGGTCTAGTGAACTGATAGAGCACTAACATGCACCTTCACAAGTTGAACCTGGACTGTACCAATACATAGTAGCCTGAGTTTCACAGAAAAGGTGTCTTAAGACAGTACTAGATAGTGAGGCGAGTATGGCTGTCGGGAGGGGATTTCTTTTTCCTTCATTTGTGTCCAGTTCTCATCTCATTTGATGGTGAATTGAGTTTCTAGGTTTCATGCAGCTTATAATGCGCTTCATGCATGCAAAAAGCCAACATCTCATAGATACCTTCTCAATTACAGATCACATACTCTACTTGCACCATCTCCTGACAAAATCTAGAACCGCTATAAGGCAATGTAGTTGGCATCCTTGCCACTAGGTGTCATACCAGTGCTATATTCCAACCACATCCCTGTAGGATGAAAGAGTGGGGATAGGCAAACACAGCACAACAGGCCAATTGAAATATGCAATGCTACAGGGGAACAAAGATGGTCTTTACAGGGCTTCTTCGCAAGGTAGAATGGCACTGAAATTCAGAGAAAACACACTTTAAACTGAGTCTTGAACAAGCGCCGGTCTCAAATGATTATCGTTTATCTTTGCGTTCTTAAGATAACGCAAAGAATAATTTGGTGGTCGTAAACTTGAGACTTTAAGACTTTTAAGACTATGAGATTAAGATGGCCCAGAGAATAATGTCCGCATTCGGCCGGGGTGATGTCCATATGAGCGATTTGGATAGCGGAAAGGCCCAAACGGCACTTCACCCAATTCGTACACCGAAAATCCTAGCGTATCAGCCCAACTCCCGTACAAGCCGCACCCCGACTTTGACCCGATCCTATAAGCCGTACTAGCGATCTGATTCTGGGGACTTTTATACTGTACTATGGGAGCAAAAACTCTGGTATAAGCCACAGCCTGACTCTGTGCCGATCCCATGAGCCGCACTAGCCATCAGATCCGAGTACAAGCCCCTGCCTATACGCCAGGTTTTACGGTATTCAGCAACTGGCAATTTGCAATAGCAATTGGCAAGTAGCATGGTGTACTGGCCTGCCATTGAGGAAACAAGATGGCTGCCAGCTGCCTGGAATGGCATCACAACCAGTGATGGTGGTCTAGTGAACTGATAGAGCACTAACATGCACCTTCACAAGTTGAACCTGGACTGTACCAATACATAGTAGCCTGAGTTTCACAGAAAAGGTGTCTTAAGACAGTACTAGATAGTGAGGCCAGTATGGCTGTCGGGAGGGGATTTCTTTTTCCTTCATTTGTGTCCAGTTCTCATCTCATTTGATGGTGAATTGAGTTTCTAGGTTTCATGCAGCTTATAATGCGCTTCATGCATGCAAAAAGCCAACATCTCATAGATACCTTCTCAATTACAGATCACATACTCTACTTGCACCATCTCCTGACAAAATCTAGAACCGCTATAAGGCAATGTAGTTGGCATCCTTGCCACTAGGTGTCATACCAGTGCTATATTCCAACCACATCCCTGTAGGATGAAAGAGTGGGGATAGGCAAACACAGCACAACAGGCCAATTGAAATATGCAATGCTACAGGGGAACAAAGATGGTCTTTACAGGGCTTCTTCGCAAGGTAGAATGGCACTGAAATTCAGAGAAAACACACTTTAAACTGAGTCTTGAACAAGCGCCGGTCTCAAATGATTATCGTTTATCTTTGCGTTCTTAAGATAACGCAAAGAATAATTTGGTGGTCGTAAACTTGAGACTTTAAGACTTTTAAGACTATGAGATTAAGATGGCCCAGAGAATAATGTCCGCATTCGGCCGGGGTGATGTCCATATGAGCGATTTGGATAGCGGAAAGGCCCAAACGGCACTTCACCCAATTCGTACACCGAAAATCCTAGCGTATCAGCCCAACTCCCGTACAAGCCGCACCCCGACTTTGACCCGATCCTATAAGCCGTACTAGCGATCTGATTCTGGGGACTTTTATACTGTACTATGGGAGCAAAAACTCTGGTATAAGCCACAGCCTTCTCAATTACAGATCACATACTCTACTTGCACCATCTCCTGACAAAATCTAGAACCGCTATAAGGCAATGTAGTTGGCATCCTTGCCACTAGGTGTCATACCAGTGCTATATTCCAACCACATCCCTGTAGGATGAAAGAATGGGGATAGGCAAACACAGCACAACAGGCCAATTGAAATATGCAATGCTACAGGGGAACAAAGATGGTCTTTACAGGGCTTCTTCGCAAGGTAGAATGGCACTGAAATTCAGAGAAAACACACTTTAAACTGAGTCTTGAACAAGCGCCGGTCTCAAATGATTATCGTTTATCTTTGCGTTCTTAAGATAACGCAAAGAATAATTTGGTGGTCGTAAACTTGAGACTTTAAGACTTTTAAGACTATGAGATTAAGATGGCCCAGAGAATAATGTCCGCATTCGGCCGGGGTGATGTCCATATGAGCGATTTGGATAGCGGAAAGGCCCAAACGGCACTTCACCCAATTCGTACACCGAAAATCCTAGCGTATCAGCCCAACTCCCGTACAAGCCGCACCCCGACTTTGACCCGATCCTATAAGCCGTACTAGCGATCTGATTCTGGGGATTTTTATACTGTACTATGGGAGCAAAAACTCTGGTATAAGCCACAGCCTGACTCTGTGCCGATCCCATGAGCCGCACTAGCCATCAGATCCGAGTACAAGCCCCTGCCTATACGCCAGGTTTTACGGTATTCAGCAACTGGCAATTTGCAATAGCAATTGGCAAGTAGCATGGTGTACTGGCCTGCCATTGAGGAAACAAGATGGCTGCCAGCTGCCTGGAATGGCATCACAACCAGTGATGGTGGTCTAGTGAACTGATAGAGCACTAACATGCACCTTCACAAGTTGAACCTGGACTGTACCAATACATAGTAGCCTGAGTTTCACAGAAAAGGTGTCTTAAGACAGTACTAGATAGTGAGGCCAGTATGGCTGTCGGGAGGGGATTTCTTTTTCCTTCATTTGTGTCCAGTTCTCATCTCATTTGATGGTGAATTGAGTTTCTAGGTTTCATGCAGCTTATAATGCGCTTCATGCATGCAAAAAGCCAACATCTCATAGATACCTTCTCAATTACAGATCACATACTCTACTTGCACCATCTCCTGACAAAATCTAGAACCGCTATAAGGCAATGTAGTTGGCATCCTTGCCACTAGGTGTCATACCAGTGCTATATTCCAACCACATCCCTGTAGGATGAAAGAGTGGGGATAGGCAAACACAGCACAACAGGCCAATTGAAATATGCAATGCTACAGGGGAACAAAGATGGTCTTTACAGGGCTTCTTCGCAAGGTAGAATGGCACTGAAATTCAGAGAAAACACACTTTAAACTGAGTCTTGAACAAGCGCCGGTCTCAAATGATTATCGTTTATCTTTGCGTTCTTAAGATAACGCAAAGAATAATTTGGTGGTCGTAAACTTGAGACTTTAAGACTTTTAAGACTATGAGATTAAGATGGCCCAGAGAATAATGTCCGCATTCGGCCGGGGTGATGTCCATATGAGCGATTTGGATAGCGGAAAGGCCCAAACGGCACTTCACCCAATTCGTACACCGAAAATCCTAGCGTATCAGCCCAACTCCCGTACAAGCCGCACCCCGACTTTGACCCGATCCTATAAGCCGTACCAGCGATCTGATTCTGGGGACTTTTATACTGTACTATGGGAGCAAAAACTCTGGTATAAGCCACAGCCTGACTCTGTGCCGATCCCATGAGCCGCACTAGCCATCAGATCCGAGTACAAGCCCCTGCCTATACGCCAGGTTTTACGGTATTCAGCAACTGGCAATTTGCAATAGCAATTGGCAAGTAGCATGGTGTACTGGCCTGCCATTGAGGAAACAAGATGGCTGCCAGCTGCCTGGAATGGCATCACAACCAGTGATGGTGGTCTAGTGAACTGATAGAGCACTAACATGCACCTTCACAAGTTGAACCTGGACTGTACCAATACATAGTAGCCTGAGTTTCACAGAAAAGGTGTCTTAAGACAGTACTAGATAGTGAGGCCAGTATGGCTGTCGGGAGGGGATTTCTTTTTCCTTCATTTGTGTCCAGTTCTCATCTCATTTGATGGTGAATTGAGTTTCTAGGTTTCATGCAGCTTATAATGCGCTTCATGCATGCAAAAAGCCAACATCTCATAGATACCTTCTCAATTACAGATCACATACTCTACTTGCACCATCTCCTGACAAAATCTAGAACCGCTATAAGGCAATGTAGTTGGCATCCTTGCCACTAGGTGTCATACCAGTGCTATATTCCAACCACATCCCTGTAGGATGAAAGAGTGGGGATAGGCAAACACAGCACAACAGGCCAATTGAAATATGCAATGCTACAGGGGAACAAAGATGGTCTTTACAGGGCTTCTTCGCAAGGTAGAATGGCACTGAAATTCAGAGAAAACACACTTTAAACTGAGTCTTGAACAAGCGCCGGTCTCAAATGATTATCGTTTATCTTTGCGTTCTTAAGATAACGCAAAGAATAATTTGGTGGTCGTAAACTTGAGACTTTAAGACTTTTAAGACTATGAGATTAAGATGGCCCAGAGAATAATGTCCGCATTCGGCCGGGGTGATGTCCATATGAGCGATTTGGATAGCGGAAAGGCCCAAACGGCACTTCACCCAATTCGTACACCGAAAATCCTAGCGTATCAGCCCAACTCCCGTACAAGCCGCACCCCGACTTTGACCCGATCCTATAAGCCGTACTAGCGATCTGATTCTGGGGACTTTTATACTGTACTATGGGAGCAAAAACTCTGGTATAAGCCACAGCCTTCTCAATTACAGATCACATACTCTACTTGCACCATCTCCTGACAAAATCTAGAACCGCTATAAGGCAATGTAGTTGGCATCCTTGCCACTAGGTGTCATACCAGTGCTATATTCCAACCACATCCCTGTAGGATGAAAGAGTGGGGATAGGCAAACACAGCACAACAGGCCAATTGAAATATGCAATGCTACAGGGGAACAAAGATGGTCTTTACAGGGCTTCTTCGCAAGGTAGAATGGCACTGAAATTCAGAGAAAACACACTTTAAACTGAGTCTTGAACAAGCGCCGGTCTCAAATGATTATCGTTTATCTTTGCGTTCTTAAGATAACGCAAAGAATAATTTGGTGGTCGTAAACTTGAGACTTTAAGACTTTTAAGACTATGAGATTAAGATGGCCCAGAGAATAATGTCCGCATTCGGCCGGGGTGATGTCCATATGAGCGATTTGGATAGCGGAAAGGCCCAAACGGCACTTCACCCAATTCGTACACCGAAAATCCTAGCGTATCAGCCCAACTCCCGTACAAGCCGCACCCCGACTTTGACCCGATCCTATAAGCCGTACTAGCGATCTGATTCTGGGGACTTTTATACTGTACTATGGGAGCAAAAACTCTGGTATAAGCCACAGCCTGACTCTGTGCCGATCCCATGAGCCGCACTAGCCATCAGATCCGAGTACAAGCCCGTGCCTATACGCCAGGTTTTACGGTATTCAGCAACTGGCAATTTGCAATAGCAATTGGCAAGTAGCATGGTGTACTGGCCTGCCATTGAGGAAACAAGATGGCTGCCAGCTGCCTGGAATGGCATCACAACCAGTGATGGTGGTCTAGTGAACTGATAGAGCACTAACATGCACCTTCACAAGTTGAACCTGGACTGTACCAATACATAGTAGCCTGAGTTTCACAGAAAAGGTGTCTTAAGACAGTACTAGATAGTGAGGCGAGTATGGCTGTCGGGAGGGGATTTCTTTTTCCTTCATTTGTGTCCAGTTCTCATCTCATTTGATGGTGAATTGAGTTTCTAGGTTTCATGCAGCTTATAATGCGCTTCATGCATGCAAAAAGCCAACATCTCATAGATACCTTCTCAATTACAGATCACATACTCTACTTGCACCATCTCCTGACAAAATCTAGAACCGCTATAAGGCAATGTAGTTGGCATCCTTGCCACTAGGTGTCATACCAGTGCTATATTCCAACCACATCCCTGTAGGATGAAAGAGTGGGGATAGGCAAACACAGCACAACAGGCCAATTGAAATATGCAATGCTACAGGGGAACAAAGATGGTCTTTACAGGGCTTCTTCGCAAGGTAGAATGGCACTGAAATTCAGAGAAAACACACTTTAAACTGAGTCTTGAACAAGCGCCGGTCTCAAATGATTATCGTTTATCTTTGCGTTCTTAAGATAACGCAAAGAATAATTTGGTGGTCGTAAACTTGAGACTTTAAGACTTTTAAGACTATGAGATTAAGATGGCCCAGAGAATAATGTCCGCATTCGGCCGGGGTGATGTCCATATGAGCGATTTGGATAGCGGAAAGGCCCAAACGGCACTTCACCCAATTCGTACACCGAAAATCCTAGCGTATCAGCCCAACTCCCGTACAAGCCGCACCCCGACTTTGACCCGATCCTATAAGCCGTACTAGCGATCTGATTCTGGGGACTTTTATACTGTACTATGGGAGCAAAAACTCTGGTATAAGCCACAGCCTGACTCTGTGCCGATCCCATGAGCCGCACTAGCCATCAGATCCGAGTACAAGCCCCTGCCTATACGCCAGGTTTTACGGTATTCAGCAACTGGCAATTTGCAATAGCAATTGGCAAGTAGCATGGTGTACTGGCCTGCCATTGAGGAAACAAGATGGCTGCCAGCTGCCTGGAATGGCATCACAACCAGTGATGGTGGTCTAGTGAACTGATAGAGCACTAACATGCACCTTCACAAGTTGAACCTGGACTGTACCAATACATAGTAGCCTGAGTTTCACAGAAAAGGTGTCTTAAGACAGTACTAGATAGTGAGGCCAGTATGGCTGTCGGGAGGGGATTTCTTTTTCCTTCATTTGTGTCCAGTTCTCATCTCATTTGATGGTGAATTGAGTTTCTAGGTTTCATGCAGCTTATAATGCGCTTCATGCATGCAAAAAGCCAACATCTCATAGATACCATCTCAATTACAGATCACATACTCTACTTGCACCATCTCCTGACAAAATCTAGAACCGCTATAAGGCAATGTAGTTGGCATCCTTGCCACTAGGTGTCATACCAGTGCTATATTCCAACCACATCCTTGTAGGATGAAAGAGTGGGGATAGGCAAACACAGCACAACAGGCCAATTGAAATATGCAATGCTACAGGGGAACAAAGATGGTCTTTACAGGGCTTCTTCGCAAGGTAGAATGGCACTGAAATTCAGAGAAAACACACTTTAAACTGAGTCTTGAACAAGCGCCGGTCTCAAATGATTATCGTTTATCTTTGCGTTCTTAAGATAACGCAAAGAATAATTTGGTGGTCGTAAACTTGAGACTTTAAGACTTTTAAGACTATGAGATTAAGATGGCCCAGAGAATAATGTCCGCATTCGGCCGGGGTGATGTCCATATGAGCGATTTGGATAGCGGAAAGGCCCAAACGGCACTTCACCCAATTCGTACACCGAAAATCCTAGCGTATCAGCCCAACTCCCGTACAAGCCGCACCCCGACTTTGACCCGATCCTATAAGCCGTACCAGCGATCTGATTCTGGGGACTTTTATACTGTACTATGGGAGCAAAAACTCTGGTATAAGCCACAGCCTGACTCTGTGCCGATCCCATGAGCCGCACTAGCCATCAGATCCGAGTACAAGCCCCTGCCTATACGCCAGGTTTTACGGTATTCAGCAACTGGCAATTTGCAATAGCAATTGGCAAGTAGCATGGTGTACTGGCCTGCCATTGAGGAAACAAGATGGCTGCCAGCTGCCTGGAATGGCATCACAACCAGTGATGGTGGTCTAGTGAACTGATAGAGCACTAACATGCACCTTCACAAGTTGAACCTGGACTGTACCAATACATAGTAGCCTGAGTTTCACAGAAAAGGTGTCTTAAGACAGTACTAGATAGTGAGGCCAGTATGGCTGTCGGGAGGGGATTTCTTTTTCCTTCATTTGTGTCCAGTTCTCATCTCATTTGATGGTGAATTGAGTTTCTAGGTTTCATGCAGCTTATAATGCGCTTCATGCATGCAAAAAGCCAACATCTCATAGATACCTTCTCAATTACAGATCACATACTCTACTTGCACCATCTCCTGACAAAATCTAGAACCGCTATAAGGCAATGTAGTTGGCATCCTTGCCACTAGGTGTCATACCAGTGCTATATTCCAACCACATCCCTGTAGGATGAAAGAGTGGGGATAGGCAAACACAGCACAACAGGCCAATTGAAATATGCAATGCTACAGGGGAACAAAGATGGTCTTTACAGGGCTTCTTCGCAAGGTAGAATGGCACTGAAATTCAGAGAAAACACACTTTAAACTGAGTCTTGAACAAGCGCCGGTCTCAAATGATTATCGTTTATCTTTGCGTTCTTAAGATAACGCAAAGAATAATTTGGTGGTCGTAAACTTGAGACTTTAAGACTTTTAAGACTATGAGATTAAGATGGCCCAGAGAATAATGTCCGCATTCGGCCGGGGTGATGTCCATATGAGCGATTTGGATAGCGGAAAGGCCCAAACGGCACTTCACCCAATTCGTACACCGAAAATCCTAGCGTATCAGCCCAACTCCCGTACAAGCCGCACCCCGACTTTGACCCGATCCTATAAGCCGTACTAGCGATCTGATTCTGGGGACTTTTATACTGTACTATGGGAGCAAAAACTCTGGTATAAGCCACAGCCTGACTCTGTGCCGATCCCATGAGCCGCACTAGCCATCAGATCCGAGTACAAGCCCCTGCCTATACGCCAGGTTTTACGGTATTCAGCAACTGGCAATTTGCAATAGCAATTGGCAAGTAGCATGGTGTACTGGCCTGCCATTGAGGAAACAAGATGGCTGCCAGCTGCCTGGAATGGCATCACAACCAGTGATGGTGGTCTAGTGAACTGATAGAGCACTAACATGCACCTTCACAAGTTGAACCTGGACTGTACCAATACATAGTAGCCTGAGTTTCACAGAAAAGGTGTCTTAAGACAGTACTAGATAGTGAGGCCAGTATGGCTGTCGGGAGGGGATTTCTTTTTCCTTCATTTGTGTCCAGTTCTCATCTCATTTGATGGTGAATTGAGTTTCTAGGTTTCATGCAGCTTATAATGCGCTTCATGCATGCAAAAAGCCAACATCTCATAGATACCTTCTCAATTACAGATCACATACTCTACTTGCACCATCTCCTGACAAAATCTAGAACCGCTATAAGGCAATGTAGTTGGCATCCTTGCCACTAGGTGTCATACCAGTGCTATATTCCAACCACATCCCTGTAAGATGAAAGAGTGGGGATAGGCAAACACAGCACAACAGGCCAATTGAAATATGCAATGCTACAGGGGAACAAAGATGGTCTTTACAGGGCTTCTTCGCAAGGTAGAATGGCACTGAAATTCAGAGAAAACACACTTTAAACTGAGTCTTGAACAAGCGCCGGTCTCAAATGATTATCGTTTATCTTTGCGTTCTTAAGATAACGCAAAGAATAATTTGGTGGTCGTAAACTTGAGACTTTAAGACTTTTAAGACTATGAGATTAAGATGGCCCAGAGAATAATGTCCGCATTCGGCCGGGGTGATGTCCATATGAGCGATTTGGATAGCGGAAAGGCCCAAACGGCACTTCACCCAATTCGTACACAGAAAATCCTAGCGTATCAGCCCAACTCCCGTACAAGCCGCACCCCGACTTTGACCCGATCCTATAAGCCGTACTAGCGATCTGATTCTGGGGACTTTTATACTGTACTATGGGAGCAAAAACTCTGGTATAAGCCACAGCCTGACTCTGTGCCGATCTCATGAGCCGCACTAGCCATCAGATCCGAGTACAAGCCCGTGCCTATACGCCAGGTTTTACGGTATTCAGCAACTGGCAATTCGCAATAGCAATTGGCAAGTAGCATGGTGTACTGGCCTGCCATTGAGGAAACAAGATGGCTGCCAGCTGCCTGGAATGGCATCACAACCAGTGATGGTGGTCTAGTGAACTGATAGAGCACTAACATGCACCTTCACAAGTTGAACCTGGACTGTACCAATACATAGTAGTCTGAGTTTCACAGAAAAGGTGTCTTAAGACAGTACTAGATGGTGAGGCCAGTATGGCTGTCGGGAGGGGATTTCTTTTTCCTTCATTTGTGTCCAGTTCTCATCTCATTTGATGGTGAATTGAGTTTCTAGGTTTCATGCAGCTTATAATGCGCTTCATGCATGCAAAAAGCCAACATCTCATAGATACCTTCTCAATTACAGATCACATACTCTACTTGCACCATCTCCTGACAAAATCTAGAACCGCTATAAGGCAATGTAGTTGGCATCCTTGCCACTAGGTGTCATACCAGTGCTATATTCCAACCACATCCCTGTAAGATGAAAGAGTGGGGATAGGCAAACACAGCACAACAGGCCAATTGAAATATGCAATGCTACAGGGGAACAAAGATGGTCTTTACAGGGCTTCTTCGCAAGGTAGAATGGCACTGAAATTCAGAGAAAACACACTTTAAACTGAGTCTTGAACAAGCGCCGGTCTCAAATGATTATCGTTTATCTTTGCGTTCTTAAGATAACGCAAAGAATAATTTGGTGGTCGTAAACTTGAGACTTTAAGACTTTTAAGACTATGAGATTAAGATGGCCCAGAGAATAATGTCCGCATTCGGCCGGGGTGATGTCCATATGAGCGATTTGGATAGCGGAAAGGCCCAAACGGCACTTCACCCAATTCGTACACAGAAAATCCTAGCGTATCAGCCCAACTCCCGTACAAGCCGCACCCCGACTTTGACCCGATCCTATAAGCCGTACTAGCGATCTGATTCTGGGGACTTTTATACTGTACTATGGGAGCAAAAACTCTGGTATAAGCCACAGCCTGACTCTGTGCCGATCTCATGAGCCGCACTAGCCATCAGATCCGAGTACAAGCCCGTGCCTATACGCCAGGTTTTACGGTATTCAGCAACTGGCAATTCGCAATAGCAATTGGCAAGTAGCATGGTGTACTGGCCTGCCATTGAGGAAACAAGATGGCTGCCAGCTGCCTGGAATGGCATCACAACCAGTGATGGTGGTCTAGTGAACTGATAGAGCACTAACATGCACCTTCACAAGTTGAACCTGGACTGTACCAATACATAGTAGTCTGAGTTTCACAGAAAAGGTGTCTTAAGACAGTACTAGATGGTGAGGCCAGTATGGCTGTCGGGAGGGGATTTCTTTTTCCTTCATTTGTGTCCAGTTCTCATCTCATTTGATGGTGAATTGAGTTTCTAGGTTTCATGCAGCTTATAATGCGCTTCATGCATGCAAAAAGCCAACATCTCATAGATACCTTCTCAATTACAGATCACATACTCTACTTGCACCATCTCCTGACAAAATCTAGAACCGCTATAAGGCAATGTAGTTGGCATCCTTGCCACTAGGTGTCATACCAGTGCTATATTCCAACCACATCCCTGTAGGATGAAAGAGTGGGGATAGGCAAACACAGCACAACAGGCCAATTGAAATATGCAATGCTACAGGGGAACAAAGATGGTCTTTACAGGGCTTCTTCGCAAGGTAGAATGGCACTGAAATTCAGAGAAAACACACTTTAAACTGAGTCTTGAACAAGCGCCGGTCTCAAATGATTATCGTTTATCTTTGCGTTCTTAAGATAACGCAAAGAATAATTTGGTGGTCGTAAACTTGAGACTTTAAGACTTTTAAGACTATGAGATTAAGATGGCCCAGAGAATAATGTCCGCATTCGGCCGGGGTGATGTCCATATGAGCGATTTGGATAGCGGAAAGGCCCAAACGGCACTTCACCCAATTCGTACACCGAAAATCCTAGCGTATCAGCCCAACTCCCGTACAAGCCGCACCCCGACTTTGACCCGATCCTATAAGCCATACAAGCGATCTGATTCTGGGGACTTTTATACTGTACTATGGGAGCAAAAAATCTGGTATAAGCCACAGCCTGACTCTGTGCCGATCTCATGAGCCGCACTAGCCATCAGATCCGAGTACAAGCCCGTGCCTATACGCCAGGTTTTACGGTATTCAGCAACTGGCAATTTGCAATAGCAATTGGCAAGTAGCATGGTGTACTGGCCTGCCATTGAGGAAACAAGATGGCTGCCAGCTGCCTGGAATGGCATCACAACCAGTGATGGTGGTCTAGTGAACTGATAGAGCACTAACATGCACCTTCACAAGTTGAACCTGGACTGTACCAATACATAGTAGCCTGAGTTTCACAGAAAAGGTGTCTTAAGACAGTACTAGATAGTGAGGCGAGTATGGCTGTCGGGAGGGGATTTCTTTTTCCTTCATTTGTGTCCAGTTCTCATCTCATTTGATGGTGAATTGAGTTTCTAGGTTTCATGCAGCTTATAATGCGCTTCATGCATGCAAAAAGCCAACATCTCATAGATACCTTCTCAATTACAGATCACATACTCTACTTGCACCATCTCCTGACAAAATCTAGAACCGCTATAAGGCAATGTAGTTGGCATCCTTGCCACTAGGTGTCATACCAGTGCTATATTCCAACCACATCCCTGTAAGATGAAAGAGTGGGGATAGGCAAACACAGCACAACAGGCCAATTGAAATATGCAATGCTACAGGGGAACAAAGATGGTCTTTACAGGGCTTCTTCGCAAGGTAGAATGGCACTGAAATTCAGAGAAAACACACTTTAAACTGAGTCTTGAACAAGCGCCGGTCTCAAATGATTATCGTTTATCTTTGCGTTCTTAAGATAACGCAAAGAATAATTTGGTGGTCGTAAACTTGAGACTTTAAGACTTTTAAGACTATGAGATTAAGATGGCCCAGAGAATAATGTCCGCATTCGGCCGGGGTGATGTCCATATGAGCGATTTGGATAGCGGAAAGGCCCAAACGGCACTTCACCCAATTCGTACACCGAAAATCCTAGCGTATCAGCCCAACTCCCGTACAAGCCGCACCCCGACTTTGACCCGATCCTATAAGCCGTACTAGCGATCTGATTCTGGGGACTTTTATACTGTACTATGGGAGCAAAAACTCTGGTATAAGCCACAGCCTGACTCTGTGCCGATCTCATGAGCCGCACTAGCCATCAGATCCGAGTACAAGCCCGTGCCTATACGCCAGGTTTTACGGTATTCAGCAACTGGCAATTTGCAATAGCAATTGGCAAGTAGCATGGTGTACTGGCCTGCCATTGAGGAAACAAGATGGCTGCCAGCTGCCTGGAATGGCATCACAACCAGTGATGGTGGTCTAGTGAACTGATAGAGCACTAACATGCACCTTCACAAGTTGAACCTGGACTGTACCAATACATAGTAGCCTGAGTTTCACAGAAAAGGTGTCTTAAGACAGTACTAGATAGTGAGGCGAGTATGGCTGTCGGGAGGGGATTTCTTTTTCCTTCATTTGTGTCCAGTTCTCATCTCATTTGATGGTGAATTGAGTTTCTAGGTTTCATGCAGCTTATAATGCGCTTCATGCATGCAAAAAGCCAACATCTCATAGATACCTTCTCAATTACAGATCACATACTCTACTTGCACCATCTCCTGACAAAATCTAGAACCGCTATAAGGCAATGTAGTTGGCATCCTTGCCACTAGGTGTCATACCAGTGCTATATTCCAACCACATCCCTGTAAGATGAAAGAGTGGGGATAAGCAAACACAGCACAACAGGCCAATTGAAATATGCAATGCTACAGGGGAACAAAGATGGTCTTTACAGGGCTTCTTCGCAAGGTAGAATGGCACTGAAATTCAGAGAAAACACACTTTAAACTGAGTCTTGAACAAGCGCCGGTCTCAAATGATTATCGTTTATCTTTGCGTTCTTAAGATAACGCAAAGAATAATTTGGTGGTCGTAAACTTGAGACTTTAAGACTTTTAAGACTATGAGATTAAGATGGCCCAGAGAATAATGTCCGCATTCGGCCGGGGTGATGTCCATATGAGCGATTTGGATAGCGGAAAGGCCCAAACGGCACTTCACCCAATTCGTACACCGAAAATCCTAGCGTATCAGCCCAACTCCCGTACAAGCCGCACCCCGACTTTGACCCGATCCTATAAGCCGTACTAGCGATCTGATTCTGGGGACTTTTATACTGTACTATGGGAGCAAAAACTCTGGTATAAGCCACAGCCTGACTCTGTGCCGATCTCATGAGCCGCACTAGCCATCAGATCCGAGTACAAGCCCGTGCCTATACGCCAGGTTTTACGGTATTCAGCAACTGGCAATTCGCAATAGCAATTGGCAAGTAGCATGGTGTACTGGCCTGCCATTGAGGAAACAAGATGGCTGCCAGCTGCCTGGAATGGCATCACAACCAGTGATGGTGGTCTAGTGAACTGATAGAGCACTAACATGCACCTTCACAAGTTGAACCTGGACTGTACCAATACATAGTAGTCTGAGTTTCACAGAAAAGGTGTCTTAAGACAGTACTAGATAGTGAGGCCAGTATGGCTGTCGGGAGGGGATTTCTTTTTCCTTCATTTGTGTCAAGTTCTCATCTCATTTGATGGTGAATTGAGTTTCTAGGTTTCATGCAGCTTATAATGCGCTTCATGCATGCAAAAAGCCAACATCTCATAGATACCTTCTCAATTACAGATCACATACTCTACTTGCACCATCTCCTGACAAAATCTAGAACCGCTATAAGGCAATGTAGTTGGCATCCTTGCCACTAGGTGTCATACCAGTGCTATATTCCAACCACATCCCTGTAAGATGAAAGAGTGGGGATAGGCAAACACAGCACAACAGGCCAATTGAAATATGCAATGCTACAGGGGAACAAAGATGGTCTTTACAGGGCTTCTTCGCAAGGTAGAATGGCACTGAAATTCAGAGAAAACACACTTTAAACTGAGTCTTGAACAAGCGCCGGTCTCAAATGATTATCGTTTATCTTTGCGTTCTTAAGATAACGCAAAGAATAATTTGGTGGTCGTAAACTTGAGACTTTAAGACTTTTAAGACTATGAGATTAAGATGGCCCAGAGAATAATGTCCGCATTCGGCCGGGGTGATGTCCATATGAGCGATTTGGATAGCGGAAAGGCCCAAACGGCACTTCACCCAATTCGTACACCGAAAATCCTAGCGTATCAGCCCAACTCACGTACAAGCCACACCCCGACTTTGACCCGATCCTATAAGCCGTACAAGCGATCTGATTCTGGGGACTTTTATACTGTACTATGGGAGCAAAAAATCTGGTATAAGCCACAGCCTGACTCTGTGCCGATCTCATGAGCCGCACTAGCCATCAGATCCGAGTACAAGCCCGTGCCTATACGCCAGGTTTTACGGTATTCAGCAACTGGCAATTTGCAATAGCAATTGGCAAGTAGCATGGTGTACTGGCCTGCCATTGAGGAAACAAGATGGCTGCCAGCTGCCTGGAATGGCATCACAACCAGTGATGGTGGTCTAGTGAACTGATAGAGCACTAACATGCACCTTCACAAGTTGAACCTGGACTGTACCAATACATAGTAGCCTGAGTTTCACAGAAAAGGTGTCTTAAGACAGTACTAGATAGTGAGGCCAGTATGGCTGTCGGGAGGGGATTTCTTTTTCCTTCATTTGTGTCCAGTTCTCATCTCATTTGATGGTGAATTGAGTTTCTAGGTTTCATGCAGCTTATAATGCGCTTCATGCATGCAAAAAGCCAACATCTCATAGATACCTTCTCAATTACAGATCACATACTCTACTTGCACCATCTCCTGACAAAATCTAGAACCGCTATAAGGCAATGTAGTTGGCATCCTTGCCACTAGGTGTCATACCAGTGCTATATTCCAACCACATCCCTGTAAGATGAAAGAGTGGGGATAGGCAAACACAGCACAACAGGCCAATTGAAATATGCAATGCTACAGGGGAACAAAGATGGTCTTTACAGGGCTTCTTCGCAAGGTAGAATGGCACTGAAATTCAGAGAAAACACACTTTAAACTGAGTCTTGAACAAGCGCCGGTCTCAAATGATTATCGTTTATCTTTGCGTTCTTAAGATAACGCAAAGAATAATTTGGTGGTCGTAAACTTGAGACTTTAAGACTTTTAAGACTATGAGATTAAGATGGCCCAGAGAATAATGTCCGCATTCGGCCGGGGTGATGTCCATATGAGCGATTTGGATAGCGGAAAGGCCCAAACGGCACTTCACCCAATTCGTACACCGAAAATCCTAGCGTATCAGCCCAACTCCCGTACAAGCCGCACCCCGACTTTGACCCGATCCTATAAGCCGTACTAGCGATCTGATTCTGGGGACTTTTATACTGTACTATGGGAGCAAAAACTCTGGTAGAAGCCACAGCCTGACTCTGTGCCGATCTCATGAGCCGCACTAGCCATCAGATCCGAGTACAAGCCCGTGCCTATACGCCAGGTTTTACGGTATTCAGCAACTGGCAATTCGCAATAGCAATTGGCAAGTAGCATGGTGTACTGGCCTGCCATTGAGGAAACAAGATGGCTGCCAGCTGCCTGGAATGGCATCACAACCAGTGATGGTGGTCTAGTGAACTGATAGAGCACTAACATGCACCTTCACAAGTTGAACCTGGACTGTACCAATACATAGTAGCCTGAGTTTCACAGAAAAGGTGTCTTAAGACAGTACTAGATAGTGAGGCCAGTATGGCTGTCGGGAGGGGATTTCTTTTTCCTTCATTTGTGTCCAGTTCTCATCTCATTTGATGGTGAATTGAGTTTCTAGGTTTCATGCAGCTTATAATGCGCTTCATGCATGCAAAAAGCCAACATCTCATAGATACCTTCTCAATTACAGATCACATACTCTACTTGCACCATCTCCTGACAAAATCTAGAACCGCTATAAGGCAATGTAGTTGGCATCCTTGCCACTAGGTGTCATACCAGTGCTATATTCCAACCACATCCCTGTAAGATGAAAGAGTGGGGATAAGCAAACACAGCACAACAGGCCAATTGAAATATGCAATGCTACAGGGGAACAAAGATGGTCTTTACAGGGCTTCTTCGCAAGGTAGAATGGCACTGAAATTCAGAGAAAACACACTTTAAACTGAGTCTTGAACAAGCGCCGGTCTCAAATGATTATCGTTTATCTTTGCGTTCTTAAGATAACGCAAAGAATAATTTGGTGGTCGTAAACTTGAGACTTTAAGACTTTTAAGACTATGAGATTAAGATGGCCCAGAGAATAATGTCCGCATTCGGCCGGGGTGATGTCCATATGAGCGATTTGGATAGCGGAAAGGCCCAAACGGCACTTCACCCAATTCGTACACCGAAAATCCTAGCGTATCAGCCCAACTCACGTACAAGCCACACCCCGACTTTGACCCGATCCTATAAGCCGTACAAGCGATCTGATTCTGGGGACTTTTATACTGTACTATATGGGAGCAAAAAATCTGGTATAAGCCACAGCCTGACTCTGTGCCGATCTCATGAGCCGCACTAGCCATCAGATCCGAGTACAAGCCCGTGCCTATACGCCAGGTTTTACGGTATTCAGCAACTGGCAATTTGCAATAGCAATTGGCAAGTAGCATGGTGTACTGGCCTGCCATTGAGGAAACAAGATGGCTGCCAGCTGCCTGGAATGGCATCACAACCAGTGATGGTGGTCTAGTGAACTGATAGAGCACTAACATGCACCTTCACAAGTTGAACCTGGACTGTACCAATACATAGTAGCCTGAGTTTCACAGAAAAGGTGTCTTAAGACAGTACTAGATAGTGAGGCCAGTATGGCTGTCGGGAGGGGATTTCTTTTTCCTTCATTTGTGTCCAGTTCTCATCTCATTTGATGGTGAATTGAGTTTCTAGGTTTCATGCAGCTTATAATGCGCTTCATGCATGCAAAAAGCCAACATCTCATAGATACCTTCTCAATTACAGATCACATACTCTACTTGCACCATCTCCTGACAAAATCTAGAACCGCTATAAGGCAATGTAGTTGGCATCCTTGCCACTAGGTGTCATACCAGTGCTATATTCCAACCACATCCCTGTAAGATGAAAGAGTGGGGATAGGCAAACACAGCACAACAGGCCAATTGAAATATGCAATGCTACAGGGGAACAAAGATGGTCTTTACAGGGCTTCTTCGCAAGGTAGAATGGCACTGAAATTCAGAGAAAACACACTTTAAACTGAGTCTTGAACAAGCGCCGGTCTCAAATGATTATCGTTTATCTTTGCGTTCTTAAGATAACGCAAAGAATAATTTGGTGGTCGTAAACTTGAGACTTTAAGACTTTTAAGACTATGAGATTAAGATGGCCCAGAGAATAATGTCCGCATTCGGCCGGGGTGATGTCCATATGAGCGATTTGGATAGCGGAAAGGCCCAAACGGCACTTCACCCAATTCGTACACCGAAAATCCTAGCGTATCAGCCCAACTCCCGTACAAGCCGCACCCCGACTTTGACCCGATCCTATAAGCCGTACTAGCGATCTGATTCTGGGGACTTTTATACTGTACTATGGGAGCAAAAACTCTGGTATAAGCCACAGCCTGACTCTGTGCCGATCTCATGAGCCGCACTAGCCATCAGATCCGAGTACAAGCCCGTGCCTATACGCCAGGTTTTACGGTATTCAGCAACTGGCAATTCGCAATAGCAATTGGCAAGTAGCATGGTGTACTGGCCTGCCATTGAGGAAACAAGATGGCTGCCAGCTGCCTGGAATGGCATCACAACCAGTGATGGTGGTCTAGTGAACTGATAGAGCACTAACATGCACCTTCACAAGTTGAACCTGGACTGTACCAATACATAGTAGCCTGAGTTTCACAGAAAAGGTGTCTTAAGACAGTACTAGATAGTGAGGCCAGTATGGCTGTCGGGAGGGGATTTCTTTTTCCTTCATTTGTGTCCAGTTCTCATCTCATTTGATGGTGAATTGAGTTTCTAGGTTTCATGCAGCTTATAATGCGCTTCATGCATGCAAAAAGCCAACATCTCATAGATACCTTCTCAATTACAGATCACATACTCTACTTGCACCATCTCCTGACAAAATCTAGAACCGCTATAAGGCAATGTAGTTGGCATCCTTGCCACTAGGTGTCATACCAGTGCTATATTCCAACCACATCCCTGTAAGATGAAAGAGTGGGGATAGGCAAACACAGCACAACAGGCCAATTGAAATATGCAATGCTACAGGGGAACAAAGATGGTCTTTACAGGGCTTCTTCGCAAGGTAGAATGGCACTGAAATTCAGAGAAAACACACTTTAAACTGAGTCTTGAACAAGCGCCGGTCTCAAATGATTATCGTTTATCTTTGCGTTCTTAAGATAACGCAAAGAATAATTTGGTGGTCGTAAACTTGAGACTTTAAGACTTTTAAGACTATGAGATTAAGATGGCCCAGAGAATAATGTCCGCATTCGGCCGGGGTGATGTCCATATGAGCGATTTGGATAGCGGAAAGGCCCAAACGGCACTTCACCCAATTCGTACACCGAAAATCCTAGCGTATCAGCCCAACTCCCGTACAAGCCGCACCCCGACTTTGACCCGATCCTATAAGCCGTACTAGCGATCTGATTCTGGGGACTTTTATACTGTACTATGGGAGCAAAAACTCTGGTATAAGCCACAGCCTGACTCTGTGCCGATCTCATGAGCCGCACTAGCCATCAGATCCGAGTACAAGCCCGTGCCTATACGCCAGGTTTTACGGTATTCAGCAACTGGCAATTCGCAATAGCAATTGGCAAGTAGCATGGTGTACTGGCCTGCCATTGAGGAAACAAGATGGCTGCCAGCTGCCTGGAATGGCATCACAACCAGTGATGGTGGTCTAGTGAACTGATAGAGCACTAACATGCACCTTCACAAGTTGAACCTGGACTGTACCAATACATAGTAGCCTGAGTTTCACAGAAAAGGTGTCTTAAGACAGTACTAGATAGTGAGGCCAGTATGGCTGTCGGGAGGGGATTTCTTTTTCCTTCATTTGTGTCCAGTTCTCATCTCATTTGATGGTGAATTGAGTTTCTAGGTTTCATGCAGCTTATAATGCGCTTCATGCATGCAAAAAGCCAACATCTCATAGATACCTTCTCAATTACAGATCACATACTCTACTTGCACCATCTCCTGACAAAATCTAGAACCGCTATAAGGCAATGTAGTTGGCATCCTTGCCACTAGGTGTCATACCAGTGCTATATTCCAACCACATCCCTGTAAGATGAAAGAGTGGGGATAAGCAAACACAGCACAACAGGCCAATTGAAATATGCAATGCTACAGGGGAACAAAGATGGTCTTTACAGGGCTTCTTCGCAAGGTAGAATGGCACTGAAATTCAGAGAAAACACACTTTAAACTGAGTCTTGAACAAGCGCCGGTCTCAAATGATTATCGTTTATCTTTGCGTTCTTAAGATAACGCAAAGAATAATTTGGTGGTCGTAAACTTGAGACTTTAAGACTTTTAAGACTATGAGATTAAGATGGCCCAGAGAATAATGTCCGCATTCGGCCGGGGTGATGTCCATATGAGCGATTTGGATAGCGGAAAGGCCCAAACGGCACTTCACCCAATTCGTACACCGAAAATCCTAGCGTATCAGCCCAACTCACGTACAAGCCACACCCCGACTTTGACCCGATCCTATAAGCCGTACAAGCGATCTGATTCTGGGGACTTTTATACTGTACTATGGGAGCAAAAAATCTGGTATAAGCCACAGCCTGACTCTGTGCCGATCTCATGAGCCGCACTAGCCATCAGATCCGAGTACAAGCCCGTGCCTATACGCCAGGTTTTACGGTATTCAGCAACTGGCAATTTGCAATAGCAATTGGCAAGTAGCATGGTGTACTGGCCTGCCATTGAGGAAACAAGATGGCTGCCAGCTGCCTGGAATGGCATCACAACCAGTGATGGTGGTCTAGTGAACTGATAGAGCACTAACATGCACCTTCACAAGTTGAACCTGGACTGTACCAATACATAGTAGCCTGAGTTTCACAGAAAAGGTGTCTTAAGACAGTACTAGATAGTGAGGCCAGTATGGCTGTCGGGAGGGGATTTCTTTTTCCTTCATTTGTGTCCAGTTCTCATCTCATTTGATGGTGAATTGAGTTTCTAGGTTTCATGCAGCTTATAATGCGCTTCATGCATGCAAAAAGCCAACATCTCATAGATACCTTCTCAATTACAGATCACATACTCTACTTGCACCATCTCCTGACAAAATCTAGAACCGCTATAAGGCAATGTAGTTGGCATCCTTGCCACTAGGTGTCATACCAGTGCTATATTCCAACCACATCCCTGTAAGATGAAAGAGTGGGGATAGGCAAACACAGCACAACAGGCCAATTGAAATATGCAATGCTACAGGGGAACAAAGATGGTCTTTACAGGGCTTCTTCGCAAGGTAGAATGGCACTGAAATTCAGAGAAAACACACTTTAAACTGAGTCTTGAACAAGCGCCGGTCTCAAATGATTATCGTTTATCTTTGCGTTCTTAAGATAACGCAAAGAATAATTTGGTGGTCGTAAACTTGAGACTTTAAGACTTTTAAGACTATGAGATTAAGATGGCCCAGAGAATAATGTCCGCATTCGGCCGGGGTGATGTCCATATGAGCGATTTGGATAGCGGAAAGGCCCAAACGGCACTTCACCCAATTCGTACACCGAAAATCCTAGCGTATCAGCCCAACTCCCGTACAAGCCGCACCCCGACTTTGACCCGATCCTATAAGCCGTACTAGCGATCTGATTCTGGGGACTTTTATACTGTACTATGGGAGCAAAAACTCTGGTATAAGCCACAGCCTGACTCTGTGCCGATCTCATGAGCCGCACTAGCCATCAGATCCGAGTACAAGCCCGTGCCTATACGCCAGGTTTTACGGTATTCAGCAACTGGCAATTCGCAATAGCAATTGGCAAGTAGCATGGTGTACTGGCCTGCCATTGAGGAAACAAGATGGCTGCCAGCTGCCTGGAATGGCATCACAACCAGTGATGGTGGTCTAGTGAACTGATAGAGCACTAACATGCACCTTCACAAGTTGAACCTGGACTGTACCAATACATAGTAGCCTGAGTTTCACAGAAAAGGTGTCTTAAGACAGTACTAGATAGTGAGGCCAGTATGGCTGTCGGGAGGGGATTTCTTTTTCCTTCATTTGTGTCCAGTTCTCATCTCATTTGATGGTGAATTGAGTTTCTAGGTTTCATGCAGCTTATAATGCGCTTCATGCATGCAAAAAGCCAACATCTCATAGATACCTTCTCAATTACAGATCACATACTCTACTTGCACCATCTCCTGACAAAATCTAGAACCGCTATAAGGCAATGTAGTTGGCATCCTTGCCACTAGGTGTCATACCAGTGCTATATTCCAACCACATCCCTGTAAGATGAAAGAGTGGGGATAAGCAAACACAGCACAACAGGCCAATTGAAATATGCAATGCTACAGGGGAACAAAGATGGTCTTTACAGGGCTTCTTCGCAAGGTAGAATGGCACTGAAATTCAGAGAAAACACACTTTAAACTGAGTCTTGAACAAGCGCCGGTCTCAAATGATTATCGTTTATCTTTGCGTTCTTAAGATAACGCAAAGAATAATTTGGTGGTCGTAAACTTGAGACTTTAAGACTTTTAAGACTATGAGATTAAGATGGCCCAGAGAATAATGTCCGCATTCGGCCGGGGTGATGTCCATATGAGCGATTTGGATAGCGGAAAGGCCCAAACGGCACTTCACCCAATTCGTACACCGAAAATCCTAGCGTATCAGCCCAACTCACGTACAAGCCACACCCCGACTTTGACCCGATCCTATAAGCCGTACAAGCGATCTGATTCTGGGGACTTTTATACTGTACTATGGGAGCAAAAAATCTGGTATAAGCCACAGCCTGACTCTGTGCCGATCTCATGAGCCGCACTAGCCATCAGATCCGAGTACAAGCCCGTGCCTATACGCCAGGTTTTACGGTATTCAGCAACTGGCAATTTGCAATAGCAATTGGCAAGTAGCATGGTGTACTGGCCTGCCATTGAGGAAACAAGATGGCTGCCAGCTGCCTGGAATGGCATCACAACCAGTGATGGTGGTCTAGTGAACTGATAGAGCACTAACATGCACCTTCACAAGTTGAACCTGGACTGTACCAATACATAGTAGCCTGAGTTTCACAGAAAAGGTGTCTTAAGACAGTACTAGATAGTGAGGCCAGTATGGCTGTCGGGAGGGGATTTCTTTTTCCTTCATTTGTGTCCAGTTCTCATCTCATTTGATGGTGAATTGAGTTTCTAGGTTTCATGCAGCTTATAATGCGCTTCATGCATGCAAAAAGCCAACATCTCATAGATACCTTCTCAATTACAGATCACATACTCTACTTGCACCATCTCCTGACAAAATCTAGAACCGCTATAAGGCAATGTAGTTGGCATCCTTGCCACTAGGTGTCATACCAGTGCTATATTCCAACCACATCCCTGTAAGATGAAAGAGTGGGGATAGGCAAACACAGCACAACAGGCCAATTGAAATATGCAATGCTACAGGGGAACAAAGATGGTCTTTACAGGGCTTCTTCGCAAGGTAGAATGGCACTGAAATTCAGAGAAAACACACTTTAAACTGAGTCTTGAACAAGCGCCGGTCTCAAATGATTATCGTTTATCTTTGCGTTCTTAAGATAACGCAAAGAATAATTTGGTGGTCGTAAACTTGAGACTTTAAGACTTTTAAGACTATGAGATTAAGATGGCCCAGAGAATAATGTCCGCATTCGGCCGGGGTGATGTCCATATGAGCGATTTGGATAGCGGAAAGGCCCAAACGGCACTTCACCCAATTCGTACACCGAAAATCCTAGCGTATCAGCCCAACTCCCGTACAAGCCGCACCCCGACTTTGACCCGATCCTATAAGCCGTACTAGCGATCTGATTCTGGGGACTTTTATACTGTACTATGGGAGCAAAAACTCTGGTATAAGCCACAGCCTGACTCTGTGCCGATCTCATGAGCCGCACTAGCCATCAGATCCGAGTACAAGCCCGTGCCTATACGCCAGGTTTTACGGTATTCAGCAACTGGCAATTCGCAATAGCAATTGGCAAGTAGCATGGTGTACTGGCCTGCCATTGAGGAAACAAGATGGCTGCCAGCTGCCTGGAATGGCATCACAACCAGTGATGGTGGTCTAGTGAACTGATAGAGCACTAACATGCACCTTCACAAGTTGAACCTGGACTGTACCAATACATAGTAGCCTGAGTTTCACAGAAAAGGTGTCTTAAGACAGTACTAGATAGTGAGGCCAGTATGGCTGTCGGGAGGGGATTTCTTTTTCCTTCATTTGTGTCCAGTTCTCATCTCATTTGATGGTGAATTGAGTTTCTAGGTTTCATGCAGCTTATAATGCGCTTCATGCATGCAAAAAGCCAACATCTCATAGATACCTTCTCAATTACAGATCACATACTCTACTTGCACCATCTCCTGACAAAATCTAGAACCGCTATAAGGCAATGTAGTTGGCATCCTTGCCACTAGGTGTCATACCAGTGCTATATTCCAACCACATCCCTGTAAGATGAAAGAGTGGGGATAAGCAAACACAGCACAACAGGCCAATTGAAATATGCAATGCTACAGGGGAACAAAGATGGTCTTTACAGGGCTTCTTCGCAAGGTAGAATGGCACTGAAATTCAGAGAAAACACACTTTAAACTGAGTCTTGAACAAGCGCCGGTCTCAAATGATTATCGTTTATCTTTGCGTTCTTAAGATAACGCAAAGAATAATTTGGTGGTCGTAAACTTGAGACTTTAAGACTTTTAAGACTATGAGATTAAGATGGCCCAGAGAATAATGTCCGCATTCGGCCGGGGTGATGTCCATATGAGCGATTTGGATAGCGGAAAGGCCCAAACGGCACTTCACCCAATTCGTACACCGAAAATCCTAGCGTATCAGCCCAACTCCCGTACAAGCCGCACCCCGACTTTGACCCGATCCTATAAGCCGTACTAGCGATCTGATTCTGGGGACTTTTATACTGTACTATGGGAGCAAAAACTCTGGTATAAGCCACAGCCTGACTCTGTGCCGATCTCATGAGCCGCACTAGCCATCAGATCCGAGTACAAGCCCGTGCCTATACGCCAGGTTTTACGGTATTCAGCAACTGGCAATTCGCAATAGCAATTGGCAAGTAGCATGGTGTACTGGCCTGCCATTGAGGAAACAAGATGGCTGCCAGCTGCCTGGAATGGCATCACAACCAGTGATGGTGGTCTAGTGAACTGATAGAGCACTAACATGCACCTTCACAAGTTGAACCTGGACTGTACCAATACATAGTAGCCTGAGTTTCACAGAAAAGGTGTCTTAAGACAGTACTAGATAGTGAGGCCAGTATGGCTGTCGGGAGGGGATTTCTTTTTCCTTCATTTGTGTCCAGTTCTCATCTCATTTGATGGTGAATTGAGTTTCTAGGTTTCATGCAGCTTATAATGCGCTTCATGCATACAAAAAGCCAACATCTCATAGATACCTTCTCAATTACAGATCACATACTCTACTTGCACCATCTCCTGACAAAATCTAGAACCGCTATAAGGCAATGTAGTTGGCATCCTTGCCACTAGGTGTCATACCAGTGCTATATTCCAACCACATCCCTGTAAGATGAAAGAGTGGGGATAAGCAAACACAGCACAACAGGCCAATTGAAATATGCAATGCTACAGGGGAACAAAGATGGTCTTTACAGGGCTTCTTCGCAAGGTAGAATGGCACTGAAATTCAGAGAAAACACACTTTAAACTGAGTCTTGAACAAGCGCCGGTCTCAAATGATTATCGTTTATCTTTGCGTTCTTAAGATAACGCAAAGAATAATTTGGTGGTCGTAAACTTGAGACTTTAAGACTTTTAAGACTATGAGATTAAGATGGCCCAGAGAATAATGTCCGCATTCGGCCGGGGTGATGTCCATATGAGCGATTTGGATAGCGGAAAGGCCCAAACGGCACTTCACCCAATTCGTACACCGAAAATCCTAGCGTATCAGCCCAACTCCCGTACAAGCCGCACCCCGACTTTGACCCGATCCTATAAGCCGTACTAGCGATCTGATTCTGGGGACTTTTATACTGTACTATGGGAGCAAAAAATCTGGTATAAGCCACAGCCTGACTCTGTGCCGATCTCATGAGCCGCACTAGCCATCAGATCCGAGAACAAGCCCGTGCCTATACGCCAGGTTTTACGGTATTCAGCAACTGGCAATTTGCAATAGCAATTGGCAAGTAGCATGGTGTACTGGCCTGCCATTGAGGAAACAAGATGGCTGCCAGCTGCCTGGAATGGCATCACAACCAGTGATGGTGGTCTAGTGAACTGATAGAGCACTAACATGCACCTTCACAAGTTGAACCTGGACTGTACCAATACATAGTAGCCTGAGTTTCACAGAAAAGGTGTCTTAAGACAGTACTAGATAGTGAGGCCAGTATGGCTGTCGGGAGGGGATTTCTTTTTCCTTCATTTGTGTCCAGTTCTCATCTCATTCGATGGTGAATTGAGTTTCTAGGTTTCATGCAGCTTATAATGCGCTTCATGCATGCAAAAAGCCAACATCTCATAGATACCTTCTCAATTACAGATCACATACTCTACTTGCACCATCTCCTGACAAAATCTAGAACCGCTATAAGGCAATGTAGTTGGCATCCTTGCCACTAGGTGTCATACCAGTGCTATATTCCAACCACATCCCTGTAGGATGAAAGAGTGGGGATAGGCAAACACAGCACAACAGGCCAATTGAAATATGCAATGCTACAGGGGAACAAAGATGGTCTTTACAGGGCTTCTTCGCAAGGTAGAATGGCACTGAAATTCAGAGAAAACACACTTTAAACTGAGTCTTGAACAAGCGCCGGTCTCAAATGATTATCGTTTATCTTTGCGTTCTTAAGATAACGCAAAGAATAATTTGGTGGTCGTAAACTTGAGACTTTAAGACTTTTAAGACTATGAGATTAAGATGGCCCAGAGAATAATGTCCGCATTCGGCCGGGGTGATGTCCATATGAGCCATTTGGATAGCGGAAAGGCCCAAACGGCACTTCACCCAATTCGTACACCGAAAATCCTAGCGTATCAGCCCAACTCCCGTACAAGCCGCACCCCGACTTTGACCCGATCCTATAAGCCGTACTAGCGATCTGATTCTGGGGACTTTTATACTGTACTATGGGAGCAAAAAATCTGGTATAAGCCACAGCCTGACTCTGTGCCGATCCCATGAGCCGCACTAGCCATCAGATCCGAGTACAAGCCCGTGCCTATACGCCAGGTTTTACGGTATTCAGCAACTGGCAATTTGCAATAGCAATTGGCAAGTAGCATGGTGTACTGGCCTGCCATTGAGGAAACAAGATGGCTGCCAGCTGCCTGGAATGGCATCACAACCAGTGATGGTGGTCTAGTGAACTGATAGAGCACTAACATGCACCTTCACAAGTTGAACCTGGACTGTACCAATACATAGTAGCCTGAGTTTCACAGAAAAGGTGTCTTAAGACAGTACTAGATAGTGAGGCCAGTATGGCTGTCGGGAGGGGATTTCTTTTTCCTTCATTTGTGTCCAGTTCTCATCTCATTTGATGGTGAATTGAGTTTCTAGGTTTCATGCAGCTTATAATGCGCTTCATGCATGCAAAAAGCCAACATCTCATAGATACCTTCTCAATTACAGATCACATACTCTACTTGCACATTCTCCTGACAAAATCTAGAACCGCTATAAGGCAATGTAGTTGGCATCCTTGCCACTAGGTGTCATACCAGTGCTATATTCCAACCACATCCCTGTAAGATGAAAGAGTGGGGATAGGCAAACACAGCACAACAGGCCAATTGAAATATGCAATGCTACAGGGGAACAAAGATGGTCTTTACAGGGCTTCTTCGCAAGGTAGAATGGCACTGAAATTCAGAGAAAACACACTTTAAACTGAGTCTTGAACAAGCGCCGGTCTCAAATGATTATCGTTTATCTTTGCGTTCTTAAGATAACGCAAAGAATAATTTGGTGGTCGTAAACTTGAGACTTTAAGACTTTTAAGACTATGAGATTAAGATGGCCCAGAGAATAATGTCCGCATTCGGCCGGGGTGATGTCCATATGAGCGATTTGGATAGCGGAAAGGCCCAAACGGCACTTCACCCAATTCGTACACCGAAAATCCTAGCGTATCAGCCCAACTCCCGTACAAGCCGCACCCCGACTTTGACCCGATCCTATAAGCCGTACTAGCGATCTGATTCTGGGGACTTTTATACTGTACTATGGGAGCAAAAAATCTGGTATAAGCCACAGCCTGACTCTGTGCCGATCTCATGAGCCGCACTAGCCATCAGATCCGAGAACAAGCCCGTGCCTATACGCCAGGTTTTACGGTATTCAGCAACTGGCAATTTGCAATAGCAATTGGCAAGTAGCATGGTGTACTGGCCTGCCATTGAGGAAACAAGATGGCTGCCAGCTGCCTGGAATGGCATCACAACCAGTGATGGTGGTCTAGTGAACTGATAGAGCACTAACATGCACCTTCACAAGTTGAACCTGGACTGTACCAATACATAGTAGCCTGAGTTTCACAGAAAAGGTGTCTTAAGACAGTACTAGATAGTGAGGCGAGTATGGCTGTCGGGAGGGGATTTCTTTTTCCTTCATTTGTGTCCAGTTCTCATCTCATTCGATGGTGAATTGAGTTTCTAGGTTTCATGCAGCTTATAATGCGCTTCATGCATGCAAAAAGCCAACATCTCATAGATACCTTCTCAATTACAGATCACATACTCTACTTGCACCATCTCCTGACAAAATCTAGAACCGCTATAAGGCAATGTAGTTGGCATCCTTGCCACTAGGTGTCATACCAGTGCTATATTCCAACCACATCCCTGTAGGATGAAAGAGTGGGGATAGGCAAACACAGCACAACAGGCCAATTGAAATATGCAATGCTACAGGGGAACAAAGATGGTCTTTACAGGGCTTCTTCGCAAGGTAGAATGGCACTGAAATTCAGAGAAAACACACTTTAAACTGAGTCTTGAACAAGCGCCGGTCTCAAATGATTATCGTTTATCTTTGCGTTCTTAAGATAACGCAAAGAATAATTTGGTGGTCGTAAACTTGAGACTTTAAGACTTTTAAGACTATGAGATTAAGATGGCCCAGAGAATAATGTCCGCATTCGGCCGGGGTGATGTCCATATGAGCCATTTGGATAGCGGAAAGGCCCAAACGGCACTTCACCCAATTTGTACACCGAAAATCCTAGCGTATCAGCCCAACTCCCGTACAAGCCGCACCCCGACTTTGACCCGATCCTATAAGCCGTACTAGCGATCTGATTCTGGGGACTTTTATACTGTACTATGGGAGCAAAAAATCTGGTATAAGCCACAGCCTGACTCTGTGCCGATCTCATGAGCCGCACTAGCCATCAGATCCGAGTACAAGCCCGTGCCTATACGCCAGGTTTTACGGTATTCAGCAACTGGCAATTTGCAATAGCAATTGGCAAGTAGCATGGTGTACTGGCCTGCCATTGAGGAAACAAGATGGCTGCCAGCTGCCTGGAATGGCATCACAACCAGTGATGGTGGTCTAGTGAACTGATAGAGCACTAACATGCACCTTCACAAGTTGAACCTGGACTGTACCAATACATAGTAGCCTGAGTTTCACAGAAAAGGTGTCTTAAGACAGTACTAGATAGTGAGGCCAGTATGGCTGTCGGGAGGGGATTTCTTTTTCCTTCATTTGTGTCCAGTTCTCATCTCATTTGATGGTGAATTGAGTTTCTAGGTTTCATGCAGCTTATAATGCGCTTCATGCATGCAAAAAGCCAACATCTCATAGATACCTTCTCAATTACAGATCACATACTCTACTTGCACCATCTCCTGACAAAATCTAGAACCGCTATAAGGCAATGTAGTTGGCATCCTTGCCACTAGGTGTCATACCAGTGCTATATTCCAACCACATCCCTGTAGGATGAAAGAGTGGGGATAGGCAAACACAGCACAACAGGCCAATTGAAATATGCAATGCTACAGGGGAACAAAGATGGTCTTTACAGGGCTTCTTCGCAAGGTAGAATGGCACTGAAATTCAGAGAAAACACACTTTAAACTGAGTCTTGAACAAGCGCCGGTCTCAAATGATTATCGTTTATCTTTGCGTTCTTAAGATAACGCAAAGAATAATTTGGTGGTCGTAAACTTGAGACTTTAAGACTTTTAAGACTATGAGATTAAGATGGCCCAGAGAATAATGTCCGCATTCGGCCGGGGTGATGTCCATATGAGCGATTTGGATAGCGGAAAGGCCCAAACGGCACTTCACCCAATTCGTACACCGAAAATCCTAGCGTATCAGCCCAACTCCCGTACAAGCCGCACCCCGACTTTGACCCGATCCTATAAGCCGTACTAGCGATCTGATTCTGGGGACTTTTATACTGTACTATGGGAGCAAAAAATCTGGTATAAGCCACAGCCTGACTCTGTGCCGATCTCATGAGCCGCACTAGCCATCAGATCCGAGTACAAGCCCGTGCCTATACGCCAGGTTTTACGGTATTCAGCAACTGGCAATTTGCAATAGCAATTGGCAAGTAGCATGGTGTACTGGCCTGCCATTGAGGAAACAAGATGGCTGCCAGCTGCCTGGAATGGCATCACAACCAGTGATGGTGGTCTAGTGAACTGATAGAGCACTAACATGCACCTTCACAAGTTGAACCTGGACTGTACCAATACATAGTAGTCTGAGTTTCACAGAAAAGGTGTCTTAAGACAGTACTAGATAGTGAGGCGAGTATGGCTGTTGGGAGGGGATTTCTTTTTCCTTCATTTGTGTCCAGTTCTCATCTCATTTGATGGTGAATTGAGTTTCTAGGTTTCATGCAGCTTATAATGCGCTTCATGCATGCAAAAAGCCAACATCTCATAGATACCTTCTCAATTACAGATCACATACTCTACTTGCACCATCTCCTGACAAAATCTAGAACCGCTATAAGGCAATGTAGTTGGCATCCTTGCCACTAGGTGTCATACCAGTGCTATATTCCAACCACATCCCTGTAGGATGAAAGAGTGGGGATAGGCAAACACAGCACAACAGGCCAATTGAAATATGCAATGCTACAGGGGAACAAAGATGGTCTTTACAGGGCTTCTTCGCAAGGTAGAATGGCACTGAAATTCAGAGAAAACACACTTTAAACTGAGTCTTGAACAAGCTCCGGTCTCAAATGATTATCGTTTATCTTTGCGTTCTTAAGATAACGCAAAGAATAATTTGGTGGTCGTAAACTTGAGACTTTAAGACTTTTAAGACTATGAGATTAAGATGGCCCAGAGAATAATGTCCGCATTCGGCCGGGGTGATGTCCATATGAGCGATTTGGATAGCGGAAAGGCCCAAACGGCACTTCACCCAATTTGTACACCGAAAATCCTAGCGTATCAGCCCAACTCCCGTACAAGCCGCACCCCGACTTTGACCCGATCCTATAAGCCGTACTAGCGATCTGATTCTGGGGACTTTTATACTGTACTATGGGAGCAAAAAATCTGGTATAAGCCACAGCCTGACTCTGTGCCGATCTCATGAGCCGCACTAGCCATCAGATCCGAGTACAAGCCCGTGCCTATACGCCAGGTTTTACGGTATTCAGCAACTGGCAATTTGCAATAGCAATTGGCAAGTAGCATGGTGTACTGGCCTGCCATTGAGGAAACAAGATGGCTGCCAGCTGCCTGGAATGGCATCACAACCAGTGATGGTGGTCTAGTGAACTGATAGAGCACTAACATGCACCTTCACAAGTTGAACCTGGACTGTACCAATACATAGTAGTCTGAGTTTCACAGAAAAGGTGTCTTAAGACAGTACTAGATAGTGAGGCGAGTATGGCTGTCGGGAGGGGATTTCTTTTTCCTTCATTTGTGTCCAGTTCTCATCTCATTTGATGGTGAATTGAGTTTCTAGGTTTCATGCAGCTTATAATGCGCTTCATGCATGCAAAAAGCCAACATCTCATAGATACCTTCTCAATTACAGATCACATACTCTACTTGCACCATCTCCTGACAAAATCTAGAACCGCTATAAGGCAATGTAGTTGGCATCCTTGCCACTAGGTGTCATACCAGTGCTATATTCCAACCACATCCCTGTAGGATGAAAGAGTGGGGATAGGCAAACACAGCACAACAGGCCAATTGAAATATGCAATGCTACAGGGGAACAAAGATGGTCTTTACAGGGCTTCTTCGCAAGGTAGAATGGCACTGAAATTCAGAGAAAACACACTTTAAACTGAGTCTTGAACAAGCGCCGGTCTCAAATGATTATCGTTTATCTTTGCGTTCTTAAGATAACGCAAAGAATAATTTGGTGGTCGTAAACTTGAGACTTTAAGACTTTTAAGACTATGAGATTAAGATGGCCCAGAGAATAATGTCCGCATTCGGCCGGGGTGATGTCCATATGAGCGATTTGGATAGCGGAAAGGCCCAAACGGCACTTCACCCAATTTGTACACCGAAAATCCTAGCGTATCAGCCCAACTCCCGTACAAGCCGCACCCCGACTTTGACCCGATCCTATAAGCCGTACTAGCGATCTGATTCTGGGGACTTTTATACTGTACTATGGGAGCAAAAAATCTGGTATAAGCCACAGCCTGACTCTGTGCCGATCTCATGAGCCGCACTAGCCATCAGATCCGAGTACAAGCCCGTGCCTATACGCCAGGTTTTACGGTATTCAGCAACTGGCAATTTGCAATAGCAATTGGCAAGTAGCATGGTGTACTGGCCTGCCATTGAGGAAACAAGATGGCTGCCAGCTGCCTGGAATGGCATCACAACCAGTGATGGTGGTCTAGTGAACTGATAGAGCACTAACATGCACCTTCACAAGTTGAACCTGGACTGTACCAATACATAGTAGCCTGAGTTTCACAGAAAAGGTGTCTTAAGACAGTACTAGATAGTGAGGCCAGTATGGCTGTCGGGAGGGGATTTCTTTTTCCTTCATTTGTGTCCAGTTCTCATCTCATTTGATGGTGAATTGAGTTTCTAGGTTTCATGCAGCTTATAATGCGCTTCATGCATGCAAAAAGCCAACATCTCATAGATACCTTCTCAATTACAGATCACATACTCTACTTGCACCATCTCCTGACAAAATCTAGAACCGCTATAAGGCAATGTAGTTGGCATCCTTGCCACTAGGTGTCATACCAGTGCTATATTCCAACCACATCCCTGTAGGATGAAAGAGTGGGGATAGGCAAACACAGCACAACAGGCCAATTGAAATATGCAATGCTACAGGGGAACAAAGATGGTCTTTACAGGGCTTCTTCGCAAGGTAGAATGGCACTGAAATTCAGAGAAAACACACTTTAAACTGAGTCTTGAACAAGCGCCGGTCTCAAATGATTATCGTTTATCTTTGCGTTCTTAAGATAACGCAAAGAATAATTTGGTGGTCGTAAACTTGAGACTTTAAGACTTTTAAGACTATGAGATTAAGATGGCCCAGAGAATAATGTCCGCATTCGGCCGGGGTGATGTCCATATGAGCGATTTGGATAGCGGAAAGGCCCAAACGGCACTTCACCCAATTCGTACACCGAAAATCCTAGCGTATCAGCCCAACTCCCGTACAAGCCGCACCCCGACTTTGACCCGATCCTATAAGCCGTACTAGCGATCTGATTCTGGGGACTTTTATACTGTACTATGGGAGCAAAAAATCTGGTATAAGCCACAGCCTGACTCTGTGCCGATCTCATGAGCCGCACTAGCCATCAGATCCGAGTACAAGCCCGTGCCTATACGCCAGGTTTTACGGTATTCAGCAACTGGCAATTTGCAATAGCAATTGGCAAGTAGCATGGTGTACTGGCCTGCCATTGAGGAAACAAGATGGCTGCCAGCTGCCTGGAATGGCATCACAACCAGTGATGGTGGTCTAGTGAACTGATAGAGCACTAACATGCACCTTCACAAGTTGAACCTGGACTGTACCAATACATAGTAGTCTGAGTTTCACAGAAAAGGTGTCTTAAGACAGTACTAGATAGTGAGGCGAGTATGGCTGTCGGGAGGGGATTTCTTTTTCCTTCATTTGTGTCCAGTTCTCATCTCATTTGATGGTGAATTGAGTTTCTAGGTTTCATGCAGCTTATAATGCGCTTCATGCATGCAAAAAGCCAACATCTCATAGATACCTTCTCAATTACAGATCACATACTCTACTTGCACCATCTCCTGACAAAATCTAGAACCGCTATAAGGCAATGTAGTTGGCATCCTTGCCACTAGGTGTCATACCAGTGCTATATTCCAACCACATCCCTGTAGGATGAAAGAGTGGGGATAGGCAAACACAGCACAACAGGCCAATTAAAATACGCAATGCTACAGGTGAACAAAGATGGTCTTTACAGGGCTTCTTCGCAAGGTAGAATGGCACTGAAATTCAGAGAAAACACACTTTAAACTGAGTCTTGAACAAGCGCCGGTCTCAAATGATTATCGTTTATCTTTGCGTTCTTAAGATAACGCAAAGAATAATTTGGTGGTCGTAAACTTGAGACTTTAAGACTTTTAAGACTATGAGATTAAGATGGCCCAGAGAATAATGTCCGCATTCGGCCGGGGTGATGTCCATATGAGCGATTTGGATAGCAGAAAGGCCCAAACGGCACTTCACCCAATTTGTACACCGAAAATCCTAGCGTATCAGCCCAACTCCCGTACAAGCCGCACCCCGACTTTGACCCGATCCTATAAGCCGTACTAGCGATCTGATTCTGGGGACTTTTATACTGTACTATGGGAGCAAAAAATCTGGTATAAGCCACAGCCTGACTCTGTGCCGATCTCATGAGCCGCACTAGCCATCAGATCCGAGTACAAGCCCGTGCCTATACGCCAGGTTTTACGGTATTCAGCAACTGGCAATTTGCAATAGCAATTGGCAAGTAGCATGGTGTACTGGCCTGCCATTGAGGAAACAAGATGGCTGCCAGCTGCCTGGAATGGCATCACAACCAGTGATGGTGGTCTAGTGAACTGATAGAGCACTAACATGCACCTTCACAAGTTGAACCTGGACTGTACCAATACATAGTAGTCTGAGTTTCACAGAAAAGGTGTCTTAAGACAGTACTAGATAGTGAGGCGAGTATGGCTGTTGGGAGGGGATTTCTTTTTCCTTCATTTGTGTCCAGTTCTCATCTCATTTGATGGTGAATTGAGTTTCTAGGTTTCATGCAGCTTATAATGCGCTTCATGCATGCAAAAAGCCAACATCTCATAGATACCTTCTCAATTACAGATCACATACTCTACTTGCACCATCTCCTGACAAAATCTAGAACCGCTATAAGGCAATGTAGTTGGCATCCTTGCCACTAGGTGTCATACCAGTGCTATATTCCAACCACATCCCTGTAGGATGAAAGAGTGGGGATAGGCAAACACAGCACAACAGGCCAATTGAAATATGCAATGCTACAGGGGAACAAAGATGGTCTTTACAGGGCTTCTTCGCAAGGTAGAATGGCACTGAAATTCAGAGAAAACACACTTTAAACTGAGTCTTGAACAAGCGCCGGTCTCAAATGATTATCGTTTATCTTTGCGTTCTTAAGATAACGCAAAGAATAATTTGGTGGTCGTAAACTTGAGACTTTAAGACTTTTAAGACTATGAGATTAAGATGGCCCAGAGAATAATGTCCGCATTCGGCCGGGGTGATGTCCATATGAGCGATTTGGATAGCGGAAAGGCCCAAACGGCACTTCACCCAATTTGTACACCGAAAATCCTAGCGTATCAGCCCAACTCCCGTACAAGCCGCACCCCGACTTTGACCCGATCCTATAAGCCGTACTAGCGATCTGATTCTGGGGACTTTTATACTGTACTATGGGAGCAAAAAATCTGGTATAAGCCACAGCCTGACTCTGTGCCGATCTCATGAGCCGCACTAGCCATCAGATCCGAGTACAAGCCCGTGCCTATACGCCAGGTTTTACGGTATTCAGCAACTGGCAATTTGCAATAGCAATTGGCAAGTAGCATGGTGTACTGGCCTGCCATTGAGGAAACAAGATGGCTGCCAGCTGCCTGGAATGGCATCACAACCAGTGATGGTGGTCTAGTGAACTGATAGAGCACTAACATGCACCTTCACAAGTTGAACCTGGACTGTACCAATACATAGTAGCCTGAGTTTCACAGAAAAGGTGTCTTAAGACAGTACTAGATAGTGAGGCGAGTATGGCTGTCGGGAGGGGATTTCTTTTTCCTTCATTTGTGTCCAGTTCTCATCTCATTTGATGGTGAATTGAGTTTCTAGGTTTCATGCAGCTTATAATGCGCTTCATGCATGCAAAAAGCCAACATCTCATAGATACCTTCTCAATTACAGATCACATACTCTACTTGCACCATCTCCTGACAAAATCTAGAACCGCTATAAGGCAATGTAGTTGGCATCCTTGCCACTAGGTGTCATACCAGTGCTATATTCCAACCACATCCCTGTAGGATGAAAGAGTGGGGATAGGCAAACACAGCACAACAGGCCAATTGAAATATGCAATGCTACAGGGGAACAAAGATGGTCTTTACAGGGCTTCTTCGCAAGGTAGAATGGCACTGAAATTCAGAGAAAACACACTTTAAACTGAGTCTTGAACAAGCGCCGGTCTCAAATGATTATCGTTTATCTTTGCGTTCTTAAGATAACGCAAAGAATAATTTGGTGGTCGTAAACTTGAGACTTTAAGACTTTTAAGACTATGAGATTAAGATGGCCCAGAGAATAATGTCCGCATTCGGCCGGGGTGATGTCCATATGAGCGATTTGGATAGCGGAAAGGCCCAAACGGCACTTCACCCAATTCGTACACCGAAAATCCTAGCGTATCAGCCCAACTCCCGTACAAGCCGCACCCCGACTTTGACCCGATCCTATAAGCCGTACTAGCGATCTGATTCTGGGGACTTTTATACTGTACTATGGGAGCAAAAAATCTGGTATAAGCCACAGCCTGACTCTGTGCCGATCTCATGAGCCGCACTAGCCATCAGATCCGAGTACAAGCCCGTGCCTATACGCCAGGTTTTACGGTATTCAGCAACTGGCAATTTGCAATAGCAATTGGCAAGTAGCATGGTGTACTGGCCTGCCATTGAGGAAACAAGATGGCTGCCAGCTGCCTGGAATGGCATCACAACCAGTGATGGTGGTCTAGTGAACTGATAGAGCACTAACATGCACCTTCACAAGTTGAACCTGGACTGTACCAATACATAGTAGTCTGAGTTTCACAGAAAAGGTGTCTTAAGACAGTACTAGATAGTGAGGCGAGTATGGCTGTCGGGAGGGGATTTCTTTTTCCTTCATTTGTGTCCAGTTCTCATCTCATTTGATGGTGAATTGAGTTTCTAGGTTTCATGCAGCTTATAATGCGCTTCATGCATGCAAAAAGCCAACATCTCATAGATACCTTCTCAATTACAGATCACATACTCTACTTGCACCATCTCCTGACAAAATCTAGAACCGCTATAAGGCAATGTAGTTGGCATCCTTGCCACTAGGTGTCATACCAGTGCTATATTCCAACCACATCCCTGTAGGATGAAAGAGTGGGGATAGGCAAACACAGCACAACAGGCCAATTGAAATATGCAATGCTACAGGGGAACAAAGATGGTCTTTACAGGGCTTCTTCGCAAGGTAGAATGGCACTGAAATTCAGAGAAAACACACTTTAAACTGAGTCTTGAACAAGCGCCGGTCTCAAATGATTATCGTTTATCTTTGCGTTCTTAAGATAACGCAAAGAATAATTTGGTGGTCGTAAACTTGAGACTTTAAGACTTTTAAGACTATGAGATTAAGATGGCCCAGAGAATAATGTCCGCATTCGGCCGGGGTGATGTCCATATGAGCGATTTGGATAGCAGAAAGGCCCAAACGGCACTTCACCCAATTTGTACACCGAAAATCCTAGCGTATCAGCCCAACTCCCGTACAAGCCGCACCCCGACTTTGACCCGATCCTATAAGCCGTACTAGCGATCTGATTCTGGGGACTTTTATACTGTACTATGGGAGCAAAAAATCTGGTATAAGCCACAGCCTGACTCTGTGCCGATCTCATGAGCCGCACTAGCCATCAGATCCGAGTACAAGCCCGTGCCTATACGCCAGGTTTTACGGTATTCAGCAACTGGCAATTTGCAATAGCAATTGGCAAGTAGCATGGTGTACTGGCCTGCCATTGAGGAAACAAGATGGCTGCCAGCTGCCTGGAATGGCATCACAACCAGTGATGGTGGTCTAGTGAACTGATAGAGCACTAACATGCACCTTCACAAGTTGAACCTGGACTGTACCAATACATAGTAGCCTGAGTTTCACAGAAAAGGTGTCTTAAGACAGTACTAGATAGTGAGGCCAGTATGGCTGTCGGGAGGGGATTTCTTTTTCCTTCATTTGTGTCCAGTTCTCATCTCATTTGATGGTGAATTGAGTTTCTAGGTTTCATGCAGCTTATAATGCGCTTCATGCATGCAAAAAGCCAACATCTCATAGATACCTTCTCAATTACAGATCACATACTCTACTTGCACCATCTCCTGACAAAATCTAGAACCGCTATAAGGCAATGTAGTTGGCATCCTTGCCACTAGGTGTCATACCAGTGCTATATTCCAACCACATCCCTGTAGGATGAAAGAGTGGGGATAGGCAAACACAGCACAACAGGCCAATTGAAATATGCAATGCTACAGGGGAACAAAGATGGTCTTTACAGGGCTTCTTCGCAAGGTAGAATGGCACTGAAATTCAGAGAAAACACACTTTAAACTGAGTCTTGAACAAGCGCCGGTCTCAAATGATTATCGTTTATCTTTGCGTTCTTAAGATAACGCAAAGAATAATTTGGTGGTCGTAAACTTGAGACTTTAAGACTTTTAAGACTATGAGATTAAGATGGCCCAGAGAATAATGTCCGCATTCGGCCGGGGTGATGTCCATATGAGCGATTTGGATAGCGGAAAGGCCCAAACGGCACTTCACCCAATTCGTACACCGAAAATCCTAGCGTATCAGCCCAACTCCCGTACAAGCCGCACCCCGACTTTGACCCGATCCTATAAGCCGTACTAGCGATCTGATTCTGGGGACTTTTATACTGTACTATGGGAGCAAAAAATCTGGTATAAGCCACAGCCTGACTCTGTGCCGATCTCATGAGCCGCACTAGCCATCAGATCCGAGTACAAGCCCGTGCCTATACGCCAGGTTTTACGGTATTCAGCAACTGGCAATTTGCAATAGCAATTGGCAAGTAGCATGGTGTACTGGCCTGCCATTGAGGAAACAAGATGGCTGCCAGCTGCCTGGAATGGCATCACAACCAGTGATGGTGGTCTAGTGAACTGATAGAGCACTAACATGCACCTTCACAAGTTGAACCTGGACTGTACCAATACATAGTAGCCTGAGTTTCACAGAAAAGGTGTCTTAAGACAGTACTAGATAGTGAGGCGAGTATGGCTGTCGGGAGGGGATTTCTTTTTCCTTCATTTGTGTCCAGTTCTCATCTCATTTGATGGTGAATTGAGTTTCTAGGTTTCATGCAGCTTATAATGCGCTTCATGCATGCAAAAAGCCAACATCTCATAGATACCTTCTCAATTACAGATCACATACTCTACTTGCACCATCTCCTGACAAAATCTAGAACCGCTATAAGGCAATGTAGTTGGCATCCTTGCCACTAGGTGTCATACCAGTGCTATATTCCAACCACATCCCTGTAGGATGAAAGAGTGGGGATAGGCAAACACAGCACAACAGGCCAATTGAAATATGCAATGCTACAGGGGAACAAAGATGGTCTTTACAGGGCTTCTTCGCAAGGTAGAATGGCACTGAAATTCAGAGAAAACACACTTTAAACTGAGTCTTGAACAAGCGCCGGTCTCAAATGATTATCGTTTATCTTTGCGTTCTTAAGATAACGCAAAGAATAATTTGGTGGTCGTAAACTTGAGACTTTAAGACTTTTAAGACTATGAGATTAAGATGGCCCAGAGAATAATGTCCGCATTCGGCCGGGGTGATGTCCATATGAGCGATTTGGATAGCGGAAAGGCCCAAACGGCACTTCACCCAATTCGTACACCGAAAATCCTAGCGTATCAGCCCAACTCCCGTACAAGCCGCACCCCGACTTTGACCCGATCCTATAAGCCGTACTAGCGATCTGATTCTGGGGACTTTTATACTGTACTATGGGAGCAAAAAATCTGGTATAAGCCACAGCCTGACTCTGTGCCGATCTCATGAGCCGCACTAGCCATCAGATCCGAGTACAAGCCCGTGCCTATACGCCAGGTTTTACGGTATTCAGCAACTGGCAATTTGCAATAGCAATTGGCAAGTAGCATGGTGTACTGGCCTGCCATTGAGGAAACAAGATGGCTGCCAGCTGCCTGGAATGGCATCACAACCAGTGATGGTGGTCTAGTGAACTGATAGAGCACTAACATGCACCTTCACAAGTTGAACCTGGACTGTACCAATACATAGTAGTCTGAGTTTCACAGAAAAGGTGTCTTAAGACAGTACTAGATAGTGAGGCGAGTATGGCTGTCGGGAGGGGATTTCTTTTTCCTTCATTTGTGTCCAGTTCTCATCTCATTTGATGGTGAATTGAGTTTCTAGGTTTCATGCAGCTTATAATGCGCTTCATGCATGCAAAAAGCCAACATCTCATAGATACCTTCTCAATTACAGATCACATACTCTACTTGCACCATCTCCTGACAAAATCTAGAACCGCTATAAGGCAATGTAGTTGGCATCCTTGCCACTAGGTGTCATACCAGTGCTATATTCCAACCACATCCCTGTAGGATGAAAGAGTGGGGATAGGCAAACACAGCACAACAGGCCAATTGAAATATGCAATGCTACAGGGGAACAAAGATGGTCTTTACAGGGCTTCTTCGCAAGGTAGAATGGCACTGAAATTCAGAGAAAACACACTTTAAACTGAGTCTTGAACAAGCGCCGGTCTCAAATGATTATCGTTTATCTTTGCGTTCTTAAGATAACGCAAAGAATAATTTGGTGGTCGTAAACTTGAGACTTTAAGACTTTTAAGACTATGAGATTAAGATGGCCCAGAGAATAATGTCCGCATTCGGCCGGGGTGATGTCCATATGAGCGATTTGGATAGCAGAAAGGCCCAAACGGCACTTCACCCAATTTGTACACCGAAAATCCTAGCGTATCAGCCCAACTCCCGTACAAGCCGCACCCCGACTTTGACCCGATCCTATAAGCCGTACTAGCGATCTGATTCTGGGGACTTTTATACTGTACTATGGGAGCAAAAAATCTGGTATAAGCCACAGCCTGACTCTGTGCCGATCTCATGAGCCGCACTAGCCATCAGATCCGAGTACAAGCCCCTGCCTATACGCCAGGTTTTACGGTATTCAGCAACTGGCAATTTGCAATAGCAATTGGCAAGTAGCATGGTGTACTGGCCTGCCATTGAGGAAACAAGATGGCTGCCAGCTGCCTGGAATGGCATCACAACCAGTGATGGTGGTCTAGTGAACTGATAGAGCACTAACATGCACCTTCACAAGTTGAACCTGGACTGTACCAATACATAGTAGCCTGAGTTTCACAGAAAAGGTGTCTTAAGACAGTACTAGATAGTGAGGCCAGTATGGCTGTCGGGAGGGGATTTCTTTTTCCTTCATTTGTGTCCAGTTCTCATCTCATTTGATGGTGAATTGAGCTTCTAGGTTTCATGCAGCTTATAATGCGCTTCATGCATGCAAAAAGCCAACATCTCATAGATACCTTCTCAATTACAGATCACATACTCTACTTGCACCATCTCCTGACAAAATCTAGAACCGCTATAAGGCAATGTAGTTGGCATCCTTGCCACTAGGTGTCATACCAGTGCTATATTCCAACCACATCCCTGTAGGATGAAACTCTGGTATAAGCCACAGCCTGACTCTGTGCCGATCCCATGAGCCGCACTAGCCATCAGATCCGAGTACAAGCCCCTGCCTATACGCCAGGTTTTATGGTATTCAGCAACTGGCAATTTGCAATAGCAATTGGCAAGTAGCATGGTGTACTGGCCTGCCATTGAGGAAACAAGATGGCTGCCAGCTGCCTGGAATGGCATCACAACCAGTGATGGTGGTCTAGTGAACCGATAGAGCACTTACATGCACCTTCACAAGTTGTACCAATACATAGTAGCCTGAGTTTCACAGAAAAGGTGTCTTAAGACAGTACTAGATAGTGAGGCGAGTATGGCTGTCGGGAGGGGATTTCTTTATCCTTCATTTGTGTCCAGTTCTCATCTCATTTGATGGTGAATTGAGTTTCTAGGTTTCATGCAGCTTATAATGCGCTTCATGCATGCAAAAAGCCAACATCTCATAGATACCTTCTCAATTACAGATCACATACTCTACTTGCACCATCTCCTGACAAAATCTAGAACCGCTATAAGGCAATGTAGTTGGCATCCTTGCCACTAGGTGTCATACCAGTGCTATATTCCAACCACATCCCTGTAGGATGAAAGAGTGGGGATAGGCAAACACAGCACAACAGGCCAATTGAAATATGCAATGCTACAGGGGAACAAAGATGGTCTTTACAGGGCTTCTTCGCAAGGTAGAATGGCACTGAAATTCAGAGAAAACACACTTTAAACTGAGTCTTGAACAAGCGCCGGTCTCAAATGATTATCGTTTATCTTTGCGTTCTAAAGATAACGCAAAGAATAATTTGGTGGTCGTAAACTTGAGACTTTAAGACTTTTAAGACTATGAGATTAAGATGGCCCAGAGAATAATGTCCGCATTCGGCCAGGGTGATGTCCATATGAGCGATTTGGATAGCGGAAAGGCCCAAAAGGCACTTCACCCAATTCGTACACCGAAAATCCTAGCGTATCAGCCCAACTCCCGTACAAGCCGCACCCCGACTTTGACCCGATCCTATAAGCCGTACTAGCGATCTGAGTCTGGGGACTTTTATACTGTACTATGGGAGGAAAAACTCTGGTATAAGCCACAGCCTGACTCTGTGCCGATCCCATGAGCCGCACTAGCCATCAGATCCGAGTACAAGCCCCTGCCTATACGCCAGGTTTTACGGTATTCAGCAACTGGCAATTTGCAATAGCAATTGGCAAGTAGCATGGTGTACTGGCCTGCCATTGAGGAAACAAGATGGCTGCCAGCTGCCTGGAATGGCATCACAACCAGTGATGGTGGTCTAGTGAACTGATAGAGCACTAACATGCACCTTCACAAGTTGAACCTGGACTGTACCAATACATAGTAGCCTGAGTTTCACAGAAAAGGTGTCTTAAGACAGTACTAGATAGTGAGGCGAGTATGGCTGTCGGGAGGGGATTTCTTTATCCTTCATTTGTGTCCAGTTCTCATCTCATTTGATGGTGAATTGAGTTTCTAGGTTTCATGCAGCTTATAATGCGCTTCATGCATGCAAAAAGCCAACATCTCATAGATACCTTCTCAATTACAGATCACATACTCTACTTGCACCATCTCCTGACAAAATCTAGAACCGCTATAAGGCAATGTAGTTGGCATCCTTGCCACTAGGTGTCATACCAGTGCTATATTCCAACCACATCCCTGTAGGATGAAACTCTGGTATAAGCCACAGCCTGACTCTGTGCCGATCCCATGAGCCGCACTAGCCATCAGATCCGAGTACAAGCCCCTGCCTATACGCCAGGTTTTACGGTATTCAGCAACTGGCAATTTGCAATAGCAATTGGCAAGTAGCCTGGTGTACTGGCCTGCCATTGAGGAAACAAGATGGCTGCCAGCTGCCTGGAATGGCATCACAACCAGTGATGGTGGTCTAGTGAACCGATAGAGCACTTACATGCACCTTCACAAGTTGTACCAATACATAGTAGCCTGAGTTTCACAGAAAAGGTGTCTTAAGACAGTACTAGATAGTGAGGCGAGTATGGCTGTCGGGAGGGGATTTCTTTTTCCTTCATTTGTGTCCAGTTCTCATCTCATTTGATGGTGAAATGAGTTTCTAGGTTTCATGCAGCTTATAATGCGCTTCATGCATGCAAAAAGCCAACATCTCATAGATACCTTCTCAATTACAGATCACATACTCTACTTGCACCATCTCCTGACAAAATCTAGAACCGCTATAAGGCAATGTAGTTGGCATCCTTGCCACTAGGTGTCATACCAGTGCTATATTCCAACCACATCCCTGTAGGATGAAAGAGTGGGGATAGGCAAACACAGCACAACAGGCCAATTGAAATATGCAATGCTACAGGGGAACAAAGATGGTCTTTACAGGGCTTCTTCGCAAGGTAGAATGGCACTGAAATTCAGAGAAAACACACTTTAAACTGAGTCTTGAACAAGCGCCGGTCTCAAATGATTATCGTTTATCTTTGCGTTCTTAAGATAACGCAAAGAATAATTTGGTGGTCGTAAACTTGAGACTTTAAGACTTTTAAGACTATGAGATTAAGATGGCCCAGAGAATAATGTCCGCATTCGGCCGGGGTGATGTCCATATGAGCGATTTGGATAGGGGAAAGGCCCAAACGGCACTTCACCCAATTCGTACACCGAAAATCCTAGCGTATCGGCCCAACTCCCGTACAAGCCGCACCCCGACTTTGACCCGATCCTATAAGCCGTACTAGCGATCTGATTCTGGGGACTTTTATACTGTACTATGGGAGCAAAAACTCTGGTATAAGCCACAGCCTGACTCTGTGCCGATCCCATGAGCCGCACTAGCCATCAGATCCGAGTACAAGCCCCTGCCTATACGCCAGGTTTTACGGTATTCAGCAACTGGCAATTTGCAATAGCAATTGGCAAGTAGCATGGTGTACTGGCCTGCCATTGAGGAAACAAGATGGCTGCCAGCTGCCTGGAATGGCATCACAACCAGTGATGGTGGTCTAGTGAACTGATAGAGCACTAACATGCACCTTCACAAGTTGAACCTGGACTGTACCAATACATAGTAGCCTGAGTTTCACAGAAAAGGTGTCTTAAGACAGTACTAGATAGTGAGGCGAGTATGGCTGTCGGGAGGGGATTTCTTTATCCTTCATTTGTGTCCAGTTCTCATCTCATTTGATGGTGAATTGAGTTTCTAGGTTTCATGCAGCTTATAATGCGCTTCATGCATGCAAAAAGCCAACATCTCATAGATACCTTCTCAATTACAGATCACATACTCTACTTGCACCATCTCCTGACAAAATCTAGAACCGCTATAAGGCAATGTAGTTGGCATCCTTGCCACTAGGTGTCATACCAGTGCTATATTCCAACCACATCCCTGTAGGATGAAAGAGTGGGGATAGGCAAACACAGCACAACAGGCCAATTGAAATATGCAATGCTACAGGGGAACAAAGATGGTCTTTACAGGGCTTCTTCGCAAGGTAGAATGGCACTGAAATTCAGAGAAAACACACTTTAAACTGAGTCTTGAACAAGCGCCGGTCTCAAATGATTATCGTTTATCTTTGCGTTCTTAAGATAACGCAAAGAATAATTTGGTGGTCGTAAACTTGAGACTTTAAGACTTTTAAGACTATGAGATTAAGATGGCCCAGAGAATAATGTCCGCATTCGGCCGGGGTGATGTCCATATGAGCGATTTGGATAGCGGAAAGGCCCAAACGGCACTTCACCCAATTCGTACACCGAAAATCCTAGCGTATCAGCCCAACTCCCGTACAAGCCGCACCCCAACTTTGACCCGATCCTATAAGCCGTACTAGCTATCTGATTCTGATTCTGGGGACTTCTGGGGACTTGAGACTTTAAGATTTTTAAGACTATGAGATTAAGATGGCCCAGAGAATAATGTCCGCATTCGGCCGGGGTGATGTCCATATGAGCGATTTGGATAGCGGAAAGGCCCAAACGGCACTTCACCCAATTCGTACACCGAAAATCCTAGCGTATCGGCCCAACTCCCGTACAAGCCGCACCCCGACTTTGACCCGATCCTATAAGCCGTACTAGCGATCTGATTCTGGGGACTTTTATACTGTACTATGGGAGCAAAAACTCTGGTATAAGCCACAGCCTGACTCTGTGCCGATCCCATGAGCCGCACTAGCCATCAGATCCGAGTACAAGCCCCTGCCTATACGCCAGGTTTTACGGTATTCAGCAACTGGCAATTTGCAATAGCAATTGGCAAGTAGCATGGTGTACTGGCCTGCCATTGAGGAAACAAGATGGCTGCCAGCTGCCTGGAATGGCATCACAACCAGTGATGGTGGTCTAGTGAACTGATAGAGCACTAACATGCACCTTCACAAGTTGAACCTGGACTGTACCAATACATAGTAGCCTGAATTTCACAGAAAAGGTGTCTTAAGACAGTACTAGATAGTGAGGCCAGTATGGCTGTCGGGAGGGGATTTCTTTTTCCTTCATTTGTGTCCAGTTCTCATCTCATTTGATGGTGAATTGAGTTTCTAGGTTTCATGCAGCTTATAATGCGCTTCATGCATGCAAAAAGCCAACATCTCATAGATCCCTTCTCAATTACAGATCACATACTCTACTTGCACCATCTCCTGACAAAATCTAGAACCGCTATAAGGCAATGTAGTTGGCATCCTTGCCACTAGGTGTCATACCAGTGCTATATTCCAACCACATCCCTGTAGGATGAAAGAGTGGGGATAGGCAAACACAGCACAACAGGCCAATTGAAATATGCAATGCTACAGGGGAACAAAGATGGTCTTTACAGGGCTTCTTCGCAAGGTAGAATGGCACTGAAATTCAGAGAAAACACACTTTAAACTGAGTCTTGAACAAGGGCCGGTCTCAAATGATTATCGTTTATCTTTGCGTTCTTAAGATAACGCAAAGAATAATTTGGTGGTCGTAAACTTGAGACTTTAAGACTTTTAAGACTATGAGATTAAGATGGCCCAGAGAATAATGTCCGCATTCGGCCGGGGTGATGTCCATATGAGCGATTTGGATAGCGGAAAGGCCCAAACGGCACTTCACCCAATTCGTACACCGAAAATCCTAGCGTATCGGCCCAACTCCCGTACAAGCCGCACCCCGACTTTGACCCGATCCTATAAGCCGTACTAGCGATCTGATTCTGGGGACTTTTATACTGTACTATGGGAGCAAAAACTCTGGTATAAGCCACAGCCTGACTCTGTGCCGATCCCATGAGCCGCACCAGCCATCAGATCAGAGTACAAGCCCCTGCCTATACGCCAGGTTTTACTGTATTCAGCAACTGGCAATTTGCAATAGCAATTGGCAAGTAGCATGGTGTACTGGCCTGCCATTGAGGAAACAAGATGGCTGCCAGCTGCCTGGAATGGCATCACAACCAGTGATGGTGGTCTTTTTTTTTTCTTTTTTCTTTGGGGACTTAGTCCCTCTTTTCCCCTCCTTTCCCATTTCCCAAACATATTTATATTTTTATTTACAATCATTCATCATTTTCGGGTTCAGGCCCTTGCAATGAGGAGCTCTGCCACTCTACTGCCCTTCCCCATGGCAATCTTTTCAATGGTTTCCGGGTTCCAGCCCCTTTCGGGTAACTGGCCCTTGCTGTAAACTAAAAACATGGTACAGGTTATGTATATACAGGTTTTTATTCAGTAGTTGAAGCTCCAACTTTCGTTGGAGAGGGTACACAGAGCTCCGTTACAGAGCCACATCTTTTTAAACTGGGGGCTTTTTAATCTTTTAAGATCGACCTGAAACCTAAACTTCAGGTCTGCTAACAACATTTCTAGTAAACTATTAGAATTGAAAACTTTTCTCTCTTTTTCGACTTTACATCTAATAGTCCAAACATTATGTTTAAACAAAGATATAATTAACAGACAAAGGGGGACAAACTTGCTACACTCTTTTGGGAGCAGGTTGAAAAAAAGGGCATTCCTGTCTAGGATAATAGTAGAACCTGTCATGTCCTTTATAATGTTTTCTATGATTGCCAGAACAGGCTTTGTGAAGGGACATATTAAAAACAGATGGAAAATATCCTCTACTCCAGTTTCACAGAGGGGACATTTATCTGTGGGTGTTGTAAAAATGTTCTGCTTATGCAAAAGACTCCTTACTGGCAGAATACTATGACACACCCTCCAGTTCAAGTCCTTTAAAAGGGGGCACAAAAAGGGGTGGAAGGTATTCTTCCATACCAGCTGGAAATCTAAATGAGCATTTTCATGTTTTAGAGAAACTTGCGCCTTCTCTTGTACATCGGGTAACAATATAGAATAAACCTTTTTGGAAGACATTATCTTTAAATCTATCTCTGGATTGTCCTCACAGAAACTCTTAAAGTCTGTTAGGCATTCCCTATAAAAGGGGGGAATAGAGTCGCAGTGAGGAATTGAATTCCTCCCCAGCTCCTCTTTCCACTTCCTTAAATGGAACCCTATGAAGTAAACAGCAAAATAGGTCCAGTAGTTCTGGACATCTTTGTAAAGAAGATCAATAACATGCATAATACGAAAGGCTTTCAATTTAGTCCGAATATGGACAACTTTCTGGCCTCCTTCCATAAGGTCGGAGACCATCACCGTTCTCCTTACTCGATCTTGACCTTTCCATATGAAAGTATACATTCTTGAATCAAAAATTTTCAGATGCTTCCTGTCTAGCTGTAGAACCTTCCAGACATACCACAGCTTAGAACAGGCAAAAATATTGGCCAGAAGGGCTCTACCTCTAAAAGAGGTCTTTCTACATAACCAATAATCGAGTACATTCTCAAATTTTACTGTGATTGGGTTCCAGTTTATATTAGACAATTCTTCTACATTTCTGGAGAAATAAACCCCCAACATTTTCAAACTATCATAAGTAAAATTCATCCCAAAGACATAATTACGTTTGGAAGCCCACCTCCCAAACCACATTCCTTTACATTTTTCCTTGTTTAGTTTAGCCCCAGAGGCTTTTCTGAATTTATTAGAAATGTCCAGAACGGTCCGTACCGAAGCTTCGTTCCGGATGATAATAGAGGTGTCATCCGCATACTGGATAACCTTTAGTTCGCCCTCGAACCCTGGGACGTTTGCTCCCTGTATATGGGGGGATAGACAAAGCATCCTGGTTAGAGGTTCAATACATAGGACATATAGCAAAGGGGAAAGACCACATCCCTGTCGGACTGACCTGTCCACCTTAAACTGTTCAGACAGGAATCCATTCACCTGTACAGATGAGACAATATCATTATATAATAGTTTGACCCAGGATATAAAATCTGGACCAAAACCATATTTTTGTAAGCACAGAAACATATACTGGTGCGACACTCGGTCGAAAGCCTTGGCTTGATCCAGACTCAGGATGCCACATGGGACATCCTTCATCTGGACATAGTCAAAAAGCGATCGAATTAGGTGCAGATGATCTGTTATAGACCTTCCTGGAACTGCGCAGGTCTGCTCCTGTCCAACCAAGGAGGAAATGACTTTAGAAAGTCTATTAGTTAAGGATTTAGATATTATCTTATAATCCACTGTCAAAAGAGTAATAGGTCTCCAACAGGTAAGGAGTTCCTTTCTGTTGGGGTCTTTACAGATCAAAGTTACAACCCCTTTTCTCTGGGATGGACATAGTAAACCTTGGTCAAAGGCATTGTTCATGATTTGTACAAAATCTTTACCAAAAAGGGGGAAAAAATGGACATAGAACTCCTTTGGCAAACCATCTATGCCCGGAGTCTTGCCATCCTTCATACCCTTCAGGGCCTCGAGACACTCGGCGGCTGTAAGGGGGCCTTCGCAATAAAGCTTGTCCTCCACTGCTAGAAAAGGTAGGTTAGAAGTGAATTCATCAACAACATCTAAATCTATAGGTTCAGAGGAAAAAAGACCTTTGTACAACTCTCTACAGGCGTCTTGAATCTCCTCCTGACCCTCAATAGGGACATCGTCAACAACTAAACTTTGGATAACTTTATCTCTCCCCCTAGTCACTTCCCTACGCAGAAAGTAACTAGTGGGCTTCTCATCCAGATCTATATGATCAATTTTTGCTCTTAGGCGAGCCCCCTCGACCTTCTCCTCGAGGAGCTTAGCCAGAGCCCTCTCATTACATAGTATCTCCTGGCTAAACTCCCCAGGAGACTGCATCTCACATGCACGTAATATTCTTAGTTCAGCCTCAACAAGACTAACATCTTCACGTTTCCTGCGTGCTATCAATTTAGAGTGTTTTATGATGACGTTTTTAAAGGAAACTTTACAAGACTCCCACCAGTCGAGATCCTTCCGATCTGATCCGGATAGAAAGCCCCATAATTTCCTTATATCCTTTACTAACCCTGGATTTTCCAGTATGGATGTATTACATTTCCAGAAGCCCGGCCCTACGAGCTTTCACTCGTAGCCCCGGACTTCTGCAACAACCATATTATGATCTGAAAATGAACAGTGGTAAGTGGAAATTCTGGGTATAAACTGTAGAAAGTCTGAGTTGCTGTAAAATCTATCCAATCTACAGTAAATGCCATTATTATTATTCCAAGTATACTCTTGGCCAAGAGGGAATTTGGAGCGATAAATATCTTCCAAGTGGAAATCCCTCCTCAGATCACCCAACTCTTTAGAACCAATATGACCTTTTTGCATGGAACCTCCCGCCTTATCCAAAGCAGGATTTTCTATGCAATTAAAATCACCACCTAATATTATGTTTTTATTACCAACCAAAAAATTGGGAAGGAAGGCAAAAAGTGCCCTCCTGTCTAAACCATCATTTGGGGCATAAACATTAATAAAACTAAACGGAACGTCTGCTATTTTTACATTAACTGCAATGACTCTTCCGGCTTCGTCCGAGTACCATGTACCCATCTGAAACTGGAGGGATTTACTAATCAAAATACCAACACCCCGACTGGAGTTATTCCCATGACTCCAGAGAGCCTGGGCCCCAAGGGTGTCTGCTATACCCTTGGCCTCCTCGTCGGAAACCAGGTACGTCTCCTGAAGAAAAAGCACATTAATGCAGTGATGCAAAATAAAATACGACAGGACCGAGACCTTTTTGGGGTTTCTCAGCCCTCTCACGTTCAGTGTGGCTACCTTTACGGTCATCATAAAGTTGGGCTGGGGCTACCCTATGTAGCACTGGTACCCTGCCTGGCTTGACTCGCCAGTTTGGCCTTCTTTATTTCTGACAGCGGCGACGGCATGGCCGCCGCTGGAATATGGGAATATACAGCTTTCCGTTTCTGGTTGTTCTCCTCTACCTCCATAGACTCCTCCCCGTGTCCCCTTACTCCCCCTCTCCCTTCCCCCGACCCTCCTCCCTCTCCCACCCCTACACCTCCCCCCTCCTTCCCATCCTTCTTCTCGCCCTCCCCTTTCCCTGCCCGATTGTTTAGCCAATTAGATGCTTTTGAGAAAAAGCCTCGCCCTTTGCCTGAATCTTGCTCTACTTCCTTTTCTACTGGATCCCTTATCTGTACTCTCTCCCTTGCCACATTTCCCTTATCACTCCCCTTATTTCCCTGATTTCCCCCGGACACCTGAGCACCTGCTGCTGCCGAGGCCAGTTTCGATGTTCCCTCCTTCTTGCTCACTTCAGGTTTCCTCGCCTCCATGACCGCCTTAGTTGCCTCGGGGGTCTTGGTCTCCATCGTCCTTCGTTCCGCTCGTTTCCTCTCCGCCTCCTCGTTGTCCATGGCTACCTGCCTTCGATCGTCCGGGGTCTGGAAAAGAGCTCCCCACCCTGTTTTTGGCCCCTCTCCCCTCTTACTTCTCGGACATTCGCTCTTCACGTGCCCTTGCTCATGGCACCTCCAGCAAACAGGGGCCCTGCCTGGAACGGTGATGTTGGTAGAAAAGCGATCCCCTTCATAAGTAAAGTCTAACTTATATGGCAATTTGTCAACATCCCCTTTACACTTTGCACGGATGGTGCCGGTCAATGCCGTGTCTGACCCTGTGGACTCATAAATGAAGTCTACTACCTCTACATTCCTAAAAATGTTTCTCCTTATCCAGTTCTCCGGAATCCACGCCGGGAAATTGTGGAGTCGGGCCATTTTGGTGGCCCGAACAAACCGAAATTCCCCTTTGTGGTTCTTCTCGGCGAACCGGCGCAGGGTGTGGCTCTGCTCCTTCAAGACAATTTTTTTCAATGCCAAACACTTTTCGAATTCTTCGGTACTTTTGAATGTTATTTGCCACTCTTTGGCCATACGTACAATGGCTCTGACTTGAGAAAAATTGATTACATCAGACAGTGCTTTTACAATTTCGCTTCGATCGAAAAGGTTAAACTCAGTTTCAATTGCTAGAGTCACAAAAACCAGCTCCACATTGGGGCTACCCATTGCACCTTTTGGAGCCGCGGCTCCACTCTCCTTCTCAACCTCGGCGACGAAGTCGGGGGCGGGGATGGTGTGCGGCTTGGTGGGCGGAGCCTCCGGCGTCTTCTCCGTTTCCTGCGTCTCCTGCGTCACGAGAAATCGCTGCGCGTCCTGCAGTGATGGGGTCGGGGATGAGTTGCGCCTCCTTCCCTTCCGGTCCGCGACAAGCGTGAACCCTCCTTCATCATCGGACCCAGCCTCCGGCGTCCGCTGACCGGGCGTGATCAGATGGTCCTGGGAGACCAGGAGGCCGTCCTGCGTGGACACCGGCCCTCCTGGTCCCTGGCCCGGAGTCTCGGAAGACATCCGGCACTGTCCTTAATGAAACACAGTGGCAGTGTGCAAAAGACACTGTAAGTGTGCTTAAGGATGACCGTGCAGCATCAGTTGCTGTCCTTAATACAACACAGTGGCAGCGTGCAAGAGACGCTACAAGTGTGCTTAAGGAGTGGCAGTGGCTACCGAAAAAACCTGGGAGAAGTGCCGCATAGATCACGGTATCTCCTGTGCCAGGTAAGTGATGGTGGTCTAGTGAACTGATAGAGCACTAACATGCACCTTCACAAGTTGAACCTGGACTGTACCAATACATAGTAGCCTGAGTTTCACAGAAAAGGTGTCTTAAGACAGTACTAGATAGTGAGGCGAGTATGGCTGTCGGGAGGGGATTTCTTTTTCCTTCATTTGTGTCCAGTTCTCATCTCATTTGATGGTGAATTGAGTTTCTAGGTTTCATGCAGCTTATAATGCGCTTCATGCATGCAAAAAGCCAACATCTCATAGATCCCTTCTCAATTACAGATCACATACTCTACTTGCACCATCTCCTGACAAAATCTAGAACCGCTATAAGGCAATGTAGTTGGCATCCTTGCCACTAGGTGTCATACCAGTGCTATATTCCAACCACATCCCTGTAGGATGAAAGAGTGGGGATAGGCAAACACAGCACAACAGGCCAATTGAAATATGCAATGCTACAGGGGAACAAAGATGGTCTTTACAGGGCTTCTTCGCAAGGTAGAATGGCACTGAAATTCAGAGAAAACACACTTTAAACTGAGTCTTGAACAAGCGCCGGTCTCAAATGATTATCGTTTATCTTTGCGTTCTTAAGATAACGCAAAGAATAATTTGGTGGTCGTAAACTTGAGACTTTAAGACTTTTAAGACTATGAGATTAAGATGGCCCAGAGAATAATGTCCGCATTCGGCCGGGGTGATGTCCGTATGAGCGATTTGGATAGCGGAAAGGCCCAAACGGCACTTCACCCAATTCGTACACCGAAAATCCTAGCGTATCAGCCCAACTCCCGTAAAAGCCGCACCCCGACTTTGACCCGATCCTATAAGCCGTACTAGCGATCTGATTCTGGGGACTTTTATACTGTACTATGGGAGCAAAAACTCTGGTATAAGCCATAGCCTGACTCTGTGCCGATCTCATGAGCCGCACTAGCCATCAGATCCGAGTACAAGCCCGTGCCTATACGGCAGGTTTTAAGGTATTCAGCAACTGGCAATTTGCAATAGCAATTGGCAAGTAGCATGGTGTACTGGCCTGCCATTGAGGAAACAAGATGGCTGCCAGCTGCCTGGAATGGCATCACAACCAGTGATGGTGGTCTAGTGAACTGATAGAGCACTAACATGCACCTTCACAAGTTGAACCTGGACTGTACCAATACATAGTAGCCTGAGTTTCACAGAAAAGGTGTCTTAAGACAGTACTAGATAGTGAGGCGAGTATGGCTGTCGGGAGGGGATTTCTTTTTCCTTCATTTGTGTCCAGTTCTCATCTCATTTGATGGTGAATTGAGTTTCTAGGTTTCATGCAGCTTATAATGCGCTTCATGCATGCAAAAAGCCAACATCTCATAGATCCCTTCTCAATTACAGATCACATACTCTACTTGCACCATCTCCTGACAAAATCTAGAACCGCTATAAGGCAATGTAGTTGGCATCCTTGCCACTAGGTGTCATACCAGTGCTGAATTCCAACCACATCCCTGTAGGATGAAAGAGTGGGGATAGGCAAACACAGCACAACAGGCCAATTGAAATATGCAATGCTACAGGGGAACAAAGATGGTCTTTACAGGGCTTCTTCGCAAGGTAGAATGGCACTGAAATTCAGAGAAAACACACTTTAAACTGAGTCTTGAACAAGCGCCGGTCTAAAATGATTATCGTTCATCTTTGCATTCTTAAGATAACGCAAAGAATAATTTGGTGGTCGTAAACTTGAGACTTTAAGACTTTTAAGACTATGAGATTAAGATGGCCCAGAGAATAATGTCCGCATTCGGCCGGGGTGATGTCCATATGAGCCATTTGGATAGCGGAAAGGCCCAAACGGCACTTCACCCAATTCGTACACTGAAAATTCTAGCGTATCAGCCCAACTCCCGTACAAGCCGCACCCCGACTTTGACCCGATCCTATAAGCCGTACTAGCGATCTGATTCTGGGGACTTTTATACTGTACTATGGGAGCAAAAACTCTGGTATAAGCCACAGCCTGACTCTGTGTCGATCCCATGAGCCGCACTAGCCATCAGATCCGAGTACAAGCCCCTGCCTATACGCCAGGTTTTAAGGTATTCAGCAACTGGCAATTTGCAATAGCAATTGGCAAGTAGCATGGTGTACTGGCCTGCCATTGAGGAAACAAGATGGCTGCCAGCTGCCCTGAATGGCATCACAACCAGTGATGGTGGTCTAGTGAACTGATAGAGCACTAACATGCACCTTCACAAGTTGAACCTGGACTGTACCAATACATAGTAGCCTGAGTTTCACAGAAAAGGTGTCTTAAGACAGTACTAGATAGTGAGGCGAGTATGGCTGTCGGGAGGGGATTTCTTTTTCCTTCATTTGTGTCCAGTTCTCATCTCATTTGATGGTGAATTGAGTTTCTAGGTTTCATGCAGCTTATAATGCGCTTCATGCATGCAAAAAGCCAACATCTCATAGATACCTTCTCAATTACAGATCACATACTCTACTTGCACCATCTCCTGACAAAATCTAGAACCGCTATAAGGCAATGTAGTTGGCATCCTTGCCACTAGGTGTCATACCAGTGCTGAATTCCAACCACATCCCTGTAGGATGAAAGAGTGGGGATAGGCAAACACAGCACAACAGGCCAATTGAAATATGCAATGCTACAGGGGAACAAAGATGGTCTTTACAGGGCTTCTTCGCAAGGTAGAATGGCACTGAAATTCAGAGAAAACACACTTTAAACTGAGTCTTGAACAAGCGCCGGTCTCAAATGATTATCGTTTATCTTTGCGTTCTTAAGATAACGCAAAGAATAATTTGGAGGTCGTAAACTTGAGACTTTAAGACTTTTAAGACTATGAGATTAAGATGGCCCAGAGAATAATGTCCGCATTCGGCCAGGGTGATGTCCGTATGAGCCATTTGGATAGCGGAAAGGCCCAAACGGCACTTCACCCAATTCGTACACCGAAAATCCTAGCGTATCAGCCCAACTCCCGTACAAGCCGCACCCCGACTTTGACCCGATCCTATAAGCCGTACTAGCGATCTGATTCTGGGGACTTTTATACTGTACTATGGGAGCAAAAACTCTGGTATAAGCCACAGCCTGACTCTGTGCCGATCCCATGAGCCGCACTAGCCATCAGATCCGAGTACAAGCCCCTGCCTATACGCCAGGTTTTACGGTATTCAGCAACTGGCAATTTGCAATAGCAATACGCAAGTAGCATGGTGTACTGGCCTGCCATTGAGGAAACAAGATGGCTGCCAGCTGCCTGGAATGGCATCACAACCAGTGATGGTGGTCTAGTGAACTGATAGAGCACTAACATGCACCTTCACAAGTTGAACCTGGACTGTACCAATACATAGTAGCCTGAGTTTCACAGAAAAGGTGTCTTAAGACAGTACTAGATAGTGAGGCGAGTATGGCTGTCGGGAGGGGATTTCTTTTTCCTTCATTTGTGTCCAGTTCTCATCTCATTTGATGGTGAATTGAGTTTCTAGGTTTCATGCAGCTTATAATGCGCTTCATGCATGCAAAAAGCCAACATCTCATAGATACCTTCTCAATTACAGATCACATACTCTACTTGCACCATCTCCTGACAAAATCTAGAACCGCTATAAGGCAATGTAGTTGGCATCCTTGCCACTAGGTGTCATACCAGTGCTATATTCCAACCACATCCCTGTAGGATGAAAGAGTGGGGATAGGCAAACACAGCACAACAGGCCAATTGAAATATGCAATGCTACAGGGGAACAAAGATGGTCTTTACAGGGCTTCTTCGCAAGGTAGAATGGCACTGAAATTCAGAGAAAACACACTTTAAACTGAGTCTTGAACAAGCGCCGGTCTCAAATGATTATCGTTTATCTTTGCATTCTTAAGATAACGCAAAGAATAATTTGGTGGTCGTAAACTTGAGACTTTAAGACTCTTAAGACTATGAGATTAAGATGGCCCAGAGAATAATGTCCGCATTCGGCCAGGGTGATGTCCATATGAGCCATTTGGATAGCGGAAAGGCCCAAACGGCACTTCACCCAATTCGTACACCGAAAATCCTAGTGTATCAGCCCAACTCCCGTACAAGCCGCACCCCGACTTTGACCCGATCCTATAAGCCGTACTAGCGATCTGATTCTGGGGACTTTTATACTGTACTATGGGAGCAAAAACTCTGGTATAAGCCACAGCCTGACTCTGTGCCGATCCCATGAGCCGCACTAGCCATCAGATCCGAGTACAAGCCCCTGCCTATACGCCAGGTTTTACGGTATTCAGCAACTGGCAATTTGCAATAGCAATTGGCAAGTAGCATGGTGTACTGGCCTGCCATTGAGGAAACAAGATGGCTGCCAGCTGCCCTGAATGGCATCACAACCAGTGATGGTGGTCTAGTGAACTGATAGAGCACTAACATGCACCTTCACAAGTTGAACCTGGACTGTACCAATACATAGTAGCCTGAGTTTCACAGAAAAGGTGTCTTAAGACAGTACTAGATAGTGAGGCGAGTATGGCTGTCGGGAGGGGATTTCTTTTTCCTTCATTTGTGTCCAGTTCTCATCTCATTTGATGGTGAATTGAGTTTCTAGGTTTCATGCAGCTTATAATGCGCTTCATGCATGCAAAAAGCCAACATCTCATAGATACCTTCTCAATTACAGATCACATACTCTACTTGCACCATCTCCTGACAAAATCTAGAACCGCTATAAGGCAATGTAGTTGGCATCCTTGCCACTAGGTGTCATACCAGTGCTATATTCCAACCACATCCCTGTAGGATGAAAGAGTGGGGATAGGCAAACACAGCACAACAGGCCAATTGAAATATGCAATGCTACAGGGGAACAAAGATGGTCTTTACAGGGCTTCTTCGTAAGGTAGAATGGCACTGAAATTCAGAGAAAACACACTTTAAACTGAGTCTTGAACAAGCGCCGGTCTCAAATGATTATCGTTTATCTTTGCGTTCTTAAGATAACGCAAAGAATAATTTGGTGGTCGTAAACTTGAGACTTTAAGACTTTTAAGACTATGAGATTAAGATGGCCCAGAGAATAATGTCCGCATTCGGCCGGGGTGATGTCCATATGAGCCATTTGGATAGCGGAAAGGCCCAAACGGCACTTCACCCAATTCGTATACCGAAAATCCTAGCGTATCAGCCCAACTCCCGTACAAGCCGCACCCCGACTTTGACCCGATCCTATAAGCCGTACTAGCGATCTGATTCTGGGGACTTTTATACTGTACTATGGGAGCAAAAACTCTGGTATAAGCCACAGCCTGACTCTGTGCCGATCCCATGAGCCGCACTAGCCATCAGATCCGAGTACAAGCCCCTGCCTATACGCCAGGTTTTACGGTATTCAGCAACTGGCAATTTGCAATAGCAATTGGCAAGTAGCATGGTGTACTGGCCTGCCATTGAGGAAACAAGATGGCTGCCAGCTGCCTGGAATGGCATCACAACCAGTGATGGTGGTCTAGTGAACTGATAGAGCACTAACATGCACCTTCACAAGTTGAACCTGGACTGTACCAATACATAGTAGCCTGAGTTTCACAGAAAAGGTGTCTTAAGACAGTACTAGATAGTGAGGCGAGTATGGCTGTCGGGAGGGGATTTCTTTTTCCTTCATTTGTGTCCAGTTCTCATCTCATTTGATGGTGAATTGAGTTTCTAGGTTTCATGCAGCTTATAATGCGCTTCATGCATGCAAAAAGCCAACATCTCATAGATACCTTCTCAATTACAGATCACATACTCTACTTGCACCATCTCCTGACAAAATCTAGAACCGCTATAAGGCAATGTAGTTGGCATCCTTGCCACTAGGTGTCATACCAGTGCTATATTCCAACCACATCCCTGTAGGATGAAAGAGTGGGGATAGGCAAACACAGCACAACAGGCCAATTGAAATATGCAATGCTACAGGGGAACAAAGATGGTCTTTACAGGGCTTCTTCGCAAGGTAGAATGGCACTGAAATTCAGAGAAAACACACTTTAAACTGAGTCTTGAACAAGCGCCGGTCTCAAATGATTATCGTTTATCTTTGCATTCTTAAGATAACGCAAAGAATAATTTGGTGGTCGTAAACTTGAGACTTTAAGACTTTTAAGACTATGAGATTAAGATGGCCCAGAGAATAATGTCCGCATTCGGCCAGGGTGATGTCCATATGAGCCATTTGGATAGCGGAAAGGCCCAAACGGCACTTCACCCAATTCGTACACCGAAAATCCTAGCGTATCAGCCCAACTCCCGTACAAGTCGCACCCCGACTTTGACCCGATCCTATAAGCCGTACTAGCGATCTGATTCTGGGGACTTTTATACTGTACTATGGGAGCAAAAACTCTGGTATAAGCCACAGCCTGACTCTGTGCCGATCCCATGAGCCGCACTAGCCATCAGATCCGAGTACAAGCCCCTGCCTATACGCCAGGTTTTACGGTATTCAGCAACTGGCAATTTGCAATAGCAATTGGCAAGTAGCATGGTGTACTGGCCTGCCATTGAGGAAACAAGATGGCTGCCAGCTGCCCTGAATGGCATCACAACCAGTGATGGTGGTCTAGTGAACTGATAGAGCACTAACATGCACCTTCACAAGTTGAACCTGGACTGTACCAATACATAGTAGCCTGAGTTTCACAGAAAAGGTGTCTTAAGACAGTACTAGATAGTGAGGCGAGTATGGCTGTCGGGAGGGGATTTCTTTTTCCTTCATTTGTGTCCAGTTCTTATCTCATTTGATGGTGAATTGAGTTTCTAGGTTTCATGCAGCTTATAATGCGCTTCATGCATGCAAAAAGCCAACATCTCATAGATCCCTTCTCAATTACAGATCACATACTCTACTTGCACCATCTTCTGACAAAATCTAGAACCGCTATAAGGCAATGTAGTTGGCATCCTTGCCACTAGGTGTCATACCAGTGCTATATTCCAACCACATCCCTGTAGGATGAAAGAGTGGGGATAGGCAAACACAGCACAACAGGCCAATTGAAATATGCAATGCTACAGGGGAACAAAGATGGTCTTTACAGGGCTTCTTCGTAAGGTAGAATGGCACTGAAATTCAGAGAAAACACACTTTAAACTGAGTCTTGAACAAGCGCCGGTCTCAAATGATTATCGTTTATCTTTGCGTTCTTAAGATAACGCAAAGAATAATTTGGTGGTCGTAAACTTGAGACTTTAAGACTTTTAAGACTATGAGATTAAGATGGCCCAGAGAATAATGTCCGCATTCGGCCGGGGTGATGTCCATATGAGCCATTTGGATAGCGGAAAGGCCCAAACGGCACTTCACCCAATTCGTACACCGAAAATCCTAGCGTATCAGCCCAACTCCCGTACAAGCCGCACCCCGACTTTGACCCGATCCTATAAGCCGTACTAGCGATCTGATTCTGGGGACTTTTATACTGTACTATGGGAGCAAAAACTCTGGTATAAGCCACAGCCTGACTCTGTGCCGATCCCATGAGCCGCACTAGCCATCAGATCCGAGTACAAGCCCCTGCCTATACGCCAGGTTTTACGGTATTCAGCAACTGGCAATTTGCAATAGCAATACGCAAGTAGCATGGTGTACTGGCCTGCCATTGAGGAAACAAGATGGCTGCCAGCTGCCTGGAATGGCATCACAACCAGTGATGGTGGTCTAGTGAACTGATAGAGCACTAACATGCACCTTCACAAGTTGAACCTGGACTGTACCAATACATAGTAGCCTGAGTTTCACAGAAAAGGTGTCTTAAGACAGTACTAGATAGTGAGGCCAGTATGGCTGTCGGGAGGGGATTTCTTTTTCCTTCATTTGTGTCCAGTTCTCATCTCATTTGATGGTGAATTGAGTTTCTAGGTTTCATGCAGCTTATAATGCGCTTCATGCATGCAAAAAGCCAACATCTCATAGATACCTTCTCAATTACAGATCACATACTCTACTTGCACCATCTCCTGGCAAAATCTAGAACCACTATAAGGCAATGTAGTTGGCATCCTTGCCACTAGGTGTCATACCAGTGCTATATTCCAACCACATCCCTGTAGGATGAAAGAGTGGGGATAGGCAAACACAGCACAACAGGCCAATTGAAATATGCAATGCTACAGGGGAACAAAGATGGTCTTTACAGGGCTTCTTCGCAAGGTAGAATGGCACTGAAATTCAGAGAAAACACACTTTAAACTGAGTCTTGAACAAGCGCCGGTCTCAAATGATTATCGTTTATCTTTGCGTTCTTAAGATAACGCAAAGAATAATTTGGTGGTCGTAAACTTGAGACTTTAAGACTTTTAAGACTATGAGATTAAGATGGCCCAGAGAATAATGTCCGCATTCGGCCGGGGTGATGTCCATATGAGCGATTTGGATAGCGGAAAGGCCCAAACGGCACTTCACCCAATTCGTACACCGAAAATCCTAGCGTATCAGCCCAACTCCCGTACAAGCCGCACCCCGACTTTGACCCGATCCTATAAGCCGTACTAGCGATCTGATTCTGGGGACTTTTATACTGTACTATGGGAGCAAAAACTCTGGTATAAGCCACAGCCTGACTCTGTGCCGATCCCATGAGCCGCACTAGCCATCAGATCCGAGTACAAGCCCGTGCCTATACGCCAGGTTTTACGGTATTCAGCAACTGGCAATTTGCAATAGCAATTGGCAAGTAGCATGGTGTACTGGCCTGCCATTGAGGAAACAAGATGGCTGCCAGCTGCCTGGAATGGCATCACAACCAGTGATGGTGGTCTAGTGAACTGATAGAGCACTAACATGCACCTTCACAAGTTGAACCTGGACTGTACCAATACATAGTAGCCTGAGTTTCACAGAAAAGGTGTCTTAAGACAGTACTAGATAGTGAGGCGAGTATGGCTGTCGGGAGGGGATTTCTTTTTCCTTCATTTGTGTCCAGTTCTCATCTCATTTGATGGTGAATTGAGTTTCTAGGTTTCATGCAGCTTATAATGCGCTTCATGCATGCAAAAAGCCAACATCTCATAGATACCTTCTCAATTACAGATCACATACTCTACTTGCACCATCTCCTGACAAAATCTAGAACCGCTATAAGGCAATGTAGTTGGCATCCTTGCCACTAGGTGTCATACCAGTGCTATATTCCAACCACATCCCTGTAGGATGAAAGAGTGGGGATAGGCAAACACAGCACAACAGGCCAATTGAAATATGCAATGCTACAGGGGAACAAAGATGGTCTTTACAGGGCTTCTTCGCAAGGTAGAATGGCACTGAAATTCAGAGAAAACACACTTTAAACTGAGTCTTGAACAAGCGCCGGTCTCAAATGATTATCGTTTATCTTTGCGTTCTTAAGATAACGCAAAGAATAATTTGGTGGTCGTAAACTTGAGACTTTAAGACTTTTAAGACTATGAGATTAAGATGGCCCAGAGAATAATGTCCGCATTCGGCCGGGGTGATGTCCATATGAGCGATTTGGATAGCGGAAAGGCCCAAACGGCACTTCACCCAATTGGTACACCGAAAATCCTAGCGTATCAGCCCAACTCCCGTACAAGCCGCACCCCGACTTTGACCCGATCCTATAAGCCATACTAGCGATCTGATTCTGGGGACTTTTATACTGTACTATGGGAGCAAAAACTCTGGTATAAGCCACAGCCTGACTCTGTGCCGATCCCATGAGCCGCACTAGCCATCAGATCCGAGTACAAGCCCGTGCCTATACGCCAGGTTTTACAGTATTCAGCAACTGGCAATTTGCAATAGCAATTGGCAAGTAGCATGGTGTACTGGCCTGCCATTGAGGAAACAAGATGGCTGCCAGATGCCTGGAATGGCATCACAACCAGTGATGGTGGTCTAGTGAACTGATAGAGCACTAACATGCACCTTCACAAGTTGAACCTGGACTGTACCAATACATAGTAGCCTGAGTTTCACAGAAAAGGTGTCTTAAGACAGTACTAGATAGTGAGGCCAGTATGGCTGTCGGGAGGGGATTTCTTTTTCCTTCATTTGTGTCCAGTTCTCATCTCATTTGATGGTGAATTGAGTTTCTAGGTTTCATGCAGCTTATAATGCGCTTCATGCATGCAAAAAGCCAACATCTCATAGATACCTTCTCAATTACAGATCACATACTCTACTTGCACCATCTCCTGACAAAATCTAGAACCGCTATAAGGCAATGTAGTTGGCATCCTTGCCACTAGGTGTCATACCAGTGCTATATTCCAACCACATCCCTGTAGGATGAAAGAGTGGGGATAGGCAAACACAGCACAACAGGCCAATTGAAATATGCAATGCTACAGGGGAACAAAGATGGTCTTTACAGGGCTTCTTCGCAAGGTAGAATGGCACTGAAATTCAGAGAAAACACACTTTAAACTGAGTCTTGAACAAGCGCCGGTCTCAAATGATTATCGTTTATCTTTGCGTTCTTAAGATAACGCAAAGAATAATTTGGTGGTCGTAAACTTGAGACTTTAAGACTTTTAAGACTATGAGATTAAGATGGCCCAGAGAATAATGTCCGCATTCGGCCGGGGTGATGTCCATATGAGCGATTTGGATAGCGGAAAGGCCCAAACGGCACTTCACCCAATTGGTACACCGAAAATCCTAGCGTATCAGCCCAACTCCCGTACAAGCCGCACCCCGACTTTGACCCGATCCTATAAGCCGTACTAGCGATCTGATTCTGGGGACTTTTATACTGTACTATGGGAGCAAAAACTCTGGTATAAGCCACAGCCTGACTCTGTGCCGATCCCATGAGCCGCACTAGCCATCAGATCCGAGTACAAGCCCGTGCCTATACGCCAGGTTTTACGGTATTCAGCAACTGGCAATTTGCAATAGCAATTGGCAAGTAGCATGGTGTACTGGCCTGCCATTGAGGAAACAAGATGGCTGCCAGATGCCTGGAATGGCATCACAACCAGTGATGGTGGTCTAGTGAACTGATAGAGCACTAACATGCACCTTCACAAGTTGAACCTGGACTGTACCAATACATAGTAGCCTGAGTTTCACAGAAAAGGTGTCTTAAGACAGTACTAGATAGTGAGGCCAGTATGGCTGTCGGGAGGGGATTTCTTTTTCCTTCATTTGTGTCCAGTTCTCATCTCATTTGATGGTGAATTGAGTTTCTAGGTTTCATGCAGCTTATAATGCGCTTCATGCATGCAAAAAGCCAACATCTCATAGATACCTTCTCAATTACAGATCACATACTCTACTTGCACCATCTCCTGGCAAAATCTAGAACCACTATAAGGCAATGTAGTTGGCATCCTTGCCACTAGGTGTCATACCAGTGCTATATTCCAACCACATCCCTGTAGGATGAAAGAGTGGGGATAGGCAAACACAGCACAACAGGCCAATTGAAATATGCAATGCTACAGGGGAACAAAGATGGTCTTTACAGGGCTTCTTCGCAAGGTAGAATGGCACTGAAATTCAGAGAAAACACACTTTAAACTGAGTCTTGAACAAGCGCCGGTCTCAAATGATTATCGTTTATCTTTGCGTTCTTAAGATAACGCAAAGAATAATTTGGTGGTCGTAAACTTGAGACTTTAAGACTTTTAAGACTATGAGATTAAGATGGCCCAGAGAATAATGTCCGCATTCGGCCGGGGTGATGTCCATATGAGCGATTTGGATAGCGGAAAGGCCCAAACGGCACTTCACCCAATTGGTACACCGAAAATCCTAGCGTATCAGCCCAACTCCCGTACAAGCCGCACCCCGACTTTGACCCGATCCTATAAGCCGTACTAGCGATCTGATTCTGGGGACTTTTATACTGTACTATGGGAGCAAAAACTCTGGTATAAGCCACAGCCTGACTCTGTGCCGATCCCATGAGCCGCACTAGCCATCAGATCCGAGTACAAGCCCGTGCCTATACGCCAGGTTTTACGGTATTCAGCAACTGGCAATTTGCAATAGCAATTGGCAAGTAGCATGGTGTACTGGCCTGCCATTGAGGAAACAAGATGGCTGCCAGATGCCTGGAATGGCATCACAACCAGTGATGGTGGTCTAGTGAACTGATAGAGCACTAACATGCACCTTCACAAGTTGAACCTGGACTGTACCAATACATAGTAGCCTGAGTTTCACAGAAAAGGTGTCTTAAGACAGTACTAGATAGTGAGGCCAGTATGGCTGTCGGGAGGGGATTTCTTTTTCCTTCATTTGTGTCCAGTTCTCATCTCATTTGATGGTGAATTGAGTTTCTAGGTTTCATGCAGCTTATAATGCGCTTCATGCATGCAAAAAGCCAACATCTCATAGATACCTTCTCAATTACAGATCACATACTCTACTTGCACCATCTCCTGGCAAAATCTAGAACCACTATAAGGCAATGTAGTTGGCATCCTTGCCACTAGGTGTCATACCAGTGCTATATTCCAACCACATCCCTGTAGGATGAAAGAGTGGGGATAGGCAAACACAGCACAACAGGCCAATTGAAATATGCAATGCTACAGGGGAACAAAGATGGTCTTTACAGGGCTTCTTCGCAAGGTAGAATGGCACTGAAATTCAGAGAAAACACACTTTAAACTGAGTCTTGAACAAGCGCCGGTCTCAAATGATTATCGTTTATCTTTGCGTTCTTAAGATAACGCAAAGAATAATTTGGTGGTCGTAAACTTGAGACTTTAAGACTTTTAAGACTATGAGATTAAGATGGCCCAGAGAATAATGTCCGCATTCGGCCGGGGTGATGTCCATATGAGCGATTTGGATAGCGGAAAGGCCCAAACGGCACTTCACCCAATTGGTACACCGAAAATCCTAGCGTATCAGCCCAACTCCCGTACAAGCCGCACCCCGACTTTGACCCGATCCTATAAGCCGTACTAGCGATCTGATTCTGGGGACTTTTATACTGTACTATGGGAGCAAAAACTCTGGTATAAGCCACAGCCTGACTCTGTGCCGATCCCATGAGCCGCACTAGCCATCAGATCCCAGTACAAGCCCGTGCCTATACGCCAGGTTTTACAGTATTCAGCAACTGGCAATTTGCAATAGCGATTGGCAAGTAGCATGGTGTACTGGCCTGCCATTGAGGAAACAAGATGGCTGCCAGCTGCCTGGAATGGCATCACAACCAGTGATGGTGGTCTAGTGAACTGATAGAGCACTAACATGCACCTTCACAAGTTGAACCTGGACTGTACCAATACATAGTAGCCTGAGTTTCACAGAAAAGGTGTCTTAAGACAGTACTAGATAGTGAGGCCAGTATGGCTGTCGGGAGGGGATTTCTTTTTCCTTCATTTGTGTCCAGTTCTCATCTCATTTGATGGTGAATTGAGTTTCTAGGTTTCATGCAGCTTATAATGCGCTTCATGCATGCAAAAAGCCAACATCTCATAGATACCTTCTCAATTACAGATCACATACTCTACTTGCACCATCTCCTGGCAAAATCTAGAACCACTATAAGGCAATGTAGTTGGCATCCTTGCCACTAGGTGTCATACCAGTGCTATATTCCAACCACATCCCTGTAGGATGAAAGAGTGGGGATAGGCAAACACAGCACAACAGGCCAATTGAAATATGCAATGCTACAGGGGAACAAAGATGGTCTTTACAGGGCTTCTTCGCAAGGTAGAATGGCACTGAAATTCAGAGAAAACACACTTTAAACTGAGTCTTGAACAAGCGCCGGTCTCAAATGATTATCGTTTATCTTTGCGTTCTTAAGATAACGCAAAGAATAATTTGGTGGTCGTAAACTTGAGACTTTAAGACTTTTAAGACTATGAGATTAAGATGGCCCAGAGAATAATGTCCGCATTCGGCCGGGGTGATGTCCATATGAGCGATTTGGATAGCGGAAAGGCCCAAACGGCACTTCACCCAATTCGTACACCGAAAATCCTAGCGTATCAGCCCAACTCCCGTACAAGCCGCACCCCGACTTTGACCCGATCCTATAAGCCGTACTAGCGATCTGATTCTGGGGACTTTTATACTGTACTATGGGAGCAAAAACTCTGGTATAAGCCACAGCCTGACTCTGTGCCGATCCCATGAGCCGCACTAGCCATCAGATCCGAGTACAAGCCCGTGCCTATACGCCAGGTTTTACGGTATTCAGCAACTGGCAATTTGCAATAGCAATTGGCAAGTAGCATGGTGTACTGGCCTGCCATTGAGGAAACAAGATGGCTGCCAGATGCCTGGAATGGCATCACAACCAGTGATGGTGGTCTAGTGAACTGATAGAGCACTAACATGCACCTTCACAAGTTGAACCTGGACTGTACCAATACATAGTAGCCTGAGTTTCACAGAAAAGGTGTCTTAAGACAGTACTAGATAGTGAGGCCAGTATGGCTGTCGGGAGGGGATTTCTTTTTCCTTCATTTGTGTCCAGTTCTCATCTCATTTGATGGTGAATTGAGTTTCTAGGTTTCATGCAGCTTATAATGCGCTTCATGCATGCAAAAAGCCAACATCTCATAGATACCTTCTCAATTACAGATCACATACTCTACTTGCACCATCTCCTGACAAAATCTAGAACCGCTATAAGGCAATGTAGTTGGCATCCTTGCCACTAGGTGTCATACCAGTGCTATATTCCAACCACATCCCTGTAGGATGAAAGAGTGGGGATAGGCAAACACAGCACAACAGGCCAATTGAAATATGCAATGCTACAGGGGAACAAAGATGGTCTTTACAGGGCTTCTTCGCAAGGTAGAATGGCACTGAAATTCAGAGAAAACACACTTTAAACTGAGTCTTGAACAAGCGCCGGTCTCAAATGATTATCGTTTATCTTTGCGTTCTTAAGATAACGCAAAGAATAATTTGGTGGTCGTAAACTTGAGACTTTAAGACTTTTAAGACTATGAGATTAAGATGGCCCAGAGAATAATGTCCGCATTCGGCCGGGGTGATGTCCATATGAGCGATTTGGATAGCGGAAAGGCCCAAACGGCACTTCACCCAATTGGTACACCGAAAATCCTAGCGTATCAGCCCAACTCCCGTACAAGCCGCACCCCGACTTTGACCCGATCCTATAAGCCGTACTAGCGATCTGATTCTGGGGACTTTTATACTGTACTATGGGAGCAAAAACTCTGGTATAAGCCACAGCCTGACTCTGTGCCGATCCCATGAGCCGCACTAGCCATCAGATCCGAGTACAAGCCCGTGCCTATACGCCAGGTTTTACAGTATTCAGCAACTGGCAATTTGCAATAGCAATTGGCAAGTAGCATGGTGTACTGGCCTGCCATTGAGGAAACAAGATGGCTGCCAGATGCCTGGAATGGCATCACAACCAGTGATGGTGGTCTAGTGAACTGATAGAGCACTAACATGCACCTTCACAAGTTGAACCTGGACTGTACCAATACATAGTAGCCTGAGTTTCACAGAAAAGGTGTCTTAAGACAGTACTAGATAGTGAGGCGAGTATGGCTGTCGGGAGGGGATTTCTTTTTCCTTCATTTGTGTCCAGTTCTCATCTCATTTGATGGTGAATTGAGTTTCTAGGTTTCATGCAGCTTATAATGCGCTTCATGCATGCAAAAAGCCAACATCTCATAGATACCTTCTCAATTACAGATCACATACTCTACTTGCACCATCTCCTGACAAAATCTAGAACCGCTATAAGGCAATGTAGTTGGCATCCTTGCCACTAGGTGTCATACCAGTGCTATATTCCAACCACATCCCTGTAGGATGAAAGAGTGGGGATAGGCAAACACAGCACAACAGGCCAATTGAAATATGCAATGCTACAGGGGAACAAAGATGGTCTTTACAGGGCTTCTTCGCAAGGTAGAATGGCACTGAAATTCAGAGAAAACACACTTTAAACTGAGTCTTGAACAAGCGCCGGTCTCAAATGATTATCGTTTATCTTTGCGTTCTTAAGATAACGCAAAGAATAATTTGGTGGTCGTAAACTTGAGACTTTAAGACTTTTAAGACTATGAGATTAAGATGGCCCAGAGAATAATGTCCGCATTCGGCCGGGGTGATGTCCATATGAGCGATTTGGATAGCGGAAAGGCCCAAACGGCACTTCACCCAATTGGTACACCGAAAATCCTAGCGTATCAGCCCAACTCCCGTACAAGCCGCACCCCGACTTTGACCCGATCCTATAAGCCGTACTAGCGATCTGATTCTGGGGACTTTTATACTGTACTATGGGAGCAAAAACTCTGGTATAAGCCACAGCCTGACTCTGTGCCGATCCCATGAGCCGCACTAGCCATCAGATCCGAGTACAAGCCCGTGCCTATACGCCAGGTTTTACAGTATTCAGCAACTGGCAATTTGCAATAGCAATTGGCAAGTAGCATGGTGTACTGGCCTGCCATTGAGGAAACAAGATGGCTGCCAGATGCCTGGAATGGCATCACAACCAGTGATGGTGGTCTAGTGAACTGATAGAGCACTAACATGCACCTTCACAAGTTGAACCTGGACTGTACCAATACATAGTAGCCTGAGTTTCACAGAAAAGGTGTCTTAAGACAGTACTAGATAGTGAGGTGAGTATGGCTGTCGGGAGGGGATTTCTTTTTCCTTCATTTGTGTCCAGTTCTCATCTCATTTGATGGTGAATTGAGTTTCTAGGTTTCATGCAGCTTATAATGCGCTTCATGCATGCAAAAAGCCAACATCTCATAGATACCTTCTCAATTACAGATCACATACTCTACTTGCACCATCTCCTGACAAAATCTAGAACCGCTATAAGGCAATGTAGTTGGCATCCTTGCCACTAGGTGTCATACCAGTGCTATATTCCAACCACATCCCTGTAGGATGAAAGAGTGGGGATAGGCAAACACAGCACAACAGGCCAATTGAAATATGCAATGCTACAGGGGAACAAAGATGGTCTTTACAGGGCTTCTTCGCAAGGTAGAATGGCACTGAAATTCAGAGAAAACACACTTTAAACTGAGTCTTGAACAAGCGCCGGTCTCAAATGATTATCGTTTATCTTTGCGTTCTTAAGATAACGCAAAGAATAATTTGGTGGTCGTAAACTTGAGACTTTAAGACTTTTAAGACTATGAGATTAAGATGGCCCAGAGAATAATGTCCGCATTCGGCCGGGGTGATGTCCATATGAGCGATTTGGATAGCGGAAAGGCCCAAACGGCACTTCACCCAATTGGTACACCGAAAATCCTAGCGTATCAGCCCAACTCCCGTACAAGCCGCACCCCGACTTTGACCCGATCCTATAAGCCGTACTAGCGATCTGATTCTGGGGACTTTTATACTGTACTATGGGAGCAAAAACTCTGGTATAAGCCACAGCCTGACTCTGTGCCGATCCCATGAGCCGCACTAGCCATCAGATCCGAGTACAAGCCCGTGCCTATACGCCAGGTTTTACAGTATTCAGCAACTGGCAATTTGCAATAGCAATTGGCAAGTAGCATGGTGTACTGGCCTGCCATTGAGGAAACAAGATGGCTGCCAGATGCCTGGAATGGCATCACAACCAGTGATGGTGGTCTAGTGAACTGATAGAGCACTAACATGCACCTTCACAAGTTGAACCTGGACTGTACCAATACATAGTAGCCTGAGTTTCACAGAAAAGGTGTCTTAAGACAGTACTAGATAGTGAGGCGAGTATGGCTGTCGGGAGGGGATTTCTTTTTCCTTCATTTGTGTCCAGTTCTCATCTCATTTGATGGTGAATTGAGTTTCTAGGTTTCATGCAGCTTATAATGCGCTTCATGCATGCAAAAAGCCAACATCTCATAGATACCTTCTCAATTACAGATCACATACTCTACTTGCACCATCTCCTGACAAAATCTAGAACCGCTATAAGGCAATGTAGTTGGCATCCTTGCCACTAGGTGTCATACCAGTGCTATATTCCAACCACATCCCTGTAGGATGAAAGAGTGGGGATAGGCAAACACAGCACAACAGGCCAATTGAAATATGCAATGCTACAGGGGAACAAAGATGGTCTTTACAGGGCTTCTTCGCAAGGTAGAATGGCACTGAAATTCAGAGAAAACACACTTTAAACTGAGTCTTGAACAAGCGCCGGTCTCAAATGATTATCGTTTATCTTTGCGTTCTTAAGATAACGCAAAGAATAATTTGGTGGTCGTAAACTTGAGACTTTAAGACTTTTAAGACTATGAGATTAAGATGGCCCAGAGAATAATGTCCGCATTCGGCCGGGGTGATGTCCATATGAGCGATTTGGATAGCGGAAAGGCCCAAACGGCACTTCACCCAATTGGTACACCGAAAATCCTAGCGTATCAGCCCAACTCCCGTACAAGCCGCACCCCGACTTTGACCCGATCCTATAAGCCGTACTAGCGATCTGATTCTGGGGACTTTTATACTGTACTATGGGAGCAAAAACTCTGGTATAAGCCACAGCCTGACTCTGTGCCGATCCCATGAGCCGCACTAGCCATCAGATCCGAGTACAAGCCCGTGCCTATACGCCAGGTTTTACAGTATTCAGCAACTGGCAATTTGCAATAGCAATTGGCAAGTAGCATGGTGTACTGGCCTGCCATTGAGGAAACAAGATGGCTGCCAGATGCCTGGAATGGCATCACAACCAGTGATGGTGGTCTAGTGAACTGATAGAGCACTAACATGCACCTTCACAAGTTGAACCTGGACTGTACCAATACATAGTAGCCTGAGTTTCACAGAAAAGGTGTCTTAAGACAGTACTAGATAGTGAGGTGAGTATGGCTGTCGGGAGGGGATTTCTTTTTCCTTCATTTGTGTCCAGTTCTCATCTCATTTGATGGTGAATTGAGTTTCTAGGTTTCATGCAGCTTATAATGCGCTTCATGCATGCAAAAAGCCAACATCTCATAGATACCTTCTCAATTACAGATCACATACTCTACTTGCACCATCTCCTGACAAAATCTAGAACCGCTATAAGGCAATGTAGTTGGCATCCTTGCCACTAGGTGTCATACCAGTGCTATATTCCAACCACATCCCTGTAGGATGAAAGAGTGGGGATAGGCAAACACAGCACAACAGGCCAATTGAAATATGCAATGCTACAGGGGAACAAAGATGGTCTTTACAGGGCTTCTTCGCAAGGTAGAATGGCACTGAAATTCAGAGAAAACACACTTTAAACTGAGTCTTGAACAAGCGCCGGTCTCAAATGATTATCGTTTATCTTTGCGTTCTTAAGATAACGCAAAGAATAATTTGGTGGTCGTAAACTTGAGACTTTAAGACTTTTAAGACTATGAGATTAAGATGGCCCAGAGAATAATGTCCGCATTCGGCCGGGGTGATGTCCATATGAGCGATTTGGATAGCGGAAAGGCCCAAACGGCACTTCACCCAATTCGTACACCGAAAATCCTAGCGTATCAGCCCAACTCCCGTACAAGCCGCACCCCGACTTTGACCCGATCCTATAAGCCGTACTAGCGATCTGATTCTGGGGACTTTTATACTGTACTATGGGAGCAAAAACTCTGGTATAAGCCACAGCCTGACTCTGTGCCGATCCCATGAGCCGCACTAGCCATCAGATCCGAGTACAAGCCCGTGCCTATACGCCAGGTTTTACAGTATTCAGCAACTGGCAATTTGCAATAGCAATTGGCAAGTAGCATGGTGTACTGGCCTGCCATTGAGGAAACAAGATGGCTGCCAGATGCCTGGAATGGCATCACAACCAGTGATGGTGGTCTAGTGAACTGATAGAGCACTAACATGCACCTTCACAAGTTGAACCTGGACTGTACCAATACATAGTAGCCTGAGTTTCACAGAAAAGGTGTCTTAAGACAGTACTAGATAGTGAGGTGAGTATGGCTGTCGGGAGGGGATTTCTTTTTCCTTCATTTGTGTCCAGTTCTCATCTCATTTGATGGTGAATTGAGTTTCTAGGTTTCATGCAGCTTATAATGCGCTTCATGCATGCAAAAAGCCAACATCTCATAGATACCTTCTCAATTACAGATCACATACTCTACTTGCACCATCTCCTGACAAAATCTAGAACCGCTATAAGGCAATGTAGTTGGCATCCTTGCCACTAGGTGTCATACCAGTGCTATATTCCAACCACATCCCTGTAGGATGAAAGAGTGGGGATAGGCAAACACAGCACAACAGGCCAATTGAAATATGCAATGCTACAGGGGAACAAAGATGGTCTTTACAGGGCTTCTTCGCAAGGTAGAATGGCACTGAAATTCAGAGAAAACACACTTTAAACTGAGTCTTGAACAAGCGCCGGTCTCAAATGATTATCGTTTATCTTTGCGTTCTTAAGATAACGCAAAGAATAATTTGGTGGTCGTAAACTTGAGACTTTAAGACTTTTAAGACTATGAGATTAAGATGGCCCAGAGAATAATGTCCGCATTCGGCCGGGGTGATGTCCATATGAGCGATTTGGATAGCGGAAAGGCCCAAACGGCACTTCACCCAATTCGTACACCGAAAATCCTAGCGTATCAGCCCAACTCCCGTACAAGCCGCACCCCGACTTTGACCCGATCCTATAAGCCGTACTAGCGATCTGATTCTGGGGACTTTTATACTGTACTATGGGAGCAAAAACTCTGGTATAAGCCACAGCCTGACTCTGTGCCGATCCCATGAGCCGCACTAGCCATCAGATCCGAGTACAAGCCCGTGCCTATACGCCAGGTTTTACAGTATTCAGCAACTGGCAATTTGCAATAGCAATTGGCAAGTAGCATGGTGTACTGGCCTGCCATTGAGGAAACAAGATGGCTGCCAGATGCCTGGAATGGCATCACAACCAGTGATGGTGGTCTAGTGAACTGATAGAGCACTAACATGCACCTTCACAAGTTGAACCTGGACTGTACCAATACATAGTAGCCTGAGTTTCACAGAAAAGGTGTCTTAAGACAGTACTAGATAGTGAGGTGAGTATGGCTGTCGGGAGGGGATTTCTTTTTCCTTCATTTGTGTCCAGTTCTCATCTCATTTGATGGTGAATTGAGTTTCTAGGTTTCATGCAGCTTATAATGCGCTTCATGCATGCAAAAAGCCAACATCTCATAGATACCTTCTCAATTACAGATCACATACTCTACTTGCACCATCTCCTGACAAAATCTAGAACCGCTATAAGGCAATGTAGTTGGCATCCTTGCCACTAGGTGTCATACCAGTGCTATATTCCAACCACATCCCTGTAGGATGAAAGAGTGGGGATAGGCAAACACAGCACAACAGGCCAATTGAAATATGCAATGCTACAGGGGAACAAAGATGGTCTTTACAGGGCTTCTTCGCAAGGTAGAATGGCACTGAAATTCAGAGAAAACACACTTTAAACTGAGTCTTGAACAAGCGCCGGTCTCAAATGATTATCGTTTATCTTTGCGTTCTTAAGATAACGCAAAGAATAATTTGGTGGTCGTAAACTTGAGACTTTAAGACTTTTAAGACTATGAGATTAAGATGGCCCAGAGAATAATGTCCGCATTCGGCCGGGGTGATGTCCATATGAGCGATTTGGATAGCGGAAAGGCCCAAACGGCACTTCACCCAATTCGTACACCGAAAATCCTAGCGTATCAGCCCAACTCCCGTACAAGCCGCACCCCGACTTTGACCCGATCCTATAAGCCGTACTAGCGATCTGATTCTGGGGACTTTTATACTGTACTATGGGAGCAAAAACTCTGGTATAAGCCACAGCCTGACTCTGTGCCGATCCCATGAGCCGCACTAGCCATCAGATCCGAGTACAAGCCCCTGCCTATACGCCAGGTTTTACGGTATTCAGCAACTGGCAATTTGCAATAGCAATTGGCAAGTAGCATGGTGTACTGGCCTGCCATTTAGGAAACAAGATGGCTGCCAGCTGCCTGGAATGGCATCACAACCAGTGATGGTGGTCTAGTGAACTGATAGAGCACTAACATGCACCTTCACAAGTTGAACCTGGACTGTACCAATACATAGTAGCCTGAGTTTCACAGAAAAGGTGTCTTAAGACAGTACTAGATAGTGAGGCGAGTATGGCTGTCGGGAGGGGATTTCTTTTTCCTTCATTTGTGTCCAGTTCAGTGTCCGTGAAAACGTGCCGGACACCGGCTATAGCAGGCTAAAAGGCTTCTGGACCGGCTGGACTGGTCCTACTGCCGGTCCAGATGACTGGCTGGATCTTTCGCTACATGTCAGTTTTTACGGCTTGTAAATCGGACCATTAATAAAGTCTCTAGAGAGAAAAACATTTTGCATAAATATTTTGAAAATCCTTACTCAAGATTTTACAATGATCAATAGGAATATACAGGAAAGCTGTATTGATTCAATATAAATGCTTGCTTTAGACTTTTTTTTTAAGAGATATGAAAAGTGCTCTCAGGCATCCGGGCCTGCAAAATGTAAGCCCGTCCTGCAAAATAATAGATCTGCAGGACCGAATGTCCTGCAAGGCAAAAAAGTTTTCACGGAGACTGCCAGTTCTCATCTCATTTGATGGTGAATTGAGTTTCTAGGTTTCATGCAGCTTATAATGCGCTTCATGCATGCAAAAAGCCAACATCTCATAGATACCTTCTCAATTACAGATCACATACTCTACTTGCACCATCTCCTGACAAAATCTAGAACCGCTATAAGGCAATGTAGTTGGCATCCTTGCCACTAGGTGTCATACCAGTGCTATATTCCAACCACATCCCTGTAGGATGAAAGAGTGGGGATAGGCAAACACAGCACAACAGGCCAATTGAAATATGCAATGCTAAGACTTTTAAGACTATGAGATTAAGAGCCGTGGTGACGTCCATACGAGCGATGTGGATAGGGGAAAGGCCCAATCAGTTATGTTCAGGAGTTTTATCCCATGGTTGATGCGTTGTGCAGGTGGGGGGATAAATGGAGAAATTGTAATGTTGTTTGTAAATCAGATAATACTCAAGTTGTAGCAGGGATTAATTCAGGGAAGAGTGATAGTGTTGTGGCTATGTGCTTATTACGCCGTATTTTTTGGCTGTCTGTATTATACAATTGACATATTGTGTATGAGCTGAGGAAGTTAAATGTAACCGCTGAAGCTCTGTCTCATTTGTTGTCAAGTGGTTTGTGTTGCACAGTACAGACCGATTGCTACACACATTAGACCAGAGGACCACTGAAGTTAGGGCCTATTGTTAGTTTGGACGTTAGTATGGGATGTGTTTGGACGTTAAATCAGAAAACAAAAGCATCTCAATCGACAAAATATATAACTTTTTGTACTTTATTGCTGTTACCGGTAGTTCCAACCGCTGTGGATAACATGTGTAGATTTGCTGTGAATTTGTTACAAATGTCTTTGTCTGTAGATTGGTTGAGTATTAATGAGCGTACCATATGGTCTTGTATTATTATGGCCTTCAGGTCGCTGTTTATACATAAGTGTAATCTAGTTCCCGATAATCTACGCCTGGAAGTGCATCATTTAAGAAGGAAATCCTTCAGGTTTTTCAACTGGGGGTTCTGTTGAGCGTTTCTAGCTCTAAGATCATTCAGTATGGACAACGAACACACCAAATACCGGTAACTTTTGTACAGGGTTCTCCCTTGTGTGCCGCCAGCTTGTTAAAAAGACATTTTAATGATGCTCCTGCTACTACACCTGCTGTCTTATTAAGACAGGGAGATAAGATTACTAGCCGGTACTTTTTAGGTACCTCAAGAGACTGTTGAAAGTTGCCGGGTTCAGGAGCACATTCCCTGAGACAGGCCGGTGCAGCTTTTCCCCATCATTGTGGGATCCCGTTGGAGGACATTCGCCCCGTAGTAGACTTGCATAGTCTCAGTCCTAGTTTTAGCGCACACACTAGTGTGTGCCACAATAAAAGCACTTTTGATAGGGGGTCCTGCGCATACTATCAGGGTTTTGGGCCTTGGAAGTTAAAAAATAATACAAAAACGGTCTAAATCTCATATTTAAAGCCTAAAATAATGGGTAAACGGCAAGAATCCGGGTATGTAATGGTTGTATTTCATGCCCTTGGTTATTCTAAGCAATGTGATGAGCTCTATATCAATCTTAATAATCATTCATTGATTAATAATTCCAATGTTTCAAATTATGTCGAAAATAGCAAGTATTATTGTTTGCAAATATATCAAATATTCAAAGTCCAATAAAAAGCTCAATTTTGCTCGGAACCGTCCAATCCTTTACTATGGCTTAAATAATATAAATATGTACCTAGATATGTAATATTAGCTCATTTAGAGACATTTAAGCCATATGCGCAGTGGGTCCATATTCAAAGATTGAGAGTGTGAGTGGCCTCACAGATGACTCAGGGTAAGCTGGAGCTGGAGCTTATCATGTACTTAGATATAGTACTCCCTTATAATCATTCATTGGTCAATTCTGAATTCCTTGTTCAAAAGTACCCTTAAGTCATGTGTCATACATGTATGTTATTCCGTTTCAGGCCAGCAGGTGGGTGTGGGTGAGCAGGTGGGTGTGGGAGAGCAGGTGGGTGTGGTTGTGCAGGTGGGTGTGGGCGACAGTTGCAGGCTGTGGGCATGTACCGCCTTTTGTCCCTATCAAAAACTGAGTCGATCAGATGATAAACGGCGGAGATACGGGTGGTACAATTTCGCTTTGCACTCCTGTAGTGCTGTCTCGTTGACTTCTTGTGGAGTACAAGAACTGCTAGTGGCGCCACCATATCTTTTAAGGGTGGAGAGAGAACTAAAAAGCTAATTTAAATAAGGTTGATGGTATTTTACATTGTCCAGGGGGTATTTCAAATAATGTAGAGGGTATTTTTAAATGAAAAGAGAGAAATAGGGAGCCAGTTTAGGCTAAAACATCATTTCTATCTTTCTGTTAACATTGGGTTCAATCTAGAGTTCATTTAGAGGGTAGCAATTTAACAGTAGTTAAAGACCATATCCTGAGGTTTTTAATTAGCAATTTCGCTATTGTAAACAGGTACCTAAGTATGTTAACTGACTTCCTATTAAATAGCAACTCCTGTAGAGCTATATTTATTTATCTATTACTTTGTTTAGTTGGGGCCAAACCATGAGACCTTATTTCTGAAATATCAGTGATTGTGCTGTCCCCAGTGAGAAGCACATGAACTACAGTACCCAATACCCAATGTGAGTTCATATTGGGTGACAACCAACCCAAAGGGGGGACACTCCTTACATGTTCTGTAGTAACTGCATGCATGGGCTAACATCATCCCAAATTTGGTACCCTCAAATCAAGAGGTAGTTCAATGAATTAGGACTTTTCCCCAGAAATTCCACATATGCCCTTGCATAAAAAGAGCCTCGGAACGGATATTTTCCTTTGGCAACCAAAACTAAGAGAGTGCCCCCCCCCCCATTCAACCCTCTGCCATGGTCAGCCTGCCTCAGGGGCCTAACCTCTCCCATGGGATGGATAACAACAGGCACAAGCCAAGTGGGCAGGGGGGGGGGGTCAAGGGTAACCAGTCGCTCTTATTTATGGGTGATTGGGGATCAAACAAACACACTGCCCTGTGCTGGGAGCAGTCAACAGGGTCAGTGCAGGTAAAACCAGCCAGTGGGGCATCGCCCTAGTGTAGGAACATCTCTCACAGTTGACAAAGTAGGCAAAATCGGTTATAAGGAAGGTTGGTTATAGGGAGCAAATTTGCCTTGCCAAAAGGTGTTCCTTATAACGACATTTTACTGTAGTACTACTGCACTCAACTACACACCTATAGGAGAGTAGCGGTGGGAGTGGAGGGGGGTGGGGGGTCTGTGGTAGTACCCACTGTTCACCCCCACCCCTTACAAACACATGCACACACACCTCATACATGCCCCTCTGTTCTTACTTAGCAACGGCTGACAGATGACCATTCACACGAGTGCCCTCTTGTGTAAAGTGAGCAAAGCACACATTGACCAATTCAATATTTGGAGGGATTCACTACTTTTGCTACAAAAACAAATGTAACCACATATTTATGCAATATCTGTTAAAGGATTACTTAAAACAGTATGTTTGCAGTGGCATATTGTGGTTATCTCATATGATTCAAAACCTCCGGATGTGGCTTTAAATAACATTACTCATTGAGCTAAGAAGGCAGAAGCACTACATATACTATTGGCTGTTTAGTGCCATTGCATGAGTCCCGGTGGAGCAGTCGGTTAGCTGTTGGGCTCAATGTCCTGAGGTTGTGGGCCCGGGGGGGGGGCACTTAGTATATTTTGCATACACATGTGTCTGGCTGGCAAGGGTACTTTTTCAACAAAATTTCCCTAGGCAAGGGTCTACTTTTGAGAGGAATCTCCCTAAGCAAGGGTCAACTTCTGCAAAATCTCCCTAGGCAAGGGTCAATTTTGACCAAAATCTCTCTAAATCGACACCATTTTGACCAAAATCTCTGCCCATTATCAAATAACCCCTACAAAAAGGTCCATTTTTACCAAAATCTCCCTAAGCAAGGGTTCGTGGAGAAGGCGCCCAAGGCCCGGGTGGGAGACTTTGGACAAGAAGAAGTACCTCCCGGGAAGTACCTGGTGCCCTTGGGCATAAATGTGTATTTTAACTGATCACTAGCAATATAATATATATATATATATATATATATATATATATATATATATATATATATATATATATATATATATATATGTATATATATATATATATATATACATATATATATATACACATATATATATTCATGTGTATAGGTATATACAGGTAGGCCTACGTGGATGGATTTGCCTGTGTTTGCTCTGGAGACTAGAGGACACGCCAACAATTCATCAATATATAGGCCTACAGCTAATAGCCGTAGGCCTATATCAATCAATCGTGTTAGCTCGCACGCTGCCAGCGTCCCTGCCCGGCGTCCCTGACGGCGATCCACCACTGCATGAATTCTGATTTCCTTCCTCCTCCCTACCGCGGGAAAAATCTCGCCGGATAATACACTGGTACCCGAGTCACGACTCTGGTCACTACTCCGCGGCGCGCACCGCCACCAAGGTCACGGTCGTTGTTCCGCGCGCTTCTCCCCTCCTTCTGCGAAGATTTCGCACCGCGTCTCGTCAGATTGGCGCGTCGTGCCCGTCAGCAAAGAATGATTGATTTTGGTAAGTACGTGTAAGATTATGGATTTTAAAGGTTATAAGGCTGTGGTTGAGGCCTGCTGGTGCATTTCCTCCCGGATTTCCTCAAAATGGCACGCGTATTCCACGTGTGTAGGGGTGTCATTTCTTAAAATACGCAGGTCGTAAGGGGATGGGTGTGGACCACCAAAATCGACATGGCGACATGGCTATTTCTTACAATCGACAATCGACATGAGGCCTAGTGACATGTGACATGAGGCCCAAAACATAGTGACAGGCGACATGAACCATTCTTAAAATCGACACAGGATATGGCCATTATCAAGCGACATTGACATGCGACATGGCCATTTTTTAAGATCGACATTCGACATGGGGAACCCCCATCCAGAGCCCCAAGGGGGGGGGGGGCAGTGAACAAAAAACGTTATACAACATTTCATAACGTTAAATAACGTTTCTCTAAGGCTCCTTACTATGGCATAACGTTAGATGAAATTCCGTAACGTTATTTTGACGTAAAATAACGTTTTTTCTGTTAGCTGGGGGGGTACTCCCTATATAATCTATAGTAGCTATGTGCGTACCTACACAAAATCCCTGGAAAGGGGTGCATTTTGGGCCCTACTCGCGGGTCCAGCCGGACCCGCCATTAGGGGTTCCTTTTGGGCTATTTTGGGGCAAAAGGGCTATGGTTTTATGCCAAGAATATCCAACCAAAAAGTTCCAAAGTTCCTGTTAAAAAAGGTGTATTTTTCTTGGAATTTGGTCCAAATTTAGGGTGGTAGACTATCCCACTAAAAGGGGTCCAATTCTGGCCAATTAAGAGTACCCCGTCAAAAAGGGGGTTGATTAAGGGTGGTGTCCCACGAAAAGGGGGCTAATTTTTTCCATTTTAGGGGGTTATGCCACCAAAAGGGGGGTGTTTTGGTGGATTTGTGTCCCAGTAAGGGAGTGCTCATTTTTAAACAACAGGGGGATGGTGGATTTGGGGGGGGGGGTAAAAAATTTGGACCCCTTGATCGGAGGGGGGGGGTAAACAATTTAGACCTCTCTTGAGGGGGGGGGGGTAAAAAAAATTCAACCTGTTTTGAGGAAAAAGCCCGCGCGTTACTATGCTACAAAGGGGCGCGAACGCCCGTGATTTTCAGCCTGCTGGGGGGGGGGGGGGGGGGGATTTCGATCCCTCAAGGGGGGGGGGGTGAAAAAATTACTCCCTTAGGGTTGAAAATCGGCTCGCGCGCGGGCCCTTTGAAGCATAGAAACTCGCGGGCTTTTTGGCTCAAAACAGGTTAAATTTTTTTGCCCCCCCCCCCGGTCAAGGGGTCCAAATATTTTTGCCCCCCCCCCCCTGTTGATAATAAATGATCACTCCCTTAAGGAATACCCCTTAAAATTGACTAGGTGACATGGCCATTTTGTTAAAATCGACAGGGCGACATGGCCATTAAAAATCGACAGGGGAAATTGGGACTCCCCCATCCAGACCCTCAAGTGTCAGCTGTAGGCCAAGTCTAAGTGTGAGGACCTAGGCCTACTAGCACTGGGAAGAGGGGTGCAGCTGTCAGCTGTAGGCCAAGTGCGAGGGGCTAGGCCTACTAGCATGGATGGAGGTGGAGAGGGGCTAGGCCTACTAGCATGGATGGAGGTGGAGAGGGGCTAGGCCTACTAGCATGGATGGAGGTGGAGAGGGGCTAGACCTACTAGCATGGATGGAGGTGGAGAGGGGCTAGGCCTACTAGCATGGATGGAGGTGGAGAGGGGCTAGGCCTACTAGCATGGATGGAGGTGGAGAGGGGCTAGGCCTACTAGCATGGATGGAGGTGGAGAGGGGCTAGGCCTACTAGCATGGATGGAGGTGGACCACTAGGCCTAAATCCACAGGGTAGTATAGGGCCTATATGGGAAATGAGGACCCCCTATCCAGACCCCCAAGTGGGGCATATAGCTATCCTTGAGTAATACATGAATATTAGGGTTATCTGGGGAATCGATATTTTTAATAGATCAAAATTGCAATTTGGAAAGTTCCAAAATGGCCACCAAAAACTCAAGATTGTCTGATTTCCTTGTGTAATACATGGATTTAAGGGTTATCTAGAGTGTAGAATCCGTAGTTTGGATCAAAGTTACAATTTGGAAAATTTCAAGATGGCTGCCAAGATAGCCGCCGAAAACTCAAGATTGTCTGATTTCTTTGTGTAATACATGGATTTTAGGGTTATCTAGGGTGTAGAATCCATATTTTGGATCAAAATTACAGTTTGGAAAAATCCAAGACGGCCACCAAAAAACTCAAGATTGTCTGATTTCCTTGTGTAATACATGGATTTTAGGGTCATCTAGGGTGTAGAATCCATTACAATTTGGACTATTCCAAGATGGCTGCCAAGATGGCCCCCAAAAAATCAAGATGTGGTGGTTCGTAGTTATTCTAGTTTAAGGAAGAACGAGACCGGCAGTTTCCAGGTGGGAGAATATCAGACTTTTATTACAAAGTAAATCACGTTCCTGAACAAGGGAACAATCAGTGTGGAATCAACACACAAATATAATCAGGTTTCTATACGAATATAGGAAACGGTCAGTCTAGTCTCAGTATACAACGTCGTCCGCACGGTTGGACATGGTGAAGTCTATCGTCAGTCGGGCCTGCACTGACTGCCTTCCAGGTAAACACACGGGTCTTATATAACCACCGGTCTAATGGCGCCCTGTCTAGATCAGACCGTCAGGCGAATAGATCAGACAGTCAGGACAAACAGATCAGACAGTCAGGACAAATAGATCAGACGGGCAGGTCAAATAGATCAGACGGGCGGGTCAAATAGATCAGACGGTCAGGCCATGTGTGGAAGGCCATATGTTTAGCACCACTAACACTTTTCTAAACCTTTCCAAAACTTACATACTGGTACATGCACAAAAGAGGCTAGACTATTTTTTTTATAACATAAAGACCTCTCTCTCTTTTTTGCATTTTAAATCAAGGAGCCATTCCAGTTGTATCCATGTATATACAAACTCAACAGAATCTTATATTTCTCCTCCCCAGGTGAAATGCCGTCCCAGATGCAGTCCCTGATGTGGCTGCCCTCGAAGCTCCTCGGGTGCAGGTTAGTGCCTTCTACCGGAAACAGCATGTACCATCGGGCACCACTCGTCAGGCCCCCGTCTTCCAGATAACCTGCCACGCCCCCGATGTCTGCCTCTTACCGCGAGCACGCTGGCTGCTCCTGTCTTCCTGTCCTCTAGGGACTCGTCCCCTGAATTGAATTGAATAAAAGACACTTGTGTTGATTATCAAAGCAGAACCGGGTTTGTTGATATCTCAATCGACTACAGGAGTTTAGTCGCCGTATATTACTCAGGGTAGTGATCCTGAGTCAAAAACAACACTGGTTCCCATTATAATGTACAGGTGTGTATAGTCTCAATACATGTACCAACGATTAGATGATGTGGGCTGACACATGCCTAGGAAATAAAGGCAACATTCTTCATACTTGAAAGAGTTCAGTGGTTCCTTCATCAGTTGCTAAGGAATACAATAGATGTCTGATAAAATTCATATGCTGCATGACCCCCAAGACAATTTTGAAAATCAAGAAGGCCGGGCCAGGCCCGTAGCCAGGGGGGTGACTTGGGGTACTCGTCACCCCTCCCCCCCCCCCCCCCCACAGACCCCCAGAGAGAAAAAGGTCCACATTTTGGACCCCTAGACACTAGCTTTCTAGAGGTTTTGAGGCTTGTAAATCGGACAATTACTAAGGATTTTACAGTCAAACGTTAAAATGGAATGTACATCATGGTGCATATGATGGATTATAAGGAACAAGATTAAAGAAATGCATAGATATAGCCTACATTTGCCACATACATCTGTCCTGACCGTCTGACTTTCATATGAAAAATGTGTATTACTCACTTGGGACCACACTCATGGGTAGTAGACAAACATTTTTTGTTTGACATAGCATACAAAAAGACTCAATCAATATTGTAGGGGCTACTTTAATTTTGTCAAATTTGGTGATATTGGACGAAATTCTAGTAGCATTAATGGAAGCATAAAACCATAGTCCTTGTCGTATGTGGGAGCATTGCTACATCATGCCAACCGTTCATTAATGTATCTTCTCATATGGTCGGCATCAAGGATAAATGCAGTACTGGTATTTGACAAATGAATTAATGAACTTGGTGTGACTCATGATGTTTGGACATAATGTATCAGTTTAAATCACATGAGCAACATTTGTATGGCGGGACCATTGGCCAATTTGTCCACTTTTGCACCAGCTAATATCTCCAGAGATGCCACCGACTTGTTGACAAAAAGCAGGAAACCCTAAACTATTTGGTAAATTTTTCTGTAGAAAATCGACTTAAATGAATATAGATTCCAGCCAAAAAGTGGGATTCCTGTAAAAGTAGGAAGAGTGGCATCTCTTTATCTTAGGCCAACACTAGGAATCGAACCTAAGTACCATACAAATGTATTACTGTGAGCGTCCCCAGGGGTGTGTGAGCTTTCCCAGGTGTGTGAAGTGACCTGCCCCCCCCTCCCCCTTATGCATCTTTGGGCAATAACTGATATGTGTAAATAAAGATTTAACCCACCGCTCAGAAGAGTTCAAAAGTGCAAAAGTGAACAGCGCGCTGCTCCCGTCACAAGCGTCACCGCTCACGGAACCCGTTACCAGAGGATTGATTGGTGCGTCAGGGAAGCCGTCTAGCAGTGCCGAAAGACGCCTCAGGAGCCAGAGTCTTGTCATCATGACCCTGGCTAGGTTGTAAGTCATGGGTTCTGTAAAAAATGAATAAAGAGAAATAACTAGTACTTAAAGTGGAACATCCAGCTTTGCATCTAAGGTAGTTCATTTATTAATTACAGGGGGGGTGGTGAGATTTCGCGCGGAGGGTCGAACATTTTTTATGCCCCCCCCCCCCATTGAGAGCGCATGGCCCGTTTCGCCCCCCCCCCCCCCCCTCGGCGAAGGCGCCGAACATTCCCCCCCCCTTTGAACTATAGTGACACGCGGGCTTTTTTGCTAAATAGGGGCTTAAATTTGTACACCGCCCCCCCTCAAGAGGGATCAGAATTTGTTATGCCCCCCCCCCCCCCTCAGGAGGGGTCGAAAATTTTTACGCCCCGCCCCCAAACCCAGCCCCCCCTCCCCTGTAACTAATAAATGACAAATTCCCTAATAGGATGATGCATTGAAGCACTATGTTACTAGCCTATGTATGTAGGACCAGGCAAATAAAAGAACACATGCTATCCTTCGAATAGAGTAGGGGATGTGCGCCAGTAGCAGTTTTCTCCCTCACCTCATAGATTCATTTAATAGATTTGATCATCCATAGATGCGTTCACTGCTGTATTGGGCAAGCATTATACACCTGGGGACGTCTACACACACCTGGGGACGTCTACACACACCTGGGGACGTCTACACACACCTGGGGACGTCTACACGCACCTGGGGACGTCTACACGCACCTGGGGACGTCTACACACACCTGGGGACGACTGCACACACCTGGGGACTCGGCAGGGCTGCATTGGTGCATCATGCAGACCCTTTGGGAGTGTGTTCAAAGCTATATGTCCTGACCCTCACTCCTCAGCCCAGGTACAAGAGATCATGTAATTTGTATCGAACCTGGGGGAGGGGCAGGGGAGGAGGCTTTAGGGAGGGGGACCTGTTTTACATTGCAGGGTTCTCCGCACATAGGGAATACTTTTATACTGCTGCCTGTGTGAAATACCCATAGAATCTCCGCCTGTGTGCTCCTAGTTATCCATAGGTGTTTGAATTTTGTAAATCCTCCAATTAGAACATAAGTTTCTCCTTATTTTTGTGTTTACTGGGAAGACCTACTTCTTCTAATCAACAAGGGGTCGGCATCATGGGTGACTACAGAAATTCCATAGTATTCTACTCAGTACATGTATACAGTGCTTTCATGTACATTATGGAGATTTGAATTCTAAAAGCCCAATGTAAGGGAGTGTTCATTTATTATTTACAGGAGTGGGTGGTGAGATTTTCGCGCGGAGGGGCAACATTTTTTACGCCCCCCCCCCCCTCGAGAGCGCGTGGAAGTTTCGCCCCCCCCCCCCCTCACGAAGGGGTCGAAAGTTTTTCGCCCCCCCCTTTGAACTATAGTAACGTGCGGGCTTTTTTGCTAAAAAAACGTCTAGCTAGGTCCCAATGAGAATTGTTTTTGTTAAGTATGTGCGATAAATACAAGCATATATTGTCACGCCACAAAACCCCTTATTATACCCTCATCAATTGTATTACGTCATATTACGTCATATTACGTCATAATTATGATTTATGATTATTAATATGCATACTTATTATTATTTGTAATACGCACAATACTTTATACATATTTTCAATCCATATGTCCATCAAAGTACACCTAGACGTCAGACATACCTGTTACTCATAAAGCCAAGCATAACTGACCCCCACACATAATTAATCCATAGATCACAAGCAGACCCTTATCCCATGGACAATAGGTAACCGTCAGCCTGTCCAGACGACAAGGCACCGACCGGTCACCTATACACAAAACAAATGAACTATATGTTGACCCCAAGGATTAACTGTCAACACATAAAACAATGCTATAAAGCTGGACACCCTTAATCAGTGTGGCACCGCCAAAGCCACTTGAGCCGGCTGGAGGCTACCTGGAGGCAGGCGACAAAGCCCCCATGTGTGCATGCTACTTATTATGTAATCCATTACCCATAATGCACTGGACCCAGGCTCCCCACCCGCGGTCCAGCGCACACCACATGTTAAAGCCATGAATATATAATTATCCAATCAAATGTCAAATGAATATTATCCAATGAAAACCACTGTTACATCTACTTCCGGTCACATGGGCACCCCCTCCACCTGCCGGGCACCTGTACTTATACCCCGGTCAGATGGAGGAGGAAATCACTTATCATCTTGCAACCATCAGTAACTTATATACTGAGCCCTAGTGACTGGTACTCTGATATTAATATTATTATTAATAAAAGATACCAAGTATTGAAACTGACGTCTCACCTCATCCTTACGCCCTCATTGATGTGGAAGGGTTTTCCCTAGCCACAATATCGTAGTCTAATATGTATCATCAGCTGGGCTCCCCCCAGGCGTTCCCAACCAGGGCTCCCCCAAGGCGCTCCCTCACATCATAAATGATCTTCGTGCAAACCCACCACCCCCCCCCCTGTAACTAATAAATGAACACTCCCTAAAGTAAGAATTTTGGATATGTACAAATGATGAACATGTTAAGGTGCATAATAGCGTTGCAGGTGTTGGTCTACTTTGTTATATGGACAGTAGGGATGTCATTGGTATCGAATTTTATCAGTTATCAGTTATTCACTATTTTGGTGTCGATTTAGGTAATATATCAGTTATTGATTATACAAAAACAAAGAGGTATATTAGGCTTTAGTTTTTAGGTTACAGATACTGTAACAAATTACAGCACAGGCAATGAAATGAAAGAAAATTTTAATATTTGTTCTTTTTGGTGATAAGAATAACACTAAAATTTGTAATATCTAGAAAAACATTTTGTCTTTGACTTTTTCAGTGTTGCCGAAAACTTTTTAAGTACACAGGCCAATGTGGCCTGTGTAGTGAGACCTTACACAGGCCATTTGCCTTCTACACAGGCCCCAACGAGCCATATATATTAATGTCATATAGCATATTTTATACTATTTTATGTCAAATAATACAAATTGCAATGCTTCTCTAATAATGCTACTAAAATTGCTTAAATTCAGTGAAAAAATACTTGTATCACTTGCATGGACCTAGCTCAGCTTCTAATAGGAATATTTGAAAAATTCTTTCATTTTTGGAAAGCTGACATTATGGCCGGCCATTGTGGCCGGTGTCCAAGGGCCTTACATCGGCCATTAAGATTCTACATCGGCAAAAGCCGATGTCATTTCGGCAAGACTGACTTTTTACTACCTAAATACCTTAATAATGGTCCGATTTACAAGCCGTAAAAACTGACATGTAGCAAAAAAAATAATCCAAGATGGCGGCGTATCGATACCCATTGATTGTCGATTCGGTTATCTGATACATAAAAAATAGCGATGTATCGATACATAGGATACCAATGACATCCCTAATGGACAGTAACAATTTCTTTAGGGAGTGCCCATTTTTTAACAATGGTAAGATTTTGCGCGAACACAATTTTTGTTCACCCCCCCCCCCCCCCCAGTCTAGAGGATTGAAATTTCACGACTGTGACCCCCCCCCCCCCTCTCCCAAGCTGTAATCCTTAGTCACTGATCACAGGCACATGGTTATAATAGTCTGGTGCCATTCAATATTATGCCAGAAGATAGATTTAGGTTATGTTTAGCCTACGCTAGAGGCCAAAAATTTTGACCCGCTCACACGAAAATCCACCGAGCCCCCCCCCCCTGTTGTTAAAAAATGACCACTCCTTAAGGAACAGGGAAACGACATCACATAGGGTGGGCGGGGGGGGGGGGGGGGGGGGGCTAGACCCTGCCTTGAGGATGTGGGTTTTGGAGGGGGGGGGGCATGGCAGGTGCCCCCCCCCCCCCCCACTGAAAATGAGCATTTCTGGGGCCTGCCCTATGTTTATAGTTATTCTGGTGCTATTCAGTTTTGTGTCAATAGATAGATCTAGGTTTCTACTAATTTCGGTAAAAATGGTCTGGACTTGGGCTGATTGGTTACCATGGAAACAGACACAATATGATGATTTTTGGGTGCCAGATGACCCTCCCATGTACTTTTGGGGCCATGTATAAGTGCTCTATCCTGACAAAACAATGCCTTATGTTATATCAAAATATTTCTGGACAACTATTTATCAATGATAGGATAGAAAAAAAGGAAAATGTATACCAGTTGCCAAGGCAACTGACAAACTTGTTGACAATACACAATTTTGACTTCTCAAAAACAAATCTTCAAACCCCAGCCCATTTTTTATTTTCACCCCCAGTGTATTTTGGACTGTACCTACAGGTACACGTAGGTTTCTAGTATTTTCAGTAAAAATGGGCTGAACTTGGGCACAGCGGTTACCATGGAAACAGACCAAATATGAACTTTGTTTTGAAAATGACAATGCAGAAAACTGGCCCTGAGTCAAAAAATAAGCAAACCACTTGGCCTAAAAACCCATACCTACGTAGAATAACATGTTGTTGACAACCTGAGGGCTTACATTGGGAGAAATATGGAACAATAATACCCATTTTAATAGAGCCAAATTGACATTTTGACAGTAGACATTTTCTTCAAACTTTGGGTAAACAACAGGCTGGGCTGGTCAAAATACAACTTATGTCAACAAAACTCACCTGCGGTTTGCTTCACCAAACCCTTATGCATCTGTAGGCAGTAACTTATATATCTAACTAAATAGTTAACCCACCCTACACCGGAGAATTCAAAAGTAAACAGTGCGCCGCGCACGCTACGACCGTCCTCGGTCATGGAACCCGTTACCAGAGGTAAGATTGGTGCGTCAGCGAAGCCGCCTAGCGGAGCAGTGCCGAACGACGCCGAGGAGCCCAGTGTAGCCGGATAACCACTCTCGCAGCAGAGTTCCCGTTTCCGTCTGATCTGGGAATCGGGTTGAAGAGTGATCCATGACGTCATGCTGTCACATGCTGATGATCCCTATACGCAGTATTAATACGCGTTGTAGTAAATCTTTATATTTGAGTAAAATGTGCATGAGTATTCTTTAATTTTACACTGAAAATTGTTAAAGTGTAGTAATGATAGGTTTGTCCGGCAAAAAATAGGAATTTTCTCTCATCAAATTCAGAACTATATCTTTTCAATCAAGTAGTCCCTAGCCCCACAACAAAACAACGCCATATTGCAAAATTTCGGAAACCCAGAGCGTCATTCAGCAGCCGTATTGACAAATACCTTTCCATCAAACATCACCATGAAGTGGGAATACAAAGAAGAACATCCCTTTGAGAAGAGGAGGGCCGAGGGAGAGAAAATCAGGAAGAAGTATCCCGACAGAGTGCCTGTAAGTGAAATGACGTTGTTCGCTGTTCTGTTTCTGTGACTCCTGCGAAGCCCATCCTACCAATACATTCCCCACAACAACCGGACGATTATTGCTTTTCATCCATATCTAGTACATTTTTCATGATCCCAACATACCATAGTAGGAAGTTAGACGCATTTTATGCTACACTAATTTAGTGATCATTATTTTCGGACGGGTTATGAAGGGCAATGATTAGTTTTCGACAAGGAAGTTGCACCATCCTGAGTCGTCAGTGTTTGTAAACACAGCTGTGATGGTGTATTATCGCCCATATGTCTATTTATAGCACTGTCTCTGTGCGACTGACCTCTGTTGTGACTTGTGTTGGGGACGAGTTTCACCTAGTTGAACGAGCCCAGATGCTCCCTTAATAGCTTTAATAGTGGTGAAGCCTTGGTCGGTGACTAGTTTCACCGAAAATAGAAATAACAGTGTCATATCATACCTGTGACTGTTTATATATTATATATCATTAAAGAAGACTCTAGAGCAACAAAAAAAGAATTATGTCAATTAGGAGTCCTAATTGACATAATTCTTTTTTCTAATAGGACAATTATAATCAAGCGTGACACAGTCACACACCCATTTCAAAGGAATTTGAATACGGGAAAGTATAGAGAATATTGAAAGCCAAAGGCCATAGGCCAAGGCTGATGCCATAGGCATAGGCCTACATTATGATTAATTATAAAATTAGCCCAGAAATGAAGACATAAGAACAATAATATTGTCAATATTATATTTTCGCATGTAAATTCAGCAATAACCATATCATAAATGTATTTAATGCTCATATCCCATGTCGATTTTTAGCCTCATGTCGCATGTTGATTTAAAGAAAAGGCCATGACGCAGTGCGTAATTAAGGGGTGTACCCCCATGACAATGGGTCAAGTGACCAGGGCAGTAGGTACATTGTATCACCATGTCTATAGAATACACGTCAGCCTTTAGCAGATATTCAGGTTCTAAGGTAAAGTCGGCCCAATGTGGGGTGCGGCTTATATGCGAGGTTTTATAGTATAATACAGTACTGAAATTAACAATTTTCAGACCCCCCAGTTAAGCTCATAGGATTTGTCAAAGTTATACTCAAGTTACTTCTTTGCGAGAATTTACGGTACATACACATCAGTGTTTAGTAGCTGGGTGTTCTCCCACTGCTAATATCCAACTGGAAATGTTTACAGAACGACAGAAACACGGCTTCAACCATCTTCCTATTTCTGACATAATGCCACAGTAAATTGTTTCAGGTCACCCAACCTAGCAAAACGTGGCTAACCATAATTTTTTTGTGTCTCTTTTTTGTTTAAACAAGATTCTTGAGTTGACCTAGCTCTTTCCAGCAAGTTACTGGAAGCACACCTATTTTTTCTTTGGCCTATTAAAGCACTTTAAGAGTCCAGATTAATAGCCTGCCTTTAGGCCTATTACCGTGTCGTGGTCATTTTATGTCTACACTGGTAACACTTAAGCAGTGATATTACATACTGTATTGGCTAACCCAACTACCGTTAGTGAACTTTGGTCAGTAAAAATAACATACATGAAAAACTCGTTCAACACAGGGGCACTTGCCGGTGTATGTGACAGAAAACATGTACTTCTAAAGTTCAGGGCAGGTGAAATCAGCAATGGCAACTGGCCTCTTGTACCATGGCACTGAGAGGCTTACAGCTCACCCGGGGTCACCCGGGGTCACCCGGGGTCACCCGGGGTCATGGCACAGCACCTCTACACCCCGATGCTACACACATGAAATCACGGTGGTTAATATAGCAACGTTAAGGTGCACATAACCCCGTGCTATAACAAAGTATAGAATTACACATAAAGCCAGAGCGAAAAAAGGTTGGTCAATGGATTTTGCACACCTTATTTCCGCAAATTTTTGGTCAATGGATTTCGCTCGCCCTTTTTTTTCATTACTTTCATCTTTTTCTATTGATTTGTTAGAGGCTGGGTCAAAAAATAAATAAATGTTTTTTTGGTATACTGTTATAACATTGTAATATGCAGTTAGCATGTTATAACAACGTATAAATACATATAAATAACGCTGAGATATAAATAACGCTGAGACAGCTCAGTATACAGTAACACTGAGTAGTGCCCTTTGTGATTAGCATACAGCTTCAACGCACTATAGGCCAGTCGTTTGTCGTTGTTGGTTGTGTATCAAAATACCCGTGTTGTTGTAGGTGGTCGTGTATCATAATACCCGTGTTGTTGTTGTTGTAGGTGGTCGTGTATCATAATACCCGTGTTGTTGTTGTTGTAGGTGGTCGTGCATTATAGTACCCATATTGTTGTTGTTGTAGGTGGTCGTGTATTATAGTACCCGTGTTGTTGTTGTTGTTGTAGGTGGTCGTGTATCATAATACCCGTGTTGTTGTTGTTGTAGGTGGTCGTGCATTATAATACCCATATTGTTGTTGTTGTAGGTGGTCGTGTATTATAGTACCCGTGTTGTTGTTGTTGTTGTAGGTGGTCGTGTATCATAATACCCGTGTTGTTGTTGTTGTAGGTGGTCGTGCATTATAATACCCATATTGTTGTTGTTGTAGGTGGTCGTGTATTATAGTACCCGTGTTGTTGTTGTTGTAGGTGGTCGTGTATTATAGTACCCGTGTTGTTGTTGTTGTTGTAGGTGGTCGTGTATCATAATACCCGTGTTGTTGTTGTTGTTGTAGGTGGTCGTGCATTATAATACCCATATTGTTGTTGTTGTAGGTGGTCGTGTATTATAGTACCCGTGTTGTTGTTGTTGTTGTTGTAGGTGGTCGTGTATCATAATACCCGTGTTGTTGTTGTTGTAGGTGGTCGTGTATCATAATACCCGTGTTGTTGTAGGTGGTCGTGCATTATAATACCCATATTGTTGTTGTTGTAGGTGGTCGTGTATTATAGTACCCGTGTTGTTGTTGTTGTAGGTGGTCGTGTATCATAATACCCGTGTTGTTGTTGTTGTAGGTGGTCGTGTATCATAATACCCGTGTTGTTGTAGGTGGTCGTGCATTATAATACCCATATTGTTGTTGTTGTAGGTGGTCGTGTATTATAGTACCCGTGTTGTTGTTGTTGTAGGTGGTCGTGTATTATAGTACCCATATTGTTGTTGTTGTAGGTGGTCGTGTATTATAATACCCGTGTTGTTGTTGTTGTTGTAGGTGGTCGTGCATTATAATACCCATATTGTTGTTGTTGTAGGTGGTCGTGCATTATAATACCCATATTGTTGTTGTTGTAGGTGGTCGTGCATTATAATACCCGTGTTGTTGTAGGTGGTCGTGCATTATAATACCCATATTGTTGTTGTTGTTGTAGGTGATCGTGGAGAAGGCGCCCAAGGCCCGGGTGGGAGACTTGGACAAGAAGAAGTACCTGGTGCCCTCGGACCTCACCGTGGGACAGTTCTACTTCCTCATCCGGAAAAGGATCCACTTGCGGCCAGAAGACGCCCTCTTCTTCTTTGTAAACAATGTGATTCCTCCCACGTCGGCCACCATGGGAGCGCTCTATCAGGTAATTTACCAACACCCTTTGTGGGCACATGAGAAAGATTCTTGAGTTGACCCTCGTCATCTAGCTGTCTAGTCAATATTTGAAATGAAATCTAAGGAAAGTATGGAATCCTAGCATATTAAACAGTCATATTGCTCTATAAGTAAGATCATCTGCAAATGCTGTGCTCGGCCTGAGATCTATCACAATATGGACCCAATGCGTGCAGCTGTTTGGCTGTTAGTCACCAGGGTTTTTTTCATTTTCAGATTTAAACCCAATCTGATAATTTTAGAATGCATTTATTTAAGCCATTTAAAACAGACCTGTGATCAGTGTCCATGACAAACCCTATATCAATATGATCTCTTTTTGTATATAGATAGTAATTTAGAATCACAAGTTAATTACAGTGGGTAACAGAGAGTGGACTTGTTGTGTGCCTTGAGTGTGTTGTAACTGAGGTGTGTGTCCCTTTACAGGAGCACCACGAGGACGACTTCTTCCTGTATATAGCCTATAGTGACGAGAGTGTGTACGGAGCATAGACACTGCCCCGGGACTGGACTGTGATGAACGATAACAATGATCAATACTAACACTCATCCAACTGATAAGGATCTACGACACCCAGCAACCCCCTCCGTATGCTCTGCTATTCCTCACCTTGATGCTGTCACTCAGCGCGAAGCATGGATTATGATATGCGTTATGAAATAGGATGGACATTAGCAATGATAACAAAGGATTGAAGATACTGAGCAATTACCAAATAGATCAACAGGAAATTACCAAAGTGCAATATGACTTTATATGAATTCATTCAGTGAAGATGATTATGAACATTAATTGAGAAGAGGATGCGGTATCAGGTGGCGCTGTCTGGTACGGGGGTAATGTTGGAGCATACGGGGAGGCCTAGAGGCACAGCGTGTGGAGGAGGCCTCTGTACGCTGGGAATCTCATGGTTGGGTGAACCTATGGACATGACTGGGAGCCGGTAGTTGTACATATTGCGCTTTGAGAGGTGTGCACACGGGGCGCTGTGGTAGCCTGTACCACGGCGGGAGGCCTCACCCCTCGTGTTCTGTTGTCTGCATGTTGCATCCATGTGGCCCCAGCCAATGTGTCGACCCTGCATTGGTGCATCATGCCGACCTGTCAGGAGTGTATGAACCCCGGAGGGCCGGCATGATGCATGAATGCAGCAGTGGTGAGTTACTGAGGGGTGCTGCATTGGTGCATCATGTTGGTGGTGTGGCTGCGTGGCACACAGCTGTCTTGTAACTCGGGGGCGGCTCGTGTGTAACTCGGGGGCGGCTCGTGTGGCGCTGCTCCCCGCCCCCCACACGGCCGTGTAGACGTAGGTATTATTGTAGATGCACGTGATGGACGATAGGACTCTATATGGAGGTTACAGTCCGCACACAAGGACCCATTGACATTTCTCTAAAAGAGCAACTCAATCACTTTAAGAACAGCGCAGAAAACGCACTTGTGAGGTGTGACTTCAGAATATTTTCATGTTGTGATTTAGGCAATAGCCCATGTGTGTAGAATTAGAACCAATTATCTAAATTTGATGTTTTGTGAAAATTTAACCTTGTCTAAATGCAATCAGCACCAATTTGAGAAAACCGCTTCTAACGACCAATAATCAGTGTGGAACATGTAGCAACTGTAGCACTGCGATAACATGTGGGAGAGTACTACACCATTTGTAGCAACCTGGCAACTCGTACATCTAGGTACTGCCAGTCCATGTAGAGTCTCCACATGACGCCTGTAAACCTGCTCCTTTGACCAGTCGCACTGGATGTCACACACAATGATTATGTTATAAGTATGATATGTCTTCGGTGTACATAGCCTCCGAAGTGAGATACTATTCGCATGTTTTCTTGGGGACTTGTCAATTATTCTTTTGGGTCTTTTAATTTTCATGTGTATTATATTTGGTAAATACTTGGTTGTTTAAGGTTAAAATGAATCCTGTTAATACCTATTTAATCTAATTAACTTTTGAAGAATGATACTTCTCTAAATTTGGTCGTTCATGAACCATGCTTTCAACTCTAAAATGTGATACTCGTAATCGATGAACACATCTTCTGAGCTTGTCTTAAAGCATATAATTATATATGGTCGCAACTTGTTTACCTTTATGGCTAAGTGGGAGGGCGGGCGGTGCATGTGGTTGGGAGGCTGGGGGTGCTGTGAGTGTGGTGTTTGGTTGTATGGTTGGTGTGCCGTTTGTCTGATGGCTACTGAGCAGTTTGCGCAGCCGGGTATCAGACCATCCAAGACGAGCGCAGAGAGGAGACATACACATCAGCAGTGGAAGGCGAACAATTGTGCAACAATATTGTATTTAATGATTTTTATCATTATTATTAAAAACGAGTTAATATAAATTCAGTGTTTTCTTGTCTTGTCTAAATCTGGTCCATAGTTTAAGCCTGAACAGCTGTGGTCTGCTTGTGTAACCCCAGATACAGGAATCATGAGGCACCCTTACTGCCCGGTCACACTTCCAGGCTGCTTGTGTAACCCCAGATACAGGAATCATGAGGCACCCTTACTGCCCGGTCACACTTCCAGGCTGCTTGTGTAACCCCAGATACAGGAATCATGAGGCACCCTTACTGCCCGGTCACACTTCCAGGCTGCTTGTGTAACCCCAGATACAGGAATCATGAGGCACCCTTACTGCCCGGTCACACCCACAGGCTGCTTGTGTAACCCCAGATACAGGAATCATGAGGCACCCTTACTGCCCGGTCACACCCACAGGCTGCTTGTGTAACCCCAGATACAGGAATCATGAGGCACCCTTACTGCCCGGTCACACCCACAGGCTGCTTGTGTAACCCCAGATACAGGAATCATGAGGCACCCTTACTGCCCGGTCACACTTACAGGCTGCTTGTGTAACCCCAGATACAGGAATCATGAGGCACCCTTACTGCCCGGTCACACTTACAGGCTGCTTGTGTAACCCCAGATACAGGCATCATGAGGCACCCTTACTGCCCGGTCACACTTACAGGCTGCTTGTGTAACCCCAGATACAGGAATCATGAGGCACCCTTACTGCCCGGTCACACCCACAGGCTGCTTGTGTAACCCCAGATACAGGAATCATGAGGCACCCTTACTGCCCGGTCACACTTACAGGCTGCTTGTGTAACCCCAGATACAGGAATCATGAGGCACCCTTACTGCCCGGTCACACCCACAGGCTGCTTGTGTAACCCCAGATACAGGAATCATGAGGCACCCTTACTGCCCGGTCACACTTACAGGCTGCTTGTGTAACCCCAGATACAGGAATCATGAGGCACCCTTACTGCCCGGTCACACTTACAGGCTGCTTGTGTAACCCCAGATACAGGAATCATGAGGCACCCTTACTGCCCGGTCACACTTACAGGCTGCTTGTGTAACCCCAGATACAGGAATCATGAGGCACCCTTACTGCCCGGTCACACTTACAGGCTGCTTGTGTAACCCCAGATACAGGCATCATGAGGCACCCTTACTGCCCGGTCACACTTACAGGCTTAATAATATCCTGTGTTGTTTCTGTACTTCTGGTGAATTCCCCAGATTTGCCCCAGTTGCGAACGTTTGATTCCTGGGTGCAGTTTGCAGGGAAGGCCCAGTCATTCATCACCAGCTGGGCCCATTTGAACAAGGTTAAGCCATAATTTACTTCATAGTAACTGAGTAATGTCCGACGACTGAACCATGTTTTTGTTACATAGGAGAATGTCTATCATGGGCCCTGTGTAATAGATAGACATCCTCAGATGATGAAGGGATGGATGGACAAGATCGGGGGACAAATGTTTCCTTCGAAAAGAAATTAAAAATCTCTTTTTTCCATATGACATTGAGCTGCAATCTTTGAGTCCAAATTTCTCTCTTTTGCCTAAACTCTTAAAGTCCACATCCGGAGGTTTTGAATCATATGAGATAACCAGAATATGCCACTGCAAACATACTGTTTTAAGTAACCCTTTAACAGATATTGCATAAATATGTGGTTACATTTGTTTTTGTAGCAAAAGTAGTGAATCCCTCCAAATATTGAATTGGTCAATGTGTGCTTTGCTCACTTTACACAAGAGGGCACTCGTGTGAATGGTCATCTGTCAGCCGTTGCTAAGTAAGAACAGAGGGGCATGTATGAGGTGTGAGTGCATGTGTTTGTAAGGGGTGGGGGTGAACAGTGGGTACTACCACAGACCCCCCCCCCCCCTCCACTCCCACCGCTACTCTCCTGTGGCTCAGTCTCATGAGTGTGTAACATTTCAAACGTCTTTGACCGGTGCCGTCTTTGACCGGGTATGTGATTAAAATGAAGAAAAAAGGAGTATATAGTAAAGAAATTTAAGCTTCAACTTCTTCATGTAATAAAGAGTCTATGGTTGTTTACCCAATTAAAAAAATAAAATTTTAATGCACATATTAAGGACTCCTTTTGGGCTTTTTTTCTTCAGCCGGTCAAAGACGTCACCGGTCAAAGACGACGCCGGTCAAAGACGTTTCAACTGTTACAAACTCATGAGACTGAGCCAGTAACATAAATATATGAAATATATCAATTTTAGATAATGCCTTGAAATGATGTGTTATAACATATTGTACAAAAAATTTACCCATTTCTTTACTCTACACTACTTTTTTCTTCATTTTAATCACATACCCGGTCAAAGACGGCACCGGTCAAAGACGGCACCGGTCAAAGACGGCACCGGTCAAAGACGGCACCGGTCAAAGACGTTTGAAATGTTACAAACTCATGAGACTGAGCCCTTTAGGTGTGTAGTTGAGTGCAGTAGTACTACAGTAAAATGTCGTTATAAGGAACACCTTTTGGCAAGGCAAATTTGCTCCCTATAACCAACCTTCCTTATAACCGATTTTGCCTACTTTGTCAACTGTGAGAGATGTTCCTACACTAGGGCGATGCCCCACTGGCTGGTTTTACCTGCACTGACCCTGTTGACTGCTCCCAGCACAGGGCAGTGTGTTTGTTTGATCCCCAATCACCCATAAATAGGAGCGACTGGTTACCCTTGAACCCCCCCACCCTGCCCACTTGGCTTGTGCCTGTTGTTATCCATCCAGTGGGAGAGGTTAGGCCCCTGAGGCAGGCTGACCATGGCAGAGGGTTGAATGGGGGGGGGGGCACTCTCTTAGATTTGGTTGCCAAGGGAAAATATCCGTTCCGAGGCTCTTTTTATGCAAGGGCATATGTGGAATTTCTGGGGAAAAGTCCTAATTCATTGAGCTACCTCTTGATTTGAGGGTACCAAATTTGGGATGATGTTAGCCCATGCATGCAGTTACTACAGAACATGTAAGGAGTGTCCCCCCTTTGGGTTGGTTGTCACCCAATATGAACTCACATTGGGTATTGGGTACTGTAGTTCATGTGCTTCTCACTGGGGACAGCACAATCACTGATATTTCAGAAATAAGGTCTCATGGTTTGGCCCCAACTAAACAAAGTAATAGATAAATAAATATAGCTCTACAGGAGTTGCTATTTAATAGGAAGTCAGTTAACATACTTAGGTACCTGTTTACAATAGCGAAATTGCTAATTTAAAACCTCAGGATATGGTCTTTAATGGTTCAATGAGAGACAAATCTGGACCCTTTATGTAATGCTATTTTAGGGATATCCTTACATCCGATATATTTGAACCAAGTTGAGAGGAAAATTTGTCTCTACTTATTTTAGAACATCATGGGACATGTGTTAGGTAGCTACTTGGATTACCATAACTAGTATTTAGGAGAACGCCTGGAGTAGAGTTGATGATGAAGTTTATTGTGCACAGGTGCCGTTGAGCGTGGTACACCGAAGAACCCTCAACAGGCACGTCCGGTGGATATTGTATATGCGTAAAGAGTGAAGTTCTCACTTGTCAGCAGGTGGGATATACATGTACCTGCCTCACGAGTCGCCCAGACACCAGCGCCCTCCAGGTGTGTGGCAATCCCCACACCTAGGGGTGAAACTCCAGGTGTGTGAGGATCGCCCCACCAAGGGTCATTGAGTGCACTGTGAGATTCTCACAATGCATATTGTAAATGTAAAGGTTTCAGTGTGTCCACCAGCACCCTGACACATGACAGGGGTGTCGGAAGAGGTGGGGACCCCCCCCCCCCCCCCAAACTTAGACATTGGGGGGGGGGGGGGGGAGAGTACCATATGCCCCCCGCCCCATAAAAAAAAAAGGAAATGCTAATGAATTATATTCATTACTCAATAGTTATATAAATACCCAAAATGTCTTTCTGTCCATGGATTTCAACCTTGAATCAGGGGGAGTGGGGGGAATTAATCTTTTTTCTGAGAGAATTTTTTATAAGTTGATATAGGCCTATCTTGCCTTACGATGAAAGTAAAGGCCACTAAAAGAAAACAAAATTAAATCCAATTCTTCAGGAAATGATGCGGGCAGGGTCCGTAGACACAATCTTTCCAAAAAAAAATTGCATTTCCGAAATTATGGTGCGGGAAATCCGTAGACCACCTTTTTTATTTGGTGTGGCCCAATGTCAAGTCCGAGTTGCTTCCGACACCCCTCAGTGCACACCAGAGTGCATACTGACACACACACTGCACTCCCCGGGCCGCACCACGGCACGCCGTGCCCGGGACCAGTAGTGCAGGCGGCGGGCAGGCAGCACACGGCACCGTGTCGTGTACAGCACCAACTTGTACACTGTCCCCTGCCACTCGGTGCTCCGCCACACAACAGTCGCCACGTCTTGGATTAAACACGTCTTGAGGAAATAACTGGGGAATAACAGGAAGAAACGACAGCTGAAGGCCCAGAGTCAGATAGAGTCAGACAACACTGGGTGACCCATTCACCATGGAGCACCTGTGAGAATGCAGCGTCCCTGTTAGTGTCGGGCCCGTTGAGTACGTCCAGGACCTACACTGGTGCCGCCATCATGAGGCATGGATGGAGGCAGCAGTGTAGACGTGGACAGACTACAGTACGCAGCATGCCAAGGTAAAGGACCGCGCATTATTTAGGCCACTCACAAAGTTGTTTCTCAGGCCAAAAAAAAAGAGAAAAGGTGTGTTTCAGGTAACATAGAGCGAAAATCTAGGTAGATCTAGGGTAGGTCGGACTTTTTTTTCTTTTTTTTTTTACTTTGGCCTGAAAAGCAGCCATTGAAAAACTGACTCGAAAACTTCAGCGCCGACTCCCTGACAACAGCGTTGACTCGTGGGCTATCAAATCAACTCTGAAATAGCCCAAAAATTACTTGAGGCCACACGCAAAAAAAGGTTGGTCAATGGATTTCACTTTTGAAAAAATGGTGTGAGCGAGCGTGGTCATGGAAAAGTGAAGTGAGCGACCAATTATTTTTTTACCAAGTCTCCGACAAAAATTCTAGGGGAACCCACAACCAAAAATATTTAATTAGGGAGTGATCATTTTTTAACAACAGGGGGGGTGGTGGGCTCCGCGCGGAGAGCGCGCGAAATTTTTTACACCCCCCCCCCGGTCAAGGGGTCAAAAATTTTTACCCCCCCCCTTAGGGTCGAAAATCGGCTGGCGCGCGGGCCCTTTGAAGCATAGTAACGCGCAGGATTTTTGGCTCAAAACAGGTAAATTTTTTTTGCCCCCCCCCCTAAACCCACCACCCCCTGTTGATAATAAATGATCACTCCCTTAGTTGATCTTGCAGGATGCAAGAGAAAAAAATTTAAAAAAAAGAAAGCAATCTTGATTTTTGAAAAAATGTGATGAGCGAAAACCATTGACATTTCTTTTTTTCAAGAAAAAATTTCATTTCCGAAAATATGGTACGCAAAATACTTTGACCGTTTTTTTGTGTTTTTTTTTGGTCTGACCTGAAATTTAAAAAAGGGTCAAAATTGGATAACAATTTCCAGGGTTGGCCCTCTTTTGCTAGGTATAGGGTCAAAAACTCAATCGACCAATTATTCACTGAGAACTTTGGTCAGAGGCTGGGTAAAAAAATTGTCATTCGCACCACTTTTCCATCTCCAAAATCTGTTGAAAAAAAAATTCTTTTAAAAAGATTTCTTTAAAATTCAATTATTTTCAAAATTGGATAAAAATTTCCAGGGTCGGCCCTGTTTTGCTAGGTAGGGTCGAGTTACCTGAAACAGACCTTTTTTTAGGGGGGGGGGGCCTCATCACTGCACGCATTTTGAAAATCGTGATACAGGGAATCTTTTTATTTTAAGATTTTTGATAAAGAAATCTGTTAAAAAGTGTGCAAATAGCATTTTTGGTATCAAATTAAAGCTTATACATGTACTGTCAGTGATACAGAGAGCTAGGACTAAATTTCATTGGAACAACTTTTATGGATCAATTAACTCTTAACTACTTAAATGTGAAAACTGTGCGCGAAATTACGACCTGTCTCGAGGGGGGGGGTCAGAAAAATTTCTACCCCTCTCAAGGGGGCGGAGCGGAAATTTGTTTGCACGCTCGTGCAGAAATCCACCATCCCTCCTATTTTTAAGGGGGTGATCATTTTTTATCAACATGGGCCGGGCAGGGGGGCAAAACGATTTGGACCCCTTGACCGGGGGGATGTAAAAAATGTATCCAATTTTCGACCCGTACTAAAGGAGGGGGGGTTTAAAAAATGTTGACCCGTTGACAGGGGGTGTAAACAATTTTGTGCGACTGGTAGGGCGATTTTGGCTTCGCCCTCGTCTGGCCCCACCAGTCTGCTGTGGTTAATTCTACTTACCCTTTCATAACCATAGTCTATTTGTTACGTATCATGTGTATATATGGGACTAGCATATCCTGGTACCTCAGGTAGTCGGGGGGCTAAACGCGATATCCTTATCAGGCTAATCCCCTCCCTTCACACCTGGAACAAAGGTGCTGATAAGAAATTTTCCTATGATGCACTGCTATAGAGCCGGGGGACTAACCACAATGCATTGCTCTGAGCCAAGATGGCGGCCCCCATAGCCTAATGCGCTAGCCCTGTTATCATGAATTAGTATTATAGACCAAAGCTCGGGACCTAGTTGCAGCATTATTAGCGTGGCGGTATTTGTGACCTGGTGAGAGTATGTACACCTGCCTCTAGTCTAGGAGGTGTTGTTGTACGGAGCCCTGTCAGTGACATTTGTTTCGGGCTTCTGTTGTCTTCTATATATTATCCCGCACTCTCTTAGATATGAACAAGCTGCTAACACAGCCACGGAAGAAGAAGGGCCATATATTCAATGGATTAATCCGGGGCGGGGGGGGGGGGGGGGTACCAGGCCCCTTTTATTGGGACACTACCCTAATTTGTTCAAAAGTGGACCCCTTTTGACAGGATAGCCTAAATTGGTCAAAATTGGACCCCTTTTTATATACCTTTTTTTACAAGAGCTTTTGGACATTTTGTTGGAAATTTCTGGCTTAAGAACATACCCCTTTTGCCCTACTCAAAGCCAAAAGGCAAAGTGCATTTATGCGCTCAGAAAATATAGGTTGCATATGCACTGTACTGGGGTATGGTACAAGCAAGGGTCATAGGCAGTGCTAATCAATTACATCCAAATGTGATATGATTACATCCAAATTTAAACCACAGCGGAGGGTTAAGACAAAGGAGTTCACACCTTGGTTATTTCTGTGTAGACTCACATAACCTTACTGCTGTGCAGGGGTGTGAAATCTCCGCGGAAATCCGCGGTTTTTATCTTCACAGGGACAGTTCCTGAGATTTGTCCAGATCCAATGAGAAATTTATTTCCCTTTATGTAGGTGGGGGGACTTAGAAGTATTGTCAAACCAGAACACCAAAATACATGAAATTTCACCATCCTGCTTCTAGATTTTCAAAATTTTCTTGGGGGGCATGTCCCCAAACCCCCCCAGTAATGTTGACGTATATAATTTGCGAGGGTTTGGAGTCACTTCAAGCAGCATCTTCAGAGGAAACCATTTTTTTCATTTCATACCCCTGGCTGTGGTTTAAAACAGATAGACAATGGTTATGTGAGGCTAACTCAAAATATAACTACCGGGTACTGTAGAGTGGCAGGCACCCTTTTAGGGTGCCAGCCAGTTTACTGTGGTTATTTTGATAACCATAGTCTATCTATTATTATTATTTATTTTTTTTGTGATGTCACTGTGACGTCACTCAGAGGGCGGCGCCATGAGAACGGCGGCCATTGAAGTTTTGAATATCTTCATAACAAGGTTGCATTGCGGTGAAGACAGACGCTTTTAGCTTTCGTCCTACAAAGAATATTCTATCTATTATGTAGACTAGGGACTACCGTATCGTCGCGTTTTGGGGCCGGGTCTTGAATAGGCGCCTCCCTTGAATAGGGGCCTGGGGTAGAAGGGTTCTGAAGTTAATAGGCGCCGGGCCTTGAATAGGCGCCGGGTGAACAGCCTAGCTAAGTTGCAATGCATCTAAGCCTACAAAGCGTTGGTGGGGGGGGGGGGGGGGGGTTAGGCCTACAGCAGAAGATACATTAGCAGTTAGGTGTGAAAGAAAGCCATCCAATTAAGCTGTTGGGGGAGGGGGGTGTGGGAGTTAGCAGTCTCGGACCCCGACTGTATGTATACAGTCTGGGAGAGTACTTATGTACTGACTAGTACTAGACTTAAGCAATCTGGACCTCATGGGTTCGAGTCCCACCTTGGCACAATGGGTAGTGATTTTTTTATCTGTACAAAGCACTTCTATTACACTATTGTCCCTATCCAAATATGTAATATGTAATATTACTATGTCAGTATAGGGGTATTTATGCTTCAATTATGCCAAATAAATAATGTAAAAAAACTAAGCTACTTTTCTGCCAAGGTGGGATTCGAACCCATGAGGCCAAACACAATATATCTATGTCATTCATGGTCATGTGACGATGGCTAACCAATCAGTAGTTGAGCCATCTCATTAAGAAATGATCCAGGATCCTGGATCATTTTCTAAGTAGGTCACAGTTACTAGATACAAATTCGTCCAGGCCCATTACAGCCTGACGGCTGCAATGGGCCTGGAGGGCTCGAGGCTGGGGAGTTAGTTGCTCTAACACCTCAGTGTGGCATTCATCCTGGGCATTCATGCAGTTTTACACTGTCAATACACCCCCTGCATCCAGTGTTCACTGTGTATATTGTATACTTTTCCCAGCAATAGAGCTCTAAAATAAATAGGCGCCTGGTCTTGAATAGGCGCCTCCCTTGAATAGGCGCCGGGGGTAAAGGATATTGAAAACAATAGGCGCCCGGGCCCCAAAACGCGACGATACGGTATGTACGTATTAAACCAAAGCGGAGGGGTAAGACAAAGGAATTCACACCTTGGTTATTTCTACTTAGACTCACATAACCTTACTGCTGTGGCTTAGTAATAGATAGTCAATGGTTATGAAAAGGTATGTAATAGATAGACGATGGTTATGAGAAGGTATCTACATACCTTTTCATAACCATTGTCTATCTGTTTTAAACCAGGGTTTGCAGTATAACCAAGGTGCGAACTCTATTGTTCTGCCCCACCACCGTGGTTTAAGTAGATTAACCACAGCTTGCTGGCAGGGCGACTTGGGCTTCGCCCTCGTCTGGCCCCCACCAGCAAGCTTTGGTTAATTCTACATACCTTTTCATAACCATAGTCTATCTTGTCGCTTGTGTTGGACCCCATGGACTACTGAGACACTGGATCCTATACATGTATGGATGGTACACACACCAGCACCAGTACCTGGATGGTATGACTCAGTGGTGTAGATTACAGCCACACCCAGAACACGTGGCATGCTACATGTAGACTGAAGGTCCACCTCCCCCCTAATTAGGAGAGTAGTATTGGTGATGAAATCACAGTAATTGGTTCGGATTCTAGGGCACTTGGTCTGCACCATATAGCTCCATGTGACCTGGTCCCATGGTTAAGGATAATTCTGACAAACTAGTGGCGGCACCCTGTGGAGATGTTCAGAACCTTTAGAAACTCACAAATCCCACCTGCTGGATGTTCTCAGAATCTTTAGTAATTTACTGGCTCCCCCTGGTGTGTGTTGGTTCAGTGCTAATTTTAGAAAACATTTTAGTAAGTTTCCCCAAGAGAGCCTCGGACCCTCGACCCTCGGATGTACGTCTGACCTATCCAGGCAGTATAGTCTATTGATGAGATAGTCAATGGTTCATCACTATAGTTTAGAATGTTCCATTTGGATAATATGTTGGCTATTCATTTCCTAAGTGATTATAGAAATTATAATGATAACCCACTCTGATATTGACATGTTAGAGTATGGATACCGTAGTGGCCCGTTTAAGCGCCCCTGCGTTTATAAATTTCGAGTTCCTGTTACCCCTGCGCTTAAACAGAGACCTGCGCTTATATGAGTCCCTTTAAAGAGGGATTTTCGGTTTCAGAGGGGTTCTAGACCTGCGCTTAAATGAGACCTGCGCTGTACATATTTTTGCGATTTAAAAAAATGCGAAAATATGTACAGAGCGAATATTCATGAATACAGTATTGAATTAAAGAGCCAAATTTTGGAAATTCGCGAATTTTAATCCACGCGAAGTTGTACTTTATAGAAAATGCGCGGAAATTTATACTAGCGAAAATATCTACGTTTACAGTATGATATGCAATATATGGGCTAAAGAAATTTTCTACAAAGATGATGCACAGATGATGTTTTTTTTATATGTGTCGCTTGGTTGAAAAGATAAGAGACAACTACATTCTTTTGTTATGACCGAACACTGTCATGGGCATGTCGATTTTCATATGAATGGACACTCTTTGCATAAACTGGACAGACCCCTGGAACATTCTTATTGACCAGTTTTCCGGTTCCTGGGATCTGGTCAATTATACTCATATGGCCCATTCACTTCGGCTTAGCTGTACCCTCGATAGACTTGCATCTATTTTGTGGGCCCCGGTGGCAGAACGGCCAGCCGAACCAGGTGAAGATGTAATATTGCATTTACATCAACCCAAATAAAAAAGCCTCATCTTTGTCTTGGTAAATAGTCAGAAGGAATGGTATTATCAACGGAATAAGCCTCATCTTTGTCTTTGTAAATAGTCAGAAGAAGGGGTATTTGATAACAGAATAAGGGTCATATTTGAAAGGGACCCCCCCCCCCCCCCCAAACACAGACTTCCTATACCTGCAATGGTTAAGAGGAGCTGAGATCAAATGAGACGCTTTTAACAACTTTGTGTGTCTTTGTGCACCTTAGTGGTTGACTCAGGGTTCTTACCCTGAGGGATATACGTCACGCAGCGTTTTTGTGACATGGGAGGACATTAATATTTCAGTCTCTATGTGATGTACATCTAAGGTGACAAAAGACATGGACAGATAAGATTGGGGGACAAATGTTTCCTTCAAAAATTTCTTTGATATGTCTTTGACATCTTTTCATCAAATGCTGAAGTACTGTTAAATGACTACCCTTTAAATGAACTCTGGATAGGCTTCAATGTTGAAAACCAAAGTGCTGGAGAGAGAAATGATGTTTTGACCAATATTCTGTCAATTCTATCTTTTTGCATCTAAATCTACCCTCTAGCTTATTTGAAATGCCCTCTAGCTTATCTAAAATGCCATCAATATTATTTAAATTAGCTTTACATGTTGGACTAATACATTAGTACAGCTATTGACTGACAGGGGGAGTATGGAGCGTTCCCGCCCTAACACCGTGACGACACAGCCTTCTTGCGCCAGCCCCAATATGGACAGCAAAATTGTACCACCCATATGTTCGCCGTTTATCGTCCGATCGACTCGCTTTTTGATAGGGACAGAAGGCGGTACATGCCCGCAGCCTGCAACTGTCGCCCACACCCACCTGCTCTCCCACACCCACCTGCACAGACACACCCATCTGCTGCTCTCCCACACCCACCTGCACACCCACACCCACCTGCACAGATACACCCATCTGCTCTCCCACACCCACCTGCTCACCCACCTGCTAGCCTTAAATGGAATAACATACATGTATGACACATGACTTTAGAGTACTTTTTAACAAGAAATTCATTTCTGATTCCAGAATTGACCAATGAATGAAGTACAATATCTAAGTACATGATAAGCTACAGATCCAGCTTACCCTGAGTCATCTGTGAGGACACTCACATGCTCAATCTTTTGATATCACCTGTTCTCAGTGGGTGCAGTGTCAGTTGATACAGTGTCAGTGGGTACAGGGTCAGTGGGTACAGGGTCAGTGGGTACAGGGTCAGTGGGTACAGTGTCAGTGGGTACAGGGTCAGTGGGTACAGGTACATTGGATACAAGGTCAACACTGTTTGTTATCATCGAAGTTACTTGATTTAAACCTTTATTGAATGTAGTTAGAACTGTTAAATATATATAAAAGTTTATAACTGATTACCGGCCGCTTACACACCCTTAGGGGGCCTTAAGGATGGCAGGAAGAGCCGGGGAGAGGTCGCAGAGGGCCGGAAGACGCCGTGCTTACATTCGCAATACACATCTAATGCATAAGAATATTACCGTAGGAGAGAGAGTATTTTACAGCTAACTGTATACCTTACTGCCTCGTTAGACTTTAAAAAGCCCAGAAACCCTACACAGAAAGAAATGCTCACAGGAAGGTGCACCCTTGCACCTTGACGCTACCTAATCAAATGAGCTGTTTACTAGCCCTGGCCCACAACGTTGCTATGGTAATCTCCCTGACAACCTTTGTAATATATTATATATATATATTAAAATTATAATATGAAACATGACCAAACTTTAATGGAGTAGGAAATATTGGAAAATGATTGGAAAGGATAGGTCAAGTTTGTGGATGTTAATGAAGTATGCAAATGTATGGAGAAGGACTAGCGCATCCTGGTACCTCAGGTAGTCGGGGGCTACACCCCCATCTCCTTATCAGGCTAATCCCCTCCCCTCACACCTAGAACAAAGGTGCTGATAATAAATTCACCCATGATGCACTGCTCTTAAGTCGGGGGCCTAACCACAATGCATTGCTCTGAGCCAAGATGGCGGCCCCCATAGCCTAATGCGCTAGTCCCGTATACGCCACATGGCGGACACTTTGCATCCTGAGCGTTCTTTTAAAGATCATGGTATTTCACCAAATCTTAGGTAAATTGCCGCTACCTAAATATGAACATTACCAAGGCAATATTCTATCTGTATGCCTACTTTTAGAGCAGTGTGTTAATTAGATCCAAGTGAACTAAAATCGGACAATCTGAATAACTGTTCTGTGGACTTAAATGCCCCTGGCTCTATTGCACCACACAGAGCAAGGATGCTAGGATCCAAATGGCCATGGTTGACCCTTTCATGTGGTTGAAGGCACTGAAAGGGGTACGACACTCTTTATTACCCACCCATAAATGCTTTCAGGAATACAGCAATATGTTTTTACATGTATTTACTGTGTAAGAAGTGAGAGAAAAACAGGACCTTACGGTTGAATTGACCAGAGTATTAGGGTGGCTAATACACACTATTCAATTGTGTCAAATTATTGAAATAACTATAGCTCACAAATTCATGCACATCGCATCGCATCGCATCAGTCTCCAGGCATCAGTTTGTGCATTTAAGCAATGGCAATAAATTGCCAGTGTTCCCAAGTTCACGGAACTTGAGAGTTTGTATTTATATCAGGTTAAAATACCGGGGAGGGGGGGGGGCGTGTGAGAGTTCGTCTCTTTTTTAACATCAGTAGGTGTTCCGAAAGGACAGGCCCAAAATTCTGTTGACCCCCTAAGGACCTGTTACCTAGATGATCAAAATTTGTAATTTACATTTACAATGTGCAGGTTTTGAGGGCAAGCTGACTGGCTGCGGCCTTGTGACATTGGGCTCGTTTGTCCGTGGGGCCTCATGTTGGGGTGGGGAGGGGGGGGGGGGGGGTTAGTACTGGTCGTCATGAGCATGGTAAGATAGGATTGGGTACCATTGAGGGTGGTCATAAAGTAAATAAAAAACTCATCTCCCAACTTATTCATCAACATTATATCATAAATTATCAAAATTACATTTTATCATACATATACATTCCAACAAGTAGATTCAATCCATTTATTGCCTTGACCCTGAGTTGATTGTGGTGTCAATCACATCATTCGATCTTTTCTTTTCGCGTTCTGTGGCGAATGGGATAGGGTGTTTGAGGTAACAATATGAATTGGAACTGCCAAAATGCGAGATATTTCCTCACTTGTAAACCCACCTCAGAAAAAACATTATTTTGAACAGTATCTAAAATACATTCTCTATAAATACACCATGGAAGGTTAAATATCCTAATACATTTTCTATCATTTGTTTTAAATTCTCGCATGATATATTATATCTCAGCTTATACATAGGTTATATTACTTATGTCTATCTTCTTTTTCTTAATTTTTCAGATTCCATACAGTGTGTGTTATAAGACGACAAGGTGGCAGCAGAGGAAGTATTCTGTACCTGAGCAACAGCTGACGTCACATGGATGTAACATGCTGTACGTACGTGACAGCTGACGTCACGTAGATGTAACATGCTGTACGTACGTGACAGCTGACGTCACGTGGATGTAACATGCTGTACGTATGTGACAGCTGACGTCACGTGGATGTAACATGCTGTACGTACGTGACAGCTGACGTCACGTGACAGCTGACGTCACGTGGATGTAACATGCTGTACGTATGTGACAGCTGACGTCACGTGGATGTAACATGCTGTACGTACGTGACAGCTGACGTCACGTGACAGCTGACGTCACGTGGATGTAACATGCTGTACGTACGTGACAGCTGACGTCACGTGGATGTAACATGCTGTACGTATGTGACAGCTGACGTCACGTGACAGCTGACGTCACGTGGATGTAACATGCTGTACGTACGTGACAGCTGACGTCACGTGACAGCTGACGTCACGTGGATGTAACATGCTGTACGTACGTGACAGCTGACGTCACATGGATGCTTGTGTGGCCACTGACCACTCAAGTCTGATTTCCTTGACAAAAACACTTCGGACATTGACAATAATTACTGCTGATGGTATGAGGTGGCTATTGTGGCAGCTGTGTACAGCAGGGATCCGTGTCAACCTAATGATGACATAATACACTGACGCAGCAACGTGTCCCGCACCACACCTCACACCTGTACCACACCTGTACCACACCTGAACCACACCTGTACCACACCTGTACCACACCTGTACCACACCTGTACCACACCTGTACCACTACACCTGTGACAGCTCTCAGGGATAACCTTCCCCACACGTCTACACACAGAGACACAGTATGGCCGAGGAAACAGCAGAATGCCATTTTTGTGGTAAAGGGTTTTCCAGCCCTGCCAGCCGTGATAGACATGTCAAGGGAGTTCATCTGAATATCAGGCCATTTAAATGTAGTGAATGTGACGTTGCTTTTAAACAAAAAGTCAACTGACGCCCATGAAAAGAATGTGCATGGCAATGTTAGGCAGAAGAAGGGTCAAAGCATGTCTCGTCATGCTTCCAAAATGGAGAATGATTCAGAGGCCCAACAAATTCTTAAAATGGATGAAACAGAAAAGGTTAATAAGATGATGCAGTCCTCGGTGGCTACAGTTTGCCTCATCTGCCACAAGACGTTCAGCAAGTGTTGGGGCCTGAAGATCCACGTACAGCGAGCTCATCTCAAGGTGCCACGCTACACATGTACGCTATGCGTCTACACTGCTAACCAGAAGCAACTCTTGGCAAAACATGTACAGCAAAAGCACTCCTCAGTGATGTCAGGGCAGTCTTTTCAAGATCAGAGCCGGGCTTCCAAGGATAAAAATGGCAGACACCGAGGTAGCTGGCATGCAGCGAGGGGCTTGCCGAGGAAATCGGGGGGAAAAGCTATAACATGCCCGATTTGCTTTAAACTATTCTCCCATATGACTAATATGTACAGACACAAGAAACAGGTGCATCCTTCAGTACTGGACAACTCGGTCAAGGAAAATGAGCTTCTCCAAGACGTTTCAGACACACTAGATGTCATAAAAATACATGATAAAAGGAATTCAACAAGAGGCACTCAAAATGGAGACAGAAACCAGATGTCAACTAAAGCAGCCACCCATTACAGGTGCAGGAAGTGCAACAAGTTGTTTCTGTCACGGAGTCTGTTGGTGAAGCACAGCCATGCCGCCCATGGTCGGAGGCAGAGGTTTGACTGTCAGCAATGTGAGAAGCGGTTCAGTGTGCGGTACCACTTACACAGCCACATGCGCAAGCTGCACGGCCCCCCACACAACCACACCCAACCTGACAGCAGGCTGCACGGCCCCCCACACGACCACACCCAACCTGACAGCAGACTGAGCGAAAATGAAAATGAGACACCGTATATCATAAAACTAGCTGCAAATCTCTCTCAGGACCCAGTCATTGCAGAAGAGACACTGCCAAATTCTATGAAGAGGAAACACACCAAAGCAGACAGGACTTGTAAGGACTGCCACAAGGTTTTCTACTACAGAAAGGAAATGTTGAAACACAAGGCACTAATGCATGCCTCAGACCCTGACCAAGCAGAGCTTTCCTGTGACATCTGTCAGAGACTCTTTCTATATAAAGGTCAAATGCTCAGGCATAGAAGAATCCATTCTACTGGGAAAGTTTATCAGGTGGAAAACCAGGAGGCCGGAAATAATCCGCCCCCTATCCGAGGAAAAACTACATTAGAGGGTCAAGTTGTATTGAGTCAGGAAGAAGAAGAAATGTTAAACAAGATGCTAAAAGCAGATTACGTTGGGAACACATGCACAATTTGCTACAAGCAACTTAGTGGGTGGCACGCTCTAGTAGTGCACGTCAATGCCGTTCACTTGAAACTACAACCGTACAAATGCATGCATTGTGGGCAAAGATTTGCACTAGAATGTAATTTAAGGACCCATCTCAGAAATGTACACAAAGACACCCAAGCTGCAAATGTAAGCATTCAGAAAGAAATTGAATTGTCAACAAAGAAAGCACCAGTAAAAAACATTGAATGTGCTAGTTGTAAGAAATTATTCTTCACCAACTTTAGCATGCTCAGACATAAAAAGACACATTTTTCTGATGCAACACTCCCAACAGCATTTAGCTTGAATCTTCATGATAAAATGTCCAGAAGCAGAGACACTCAGACTCCCTTTGAGTGTGAAGAGGGCAGAAACCAGATGTCAACTAAAGCAGCCACCCATTACAGGTGCAGGAAGTGCAACAAGTTGTTTCTGTCACGGAGTCTGTTGGTGAAGCACAGCCATGCCGCCCATGGTCGGAGGCAGAGGTTTGACTGTCAGCAATGTGAGAAGCGGTTCAGTGTGCGGTACCACTTACACAGCCACATGCGCAAGCTGCACGGCCCCCCACACAACCACACCCAACCTGACAGCAGACTGCACGCCCCCCCACACGACCACACCCAACCTGACAGCAGACTGCACGCCCCCCCACACGACCACACCCAACCTGACAGCAGGCTGCACGGCCCCCCACACGACCACACCCAACCTGACAGCAGGCTGCACGGCCCCCCACACGACCACACCCAACCTGACAGCAGGCTGCACGCCCCCCCACACGACCACACCCAACCTGACAGCAGGCTGCACGCCCCCCCACACGACCACACCCAACCTGACAGCAGGCTGCACGCCCCCCCACACGACCACACCCAACCTGACAGCAGGCTGCACGGCCCCCCACACGACCACACCCAACCTGACAGCAGGCTGCACGGCCCCCCACACGACCACACCCAACCTGACAGCAGGCTGCACGCCCCCCCACACGACCACACCCAACCTGACAGCAGGCTGCACGCCCCCCCACACGACCACACCCAACCTGACAGCAGGCTGCACGGCCCCCCACACGACCACACCCAACCTGACAGCAGACTGCACGCCCCCCCACACAACCACACCCAACCTGACATTGAGATATCGGACAGAGCAGCATTCAGTAACACCAGCAGCCTGTCAGCACAAGCCACAGCTCTGCTGTACTCCATCAAAACAGAGACTGGTGCTGCAGCTCCTCCCTCTGTGGGGCGCTCTGTGACACACTCGGCGCGCATCCAGGACTGGGACGGGCTGAACCCCACACAGGACGCCATGCGGGTGTATCGCTGCTCTGTATGCCGCCACATCTTCACCAACTCTGACGATTGGAGAGAGCACTTGTCGCAACACCTTGGTGGCGGCACCAAGATGATTTATTTGGGTAGCACCGACTGTGACTCGATTAAGTGTGAGGATGGGGAGAAGCCGGCAGAAAATAGCTGGTCATATACATGCCCATCTTGTAAGGCAGAGGTTCAGGGCTCATTTAATTTAGTAATGCACATCAAGGGACATCTGTTGCAGAATGAGTCGTTCAGGTAAATGTGCCGAGCCTAATAGCGATTACCCAGCTTTTCTGCTGGGCCGGGTCTGTGTTCGGCAGGGTGCGTTTACAATACCACCGTCATCGACTAAGGGCGGATGCAACACAACCAGACTGAAACTACACTACCCATATCTCGCTTTTCGATGGGGACACTGTGACCCACACCCAACTACTCATACACACCTGCTGTTCACGCCCGCCTGCTGGCCGCAAATAGCATACATGCATGACACATGACTTGCAGCTATCTGTTAACAAGGAATTCGTTTCTGATGCCAGAATTGACCAAATATAACAGAGTACCATTATTGAGCAGCGACTGTAGGTCATGTCGGTCATGCAGTGGCATACAGGCCCGCTGTAGGCTCAAAGAGAGGAGGTCCACGTCCTGTTCTGCAGCACTGCTGACGCTGTGTCATAGCTGCTGTGTGGCTGTGTGGCAAACTCATTTAACTGAAAAGCCTTTCATTTATGCATCATGATTTCTATATATGGTAAACCTTTAGGGACTGCACGTTTCTATAGTGGCGCATCCATGCATCATGACCTCTCTACAATGTCCGTTTTAGGGACGGCACATTGGTTCAACTGGGCAGCAATGTATCAAGACTGCTGTAGATTAACCCTTTAACCCATAGTGCTTCAACTGGATAGCGGTGCATGCATGCACCATGCCCCTAGGCCTAGACAGTAGAGAGGTTATATGTATCATGCATCCTAGTCAATAGCCCTTAAAAGACATCATAGCGCTTCACCATGATGCATTTACGAATCATAACCATGATTTTGAATCTGAATGGAGAGCTGGTCACCACACCTATGATATAGTCTACCTGTACATGATAAGCCACAGACCCAACCTACCTAGCGTCATCTATGAGGTCACTCACACGCTGAATGTTTCTATATAACACATGACATTATGTGGTGTACAAAAATGCAAATACAATGTGGTTCCTAATGTTCAGAAACCGTCCGAGTGTGTTTTTATGTATATTAAAATCCATTGATTCTGATTGTAAAGGTAAGGCATATAAGTCCAATATCATAATTAAGGTTTACCACTGCGGCTATCAATTGCAATAAACTGAATTGAATCAAACAAGTACCCAAGTAGTCTTTTTTGCAGACACACACATACAACAGACACAATATATTCATACACATACTATACACGCATACATTACAAACACGTACTACACATAATATGTATACTTGCCACACTACACACACAAGCAATGAATTAACCACCCCAGTCTTTTGTCAAGACACCAAACACAAACAAACACTACACATGCTACATACAATACACAAGCAAGCACACACACTACTTAAACCACAGCCGAGGGCTAAGACAGAAATTCACACCTTCGTTATTTCTGTGTAGACTCACATAACCTTACAGCTGTGGTTTAAAACAGATAGACAATGGTTATGAGAGGCTAACTCAAAATATGACTACTATCCATTACACACACAAGCTTCACGGAGTCTACACACTGATCTTGTGCCAAACATAACCAATTCAAAGATTATTATGTATGCTGACGATATAGTTCTTTACAATAGTGAATAAGGTTAGCAGAAAGAGCTGTTCAAGTGGATCGAAACAAACTTTCTGATTGGTGTGACTCAAACAGTATGACTTAATGTTTTAAAAAAGCTCAATGTATGTGGTTTGCGTCCTCCCAGAAACTGGATCTGGCCCCGCCTATTAATTTAAAAATTGATTTACAGTCAGTTGACAGTTACAGGTATCTTGGAGTTATACTGGACTCGCAATTGACACCTAAGAAATTTGCGTCAGAAATTCATTCTAAAATGACAAATAAGATTTTTAAGTTGGCTAAACCTATGGTAGATGAGTATACAGCTATAACCATCTATAGACAAACCATCATGCCTTTCCTGATTACTGTTTTTTTTTTACTAGACTCAGCAATTAAGGATGTGGCTAGTTCTATTCAGGTATTGCAAAATTAAGCTCTAAGGATTTGCATGAGATGTAAGACTAGGGATGAGACAGTGTTGGTGCTGCACAAAAGATGTGAAATTGCTTGATAGAAGAAAGGAGCTGTTTATTTCTCTATTATTTAGAAAATCAAAGAAAATGTTATCACAATGAAGAATGCTAAATACAAGAGTTCATGATAAATTTGTCTTTCGATTAAAGAGGCCTAGGTCTGACTTCTACATTTAGTCACCTTATTACAGAGGGGTCCCTTTGTGGAATTAACTGGATGCTGAAGTCTAATTCCAGGTTTAAAAAGAGTCTTTTAAGAAATGAATTACCCGGTAAGAGTATTTATGATAAAAATATGAAATATAAAAAAACATAAGTACAAAATAAAAAAAACATAAGTGCATAAATAGTGCTGAGTTTTTAAACAGACAAAGACGAATTAGGGCAAGAATGGATGTGTTGGTCAATGCCTGATCTCATTAAGTACTTTTCATCCTTGAGAATTGTTCATTTCCTTCTCTTCCCAAAGTATGCATATTGTTGAAAACCCCTCACTTGAAAAACTTTTGAATGAAAAGGATGTCGCTACTACATAATATGTATACTGTACATACTTTGATATTATTTGAATTTATATGTATTCACAATCCAAAATACGATTTTCTTCTATAAGGTATTCTACGACTGCAGCTTGCAATGTATGTCATGGATTATTGCAATGAGAACATTCGTTTACATGTGAAAACCTCAGGATTGTTGTTATGATAATCATATATGAAGTAACAATAAGCAATTTAAAAAAACCTGATCTTATAGACTACCAACACACAGTACACAAACATACTACACACTGCACACATACACTAAACGCTAGAGAGCCAGCTCAAACACACTACGCACACAACCATGGAATTAAATCAAACAAGTCTTTTGTGTAGACATACACTACAAACACACAAACTACATCCATAATCAATAACACACTGCAAATCAATGCACTTCACTCACACACCACAAGCAATAAATTAACATGAAAATGGGTCAAACAAGCACTTAAAGTCTACATGTGTGTAGTGTTTGTTAGTGGTGTGCTTTAATTTGTGTGTATAGTATGTGTGTGGTGTTTGTGTGTATCTTAGTGGTGTGTTTTAGTTTGTGTTTGTATGTCAGTGGTGTGTTTTAGTTTGTGTGTATATAAGTTGTGTGTTTTAGTTTGTGTATATAGCATGTTGTTTGTGTGTGTTGGTGGTGTGTTTTAGGTTGCATGCATAGTATGTGTGTAGTGTTTGTGTGTATGTTCGTTGTGTCTTTTAGTTTTTGTGTATAGTATGTTTGCAGTGTGTGCATCATGTTTGTGTGTATGTAAGTGGTGTGCTTTAGTTTGTGTGTGCAGTATGTTTGTAGTGGGTGTGTTTGTTAGTGTTGCACTGCGTACATACTTAACAACACTACACCACTACAAACATACTGCACACACAAACTAAAGCACACCACTAACATACACACAAACACTACACACATACTATTCACCTGACGCAAACACTGCAAACATACTATACACGAAAACTAAAAGACAAAACGAACATACACAATTACTACATACATACTATACACGCAAAATAAAACACCACAAACAATTCACACATACTATATACACAAGCACACAAACTTAAATACACACAAACTAAAACACACAACTAACATACCCACAACACTACACCAACACTAACATAGGCCATATACAACCATTTTAACAAAATTATGAACTTCTGCAGTCAATATTAGAAAGTTACAGTCATGTTCTTGTTTTTTGTACATTGGTCCTTTACACCATGCCACCACTGTCTTATTTTTTGTACATTAGTCGTTTACACGTATGCAACTATTTCAACAAAACTTTGAACTTCTGCAGTCAATATTAGAAAGTTGCAGTCATGTTCTTGCTTTTTGTACATTGGTCCTTTACACCATGATCCCCCTACTTTTGCAGTCAAGTTCAGAAAGTTGCAACCAATGTCTTATTTTTTTGTACATAGGTCCTTAACACATATGCAACCATTTCAACAAAATTATGAACTTCTGCAGTCAATATTAGAAAGTTGCAGTCATGTTCTTGTTTTTTGTACATTGGTCCACCATGATCCACTTAAGTTGCAACCACTGTCTTATTTTTTGTACATTGGTCCTTAACACATATGCAACCATTTCAACAAAATTATGAACTTCTGCAGTCAATATTAGAAAGTTGCAGTCATGTTCTTGTTTTTTGTACATTGGTCCTTTACACCTTGATCCACTTACCTTTGCAGTCAAGTTTAGAAAGTTGCAACCACTGTCTTATTTTTTGTACATTGGTCCTTTACACATATGCAAACATTTCAACAAAATTATGAACTTCTGCCGTCAATATTAGAAAGTTGCAGTCATGTTCTTGTTTTTTGTACATTGGTCCTGTACACCATGCAACCACTATCTTATTTTTTGTACATTGGTCGTTTACACATATGCAACCATTTCAATAATATTATGAACTTCTGCAGTCAATATTAGAAAGTTGCAGTCATGTTCTTGCTTTTTGTACATTGGTCCTTTACACCATGCAACCACTGTCTTATTTTTTGTACATTGGTCGTTTACACATATGCAACCATTTCAACAAAATTATGAACATCTGCAGTCAATATTAGAAAGTTGCAGTCATGTTCTTGTTTTTTGTACATTGGTCCTGTACACCATGATCCACTTACCTTTACAGTCAAGTTCAGAAAGTTGCAACCACTGTCTTATTTTTTGTACATTGGTCCTTTACACATATGCAACTATTTCAACAAAACTATGAACTTCTGCAGTCAATATTAGAAAGTTGCAGTCATGTTCTTGCTTTTTGTACATTGGTCCTTTACACCATGATCCCCCTACTTTTGCAGTCAAGTTCAGAAAGTTGCAACCAATGTCTTATTTTTTTGTACATAGGTCCTTAACACATATGCAACCATTTCAACAAAATTATGAACTTCTGCAGTCAATATTAGAAAGTTGCAGTCATGTTCTTGTTTTTTGTACATTGGTCCTTTACACCATGATCCACTTAAGTTGCAACCACTGTCTTATTTTTTGTACATTGGTCCTTAACACATATGCAACCATTTCAACAAAACTATGAACTTCTGCAGTCAATATTAGAAAGTTGCAGTCATGTTCTTGTTTTTTGTACATTGGTCCTTTACACCTTGATCCACTTACCTTTGCAGTCAAGTTTAGAAAGTTGCAACAACTGTCTTATTTTTTGTACATTGGTCCTTTACACATATGCAAACATTTCAACAAAATTATGAACTTCTGCCGTCAATATTAGAAAGTTGCAGTCATGTTCTTGTTTTTTGTACATTGGTCCTGTACACCATGCAACCACTATCTTATTTTTTGTACATTGGTCGTTTACACATATGCAACCATTTCAATAATATTATGAACTTCTGCAGTCAATATTAGAAAGTTGCAGTCATGTTCTTGCTTTTTGTACATTGGTCCTTTACACCATGCAACCACTGTCTTATTTTTTGTACATTGGTCGTTTACACATATGCAACCATTTCAACAAAATTATGAACATCTGCAGTCAATATTAGAAAGTTGCAGTCATGTTCTTGTTTTTTGTACATTGGTCCTGTACACCATGATCCACTTACCTTTACAGTCAAGTTCAGAAAGTTGCAACCACTGTCTTATTTTTTGTACATTGGTCCTTTACACATATGCAACTATTTCAACAAAATTATGAACTTCTGCAGTCAATATTAGAAAGTTGCAGTCATGTTCTTGTTTTTTGTACATTGGTCCTTTACACCATGATCCACTTAAGTTGCAACCACTGTCTTATTTTTTGTACATTGGTCCTTAACACATATGCAACCATTTCAACAAAATTATGAACTTCTGCAGTCAATATTAGAAAGTTGCAGTCATCTTCTTGTTTTTTGTGCATTGGTCGTTTACACCACAATCCACTTACTTTTTGGCATGTTTGACACTTTAGACAGATTTTTTTACCAATTGCAACCATTTCAACAAAATTCTGACCTCTTGAAAGTTGCAGTAATGTTCTTGTTTTTTTTACATTGATCAGTTACACCACTTTCCACTTACTTTTTGTCAGGTGCAACCATTTCAACAAATTCTGACCTCCTGCAGTCAATCATTAGAAAGTTGCAGTCGTGTTGTTGTTTTTTGTACATTGGTCCTTTACACCATGATCCACTTACTGTTTGGCATGTTTGACACCAAAGACAGATTTTTAGACCAATTGCAACCATTTCAACAAAATTCTGACCTCCTGCAGTCAATATTAGAAAGTTGCAACCATTTTCTTGTTTTTTGTACATTGGTCGTTTACACCATGTTCCGCCTACTTTTTGGCATGTTTGACACCATATTCAGATGTTTTATGTCAGGTGCAACCATTTCAACAAATTCTGACCTCCTGCAGTAAATTATTAGAAAGTTGCAGTCATGTTGTTTTTTGTACATTGTACATTTGCCCTTTTACACCTACTTTTTGGCATATTTGACACCAAAGACAGATTACTCAACCAACTGCAACCATTTCAACAAAATTCTGACCTTCTGCAGTCAATAGTAGAAAGTTGCAGTCATATTCTTGTTTTTTGTACATTGGTCATTTACACCATGTTCCGCCTACTTTTTGGCATGTTTGGCAACATACTTAGATGTTTTATGTCAGGTGCAACCATTTCAACAAAATTGACCTCCTGCAGTAAATTATTAGAAAGTTGCAGTCATGTTGTTGTTTTTTGTACATTGGCCCTTTACACCATGTTCCACCTACTTTTTTTGCATGTTTAACACCATATTCAGATGTTTTATGTCAGGTGCAACCATTTCAACAAAATTCTGACCTCCTGCAGTAAATTATTAGAATGTTCAGTCATGTTCTTGTGTTTTGTACATTGGCCCTTTACACCATGTAACACCTACTTTTTGGCATATTTGACACCAAAGACAGATTTTTCAACAACTGCAACCATTTCAACAAAATTCTGACCTTCTGCAGTCAATAGTAGAAAGTTGCAGTCATCTTCTTGTTTTTTGTGCATTGGTCGTTTACACCACAATCCACTTACTTTTTGGCATGTTTGACACCATAGACCATAAAATTTTTTGCGGAAAAACACTCCCCTCACACTCTCGGCTAGATGCATGGCTCCCTAGGTAACCTGGTTACCGGTACAGGGAGTCAAACATTAGGCTGGTTGAGGGTGAGAAAATTTCACCAAGAAAGTGTACCCAGTGTATTGACTCTGGTGTTAACCATATGACCGCACAAAACCAGGAGATGCCAGGCATTTTGTTACACAAAACTGGCATCTATCCACAACTCACCACGCATATCTCACTAATATGTGTGACCAAGTCAAGATAAAAAGGCCCCCCCCCCCTTTTGCGGGGACATGGGGAGCCTCTAAACCTTGCAACCATAGGTATCTTTTTGCTGAAAAATACCTACTTGCCTAGGCCTAGTACTCAATAGTGCAAATAGGCCTACCCCTCAACGACCCACAAGGATCGCCATAGGGGCCCCTCGCTGTATTTATTTTTTATAAAAATGAAAAATAAGTACCCACAAATTTAATTTTGTACCCTACATGCTTCTGATGAGTCAATTGACGAAACCGAAATCACATGTTGCTATTCTAGCATGTTCATTGAAAAAAAGTTTTCATGACATCAATAGATTGTTTGTTTACACCAAAGTGACACTAGACTGTTGATCTACCTTTAAGTCACTCTTAGAGGGGGCAGTGGGTAGATCTCACCCACACCCCAGTTTGGTAAAGTCACACTAAAATAAACAAACACAGGTGAATAAATATTTTGAATAAAATTCAACATTATTTATAAATAGATCTCCCACCACAGAGACCTATGCAAGTCTACAGCCAGATGGTCTCCCATCCAGGCAGTGGCCTTGACCCAGCACCTAGACCTATCAGAGGCCTAGTTCTGGGACACACCTTAGCAACATTGTAAACACTGACCTGGATTGGCTCTGGGTTGGTCACATGGCACCTTGTGAGTTGTGGAGGTAAATCTACCTCTGGTTTTGTGTCATATTCGGTCAAGCAAGGGTCCAACCCACTCCTTCGTCCTCTAGTCCTCCTGGACTAGTCAAACATAATTTTCTTGTTGTTTGTACATTGGTCGTTTACACCATGTTCCACCTACTTTTGGGCATGTTTGACACCATATTCGGATGTTTAATGTCAGGTGCAACCATTACAACAAATTCTGACCTCCTGCAGTAAATTATTAGAAAGTTGCAGTCATGTTGTTGTCTTTTGTACATTGGCCCTTTACACCATGTTACACCTACTTTTTGGCATATTTGACATCAAAGACAGATTTTTCAACCAACTGCAACCATTTCAACAAAATTCTGACCTCCTGCAGTCAATATTAGAAAGTTGCAACCATTTTCTTGTTTTTTGTACATTGGTCATTTACACCATGTTCCGCCTACTTTTTGGCATGTTTGGCAACATACTTAGATGTTTTATGTCAGGTGCAACCATTTCAACAAAGTTGACCTCCTGCAGTAAATTATTAGAAAGTTGCAGTCATGTTGTTGTTTTTTGTACATTGGCCCTTTACACCATGATCCACTTACTTTTTGGCATATTTGACACCATTGGCAGATTTTTCAACCAATTGCAACCATTTCAACAAAATTCTGACCTCCTGCAGTCAATATTAGAAAGTTGCAGTCATATTCTTGATTTTTGTACATTGGTCATTTACACCATGTTCCGCCTACTAATTGGCATGTTTGGCAACATACTTAGATGTTTTATGTCAGGTGCAACCATTTCAACAAATTCAGACCTCCTGCAGTAAATTATTAGAAAGTTGCAGTTGCAGTTTTTTGTACATTGGCCCTTTACACCATGATGCACTGGCATGTTTGACACCATATGCAGATTTTCCAACCAATTGCAACCATTTCAACAAAATTCTGACCTCCTGCAGTCAATATTAGAAAGTTGCAACCATTTTCTTGTTGTTTGTACATTGGTCGTTTACACCATGTTCCACCTAATTTTGGGCATGTTTGACACCATATTCGGATGTTTAATGTCAGGTGCAACCATTTCAACAAATTCTGACCTCCTGCAGTAAATTATTAGAAAGTTGCAGTCGTGTTGTTTTTTGTACATTGGCCCTTTACACCATGTTACACCTACTTTTTGGCATATTTGACACCAAAGACAGATTTTTCAACCAACTGCAACCATTTCAACAAAATTCTGACCTCCTGCAGTCAATATTAGAAAGTTGCAACCATTTTCTTGTTTTTTGTACATTGGTCATTTACACCATGTTCCGCCTACTTTTTGGCATGTTTGGCAACATACTTAGATGTTTTATGTCAGGTGCAACCATTTCAACAAAATTGACCTCCTGCAGTAAATTATTAGAAAGTTGCAGTCATGTTGTTGTTTTTTGTACATTGGCCCTTTACACCATGTTCCACCTACTTTTTTTGCATGTTTAACACCATATTCAGATGTTTTATGTCAGGTGCAACCATTTCAACAAAATTCTGACCTCCTGCAGTAAATTATTAGAATGTTCAGTCATGTTCTTGTGTTTTGTACATTGGCCCTTTACACCATGTAACACCTAATTTTTGGCATATTTGACACCAAAGACAGATTTTTCAACAACTGCAACCATTTCAACAAAATTCTGACCTTCTGCAGTCAATAGTAGAAAGTTGCAGTCATCTTCTTGTTTTTTGTGCATTGGTCGTTTACACCACAATCCACTTACTTTTTGGCATGTTTGACACCATAGACGGATTTTTTAACCAATTGCAACCATTTCAACAAAATTCTTACCTCTTTAAAGTTGCAGTAATGTTCTTGTTTTTTTTACATTGGTCAGTTACACCACTTTCCACTTACTATTTGTCACGTGCAACCATTTCAACAAATTCTGACCTCCTGCAGTAAATTATTAGAAAGTTGCAGTCATGTTGTTGTTTTTTGTACATTGGTCCTTTACACCATGATCCACTTACTGTTTGGCATGTTTGGCACCATAGGCAGATTTTTAGACCAATTGCAACCATTTCAACAAAATTCTGACCTCCTGCAGTCAATATTAGAAAGTTGCAACCATTTTCTTGTTTTTTGTACATTGGTCATTTACACCATGTTCCGCCTACTTTTTGGCATGTTTGACACCATATTCAGATGTTTTATGTCAGGTGCAACCATTTCAACAAATTCTGACCTCCTGCAGTAAATTATTAGAAAGTTGCAGTCATGTTGTTTTTTGTACATTGTACATTGGCCCTTTTACACCTACTTTTTGGCATATTTGACACCAAGGACAGATTTTTCAACCAACTGCAACCATTTCAACAAAATTCTGACCTTCTGCAGTCAATAGTAGAAAGTTGCAGTCATATTCTTGTTTTTTGTACATTGGTCATTTACACCATGTTCCGCCTACTTTTTGGCATGTTTGACACCATATTCAGATGTTTTATGTCAGGTGCAACCATTTCAACAAATTCTGACCTCCTGCAGTAAATTATTAGAAAGTTGCAGTCGTGTTGTTTTTTGTACATTGTACACTGGCCCTTTTACACCTACTTTTTGGCATATTTGACACCAAAGACAGATTTTTCAACCAACTGCAACCATTTCAACAAAATTCTGACCTTCTGCAGTCAATAGTAGAAAGTTGCAGTCATATTCTTGTTTTTTGTACATTGGTCATTTACACCATGTTCCGCCTACTTTTTGGCATGTTTGGCAACATACTTAGATGTTTTATGTCAGGTGCAACCATTTCAACAAGTTCTGACCTCCTGCAGTAAATTATTAGAAAGTTGCAGTCATGTTGTTGTCTTTTGTACATTGGCCCTTTACACCATGTTACACCTACTTTTTGGCATATTTGACACCAAAGACAGATTTTTCAACCAACTGCAACCATTTCAACAAAATTCTGACCTCCTGCAGTCAATATTAGAAAGTTGCAACCATTTTCTTGTTTTTTGTACATTGGTCATTTACACCATGTTCCGCCTACTTTTTGGCATGTTTGGCAACATACTTAGATGTTTTATGTCAGGTGCAACCATTTCAACAAAATTGACCTCCTGCAGTAAATTATTAGAAAGTTGCAGTCATGTTGTTGTTTTTTGTACATTGGCCCTTTACACCATGATCCACTTACTTTTTGGCATATTTGACACCATTGGCAGATTTTTCAACCAATTGCAACCATTTCAACAAAATTCTGACCTCCTGCAGTCAATATTAGAAAGTTGCAGTCATATTCTTGATTTTTGTACATTGGTCATTTACACCATGTTCCGCCTACTTGTTGGCATGTTTGGCCCTTTACACCATGTTCCACCTACCTAATTGCAACTTTTAAGAGGTCAGAATTTTGTTGAAATGGGTGCAATTGGTTAAAAAAATCCGTCTATGCTGTCAAACATGCCAAAAAGTAAGTGGATTGTGGTGTAAACGACCAATGTACAAAAAACAAGAACTTGACTGCAACTTTCTAGTATTGACTGCAGGAGGTCAGAATTTTGTTGAAATGGTTGCATATGGTCTGAAAAATCGGTTTCCAGTGTCAAACTGGCCAAAAAGTAAGTCGATCATAGTGTAAAGGACCAATGTACAAAAAGCAAGAACGTGACTGTGTGCAATACGCGATTCTGGTCTCTAAATGGAAGTGTTTTAATCGTTATTTGATAGTCTGTGGTTTCAATGCTACAAGAATAGTACCTCATGTGTGCCATGTGTTCAATTCCTCCCTCCGCTGGGGTATCTTCTTTTCTTCTGATTGCAGGGTTGTCTTGAAGCCAATTATAGTTCCTTTTAATTACTTGAATATAGTTAATTTGGAAAAGCTTATTAATACTTATGCTAATTCTTGATCTCGTAAGGCTTATAGATGATTGTGCTCCTTATGGGGTAACTAGCATTATCTTACTCTTTCTTGTAAGAACATTCGGTTCTTGATTTTACTCTAATGAGAGCCAACTAATCATGAGCTATTGCACAGTCACCCACAATTAGTACTCAGCTTGGCAGTGAAAATAATGAGGTTGAGAGGAGAATGTGAGAACCCTTTGCTTTATTCTCTTTTAATTACATTACTGATTTGGATCAACTCCAGGACACTGTTGGTCCCATTGCAACTGCCACTGGACAGACTGTAGTCCTAAGGCCAGACATGTGGCCTATACAAGAAACGGCCCCTCTGTAGGCTATACTGCTATCATGATAGCGACAGTGCACCTAATACCTAAACTTACATGTATACATACAATCCCTTTCTCTATCTCTCTGAAGTTCCTAACATATACATATATACATATATATATATATACACCACAGAGCTATTCTCATGTTCTAAAATACACCCACCTTAATCACACCAACTTCTAGTGCTATTCGAACACCTGCCTGGAAGCAATTATGGCTGGCCAGGGGACGGGCGTCGGGGATCTGCACATCTTCAGGTCGAGCTGGGCCGTGAAGATAATTTCCCAAACATAATAGATATGTCTGGAGACGTGCCCCCGGTGCGGAGAGAGAGATCATGGCCGCCGGCCGTTCGTCCTGCGTTCCTTCCGCCTTCCTCTCTCTCTCTGTCTGGTTTTCTCCCCCACATTGCCCGACACCGATCATCAGCTCATTATCTCATTCCGGCGCATGACCAATATGCCTCTTTACTTAGTTATTACTGCCATTGGTCTAAAGTTACTCACACCACCAGGTGGCAGCCACACCCGTTGTTAACTTTTGTTTGCTTAATTCTCTATGGTCTAAAGTTACTCACACCACCAGCTGCATCCCATTATGCCAAGCAGCCCAGCATTAACATCTCCGTAGCAATGGCTGCCGACCTATCACCTCTAGGCCAAAGGTGATGCTCATTATTATTCCCGTAACCAAGATGGCTGCCACACTTGTTTAACATACTTGTTAACTTTGTTCACTTAATTCTCTATTGTTATGTCTTGCGTCAATGTTTTAACGTCAATAATATTGATTCTTTACCCTCTACTCAAACATGCCTACCGCAACACTTTAGAGACCAACATGTGTTATTTTCACTCCTATTATTTAACGCTCTGTGCCTCCCTCTACTCTATAGTCTATTCTAATGGCAATCACATGCTATTGTATAATGCATACGGATGTCCCTTCCATATTCCTCTCCATACTTTATAGTCTGTGCTTTCTCATGCCACGACATAACCTAATTAGATACAAATGTACATGTACACATAGTACACTCGACGGCGGATACCTTTTGAAGTATTCTCTGGCCATGGGATACCTCTTCTTGTGTTCTAATTAAACTCTTGCGCCCTGGATACATTATTCCCATGCTTGCTATCTTTGTTGCTAATCATAAGGTTTATCTCATACATCTAGATCATAACTGTGTATTCCTTCAGTGTAATATACATTGTACCATTGCATTCTGTTATTCTATGCCCGGGTTCTCCACCAGTGTGCAATACGCGATTCTGGTCTCTAAATGGAAGTGTTTTAATCGTTATTTGATAGTCTGTGGTTTCAATGCTACAAGAATAGTACCTCATGTGTGCCATGTGTTCAATTCCTCCCTCCGCTGGGGTATCTTCTTTTCTTCTGATTGCAGGGTTGTCTTGAAGCCAATTATAGTTCCTTTTAATTACTTGAATATAGTTAATTTGGAAAAGCTTATTAATACTTATGCTAATTCTTGATCTCGTAAGGCTTATAGATGATTGTGCTCCTTATGGGGTAACTAGCATTATCTTACTCTTTCTTGTAAGAACATTCGGTTCTTGATTTTACTCTAATGAGAGCCAACTAATCATGAGCTATTGCACAGTCACCCACAATTAGTACTCAGCTTGGCAGTGAAAATAATGAGGTTGAGAGGAGAATGTGAGAACCCTTTGCTTTATTCTCTTTTAATTACATTACTGATTTGGATCAACTCCAGGACACTGTTGGTCCCATTGCAACTGCCACTGGACAGACTGTAGTCCTAAGGCCAGACATGTGGCCTATACAAGAAACGGCCCCTCTGTAGGCTATACTGCTATCATGATAGCGACAGTGCACCTAATACCTAAACTTACATGTATACATACAATCCCTTTCTCTATCTCTCTGAAGTTCCTAACATATACATATATACATATATATATATATACACCACAGAGCTATTCTCATGTTCTAAAATACACCCACCTTAATCACACCAACTTCTAGTGCTATTCGAACACCTGCCTGGAAGCAATTATGGCTGGCCAGGGGACGGGCGTCGGGGATCTGCACATCTTCAGGTCGAGCTGGGCCGTGAAGATAATTTCCCAAACATAATAGATATGTCTGGAGACGTGCCCCCGGTGCGGAGAGAGAGATCATGGCCGCCGGCCGTTCGTCCTGCGTTCCTTCCGCCTTCCTCTCTCTCTCTGTCTGGTTTTCTCCCCCACATTGCCCGACACCGATCATCAGCTCATTATCTCATTCCGGCGCATGACCAATATGCCTCTTTACTTAGTTATTACTGCCATTGGTCTAAAGTTACTCACACCACCAGGTGGCAGCCACACCCGTTGTTAACTTTTGTTTGCTTAATTCTCTATGGTCTAAAGTTACTCACACCACCAGCTGCATCCCATTATGCCAAGCAGCCCAGCATTAACATCTCCGTAGCAATGGCTGCCGACCTATCACCTCTAGGCCAAAGGTGATGCTCATTATTATTCCCGTAACCAAGATGGCTGCCACACTTGTTTAACATACTTGTTAACTTTGTTCACTTAATTCTCTATTGTTATGTCTTGCGTCAATGTTTTAACGTCAATAATATTGATTCTTTACCCTCTACTCAAACATGCCTACCGCAACACTTTAGAGACCAACATGTGTTATTTTCACTCCTATTATTTAACGCTCTGTGCCTCCCTCTACTCTATAGTCTATTCTAATGGCAATCACATGCTATTGTATAATGCATACGGATGTCCCTTCCATATTCCTCTCCATACTTTATAGTCTGTGCTTTCTCATGCCACGACATAACCTAATTAGATACAAATGTACATGTACACATAGTACACTCGACGGCGGATACCTTTTGAAGTATTCTCTGGCCATGGGATACCTCTTCTTGTGTTCTAATTAAACTCTTGCGCCCTGGATACATTATTCCCATGCTTGCTATCTTTGTTGCTAATCATAAGGTTTATCTCATACATCTAGATCATAACTGTGTATTCCTTCAGTGTAATATACATTGTACCATTGCATTCTGTTATTCTATGCCCGGGTTCTCCACCAGTGTGCAATACGCGATTCTGGTCTCTAAATGGAAGTGTTTTAATCGTTATTTGATAGTCTGTGGTTTCAATGCTACAAGAATAGTACCTCATGTGTGCCATGTGTTCAATTCCTCCCTCCGCTGGGGTATCTTCTTTTCTTCTGATTGCAGGGTTGTCTTGAAGCCAATTATAGTTCCTTTTAATTACTTGAATATAGTTAATTTGGAAAAGCTTATTAATACTTATGCTAATTCTTGATCTCGTAAGGCTTATAGATGATTGTGCTCCTTATGGGGTAACTAGCATTATCTTACTCTTTCTTGTAAGAACATTCGGTTCTTGATTTTACTCTAATGAGAGCCAACTAATCATGAGCTATTGCACAGTCACCCACAATTAGTACTCAGCTTGGCAGTGAAAATAATGAGGTTGAGAGGAGAATGTGAGAACCCTTTGCTTTATTCTCTTTTAATTACATTACTGATTTGGATCAACTCCAGGACACTGTTGGTCCCATTGCAACTGCCACTGGACAGACTGTAGTCCTAAGGCCAGACATGTGGCCTATACAAGAAACGGCCCCTCTGTAGGCTATACTGCTATCATGATAGCGACAGTGCACCTAATACCTAAACTTACATGTATACATACAATCCCTTTCTCTATCTCTCTGAAGTTCCTAACATATACATATATACATATATATATATATACACCACAGAGCTATTCTCATGTTCTAAAATACACCCACCTTAATCACACCAACTTCTAGTGCTATTCGAACACCTGCCTGGAAGCAATTATGGCTGGCCAGGGGACGGGCGTCGGGGATCTGCACATCTTCAGGTCGAGCTGGGCCGTGAAGATAATTTCCCAAACATAATAGATATGTCTGGAGACGTGCCCCCGGTGCGGAGAGAGAGATCATGGCCGCCGGCCGTTCGTCCTGCGTTCCTTCCGCCTTCCTCTCTCTCTCTGTCTGGTTTTCTCCCCCACATTGCCCGACACCGATCATCAGCTCATTATCTCATTCCGGCGCATGACCAATATGCCTCTTTACTTAGTTATTACTGCCATTGGTCTAAAGTTACTCACACCACCAGGTGGCAGCCACACCCGTTGTTAACTTTTGTTTGCTTAATTCTCTATGGTCTAAAGTTACTCACACCACCAGCTGCATCCCATTATGCCAAGCAGCCCAGCATTAACATCTCCGTAGCAATGGCTGCCGACCTATCACCTCTAGGCCAAAGGTGATGCTCATTATTATTCCCGTAACCAAGATGGCTGCCACACTTGTTTAACATACTTGTTAACTTTGTTCACTTAATTCTCTATTGTTATGTCTTGCGTCAATGTTTTAACGTCAATAATATTGATTCTTTACCCTCTACTCAAACATGCCTACCGCAACACTTTAGAGACCAACATGTGTTATTTTCACTCCTATTATTTAACGCTCTGTGCCTCCCTCTACTCTATAGTCTATTCTAATGGCAATCACATGCTATTGTATAATGCATACGGATGTCCCTTCCATATTCCTCTCCATACTTTATAGTCTGTGCTTTCTCATGCCACGACATAACCTAATTAGATACAAATGTACATGTACACATAGTACAACTGCAACTTTCTGAATTTGACTGCAGAAGTACATAATTTCTTGAGATAGTTGCACATGGCATGAATATTTGGATATAGTGTCAAACAGGCCAAAAAGTGAGTGGATCATGGTGTAACTGACCAATGTACAAAAAACAAGAACATGACTGCAACTTTCTGAAATTGACTGCAGAAGTACATATTTTCTTGAAATAGTTGCACATGGCATGAATCTTTTGGATATAGTGTCAAACTGGCCAAAAAGTAAGTGGATCATGGTGTAAAGGACCAATGTACAAAAAAAAAGAACTTGACTGCAACTTTCTAGTATTGACTGCAGGAGGTCAGAATTTTGTTGAAATGGTTGCATATGGTCTGAAAAATCGGTTTACAGTGTCAAACTGGCCAAAAAGTAAGTGGATCGTGGTGTAACTGACCAATGTACAAAAAACAAGAACATGACTGCAACTTTCAAGAGGTCAGAATTTTGTTGAAATGGGTGCAATTGGTTAAAAAAATCCGTCTATGGTGTCAAACATGCCAAAAAGTAAGTGGATCATGGTGTAAAGGACCAATGTACAAAAAACAAGAACTTGACTGCAACTTTCTAGTATTGACTGCAGGAGGTCAGAATTTTGTTGAAATGGTTGCATATGGTCTGAAAAATCGGTTTACAGTGTCAAACTGGCCAAAAAGTAAGTGGATCATGGTGTAAAGGACCAATGTACAAAAAACAAGAACATGACTGCAACTTTCAAGAGGTTAGATTTTTGTTGAAATGGGTGCAATTGGTTAAAAAAATCCGTCTATGGTGTCAAACATGCCAAAAAGTAAGTGGATTGTGGTGTAAACGACCAATGTACAAAAAACAAGAACTTGACTGCAACTTTCTAGTATTGACTGCAGGAGGTCAGAATTTTGTTGAAATGGTTGCATATGGTCTGAAAAATCGGTTTACAGTGTCAAACTGGCCAAAAAGTAAGTGGATCATGGTGTAAAGGACCAATGTACAAAAAACAAGAACATGACTGCAACTTTCTGAACTTGACTGCAAAAGTACATAATTTCTTGAAATAGTTGCACATGGCCTGAAACTTTTGGATATAGTGTCAAGCAGGCCAAAAAGTGAGTGGATCATGGTGTAACTGACCAATGTACAAAAAACAAGAACTTGACTGCAACTTTCTAATTTTGACTGCAGGAGGTCAGAATTTTGTTGAAATGGTTGCATATGGTCTGAAAGATCGGTTTTTAGTGTCTAACTGGCCAAAAAGTAAGTGGATCATGGTGTAAAGGACCAATGTACAAAAAACAAGAACATGACTGCAACTTTCAAGAGGTCAGAATTTTGTTGAAATAGGTGCAATTGGTTAAAAAAATCCGTCTATGGTGTCAAACATGCCAAAAAGTAAGTGGATCATGGTGTAAAGGACCAATGTACAAAAAAAAAGAACTTGACTGCAACTTTCTAGTATTGACTGCAGGAGGTCAGAATTTTGTTGAAATGGTTGCATATGGTCTGAAAAATCGGTTTACAGTGTCAAACTGGCCAAAAAGTAAGTGGATCATGGTGTAAAGGACCAATGTACAAAAAACAAGAACATGACTGCAACTTTCAAGAGGTCAGATTTTTGTTGAAATGGGTGCAATTGGTTAAAAAAAATCCGTCTATGGTGTCAAACATGCCAAAAAGTAAGTGGATTGTGGTGTAAACGACCAATGTACAAAAAACAAGAACTTGACTGCAACTTTCTAGTATTGACTGCAGGAGGTCAGAATTTTGTTGAAATGGTTGCATATGGTCTGAAAAATCGGTTTACAGTGTCAAACTGGCCAAAAAGTAAGTGGATCATGGTGTAAAGGACCAATGTACAAAAAACAAGAACATGACTGCAACTTTCTGAACTTGACTGCAGAAGTACATAATTTCTTGAAATAGTTGCACATGGCCTGAAACTTTTGGATATAGTGTCAAGCAGGCCAAAAAGTGAGTGGATCATGGTGTAACTGACCAATGTACAAAAAACAAGAACTTGACTGCAACTTTCTAATTTTGACTGCAGGAGGTCAGAATTTTGTTGAAATGGTTGCATATGGTCTGAAAAATCGGTTTTTAGTGTCTAACTGGCCAAAAAGTAAGTGGATCATGGTGTAAAGGACCAATGTACAAAAAACAAGAACATGACTGCAACTTTCAAGAGGTCAGATTTTTGTTGAAATGGGTGCAATTGGTTAAAAAAATCCGTCTATGGTGTCAAACATGCCAAAAAGTAAGTGGATCATGGTGTAAAGGACCAATGTACAAAAAAAAAGGACTTGACTGCAACTTTCTAGTATTGACTGCAGGAGGTCAGAATTTTGTTGAAATGGTTGCATATGGTCTGAAAAATCGGTTTACAGAGTCAAACTGGCGAAAAAGTAAGTGGATCATGGTGTAAAGGACCAATGTACAAAAAACAAGAACATGACTGCAACTTTCAAGAGGTCAGATTTTTGTTGAAATGGGTGCAATTGGTTAAAAAAATCCGTCTATGGTGTCAAACATGCCAAAAAGTAAGTGGATTGTGGTGTAAACGACCAATGTACAAAAAACAAGAACTTGACTGCAACTTTCTAGAATTGACTGCAGGAGGTCAGAATTTTGTTGAAATGGTTGCATATGGTCTGAAAAATCGGTTTACAGTGTCAAACTGGCCAAAAAGTAAGTGGATCATGGTGTAAAGGACCAATGTACAAAAAACAAGAACATGACTGCAACTTTCTGAACTTGACTGCAGAAGTACATAATTTCTTGAAATAGTTGCACATGGCCTGAAACTTTTGGATATAGTGTCAAGCAGGCCAAAAAGTGAGTGGATCATGGTGTAACTGACCAATGTACAAAAAACAAGAACTTGACTGCAACTTTCTAATTTTGACTGCAGGAGGTCAGAATTTTGTTGAAATGGTTGCATATGGTCTGAAAGATCGGTTTTTAGTGTCTAACTGGCCAAAAAGTAAGTGGATCATGGTGTAAAGGACCAATGTACAAAAAACAAGAACATGACTGCAACTTTCAAGAGGTCAGAATTTTGTTGAAATAGGTGCAATTGGTTAAAAAAATCCGTCTATGGTGTCAAACATGCCAAAAAGTAAGTGGATCATGGTGTAAAGGACCAATGTACAAAAAAAAAGAACTTGACTGCAACTTTCTAGTATTGACTGCAGGAGGTCAGAATTTTGTTGAAATGGTTGCATATGGTCTGAAAAATCGGTTTACAGTGTCAAACTGGCCAAAAAGTAAGTGGATCATGGTGTAAAGGACCAATGTACAAAAAACAAGAACATGACTGCAACTTTCAAGAGGTCAGATTTTTGTTGAAATGGGTGCAATTGGTTAAAAAAATCCGTCTATGGTGTCAAACATGCCAAAAAGGAAGTGGATTGTGGTGTAAACGACCAATGTACAAAAAACAAGAACTTGACTGCAACTTTCTAGTATTGACTGCAGGAGGTCAGAATTTTGTTGAAATGGTTGCATATGGTCTGAAAAATCGGTTTACAGCGTCAAACTGGCCAAAAAGTAAGTGGATCATGGTGTAAAGGACCAATGTACAAAAAACAAGAACATGACTGCAACTTTCTGAACTTGACTGCAGAAGTACATAATTTCTTGAAATAGTTGCACATGGCCTGAAACTTTTGGATATAGTGTCAAGCAGGCCAAAAAGTGAGTGGATCATGGTGTAACTGACCAATGTACAAAAAACAAGAACTTGACTGCAACTTTCTAATTTTGACTGCAGGAGGTCAGAATTTTGTTGAAATGGTTGCATATGGTCTGAAAAATCGGTTTTTAGTGTCTAACTGGCCAAAAAGTAAGTGGATCATGGTGTAAAGGACCAATGTACAAAAAACAAGAACATGACTGCAACTTTCAAGAGGTCAGAATTTTGTTGAAATGGGTGCAATTGGTTAAAAAAATCCGTCTATGGTGTCAAACATGCCAAAAAGTAAGTGGATCATGGTGTAAAGGACCAATGTACAAAAAAAAAGGACTTGACTGCAACTTTCTTGTATTGACTGCAGGAGGTCAGAATTTTGTTGAAATGGTTGCATATGGTCTGAAAAATCGGTTTACAGAGTCAAACTGGCCAAAAAGTAAGTGGATCATGGTGTAAAGGACCAATGTACAAAAAACAAGAACATGACTGCAACTTTCAAGAGGTTAGATTTTTGTTGAAATGGGTGCAATTGGTTAAAAAAATCCGTCTATGGTGTCAAACATGCCAAAAAGTAAGTGGATCATGGTGTAAAGGACCAATGTACAAAAAAAAAGGACTTGACTGCAACTTTCTTGTATTGACTGCAGGAGGTCAGAATTTTGTTGAAATGGTTGCATATGGTCTGAAAAATCGGTTTACAGAGTCAAACTGGCCAAAAAGTAAGTGGATCATGGTGTAAAGGACCAATGTACAAAAAACAAGAACATGACTGCAACTTTCAAGAGGTTAGATTTTTGTTGAAATGGGTGCAATTGGTTAAAAAAATCCGTCTATGGTGTCAAACATGCCAAAAAGTAAGTGGATTGTGGTGTAAACGACCAATGTACAAAAAACAAGAACTTGACTGCAACTTTCTAGTATTGACTGCAGGAGGTCAGAATTTTGTTGAAATGGTTGCATATGGTCTGAAAAATCGGTTTACAGTGTCAAACTGGCCAAAAAGTAAGTGGATCATGGTGTAAAGGACCAATGTACAAAAAACAAGAACATGACTGCAACTTTCAAGAGGTCAGATTTTTGTTGAATGGGTGCAATTGGTTAAAAAAATCCGTCTATGGTGTCAAACATGCCAAAAAGTAAGTGGATTGTGGTGTAAACGACCAATGTACAAAAAACAAGAACTTGACTGCAACTTTCTAGTATTGACTGCAGGAGGTCAGAATTTTGTTGAAATGGTTGCATATGGTCTGAAAAATCGGTTTACAGTGTCAAACTGGCCAAAAAGTAAGTGGATCATGGTGTAAAGGACCAATGTACAAAAAACAAGAACATGACTGCAACTTTCAAGAGGTCAGATTTTTGTTGAAATGGGTGCAATTGGTTAAAAAAATCCGTCTATGGTGTCAAACATGCCAAAAAGTAAGTGGATTGTGGTGTAAACGACCAATGTACAAAAAACAAGAACTTGACTGCAACTTTCTAGTATTGACTGCAGGAGGTCAGAATTTTGTTGAAATGGTTGCATATGGTCTGAAAAATCGGTTTACAGTGTCAAACTGGCCAAAAAGTAAGTGGATCATGGTGTAAAGGACCAATGTACAAAAAACAAGAACATGACCTCAACTTTCTGAACTTGACTGCACAAGTACATAATTTCTTGAAATAGTTGCACATGGCCTGTAACTGTTGGATATAGTGTCAAACAGGCCAAAGAGTGAGTGGATCATGGTGTAACTGACCAATGTACAAAAAACAAGAACATGACTGCAACTTTCTAATATTGACTGCAGGAGGTCAGAATTTTGTTAGAGTGCTTGCATCTGACATCAAACATGTGTCTATGGTGGCAAACATGCCAAAAAGTAGGTGGATCATGGTGTAAACGACCAATGTACAAAAAAACAAGAACATGACTGCAACTTTCTAACATTGACTGCAGAAGTTCATCATTTTGTTGAAATGATTGCATATATGTAAACGACCAATGTACAAAAAATGAGACAGTCGTTTCATTTTTCTTAGCTTGACTGCAAAGGAAAGTGGATCATGGTGTAAAGGACCGATGTACAAAAAATAAGACAGTGGTTGCAACTTTTTGAACTTGACTGCAAAGGTATGTTGATCATAGTGTAAAGGACCAATGTACAAAAAACAAGGACATTCTAATATTGACTGCAGAAGTTCATAATTTTGTTGAAATGGTTGCATATGTGTAAACGACCAATGTACAAAAGATAAGACAGTGGTTGCATGATGTGAAGGACCAATGTACAAAAAACAAGAACATGACTGCAACTTTCTAATATTGACTGCAGAAGTTCATAATTCTGTTGAAATGGTTGCATATGTACAATGTACAAAAAATAAGACTGGTTACAACTTTCTGAACTTGACTGCAAAGGTATGTTGATCATGGTGTAAAGGACCAATGTACAAAAAACAAGGACATGACATCAGAAGTTTATAATTTTGTTGAAATGGTTGCATATGTGTAAACGACCAATGTACAAAAGATAAGAACATCACTGCAACTTTCTAATATTGACTGCAGAAGTTATCCTGTTGAAATGGTTGCATATGTACAATGTACAAAAAATAAGACAGTGGTTGCAACTTTCTGAACTTGACTGCAAAGGTATCTTGATCATGGTGTAAAGGACCAATGTACAAAAAACAAGAACATGACTGCAACTTTCTAATATTGACTGCAGAAGTTCATGATTTTGTTGAAATGGTTGCATACGTGTAAACCACCAATGTACAAAAAATAAGACAGTGGTTGCATTGTGTCAAGGACCAATGTACAAAAAACAAGAACATGACTGCAACTTTCTAATATTGACTGCAGAAGTTCATAATTTTGTTGAAATGGTTGCATATGTACAATGTACAAAAAAACAAGGACATGACTGCAACATTCTAATATTGACTGCAGAAGTTCATAATTTTGTTGAAATGGTTGCATATGTGCAAAATACCAATGTACAAAAGATAAGACAGTGGTTGCATGGTGTAAATCCCCATAGTGCAAAAAACAAAAACATGACTGCAGCATTCTAATATTGACTGCAGAAGTTCATAATTTTGTTGAAATGGTTGCATATGTGTAAAGGACCAATGTACAAAAGATAAGACAGTGGTTGCATGGTGTAAAGGACCAATGTACAAAAAACAAGAACATACCTGCAACTTTCTAATATTGACTGCAGAAGTTCATAATTTTGTTGAAATGGTTGCATACGTGTAAACGACCAATGTACAAAAAATAAGACAGTGGTTGCATGGTGTAAAGGACCAATTTACAAAAAGAAGAACATGACTCCAACATTCTAATATTGACTGCAGAAGTTCATAATTTTGTTGAAATGGTTGCATATGTGTAAACGACCAATGTACAAAAGATAAGAACATGGCTGCAACTTTCTAATATTGACTGCAGAAGTTCATAATTCTGTTGAAATGGTTGCATATGCACAATGTACAAAAAATAAGACAGTGGTTGCAACTTTCTGAACTTGACTGCAAAGGTAAGTGGATCATGGTGTAAATCCCCATAGTGCAAAAAACAAAAACATGACTGCAGCATTCTAATATTGACTGCAGAAGTTCATAATTTTATTGAAATGGTTGCATATGTGTAAAGGACCAATGTACAAAAGATAAGACAGTGGTTGCATGGTGTAAAGGACCAATGTACAAAAAACAAGAACATGCCTGGAGCTTTCTAATATTGACTGCAGAAGTTCATAATTTTGTTGAAATGGTTGCATACGTGTAAACGACCAATGTACAAAAAATAAGACAGTGGTTGCATGGTGTAAAGGACCAATTTACAAAAAGAAGAACATGACTCCAACATTCTAATATTGACTGCAGAAGTTCATAATTTTGTTGAAATGGTTGCATATGTGTAAACGACCAATGTACAAAAGATAAGAACATCGCTGCAACTTTCTAATATTGACTGCAGAAGTTCATAATTCTGTTGAAATGGTTGCATATGCACAATGTACAAAAAATAAGACAGTGGTTGCAACTTTCTAATATTGACTGCAGAAGTTCATAATTTTGTTGAAATGGTTGCATATGTGTAAACGACCAATGTACAAAAGATAAGAACATCGCTGCAACTTTCTAATATTGACTGCAGAAGTTCATAGTTCTGTTGAAATGGTTGCATATGTACAATGTACAAAAAATAAGACAGTGGTTGCAACTTTCTGAACTTGACTGCAAAGGTAAGTGGATCATGGTGTAAATCCCCATAGTGCAAAAAACAAAAACATGACTGCAGCATTCTAATATTGACTGCAGAAGTTCATAATTTTATTGAAATGGTTGCATATGTGTAAAGGACCAATGTACAAAAGATAAGACAGTGGTTGCATGGTGTAAAGGACCAATGTACAAAAAACAAGAACATGACTGCAGCTTTCTAATATTGACTGCAGAAGTTCATAATTTTGTTGAAATGGTTGCATACGTGTAAACGACCAATGTACAAAAAATAAGACAGTGGTTGCATGGTGTAAAGGACCAATTTACAAAAAGAAGAACATGACTCCAACATTCTAATATTGACTGCAGAAGTTCATAATTTTGTTGAAATGGTTGCATATGTGTAAACGACCAATGTACAAAAGATAAGAACATCGCTGCAACTTTCTAATATTGACTGCAGAAGTTCATAATTCTGTTGAAATGGTTGCATATGTACAATGTACAAAAAATAAGACAGTGGTTGCAACTTTCTAATATTGACTGCAGAAGTTCATAATTTTGTTGAAATGGTTGCATATGTGTAAACGACCAATGTACAAAAGATAAGAACATCGCTGCAACTTTCTAATATTGACTGCAGAAGTTCATAGTTCTGTTGAAATGGTTGCATATGTACAATGTACAAAAAATAAGACAGTGGTTGCAACTTTCTGAACTTGACTGCAAAGGTAAGTGGATCATGGTGTAAATCCCCATAGTGCAAAAAACAAAAACATGACTGCAGCATTCTAATATTGACTGCAGAAGTTCATAATTTTATTGAAATGGTTGCATATGTGTAAAGGACCAATGTACAAAAGATAAGACAGTGGTTGCATGGTGTAAAGGACCAATTTACAAAAAGAAGAACATGACTCCAACATTCTAATATTGACTGCAGAAGTTCATAATTTTGTTGAAATGGTTGCATATGTGTAAACGACCAATGTACAAAAGATAAGAACATCGCTGCAACTTTCTAATATTGACTGCAGAAGTTCATAATTCTGTTGAAATGGTTGCATATGTACAATGTACAAAAAATAAGACAGTGGTTGCAACTTTCTGAACTTGACTGCAAAGGTAAGTGGATCATGGTGTAAATCCCCATAGTGCAAAAAACAAGAACATGACTGCAGCATTCTAATATTGACTGCAGAAGTTCATAATTTTATTGAAATGGTTGCATATGTGTAAAGGACCAATGTACAAAAGATAAGACAGTGGTTGCATGGTGTAAAGGACCAATGTATAAAAAACAAGAACATGACTGCAACTTTCTAATATTGACTGCAGAAGTTCATAATTTTGTTGAAATGGTTGCATATGTGTAAACGACCAATGTACAAAAAATAAGACAGTGGTTGCATTGTGTAAAGGACCAATGTACAAAAAACAAGAACATGACTGCAACTTTCTAATATTGACTGCAGAAGTTCATAATTTTGTTGAAATGGTTGCTTATGTGTAAAGGACCAATGTACAAAAAATAAGACAGTGGTTGCAACTTTCTGAACTTGACTGCAAAGGTAAGTGGATCATGGTGTAAAGGACCAATGTACAAAAAAACAAGAACATGCCAGCAACTTTCTAATATTAACTGCAGAAGTTCATAATTTTGTTGAAATGGTTGCATATGTGTAAACGACCAATGTACAAAAAAAAAGAACATGACTGCAACTTTCTAAACAGGCCAAAAAGTAAGTGGATAATGGTGTAACTGACCAATGAACAAAAAACAATATTGACTGCAACTTTCTAATATTGACTGCAGAAGTTCATAATTTTCATATGGTTGCATATGTGTAAAGTACCAATATACAAAAGACGAGACAATGGTTGCAACTTTCTGAACTTGACTGAAGGAGATCTATTATCAGGGGTTCAGATATTGTACCATGTACAAATTAGGTGTTTATAGTTAAAATTACTTTACTAGATAAGAAATCACGGGACATAAAGTAGGGAGAGAAATATTAAAGGAAAAGTGGCCATATGACGGCATAGGGGCATTGTTAAAGGGACAGAGGATTCACAAGTAGTCATACAGATAAAGAAATAAAAAGCAAAAAATATAAATAAGAGAAAGAAAAAGTTTATTCACAAAACCAAGTTGATACATAAAAGAAATATTCTTCTCTGGGGAGGAGACAGGCCAGCCCTGGCCAGCTCTCACCACACAGTGGCTACATCTGGTGGGTGAGTAGGGTACTAGTGTCCTGGAAGGATCCTGCCTACTGGTAGGCCATCTGGTGGATACTGTAGGAACTATTGGGCTGTCTGTTGGTGTACTCCAGTGCCTCTATGCATGATACTGTCACCATAGTCGCATAAGTAATTTGATACATAAGCAGGAATTCAATCAATGAAATCACACAAACACATTAAAACACACTTTTTTATATATAAGCAATACTAACACGAAAACGAAATGTCGCATAATTAATTTGATACATAAACAAGAATCCGATCAATAAAATCACAAAAACCATATTCAAACACTTTTGATATATAAGCAATACTGACACGAAAACGAAATGTCACATAAGCAATTTGATACATAAATAAGGATCCGATCGATAAAATCACAAACATATTCAAACACACTTTTGATATATAAGAAATACAAACATGAAAGCAAGATGTAGGGAGTAAAAACCACATGATAAATTTAAATGCTATATAGATATTAATGAAGAAGAGCGAAAAATGGGCCTGTTGAAAGAGAACTTCCAGCAGGGAGAACAGAGATGTACGATGGTTTTCATCGACGTCCATAGCAGAGTGGTTGGGACAGCACGCGGGGTAGGCAAGTAGAACAACACACGGGGGTGAGGTTTGGAACAGCAAAAACTGAAAAGATAAAGTTCACATACTAAGTTACATACAAAAGTTACACACAAAGTATCACAGAGATGGAACAAAGTTTACATACAAATAACACAAACTCTGGACGAATAAGAGTAAGTTTCAGGTAATAAGTTACAGTACTAAACAGTCCACCAATAAGAGAAGAGACAAAGTGGACAAGGTCTTTATGATAATGATTAATGGAGGAGGGCTCACGACAGGACCCAGAGACGGGCAGTGTGACCGGGGCGTTGTTAGGATGATCACTAACATGTGTTTTCTCGGAGCATGTGTTGAATAGCCATAGCTAGATATAGCAAGGCTGATCAGACTAAGAGGCTCACGGCATCTGCGAAGATGCGTTATACCTTGCAGGAGCCTTCCCCTTCACATTAGTCGCTATCGGAATTAATAGCGACAACCCTTCCTTGTACTACAAATGAGTAGTAAAGGGTAATGGGCCGACATTGAATTATCTGGTACACTGGCACTAAACTATACCCCCAGGCCTAACCGTGCTGAGCTGCTCCGGGAGGGAGAGATAGCAGGCCTCTTTGATTAGTGGGGCAGCAGTAGGAGCAGCTCACCCAGGAGGTAGGAGGAGACTGTAGTTAACAGGGAACACATGTGGGAGTGAATGGAGAGGTGAGTAAAGGGGAGTTTTTCCCATGATTACAATACATACAAATACATTCCAGGTTGTATTTAGTAGAGGTTAGGAGTTAGGGATAGCCGCTAGGCAGTAGGGTTCGTAGGAGAAGATTAAGCATGTACTATAGCAAGGTTGACTGCATTATTGTTCTGTGAGTAACATGTGGCTAGGTGGTAAGGGACTAGGTGTCAGAAACATCTGTTGGCATTGCCTCTGACCGAGGATTACCTGATCACTATTTATCATTATGTTCAAGATGTGTGTGTGATGCAGTAGACGCTTCCTGTTAAGTACCGAAATAAAATTTAATTACCCAACTTGTCATTTCTTGACGTTATCTCTCACATAGGCCTATATGTCAGAATAGATTAGGTGCAGATCTCTATTTCTGATGAGAGAATCATAGTTTCCCCATTCGAAAATCTAGAATAAGAGGTCTAGTTAATTAACTTTGGACACTGATATTCTTCACTGGATATGAGGACAGAGCTCCCAAGTGAAACGATTAAAGTAGATATAAGACTAACATTCATCACTGGATATGAGGACAGAGCTCCCAAGTGATGCGATTAAAGTAAATAAATACAAGATAGATTACAACTGATCAAGGATAAAGTAGATACTAGATTTAGACCTATTTATACGGCTAGTGCTGGATTCATTGCATGAAATGTAATTATATCTATTAAGGCTTTATTAAGATGACCAGAATCGCGAACTGCACAATATGTCCCACCTCATGTCCATTCTCTAGAGTAGCTCGAGTTTAGTTACAACAATTAGAAACTAATAAAAACTTTAAAAATTCTTTTTTTCATAACCAGTTGGCATCCCATAGATTCAAAAGGGTCATCACTCATTGAATGACACGATGCTTTAAATGTAATCTTGAATTGTAGCTGCAATAATTTGATACTGATACATGATTGGGGGCAGTGGGGGGGGGGGGGGGGTGAAGGCGGAGGTGAGGAGAGGGAATCAGGGGGAGCAGGGGCAAAATATGTATTCTACACCCTAGATCACCCTGAAACCTAAGTATTACACAACGGAATCGGACAATCTTAAGTTTTTGGTGGCCATCTTGGAATTTTCCAAAATTGTACACAAGGAAATTAGACAATCACTAAATAACCCTAAAATCCATGTACTACGCAAGGAAATCAAACAATCTAGAGTTTTTGGCAGCTGTCTTTGCAGCCATCTTGGAATTCTCCAAATTGCAATTTTGATCCAAAATATGGATTCTACACCCTAGAAATCCTAAAATCCATGTATTACACAAGGAAATCAGACATTTTAGAGTTTTTTGGCGGCCATCTTGGTAGCCATCTTGGAATTCTCCAAATTGGAATTTTGATCTAAAATATGGATTCTTCACCCTAGATAACCCTAAAATCCATGTATTACACAAGGAAATCAGACAATCTAAAGTTTTTGGTGGCCGTATTGGCAGCCATCTTGGAATTCTCCAAATTGCAATTTTGATCCAAAATATGGATTCTACACCCTAGATAATCCTAAAATCCATATATTACACAAGGAAATCAGACATTCAAGAGTTTTTTGGCGGCCATCTTGGAATTCACCAAAATGGAATTCTGATCTAAAATATGGATTCTTCACCCTAGATAACCCTAAAATCTATGTATTACACAAGGAAATCAGACAATCTAAAGTTTTTGGTGGCCGTATTGGCAGCCATCTTGGAATTCTCCAAATTGGAATTTTGATCCAAAATTTGGATTCTACACCCTAGATAACCCTAAAATCCATGTATTACACAAGGAAATCAGACAATCTAGAAATTGGCGGCCATCTTGGCAGCCATCTTGGAATTCTCCAAATTGCAATTTTGATCCAACATATGGATTCTACACCCTAGATAACCCTAACATCCATGTATTACACAAGGAAATCAGACAATCTAGAAATTGGTTGGCCATCTGGGCAGCCATCTTGGAATTCTCCAAATTGCTATTTTGATCCAATATATGGATTCTACACCCTAGATAACCCTAAAATCTATGTAGTACACAAGGAAAGCAGACATTCTACAGTTTTTGGCAGCCATCTTGGCAGCCATCTTGGAATTCTCCAAATTGCAATTTGATCTAAAATATGGATTTTTTACCCTAGATAACCCTAAAATCCATATACTACACACGGAAATCAGACAATCTAGAGTTTTTGGTGGCCATCTTGGCAGCCATCTTGGAATTCTCCAAATTGCTATTTTGATCCAAAATATGGATTCTACACCCTAGATAACCCTAAAATCCATGTATTACATAAGGAAATCAGACAATCTAGAGTTTTTGGCGGCCATCTTGGAATTCTCCAAATTGCTATTTTGATCCAAAATATGAATTGTTCACCCTAGATAACCCTAAAATCCATGTATTACACAAGGAAATCAGACAATCTAGAGTTTTTGGCGGCCATCTTGGCAGCCATCTTGGAATTCTCCAAATTGCAATTTTGATCCAAAATATGGATTCTTCACCCTAGATAACCCTAAAATCCATGTATTACACAAGGAAATCAGACAATGTAGAAATTGGCGGCCATCTTGGCAGCCACCTTGGAATTCTCCAAATTGCTATTTTGATCCAAAATATAGATTCTTCACCCTAGATAACCCTAAAATCCATGTATTGCACAAGGAAATCAGACAATCTAGAGTTTTTGGCGGCCATCTTGGCAGCCATCTTGGAATTCTCCAAATTGCAATTTTGATCCAAAATATGGATCCTTCACCCTAGATAACCCTAAAATCCTTTAATTACAAAAGGAAATCAGACAATCTAGAGTTTTTGGCGGCCATCCTGGAATTCTCCAAATTGCAATGTTGATCCAAAATATGGATTCCACACCCCAGATAACCCTAAAATCCATGTATTACACAAGGAAATCAGACAATCTAGAGTTTTGGGTGGTCATCTTGGCAGCCATCTTGGAATTCTCCAAATTGTAATTTTGATCTAAGGGAGTGTTCATTTATTAATTACAGGGGGGGGGTGGTGAGATTTCGCGCGGAGGGGCAAAAAATTTTTACGCCCCCCCCCCTCGAGAGCGCGTGGAACGTTTCGCGCCCCCCCCCCCCCCCGCCGAAGGCGCCGAAAATTTTTCGCCCCCCCCCCTTTGAACTATAGTAACGCGCGGGCTTTTTTGCTAAAAAGGTGCTTAATTTTTTACGCCCCCCCCCTCAGGAGGGGTCGGAAATTTTTACGCCCCCCCCCCCAAACCCACCACCCCCCCCCTGTAAATAATAAATGAACACTCCCTAAATCAGGATTCTACACCCTAGATAATCCTAAAATCCATGTATTACACAAGGAAATCAGACAGTCTAGAAATTGGTGGCCATCTTGGCAGCCATCTTGGAATTCTCCAAATTGCTATTTTGATCCAAAATATGGATTCTTCACCCTAGATAACCTAAATTCCATGTATTACAAAAGGAAATCAGACAATCTAGAGTTTTTGGCGGCCATCTTGGCAGCCATCTTGGAATTCTCCAAATTGCAATTTTGATCCAAAATATTGATTCTTCACCCTAGATAACCCTAAAATCCATGTATTACACAAGGTATCAGACAATATAGATTTTTTGGCGGCCATCTTAGTAGCCATCTTGGAATTTTCCAAATTGTAATTTTGATCCAAAATATGGAAGGGGACAAACGGAGAAGGGGTGAACGGAGAAGGGGATAAACGGAGAAGGGGATAAACGGAGATCAAACTATGCAGCATGTAGCTTTTAAACCTTAAAGATACAAGGAAGCCAATCGAGAAAGCTATACACAGCTGATACAACAGATAAAATGCCACACAGAATCACGCTGGTCTTTTCTTTTAAATGGGAGGTGGACAGCAGGTGGGAGTGGCCAGGCATACACCTTATGCACAGAATAGAGCTTTTTACAGTTGGGCCCTTGACTGTTGGCCAATGCAAAATCTATGGAGGGTCCACAAAGTCAATGGGTCGTATGGGTGTGACTGACCAGTTCCCGGAAAACCGGGAAACTGGTCAATAATTTGTTGAAATAGTTGCACATGGCCTGAAACATTTGGATATAGTGTCAAACATGCCGAAAAAGTAAGTGGATAATGGTGTAAAGGACCAATGTACAAAAAACAAGAACATGACTGCAACTTTCTAATATTGACCGCAGAAGTTCATAATTTTGTTGAAATGGTAGCACATGGCCTGAAACATCTGTTCATGGTGTCAAACAGGCCAAAAAGTAAGTGGATCATGGCGTAAAGGACCAATGTACAAAAAACAAGAACATGACTGCAACTTTCTAATATTGACTGCAGAAGTTCATAATTTTGTTGAAATGATTGCATATGGTCTGAAACATTTGTATATGGCGAAATTGAAGCAGGGAAGTTGTTCAAAGCCATCCACTGCCACCATGCCCTGCCCTCTGGGGGATTCAGCAACTGACCAGCTCTCTAGACTTGTGCTCTGGTCAGACCGAAAAGGCTCTGTACATACTGAAACAGCCCAGGACCATGGATGGAATGTGAATCCATATAGGAAATGATACTGGCAACGCCCAATGGAGCAGTGGGGACATTTTATTTTGCACATGACATATATTATATGACATCGTGCTACACGACCGACCGTGGCAAGGAGCAGGCCTGCCCTCAGAAGGGCACTCCTGGTATTTTAGCAACACAATGCCTGCCTGATGGCATCAGAAGTACATAGAGAGGGGTGGGAGGGGCATGCTAGGGTGGTCCTATCGTTCATGCAAAATTCATAATTGATTTAGAGTTTGTTTTTTTATCAATTTACTATCTTTCAGCACAGATAAAGGGAGGTTACTTGTTTTTAATGTGCTTACATCCATGGAACAGACAAATAGCTATATTGATCAGATATTTTCTTATGCATTGTATGTGTTTGTGAATACCGTGGATGACAAAAGATTAGTTCAATTTTAAGTTTTATATACCATTATTGAGTCAGCTATAAGTGGCCGTGATACATGAGGTCACTGCTAGGTACACACCATACACAAGATGTCCTCTGTGATGAGGGCGGGCATGGAGGTAGCTATGTCCCGGGAACCAAGCTTTGACGGGACCTGGTCAATACTATCACTAACGTCTCATTTAGCCACAGAAATACTTTTTTAATAGATGGATAACACCCACACCAGTCCTCGCACACACCTGCTTGTACGTCCGCATCTATGAGTGAATACTGACACCACAGTGCAACCAGCCTCGGCCAGCGTCTATCCTACAAGGTGGATAGCCTGGGAGCAGCCTAGCATGTCGCCTAATACACATTTTTTAATTAGCCCTTTGATCAAGATAAGAATCTATCTGTAGTTGGTTGTGTATTGCCACTACACACTGATTTGCGCCACCAAACTGGCGCAAAAGTGAAATGCAGCCCTGCTCCCAGTCCATGCTTTAGTATCGGGCTGGGAGTCCGAGACTGCAGTGCAACAGGAAACAATAGAGGTGCGACTTAGCATCAAGCCCCGGCTCAGACCCTTTGTCTATATGCCTGCAGTTAAAACAAACGGTAGTGTGTGACATACACCAGCCAATAGGATGCATTCAGCAGTGGTCAGTGTGGGTTCTGCCTCATTCAAAAGCTGTGAGCAGACAGAGCCACAGAGACATGGTACTTAACCAATAATATATGGATATGGCCGCACCTCGTTCGTTATTCATCGATACACAACCCGAGGTCGGCCATATCCATATATCATTAGGTTTATTATACGATTATTCCATTCAAATGTCCTTATTTACCTTTAAAACGTCCTAATTTCGCCATTTTGAAGGATATTTACTAAGAGTATCTCCAGCAAGGAAGCCGCCATGTTGTGGAAATCTTCAGTAGGGGAGGTAAGGATCGAGGAGCTAGGCGCGGGGAGCGGTCATTATTTTGTTACGCTGCTTTCGCCAGCTTAAAGAATACGACTGTACTCCCGCGTCGCCACCTGCCGCTTTGGTTACTAACCGCTCCCCTCATAACTCACCATCAGTCGGGCAATGATGTGCTTTGGAGACCATACTGGACTTTGCATAGCTGTGGAAAGCTAGATTATCCCCTAGATTACAGTGTTCATCTGAAAAAATGGACGATTATCAGAGAGCAGCAAAAGACTTGGAGAAGGAGGCACTGTTTAGCCAGACCCGGTCAGGTTACCGGAAACAAATCTGATTTGCTGTAAATAATTAAGGCTAAGAGTGCCACTGGTATTCAAATGGCAGTGTATGGTTCAGAATAAAGCCTTTAGAGTTAAAGCCTTAACCGTTTAAGGGTGGCATTGTGCCGTAGTGCATCATGCCTTGGTCCTCATGATGCAAGAATGTAGCCCTGGTGAGTAACTCGCCAGTGCAGCATTCAAGCATCATGCCGACCTTACAGGCTTGAGGCACTCCCAAAGGGTCGTCATGATGCACAAATGCAGCATGGGCGAGTTATTTGCCGGGGCTGCATTGGTGCATCATGATAACAAATATCATCTTTTAGCGACATCCCTCCTTAAAGGGTTAATAACACAGGAATATTTCTATTGTTATCTAGGTACCATACAAAGAAATACTGATTATGCCTTAGGGATAAAGTCAATACCTGTGCACATGAGGTCTTCCTCACTAATCAGTTCTGAGAGCAGGACATCATCCTTGGTGGGAATATATGCACATTGACACGTACTTGAACTCAGGATCTGGATCGGATTTGTTACTGATTGCTGGGGCATTGACTGTGTGGATACCAACATCTCCTGAACATTTGATGCTGCAATAAGAAAATATAAAATTCTCAATTTCTTTGTATGGCATTGATGACGTTGGTATACATCTCCACAGGTCATGCAGTCATGGATGTCACCTATAATTGATTTTATCCTATGATATTTAGCAAAGTCGTGGCCCCTGGGGAAATCTCACTAGAGTTTGTTTGAGGCCCATCTGAATGAGTTAATTGATAATTATGTCTTTTGTAATCATGATGCATGAGTGTAGTCATAGGGAATAACTCGCCAGTCCTGCAGTCATGCATCATGATGACCCTTCGGGAGTGCATCGATCCTTTAGGAAACTGGACACAGAATCTCCTTTCTGGATGGCCCTAGTTAATTAAGGTACACAATTTAACCTACTGTAGGTCTGTAGTTCAGTGTCATTACATATTAGCATTTTCTTATTTGCATTTTCGATTTTTACTGTAAAACTACAGTATACTCTACTGTGTACCTGCACTAACTCTTTACAGTGTAGTGTTGATAAATAGTGTTGTTCATCGTTCTGAATACATGAATAACTACCCTTAGCCAGCCAAGAAACACACAAATTCTATCTTATTAAAGTCTAAATGTTGTTACCTGTGAACATGAGGTCGTCATCAGGATTCACTTCTGGAAGGACATGATCTCTTGTGGGAATAGATGCACATCTACTTGTACTTGGTTTGGGGATGTTTGGATTTGTCATCATCAACTCATGGACAGTCGGTGCTGCAAGTAGAAATAGCGAATACTTATTACATACATTAAAACTTAAAACAAATTGGAGTTATAACAAAGTGCCTCTACATGGGTAAAAATCGACTCGGGCGACACGGCGACTTTAAAAATCGACACGGGCGACACGGCCCCTTTAAAAATCGACGGACATGAACACATAAAGTAGAATGTATACTAATGCTATGGGTTAAAAATCGACACAGCGACACAGCCCTTTTGCTAAAAATCGACACGGCGACATGGTCAAAAATACGGGTACCCATGTAGAGGCACAACAAAGTGCTGTTGGTCTAAACAGGGTGCTGTTTCTTCACAAAGTATGGATGTCCACAATTTGCGGAAACATCCTAAGTCCGTAAATTGTGGAGGTCCATACTTAAATGTGGACATCCATATTTATACGGTTAACTACTATTTGGGGTATGAAACTATTTTATCTAGTGTTTATGTTTTCCACAAAATATGGAATGTGTATTCCCCAATTTTCAAACGTCCATACTTTGTCGAGAGGTCTACTCTCACACATATGCCCAGAGCTCTGACATGAGAGAGGGCGAACCATCTCTCCACAATTATTTCAGAACAATAGAAACCCTTTCGTTTGATACAATGAGTAAATACCTTCATCTGAAGTGGGGCAAATGTCCATGTTGGTTTCCAATGTAGGTGGCACTTGTCGACTGGGATGAAGAGACAGATCTACAGATGCTGGCAATGCCTGATTCTGGTTCAAGGCAGAGGATGAGATCACTTGCGGTTGTGTCATATGAGGTATCAGTTGACAACAGGCACTGTGACTGTCTGAAACTGTAAAAGTACTACTGTCACAATCGGCAAAGAAAGGCTTAGCTTTGAATGAGGGTACAGACATTTTCACACAGCCCCCCCCCCACAGCCATACAAACGTCTAAGAGTAATGAGTAATCAGAATACAGAAAGTTAACAGAAAACTACCCTTTGTAGCAGCCCCTACGACTGAGGGAGTGAGGCTAAGTAGAGAACTCTAAATGGTAAGGGAGTGTTCATTTATTCGTTACAGGGGGGGTACGTAAAGATTTCCGACCCCTCCTGAGGGGGGGGGGGGGGGCGTAAAAAATTTAGCCCCTTTTTAGCAAAAAAGCCCGGGCGTTACTATAGTTCAAAGGGCGGTGGGCGAAAAAGTTTTGGCCCCTTCGGCGAGGGGGGGCATGAAACGTTCAACGCGCTCTCGAGGGGGGGTGCGTAAAAACTTTTCGCCCCTCCGCGCGAAATCGTACCACCACCCCCTGTAATTAATAAATGAACACTCCCTAACTATTGTCTGCAGAACTACCTAATCATTCAAATGGTGGTCGATTTTGTACAAAATCCCTGTAAAAAATAGTTAGCATTTTAAATATAGAAGAGGTAGATGTGTTTACTTACGTGGTTGATTCTCTTTTCCTCCACAGGGCCTGCCCCTGGAACGTTTTGGTTGTGTGGGATGTTTTGTGATATTTCTGCGAGCTGCTACTGCAGGTTTCACGAAGTTGTGCCCCATGATTAGCTCTGGGTTTGGATGCAGTGCTGTTGGTTTACCCCCAAAGAAGTGTCTATGGCAGACATAAGATCCAGAGTTAGCTTTCCACGGGTTTCCATCCTTTCCAAGTCTGTTGACATTTAATTCCCACTGTTTTCGTGCTCCTGCCCTCTTGACCTCGCCAGGAAACTTGTAAAACTTTGCAGGAGGCCCATACCTGGAGTCCCTACCACACCCAGAAACAACACAGTGCCGTCCCATAGTGGCATTTGTGTGGTATGTGTATGATCAGGGAAACAATATCCAGCAGGTTAGCATAATCCATGGGCTGTGTGAAATGGAAGTATCACATTTCTGTCCCTTTCTGTGAGCATGAGAATCTAAACATGTTTTTCAATATGGCGCCGATTTTAAGTCTCGTTTTGTCTCGCCCACCAGTGCCACTGGTTTACTGGCATGCTGCAAGAGGGCGCCACACTAGGCTCACCACGCCGCCTGGTGTGTATTTATGGAACTATCCCATGGAGGGTCACCTCAAGCAATATGGCGGCGCACATACTACAACCTGTCTACGGCCTTGTACCGTAGTCAGATAGGCATTGGCGCTAGCGTGATGGCCTCACACACCGGATCGAATCTGGGTGGAAACGAACCATTTTTAAAGGGCCTATAATGTATGTGAAAAAATATCCCTAGAATTATTTTAACGAATGGGTAAGTAAAGTCCAACTTCCACTTTTATAGTGAAAAAGGAATTAGAAAAAAATATTGATTTTCAAAGAAATTATACAAAAAAATGTCTTTTCGGTAAATAATGGTTCTACAGGGCTGGAAATCCGCCTGTAGACTCCTTGTTTCGCCACCTCCCTCTACCAGGGCCTCCACGGCGTGGTGGTTAGCGCGTCGGACTATAAGTCTTGATGTAGCGTGTTTGAGTCTTTAGCAGCCACGTAAAAGCTCATTAAACGTAGACGTAGCCTATCCCTTTAGCACTACTACGTCTGCGTTTAATGAGCTACGTCGGGTTTGCTAAAGGTCCATATTTCAGACTGGATCGTTCTGATATCCATTTCCTCATTCCAAATCGTTCTGATATCCATTTCCCCATTCAAAATCGTTCTGATATCCAGAATATCAGAACGATTTCACCTTCCCAAGTGTGCGGTATGCACCAATATGGGGGTGCAGAGGGGTCCCCCCCCTCAGGTCGCAAGGTCGTTTTTTTAGACCCTTTATCCTATAGTCAATTTTGTGCAAAAGTCGCCAGGTCGCTTAAATCATTGCCCCAGGTCGAAAAGTCGCCTGGAAAACGGCCGAAAACGGCCCAGGTCGCCAGGTCGCCAGGTCGCCAGGTCGCCAGGTCGCCAGGTCGCCAGGTCGCCAGGTCGCCAGGTCGCAGAACGGGAATATGACCTAAAAAGCACGATCAGAGCCCAGATCGTATAATAAATGTAGGTATACAAATGGTGAGTACTTTCATGGATTTGTATTAGTTATTATGAAGTATGTAAATATTAAACATGTAAGAACTAGATCTCTTTATATTATAATGTAGATGTCGTATATCATGGAGTACAGACAAACATGTTAATGTATTATTTTCTTTCTCCCCTGGGTAGAACAGGTCGTGCAGTGGACTCCCTACCAGTAACCAGAGGGATAGATGTACCGGTAGTGGTATAGTAAACTCTACACAACCACAGCACCATTTATGAAGCAAGTCCGTTATCAGTCTACAGCCATGTGGATTAGTCTGGTTGATACTTAATCATGTATATCATTATCATTTAACAGATTATTATTATCATATATTATTATTATTATTATTATTATTATTATTATTATTATTATTATTATTATTATTATTATTATTATTATTATTATTATTATTATTATTATTATTATCATTATTATTACATCAGAAGTCGTTTTTATGTCTCGAAATAATCTTAATATTAATGAAACACAAATAAATGTTTGTCTAATGCAGAGATATAGTCCCTGTCTAATGATATATAACTTCCTAATGCCATTACCAACTGGTAACCTATGCTATTTGCAGTAGACACCCTGCCATTGACGTTGGATAACAAGTGGAGACAGTCAGTTGGGACGGACCCCCGTCCCTGGGGACGGACCCCTGTCCCTGGGGGCGGACCCCCGTCCCTGGGAACGGACCCCCGTCCCTGGGGACGGAGCCCCGTCCCTGGGGACGGAGCCCTACCCAAGCCCATCAGAACGATGCTTTAATTGATGAATAGTCAATAAAAATCAATAATCCAAATCGATGATCTTACCAATGATGTACAGACCTTTACAAGGCACTGCATCAGTTTACAACAGTGTAATATCGAGTTTTACAGGCCATTCAAAGGATTTAAAATAGTGTCATATCGAGATTTACAGGCCATTGTAGGAGTTTACAAAAGTGTAAGTTTAAGATTTGTAGGCCATTGCATGGCTTTACAACTATGTAATATCGAAATTTACAGAACAAGGTACGAGTTTACAGTAGTGTAAGATTGAGATTTACAGGTCATTGTTTGAGTTTACAAAAGTGTAATATCGAGATTTACAGGACATTGTATGGGTTTACAAGAGTGTAATATTGAGATTTACTGGACTTTGTTTGAGGTGTAATTGACTGTCAATACAGCCATTACGATCTTTGATCCGGATGTAAAGACAAAGCAAAGAGCCTTGTTGATCAGTTTTACATCTAGGGTAAACTTTGTTGTAAATGTATGTAAAAGTCTGTCATTTTTTGTAAAATTAGTCTTTACAGGAAATGTGAATCCATTGTAAATTCCAAAACTCGTGCGGTGTATCGTTCATGCTGGTGCCGAAAATGGAATATATACATATATATATATATGGGCCCGCGTTAACATTTACACTGTGCTAGTACGGCGGACGCGCGGCTCCGGGAGTGCTACAGCCAGGGCAATGAGCGCAGCGTCGTGTACGGGAGCTGGGCTGCGATGTCCGATTCCTTGGCTAGGTGCCGTTTTTCTCGGATTTCAAATCGGACAAATATCAAGGTCTACAGAGGCGGGCGAACACGGCAGTTTGGATTCAGGGAGTGGACATTTGTGGTCCTTTGTCGGCCTCTCTTCCAACACACATGGAGAACCTACATGGCTGATCGACCCTGAGCCGCTTTTAGCAGAGACTTATGCTGGGGCGACTACTTTATGCCTGCTTTAAGGCGTCAAATTTGCGGAACCAGCTTTGCTCCACTGCAGTGAGTGGTGTTGTCCAAAGCCATCCACTGCCACCATGCCCTGCCCTCTGGCGGGGGATTCAGCAACTGACCAGCCCTCTAGACTTGTGCTCTGGTCAGACCCAAAAGGCTCTGTACATACTGAAACAGCCCAGGACCATGGATGAAATGTGAATCCATAAAGGAAATGATAGTGGCAATGCCTAATGGAGCAGTGGGGACATTTTATGTTGCACATGACGTATATTATATGATATCGTGCTACACAACGGGCTGTGCCAAGGAGCAGGCCTGCCCTCAGAAGTGCACTCCTGGTATTTTAGCAACGCCATGCCTGCCCGATGGCATCAGAAGTACGTAGAGAGGGGTGGGAGAGGCATGCTAGGGTGTTCCTATCGTTCATGCTGGTGCCGAAAATGGAATATATATATATACAAAGTCATATGGGCCCACGTTAACATTAACACGGTGCTAGTGCGGCGGACGCGCGGCTCCGGGAGCGCTACGGCCAGGAAGTGAGCGCAGCGTCGTCTTCGGGTGCTGAGCTGCAATGTCCGATTCCTTAGCTACGTCCTGGATTTCGCGGATTTCAAATCGGACAAATATCAAGGTCTACAGAGGTGGGCGAACACGGCAGTTTGGAATCAGGGAGTGGACATTTGTACGTGCTGCATCGACGTGCCCGGAGAACGGGGTTCGAGAGCGAGAGGTGGCTTCTTTTTTCTTTGGTTTAGATGTCAGCGGATAGCGCGGACGCTGCGCACCCGAGTCATCCACATTTGGGACGATTGCAAGCGTCAACCCAACCGTAGTGCAATGGAGGGGCCTCGCCCTGGGAGAACTGCCGCATAGATTACGGTGTCTGCTGTGCCAGGTAAGTATGAGCTGCCGAGCTCAGTGCCAGGCTATGTACAACGTTTTTCACCACGGATGTGGTGTCCAAGCCGTACGACGGGGAACGCGTGTCCTTTGTCGGCCTCTCTTCTCACACGCATGGAGAACCTACATGGCTGATCGACCGTGAGCCGCTTTAAGCAGAGACTTATGCTGGGGCGACTACTTTAGGCCCGCTTTAAGGCGTCGAATTCATCTGGCTGGCTTGGGAATTATCTCCAGACTGGATTGTGCTGCCATCTGGCGAGAAAGAGCGGAACCAGCTTTGCTCCACTGCAGTGAGGGGTGTTGTCCAAAGCCATCCACTGCCACCATGCCCTGCCCTCTGGCGGGGGATTCAGCAACTGACCAGCCCTCTAGACTTGTGCTCTGGTCAGACCCAAAAGGCTCTGTACATACTGAAACAGCCAAGGACCATGGGTGAAATGTGAATCCATAAAGGAAACGATAGTGGCAATGCCTAATGGAGCAGTGGGGACATTTTATTTTGCACATGACGTATATTTAACCAATAATGTATGAATATCACTGAACGCAGGGTGTGTATACTTGAATAACGAACCGAGGTGCGTAGCACCGAGGTTTGTTATTCATGAATACACACCCTAAGTTCGGTGATATTCATATATTATTAGGTTTATTATACGATATTCCGATTAATATGTCCTTATTTACCTTTAAAACGTCCTAATTTCGCCATTTTGAAGGATTATTGACTGAATATCACTTGTACACCAGTAGCGCCATGTTGTGGAACTCTTCAGTAGGGGAGGTGAGGGGATCGGTCATTATTTCAAATCCAACATACTCTCAGTGATAACGTATAGGAGTGTACTTACGCTGCGCGACCTGCTGCTTTAAAAACTAACTGCTCCCTGATACACTGCAATATACACAGCGTTTCCCTCCACAACCACCACAGCCGGATAGGCATGGCAGCTAGCGTCTCCGCCTCACACACCAAGGGTACCCGGATCGATCCTGGGTGGAAACGAACCTTTTTCAAAATGCCTATTTCTATGTGAAAAAAAATCCCTAGAATTATTTTAACGAAAGGCTAAGTAAAGTCCAACTTCTACCTTTATAGTAAAAAAGAAATTAGAAAAAATTTTGATTTTCAAAGAAACTATACCAAAAAATGCCTTTTCTTCTGTAACTCGGTAAATAATGGTCCTACAGGGCTGGAAATCCGCCTGTAGACTCCTTGTTTCGCCACCTACCTCTACCAGCGCCTTCACGGCGTGGTGGTTAGCACATCGGACTTCAAGTCTTGATGTAGCGTGTTCGAGTCTCCATAGAACCTCGGATTTTATGGCTGCCGATTCCCATTCAGAATCGTTCTGATATTCAGGATATCAGAACGATTCTGAATTCCCCATTCAGAATCGTTCTGATATCCAGAATATCAGAACGATTTGACCCCCTCAAGTGTGGGGTATGCAGGAATATCAGAACGCGAATATCACCTAAAATGGTCGGTGTGCGCCCATATCGTATAATAATATATGATATCGTGCTACACAACGGGCTGTGCCAAGGAGCAGGCCTGCCCTCAGAAGGGCACTCCCTTTATTTTAGCAACGCCATGCCTGCCCGATGGCATCAGAAGTACGTAGAGAGGGGTGGGAGAGGCATGCTAGGGTGTTCCTATCGTTCATGCTGGTGCCGAAAATGGAATATATATATATACAAAGTCATATGGGCCCACGTTAACATTAACACGGTGCTAGTGCGGCGGACGCGCGGCTCCGGGAGCGCTACGACCAGGAAGTGAGCGCAGCGTCGTCTTCGGGTGCTGAGCTGCAATGTCCGATTCCTTAGCTACGTCCTGGATCTCGCGGATTTCAAATCGGACAAATATCAAGGTCTACAGAGGTGGGCGAACACGGCAGTTTGGAATCAGGGAGTGGACATTTGTACGTGCTGCATCGACGTGCCCGGAGAACGGGGTTCGAGAGCGAGAGGTGGCTTCTTTTTACTTTGGTTTAGATGTCAGCGGATAGCGCGGACGCTGCGCACCCGAGTCATCCACATTTGGGACGATCGCAAGCGTCAACCCAACCGTAGTGCAATGGAGGGGCCTCGCCCTGGGAGAACTGCCGCATAGATCACGGTGTCTGCTGTGCCAGGTAAGTATGAGCTGCCAAGCTCAGTGCCAGGCTATGTACAACGTTTTTCACCACGGATGTGGTGTCCAAGCCGTACGACGGGGAACGCGTGTACTTTGTCGGCCTCTCTTCCCACACGCATGGAGAACCTACATGGCTGATCGACCGTGAGCCGCTTTAAGCAGAGACTTATGCTGGGGCGACTACTTTAGGCCTGCTTTAAGGCGTCGAATTCGTCTGGCTGGCTTGGGAATTATCTCCAGACTGGATTGTGCTGCCATCTGGCGAGAAAGAGCGGAACCAGCTTTGCTACACTGCAGTGAGGGGTGTTGTCCTAAGCCATCCACTGCCACCATGCCCTGCCCTCTGGCGGGGGATTCAGCAACTGACCAGCCCTCTAGACTTGTGCTCTGGTCAGACCGAAAAGGCTCTGTACATATTGAAACAGCCCAGGACCATGGATGGAATGTGAATCCATAAAGGAAATAATAGTGGCAATGCCTAATGGAGCAGTGGGGACATTTTATGTTGCACATGACGTATATTATATGATATCGTGCTACACAACGGGCTGTGCCAAGGAGCAGGCCTGCCCTCAGAAGGTCACTCCTGGTATTTTAGCAACGCCATGCCTGCCCGATGGCATCAGAAGTACGTAGAGAGGGGTGGGAGAGGCATGCTAGGGTGTTCCTATCGTTCATGCTGGTGCCGAAAATGAAATATATATATATACAAAGTCATATGGGCCCACGTTAACATTAACACGGTGCTAGTGCGGCGGACGCGCGGCTCCGGGAGCGCTACGACCAGGAAGTGAGCGCAGCGTCGTCTTCGGGTGCTGAGCTGCAATGTCCGATTCCTTAGCTACGTCCTGGATTTCGCGGATTTCAAATCGGACAAATATCAAGGTCTACAGAGGTGGGCGAACACGGCAGTTTGGAATCAGGGAGTGGACATTTGTATGCGCTGCATCGACGTGCCCGGAGAACGGGGTTCGAGAGCGAGAGGTGGCTTCTTTTTACTTTGGTTTAGATGTCAGCGGATAGCGCGGACGCTGCACACCCGAGTCATCCACATTTGGGACGATCGCAAGCGTCAACCCAACCGTAGTGCAATGTAACGGCCTCGCCCTGGGGGAACCGCCGCATAGATCACGGTGTCTCCTGTGCCAGGTAAGTATGAGTTGCCGAGGTCAGTCCTAGACTATGTACAACGTTTTTCGCCACGGATGTGGTGTCCAAGCCCTACGAAGGGGAATGCCTGTCCTTTGTCGGCCTCTCCTCCCACACGCATGGAGAACCTACATGGCTGATCAACCGTGAGCCGCTTTAAGCAGAGACTTATGCTGGGGCCACTACTTTATGCCTGCTTTAAGGCGTCGAATTTGCTCGGTTCGCTTGGGAATTATTCCCAGACTGGATGCTGCTGCCATCTGGGGAGAGAGAGCGGAACCAGCTTTGCAGCACTGCAGTGCCATCCACTGCCACCATGCCCTGCCCTCTGGTGTGGGATTCAGCAACTGACCAGCCCTCTAGACTTGTGCTCTGGTCAGACCCAAAAGGCTCTGTACATACTGAAACAGCCCAGGACCACGGATAGAATGTGAATCCATAAAGGAAATGATAGTGGCAATGCCCAATGGAGCAGTGGGGACATTTTATGTTGCACATGACGTATGTTACATGATATCGTTCTATAAGACCGGCCGTGGTAAGGAGCAGGCCTGCCCTCAAAAGGGCACTCCTGGTATTTTAGCAGTGCCATGCCTGCCTGATGGCATAAGAAGTACATAGAGAGGGGTGGTAGGGGCATGCTAGGGTGGTCCTATCGTTCATGCTGGTGCCGAAAATGGAATATATTTATATATATGGGCCCGCGTTAACATTTACAGGGTGCTAGTACGGCGGACGCGCTGCTCAGCGAGCGCTACGGCCAGGGCAATGAGCGCAGCATCGTGTACGGGAGCTGGGCTGCGATGTCCGATTCCTTAGCTACATGCCAGCTTTCGCGGATTTCGAATCGGACAAATATCAAGGTCTACAGAGGCGGGCGAACACGGCAGTTTGGAATTAGGGAGTGGACATTTGTGCGTGCTGCATCGACGTGCCCGGGGAACGGGGTTCGAGAGCGAGAGGTGTCTTCTTTTTACTTTGGTTTAGATGTCAGGGGATAGCGCGGACGCAGTCCCCCCCTAACAAAAATTGCGCACCCGAGTCATCCACATTTGGGATGATCGCAAGGGTCAACCCAACCGTAGTGCAATGGAGGGGCCTCGCCCTGGGGGAACCGCCGCATAGATGACGGTGTCTCCTGTGCCAGGTAAGTATGAGTTGCCGAGGTCAGTCCTAGACTATGTACAACGTTTTTCGCCACGGATGTGGTGTCCAAGCCCTACGAAGGGGAATGCCTGTCCTTTGTCGGCCTCTCCTCCCACACGCATGGAGAACCTACATGGCTGATCAACCGTGAGCCGCTTTAAGCAGAGACTTATGCTGGGGCCACTACTTTATGCCTGCTTTAAGGCGTCGAATTTGCTCGGCTGCCTTGGGAATTATTCCCAGACTGGATGCTGCTGCCATCTGGGGAGAGAGAGCGGAACCAGCTTTGCAGCACTGCAGTGCCATCCACTGCCACCATGCCCTGCCCTCTGGTGTGGGATTCGGCAACTGACCAGCCCTCTAGACTTGTGCTCTGGTCAGACCCAAAAGGCTCTGTACATACTGAAACAGCCCAGGACCACGGATAGAATGTGAATCCATAAAGGAAATGATAGTGGCAATGCCCAATGGAGCAGTGGGGATATTTTATGTTGCACATGACGTATGTTACATGATATCGTTCTATAAGACCGGCCGTGGTAAGGAGCAGGCCTGCCCTCAAAAGGGCACTCCTGGTATTTTAGCAGTGCCATGCCTGCCTGATGGCATCAGAAGTACATAGAGAGGGGTGGGATTCGGCAACTGACCAGCCCTCTAGACTTGTGCTCTGGTCAGACCGAAAAGGCTCTGTACATACTGAAACAGCCCAGGACCACGGATAGAATGTGAATCCATAAAGGAAATGATAGTGGCAATGCCCAATGGAGCAGTGGGGACATTTTATGTTGCACATGACGTATGTTACATGATATTGTTCTATAAGACCGGCCGTGGTAAGGAGCAGGCCTGCCCTCAAAAGGGCACTCCTGGTATTTTAGCAGTGCCATGCCTGCCTGATGGCTTCAGAAGTACATAGAGAGGGGTGGGAGGGGCATGCTAGGGTGGTCCTATCGTTCATGCTGGTGCCGAAAATGGAATATATTTATATATATGGGCCCGCGTTAACATTTACAGGGTGCTAGTACGGCGGACGCGCGGCTCCGCGAGCGCTACGGCCAGGGCAATGAGCGCAGCATCGTGTACGGGAGCTGGGCTGCGATGTCCGATTCCTTAGCTACGTGCCAGCTTTCTCGGATTTCGAATCGGACAAATATCAAGGTCTACAGAGGCGGGCGGACACGGCAGTTTGGAATTAGGGAGTGGACACTTGTGCGTGCTGCATCGACGTGCCCGGGGAACGGGGTTCGAGAGCGAGAGGTGTCTTCTTTTTACTTTGGTTTAGATGTCAGGGGATAGCGCGGACGCAGTTTCCCCCTAACAAAAATTGCGCACCCGAGTCATCCACATTTGGGATGATCGCAAGGGTCAACCCAACCGTAGTGCAATGGAGGGGCCTCGCCCTGGGGGAACCGCCGCATAGATCACGGTGTCTCCTGTGCCAGGTAAGTATGAGTTGCCGAGGTCAGTCCTAGACTATGTACAACGTTTTTCGCCACGGATGTGGTGTCCAAGCCCTACAAAGGGGAATGCCTGTCCTATGCGGCCTCTCCTCCCACACGCATGGAGAACCTACATGGCTGATCAACCGTGAGCCGCTTTAAGCAGAGACTTATGCTGGGGCCACTACTTTATGCCTGCTTTAAGGCGTCGAATTTTCCCGGCTGGCTTGGGAATTATCTCCAGACTGGATGCTGCTGCCATCTGGGGTGAGAGAGCGGAACCAGCTTTGCAGCACTGCATTGCCATCCACTGCCACCATGCCCTGCCCTCTGGTGTGGGATTCGGCAACTGACCAGCCCTCTAGACTTGTGCTCTGGTCAGACCCAAAAGGCTCTGTACATACTGAAACAGCCCAGGACCACGGATAGAATGTGAATCCATAAAGGAAATGATAGTGGCAATGCCCAATGGAGCAGTGGGGACATTTTATGTTGCACATGACGTATGTTACATGATATCGTTCTATAAGACCGGCCGTGGTAAGGAGCAGGCCTGCCCTCAAAAGGGCACTCCTGGTATTTTAGCAGCGCCATGCCTGCCTGATGGCTTCAGAAGTACATAGAGAGGGGTGGGAGGGGCATGCTAGGGTGGTCCTATCGTTCATGCTGGTGCCGAAAATGGAATATATTTATATATATGGGCCCGCATTAACATTTACAGGGTGCTAGTACGGCGGACGCGCGGCTCCGCGAGCGCTACGGCCAGGGCAATGAGCGCAGCATCGTGTACGGGAGCTGGGCTGCGATGTCCGATTCCTTAGCTACATGCCAGCTTTCGCGGATTTCGAATCGGACAAATATCAAGGTCTACAGAGGCGGGCGAACACGGCAGTTTGGAATTAGGGAGTGGACATTTGTGCGTGCTGCATCGACGTGCCCGGGGAACGGGGTTCGAGAGCGAGAGGTGTCTTCTTTTTACTTTGGTTTAGATGTCAGGGGATAGCGCGGACGCAGTCCCCCCCTAACAAAAATTGCGCACCCGAGTCATCCACATTTGGGATGATCGCAAGGGTCAACCCAACCGTAGTGCAATGGAGGGGCCTCGCCCTGGGGGAACCGCCGCATAGATGACGGTGTCTCCTGTGCCAGGTAAGTATGAGTTGCCGAGGTCAGTCCTAGACTATGTACAACGTTTTTCGCCACGGATGTGGTGTCCAAGCCCTACGAAGGGGAATGCCTTCCTTTGTCTGCCTCTCCTCCCACACGCATGGAGAACCTACATGGCTGATCAACCGTGAGCCGCTTTAAGCAGAGACTTATGCTGGGGCCACTACTTTATGCCTGCTTTAAGGCGTCGAATTTGCTCGGCTGCCTTGGGAATTATTCCCAGACTGGATGCTGCTGCCATCTGGGGAGAGAGAGCGGAACCAGCTTTGCAGCACTGCAGTGCCATCCACTGCCACCATGCCCTGCCCTCTGGTGTGGGATTCGGCAACTGACCAGCCCTCTAGACTTGTGCTCTGGTCAGACCCAAAAGGCTCTGTACATACTGAAACAGCCCAGGACCACGGATAGAATGTGAATCCATAAAGGAAATGATAGTGGCAATGCCCAATGGAGCAGTGGGGATATTTTATGTTGCACATGACGTATGTTACATGATATCGTTCTATAAGACCGGCCGTGGTAAGGAGCAGGCCTGCCCTCAAAAGGGCACTCCTGGTATTTTAGCAGTGCCATGCCTGCCTGATGGCATCAGAAGTACATAGAGAGGGGTGGGATTCGGCAACTGACCAGCCCTCTAGACTTGTGCTCTGGTCAGACCGAAAAGGCTCTGTACATACTGAAACAGCCCAGGACCACGGATAGAATGTGAATCCATAAAGGAAATGATAGTGGCAATGCCCAATGGAGCAGTGGGGACATTTTATGTTGCACATGACGTATGTTACATGATATTGTTCTATAAGACCGGCCGTGGTAAGGAGCAGGCCTGCCCTCAAAAGGGCACTCCTGGTATTTTAGCAGTGCCATGCCTGCCTGATGGCTTCAGAAGTACATAGAGAGGGGTGGGAGGGGCATGCTAGGGTGGTCCTATCGTTCATGCTGGTGCCGAAAATGGAATATATTTATATATATGGGCCCGCGTTAACATTTACAGGGTGCTAGTACGGCGGACGCGCGGCTCCGCGAGCGCTACGGCCAGGGCAATGAGCGCAGCATCGTGTACGGGAGCTGGGCTGCGATGTCCGATTCCTTAGCTACGTGCCAGCTTTCTCGGATTTCGAATCGGACAAATATCAAGGTCTACAGAGGCGGGCGAACACGGCAGTTTGGAATTAGGGAGTGGACACTTGTGCGTGCTGCATCGATGTGCCCGGGGAACGGGGTTCGAGAGCGAGAGGTGTCTTCTTTTTACTTTGGTTTAGATGTCAGGGGATAGCGCGGACGCAGTCCCCCCCTAACAAAAATTGCGCACCCGAGTCATCCACATTTGGGATGATCGCAAGGGTCAACCCAACCGTAGTGCAATGGAGGGGCCTCGCCCTGGGGGAACCGCCGCATAGATCACGGTGTCTCCTGTGCCAGGTAAGTATGAGTTGCCGAGGTCAGTCCTAGACTATGTACAACGTTTTTCGCCACGGATGTGGTGTCCAAGCCCTACAAAGGGGAATGCCTGTCCTATGCGGCCTCTCCTCCCACACGCATGGAGAACCTACATGGCTGATCAACCGTGAGCCGCTTTAAGCAGAGACTTATGCTGGGGCCACTACTTTATGCCTGCTTTAAGGCGTCGAATTTTCCCGGCTGGCTTGGGAATTATCTCCAGACTGGATGCTGCTGCCATCTGGGGTGAGAGAGCGGAACCAGCTTTGCAGCACTGCATTGCCATCCACTGCCACCATGCCCTGCCCTCTGGTGTGGGATTCGGCAACTGACCAGCCCTCTAGACTTGTGCTCTGGTCAGACCCAAAAGGCTCTGTACATACTGAAACAGCCCAGGACCACGGATAGAATGTGAATCCATAAAGGAAATGATAGTGGCAATGCCCAATGGAGCAGTGGGGACATTTTATGTTGCACATGACGTATGTTACATGATATCGTTCTATAAGACCGGCCGTGGTAAGGAGCAGGCCTGCCCTCAAAAGGGCACTCCTGGTATTTTAGCAGCGCCATGCCTGCCTGATGGCTTCAGAAGTACATAGAGAGGGGTGGGAGGGGCATGCTAGGGTGGTCCTATCGTTCATGCTGGTGCCGAAAATGGAATATATTTATATATATGGGCCCGCGTTAACATTTACAGGGTGCTAGTACGGCGGACGCGCGGCTCCGCGAGCGCTACGGCCAGGGCAATGAGCGCAGCATCGTGTACGGGAGCTGGGCTGCGATGTCCGATTCCTTAGCTACGTGCCAGCTTTCGCGGATTTCGAATCGGACAAATATCAAGGTCTACAAAGGCGGGCGGACACGGCAGTTTGGAATTAGGGAGTGGACACTTGTGCGTGCTGCATCGATGTGCCCGGGGAACGGGGTTCGAGAGCGAGAGGTGTCTTCTTTTTACTTTGGTTTAGATGTCAGGGGATAGCGCGGACGCAGTCCCCCCCTAACAAAAATTGCGCACCCGAGTCATCCACATTTGGGATGATCGCAAGGGTCAACCCAACCGTAGTGCAATGGAGGGGCCTCGCCCTGGGGGAACCGCCGCATTTTTTTTTTTTTTTTTTTTTTTTTTGGGGACTTAGTCCCTCTTCTCCCCTCCTTTCCCATTTCCCAAACATATTTATTTTTTATTCACAATCATTCATCATTTTTGGGTTCAGGCCCTCGCAATGAGGAGCTCTGCCACTCTACTGCCCTTCCCCATGGCAATCATTTCACTGGTTTCCGGGTTCCAGCCCCTTTCGGGTAACCGGCCCTTGCTGTAAACTAAAAACATGGTACAGGTTATGTATATACAGGTTTTTATTCAGTAGTTGAAGCTCCAACTTTCGTTGGAGAGGGTACACAGAGCTCCGTTACAGAGCCACATCTTTTTAAACTGGGGGCTTTTTAATCTTTTAAGATCGACCTGAAACCTAAACTTCAGGTCTGCTAACAACATCTCTAGTAAACTATTAGAATTGAAAATTTTTCTCTCTTTTTCGACTTTACATCTAATAGTCCAAACATTATGTTTAAACAAAGATATAATTAACAGACAAAGGGGAATAAACTTGCTACACTCTTTTGGGAGCAAGTTGAAAAAAAGGGCATTCCTGTCTAGGATAATAGTAGAACCTGTCATGTCCTTTATAATGTTTTCTATGATTGCCAGAACAGGCTTTGTGAAGGGACATATTAAAAACAGATGAAAAATATCCTCTACTCCAGTTTTACAGAGGGGACATTTATCTGTGGGTGTTGTAAAAGCGTTCTGCTTATGCAAAAGACTCCTTACTGGCAGAATACTATGACACACCCTCCAGTTGAAGTCCTTTAAAAGGGGGCACAAAAAGGGGTGGAAGGTATTCTTCCATACCAGCTGGAAATCTAAATGAGCATTTTCATGTTTTAGAGAAACTTGCGCCTTCTCTTGTACATCGGGTAACAATATAGAATAAACCTTTTTGGAAGACATTATCTTTAAATCTATCTCTGGATTGTCCTCACAGAAACTCTTAAAGTCTGTTAGGCATTCCCTATAAAAGGGGGGAATAGAGTCGCAGTGAGGAATTGAATTCCTCCCCAGCTCCTCTTTCCACTTCCTTAAATGGAAACCGATGAAGTAAACAGCAAAATAGGTCCAGTAGTTCTGGACATCTTTGTAAAGAAGATCAATAACATGCATAATGCGAAAAGCCTTCAATTTAGTCGGAATATGGACAACTTTTTGGCCTCCTTCCATTCGGTCGGAGACCATCACCGTTCTCCTTACTCGATCTTGACCTTTCCATATGAAAGTATACATTCTTGAATCAAAAATTTTCAGATGCTTCCTGTCTAGCTGTAGAACCTTTCCGACATACCACAGCTTAGAACAGGCAAAAATGTTGGCCAAAAGGGCTCTACCTCTAAAAGAGGTCTTCCTATATAGCCAAAAGTCTAGTACATTTCCAAATTTGACAGTAATTGGGTTCCAGTTTATATTAGACAATTCTTCTACGTTTCTGGAGAAATAAACCCCCAACATTTTTAGACTATCATAAGTAAAATTCATCCCAAAAACATAGTTACGTTTGGAAGCCCACCTCCCAAACCACATTCCTTTACATTTTTCCTCGTTTAGTTTAGCCCCAGAGGCTTTTCTGAATTTATTAGAAATGTCCAGAACGGTTCGTACCGAAGCCTCGTTCCGGATGATAATAGAGGTGTCATCCGCATACTGGATAACCTTTAGTTCGCCCTCGAACCCTGGGACGTTTGCTCCCTGTATATGGGGGGATAAACAAAGCATCCTGGTTAGAGGTTCAATACATAGGACATATAGCAAAGGGGAAAGACCACATCCCTGTCGGACTGACCTGTCCACCTTAAACGGTTCAGACAGGAAGCCATTCACCTGTATAGATGAAACAATATCATTATATAGTAATTTGACCCAGGATATAAAATCTGGGCCAAAACCATACTTTTGTAAGCAAAGAAACATATACTGGTGCGACACTCGGTCGAACGCCTTGGCTTGGTCCAGACTCAGGATGCCACATGGGACATCCTTCATCTGGACATAGTCAAAAAGGGATCGAATAAGGTGCAGATGATCTGTTATAGACCTTCCTGGTACAGCACAGGTCTGCTCCTGTCCAACCACAGAAGAAATTACTTTAGAAAGTCTATTTGTCATAGATTTAGAGATGATTTTATAATCAACTGTCAAAAGAGTAATAGGTCTCCAACAGGTAAGATGTTCCTTTCTGTTGGGGTCTTTACAGATCAAAGTTACAACCCCTTTTCTCTGGGATGGACATAATAAACCTTGGTCGAAGGCATTGTTAATGATTTGTACAAAATCCTTACCAAAAAGGGGGAAAAAATGAGCATAGAACTCCTTAGGCAAACCATCTATGCCTGGAGTCTTGCCATCCTTCATACCCTTCAGGGCCTCAAGACACTCGGCGGCTGTAAGGGGGCCTTCGCAATAAAGCTTGTCCTCCACTGCTAGAAAAGGTAGGTTAGAAGTAAATTCATCGACAATATCTGTATCTATAGGCTCAGATGAAAAAAGATCTTTGTAGAAATCTCTACAGGCATCCTGAATTTCATCCTGACCTGTAATAGGGACATCATTAACAATCAAACTTTCTATGACTTTGTCTTTCCCTCTAGACACCTCTTTTCTCAAGAAGAAAGCAGAGGGTTTCTCATCATATTCCAGATGATCCAACTTGGCTCGCACTCGGGCTCCATCTACTTTCTCTTGTAAAAGTTTCTGCAAATACCTTTCTTCTATCATAATTGCTTGGGAGAATCTACCAGGATAATCCAGTTCCAGTTTTCTGAGTAAACTCAGCTCCTTCTCTGTTTTATCAATAGCTTCCCTTTTCTTTTTAGCAATTATTTTCGAATGTTTTATGATCACATCCTTAAAACACTGTTTGCAAAATTCCCACCAGTCAAGATCTTTATGAACTATTTTTGATAGATAATTCCACACTTTTTTGATATCTGCAACCAGACCTGAATCATCCAATATGGAAGTGTTACATTTCCAGAAGCCCGGCCCTGTGAGCTTTCGCTCAAAGTCCCGGACTTCCATCACAACTATATTATGGTCAGAAAAAGAACAATGGTGAGTAGCTATTCTGGAAATAAATTGTAACAGGTCAGAGTTGCTGTAAAACCTATCCAACCTGCAATAAATACCATTATCATTACTCCAAGTGTATTCTCGGCCAAGAGGAAATTTAGAGCGAAAAACATCTTCCAATTGAAAATCTTTTTTCAATTCTCCTAATTCCTTAGTACCTTGGACATTATGACCATTATCAATGCTACCCCCCACCTTATCTAAGGTGCGGTTTTCAATGCAGTTAAAGTCACCACCTAATATTATGTTTTTATTACCCCTCAGGAAACTGGGTAGAAAAGCAAATAGAGCCCTCCTATCCATCCCATCATTTGGGGCATAAATATTAATAAGGCTAAATGCAACACCTTCCACTTTTATGTTTACTGCTATAACTCTTCCGTTTTCATCCGAGTACCAGGTACCCAGATCAAAATTTAGAGACTTTTTTATAAGTATACCCACCCCCCTACTGGAGTTATCCCCATGGCTCCAAAAACCATGAGAACCAAGGGTGTCGGCCATTCTCTTGGCCTCCTCGTCTGACACAAGGTGAGTCTCCTGTAAAAAAAGTATATTTATACAGTGATGTAAAAGGAAATAGGATAACAGCGAAACTTTGTTGGGGTTTCGCAGCCCTCTTGCATTTAGGGTGGCTACTCTAAAACCCATCTTGGACATCAATTAGGTGGACTGTTGTCCCTTGGCCTTCTTAGCCAGAGCTCTTCTTTGAGTGGCTGGGGACGGCATTGCCGCCACCGGGACATGACAAAACTCGTTCTTCCTTTTCCTCCCTGAAGACTCGTCTTCCATCTCACCCTGATGGTTTTCCCCGACCGAGTCTCTCACCCCTTCCCCTCCACCTTTACCTTCCCCTGAACCCCCTCCCTCCCCATGCCCAGAACCCCCATTCCCCTTTCCCAAAGCCTTCCCCACATTTTTGACCATGTTGACTCCCATCTTTAGGAATCCCTTTGCCCCAGTTACTTTCCCTTCTGTTTCCACGCTCTCCTCCCTTTCTTCTACTTCTGGACCCTTCTTTTCCCTTGTAACCTTTTCACCATTTACAACTTGCTTAACCTGTTTCACCGGGCCTCTCGAACCTTCAGAACCTGCAGCCGCAGAAGCCAGCTTCGACGTTCGCTCCTTCTCGATCCACGGTGCGGTCAGCCTCGGGGATGGCGGGGGAGGCCGGGTTGGAGCTTGTGTCCCGGTCAACGTCTTCTCGGCTAGCTTCTGGTCATCCTCCACATCATCCTGCTCCATCATCCCGATGTTCTCAGCTGTTTTAAACAGGGAAGAAAAACCCCCTCCACCCCTTCTCCAAGTACATTCACTTTTTACATGACCTGTCTGGCCACACTTCCAACAAACTTTTGGGCGACCCGGAATTGTTATACGTACTGGGAATTTTGCCCCTTCAAACACTATCTCCGTCTTGAACGGCAAGTTGTCTACATCCCCATATACTTTGGCTTTTCTCACATTACCTTCTATTTTATCATCTGTTACTGCCTTTTCGGCTACTACATATTGAACATTCAAATTGCCAAGCAACCTACTCTTGATGCAGTCATCCTCAACAAAACGGGGCAACCAGTGGAGCCTCACAATGGAGTACGGACGCACCCACTTGGTTGTACCTGTCTGTGACCGCTCGGCAACTCTACGAATCACATAAGAATCTTCGTCTACTGTAATAGACCTCTGAGCAACAAACTCATCACATGCCTTTAAACTGGTAAACACTACCTGCCACTCTTGTGGCTGACGATATATAGACAAAATGTGACGTTCACCAATGGCGTCACATACCTGGCGTGCCAATTCTGATCGGTCCAGATTCTTGTACCCGGTCTCGATGGCAGCCGTTCTGTAGATCATCCGTACCTCCTCACCATCGAACCCAACATCTCCTCCTGTCGCACCCACAGCCACATGAGTCTGTGTCTTCCTGGCCGGAGCCTCCGCCGTCCCCTGGGTCTCAGGCACTCGCTGTGCATCTTGGAGCGATGGAGTCGGGGAGATGTCTCGCTTCCTTCCCTTCTTCTTGTTGTGGTCCACCACCGTGAAGCCACCCTCATCGTCCTGGTCCAGCTCCGACAGAGCCTCCGGCGTCCGCTGACCTGGGGTGATCAGATCTTCCTGAGTGGTGAGGAGGCCGTCCTCCATGGACTGCGGCCCTCCTGGCCCCTGGCCCGGAGTCTCAGAAGACATCCGGCACTGTCCTTAATGAAACACAGTGGCAGTGTGCAAGAGACACTGTAAGTGTGCTTAAGGATGACCGTGCAGCATCAGTTGCTGTCCTTAATACAACACAGTGGCAGCGTGCAAGAGACGCTACAAGTGTGCTTAAGGAGTGGCAATGGCTACCGAAAAAACCTGGGAGAAGTGCCGCATAGATCACGGTGTCTCCTGTGCCAGGTAAGTATGAGTTGCCGAGGTCAGTCCTAGACTATGTACAACGTTTTTCGCCACGGATGTGGTGTCCAAGCCCTACGAAGGGGAATGCCTGTCCTTTGTCGGCCTCTCCTCCCACACGCATGGAGAACCTACATGGCTGATCAACCGTGAGCCGCTTTAAGCAGAGACTTATGCTGGGGCCACTACTTTATGCCTGCTTTAAGGCGTCGAATTTGCCCGGCTGGCTTGGGAATTATCTCCAGACTGGATGCTGCTGCCATCTGGGGTGAGAGAGAGGAACCAGCTTTGCAGCACTGCATTGCCATCCACTGCCACCATGCCCTGCCCTCTGGTGTGGGATTCAGCAACTGACCAGCCCTCTAGACTTGTGCTCTGGTCAGACCCAAAAGGCTCTGTACATACTGAAACAGCCCAGGACCACGGATAGAATGTGAATCCATAAAGGAAATGATAGTGGCAATGCCCAATGGAGCAGTGGGGACATTTTATGTTGCACATGACGTATGTTACATGATATCGTTCTATAAGACCGGCCTTGGTAAGGAGCAGGCCTGCTCTCAAAAGGGCACTCCTGGTATTTTAGCAGTGTCATTCCTGCCTGATGGCTTCAGAAGTACATAGAGAGGGGTGGGAGGGGCATGCTAGGGTGGTCCTATCGTTCATGCTGGTGCCGAAAATGGAATATATTTATATATATGGGCCCGCGTTAACATTTACAGGGTGCTAGTACGGCGGACGCGCGGCTCCGCGAGCGCTACGGCCAGGGCAATGAGCGCAGCATCGTGTACGGGAGCTGGGCTGCGATGTCCGATTCCTTAGCTACATGCCAGCTTTCGCGGATTTCGAATCGGACAAATATCAAGGTCTACAGAGGCGGGCGAACACGGCAGTTTGGAATTAGGGAGTGGACATTTGTGCGTGCTGCATCGACGTGCCCGGGGAACGGGGTTCGAGAGCGAGAGGTGTCTTCTTTTTACTTTGGTTTAGATGTCAGGGGATAGCGCGGACGCAGTCCCCCCCTAACAAAAATTGCGCACCCGAGTCATCCACATTTGGGATGATCGCAAGGGTCAACCCAACCGTAGTGCAATGGAGGGGCCTCGCCCTGGGGGAACCGCCGCATAGATGACGGTGTCTCCTGTGCCAGGTAAGTATGAGTTGCCGAGGTCAGTCCTAGACTATGTACAACGTTTTTCGCCACGGATGTGGTGTCCAAGCCCTACGAAGGGGAATGCCTGTCCTTTGTCGGCCTCTCCTCCCACACACATGGAGAACCTACATGGCTGATCAACCGTGAGCCGCTTTAAGCAGAGACTTATGCTGGGGCCACTACTTTATGCCTGCTTTAAGGCGTCGAATTTGCCCGGCTGGCTTGGGAATTATCCCCAGACTGGATGCTGCTGCCATCTGGGGAGAGAGAGCGGAACCAGCTTTGCAGCACTGCAGTGCCATCCACTGCCACCATGCCCTGCCCTCTGGTGTGGGATTCGGCAACTGACCAGCCCTCTAGACTTGTGCTCTGGTCAGACCCAAAAGGCTCTGTACATACTGAAACAGCCCAGGACCACGGATAGAATGTGAATCCATAAAGGAAATGATAGTGGCAATGCCCAATGGAGCAGTGAAGACATTTTATGTTGCACATGACGTATGTTACATGATATTGTTCTATAAGACCGGCCGTGGTAAGGAGCAGGCCTGCCCTCAAAAGGGCACTCCTGGTATTTTAGCAGCGCCATGCCTGCCTGATGGCTTCAGAAGTACATAGAGAGGGGTGGGAGGGGCATGCTAGGGTGGTCCTATCGTTCATGCTGGTGCCGAAAATGGAATATATTTATATATATGGGCCCGCGTTAACATTTACAGGGTGCTAGTACGGCGGACGCGCGGCTCCGCGAGCGCTACGGCCAGGGCAATGAGCGCAGCATCGTGTACGGGAGCTGGGCTGCGATGTCCGACTCCTTAGCTACGTGCCAGCTTTCGCGGATTTCGAATCGGACAAATATCAAGGTCTACAGAGGCGGGCGAACACGGCAGTTTGGAATTAGGGAGTGGATATTTTTGTGCGTGCTGCATCGACGTGCCCGGGGAACGGGGTTCGAGAGCGAGAGGTGTCTTCTTTTTACTTTGGTTTAGATGTCAGGGGATAGCGCGGACGCAGTCCCCCCCTAACAAAAATTGCGCACCCGAGTCATCCACATTTGGGATGATCGCAAGGGTCAACCCAACCGTAGTGCAATGGAGGGGCCTCGCCCTGGGGGAACCGCCGCATAGATCACGGTGTCTCCTGTGCCAGGTAAGTATGAGTTGCCGAGGTCAGTCCTAGACTATGTACAACGTTTTTCGCCACGGATGTGGTGTCCAAGCCCTACAAAGGGGAATGCCTGTCCTTTGTCGGCCTCTCCTCCCACACGCATGGAGAACCTACATGGCTGATCAACCGTGAGCCGCTTTAAGCAGAGACTTATGCTGGGGCCACTACTTTATGCCTGCTTTAAGGCGTCGAATTTGCCCGGCTGGCTTGGGAATTATCTCCAGACTGGATGCTGCTGCCATCTGGGGTGAGAGAGCGGAACCAGCTTTGCAGCACTGCATTGCCATCCACTGCCACCATGCCCTGCCCTCTGGTGTGGGATTCGGCAACTGACCAGCCCTCTAGACTTGTGCTCTGGTCAGACCCAAAAGGCTCTGTACATACTGAAACAGCCCAGGACCACGGATAGAATGTGAATCCATAAAGGAAATGATAGTGGCAATGCCCAATGGAGCAGTGGGGACATTTTATGTTGCACATGACGTATGTTACATGATATCGTTCTATAAGACCGGCCTTGGTAAGGAGCAGGCCTGCCCTCAAAAGGGCACTCCTGGTATTTTAGCAGTGTCATTCCTGCCTGATGGCTTCAGAAGTACATAGAGAGGGGTGGGAGGGGCATGCTAGGGTGGTCCTATCGTTCATGCTGGTGCCGAAAATGGAATATATTTATATATATGGGCCCGCGTTAACATTTACAGGGTGCTAGTACGGCGGACGCGCGGCTCCGCGAGCGCTACGGCCAGGGCAATGAGCGCAGCATCGTGTACGGGAGCTGGGCTGCGATGTCCGACTCCTTAGCTACGTGCCAGCTTTCGCGGATTTCGAATCGGACAAATATCAAGGTCTACAGAGGCGGGCGAACACGGCAGTTTGGAATTAGGGAGTGGATATTTTTGTGCGTGCTGCATCGACGTGCCCGGGGAACGGGGTTCGAGAGCGAGAGGTGTCTTCTTTTTACTTTGGTTTAGATGTCAGGGGATAGCGCGGACGCAGTCCCCCCCTAACAAAAATTGCGCACCCGAGTCATCCACATTTGGGATGATCGCAAGGGTCAACCCAACCGTAGTGCAATGGAGGGGCCTCGCCCTGGGGGAACCGCCGCATAGATCACGGTGTCTCCTGTGCCAGGTAAGTATGAGTTGCCGAGGTCAGTCCTAGACTATGTACAACGTTTTTCGCCACGGATGTGGTGTCCAAGCCCTACAAAGGGGAATGCCTGTCCTTTGTCGGCCTCTCCTCCCACACGCATGGAGAACCTACATGGCTGATCAACCGTGAGCCGCTTTAAGCAGAGACTTATGCTGGGGCCACTACTTTATGCCTGCTTTAAGGCGTCGAATTTGCCCGGCTGGCTTGGGAATTATCTCCAGACTGGATGCTGCTGCCATCTGGGGTGAGAGAGCGGAACCAGCTTTGCAGCACTGCATTGCCATCCACTGCCACCATGCCCTGCCCTCTGGTGTGGGATTCGGCAACTGACCAGCCCTCTAGACTTGTGCTCTGGTCAGACCCAAAAGGCTCTGTACATACTGAAACAGCCCAGGACCACGGATAGAATGTGAATCCATAAAGGAAATGATAGTGGCAATGCCCAATGGAGCAGTGAAGACATTTTATGTTGCACATGACGTATGTTACATGATATTGTTCTATAAGACCGGCCGTGGTAAGGAGCAGGCCTGCCCTCAAAAGGGCACTCCTGGTATTTTAGCAGCGCCATGCCTGCCTGATGGCTTCAGAAGTACATAGAGAGGGGTGGGAGGGGCATGCTAGGGTGGTCCTATCGTTCATGCTGGTGCCGAAAATGGAATATATTTATATATATGGGCCCGCGTTAACATTTACAGGGTGCTAGTACGGCGGACGCGCGGCTCCGCGAGCGCTACGGCCAGGGCAATGAGCGCAGCATCGTGTACGGGAGCTGGGCTGCGATGTCCGACTCCTTAGCTACGTGCCAGCTTTCGCGGATTTCGAATCGGACAAATATCAAGGTCTACAGAGGCGGGCGAACACGGCAGTTTGGAATTAGGGAGTGGATATTTTTGTGCGTGCTGCATCGACGTGCCCGGGGAACGGGGTTCGAGAGCGAGAGGTGTCTTCTTTTTACTTTGGTTTAGATGTCAGGGGATAGCGCGGACGCAGTCCCCCCCTAACAAAAATTGCGCACCCGAGTCATCCACATTTGGGATGATCGCAAGGGTCAACCCAACCGTAGTGCAATGGAGGGGCCTCGCCCTGGGGGAACCGCTGCATAGATCACGGTGTCTCCTGTGCCAGGTAAGTATGAGTTGCCGAGGTCAGTCCTAGACTATGTACAACGTTTTTCGCCACGGATGTGGTGTCCAAGCCCTACGAAGGGGAATGCCTGTCCTTTGTCGGCCTCTCCTCCCACACACATGGAGAACCTACATGGCTGATCAACCGTGAGCCGCTTTAAGCAGAGACTTATGCTGGGGCCACTACTTTATGCCTGCTTTAAGGCGTCGAATTTTCCCGGCTGGCTTGGGAATTATCTCCAGACTGGATGCTGCTGCCATCTGGGGTGAGAGAGCGGAACCAGCTTTGCAGCACTGCATTGCCATCCACTGCCACCATGCCCTGCCCTCTGGTGTGGGATTCGGCAACTGACCAGCCCTCTAGACTTGTGCTCTGGTCAGACCCAAAAGGCTCTGTACATACTGAAACAGCCCAGGACCACGGATAGAATGTGAATCCATAAAGGAAATGATAGTGGCAATGCCCAATGGAGCAGTGAAGACATTTTATGTTGCACATGACGTATGTTACATGATATTGTTCTATAAGACCGGCCGTGGTAAGGAGCAGGCCTGCCCTCAAAAGGGCACTCCTGGTATTTTAGCAGCGCCATGCCTGCCTGATGGCTTCAGAAGTACATAGAGAGGGGTGGGAGGGGCATGCTAGGGTGGTCCTATCGTTCATGCTGGTGCCGAAAATGGAATATATTTATATATATGGGCCCGCGTTAACATTTACAGGGTGCTAGTACGGCGGACGCGCGGCTCCGCGAGCGCTACGGCCAGGGCAATGAGCGCAGCATCGTGTACGGGAGCTGGGCTGCGATGTCCGACTCCTTAGCTAAGTGCCAGCTTTCGCGGATTTCGAATCGGACAAATATCAAGGTCTACAGAGGCGGGCGAACACGGCAGTTTGGAATTAGGGAGTGGATATTTTTGTGCGTGCTGCATCGACGTGCCCGGGGAACGGGGTTCGAGAGCGAGAGGTGTCTTCTTTTTACTTTGGTTTAGATGTCAGGGGATAGCGCGGACGCAGTCCCCCCCTAACAAAAATTGCGCACCCGAGTCATCCACATTTGGGATGATCGCAAGGGTCAACCCAACCGTAGTGCAATGGAGGGGCCTCGCCCTGGGGGAACCGCCGCATAGATCACGGTGTCTCCTGTGCCAGGTAAGTATGAGTTGCCGAGGTCAGTCCTAGACTATGTACAACGTTTTTCGCCACGGATGTGGTGTCCAAGCCCTACAAAGGGGAATGCCTGTCCTTTGTTGGCCTCTCCTCCCACACGCATGGAGAACCTACATGGCTGATCAACCGTGAGCCGCTTTAAGCAGAGACTTATGCTGGGGCCACTACTTTATGCCTGCTTTAAGGCGTCGAATTTTCCCGGCTGGCTTGGGAATTATCTCCAGACTGGATGCTGCTGCCATCTGGGGTGAGAGAGAGGAACCAGCTTTGCAGCACTGCATTGCCATCCACTGCCACCATGCCCTGCCCTCTGGTGTGGGATTCAGCAACTGACCAGCCCTCTAGACTTGTGCTCTGGTCAGACCCAAAAGGCTCTGTACATACTGAAACAGCCCAGGACCACGGATAGAATGTGAATCCATAAAGGAAATGATAGTGGCAATGCCCAATGGAGCAGTGGGGACATTTTATGTTGCACATGACGTATGTTACATGATATCGTTCTATAAGACCGGCCTTGGTAAGGAGCAGGCCTGCCCTCAAAAGGGCACTCCTGGTATTTTAGCAGTGTCATTCCTGCCTGATGGTTTCAGAAGTACATAGAGAGGGGTGGGAGGGGCATGCTAGGGTGGTCCTATCGTTCATGCTGGTGCCGAAAATGGAATATATTTATATATATGGGCCCGCGTTAACATTTACAGGGTGCTAGTACGGCGGACGCGCGGCTCCGCGAGCGCTACGGCATGCCCCTCAGTAGTATAGTATGTATCGGAACGGGACTATAGTTAAGTACTGTTTATTACTCAATCGACCTGCAGCCAATCAGAGGCCTCCCTTTTGGCGGGAAATTCAAAAGCAGCCAATGAGAGGCCTCCCTTTTGGCGGGAAATTCAAATAGGTCACGTGACCTTTGGGCGGGAAATTCAAATAGGTCACGTGACCGGAAGTGACCTACTTAAGAGGGTCACGTGACCACCATGTTGGCGGGAAATTCAAATAGGTCACGTGACGGGAAGTGACCTACTTAAGGGGGTCACGTGACTACTAGGTTGGCTTTTCAAAATAAGTCACTTGAGATTTTGATGGATAAATAAATTTAAAAAAAGAAAAAAAAAGCAAGCTGAAAAAAGCTTGCTAAAAAATAATTTAAAAATGTGGCTCTTTTTTTCTAGGGGGAGAGGGGCACTCTGGGGGGCACTCTTTAAGATGCATGGGGGGGGAGGGGGGGAGGGGGGGGGGGGAGGGGCAGGGTTTTTTAAGAGTGAGACTCGCTTCTCTGCCCTCTCTAAAAGAGAGGGCAGAGAGGCGAGTCTACTTACTATGAAAGGTATCATGATCGCGTTTATGATGATGTGCATCATGATGTGACTATCTTACAACTTTATAGACAATAAGCAAGACATGGGCGTACTTACACGGGCTATTTGTAAACTAATGAATGTGACTTCCTCGTTAAAATCGGTATCTACAACTCTTTTAAGCTTAAGGCTTTTTCTTGAGTTTATTCTTTTGTTCAATTTCGGGCCCACCTCAAAAGAGGAATAGGCCCTCTGTAGCACTTGTCGCTTGCTCATCAATCAGAGCCGGGGTGTAGAAGGCCCCTGCCCTGTCGGGTACGTTCTCCCTCTGGTACGTTTTTGGTTAGTTTGGAGCTCTCAGTCGACTGTCTTATCCACCTTAAAAAAACCAGACTTTCGGTGTCTCATGATAAAACTGGTGCCTTATACTAAGTGCTGGATTACTTTCTCATTTTTTTAGTGTTCTATCCGATGCTTATTTAATTTTTGCACTGATAAAAACGGTTAGCTTGTACAAACACGCGGTCTATTTAAGTGTTAAGTGTAGAAAATGAACAGAACAGTGCACAGAAAATAGAGCTACCGACTACATTTCGCCCAGTCACTCAGCGGAGAACAAAAGAACTAATGACGTAGTGTACCCGCTATTCCGACAGTTGGCGCCACCGTTATACTTTTCCCGCGTGCGACATGAAGCCTTGGGGTGGGTACTGGCTGTTTTGGTTGTAGGTACCGAAACATAAAAAACTACAGCCAGCCCAATGTCATGGTGAGACAGCTCTCTTATTTTTACCTTGAGTAGCGTCCGTAGGGCCTATGACAAAACCTAGTCCCGTACACTGAGCAGCTTGAGGTCTGAAGGCTCATACAGAAAAATGTGTGGGTGTGTGGGTGTGTGGGTGTGTGGGTTGCTTTACGCCTTAGTTAACAGCTATGGTCATTTCAAGAGCGGTGATGGTGATCGAATCTATTGGCCCTTTTACCGAGACAAGGGTTCTTTTACATCCCACACTACATAGCAGAGAGACGTCTAGCAGCCCCTAGAGGCCCCGCAGGGGGCTCGAGAGGTGCCGTGGAGAAGAGCAGATATCCACGAGAGGCCACACCAACAACCAAATTATATCTTTATCCCGCGAGAAAAGGAGATAAGGGTCAAGGTTATGAACCATCAGAAGATTTTAGAGTAAATTAAGTTATGAGATATTAATATAATGTACATATCTAGGGCCCGATATAGGGCCTCTGCAGATCCCCCTTCAGGGCCCCGATCCATGAGGCCTTAGAAACGGAGCTGGGTCATGTAACCAAGGGAGATCAGCAGTTGTTGATGTCGGCGCTGCCGATAACGCTGGTTAAATGACCGTTTTACTCATGTTTAGAGTCAGAATAGCTTGAGTATTACTTGAATATCGAAGAGTAGAGGTCAAATTACCCCAGACAAGATGTTTCCATCTAGAAATTCTCGACAGTATTTCCGAAAATTGCAAAATATTGGTCCCAGTCCCACGGGGCCCCATACCGAGTATTAAAAGTTTGAGATGCAACTTTCATTCATGCTGTTGACCAATCAGAGCGCCCTGTTTTTACGACCTTGACTACATAGTAAAAAGTGATTGACAACGTCAGATATCACTTGACGACGTCAAATATCGATCTGATATTTGATCCCTTGATATTTGATTCAAAACCCACATCGAGTGGGATAAAGCCTTTTATCATCTTTTGATTGTGAGGCATACACTTTTCTTACACACAACAGCTGTCATCTATCAAGGGGCTCTGGATAGGGGGTCCCCATGTCGAATGTCGATCTTAGAAAATGACCATGTCACATGGCAATGTCACTTAATAATGTTCATATCCCATGTCGATTTTAAGAAATGTTCATGTCACCTGTCACTAGGATTTTTTGGGCCTCATGTCACTTGTCATTAGACCTCATGTCGTTTGTCGATTATAAGAAATGGTCATGTCACCATATCGAATTTAGCGGTCCACACCCATTATCAAGTGTCAGGACATGTCGGCTGCTTGAACACGTAGTCTGTCATCACCCTTTGTTTCTGTGCCTTATCTAAACAGGCAATTAGTGGCCGCTAGCCGAGAGTACCTCCCTGGTCCCCTCTCCCGAATCTGCTAGACGTCTCACTGATAGGAGTGTGTGGGTGTGTGGGTCTGTGTGTGTCTGTTCGGTCTGTGTGTGCACGCGTCTTGCACTCTAGTCTTGCGGACCACTGTTAAGCCTGTGGTTGGAGAGCGCGACATAGCCGCCCGCTACACTCTCCAAACAGAGGTCCGCAAGACTGGGCCGGATCGCGCTCTTGCTTAAAGGTGCACCTCAACTCAGTGCGCCTTTAACAGCCGCCCCTAATAGGTGAAGTTCTTGACGCGGCACAGCGCCTCCCACCAGTAGCCAATCAGCGCGCCGAACGCCGGACACACCTCCACCGTGTGAGCCTCTAAGTAGGTCACACGAATCATACTAAGATGCCGAGGTCTTCTGTCGGTTCGTCGCGGTGGCCGTGAGTGATCGCACGGTCGCCAAGATTCACTGCCTTGATTGGCAGAGGGGGGGGCTGATTACTCCCCGTCGGATGAATTGCGGCGAAACCATAATCAATTTTTCGCTGTTTTAGATAAAAGAGATCCAGAGCTATCCGCTCGTCCAAGAATTATTTTTCTATCAGCCCGGGATCACCCTCAAATTAAGGCCTAAAGTCCAAAAACCCAAAATTTTTTCCCTATGGGATTTCAGTGTCTAAGCGTTTTTTGCAGCCCCAAGGAGCAGCTCGCGGGCTCGAACCCTGTAAACGCTTTGACGCGCTTTCGTCGCCTTAGGCGACGTAGACCTACCCTATTTTTTTTTGGACCATGTTACCTGAACACGGATTATTTTTTTGTTTAGCCCAATGAGCTCACAGCTAGACTAGATACCTCATGTTTTGGATTGGAGAAATCAGCAGAGCAATAAAAAGCGCGGTGAGGCTAGTGTGGCCCCTGTGAGTTGTAAAATTGGTGCTAAATGTGGTAACCAGGCGGATGCTGAGTTCATTGATATTGTCCGTTAATGATACTTAAGGTGGGTGTTGTCTAAAGTTTTAATTGATATTACCAATGTGGCCAATAATGACTTCACAGTTGGGGCCCTCGCCCGCAGGTCCCAGATTCAGGGTATTCTTTGTTTATTGTGTGGCCCCTAAAGAGGGGCCGACTAACTCTTTAGAGTTAGTTAGATGCTGCCACTGTGCTATGCAACAGCAGCTATTAATTACGCTTCATGTTGGGCAGCATGGATCACTTGATGGGTGATACCTCAAAGCTCAAACACGGCAGAGCCGTGTGTGGCATGCGAGGACCAGTGGGTCAGGGGTGATCCGTTGCAAACAGAATGCTGATCCGTGTGAGGTTCTGACTTTCTATAGTTTTTTATAAAGCCTTAGATATGGTGTGGTATTTTTCATCTCGCTATAGTTTAGTTGGTATTTAAGGAAACCGCCTCATTTCTATCAGAAATACACAATATTGAATTGTTTTTTATATTTTAATATATTAGAAGCGCGCTTTGTTGCCTATGTAGCTCATTATGCGTTGAAATGTTCGCGAGCATCGTAGGAATGTACAAAACCCCTATTGTGGCACCATCTGACGAAAGAGCGGAGAACTATACTAGCGCGTTTCGTTATTCACATCTTTTGACAGGGACTTGGTTGGTGGCTTTACGCCCTAATTAACAGCTGAAGTCATTTCAAGGGGGGTGATAGTGATCGAATCTATGGATACCTGAAGGTGGAAAGCACACACCCTACACTTTTACCGAGGCAATGGTGGTGCTGCTCAAAGGGTGTGGCGAGCTAGACTGGAGGATGTAATAACTAAGCAGCAGAAGGACCAAAAAGACAATCTCGTAGTAGTAGGTCTACTTAGATCTTGAGTAGCCGCCCTTGTGGCTATAATTACCTAGACTAGTTGGCTCTGCCAGCCTGGTCAAGTGAAAATTGGTAAGGAGACTATGAACTAAGCTAACATCTCATAAGTATTAGTTACCACCCCCTCACACCCGTTTAACAACGGATTCAGGGTCTAATTATGGAGACCCTAGAGTAAGATTAACAATATATCCCAATGTCTGTAGTAGACATTTACGACATGCAACCTGCCCCCTAGAAGGGATAGATCTGACCACAAGTCCGCAAAATGAGACTCCCCCTCTGAGAGTATCAAGGTTTGCGTATAGTCACTTGCAGGTTAATCTGTTATCTACCCCTTTGTCGACTTCGCCAAAATCCTGGGAGATTCACTTTAAACCTAAGGTCTACCCTTTTTATTCTTTGTTTATTGTGTGGCCCCTAAAGAGGGGCCGCGGTGTTGATTAATTACACCACATGTTAAGCAACATGAGATCAAACCTTCCTCAAAAGCGACAAGGCTCAGAGTCCTGTTGGACGAGAACCCTGTGTGGCATTTCAAGACACCTGGTTGAGTGATCTGTTGCAGATGCCGTTCCGTGAGAAGTTCTGACTTTATATAGCTTTTATATCGCTTTAGATATGGTGTAGTATTTTCAATCTCACTATAGTTTAGTTGATATTTCAAAGAATCTGCCTCATTCTATCAGAAATACACAGCGTTGACATGTTTCTTATATTCAATATATTAGAAGTGTGCTTTGTTGCTTATTATAGGTCATTATGCGTTTAAAATGTTCGCGAGTATCGTGGAAATGTACAAAAACCCTATTGTGGCGGCATCTGACGAAAAGAGCGGAGAACTACACTAGAGCATGTAATGGCCAGACCAGCAGGCGGCAGCAGAGTGGTCAAAAGACAATCTCGTAGTAGTAGGTCTACTTGCATGTTGAGTAGCCACCCTTGTGGTTGTAATTACCTTGACCACAGGTCCGCAATATGGAGCTCCCCCTCTGAGAGTATCAAGGTTTGCGTATAGTCTCCTGCAGTTTAATCTGTTATCTCCTCCTTTGTCGACCTCGCCAAAATCCTGGGAGATTCACTTTAAACCTAAGTCCTACCCTTTTTTTATTCTTTGTTTATTGTGTGGCCCCTAAAGAGGGGCCGCGGTGTTGATTAATTACACCACATGTTAAGCAGCATGAGATCAATCCTCCTCAAAAGCGTCAAGGCTCAAAGTCCTGTTGGACGGGAACCGTGTGTTGCTTTCGAGGACGAATGGTTGAGTGATCCTACCGATCCGTCAGAGGTTCTGACTTTATATAGCTTTTATATCGCTTTAGATATGGTGTAGTATTTTCAATCTCACTATAGTTTAGTTGATATTTCAAAGAATCTGCCTCATTCTATCAGAAATACACAACGTTGACATGTTTCTTATATTCAATATATTAGAAGTGTGCTTTGTTGCTTATTATAGGTCATTATGCGTTTAAAATGTTCGCGAGTATCGTGGAAATGTACAAAAACCCTATTGTGGCGTCATCTGACGAAAAGAGCGGAGAACTATACTAGAGCATGTAATCGCCAGACTAGCAGGCGGCGGCAGAGTGGTCAAAAGACAATCTCGTAGTAGTAGGTCTACTTGCATGTTGAGTAGCCGCCCTTGTGGTTGTAATTACTTAGCCTAGTTGACCCTGCCGGCCTGGTCAAGTGAAATTAGTAAGGAGACCACCCATTAACGTGCTCCACAGTCTTTAGACAGTTAAGACTATAGTCAAGACTGGAGAATTTGGCGAGACGCCCCTCTGGGAGGTCATAATCCTCAATGTTAGGTGTTAGCTCATTAACATCAGATACCATATTAACAACCCATTTAAAATGTTCATTTTAATAGCAACTCACCCTATTCTGACAAAATCCTATTAGCAGGTAACCTCTGTGTAAACCATACTGCAAACATCTGCTACTTCCAGCGTCTGCCTCGTGACTGATAGTGTACAACAAGACGAAGTGGGCAGAGATTAGAAAAAATGAAGCTCTTTATATAGCCGAGAGAGCAGCTAATCTGGATGTTCTAAGCTTGTTTTCACCTAGAGCTCCAACCCTCTTCCAGAGAGAATCAAATCGCTTTTCACCTGAACCCTTCCACCCCTAATCCATCAGCATGAAAAGAGAATTAACGAGTGTAACGTGCGCTACATGTATATGGGATTATAGCTGGTGAAGAGATAAAGCCGAGTCACCTGTGTATACAAAGACTACAGGGGGTGATTAACGACAGGTGTGACGCGCCAGCCCGTGAACGGATTAAGCCAAAAAAAAATAAAAAAGCATGTTTCAGGTAACATGGGCAGAAAGACTGGAGTCGGTAGGTCGGATTTTTATTTTATTTTATTTTATTTTTTTAACATGAAAGTACTAGCCATCCTCCGTGGAAATTCTAAAAATGACCCAAAAAGTATAAAAATATGAAATTTTCTTCAAACTTGCTTAAAAAAAAAACGTAGGGTCGACCCTGTTTTGCTAGGGTTGGTCGGGTGACCTGAAACAAACCTTTTTTTTTATTTGGCCTTATCTTTCAAGCTGACGCTTAAATTCAACTAGCCAGCCGCCGTCCACACCACTCACTGCGACAAGAGGAGGTGCTGTTGTTTTACACTTGAGTCGCTTACCACATGGTCTCTACCTCACAGACAGACACGCGCCCCCTGTAGCTTTTTTTTTGTTTTTTTTTGTATACACACGCTAATCTCATAACCCCCTTATCCGTTATACAGGTAACGAGTATTCTCTTTTAAAATAGCTGCCAGTCAGCTTAGCTCTAGAAGCAAGAAGGCGTGTATAGGTGCCTTATAAGTCGGCAGGGGGTAAATACTAGTGAAAAAGGAAGGCAGGTGTGCAGGTAGCTTTTCTAACAGACACGTGTGTGCACTAAGCTGCTTAAGTCTAAACCCTCCCGCAGTAGTCAGGTGGCATGTGAAAACTTACTTAACTGATCTCTTACATTGAGTAGAGTCTCTGTGCTGAGAGAGCCTTTTCAGCTGTTTAAGAGGATTAACTAGGACAGGGTACATAAGGAGTGAAACGCCGAATAGCGGCTACTCAGTCTCGTGCAGCACAAGCAGCAGCATCTAGCAGCGGCTTCAGCAGCAGCTGCACGTGCAGCACAAGCAGCTGGCAGCGACTTCAGCAGCACAAGCAGCACGAGCAGCACAAGCCGTAGCATTTGTCAGCAGCATCCGTGACATCGTCAGCAGCAGCCCCCATGACCTTGTCAGCAGCACAAGCAGCTAGCAGCTGCTGACAGCTGCTTCAGCAGCTGCTGGCAGCTGCTGCACGAGCAGTAGCACAAGCAGTAGCATCTGTCAGCAGCAGCAGCAGCAGCACAAGCAGCCAGCAGCTGCTGCATGAGCAGCACAAGCAGCACAAGCAGCAGCACCGACAGCAGCAGCAGCAGCAGCAGCAGCAGTGTGGACCACTAAAGTCGAGATGAAGCCTAGTGACATTTGACATGAAGCTTGAAAAACACAGTGACAGGTGACATGAGCAATTCTTAAAATCGACATGAGATATGAGCATAATTAAGCGACATCGACATGCGCCATGGCTATTTTTTTAAGACAAACATCATATGTCATAGCCTCCTCATCCAAACCTCCACTAGTAGTGCTCTATAAGCGCAAGCTGTAAACCCTCTCCTCCCCTCGTGCACACAGGCGAATTATCAGAGTCAGCCAATGGTGTCAATACCCCTCTCATACAAGGGTCGGGCGCTGCTGGACTATAATAGATGAGTCAAGGACCGTTCTACTGAGGGTCAGGCAGGCTAAGTCGGACATTCAATGACAGGTAGGTCTTTGACAACCTTGCTTGAAAGTCTGGACAGCATTGACAGACTGGGGCATAAGGATCTCGCATGGTCAGACTTTCAAGCAAGTTTTGCTAAAGTCGCGTTATTGAATGTCCGACCTAGCCTGACCCACAGTAGAACGGTCCTTGACCCGTCTATTATAGTCCAGCAGTGCCCGACCCTTGGCTGAGAGCAGTTTAAGCGCCATTGGGTGTCTCTGATATTTGCCTCTGTGTAAGATGAGAAAAAAAAGTCTGTTGAAAGACTATATTTCAAGCCAGAAAACTGTAATTAGCTTTCCAAGTTGTTTATTTAACAATATCTTAGCCTAGCAAGCAGCTGTCAGATGTCATCTAAGAAAAAAAAATGTGAGCTGTTAATAGATTCAAGAGAAATTAGTTTACAAATAGCCCGTGTAAGTACGCCCATGTCTTGCTTATTTCTCATAGGGTTGTAAGATAGTCACATCATGATGCACATCATCATAAACGCGATCATGATACCTTTCATAGTAAGTAGACTCGCCTCTCTGCCCTCTCTTTTAGAGAGGGCAGAGAAGCGAGTCTCACTCTTAAAAAACCCTGCCCCTCCCCCCCCCCCCCTCCCCCCCTCCCCCCCCATGCATCTTAAAGAGTGCCCCCCAGAGTGCCCCTCTCCCCCTAGAAAAAAAGAGCCACATTTTTAAATTATTTTTTAGCAAGCTTTTTTCAGCTTGCTTTTTTTTTCTTTTTTTAAATTTATTTATCCATCAAAATCTCAAGTGACTTATTTTGAAAAGCCAACCTAGTAGTCACGTGACCCCCTTAAGTAGGTCACTTCCCGTCACGTGACCTATTTGAATTTCCCGCCAACATGGTGGTCACGTGACCCTCTTAAGTAGGTCACTTCCGGTCACGTGACCTATTTGAATTTCCCGCCCAAAGGTCACGTGACCGGAAGTAGGTCACTTCCGGTCACGTGACCTATTTGAATTTCCCGCCAAAAGGGAGGCCTCTCATTGGCTGCTTTTGAATTTCCCGCCAAAAGGGAGGCCTCTGATTGGCTGCAGGTCGATTGAGTAATAAACAGTACTTAACTATAGTCCCGTTCCGATACATACTATACTACTCCCCTCCCACCCCTCCATGCCCTGCCCTCTGGTGTGGGATTCGGCAACTGACCAGCCCTCTAGACTTGTGCTCTGGTCAGACCCAAAAGGCTCTGTACATACTGAAACAGCCCAGGACCACGGATAGAATGTGAATCCATAAAGGAAATGATAGTGGCAATGCCCAATGGAGCAGTGGGGACATTTTATGTTGCACATGACGTATGTTACATGATATCGTTCTATAAGACCGGCCGTGGTAAGGAGCAGGCCTGCCCTCAAAAGGGCACTCCTGGTATTTTAGCAGTGTCATTCCTGCCTGATGGCTTCAGAAGTACATAGAGAGGGGTGGGAGGGGCATGCTAGGGTGGTCCTATCGTTCATGCTGGTGCCGAAAATGGAATATATTTATATATATGGGCCCGCGTTAACATTTACAGGGTGCTAGTACGGCGGACGCGCGGCTCCGCGAGCGCTACGGCAAGGGCAATGAGCGCAGCATCGTGTACGGGAGCTGGGCTGCGATGTCCGATTCCCTAGCTACGTGCCAGCTTTCGCGGATTTCGAATCGGACAAATATCAAGGTCTACAAAGGCGGGCGGACACGGCAGTTTGGAATTAGGGAGTGGACACTTGTGCGTGCTGCATCGATGTGCCCGGGGAACGGGGTTCGAGAGCGAGAGGTGTCTTCTTTTTACTTTGGTTTAGATGTCAGGGGATAGCGCGGACGCAGTCCCCCCCTAACAAAAATTGCGCACCCGAGTCATCCACATTTGGGATGATCGCAAGGGTCAACCCAACCGTAGTGCAATGGAGGGGCCTCGCCCTGGGGGAACCGCCGCATAGATCACGGTGTCTCCTGTGCCAGGTAAGTATGAGTTGCCGAGGTCAGTCCTAGACTATGTACAACGTTTTTCGCCACGGATGTGGTGTCCAAGCCCTACGAAGGGGAATGCCTGTCCTTTGTCGGCCTCTCCTCCCACACGCATGGAGAACCTACATGGCTGATCAACCGTGAGCCGCTTTAAGCAGAGACTTATGCTGGGGCCACTACTTTATGCCTGCTTTAAGGCGTCGAATTTGCCCGGCTGGCTTGGGAATTATCTCCAGACTGGATGCTGCTGCCATCTGGGGAGAGAGAGAGGAACCAGCTTTGCAGCACTGCATTGCCATCCACTGCCACCATGCCCTGCCCTCTGGTGTGGGATTCAGCAACTGACCAGCCCTCTAGACTTGTGCTCTGGTCAGACCAAAAAGGCTCTGTACATACTGAAACAGCCCAGGACCACGGATAGAATGTGAATCCATAAAGGAAATGATAGTGGCAATGCCCAATGGAGCAGTGGGGACATTTTATGTTGCACATGACGTATGTTACATGATATCGTTCTATAAGACCGGCCTTGGTAAGGAGCAGGCCTGCCCTCAAAAGGGCACTCCTGGTATTTTAGCAGTGTCATTCCTGCCTGATGGCTTCAGAAGTACATAGAGAGGGGTGGGAGGGGCATGCTAGGGTGGTCCTATCGTTCATGCTGGTGCCGAAAATGGAATATATTTATATATATGGGCCCGCGTTAACATTTACAGGGTGCTAGTACGGCGGACGCGCGGCTCCGCGAGCGCTACGGCCAGGGCAATGAGCGCAGCATCGTGTACGGGAGCTGGGCTGCGATGTCCGATTCCTTAGCTACATGCCAGCTTTCGCGGATTTCGAATCGGACAAATATCAAGGTCTACAGAGGCGGGCGAACACGGCAGTTTGGAATTAGGGAGTGGACATTTGTGCGTGCTGCATCGACGTGCCCGGGGAACGGGGTTCGAGAGCGAGAGGTGTCTTCTTTTTACTTTGGTTTAGATGTCAGGGGATAGCGCGGACGCAGTCCCCCCCTAACAAAAATTGCGCACCCGAGTCATCCACATTTGGGATGATCGCAAGGGTCAACCCAACCGTAGTGCAATGGAGGGGCCTCGCCCTGGGGGAACCGCCGCATAGATCACGGTGTCTCCTGTGCCAGGTAAGTATGAGTTGCCGAGGTCAGTCCTAGACTATGTACAACGTTTTTCGCCACGGATGTGGTGTCCAAGCCCTACGAAGGGGAATGCCTGTCCTTTGTCGGCCTCTCCTCCCACACGCATGGAGAACCTACATGGCTGATCAACCGTGAGCCGCTTTAAGCAGAGACTTATGCTGGGGCCACTACTTTATGCCTGCTTTAAGGCGTCGAATTTGCCCGGCTGGCTTGGGAATTATCCCCAGACTGGATGCTGCTGCCATCTGGGGAGAGAGAGCGGAACCAGCTTTGCAGCACTGCAGTGCCATCCACTGCCACCATGCCCTGCCCTCTGGTGTGGGATTCGGCAACTGACCAGCCCTCTAGACTTGTGCTCTGGTCAGACCCAAAAGGCTCTGTACATACTGAAACAGCCCAGGACCACGGATAGAATGTGAATCCATAAAGGAAATGATAGTGGCAATGCCCAATGGAGCAGTGGGGACATTTTATGTTGCACATGACGTATGTTACATGATATCGTTCTATAAGACCGGCCGTGGTAAGGAGCAGGCCTACGCTCAAAAGGGCAACCCTGGTATTTTAGCAGTGTCATTCCTGCCTGATGGCTTCAGAAGTACATAGAGAGGGGTGGGAGGGGCATGCTAGGGTGGTCCTATCGTTCATGCTGGTGCCGAAAATGGAATATATTTATATATATGGGCCCGCGTTAACATTTACAGGGTGCTAGTACGGCGGACGCGCGGCTCCGCGAGCGCTACGGCAAGAGCAATGAGCGCAGCATCGTGTACGGGAGCTGGGCTGCGATGTCCGATTCCTTAGCTACATGCCAGCTTTCGCGGATTTCGAATCGGACAAATATCAAGGTCTACAGAGGCGGGCGAACACGGCAGTTTGGAATTAGGGAGTGGACATTTGTGCGTGCTGCATCGACGTGCCCGGGGAACGGGGTTCGAGAGCGAGAGGTGTCTTCTTTTTACTTTGGTTTAGATGTCAGGGGATAGCGCGGACGCAGTCCCCCCCTAACAAAAATTGCGCACCCGAGTCATCCACATTTGGGATGATCGCAAGGGTCAACCCAACCGTAGTGCAATGGAGGGGCCTCGCCCTGGGGGAACCGCCGCATAGATCACGGTGTCTCCTGTGCCAGGTAAGTATGAGTTGCCGAGGTCAGTCCTAGACTATGTACAACGTTTTTCGCCACGGATGTGGTGTCCAAGCCCTACGAAGGGGAATGCCTGTCCTTTGTCGGCCTCTCCTCCCACACGCATGGAGAACCTACATGGCTGATCAACCGTGAGCCGCTTTAAGCAGAGACTTATGCTGGGGCCACTACTTTATGCCTGCTTTAAGGCGTCGAATTTGCCCGGCTGGCTTGGGAATTATCCCCAGACTGGATGCTGCTGCCATCTGGGGAGAGAGAGCGGAACCAGCTTTGCAGCACTGCAGTGCCATCCACTGCCACCGTGCCCTGCCCTCTGGTGTGGGATTCGGCAACTGACCAGCCCTCTAGACTTGTGCTCTGGTCAGACCCAAAAGGCTCTGTACATACTGAAACAGCCCAGGACCACGGATAGAATGTGAATCCATAAAGGAAATGATAGTGGCAATGCCCAATGGAGCAGTGAAGACATTTTATGTTGCACATGACGTATGTTACATGATATTGTTCTATAAGACCGGCCGTGGTAAGGAGCAGGCCTGCCCTCAAAAGGGCACTCCTGGTATTTTAGCAGCGCCATGCCTGCCTGATGGCTTCAGAAGTACATAGAGAGGGGTGGGAGGGGCATGCTAGGGTGGTCCTATCGTTCATGCTGGTGCCGAAAATGGAATATATTTATATATATGGGCCCGCGTTAACATTTACAGGGTGCTAGTACGGCGGACGCGCGGCTCCGCGAGCGCTACGGCCAGGGCAATGATTGCAGCATCGTGTACCGGAGCTGGGCTGCGATGTCCGACTCCTTAGCTACGTGCCAGCTTTCGCGGATTTCGAATCGGACAAATATCAAGGTCTACAGAGGCGGGCGAACACGGCAGTTTGGAATTAGGGAGTGGATTTTTTTGTGCGTGCTGCATCGACGTGCCCGGGGAACGGGGTTCGAGAGCGAGAGGTGTCTTCTTTTTACTTTGGTTTAGATGTCAGGGGATAGCGCGGACGCAGTCCCCCCCTAACAAAAATTGCGCACCCGAGTCATCCACATTTGGGATGATCGCAAGGGTCAACCCAACCGTAGTGCAATGGAGGGGCCTCGCCCTGGGGGAACCGCCGCATAGATCACGGTGTCTCCTGTGCCAGGTAAGTATGAGTTGCCGAGGTCAGTCCTAGACTATGTACAACGTTTTTCGCCACGGATGTGGTGTCCAAGCCCTACGAAGGGGAATGCCTGTCCTTTGTCGGCCTCTCCTCCCACACGCATGGAGAACCTACATGGCTGATCAACCGTGAGCCGCTTTAAGCAGAGACTTATGCTGGGGCCACTACTTTATGCCTGCTTTAAGGCGTCGAATTTGCCCGGCTGGCTTGGGAATTATCTCCAGACTGGATGCTGCTGCCATCTGGGGTGAGAGAGCGGAACCAGCTTTGCAGCACTGCATTGCCATCCACTGCCACCATGCCCTGCCCTCTGGTGTGGGATTCAGCAACTGACCAGCCCTCTAGACTTGTGCTCTGGTCAGACCCAAAAGGCTCTGTACATACTGAAACAGCCCAGGACCACGGATAGAATGTGAATCCATAAAGGAAATGATAGTGGCAATGCCCAATGGAGCAGTGGGGACATTTTATGTTGCACATGACGTATGTTACATGATATCGTTCTATAAGACCGGCCGTGGTAAGGAGCAGGCCTACGCTCAAAAGGGCAACCCTGGTATTTTAGCAGTGTCATTCCTGCCTGATGGCTTCAGAAGTACATAGAGAGGGGTGGGAGGGGCATGCTAGGGTGGTCCTATCGTTCATGCTGGTGCCGAAAATGGAATATATTTATATATATGGGCCCGCGTTAACATTTACAGGGTGCTAGTACGGCGGACGCGCGGCTCCGCGAGCGCTACGGCAAGAGCAATGAGCGCAGCATCGTGTACGGGAGCTGGGCTGCGATGTCCGATTCCTTAGCTACATGCCAGCTTTCGCGGATTTCGAATCGGACAAATATCAAGGTCTACAGAGGCGGGCGAACACGGCAGTTTGGAATTAGGGAGTGGACATTTGTGCGTGCTGCATCGACGTGCCCGGGGAACGGGGTTCGAGAGCGAGAGGTGTCTTCTTTTTACTTTGGTTTAGATGTCAGGGGATAGCGCGGACGCAGTCCCCCCCTAACAAAAATTGCGCACCCGAGTCATCCACATTTGGGATGATCGCAAGGGTCAACCCAACCCTAGTGCAATGGAGGGGCCTCGCCCTGGGGGAACCGCCGCATAGATCACGGTGTCTCCTGTGCCAGGTAAGTATGAGTTGCCGAGGTCAGTCCTAGACTATGTACAACGTTTTTCGCCACGGATGTGGTGTCCAAGCCCTACGAAGGGGAATGCCTGTCCTTTGTCGGCCTCTCCTCCCACACGCATGGAGAACCTACATGGCTGATCAACCGTGAGCCGCTTTAAGCAGAGACTTATGCTGGGGCCACTACTTTATGCCTGCTTTAAGGCGTCGAATTTGCCCGGCTGGCTTGGGAATTATCCCCAGACTGGATGCTGCTGCCATCTGGGGAGAGAGAGCGGAACCAGCTTTGCAGCACTGCAGTGCCATCCACTGCCACCATGCCCTGCCCTCTGGTGTGGGATTCGGCAACTGACCAGCCCTCTAGACTTGTGCTCTGGTCAGACCCAAAAGGCTCTGTACATACTGAAACAGCCCAGGACCACGGATAGAATGTGAATCCATAAAGGAAATGATAGTGGCAATGCCCAATGGAGCAGTGGGGACATTTTATGTTGCACATGACGTATGTTACATGATATCGTTCTATAAGACCGGCCGTGGTAAGGAGCAGGCCTACGCTCAAAAGGGCAACCCTGGTATTTTAGCAGTGTCATTCCTGCCTGATGGCTTCAGAAGTACATAGAGAGGGGTGGGAGGGGCATGCTAGGGTGGTCCTATCGTTCATGCTGGTGCCGAAAATGGAATATATTTATATATATGGGCCCGCGTTAACATTTACAGGGTGCTAGTACGGCGGACGCGCGGCTCCGCGAGCGCTACGGCAAGAGCAATGAGCGCAGCATCGTGTACGGGAGCTGGGCTGCGATGTCCGATTCCTTAGCTACATGCCAGCTTTCGCGGATTTCGAATCGGACAAATATCAAGGTCTACAGAGGCGGGCGAACACGGCAGTTTGGAATTAGGGAGTGGACATTTGTGCGTGCTGCATCGACGTGCCCGGGGAACGGGGTTCGAGAGCGAGAGGTGTCTTCTTTTTACTTTGGTTTAGATGTCAGGGGATAGCGCGGACGCAGTCCCCCCCTAACAAAAATTGCGCACCCGAGTCATCCACATTTGGGATGATCGCAAGGGTCAACCCAACCGTAGTGCAATGGAGGGGCCTCGCCCTGGGGGAACCGCCGCATAGATCACGGTGTCTCCTGTGCCAGGTAAGTATGAGTTGCCGAGGTCAGTCCTAGACTATGTACAACGTTTTTCGCCACGGATGTGGTGTCCAAGCCCTACGAAGGGGAATGCCTGTCCTTTGTCGGCCTCTCCTCCCACACGCATGGAGAACCTACATGGCTGATCAACCGTGAGCCGCTTTAAGCAGAGACTTATGCTGGGGCCACTACTTTATGCCTGCTTTAAGGCGTCGAATTTGCCCGGCTGGCTTGGGAATTATCCCCAGACTGGATGCTGCTGCCATCTGGGGAGAGAGAGCGGAACCAGCTTTGCAGCACTGCAGTGCCATCCACTGCCACCGTGCCCTGCCCTCTGGTGTGGGATTCGGCAACTGACCAGCCCTCTAGACTTGTGCTCTGGTCAGACCGAAAAGGCTCTGTACATACTGAAACAGCCCAGGACCACGGATAGAATGTGAATCCATAAAGGAAATGATAGTGGCAATGCCCAATGGAGCAGTGGGGACATTTTATGTTGCACATGACGTATGTTACATGATATTGTTCTATAAGACCGGCCGTGGTAAGGAGCAGGCCTGCCCTCAAAAGGGCACTCCTGGTATTTTAGCAGTGCCATGCCTGCCTGATGGCTTCAGAAGTACATAGAGAGGGGTGGGAGGGGCATGCTAGGGTGGTCCTATCGTTCATGCTGGTGCCGAAAATGGAATATATTTATATATATGGGCCCGCGTTAACATTTACAGGGTGCTAGTACGGCGGACGCGCGGCTCCGCGAGCGCTACGGCCAGGGCAATGAGCGCAGCATCGTGTACGGGAGCTGGGCTGCGATGTCCGATTCCTTAGCTACGTGCCAGCTTTCTCGGATTTCGAATCGGACAAATATCAAGGTCTACAGAGGCGGGCGAACACGGCAGTTTGGAATTAGGGAGTGGACACTTGTGCGTGCTGCATCGATGTGCCCGGGGAACGGGGTTCGAGAGCGAGAGGTGTCTTCTTTTTACTTTGGTTTAGATGTCAGGGGATAGCGCGGACGCAGTCCCCCCCTAACAAAAATTGCGCACCCGAGTCATCCACATTTGGGATGATCGCAAGGGTCAACCCAACCGTAGTGCAATGGAGGGGCCTCGCCCTGGGGGAACCGCCGCATAGATCACGGTGTCTCCTGTGCCAGGTAAGTATGAGTTGCCGAGGTCAGTCCTAGACTATGTACAACGTTTTTCGCCACGGATGTGGTGTCCAAGCCCTACAAAGGGGAATGCCTGTCCTATGCGGCCTCTCCTCCCACACGCATGGAGAACCTACATGGCTGATCAACCGTGAGCCGCTTTAAGCAGAGACTTCTGCTGGGGCCACTACTTTATGCCTGCTTTAAGGCGTCGAATTTTCCCGGCTGGCTTGGGAATTATCTCCAGACTGGATGCTGCTGCCATCTGGGGTGAGAGAGCGGAACCAGCTTTGCAGCACTGCATTGCCATCCACTGCCACCATGCCCTGCCCTCTGGTGTGGGATTCGGCAACTGACCAGCCCTCTAGACTTGTGCTCTGGTCAGACCCAAAAGGCTCTGTACATACTGAAACAGCCCAGGACCACGGATAGAATGTGAATCCATAAAGGAAATGATAGTGGCAATGCCCAATGGAGCAGTGGGGACATTTTATGTTGCACATGACGTATGTTACATGATATCGTTCTATAAGACCGGCCGTGGTAAGGAGCAGGCCTGCCCTCAAAAGGGCACTCCTGGTATTTTAGCAGCGCCATGCCTGCCTGATGGCTTCAGAAGTACATAGAGAGGGGTGGGAGGGGCATGCTAGGGTGGTCCTATCGTTCATGCTGGTGCCGAAAATGGAATATATTTATATATATGGGCCCGCGTTAACATTTACAGGGTGCTAGTACGGCGGACGCGCGGCTCCGCGAGCGCTACGGCCAGGGCAATGAGCGCAGCATCGTGTACGGGAGCTGGGCTGCGATGTCCGATTCCTTAGCTACGTGCCAGCTTTCGCGGATTTCGAATCGGACAAATATCAAGGTCTACAAAGGCGGGCGGACACGGCAGTTTGGAATTAGGGAGTGGACACTTGTGCGTGCTGCATCGACGTGCCCGGGGAACGGGGTTCGAGAGCGAGAGGTGTCTTCTTTTTACTTTGGTTTAGATGTCAGGGGATAGCGCGGACGCAGTCCCCCCCTAACAAAAATTGCGCACCCGAGTCATCCACATTTGGGATGATCGCAAGGGTCAACCCAACCGTAGTGCAATGGAGGGGCCTCGCCCTGGGGGAACCGCCGCATAGATCACGGTGTCTCCTGTGCCAGGTAAGTATGAGTTGCCGAGGTCAGTCCTAGACTATGTACAACGTTTTTCGCCACGGATGTGGTGTCCAAGCCCTACGAAGGGGAATGCCTGTCCTTTGTCGGCCTCTCCTCCCACACGCATGGAGAACCTACATGGCTGATCAACCGTGAGCCGCTTTAAGCAGAGACTTATGCTGGGGCCACTACTTTATGCCTGCTTTAAGGCGTCGAATTTGCCCGGCTGGCTTGGGAATTATCTCCAGACTGGATGCTGCTGCCATCTGGGGTGAGAGAGAGGAACCAGCTTTGCAGCACTGCATTGCCATCCACTGCCACCATGCCCTGCCCTCTGGTGTGGGATTCAGCAACTGACCAGCCCTCTAGACTTGTGCTCTGGTCAGACCCAAAAGGCTCTGTACATACTGAAACAGCCCAGGACCACGGATAGAATGTGAATCCATAAAGGAAATGATAGTGGCAATGCCCAATGGAGCAGTGGGGACATTTTATGTTGCACATGACGTATGTTACATGATATCGTTCTATAAGACCGGCCTTGGTAAGGAGCAGGCCTGCTCTCAAAAGGGCACTCCTGGTATTTTAGCAGTGTCATTCCTGCCTGATGGCTTCAGAAGTACATAGAGAGGGGTGGGAGGGGCATGCTAGGGTGGTCCTATCGTTCATGCTGGTGCCGAAAATGGAATATATTTATATATATGGGCCCGCGTTAACATTTACAGGGTGCTAGTACGGCGGACGCGCGGCTCCGCGAGCGCTACGGCCAGGGCAATGAGCGCAGCATCGTGTACGGGAGCTGGGCTGCGTTGTCCGATTCCTTAGCTACATGCCAGCTTTCGCGGATTTCGAATCGGACAAATATCAAGGTCTACAGAGGCGGGCGAACACGGCAGTTTGGAATTAGGGAGTGGACATTTGTGCGTGCTGCATCGACGTGCCCGGGGAACGGGGTTCGAGAGCGAGAGGTGTCTTCTTTTTACTTTGGTTTAGATGTCAGGGGATAGCGCGGACGCAGTCCCCCCCTAACAAAAATTGCGCACCCGAGTCATCCACATTTGGGATGATCGCAAGGGTCAACCCAACCGTAGTGCAATGGAGGGGCCTCGCCCTGGGGGAACCGCCGCATAGATGACGGTGTCTCCTGTGCCAGGTAAGTATGAGTTGCCGAGGTCAGTCCTAGACTATGTACAACGTTTTTCGCCACGGATGTGGTGTCCAAGCCCTACGAAGGGGAATGCCTGTCCTTTGTCGGCCTCTCCTCCCACACACATGGAGAACCTACATGGCTGATCAACCGTGAGCCGCTTTAAGCAGAGACTTATGCTGGGGCCACTACTTTATGCCTGCTTTAAGGCGTCGAATTTGCCCGGCTGGCTTGGGAATTATCCCCAGACTGGATGCTGCTGCCATCTGGGGAGAGAGAGCGGAACCAGCTTTGCAGCACTGCAGTGCCATCCACTGCCACCATGCCCTGCCCTCTGGTGTGGGATTCGGCAACTGACCAGCCCTCTAGACTTGTGCTCTGGTCAGACCCAAAAGGCTCTGTACATACTGAAACAGCCCAGGACCACGGATAGAATGTGAATCCATAAAGGAAATGATAGTGGCAATGCCCAATGGAGCAGTGAAGACATTTTATGTTGCACATGACGTATGTTACATGATATTGTTCTATAAGACCGGCCGTGGTAAGGAGCAGGCCTGCCCTCAAAAGGGCACTCCTGGTATTTTAGCAGCGCCATGCCTGCCTGATGGCTTCAGAAGTACATAGAGAGGGGTGGGAGGGGCATGCTAGGGTGGTCCTATCGTTCATGCTGGTGCCGAAAATGGAATATATTTATATATATGGGCCCGCGTTAACATTTACAGGGTGCTAGTACGGCGGACGCGCGGCTCCGCGAGCGCTACGGCCAGGGCAATGAGCGCAGCATCGTGTACGGGAGCTGGGCTGCGATGTCCGACTCCTTAGCTACGTGCCAGCTTTCGCGGATTTCGAATCGGACAAATATCAAGGTCTACAGAGGCGGGCGAACACGGCAGTTTGGAATTAGGGAGTGGATATTTTTGTGCGTGCTGCATCGACGTGCCCGGGGAACGGGGTTCGAGAGCGAGAGGTGTCTTCTTTTTACTTTGGTTTAGATGTCAGGGGATAGCGCGGACGCAGTCCCCCCCTAACAAAAATTGCGCACCCGAGTCATCCACATTTGGGATGATCGCAAGGGTCAACCCAACCGTAGTGCAATGGAGGGGCCTCGCCCTGGGGGAACCGCCGCATAGATCACGGTGTCTCCTGTGCCAGGTAAGTATGAGTTGCCGAGGTCAGTCCTAGACTATGTACAACGTTTTTCGCCACGGATGTGGTGTCCAAGCCCTACGAAGGGGAATGCCTGTCCTTTGTCGGCCTCTCCTCCCACACGCATGGAGAACCTACATGGCTGATCAACCGTGAGCCGCTTTAAGCAGAGACTTATGCTGGGGCCACTACTTTATGCCTGCTTTAAGGCGTCGAATTTTCCCGGCTGGCTTGGGAATTATCTCCAGACTGGATGCTGCTGCCATCTGGGGTGAGAGAGAGGAACCAGCTTTGCAGCACTGCATTGCCATCCACTGCCACCATGCCCTGCCCTCTGGTGTGGGATTCAGCAACTGACCAGCCCTCTAGACTTGTGCTCTGGTCAGACCCAAAAGGCTCTGTACATACTGAAACAGCCCAGGACCACGGATAGAATGTGAATCCATAAAGGAAATGATAGTGGCAATGCCCAATGGAGCAGTGGGGACATTTTATGTTGCACATGACGTATGTTACATGATATCGTTCTATAAGACCGGCCTTGGTAAGGAGCAGGCCTGCTCTCAAAAGGGCACTCCTGGTATTTTAGCAGTGTCATTCCTGCCTGATGGCTTCAGAAGTACATAGAGAGGGGTGGGAGGGGCATGCTAGGGTGGTCCTATCGTTCATGCTGGTGCCGAAAATGGAATATATTTATATATATGGGCCCGCGTTAACATTTACAGGGTGCTAGTACGGCGGACGCGCGGCTCCGCGAGCGCTACGGCCAGGGCAATGAGCGCAGCATCGTGGACGGGAGCTGGGCTGCGATGTCCGACTCCTTAGCTACGTGCCAGCTTTCGCGGATTTCGAATCGGACAAATATCAAGGTCTACAAAGGCGGGCGGACACGGCAGTTTGGAATTAGGGAGTGGACACTTGTGCGTGCTGCATCGACGTGCCCGGGGAACGGGGTTCGAGAGCGAGAGGTGTCTTCTTTTTACTTTGGTTTAGATGTCAGGGGATAGCGCGGACGCAGTCCCCCCCTAACAAAAATTGCGCACCCGAGTCATCCACATTTGGGATGATCGCAAGGGTCAACCCAACCGTAGTGCAATGGAGGGGCCTCGCCCTGGGGGAACCGCCGCATAGATCACGGTGTCTCCTGTGCCAGGTAAGTATGAGTTGCCGAGGTCAGTCCTAGACTATGTACAACGTTTTTCGCCACGGATGTGGTGTCCAAGCCCTACAAAGGGGAATGCCTGTCCTTTGTCGGCCTCTCCTCCCACACGCATGGAGAACCTACATGGCTGATCAACCGTGAGCCGCTTTAAGCAGAGACTTATGCTGGGGCCACTACTTTATGCCTGCTTTAAGGCGTCGAATTTGCCCGGCTGGCTTGGGAATTATCTCCAGACTGGATGCTGCTGCCATCTGGGGTGAGAGAGCGGAACCAGCTTTGCAGCACTGCATTGCCATCCACTGCCACCATGCCCTGCCCTCTGGTGTGGGATTCGGCAACTGACCAGCCCTCTAGACTTGTGCTCTGGTCAGACCCAAAAGGCTCTGTACATACTGAAACAGCCCAGGACCACGGATAGAATGTGAATCCATAAAGGAAATGATAGTGGCAATGCCCAATGGAGCAGTGGGGACATTTTATGTTGCACATGACGTATGTTACATGATATCGTTCTATAAGACCGGCCTTGGTAAGGAGCAGGCCTGCCCTCAAAAGGGCACTCCTGGTATTTTAGCAGTGTCATTCCTGCCTGATGGCTTCAGAAGTACATAGAGAGGGGTGGGAGGGGCATGCTAGGGTGGTCCTATCGTTCATGCTGGTGCCGAAAATGGAATATATTTATATATATGGGCCCGCGTTAACATTTACAGGGTGCTAGTACGGCGGACGCGCGGCTCCGCGAGCGCTACGGCCAGGGCAATGAGCGCAGCATCGTGTACGGGAGCTGGGCTGCGATGTCCGACTCCTTAGCTACGTGCCAGCTTTCGCGGATTTCGAATCGGACAAATATCAAGGTCTACAGAGGCGGGCGAACACGGCAGTTTGGAATTAGGGAGTGGATATTTTTGTGCGTGCTGCATCGACGTGCCCGGGGAACGGGGTTCGAGAGCGAGAGGTGTCTTCTTTTTACTTTGGTTTAGATGTCAGGGGATAGCGCGGACGCAGTCCCCCCCTAACAAAAATTGCGCACCCGAGTCATCCACATTTGGGATGATCGCAAGGGTCAACCCAACCGTAGTGCAATGGAGGGGCCTCGCCCTGGGGGAACCGCCGCATAGATCACGGTGTCTCCTGTGCCAGGTAAGTATGAGTTGCCGAGGTCAGTCCTAGACTATGTACAACGTTTTTCGCCACGGATGTGGTGTCCAAGCCCTACAAAGGGGAATGCCTGTCCTTTGTCGGCCTCTCCTCCCACACGCATGGAGAACCTACATGGCTGATCAACCGTGAGCCGCTTTAAGCAGAGACTTATGCTGGGGCCACTACTTTATGCCTGCTTTAAGGCGTCGAATTTGCCCGGCTGGCTTGGGAATTATCTCCAGACTGGATGCTGCTGCCATCTGGGGTGAGAGAGCGGAACCAGCTTTGCAGCACTGCATTGCCATCCACTGCCACCATGCCCTGCCCTCTGGTGTGGGATTCGGCAACTGACCAGCCCTCTAGACTTGTGCTCTGGTCAGACCCAAAAGGCTCTGTACATACTGAAACAGCCCAGGACCACGGATAGAATGTGAATCCATAAAGGAAATGATAGTGGCAATGCCCAATGGAGCAGTGGGGACATTTTATGTTGCACATGACGTATGTTACATGATATCGTTCTATAAGACCGGCCTTGGTAAGGAGCAGGCCTGCCCTCAAAAGGGCACTCCTGGTATTTTAGCAGTGTCATTCCTGCCTGATGGCTTCAGAAGTACATAGAGAGGGGTGGGAGGGGCATGCTAGGGTGGTCCTATCGTTCATGCTGGTGCCGAAAATGGAATATATTTATATATATGGGCCCGCGTTAACATTTACAGGGTGCTAGTACGGCGGACGCGCGGCTCCGCGAGCGCTACGGCCAGGGCAATGAGCGCAGCATCGTGTACGGGAGCTGGGCTGCGATGTCCGACTCCTTAGCTACGTGCCAGCTTTCGCGGATTTCGAATCGGACAAATATCAAGGTCTACAGAGGCGGGCGAACACGGCAGTTTGGAATTAGGGAGTGGATATTTTTGTGCGTGCTGCATCGACGTGCCCGGGGAACGGGGTTCGAGAGCGAGAGGTGTCTTCTTTTTACTTTGGTTTAGATGTCAGGGGATAGCGCGGACGCAGTCCCCCCCTAACAAAAATTGCGCACCCGAGTCATCCACATTTGGGATGATCGCAAGGGTCAACCCAACCGTAGTGCAATGGAGGGGCCTCGCCCTGGGGGAACCGCCGCATAGATCACGGTGTCTCCTGTGCCAGGTAAGTATGAGTTGCCGAGGTCAGTCCTAGACTATGTACAACGTTTTTCGCCACGGATGTGGTGTCCAAGCCCTACAAAGGGGAATGCCTGTCCTTTGTCGGCCTCTCCTCCCACACGCATGGAGAACCTACATGGCTGATCAACCGTGAGCCGCTTTAAGCAGAGACTTATGCTGGGGCCACTACTTTATGCCTGCTTTAAGGCGTCGAATTTTCCCGGCTGGCTTGGGAATTATCTCCAGACTGGATGCTGCTGCCATCTGGGGTGAGAGAGCGGAACCAGCTTTGCAGCACTGCATTGCCATCCACTGCCACCATGCCCTGCCCTCTGGTGTGGGATTCGGCAACTGACCAGCCCTCTAGACTTGTGCTCTGGTCAGACCCAAAAGGCTCTGTACATACTGAAACAGCCCAGGACCACGGATAGAATGTGAATCCATAAAGGAAATGATAGTGGCAATGCCCAATGGAGCAGTGAAGACATTTTATGTTGCACATGACGTATGTTACATGATATTGTTCTATAAGACCGGCCGTGGTAAGGAGCAGGCCTGCCCTCAAAAGGGCACTCCTGGTATTTTAGCAGCGCCATGCCTGCCTGATGGCTTCAGAAGTACATAGAGAGGGGTGGGAGGGGCATGCTAGGGTGGTCCTATCGTTCATGCTGGTGCCGAAAATGGAATATATTTATATATATGGGCCCGCGTTAACATTTACAGGGTGCTAGTACGGCGGACGCGCGGCTCCGCGAGCGCTACGGCCAGGGCAATGAGCGCAGCATCGTGTACGGGAGCTGGGCTGCGATGTCCGACTCCTTAGCTACGTGCCAGCTTTCGCGGATTTCGAATCGGACAAATATCAAGGTCTACAGAGGCGGGCGAACACGGCAGTTTGGAATTAGGGAGTGGATATTTTTGTGCGTGCTGCATCGACGTGCCCGGGGAACGGGGTTCGAGAGCGAGAGGTGTCTTCTTTTTACTTTGGTTTAGATGTCAGGGGATAGCGCGGACGCAGTCCCCCCCTAACAAAAATTGCGCACCCGAGTCATCCACATTTGGGATGATCGCAAGGGTCAACCCAACCGTAGTGCAATGGAGGGGCCTCGCCCTGGGGGAACCGCCGCATAGATCACGGTGTCTCCTGTGCCAGGTAAGTATGAGTTGCCGAGGTCAGTCCTAGACTATGTACAACGTTTTTCGCCACGGATGTGGTGTCCAAGCCCTACAAAGGGGAATGCCTGTCCTTTGTCGGCCTCTCCTCCCACACGCATGGAGAACCTACATGGCTGATCAACCGTGAGCCGCTTTAAGCAGAGACTTATGCTGGGGCCACTACTTTATGCCTGCTTTAAGGCGTCGAATTTGCCCGGCTGGCTTGGGAATTATCTCCAGACTGGATGCTGCTGCCATCTGGGGTGAGAGAGAGGAACCAGCTTTGCAGCACTGCATTGCCATCCACTGCCACCATGCCCTGCCCTCTGGTGTGGGATTCAGCAACTGACCAGCCCTCTAGACTTGTGCTCTGGTCAGACCCAAAAGGCTCTGTACATACTGAAACAGCCCAGGACCACGGATAGAATGTGAATCCATAAAGGAAATGATAGTGGCAATGCCCAATGGAGCAGTGGGGACATTTTATGTTGCACATGACGTATGTTACATGATATCGTTCTATAAGACCGGCCTTGGTAAGGAGCAGGCCTGCTCTCAAAAGGGCACTCCTGGTATTTTAGCAGTGTCATTCCTGCCTGATGGCTTCAGAAGTACATAGAGAGGGGTGGGAGGGGCATGCTAGGGTGGTCCTATCGTTCATGCTGGTGCCGAAAATGGAATATATTTATATATATGGGCCCGCGTTAACATTTACAGGGTGCTAGTACGGCGGACGCGCGGCTCCGCGAGCGCTACGGCCAGGGCAATGAGCGCAGCATCGTGTACGGGAGCTGGGCTGCGATGTCCGACTCCTTAGCTACGTGCCAGCTTTCGCGGATTTCGAATCGGACAAATATCAAGGTCTACAAAGGCGGGCGGACACGGCAGTTTGGAATTAGGGAGTGGACACTTGTGCGTGCTGCATCGACGTGCCCGGGGAACGGGGTTCGAGAGCGAGAGGTGTCTTCTTTTTACTTTGGTTTAGATGTCAGGGGATAGCGCGGACGCAGTCCCCCCCTAACAAAAATTGCGCACCCGAGTCATCCACATTTGGGATGATCGCAAGGGTCAACCCAACCGTAGTGCAATGGAGGGGCCTCGCCCTGGGGGAACCGCCGCATAGATCACGGTGTCTCCTGTGCCAGGTAAGTATGAGTTGCCGAGGTCAGTCCTAGACTATGTACAACGTTTTTCGCCACGGATGTGGTGTCCAAGCCCTACAAAGGGGAATGCCTGTCCTTTGTCGGCCTCTCCTCCCACACGCATGGAGAACCTACATGGCTGATCAACCGTGAGCCGCTTTAAGCAGAGACTTATGCTGGGGCCACTACTTTATGCCTGCTTTAAGGCGTCGAATTTTCCCGGCTGGCTTGGGAATTATCTCCAGACTGGATGCTGCTGCCATCTGGGGTGAGAGAGCGGAACCAGCTTTGCAGCACTGCATTGCCATCCACTGCCACCATGCCCTGCCCTCTGGTGTGGGATTCGGCAACTGACCAGCCCTCTAGACTTGTGCTCTGGTCAGACCCAAAAGGCTCTGTACATACTGAAACAGCCCAGGACCACGGATAGAATGTGAATCCATAAAGGAAATGATAGTGGCAATGCCCAATGGAGCAGTGGGGACATTTTATGTTGCACATGACGTATGTTACATGATATCGTTCTATAAGACCGGCCTTGGTAAGGAGCAGGCCTGCCCTCAAAAGGGCACTCCTGGTATTTTAGCAGTGTCATTCCTGCCTGATGGCTTCAGAAGTACATAGAGAGGGGTGGGAGGGGCATGCTAGGGTGGTCCTATCGTTCATGCTGGTGCCGAAAATGGAATATATTTATATATATGGGCCCGCGTTAACATTTACAGGGTGCTAGTACGGCGGACGCGCGGCTCCGCGAGCGCTACGGCCAGGGCAATGAGCGCAGCATCGTGTACGGGAGCTGGGCTGCGATGTCCGACTCCTTAGCTACGTGCCAGCTTTCGCGGATTTCGAATCGGACAAATATCAAGGTCTACAGAGGCGGGCGAACACGGCAGTTTGGAATTAGGGAGTGGATATTTTTGTGCGTGCTGCATCGACGTGCCCGGGGAACGGGGTTCGAGAGCGAGAGGTGTCTTCTTTTTACTTTGGTTTAGATGTCAGGGGATAGCGCGGACGCAGTCCCCCCCTAACAAAAATTGCGCACCCGAGTCATCCACATTTGGGATGATCGCAAGGGTCAACCCAACCGTAGTGCAATGGAGGGGCCTCGCCCTGGGGGAACCGCCGCATAGATCACGGTGTCTCCTGTGCCAGGTAAGTATGAGTTGCCGAGGTCAGTCCTAGACTATGTACAACGTTTTTCGCCACGGATGTGGTGTCCAAGCCCTACAAAGGGGAATGCCTGTCCTTTGTCGGCCTCTCCTCCCACACGCATGGAGAACCTACATGGCTGATCAACCGTGAGCCGCTTTAAGCAGAGACTTATGCTGGGGCCACTACTTTATGCCTGCTTTAAGGCGTCGAATTTTCCCGGCTGGCTTGGGAATTATCTCCAGACTGGATGCTGCTGCCATCTGGGGTGAGAGAGCGGAACCAGCTTTGCAGCACTGCATTGCCATCCACTGCCACCATGCCCTGCCCTCTGGTGTGGGATTCGGCAACTGACCAGCCCTCTAGACTTGTGCTCTGGTCAGACCCAAAAGGCTCTGTACATACTGAAACAGCCCAGGACCACGGATAGAATGTGAATCCATAAAGGAAATGATAGTGGCAATGCCCAATGGAGCAGTGGGGACATTTTATGTTGCACATGACGTATGTTACATGATATCGTTCTATAAGACCGGCCGTGGTAAGGAGCAGGCCTGCCCTCAAAAGGGCACTCCTGGTATTTTAGCAGCGCCATGCCTGCCTGATGGCTTCAGAAGTACATAGAGAGGGGTGGGAGGGGCATGCTAGGGTGGTCCTATCGTTCATGCTGGTGCCGAAAATGGAATATATTTATATATATGGGCCCGCGTTAACATTTACAGGGTGCTAGTACGGCGGACGCGCGGCTCCGCGAGCGCTACGGCCAGGGCAATGAGCGCAGCATCGTGTACGGGAGCTGGGCTGCGATGTCCGACTCCTTAGCTACGTGCCAGCTTTCGCGGATTTCGAATCGGACAAATATCAAGGTCTACAGAGGCGGGCGAACACGGCAGTTTGGAATTAGGGAGTGGATATTTTTGTGCGTGCTGCATCGACGTGCCCGGGGAACGGGGTTCGAGAGCGAGAGGTGTCTTCTTTTTACTTTGGTTTAGATGTCAGGGGATAGCGCGGACGCAGTCCCCCCCTAACAAAAATTGCGCACCCGAGTCATCCACATTTGGGATGATCGCAAGGGTCAACCCAACCGTAGTGCAATGGAGGGGCCTCGCCCTGGGGGAACCGCCGCATAGATCACGGTGTCTCCTGTGCCAGGTAAGTATGAGTTGCCGAGGTCAGTCCTAGACTATGTACAACGTTTTTCGCCACGGATGTGGTGTCCAAGCCCTACGAAGGGGAATGCCTGTCCTTTGTCGGCCTCTCCTCCCACACACATGGAGAACCTACATGGCTGATCAACCGTGAGCCGCTTTAAGCAGAGACTTATGCTGGGGCCACTACTTTATGCCTGCTTTAAGGCGTCGAATTTTCCCGGCTGGCTTCGGAATTATCTCCAGACTGGATGCTGCTGCCATCTGGGGTGAGAGAGCGGAACCAGCTTTGCAGCACTGCATTGCCATCCACTGCCACCATGCCCTGCCCTCTGGTGTGGGATTCGGCAACTGACCAGCCCTCTAGACTTGTGCTCTGGTCAGACCCAAAAGGCTCTGTACATACTGAAACAGCCCAGGACCACGGATAGAATGTGAATCCATAAAGGAAATGATAGTGGCAATGCCCAATGGAGCAGTGAAGACATTTTATGTTGCACATGACGTATGTTACATGATATTGTTCTATAAGACCGGCCGTGGTAAGGAGCAGGCCTGCCCTCAAAAGGGCACTCCTGGTATTTTAGCAGCGCCATGCCTGCCTGATGGCTTCAGAAGTACATAGAGAGGGGTGGGAGGGGCATGCTAGGGTGGTCCTATCGTTCATGCTGGTGCCGAAAATGGAATATATTTATATATATGGGCCCGCGTTAACATTTACAGGGTGCTAGTACGGCGGACGCGCGGCTCCGCGAGCGCTACGGCCAGGGCAATGAGCGCAGCATCGTGGACGGGAGCTGGGCTGCGATGTCCGACTCCTTAGCTACGTGCCAGCTTTCGCGGATTTCGAATCGGACAAATATCAAGGTCTACAGAGGCGGGCGAACACGGCAGTTTGGAATTAGGGAGTGGATATTTTTGTGCGTGCTGCATCGACGTGCCCGGGGAACGGGGTTCGAGAGCGAGAGGTGTCTTCTTTTTACTTTGGTTTAGATGTCAGGGGATAGCGCGGACGCAGTCCCCCCCTAACAAAAATTGCGCACCCGAGTCATCCACATTTGGGATGATCGCAAGGGTCAACCCAACCGTAGTGCAATGGAGGGGCCTCGCCCTGGGGGAACCGCCGCATAGATCACGGTGTCTCCTGTGCCAGGTAAGTATGAGTTGCCGAGGTCAGTCCTAGACTATGTACAACGTTTTTTGCCACGGATGTGGTGTCCAAGCCCTACGAAGGGGAATGCCTGTCCTTTGTCGGCCTCTCCTCCCACACGCATGGAGAACCTACATGGCTGATCAACCGTGAGCCGCTTTAAGCAGAGACTTATGCTGGGGCCACTACTTTATGCCTGCTTTAAGGCGTCGAATTTGCCCGGCTGGCTTGGGAATTATCTCCAGACTGGATGCTGCTGCCATCTGGGGTGAGAGAGAGGAACCAGCTTTGCAGCACTGCATTGCCATCCACTGCCACCATGCCCTGCCCTCTGGTGTGGGATTCAGCAACTGACCAGCCCTCTAGACTTGTGCTCTGGTCAGACCCAAAAGGCTCTGTACATACTGAAACAGCCCAGGACCACGGATAGAATGTGAATCCATAAAGGAAATGATAGTGGCAATGCCCAATGGAGCAGTGGGGACATTTTATGTTGCACATGACGTATGTTACATGATATCGTTCTATAAGACCGGCCTTGGTAAGGAGCAGGCCTGCTCTCAAAAGGGCACTCCTGGTATTTTAGCAGTGTCATTCCTGCCTGATGGCTTCAGAAGTACATAGAGAGGGGTGGGAGGGGCATGCTAGGGTGGTCCTATCGTTCATGCTGGTGCCGAAAATGGAATATATTTATATATATGGGCCCGCGTTAACATTTACAGGGTGCTAGTACGGCGGACGCGCGGCTCCGCGAGCGCTACGGCCAGGGCAATGAGCGCAGCATCGTGTACGGGAGCTGGGCTGCGATGTCCGACTCCTTAGCTACGTGCCAGCTTTCGCGGATTTCGAATCGGACAAATATCAAGGTCTACAGAGGCGGGCGAACACGGCAGTTTGGAATTAGGGAGTGGACACTTGTGCGTGCTGCATCGACGTGCCCGGGGAACGGGGTTCGAGAGCGAGAGGTGTCTTCTTTTTACTTTGGTTTAGATGTCAGGGGATAGCGCGGACGCAGTCCCCCCCTAACAAAAATTGCGCACCCGAGTCATCCACATTTGGGATGATCGCAAGGGTCAACCCAACCGTAGTGCAATGGAGGGGCCTCGCCCTGGGGGAACCGCTGCATAGATCACGGTGTCTCCTGTGCCAGGTAAGTATGAGTTGCCGAGGTCAGTCCTAGACTATGTACAACGTTTTTCGCCACGGATGTGGTGTCCAAGCCCTACGAAGGGGAATGCCTGTCCTTTGTCGGCCTCTCCTCCCACACACATGGAGAACCTACATGGCTGATCAACCGTGAGCCGCTTTAAGCAGAGACTTATGCTGGGGCCACTACTTTATGCCTGCTTTAAGGCGTCGAATTTTCCCGGCTGGCTTCGGAATTATCTCCAGACTGGATGCTGCTGCCATCTGGGGTGAGAGAGCGGAACCAGCTTTGCAGCACTGCATTGCCATCCACTGCCACCATGCCCTGCCCTCTGGTGTGGGATTCGGCAACTGACCAGCCCTCTAGACTTGTGCTCTGGTCAGACCCAAAAGGCTCTGTACATACTGAAACAGCCCAGGACCACGGATAGAATGTGAATCCATAAAGGAAATGATAGTGGCAATGCCCAATGGAGCAGTGAAGACATTTTATGTTGCACATGACGTATGTTACATGATATTGTTCTATAAGACCGGCCGTGGTAAGGAGCAGGCCTGCCCTCAAAAGGGCACTCCTGGTATTTTAGCAGCGCCATGCCTGCCTGATGGCTTCAGAAGTACATAGAGAGGGGTGGGAGGGGCATGCTAGGGTGGTCCTATCGTTCATGCTGGTGCCGAAAATGGAATATATTTATATATATGGGCCCGCGTTAACATTTACAGGGTGCTAGTACGGCGGACGCGCGGCTCCGCGAGCGCTACGGCCAGGGCAATGAGCGCAGCATCGTGGACGGGAGCTGGGCTGCGATGTCCGACTCCTTAGCTACGTGCCAGCTTTCGCGGATTTCGAATCGGACAAATATCAAGGTCTACAAAGGCGGGCGGACACGGCAGTTTGGAATTAGGGAGTGGACACTTGTGCGTGCTGCATCGACGTGCCCGGGGAACGGGGTTCGAGAGCGAGAGGTGTCTTCTTTTTACTTTGGTTTAGATGTCAGGGGATAGCGCGGACGCAGTCCCCCCCTAACAAAAATTGCGCACCCGAGTCATCCACATTTGGGATGATCGCAAGGGTCAACCCAACCGTAGTGCAATGGAGGGGCCTCGCCCTGGGGGAACCGCCGCATAGATCACGGTGTCTCCTGTGCCAGGTAAGTATGAGTTGCCGAGGTCAGTCCTAGACTATGTACAACGTTTTTCGCCACGGATGTGGTGTCCAAGCCCTACAAAGGGGAATGCCTGTCCTTTGTCGGCCTCTCCTCCCACACGCATGGAGAACCTACATGGCTGATCAACCGTGAGCCGCTTTAAGCAGAGACTTATGCTGGGGCCACTACTTTATGCCTGCTTTAAGGCGTCGAATTTGCCCGGCTGGCTTGGGAATTATCTCCAGACTGGATGCTGCTGCCATCTGGGGTGAGAGAGCGGAACCAGCTTTGCAGCACTGCATTGCCATCCACTGCCACCATGCCCTGCCCTCTGGTGTGGGATTCGGCAACTGACCAGCCCTCTAGACTTGTGCTCTGGTCAGACCCAAAAGGCTCTGTACATACTGAAACAGCCCAGGACCACGGATAGAATGTGAATCCATAAAGGAAATGATAGTGGCAATGCCCAATGGAGCAGTGGGGACATTTTATGTTGCACATGACGTATGTTACATGATATCGTTCTATAAGACCGGCCTTGGTAAGGAGCAGGCCTGCCCTCAAAAGGGCACTCCTGGTATTTTAGCAGTGTCATTCCTGCCTGATGGCTTCAGAAGTACATAGAGAGGGGTGGGAGGGGCATGCTAGGGTGGTCCTATCGTTCATGCTGGTGCCGAAAATGGAATATATTTATATATATGGGCCCGCGTTAACATTTACAGGGTGCTAGTACGGCGGACGCGCGGCTCCGCGAGCGCTACGGCCAGGGCAATGAGCGCAGCATCGTGTACGGGAGCTGGGCTGCGATGTCCGACTCCTTAGCTACGTGCCAGCTTTCGCGGATTTCGAATCGGACAAATATCAAGGTCTACAGAGGCGGGCGAACACGGCAGTTTGGAATTAGGGAGTGGATATTTTTGTGCGTGCTGCATCGACGTGCCCGGGGAACGGGGTTCGAGAGCGAGAGGTGTCTTCTTTTTACTTTGGTTTAGATGTCAGGGGATAGCGCGGACGCAGTCCCCCCCTAACAAAAATTGCGCACCCGAGTCATCCACATTTGGGATGATCGCAAGGGTCAACCCAACCGTAGTGCAATGGAGGGGCCTCGCCCTGGGGGAACCGCCGCATAGATCACGGTGTCTCCTGTGCCAGGTAAGTATGAGTTGCCGAGGTCAGTCCTAGACTATGTACAACGTTTTTCGCCACGGATGTGGTGTCCAAGCCCTACAAAGGGGAATGCCTGTCCTTTGTCGGCCTCTCCTCCCACACGCATGGAGAACCTACATGGCTGATCAACCGTGAGCCGCTTTAAGCAGAGACTTATGCTGGGGCCACTACTTTATGCCTGCTTTAAGGCGTCGAATTTGCCCGGCTGGCTTGGGAATTATCTCCAGACTGGATGCTGCTGCCATCTGGGGTGAGAGAGCGGAACCAGCTTTGCAGCACTGCATTGCCATCCACTGCCACCATGCCCTGCCCTCTGGTGTGGGATTCGGCAACTGACCAGCCCTCTAGACTTGTGCTCTGGTCAGACCCAAAAGGCTCTGTACATACTGAAACAGCCCAGGACCACGGATAGAATGTGAATCCATAAAGGAAATGATAGTGGCAATGCCCAATGGAGCAGTGGGGACATTTTATGTTGCACATGACGTATGTTACATGATATCGTTCTATAAGACCGGCCTTGGTAAGGAGCAGGCCTGCCCTCAAAAGGGCACTCCTGGTATTTTAGCAGTGTCATTCCTGCCTGATGGCTTCAGAAGTACATAGAGAGGGGTGGGAGGGGCATGCTAGGGTGGTCCTATCGTTCATGCTGGTGCCGAAAATGGAATATATTTATATATATGGGCCCGCGTTAACATTTACAGGGTGCTAGTACGGCGGACGCGCGGCTCCGCGAGCGCTACGGCCAGGGCAATGAGCGCAGCATCGTGTACGGGAGCTGGGCTGCGATGTCCGACTCCTTAGCTACGTGCCAGCTTTCGCGGATTTCGAATCGGACAAATATCAAGGTCTACAGAGGCGGGCGAACACGGCAGTTTGGAATTAGGGAGTGGATATTTTTGTGCGTGCTGCATCGACGTGCCCGGGGAACGGGGTTCGAGAGCGAGAGGTGTCTTCTTTTTACTTTGGTTTAGATGTCAGGGGATAGCGCGGACGCAGTCCCCCCCTAACAAAAATTGCGCACCCGAGTCATCCACATTTGGGATGATCGCAAGGGTCAACCCAACCGTAGTGCAATGGAGGGGCCTCGCCCTGGGGGAACCGCCGCATAGATCACGGTGTCTCCTGTGCCAGGTAAGTATGAGTTGCCGAGGTCAGTCCTAGACTATGTACAACGTTTTTCGCCACGGATGTGGTGTCCAAGCCCTACAAAGGGGAATGCCTGTCCTTTGTCGGCCTCTCCTCCCACACGCATGGAGAACCTACATGGCTGATCAACCGTGAGCCGCTTTAAGCAGAGACTTATGCTGGGGCCACTACTTTATGCCTGCTTTAAGGCGTCGAATTTTCCCGGCTGGCTTGGGAATTATCTCCAGACTGGATGCTGCTGCCATCTGGGGTGAGAGAGCGGAACCAGCTTTGCAGCACTGCATTGCCATCCACTGCCACCATGCCCTGCCCTCTGGTGTGGGATTCGGCAACTGACCAGCCCTCTAGACTTGTGCTCTGGTCAGACCCAAAAGGCTCTGTACATACTGAAACAGCCCAGGACCACGGATAGAATGTGAATCCATAAAGGAAATGATAGTGGCAATGCCCAATGGAGCAGTGAAGACATTTTATGTTGCACATGACGTATGTTACATGATATTGTTCTATAAGACCGGCCGTGGTAAGGAGCAGGCCTGCCCTCAAAAGGGCACTCCTGGTATTTTAGCAGCGCCATGCCTGCCTGATGGCTTCAGAAGTACATAGAGAGGGGTGGGAGGGGCATGCTAGGGTGGTCCTATCGTTCATGCTGGTGCCGAAAATGGAATATATTTATATATATGGGCCCGCGTTAACATTTACAGGGTGCTAGTACGGCGGACGCGCGGCTCCGCGAGCGCTACGGCCAGGGCAATGAGCGCAGCATCGTGTACGGGAGCTGGGCTGCGATGTCCGACTCCTTAGCTACGTGCCAGCTTTCGCGGATTTCGAATCGGACAAATATCAAGGTCTACAGAGGCGGGCGAACACGGCAGTTTGGAATTAGGGAGTGGATATTTTTGTGCGTGCTGCATCGACGTGCCCGGGGAACGGGGTTCGAGAGCGAGAGGTGTCTTCTTTTTACTTTGGTTTAGATGTCAGGGGATAGCGCGGACGCAGTCCCCCCCTAACAAAAATTGCGCACCCGAGTCATCCACATTTGGGATGATCGCAAGGGTCAACCCAACCGTAGTGCAATGGAGGGGCCTCGCCCTGGGGGAACCGCCGCATAGATCACGGTGTCTCCTGTGCCAGGTAAGTATGAGTTGCCGAGGTCAGTCCTAGACTATGTACAACGTTTTTCGCCACGGATGTGGTGTCCAAGCCCTACGAAGGGGAATGCCTGTCCTTTGTCGGCCTCTCCTCCCACACGCATGGAGAACCTACATGGCTGATCAACCGTGAGCCGCTTTAAGCAGAGACTTATGCTGGGGCCACTACTTTATGCCTGCTTTAAGGCGTCGAATTTGCCCGGCTGGCTTGGGAATTATCTCCAGACTGGATGCTGCTGCCATCTGGGGTGAGAGAGAGGAACCAGCTTTGCAGCACTGCATTGCCATCCACTGCCACCATGCCCTGCCCTCTGGTGTGGGATTCAGCAACTGACCAGCCCTCTAGACTTGTGCTCTGGTCAGACCCAAAAGGCTCTGTACATACTGAAACAGCCCAGGACCACGGATAGAATGTGAATCCATAAAGGAAATGATAGTGGCAATGCCCAATGGAGCAGTGGGGACATTTTATGTTGCACATGACGTATGTTACATGATATCGTTCTATAAGACCGGCCTTGGTAAGGAGCAGGCCTGCTCTCAAAAGGGCACTCCTGGTATTTTAGCAGTGTCATTCCTGCCTGATGGCTTCAGAAGTACATAGAGAGGGGTGGGAGGGGCATGCTAGGGTGGTCCTATCGTTCATGCTGGTGCCGAAAATGGAATATATTTATATATATGGGCCCGCGTTAACATTTACAGGGTGCTAGTACGGCGGACGCGCGGCTCCGCGAGCGCTACGGCCAGGGCAATGAGCGCAGCATCGTGTACGGGAGCTGGGCTGCGATGTCCGACTCCTTAGCTACGTGCCAGCTTTCGCGGATTTCGAATCGGACAAATATCAAGGTCTACAAAGGCGGGCGGACACGGCAGTTTGGAATTAGGGAGTGGACACTTGTGCGTGCTGCATCGACGTGCCCGGGGAACGGGGTTCGAGAGCGAGAGGTGTCTTCTTTTTACTTTGGTTTAGATGTCAGGGGATAGCGCGGACGCAGTCCCCCCCTAACAAAAATTGCGCACCCGAGTCATCCACATTTGGGATGATCGCAAGGGTCAACCCAACCGTAGTGCAATGGAGGGGCCTCGCCCTGGGGGAACCGCCGCATAGATCACGGTGTCTCCTGTGCCAGGTAAGTATGAGTTGCCGAGGTCAGTCCTAGACTATGTACAACGTTTTTCGCCACGGATGTGGTGTCCAAGCCCTACAAAGGGGAATGCCTGTCCTTTGTCGGCCTCTCCTCCCACACGCATGGAGAACCTACATGGCTGATCAACCGTGAGCCGCTTTAAGCAGAGACTTATGCTGGGGCCACTACTTTATGCCTGCTTTAAGGCGTCGAATTTTCCCGGCTGGCTTGGGAATTATCTCCAGACTGGATGCTGCTGCCATCTGGGGTGAGAGAGCGGAACCAGCTTTGCAGCACTGCATTGCCATCCACTGCCACCATGCCCTGCCCTCTGGTGTGGGATTCGGCAACTGACCAGCCCTCTAGACTTGTGCTCTGGTCAGACCCAAAAGGCTCTGTACATACTGAAACAGCCCAGGACCACGGATAGAATGTGAATCCATAAAGGAAATGATAGTGGCAATGCCCAATGGAGCAGTGGGGACATTTTATGTTGCACATGACGTATGTTACATGATATCGTTCTATAAGACCGGCCTTGGTAAGGAGCAGGCCTGCCCTCAAAAGGGCACTCCTGGTATTTTAGCAGTGTCATTCCTGCCTGATGGCTTCAGAAGTACATAGAGAGGGGTGGGAGGGGCATGCTAGGGTGGTCCTATCGTTCATGCTGGTGCCGAAAATGGAATATATTTATATATATGGGCCCGCGTTAACATTTACAGGGTGCTAGTACGGCGGACGCGCGGCTCCGCGAGCGCTACGGCCAGGGCAATGAGCGCAGCATCGTGTACGGGAGCTGGGCTGCGATGTCCGACTCCTTAGCTACGTGCCAGCTTTCGCGGATTTCGAATCGGACAAATATCAAGGTCTACAGAGGCGGGCGAACACGGCAGTTTGGAATTAGGGAGTGGATATTTTTGTGCGTGCTGCATCGACGTGCCCGGGGAACGGGGTTCGAGAGCGAGAGGTGTCTTCTTTTTACTTTGGTTTAGATGTCAGGGGATAGCGCGGACGCAGTCCCCCCCTAACAAAAATTGCGCACCCGAGTCATCCACATTTGGGATGATCGCAAGGGTCAACCCAACCGTAGTGCAATGGAGGGGCCTCGCCCTGGGGGAACCGCCGCATAGATCACGGTGTCTCCTGTGCCAGGTAAGTATGAGTTGCCGAGGTCAGTCCTAGACTATGTACAACGTTTTTCGCCACGGATGTGGTGTCCAAGCCCTACAAAGGGGAATGCCTGTCCTTTGTCGGCCTCTCCTCCCACACGCATGGAGAACCTACATGGCTGATCAACCGTGAGCCGCTTTAAGCAGAGACTTATGCTGGGGCCACTACTTTATGCCTGCTTTAAGGCGTCGAATTTTCCCGGCTGGCTTGGGAATTATCTCCAGACTGGATGCTGCTGCCATCTGGGGTGAGAGAGCGGAACCAGCTTTGCAGCACTGCATTGCCATCCACTGCCACCATGCCCTGCCCTCTGGTGTGGGATTCGGCAACTGACCAGCCCTCTAGACTTGTGCTCTGGTCAGACCCAAAAGGCTCTGTACATACTGAAACAGCCCAGGACCACGGATAGAATGTGAATCCATAAAGGAAATGATAGTGGCAATGCCCAATGGAGCAGTGAAGACATTTTATGTTGCACATGACGTATGTTACATGATATTGTTCTATAAGACCGGCCGTGGTAAGGAGCAGGCCTGCCCTCAAAAGGGCACTCCTGGTATTTTAGCAGCGCCATGCCTGCCTGATGGCTTCAGAAGTACATAGAGAGGGGTGGGAGGGGCATGCTAGGGTGGTCCTATCGTTCATGCTGGTGCCGAAAATGGAATATATTTATATATATGGGCCCGCGTTAACATTTACAGGGTGCTAGTACGGCGGACGCGCGGCTCCGCGAGCGCTACGGCCAGGGCAATGAGCGCAGCATCGTGTACGGGAGCTGGGCTGCGATGTCCGACTCCTTAGCTACGTGCCAGCTTTCGCGGATTTCGAATCGGACAAATATCAAGGTCTACAGAGGCGGGCGAACACGGCAGTTTGGAATTAGGGAGTGGATATTTTTGTGCGTGCTGCATCGACGTGCCCGGGGAACGGGGTTCGAGAGCGAGAGGTGTCTTCTTTTTACTTTGGTTTAGATGTCAGGGGATAGCGCGGACGCAGTCCCCCCCTAACAAAAATTGCGCACCCGAGTCATCCACATTTGGGATGATCGCAAGGGTCAACCCAACCGTAGTGCAATGGAGGGGCCTCGCCCTGGGGGAACCGCCGCATAGATCACGGTGTCTCCTGTGCCAGGTAAGTATGAGTTGCCGAGGTCAGTCCTAGACTATGTACAACGTTTTTCGCCACGGATGTGGTGTCCAAGCCCTACAAAGGGGAATGCCTGTCCTTTGTCGGCCTCTCCTCCCACACGCATGGAGAACCTACATGGCTGATCAACCGTGAGCCGCTTTAAGCAGAGACTTATGCTGGGGCCACTACTTTATGCCTGCTTTAAGGCGTCGAATTTGCCCGGCTGGCTTGGGAATTATCTCCAGACTGGATGCTGCTGCCATCTGGGGTGAGAGAGCGGAACCAGCTTTGCAGCACTGCATTGCCATCCACTGCCACCATGCCCTGCCCTCTGGTGTGGGATTCGGCAACTGACCAGCCCTCTAGACTTGTGCTCTGGTCAGACCCAAAAGGCTCTGTACATACTGAAACAGCCCAGGACCACGGATAGAATGTGAATCCATAAAGGAAATGATAGTGGCAATGCCCAATGGAGCAGTGGGGACATTTTATGTTGCACATGACGTATGTTACATGATATCGTTCTATAAGACCGGCCTTGGTAAGGAGCAGGCCTGCCCTCAAAAGGGCACTCCTGGTATTTTAGCAGTGTCATTCCTGCCTGATGGCTTCAGAAGTACATAGAGAGGGGTGGGAGGGGCATGCTAGGGTGGTCCTATCGTTCATGCTGGTGCCGAAAATGGAATATATTTATATATATGGGCCCGCGTTAACATTTACAGGGTGCTAGTACGGCGGACGCGCGGCTCCGCGAGCGCTACGGCCAGGGCAATGAGCGCAGCATCGTGTACGGGAGCTGGGCTGCGATGTCCGACTCCTTAGCTACGTGCCAGCTTTCGCGGATTTCGAATCGGACAAATATCAAGGTCTACAGAGGCGGGCGAACACGGCAGTTTGGAATTAGGGAGTGGATATTTTTGTGCGTGCTGCATCGACGTGCCCGGGGAACGGGGTTCGAGAGCGAGAGGTGTCTTCTTTTTACTTTGGTTTAGATGTCAGGGGATAGCGCGGACGCAGTCCCCCCCTAACAAAAATTGCGCACCCGAGTCATCCACATTTGGGATGATCGCAAGGGTCAACCCAACCGTAGTGCAATGGAGGGGCCTCGCCCTGGGGGAACCGCCGCATAGATCACGGTGTCTCCTGTGCCAGGTAAGTATGAGTTGCCGAGGTCAGTCCTAGACTATGTACAACGTTTTTCGCCACGGATGTGGTGTCCAAGCCCTACAAAGGGGAATGCCTGTCCTTTGTCGGCCTCTCCTCCCACACGCATGGAGAACCTACATGGCTGATCAACCGTGAGCCGCTTTAAGCAGAGACTTATGCTGGGGCCACTACTTTATGCCTGCTTTAAGGCGTCGAATTTTCCCGGCTGGCTTGGGAATTATCTCCAGACTGGATGCTGCTGCCATCTGGGGTGAGAGAGCGGAACCAGCTTTGCAGCACTGCATTGCCATCCACTGCCACCATGCCCTGCCCTCTGGTGTGGGATTCGGCAACTGACCAGCCCTCTAGACTTGTGCTCTGGTCAGACCCAAAAGGCTCTGTACATACTGAAACAGCCCAGGACCACGGATAGAATGTGAATCCATAAAGGAAATGATAGTGGCAATGCCCAATGGAGCAGTGAAGACATTTTATGTTGCACATGACGTATGTTACATGATATTGTTCTATAAGACCGGCCGTGGTAAGGAGCAGGCCTGCCCTCAAAAGGGCACTCCTGGTATTTTAGCAGCGCCATGCCTGCCTGATGGCTTCAGAAGTACATAGAGAGGGGTGGGAGGGGCATGCTAGGGTGGTCCTATCGTTCATGCTGGTGCCGAAAATGGAATATATTTATATATATGGGCCCGCGTTAACATTTACAGGGTGCTAGTACGGCGGACGCGCGGCTCCGCGAGCGCTACGGCCAGGGCAATGAGCGCAGCATCGTGTACGGGAGCTGGGCTGCGATGTCCGACTCCTTAGCTACGTGCCAGCTTTCGCGGATTTCGAATCGGACAAATATCAAGGTCTACAGAGGCGGGCGAACACGGCAGTTTGGAATTAGGGAGTGGATATTTTTGTGCGTGCTGCATCGACGTGCCCGGGGAACGGGGTTCGAGAGCGAGAGGTGTCTTCTTTTTACTTTGGTTTAGATGTCAGGGGATAGCGCGGACGCAGTCCCCCCCTAACAAAAATTGCGCACCCGAGTCATCCACATTTGGGATGATCGCAAGGGTCAACCCAACCGTAGTGCAATGGAGGGGCCTCGCCCTGGGGGAACCGCTGCATAGATCACGGTGTCTCCTGTGCCAGGTAAGTATGAGTTGCCGAAGTCAGTCCTAGACTATGTACAACGTTTTTCGCCACGGATGTGGTGTCCAAGCCCTACGAAGGGGAATGCCTGTCCTTTGTCGGCCTCTCCTCCCACACACATGGAGAACCTACATGGCTGATCAACCGTGAGCCGCTTTAAGCAGAGACTTATGCTGGGGCCACTACTTTATGCCTGCTTTAAGGCGTCGAATTTTCCCGGCTGGCTTCGGAATTATCTCCAGACTGGATGCTGCTGCCATCTGGGGTGAGAGAGCGGAACCAGCTTTGCAGCACTGCATTGCCATCCACTGCCACCATGCCCTGCCCTCTGGTGTGGGATTCGGCAACTGACCAGCCCTCTAGACTTGTGCTCTGGTCAGACCCAAAAGGCTCTGTACATACTGAAACAGCCCAGGACCACGGATAGAATGTGAATCCATAAAGGAAATGATAGTGGCAATGCCCAATGGAGCAGTGAAGACATTTTATGTTGCACATGACGTATGTTACATGATATTGTTCTATAAGACCGGCCGTGGTAAGGAGCAGGCCTGCCCTCAAAAGGGCACTCCTGGTATTTTAGCAGCGCCATGCCTGCCTGATGGCTTCAGAAGTACATAGAGAGGGGTGGGAGGGGCATGCTAGGGTGGTCCTATCGTTCATGCTGGTGCCGAAAATGGAATATATTTATATATATGGGCCCGCGTTAACATTTACAGGGTGCTAGTACGGCGGACGCGCGGCTCCGCGAGCGCTACGGCCAGGGCAATGAGCGCAGCATCGTGTACGGGAGCTGGGCTGCGATGTCCGACTCCTTAGCTACGTGCCAGCTTTCGCGGATTTCGAATCGGACAAATATCAAGGTCTACAGAGGCGGGCGAACACGGCAGTTTGGAATTAGGGAGTGGATATTTTTGTGCGTGCTGCATCGACGTGCCCGGGGAACGGGGTTCGAGAGCGAGAGGTGTCTTCTTTTTACTTTGGTTTAGATGTCAGGGGATAGCGCGGACGCAGTCCCCCCCTAACAAAAATTGCGCACCCGAGTCATCCACATTTGGGATGATCGCAAGGGTCAACCCAACCGTAGTGCAATGGAGGGGCCTCGCCCTGGGGGAACCGCCGCATAGATCACGGTGTCTCCTGTGCCAGGTAAGTATGAGTTGCCGAGGTCAGTCCTAGACTATGTACAACGTTTTTTGCCACGGATGTGGTGTCCAAGCCCTACGAAGGGGAATGCCTGTCCTTTGTCGGCCTCTCCTCCCACACGCATGGAGAACCTACATGGCTGATCAACCGTGAGCCGCTTTAAGCAGAGACTTATGCTGGGGCCACTACTTTATGCCTGCTTTAAGGCGTCGAATTTGCCCGGCTGGCTTGGGAATTATCTCCAGACTGGATGCTGCTGCCATCTGGGGTGAGAGAGAGGAACCAGCTTTGCAGCACTGCATTGCCATCCACTGCCACCATGCCCTGCCCTCTGGTGTGGGATTCAGCAACTGACCAGCCCTCTAGACTTGTGCTCTGGTCAGACCCAAAAGGCTCTGTACATACTGAAACAGCCCAGGACCACGGATAGAATGTGAATCCATAAAGGAAATGATAGTGGCAATGCCCAATGGAGCAGTGGGGACATTTTATGTTGCACATGACGTATGTTACATGATATCGTTCTATAAGACCGGCCTTGGTAAGGAGCAGGCCTGCTCTCAAAAGGGCACTCCTGGTATTTTAGCAGTGTCATTCCTGCCTGATGGCTTCAGAAGTACATAGAGAGGGGTGGGAGGGGCATGCTAGGGTGGTCCTATCGTTCATGCTGGTGCCGAAAATGGAATATATTTATATATATGGGCCCGCGTTAACATTTACAGGGTGCTAGTACGGCGGACGCGCGGCTCCGCGAGCGCTACGGCCAGGGCAATGAGCGCAGCATCGTGTACGGGAGCTGGGCTGCGATGTCCGACTCCTTAGCTACGTGCCAGCTTTCGCGGATTTCGAATCGGACAAATATCAAGGTCTACAGAGGCGGGCGAACACGGCAGTTTGGAATTAGGGAGTGGACACTTGTGCGTGCTGCATCGACGTGCCCGGGGAACGGGGTTCGAGAGCGAGAGGTGTCTTCTTTTTACTTTGGTTTAGATGTCAGGGGATAGCGCGGACGCAGTCCCCCCCTAACAAAAATTGCGCACCCGAGTCATCCACATTTGGGATGATCGCAAGGGTCAACCCAACCGTAGTGCAATGGAGGGGCCTCGCCCTGGGGGAACCGCTGCATAGATCACGGTGTCTCCTGTGCCAGGTAAGTATGAGTTGCCGAGGTCAGTCCTAGACTATGTACAACGTTTTTCGCCACGGATGTGGTGTCCAAGCCCTACGAAGGGGAATGCCTGTCCTTTGTCGGCCTCTCCTCCCACACACATGGAGAACCTACATGGCTGATCAACCGTGAGCCGCTTTAAGCAGAGACTTATGCTGGGGCCACTACTTTATGCCTGCTTTAAGGCGTCGAATTTTCCCGGCTGGCTTCGGAATTATCTCCAGACTGGATGCTGCTGCCATCTGGGGTGAGAGAGCGGAACCAGCTTTGCAGCACTGCATTGCCATCCACTGCCACCATGCCCTGCCCTCTGGTGTGGGATTCGGCAACTGACCAGCCCTCTAGACTTGTGCTCTGGTCAGACCCAAAAGGCTCTGTACATACTGAAACAGCCCAGGACCACGGATAGAATGTGAATCCATAAAGGAAATGATAGTGGCAATGCCCAATGGAGCAGTGAAGACATTTTAAGTTGCACATGACGTATGTTACATGATATCGTTCTATAAGACCGGCCTTGGTAAGGAGCAGACCTGCCCTCAAAAGGGCACTCCTGGTATTTTAGCAGTGTCATTCCTGCCTGATGGCTTCAGAAGTACATAGAGAGGGGTAGGAGGGGCATGCTAGGGTGGTCCTATCGTTCATGCTGGTGCCGAAAATGGAATATATTTATATATATGGGCCCGCGTTAACATTTACAGGGTGCTAGTACGGCGGACGCGCGGCTCCGCGAGCGCTACGGCCAGGGCAATGAGCGCAGCATCGTGTACGGGAGCTGGGCTGCGATGTCCGATTCCTTAGCTACATGCCAGCTTTCGCGGATTTCGAATCGGACAAATATCAAGGTCTACAGAGGCGGGCGAACACGGCAGTTTGGAATTAGGGAGTGGACATTTGTGCGTGCTGCATCGACGTGCCCGGGGAACGGGGTTCGAGAGCGAGAGGTGTCTTCTTTTTACTTTGGTTTAGATGTCAGGGGATAGCGCGGACGCAGTCCCCCCCTAACAAAAATTGCGCACCCGAGTCATCCACATTTGGGATGATCGCAAGGGTCAACCCAACCGTAGTGCAATGGAGGGGCCTCGCCCTGGGGGAACCGCCGCATAGATCACGGTGTCTCCTGTGCCAGGTAAGTATGAGTTGCCGAGGTCAGTCCTAGACTATGTACAACGTTTTTCGCCACGGATGTGGTGTCCAAGCCCTACGAAGGGGAATGCCTGTCCTTTGTCGGCCTCTCCTCCCACACGCATGGAGAACCTACATGGCTGATCAACCGTGAGCCGCTTTAAGCAGAGACTTATGCTGGGGCCACTACTTTATGCCTGCTTTAAGGCGTCGAATTTGCCCGGCTGGCTTGGGAATTATCCCCAGACTGGATGCTGCTGCCATCTGGGGAGAGAGAGCGGAACCAGCTTTGCAGCACTGCAGTGCCATCCACTGCCACCATGCCCTGCCCTCTGGTGTGGGATTCAGCAACTGACCAGCCCTCTAGACTTGTGCTCTGGTCAGACCCAAAAGGCTCTGTACATACTGAAACAGCCCAGGACCACGGATAGAATGTGAATCCATAAAGGAAATGATAGTGGCAATGCCCAATGGAGCAGTGGGGACATTTTATGTTGCACATGACGTATGTTACATGATATCGTTCTATAAGACCGGCCTTGGTAAGGAGCAGGCCTGCTCTCAAAAGGGCACTCCTGGTATTTTAGCAGTGTCATTCCTGCCTGATGGCTTCAGAAGTACATAGAGAGGGGTGGGAGGGGCATGCTAGGGTGGTCCTATCGTTCATGCTGGTGCCGAAAATGGAATATATTTATATATATGGGCCCGCGTTAACATTTACAGGGTGCTAGTACGGCGGACGCGCGGCTCCGCGAGCGCTACGGCCAGGGCAATGAGCGCAGCATCGTGTACGGGAGCTGGGCTGCGATGTCCGACTCCTTAGCTACGTGCCAGCTTTCGCGGATTTCGAATCGGACAAATATCAAGGTCTACAGAGGCGGGCGAACACGGCAGTTTGGAATTAGGGAGTGGACACTTGTGCGTGCTGCATCGACGTGCCCGGGGAACGGGGTTCGAGAGCGAGAGGTGTCTTCTTTTTACTTTGGTTTAGATGTCAGGGGATAGCGCGGACGCAGTCCCCCCCTAACAAAAATTGCGCACCCGAGTCATCCACATTTGGGATGATCGCAAGGGTCAACCCAACCGTAGTGCAATGGAGGGGCCTCGCCCTGGGGGAACCGCTGCATAGATCACGGTGTCTCCTGTGCCAGGTAAGTATGAGTTGCCGAGGTCAGTCCTAGACTATGTACAACGTTTTTCGCCACGGATGTGGTGTCCAAGCCCTACGAAGGGGAATGCCTGTCCTTTGTCGGCCTCTCCTCCCACACACATGGAGAACCTACATGGCTGATCAACCGTGAGCCGCTTTAAGCAGAGACTTATGCTGGGGCCACTACTTTATGCCTGCTTTAAGGCGTCGAATTTTCCCGGCTGGCTTCGGAATTATCTCCAGACTGGATGCTGCTGCCATCTGGGGTGAGAGAGCGGAACCAGCTTTGCAGCACTGCATTGCCATCCACTGCCACCATGCCCTGCCCTCTGGTGTGGGATTCGGCAACTGACCAGCCCTCTAGACTTGTGCTCTGGTCAGACCCAAAAGGCTCTGTACATACTGAAACAGCCCAGGACCACGGATAGAATGTGAATCCATAAAGGAAATGATAGTGGCAATGCCCAATGGAGCAGTGAAGACATTTTATGTTGCACATGACGTATGTTACATGATATTGTTCTATAAGACCGGCCGTGGTAAGGAGCAGGCCTGCCCTCAAAAGGGCACTCCTGGTATTTTAGCAGCGCCATGCCTGCCTGATGGCTTCAGAAGTACATAGAGAGGGGTGGGAGGGGCATGCTAGGGTGGTCCTATCGTTCATGCTGGTGCCGAAAATGGAATATATTTATATATATGGGCCCGCGTTAACATTTACAGGGTGCTAGTACGGCGGACGCGCGGCTCCGCGAGCGCTACGGCCAGGGCAATGAGCGCAGCATCGTGTACGGGAGCTGGGCTGCGATGTCCGACTCCTTAGCTAAGTGCCAGCTTTCGCGGATTTCGAATCGGACAAATATCAAGGTCTACAGAGGCGGGCGAACACGGCAGTTTGGAATTAGGGAGTGGATATTTTTGTGCGTGCTGCATCGACGTGCCCGGGGAACGGGGTTCGAGAGCGAGAGGTGTCTTCTTTTTACTTTGGTTTAGATGTCAGGGGATAGCGCGGACGCAGTCCCCCCCTAACAAAAATTGCGCACCCGAGTCATCCACATTTGGGATGATCGCAAGGGTCAACCCAACCGTAGTGCAATGGAGGGGCCTCGCCCTGGGGGAACCGCCGCATAGATCACGGTGTCTCCTGTGCCAGGTAAGTATGAGTTGCGGAGGTCAGTCCTAGACTATGTACAACGTTTTTCGCCACGGATGTGGTGTCCAAGCCCTACAAAGGGGAATGCCTGTCCTTTGTTGGCCTCTCCTCCCACACGCATGGAGAACCTACATGGCTGATCAACCGTGAGCCGCTTTAAGCAGAGACTTATGCTGGGGCCACTACTTTATGCCTGCTTTAAGGCGTCGAATTTTCCCGGCTGGCTTGGGAATTATCTCCAGACTGGATGCTGCTGCCATCTGGGGTGAGAGAGAGGAACCAGCTTTGCAGCACTGCATTGCCATCCACTGCCACCATGCCCTGCCCTCTGGTGTGGGATTCAGCAACTGACCAGCCCTCTAGACTTGTGCTCTGGTCAGACCCAAAAGGCTCTGTACATACTGAAACAGCCCAGGACCACGGATAGAATGTGAATCCATAAAGGAAATGATAGTGGCAATGCCCAATGGAGCAGTGGGGACATTTTATGTTGCACATGACGTATGTTACATGATATCGTTCTATAAGACCGGCCTTGGTAAGGAGCAGGCCTGCCCTCAAAAGGGCACTCCTGGTATTTTAGCAGTGTCATTCCTGCCTGATGGTTTCAGAAGTACATAGAGAGGGGTGGGAGGGGCATGCTAGGGTGGTCCTATCGTTCATGCTGGTGCCGAAAATGGAATATATTTATATATATGGGCCCGCGTTAACATTTACAGGGTGCTAGTACGGCGGACGCGCGGCTCCGCGAGCGCTACGGCATGCCCCTCCCACCCCTCCATGCCCTGCCCTCTGGTGTGGGATTCGGCAACTGACCAGCCCTCTAGACTTGTGCTCTGGTCAGACCCAAAAGGCTCTGTACATACTGAAACAGCCCAGGACCACGGATAGAATGTGAATCCATAAAGGAAATGATAGTGGCAATGCCCAATGGAGCAGTGGGGACATTTTATGTTGCACATGACGTATGTTACATGATATCGTTCTATAAGACCGGCCGTGGTAAGGAGCAGGCCTGCCCTCAAAAGGGCACTCCTGGTATTTTAGCAGTGTCATTCCTGCCTGATGGCTTCAGAAGTACATAGAGAGGGGTGGGAGGGGCATGCTAGGGTGGTCCTATCGTTCATGCTGGTGCCGAAAATGGAATATATTTATATATATGGGCCCGCGTTAACATTTACAGGGTGCTAGTACGGCGGACGCGCGGCTCCGCGAGCGCTACGGCAAGGGCAATGAGCGCAGCATCGTGTACGGGAGCTGGGCTGCGATGTCCGATTCCCTAGCTACGTGCCAGCTTTCGCGGATTTCGAATCGGACAAATATCAAGGTCTACAAAGGCGGGCGGACACGGCAGTTTGGAATTAGGGAGTGGACACTTGTGCGTGCTGCATCGATGTGCCCGGGGAACGGGGTTCGAGAGCGAGAGGTGTCTTCTTTTTACTTTGGTTTAGATGTCAGGGGATAGCGCGGACGCAGTCCCCCCCTAACAAAAATTGCGCACCCGAGTCATCCACATTTGGGATGATCGCAAGGGTCAACCCAACCGTAGTGCAATGGAGGGGCCTCGCCCTGGGGGAACCGCCGCATAGATCACGGTGTCTCCTGTGCCAGGTAAGTATGAGTTGCCGAGGTCAGTCCTAGACTATGTACAACGTTTTTCGCCACGGATGTGGTGTCCAAGCCCTACGAAGGGGAATGCCTGTCCTTTGTCGGCCTCTCCTCCCACACGCATGGAGAACCTACATGGCTGATCAACCGTGAGCCGCTTTAAGCAGAGACTTATGCTGGGGCCACTACTTTATGCCTGCTTTAAGGCGTCGAATTTGCCCGGCTGGCTTGGGAATTATCTCCAGACTGGATGCTGCTGCCATCTGGGGAGAGAGAGAGGAACCAGCTTTGCAGCACTGCATTGCCATCCACTGCCACCATGCCCTGCCCTCTGGTGTGGGATTCGGCAACTGACCAGCCCTCTAGACTTGTGCTCTGGTCAGACCCAAAAGGCTCTGTACATACTGAAACAGCCCAGGACCACGGATAGAATGTGAATCCATAAAGGAAATGATAGTGGCAATGCCCAATGGAGCAGTGAAGACATTTTATGTTGCACATGACGTATGTTACATGATATTGTTCTATAAGACCGGCCGTGGTAAGGAGCAGGCCTGCCCTCAAAAGGGCACTCCTGGTATTTTAGCAGCGCCATGCCTGCCTGATGGCTTCAGAAGTACATAGAGAGGGGTGGGAGGGGCATGCTAGGGTGGTCCTATCGTTCATGCTGGTGCCGAAAATGGAATATATTTATATATATGGGCCCGCGTTAACATTTACAGGGTGCTAGTACGGCGGACGCGCGGCTCCGCGAGCGCTACGGCCAGGGCAATGAGCGCAGCATCGTGTACGGGAGCTGGGCTGCGATGTCCGACTCCTTAGCTAAGTGCCAGCTTTCGCGGATTTCGAATCGGACAAATATCAAGGTCTACAGAGGCGGGCGAACACGGCAGTTTGGAATTAGGGAGTGGATATTTTTGTGCGTGCTGCATCGACGTGCCCGGGGAACGGGGTTCGAGAGCGAGAGGTGTCTTCTTTTTACTTTGGTTTAGATGTCAGGGGATAGCGCGGACGCAGTCCCCCCCTAACAAAAATTGCGCACCCGAGTCATCCACATTTGGGATGATCGCAAGGGTCAACCCAACCGTAGTGCAATGGAGGGGCCTCGCCCTGGGGGAACCGCCGCATAGATCACGGTGTCTCCTGTGCCAGGTAAGTATGAGTTGCCGAGGTCAGTCCTAGACTATGTACAACGTTTTTCGCCACGGATGTGGTGTCCAAGCCCTACAAAGGGGAATGCCTGTCCTTTGTTGGCCTCTCCTCCCACACGCATGGAGAACCTACATGGCTGATCAACCGTGAGCCGCTTTAAGCAGAGACTTATGCTGGGGCCACTACTTTATGCCTGCTTTAAGGCGTCGAATTTTCCCGGCTGGCTTGGGAATTATCTCCAGACTGGATGCTGCTGCCATCTGGGGTGAGAGAGAGGAACCAGCTTTGCAGCACTGCATTGCCATCCACTGCCACCATGCCCTGCCCTCTGGTGTGGGATTCAGCAACTGACCAGCCCTCTAGACTTGTGCTCTGGTCAGACCCAAAAGGCTCTGTACATACTGAAACAGCCCAGGACCACGGATAGAATGTGAATCCATAAAGGAAATGATAGTGGCAATGCCCAATGGAGCAGTGGGGACATTTTATGTTGCACATGACGTATGTTACATGATATCGTTCTATAAGACCGGCCTTGGTAAGGAGCAGGCCTGCCCTCAAAAGGGCACTCCTGGTATTTTAGCAGTGTCATTCCTGCCTGATGGTTTCAGAAGTACATAGAGAGGGGTGGGAGGGGCATGCTAGGGTGGTCCTATCGTTCATGCTGGTGCCGAAAATGGAATATATTTATATATATGGGCCCGCGTTAACATTTACAGGGTGCTAGTACGGCGGACGCGCGGCTCCGCGAGCGCTACGGCATGCCCCTCCCACCCCTCCATGCCCTGCCCTCTGGTGTGGGATTCGGCAACTGACCAGCCCTCTAGACTTGTGCTCTGGTCAGACCCAAAAGGCTCTGTACATACTGAAACAGCCCAGGACCACGGATAGAATGTGAATCCATAAAGGAAATGATAGTGGCAATGCCCAATGGAGCAGTGGGGACATTTTATGTTGCACATGACGTATGTTACATGATATCGTTCTATAAGACCGGCCGTGGTAAGGAGCAGGCCTGCCCTCAAAAGGGCACTCCTGGTATTTTAGCAGTGTCATTCCTGCCTGATGGCTTCAGAAGTACATAGAGAGGGGTGGGAGGGGCATGCTAGGGTGGTCCTATCGTTCATGCTGGTGCCGAAAATGGAATATATTTATATATATGGGCCCGCGTTAACATTTACAGGGTGCTAGTACGGCGGACGCGCGGCTCCGCGAGCGCTACGGCAAGGGCAATGAGCGCAGCATCGTGTACGGGAGCTGGGCTGCGATGTCCGATTCCCTAGCTGCGTGCCAGCTTTCGCGGATTTCGAATCGGACAAATATCAAGGTCTACAAAGGCGGGCGGACACGGCAGTTTGGAATTAGGGAGTGGACACTTGTGCGTGCTGCATCGATGTGCCCGGGGAACGGGGTTCGAGAGCGAGAGGTGTCTTCTTTTTACTTTGGTTTAGATGTCAGGGGATAGCGCGGACGCAGTCCCCCCCTAACAAAAATTGCGCACCCGAGTCATCCACATTTGGGATGATCGCAAGGGTCAACCCAACCGTAGTGCAATGGAGGGGCCTCGCCCTGGGGGAACCGCCGCATAGATCACGGTGTCTCCTGTGCCAGGTAAGTATGAGTTGCCGAGGTCAGTCCTAGACTATGTACAACGTTTTTCGCCACGGATGTGGTGTCCAAGCCCTACGAAGGGGAATGCCTGTCCTTTGTCGGCCTCTCCTCCCACACGCATGGAGAACCTACATGGCTGATCAACCGTGAGCCGCTTTAAGCAGAGACTTATGCTGGGGCCACTACTTTATGCCTGCTTTAAGGCGTCGAATTTGCCCGGCTGGCTTGGGAATTATCTCCAGACTGGATGCTGCTGCCATCTGGGGAGAGAGAGAGGAACCAGCTTTGCAGCACTGCATTGCCATCCACTGCCACCATGCCCTGCCCTCTGGTGTGGGATTCAGCAACTGACCAGCCCTCTAGACTTGTGCTCTGGTCAGACCAAAAAGGCTCTGTACATACTGAAACAGCCCAGGACCACGGATAGAATGTGAATCCATAAAGGAAATGATAGTGGCAATGCCCAATGGAGCAGTGGGGACATTTTATGTTGCACATGACGTATGTTACATGATATCGTTCTATAAGACCGGCCTTGGTAAGGAGCAGGCCTGCCCTCAAAAGGGCACTCCTGGTATTTTAGCAGTGTCATTCCTGCCTGATGGCTTCAGAAGTACATAGAGAGGGGTGGGAGGGGCATGCTAGGGTGGTCCTATCGTTCATGCTGGTGCCGAAAATGGAATATATTTATATATATGGGCCCGCGTTAACATTTACAGGGTGCTAGTACGGCGGACGCGCGGCTCCGCGAGCGCTACGGCCAGGGCAATGAGCGCAGCATCGTGTACGGGAGCTGGGCTGCGATGTCCGATTCCTTAGCTACATGCCAGCTTTCGCGGATTTCGAATCGGACAAATATCAAGGTCTACAGAGGCGGGCGAACACGGCAGTTTGGAATTAGGGAGTGGACATTTGTGTGTGCTGCATCGACGTGCCCGGGGAACGGGGTTCGAGAGCGAGAGGTGTCTTCTTTTTACTTTGGTTTAGATGTCAGGGGATAGCGCCGACGCAGTCCCCCCCTAACAAAAATTGCGCACCCGAGTCATCCACATTTGGGATGATCGCAAGGGTCAACCCAACCGTAGTGCAATGGAGGGGCCTCGCCCTGGGGGAACCGCCGCATAGATCACGGTGTCTCCTGTGCCAGGTAAGTATCAGTTGCCGAGGTCAGTCCTAGACTATGTACAACGTTTTTCGCCACGGATGTGGTGTCCAAGCCCTACGAAGGGGAATGCCTGTCCTTTGTCGGCCTCTCCTCCCACACACATGGAGAACCTACATGGCTGATCAACCGTGAGCCGCTTTAAGCAGAGACTTATGCTGGGGCCACTACTTTATGCCTGCTTTAAGGCGTCGAATTTTCCCGGCTGGCTTGGGAATTATCTCCAGACTGGATGCTGCTGCCATCTGGGGTGAGAGAGCGGAACCAGCTTTGCAGCACTGCATTGCCATCCACTGCCACCATGCCCTGCCCTCTGGTGTGGGATTCGGCAACTGACCAGCCCTCTAGACTTGTGCTCTGGTCAGACCCAAAAGGCTCTGTACATACTGAAACAGCCCAGGACCACGGATAGAATGTGAATCCATAAAGAAAATGATAGTGGCAATGCCCAATGGAGCAGTGAAGACATTTTATGTTGCACATGACGTATGTTACATGATATCGTTCTATAAGACCGGCCTTGGTAAGGAGCAGACCTGCCCTCAAAAGGGCACTCCTGGTATTTTAGCAGTGTCATTCCTGCCTGATGGCTTCAGAAGTACATAGAGAGGGGTAGGAGGGGCATGCTAGGGTGGTCCTATCGTTCATGCTGGTGCCGAAAATGGAATATATTTATATATATGGGCCCGCGTTAACATTTACAGGGTGCTAGTACGGCGGACGCGCGGCTCCGCGAGCGCTACGGCCAGGGCAATGAGCGCAGCATCGTGTACGGGAGCTGGGCTGCGATGTCCGATTCCTTAGCTACATGCCAGCTTTCGCGGATTTCGAATCGGACAAATATCAAGGTCTACAGAGGCGGGCGAACACGGCAGTTTGGAATTAGGGAGTGGACATTTGTGCGTGCTGCATCGACGTGCCCGGGGAACGGGGTTCGAGAGCGAGAGGTGTCTTCTTTTTACTTTGGTTTAGATGTCAGGGGATAGCGCGGACGCAGTCCCCCCCTAACAAAAATTGCGCACCCGAGTCATCCACATTTGGGATGATCGCAAGGGTCAACCCAACCGTAGTGCAATGGAGGGGCCTCGCCCTGGGGGAACCGCCGCATAGATCACGGTGTCTCCTGTGCCAGGTAAGTATGAGTTGCCGAGGTCAGTCCTAGACTATGTACAACGTTTTTCGCCACGGATGTGGTGTCCAAGCCCTACGAAGGGGAATGCCTGTCCTTTGTCGGCCTCTCCTCCCACACGCATGGAGAACCTACATGGCTGATCAACCGTGAGCCGCTTTAAGCAGAGACTTATGCTGGGGCCACTACTTTATGCCTGCTTTAAGGCGTCGAATTTGCCCGGCTGGCTTGGGAATTATCCCCAGACTGGATGCTGCTGCCATCTGGGGAGAGAGAGCGGAACCAGCTTTGCAGCACTGCAGTGCCATCCACTGCCACCATGCCCTGCCCTCTGGTGTGGGATTCGGCAACTGACCAGCCCTCTAGACTTGTGCTCTGGTCAGACCCAAAAGGCTCTGTACATACTGAAACAGCCCAGGACCACGGATAGAATGTGAATCCATAAAGGAAATGATAGTGGCAATGCCCAATGGAGCAGTGAAGACATTTTATGTTGCACATGACGTATGTTACATGATATTGTTCTATAAGACCGGCCGTGGTAAGGAGCAGGCCTGCCCTCAAAAGGGCACTCCTGGTATTTTAGCAGCGCCATGCCTGCCTGATGGCTTCAGAAGTACATAGAGAGGGGTGGGAGGGGCATGCTAGGGTGGTCCTATCGTTCATGCTGGTGCCGAAAATGGAATATATTTATATATATGGGCCCGCGTTAACATTTACAGGGTGCTAGTACGGCGGACGCGCGGCTCCGCGAGCGCTACGGCCAGGGCAATGAGCGCAGCATCGTGTACGGGAGCTGGGCTGCGATGTCCGATTCCTTAGCTACGTGCCAGCTTTCGCGGATTTCGAATCGGACAAATATCAAGGTCTACAGAGGCGGGCGAACACGGCAGTTTGGAATTAGGGAGTGGACACTTGTGCGTGCTGCATCGATGTGCCCGGGGAACGGGGTTCGAGAGCGAGAGGTGTCTTCTTTTTACTTTGGTTTAGATGTCAGGGGATAGCGCGGACGCAGTCCCCCCCTAACAAAAATTGCGCACCCGAGTCATCCACATTTGGGATGATCGCAAGGGTCAACCCAACCGTAGTGCAATGGAGGGGCCTCGCCCTGGGGGAACCGCCGCATAGATCACGGTGTCTCCTGTGCCAGGTAAGTATGAGTTGCCGAGGTCAGTCCTAGACTATGTACAACGTTTTTCGCCACGGATGTGGTGTCCAAGCCCTACGAAGGGGAATGCCTGTCCTTTGTCGGCCTCTCCTCCCACACGCATGGAGAACCTACATGGCTGATCAACCGTGAGCCGCTTTAAGCAGAGACTTATGCTGGGGCCACTACTTTATGCCTGCTTTAAGGCGTCGAATTTGCCCGGCTGGCTTGGGAATTATCTCCAGACTGGATGCTGCTGCCATCTGGGGTGAGAGAGCGGAACCAGCTTTGCAGCACTGCATTGCCATCCACTGCCACCATGCCCTGCCCTCTGGTGTGGGATTCAGCAACTGACCAGCCCTCTAGACTTGTGCTCTGGTCAGACCCAAAAGGCTCTGTACATACTGAAACAGCCCAGGACCACGGATAGAATGTGAATCCATAAAGGAAATGATAGTGGCAATGCCCAATGGAGCAGTGGGGACATTTTATGTTGCACATGACGTATGTTACATGATATCGTTCTATAAGACCGGCCGTGGTAAGGAGCAGGCCTACGCTCAAAAGGGCAACCCTGGTATTTTAGCAGTGTCATTCCTGCCTGATGGCTTCAGAAGTACATAGAGAGGGGTGGGAGGGGCATGCTAGGGTGGTCCTATCGTTCATGCTGGTGCCGAAAATGGAATATATTTATATATATGGGCCCGCGTTAACATTTACAGGGTGCTAGTACGGCGGACGCGCGGCTCCGCGAGCGCTACGGCAAGAGCAATGAGCGCAGCATCGTGTACGGGAGCTGGGCTGCGATGTCCGATTCCTTAGCTACATGCCAGCTTTCGCGGATTTCGAATCGGACAAATATCAAGGTCTACAGAGGCGGGCGAACACTGCAGTTTGGAATTAGGGAGTGGACATTTGTGCGTGCTGCATCGACGTGCCCGGGGAACGGGGTTCGAGAGCGAGAGGTGTCTTCTTTTTACTTTGGTTTAGATGTCAGGGGATAGCGCGGACGCAGTCCCCCCCTAACAAAAATTGCGCACCCGAGTCATCCACATTTGGGATGATCGCAAGGGTCAACCCAACCGTAGTGCAATGGAGGGGCCTCGCCCTGGGGGAACCGCCGCATAGATCACGGTGTCTCCTGTGCCAGGTAAGTATGAGTTGCCGAGGTCAGTCCTAGACTATGTACAACGTTTTTCGCCACGGATGTGGTGTCCAAGCCCTACGAAGGGGAATGCCTGTCCTTTGTCGGCCTCTCCTCCCACACGCATGGAGAACCTACATGGCTGATCAACCGTGAGCCGCTTTAAGCAGAGACTTATGCTGGGGCCACTACTTTATGCCTGCTTTAAGGCGTCGAATTTGCCCGGCTGGCTTGGGAATTATCTCCAGACTGGATGCTGCTGCCATCTGGGGTGAGAGAGAGGAACCAGCTTTGCAGCACTGCATTGCCATCCACTGCCACCATGCCCTGCCCTCTGGTGTGGGATTCAGCAACTGACCAGCCCTCTAGACTTGTGCTCTGGTCAGACCCAAAAGGCTCTGTACATACTGAAACAGCCCAGGACCACGGATAGAATGTGAATCCATAAAGGAAATGATAGTGGCAATGCCCAATGGAGCAGTGGGGACATTTTATGTTGCACATGACGTATGTTACATGATATCGTTCTATAAGACCGGCCGTGGTAAGGAGCAGGCCTGCCCTCAAAAGGGCACTCCTGGTATTTTAGCAGTGTCATTCCTGCCTGATGGCTTCAGAAGTACATAGAGAGGGGTGGGAGGGGCATGCTAGGGTGGTCCTATCGTTCATGCTGGTGCCGAAAATGGAATATATTTATATATATGGGCCCGCGTTAACATTTACAGGGTGCTAGTACGGCGGACGCGCGGCTCCGCGAGCGCTACGGCCAGGGCAATGAGCGCAGCATCGTGTACGGGAGCTGGGCTGCGATGTCCGATTCCTTAGCTACGTGCCAGCTTTCGCGGATTTCGAATCGGACAAATATCAAGGTCTACAGAGGCGGGCGAACACGGCAGTTTGGAATTAGGGAGTGGACACTTGTGCGTGCTGCATCGATGTGCCCGGGGAACGGGGTTCGAGAGCGAGAGGTGTCTTCTTTTTACTTTGGTTTAGATGTCAGGGGATAGCGCGGACGCAGTCCCCCCCTAACAAAAATTGCGCACCCGAGTCATCCACATTTGGGATGATCGCAAGGGTCAACCCAACCGTAGTGCAATGGAGGGGCCTCGCCCTGGGGGAACCGCCGCATAGATCACGGTGTCTCCTGTGCCAGGTAAGTATGAGTTGCCGAGGTCAGTCCTAGACTATGTACAACGTTTTTCGCCACGGATGTGGTGTCCAAGCCCTACGAAGGGGAATGCCTGTCCTTTGTCGGCCTCTCCTCCCACACGCATGGAGAACCTACATGGCTGATCAACCGTGAGCCGCTTTAAGCAGAGACTTATGCTGGGGCCACTACTTTATGCCTGCTTTAAGGCGTCGAATTTGCCCGGCTGGCTTGGGAATTATCTCCAGACTGGATGCTGCTGCCATCTGGGGTGAGAGAGCGGAACCAGCTTTGCAGCACTGCATTGCCATCCACTGCCACCATGCCCTGCCCTCTGGTGTGGGATTCAGCAACTGACCAGCCCTCTAGACTTGTGCTCTGGTCAGACCCAAAAGGCTCTGTACATACTGAAACAGCCCAGGACCACGGATAGAATGTGAATCCATAAAGGAAATGATAGTGGCAATGCCCAATGGAGCAGTGGGGACATTTTATGTTGCACATGACGTATGTTACATGATATCGTTCTATAAGACCGGCCGTGGTAAGGAGCAGGCCTACGCTCAAAAGGGCAACCCTGGTATTTTAGCAGTGTCATTCCTGCCTGATGGCTTCAGAAGTACATAGAGAGGGGTGGGAGGGGCATGCTAGGGTGGTCCTATCGTTCATGCTGGTGCCGAAAATGGAATATATTTATATATATGGGCCCGCGTTAACATTTACAGGGTGCTAGTACGGCGGACGCGCGGCTCCGCGAGCGCTACGGCAAGAGCAATGAGCGCAGCATCGTGTACGGGAGCTGGGCTGCGATGTCCGATTCCTTAGCTACATGCCAGCTTTCGCGGATTTCGAATCGGACAAATATCAAGGTCTACAGAGGCGGGCGAACACTGCAGTTTGGAATTAGGGAGTGGACATTTGTGCGTGCTGCATCGACGTGCCCGGGGAACGGGGTTCGAGAGCGAGAGGTGTCTTCTTTTTACTTTGGTTTAGATGTCAGGGGATAGCGCGGACGCAGTCCCCCCCTAACAAAAATTGCGCACCCGAGTCATCCACATTTGGGATGATCGCAAGGGTCAACCCAACCGTAGTGCAATGGAGGGGCCTCGCCCTGGGGGAACCGCCGCATAGATCACGGTGTCTCCTGTGCCAGGTAAGTATGAGTTGCCGAGGTCAGTCCTAGACTATGTACAACGTTTTTCGCCACGGATGTGGTGTCCAAGCCCTACGAAGGGGAATGCCTGTCCTTTGTCGGCCTCTCCTCCCACACGCATGGAGAACCTACATGGCTGATCAACCGTGAGCCGCTTTAAGCAGAGACTTATGCTGGGGCCACTACTTTATGCCTGCTTTAAGGCGTCGAATTTGCCCGGCTGGCTTGGGAATTATCTCCAGACTGGATGCTGCTGCCATCTGGGGTGAGAGAGAGGAACCAGCTTTGCAGCACTGCATTGCCATCCACTGCCACCATGCCCTGCCCTCTGGTGTGGGATTCAGCAACTGACCAGCCCTCTAGACTTGTGCTCTGGTCAGACCCAAAAGGCTCTGTACATACTGAAACAGCCCAGGACCACGGATAGAATGTGAATCCATAAAGGAAATGATAGTGGCAATGCCCAATGGAGCAGTGGGGACATTTTATGTTGCACATGACGTATGTTACATGATATCGTTCTATAAGACCGGCCGTGGTAAGGAGCAGGCCTGCCCTCAAAAGGGCACTCCTGGTATTTTAGCAGTGTCATTCCTGCCTGATGGCTTCAGAAGTACATAGAGAGGGGTGGGAGGGGCATGCTAGGGTGGTCCTATCGTTCATGCTGGTGCCGAAAATGGAATATATTTATATATATGGGCCCGCGTTAACATTTACAGGGTGCTAGTACGGCGGACGCGCGGCTCCGCGAGCGCTACGGCAAGAGCAATGAGCGCAGCATCGTGTACGGGAGCTGGGCTGCGATGTCCGATTCCTTAGCTACATGCCAGCTTTCGCGGATTTCGAATCGGACAAATATCAAGGTCTACAGAGGCGGGCGAACACGGCAGTTTGGAATTAGGGAGTGGACATTTGTGCGTGCTGCATCGACGTGCCCGGGGAACGGGGTTCGAGAGCGAGAGGTGTCTTCTTTTTACTTTGGTTTAGATGTCAGGGGATAGCGCGGACGCAGTCCCCCCCTAAACAAAAATTGCGCACCCGAGTCATCCACATTTGGGATGATCGCAACGGTCAACCCAACCGTAGTGCAATGGAGGGGCCTCGCCCTGGGGGAACCGCCGCATAGATCACGGTGTCTCCTGTGCCAGGTAAGTATGAGTTGCCGAGGTCAGTCCTAGACTATGTACAACGTTTTTCGCCACGGATGTGGTGTCCAAGCCCTACGAAGGGGAATGCCTGTCCTTTGTCGGCCTCTCCTCCCACACGCATGGAGAACCTACATGGCTGATCAACCGTGAGCCGCTTTAAGCAGAGACTTATGCTGGGGCCACTACTTTATGCCTGCTTTAAGGCGTCGAATTTGCCCGGCTGGCTTGGGAATTATCCCCAGACTGGATGCTGCTGCCATCTGGGGAGAGAGAGCGGAACCAGCTTTGCAGCACTGCAGTGCCATCCACTGCCACCATGCCCTGCCCTCTGGTGTGGGATTCGGCAACTGACCAGCCCTCTAGACTTGTGCTCTGGTCAGACCCAAAAGGCTCTGTACATACTGAAACAGCCCAGGACCACGGATAGAATGTGAATCCATAAAGGAAATGATAGTGGCAATGCCCAATGGAGCAGTGGGGACATTTTATGTTGCACATGACGTATGTTACATGATATCGTTCTATAAGACCGGCCGTGGTAAGGAGCAGGCCTACGCTCAAAAGGGCAACCCTGGTATTTTAGCAGTGTCATTCCTGCCTGATGGCTTCAGAAGTACATAGAGAGGGGTGGGAGGGGCATGCTAGGGTGGTCCTATCGTTCATGCTGGTGCCGAAAATGGAATATATTTATATATATGGGCCCGCGTTAACATTTACAGGGTGCTAGTACGGCGGACGCGCGGCTCCGCGAGCGCTACGGCAAGAGCAATGAGCGCAGCATCGTGTACGGGAGCTGGGCTGCGATGTCCGATTCCTTAGCTACATGCCAGCTTTCGCGGATTTCGAATCGGACAAATATCAAGGTCTACAGAGGCGGGCGAACACGGCAGTTTGGAATTAGGGAGTGGACATTTGTGCGTGCTGCATCGACGTGCCCGGGGAACGGGGTTCGAGAGCGAGAGGTGTCTTCTTTTTACTTTGGTTTAGATGTCAGGGGATAGCGCGGACGCAGTCCCCCCCTAACAAAAATTGCGCACCCGAGTCATCCACATTTGGGATGATCGCAAGGGTCAACCCAACCGTAGTGCAATGGAGGGGCCTCGCCCTGGGGGAACCGCCGCATAGATCACGGTGTCTCCTGTGCCAGGTAAGTATGAGTTGCCGAGGTCAGTCCTAGACTATGTACAACGTTTTTCGCCACGGATGTGGTGTCCAAGCCCTACGAAGGGGAATGCCTGTCCTTTGTCGGCCTCTCCTCCCACACGCATGGAGAACCTACATGGCTGATCAACCGTGAGCCGCTTTAAGCAGAGACTTATGCTGGGGCCACTACTTTATGCCTGCTTTAAGGCGTCGAATTTGCCCGGCTGGCTTGGGAATTATCTCCAGACTGGATGCTGCTGCCATCTGGGGTGAGAGAGAGGAACCAGCTTTGCAGCACTGCATTGCCATCCACTGCCACCATGCCCTGCCCTCTGGTGTGGGATTCAGCAACTGACCAGCCCTCTAGACTTGTGCTCTGGTCAGACCCAAAAGGCTCTGTACATACTGAAACAGCCCAGGACCACGGATAGAATGTGAATCCATAAAGGAAATGATAGTGGCAATGCCCAATGGAGCAGTGGGGACATTTTATGTTGCACATGACGTATGTTACATGATATCGTTCTATAAGACCGGCCGTGGTAAGGAGCAGGCCTGCCCTCAAAAGGGCACTCCTGGTATTTTAGCAGTGTCATTCCTGCCTGATGGCTTCAGAAGTACATAGAGAGGGGTGGGAGGGGCATGCTAGGGTGGTCCTATCGTTCATGCTGGTGCCGAAAATGGAATATATTTATATATATGGGCCCGCGTTAACATTTACAGGGTGCTAGTACGGCGGACGCGCGGCTCCGCGAGCGCTACGGCAAGAGCAATGAGCGCAGCATCGTGTACGGGAGCTGGGCTGCGATGTCCGATTCCTTAGCTACATGCCAGCTTTCGCGGATTTCGAATCGGACAAATATCAAGGTCTACAGAGGCGGGCGAACACGGCAGTTTGGAATTAGGGAGTGGACATTTGTGCGTGCTGCATCGACGTGCCCGGGGAACGGGGTTCGAGAGCGAGAGGTGTCTTCTTTTTACTTTGGTTTAGATGTCAGGGGATAGCGCGGACGCAGTCCCCCCCTAACAAAAATTGCGCACCCGAGTCATCCACATTTGGGATGATCGCAAGGGTCAACCCAACCCTAGTGCAATGGAGGGGCCTCGCCCTGGGGGAACCGCCGCATAGATCACGGTGTCTCCTGTGCCAGGTAAGTATGAGTTGCCGAGGTCAGTCCTAGACTATGTACAACGTTTTTCGCCACGGATGTGGTGTCCAAGCCCTACGAAGGGGAATGCCTGTCCTTTGTCGGCCTCTCCTCCCACACGCATGGAGAACCTACATGGCTGATCAACCGTGAGCCGCTTTAAGCAGAGACTTATGCTGGGGCCACTACTTTATGCCTGCTTTAAGGCGTCGAATTTGCCCGGCTGGCTTGGGAATTATCCCCAGACTGGATGCTGCTGCCATCTGGGGAGAGAGAGCGGAACCAGCTTTGCAGCACTGCAGTGCCATCCACTGCCACCATGCCCTGCCCTCTGGTGTGGGATTCGGCAACTGACCAGCCCTCTAGACTTGTGCTCTGGTCAGACCCAAAAGGCTCTGTACATACTGAAACAGCCCAGGACCACGGATAGAATGTGAATCCATAAAGGAAATGATAGTGGCAATGCCCAATGGAGCAGTGGGGACATTTTATGTTGCACATGACGTATGTTACATGATATCGTTCTATAAGACCGGCCGTGGTAAGGAGCAGGCCTACGCTCAAAAGGGCAACCCTGGTATTTTAGCAGTGTCATTCCTGCCTGATGGCTTCAGAAGTACATAGAGAGGGGTGGGAGGGGCATGCTAGGGTGGTCCTATCGTTCATGCTGGTGCCGAAAATGGAATATATTTATATATATGGGCCCGCGTTAACATTTACAGGGTGCTAGTACGGCGGACGCGCGGCTCCGCGAGCGCTACGGCAAGAGCAATGAGCGCAGCATCGTGTACGGGAGCTGGGCTGCGATGTCCGATTCCTTAGCTACATGCCAGCTTTCGCGGATTTCGAATCGGACAAATATCAAGGTCTACAGAGGCGGGCGAACACGGCAGTTTGGAATTAGGGAGTGGACATTTGTGCGTGCTGCATCGACGTGCCCGGGGAACGGGGTTCGAGAGCGAGAGGTGTCTTCTTTTTACTTTGGTTTAGATGTCAGGGGATAGCGCGGACGCAGTCCCCCCCTAACAAAAATTGCGCACCCGAGTCATCCACATTTGGGATGATCGCAAGGGTCAACCCAACCGTAGTGCAATGGAGGGGCCTCGCCCTGGGGGAACCGCCGCATAGATCACGGTGTCTCCTGTGCCAGGTAAGTATGAGTTGCCGAGGTCAGTCCTAGACTATGTACAACGTTTTTCGCCACGGATGTGGTGTCCAAGCCCTACGAAGGGGAATGCCTGTCCTTTGTCGGCCTCTCCTCCCACACGCATGGAGAACCTACATGGCTGATCAACCGTGAGCCGCTTTAAGCAGAGACTTATGCTGGGGCCACTACTTTATGCCTGCTTTAAGGCGTCGAATTTGCCCGGCTGGCTTGGGAATTATCCCCAGACTGGATGCTGCTGCCATCTGGGGAGAGAGAGCGGAACCAGCTTTGCAGCACTGCAGTGCCATCCACTGCCACCGTGCCCTGCCCTCTGGTGTGGGATTCGGCAACTGACCAGCCCTCTAGACTTGTGCTCTGGTCAGACCCAAAAGGCTCTGTACATACTGAAACAGCCCAGGACCACGGATAGAATGTGAATCCATAAAGGAAATGATAGTGGCAATGCCCAATGGAGCAGTGAAGACATTTTATGTTGCACATGACGTATGTTACATGATATTGTTCTATAAGACCGGCCGTGGTAAGGAGCAGGCCTGCCCTCAAAAGGGCACTCCTGGTATTTTAGCAGCGCCATGCCTGCCTGATGGCTTCAGAAGTACATAGAGAGGGGTGGGAGGGGCATGCTAGGGTGGTCCTATCGTTCATGCTGGTGCCGAAAATGGAATATATTTATATATATGGGCCCGCGTTAACATTTACAGGGTGCTAGTACGGCGGACGCGCGGCTCCGCGAGCGCTACGGCCAGGGCAATGATTGCAGCATCGTGTACGGGAGCTGGGCTGCGATGTCCGACTCCTTAGCTACGTGCCAGCTTTCGCGGATTTCGAATCGGACAAATATCAAGGTCTACAGAGGCGGGCGAACACGGCAGTTTGGAATTAGGGAGTGGATTTTTTTGTGCGTGCTGCATCGACGTGCCCGGGGAACGGGGTTCGAGAGCGAGAGGTGTCTTCTTTTTACTTTGGTTTAGATGTCAGGGGATAGCGCGGACGCAGTCCCCCCCTAACAAAAATTGCGCACCCGAGTCATCCACATTTGGGATGATCGCAAGGGTCAACCCAACCGTAGTGCAATGGAGGGGCCTCGCCCTGGGGGAACCGCCGCATAGATCACGGTGTCTCCTGTGCCAGGTAAGTATGAGTTGCCGAGGTCAGTCCTAGACTATGTACAACGTTTTTCGCCACGGATGTGGTGTCCAAGCCCTACAAAGGGGAATGCCTGTCCTTTGTCGGCCTCTCCTCCCACACGCATGGAGAACCTACATGGCTGATCAACCGTGAGCCGCTTTAAGCAGAGACTTATGCTGGGGCCACTACTTTATGCCTGCTTTAAGGCGTCGAATTTTCCCGGCTGGCTTGGGAATTATCTCCAGACTGGATGCTGCTGCCATCTGGGGTGAGAGAGCGGAACCAGCTTTGCAGCACTGCATTGCCATCCACTGCCACCATGCCCTGCCCTCTGGTGTGGGATTCAGCAACTGACCAGCCCTCTAGACTTGTGCTCTGGTCAGACCCAAAAGGCTCTGTACATACTGAAACAGCCCAGGACCACGGATAGAATGTGAATCCATAAAGGAAATGATAGTGGCAATGCCCAATGGAGCAGTGGGGACATTTTATGTTGCACATGACGTATGTTACATGATATCGTTCTATAAGACCGGCCGTGGTAAGGAGCAGGCCTACGCTCAAAAGGGCAACCCTGGTATTTTAGCAGTGTCATTCCTGCCTGATGGCTTCAGAAGTACATAGAGAGGGGTGGGAGGGGCATGCTAGGGTGGTCCTATCGTTCATGCTGGTGCCGAAAATGGAATATATTTATATATATGGGCCCGCGTTAACATTTACAGGGTGCTAGTACGGCGGACGCGCGGCTCCGCGAGCGCTACGGCAAGAGCAATGAGCGCAGCATCGTGTACGGGAGCTGGGCTGCGATGTCCGATTCCTTAGCTACATGCCAGCTTTCGCGGATTTCGAATCGGACAAATATCAAGGTCTACAGAGGCGGGCGAACACGGCAGTTTGGAATTAGGGAGTGGACATTTGTGCGTGCTGCATCGACGTGCCCGGGGAACGGGGTTCGAGAGCGAGAGGTGTCTTCTTTTTACTTTGGTTTAGATGTCAGGGGATAGCGCGGACGCAGTCCCCCCCTAACAAAAATTGCGCACCCGAGTCATCCACATTTGGGATGATCGCAAGGGTCAACCCAACCGTAGTGCAATGGAGGGGCCTCGCCCTGGGGGAACCGCCGCATAGATCACGGTGTCTCCTGTGCCAGGTAAGTATGAGTTGCCGAGGTCAGTCCTAGACTATGTACAACGTTTTTCGCCACGGATGTGGTGTCCAAGCCCTACGAAGGGGAATGCCTGTCCTTTGTCGGCCTCTCCTCCCACACGCATGGAGAACCTACATGGCTGATCAACCGTGAGCCGCTTTAAGCAGAGACTTATGCTGGGGCCACTACTTTATGCCTGCTTTAAGGCGTCGAATTTGCCCGGCTGGCTTGGGAATTATCTCCAGACTGGATGCTGCTGCCATCTGGGGTGAGAGAGAGGAACCAGCTTTGCAGCACTGCATTGCCATCCACTGCCACCATGCCCTGCCCTCTGGTGTGGGATTCAGCAACTGACCAGCCCTCTAGACTTGTGCTCTGGTCAGACCCAAAAGGCTCTGTACATACTGAAACAGCCCAGGACCACGGATAGAATGTGAATCCATAAAGGAAATGATAGTGGCAATGCCCAATGGAGCAGTGGGGACATTTTATGTTGCACATGACGTATGTTACATGATATCGTTCTATAAGACCGGCCGTGGTAAGGAGCAGGCCTGCCCTCAAAAGGGCACTCCTGGTATTTTAGCAGTGTCATTCCTGCCTGATGGCTTCAGAAGTACATAGAGAGGGGTGGGAGGGGCATGCTAGGGTGGTCCTATCGTTCATGCTGGTGCCGAAAATGGAATATATTTATATATATGGGCCCGCGTTAACATTTACAGGGTGCTAGTACGGCGGACGCGCGGCTCCGCGAGCGCTACGGCAAGAGCAATGAGCGCAGCATCGTGTACGGGAGCTGGGCTGCGATGTCCGATTCCTTAGCTACATGCCAGCTTTCGCGGATTTCGAATCGGACAAATATCAAGGTCTACAGAGGCGGGCGAACACGGCAGTTTGGAATTAGGGAGTGGACATTTGTGCGTGCTGCATCGACGTGCCCGGGGAACGGGGTTCGAGAGCGAGAGGTGTCTTCTTTTTACTTTGGTTTAGATGTCAGGGGATAGCGCGGACGCAGTCCCCCCCTAACAAAAATTGCGCACCCGAGTCATCCACATTTGGGATGATCGCAAGGGTCAACCCAACCCTAGTGCAATGGAGGGGCCTCGCCCTGGGGGAACCGCCGCATAGATCACGGTGTCTCCTGTGCCAGGTAAGTATGAGTTGCCGAGGTCAGTCCTAGACTATGTACAACGTTTTTCGCCACGGATGTGGTGTCCAAGCCCTACGAAGGGGAATGCCTGTCCTTTGTCGGCCTCTCCTCCCACACGCATGGAGAACCTACATGGCTGATCAACCGTGAGCCGCTTTAAGCAGAGACTTATGCTGGGGCCACTACTTTATGCCTGCTTTAAGGCGTCGAATTTGCCCGGCTGGCTTGGGAATTATCCCCAGACTGGATGCTGCTGCCATCTGGGGAGAGAGAGCGGAACCAGCTTTGCAGCACTGCAGTGCCATCCACTGCCACCATGCCCTGCCCTCTGGTGTGGGATTCGGCAACTGACCAGCCCTCTAGACTTGTGCTCTGGTCAGACCCAAAAGGCTCTGTACATACTGAAACAGCCCAGGACCACGGATAGAATGTGAATCCATAAAGGAAATGATAGTGGCAATGCCCAATGGAGCAGTGGGGACATTTTATGTTGCACATGACGTATGTTACATGATATCGTTCTATAAGACCGGCCGTGGTAAGGAGCAGGCCTACGCTCAAAAGGGCAACCCTGGTATTTTAGCAGTGTCATTCCTGCCTGATGGCTTCAGAAGTACATAGAGAGGGGTGGGAGGGGCATGCTAGGGTGGTCCTATCGTTCATGCTGGTGCCGAAAATGGAATATATTTATATATATGGGCCCGCGTTAACATTTACAGGGTGCTAGTACGGCGGACGCGCGGCTCCGCGAGCGCTACGGCAAGAGCAATGAGCGCAGCATCGTGTACGGGAGCTGGGCTGCGATGTCCGATTCCTTAGCTACATGCCAGCTTTCGCGGATTTCGAATCGGACAAATATCAAGGTCTACAGAGGCGGGCGAACACGGCAGTTTGGAATTAGGGAGTGGACATTTGTGCGTGCTGCATCGACGTGCCCGGGGAACGGGGTTCGAGAGCGAGAGGTGTCTTCTTTTTACTTTGGTTTAGATGTCAGGGGATAGCGCGGACGCAGTCCCCCCCTAACAAAAATTGCGCACCCGAGTCATCCACATTTGGGATGATCGCAAGGGTCAACCCAACCGTAGTGCAATGGAGGGGCCTCGCCCTGGGGGAACCGCCGCATAGATCACGGTGTCTCCTGTGCCAGGTAAGTATGAGTTGCCGAGGTCAGTCCTAGACTATGTACAACGTTTTTCGCCACGGATGTGGTGTCCAAGCCCTACGAAGGGGAATGCCTGTCCTTTGTCGGCCTCTCCTCCCACATGCATGGAGAACCTACATGGCTGATCAACCGTGAGCCGCTTTAAGCAGAGACTTATGCTGGGGCCACTACTTTATGCCTGCTTTAAGGCGTCGAATTTGCCCGGCTGGCTTGGGAATTATCCCCAGACTGGATGCTGCTGCCATCTGGGGAGAGAGAGCGGAACCAGCTTTGCAGCACTGCAGTGCCATCCACTGCCACCGTGCCCTGCCCTCTGGTGTGGGATTCGGCAACTGACCAGCCCTCTAGACTTGTGCTCTGGTCAGACCCAAAAGGCTCTGTACATACTGAAACAGCCCAGGACCACGGATAGAATGTGAATTCATAAAGGAAATGATAGTGGCAATGCCCAATGGAGCAGTGAAGACATTTTATGTTGCACATGACGTATGTTACATGATATTGTTCTATAAGACCGGCCGTGGTAAGGAGCAGGCCTGCCCTCAAAAGGGCACTCCTGGTATTTTAGCAGCGCCATGCCTGCCTGATGGCTTCAGAAGTACATAGAGAGGGGTGGGAGGGGCATGCTAGGGTGGTCCTATCGTTCATGCTGGTGCCGAAAATGGAATATATTTATATATATGGGCCCGCGTTAACATTTACAGGGTGCTAGTACGGCGGACGCGCGGCTCCGCGAGCGCTACGGCCAGGGCAATGATTGCAGCATCGTGTACGGGAGCTGGGCTGCGATGTCCGACTCCTTAGCTACGTGCCAGCTTTCGCGGATTTCGAATCGGACAAATATCAAGGTCTACAGAGGCGGGCGAACACGGCAGTTTGGAATTAGGGAGTGGATTTTTTTGTGCGTGCTGCATCGACGTGCCCGGGGAACGGGGTTCGAGAGCGAGAGGTGTCTTCTTTTTACTTTGGTTTAGATGTCAGGGGATAGCGCGGACGCAGTCCCCCCTAACAAAAATTGCGCACCCGAGTCATCCACATTTGGGATGATCGCAAGGGTCAACCCAACCGTAGTGCAATGGAGGGGCCTCGCCCTGGGGGAACCGCCGCATAGATCACGGTGTCTCCTGTGCCAGGTAAGTATGAGTTGCCGAGGTCAGTCCTAGACTATGTACAACGTTTTTCGCCACGGATGTGGTGTCCAAGCCCTACAAAGGGGAATGCCTGTCCTTTGTCGGCCTCTCCTCCCACACGCATGGAGAACCTACATGGCTGATCAACCGTGAGCCGCTTTAAGCAGAGACTTATGCTGGGGCCACTACTTTATGCCTGCTTTAAGGCGTCGAATTTTCCCGGCTGGCTTGGGAATTATCTCCAGACTGGATGCTGCTGCCATCTGGGGTGAGAGAGCGGAACCAGCTTTGCAGCACTGCATTGCCATCCACTGCCACCATGCCCTGCCCTCTGGTGTGGGATTCGGCAACTGACCAGCCCTCTAGACTTGTGCTCTGGTCAGACCCAAAAGGCTCTGTACATACTGAAACAGCCCAGGACCACGGATAGAATGTGAATCCATAAAGGAAATGATAGTGGCAATGCCCGATGGAGCAGTGGGGACATTTTATGTTGCACATGACGTATGTTACATGATATCGTTCTATAAGACCGGCCTTGGTAAGGAGCAGGCCTGCCCTCAAAAGGGCACTCCTGGTATTTTAGCAGTGTCATTCCTGCCTGATGGCTTCAGAAGTACATAGAGAGGGGTGGGAGGGGCATGCTAGGGTGGTCCTATCGTTCATGCTGGTGCCGAAAATGGAATATATTTATATATATGGGCCCGCGTTAACATTTACAGGGTGCTAGTACGGCGGACGCGCGGCTCCGCGAGCGCTACGGCCAGGGCAATGAGCGCAGCATCGTGTACGGGAGCTGGGCTGCGATGTCCGATTCCTTAGCTACATGCCAGCTTTCGCGGATTTCGAATCGGACAAATATCAAGGTCTACAGAGGCGGGCGAACACGGCAGTTTGGAATTAGGGAGTGGACATTTGTGCGTGCTGCATCGACGTGCCCGGGGAACGGGGTTCGAGAGCGAGAGGTGTCTTCTTTTTACTTTGGTTTAGATGTCAGGGGATAGCGCGGACGCAGTCCCCCCCTAACAAAAATTGCGCACCCGAGTCATCCACATTTGGGATGATCGCAAGGGTCAACCCAACCCTAGTGCAATGGAGGGGCCTCGCCCTGGGGGAACCGCCGCATAGATCACGGTGTCTCCTGTGCCAGGTAAGTATGAGTTGCCGAGGTCAGTCCTAGACTATGTACAACGTTTTTCGCCACGGATGTGGTGTCCAAGCCCTACGAAGGGGAATGCCTGTCCTTTGTCGGCCTCTCCTCCCACACACATGGAGAACCTACATGGCTGATCAACCGTGAGCCGCTTTAAGCAGAGACTTATGCTGGGGCCACTACTTTATGCCTGCTTTAAGGCGTCGAATTTTCCCGGCTGGCTTGGGAATTATCTCCAGACTGGATGCTGCTGCCATCTGGGGTGAGAGAGCGGAACCAGCTTTGCAGCACTGCATTGCCATCCACTGCCACCATGCCCTGCCCTCTGGTGTGGGATTCGGCAACTGACCAGCCCTCTAGACTTGTGCTCTGGTCAGACCCAAAAGGCTCTGTACATACTGAAACAGCCCAGGACCACGGATAGAATGTGAATCCATAAAGGAAATGATAGTGGCAATGCCCAATGGAGCAGTGGGGACATTTTATGTTGCACATGACGTATGTTACATGATATCGTTCTATAAGACCGGCCGTGGTAAGGAGCAGGCCTACGCTCAAAAGGGCAACCCTGGTATTTTAGCAGTGTCATTCCTGCCTGATGGCTTCAGAAGTACATAGAGAGGGGTGGGAGGGGCATGCTAGGGTGGTCCTATCGTTCATGCTGGTGCCGAAAATGGAATATATTTATATATATGGGCCCGCGTTAACATTTACAGGGTGCTAGTACGGCGGACGCGCGGCTCCGCGAGCGCTACGGCAAGAGCAATGAGCGCAGCATCGTGTACGGGAGCTGGGCTGCGATGTCCGATTCCTTAGCTACATGCCAGCTTTCGCGGATTTCGAATCGGACAAATATCAAGGTCTACAGAGGCGGGCGAACACGGCAGTTTGGAATTAGGGAGTGGACATTTGTGCGTGCTGCATCGACGTGCCCGGGGAACGGGGTTCGAGAGCGAGAGGTGTCTTCTTTTTACTTTGGTTTAGATGTCAGGGGATAGCGCGGACGCAGTCCCCCCCTAACAAAAATTGCGCACCCGAGTCATCCACATTTGGGATGATCGCAAGGGTCAACCCAACCGTAGTGCAATGGAGGGGCCTCGCCCTGGGGGAACCGCCGCATAGATCACGGTGTCTCCTGTGCCAGGTAAGTATGAGTTGCCGAGGTCAGTCCTAGACTATGTACAACGTTTTTCGCCACGGATGTGGTGTCCAAGCCCTACGAAGGGGAATGCCTGTCCTTTGTCGGCCTCTCCTCCCACATGCATGGAGAACCTACATGGCTGATCAACCGTGAGCCGCTTTAAGCAGAGACTTATGCTGGGGCCACTACTTTATGCCTGCTTTAAGGCGTCGAATTTGCCCGGCTGGCTTGGGAATTATCCCCAGACTGGATGCTGCTGCCATCTGGGGAGAGAGAGCGGAACCAGCTTTGCAGCACTGCAGTGCCATCCACTGCCACCGTGCCCTGCCCTCTGGTGTGGGATTCGGCAACTGACCAGCCCTCTAGACTTGTGCTCTGGTCAGACCCAAAAGGCTCTGTACATACTGAAACAGCCCAGGACCACGGATAGAATGTGAATTCATAAAGGAAATGATAGTGGCAATGCCCAATGGAGCAGTGAAGACATTTTATGTTGCACATGACGTATGTTACATGATATTGTTCTATAAGACCGGCCGTGGTAAGGAGCAGGCCTGCCCTCAAAAGGGCACTCCTGGTATTTTAGCAGCGCCATGCCTGCCTGATGGCTTCAGAAGTACATAGAGAGGGGTGGGAGGGGCATGCTAGGGTGGTCCTATCGTTCATGCTGGTGCCGAAAATGGAATATATTTATATATATGGGCCCGCGTTAACATTTACAGGGTGCTAGTACGGCGGACGCGCGGCTCCGCGAGCGCTACGGCCAGGGCAATGATTGCAGCATCGTGTACGGGAGCTGGGCTGCGATGTCCGACTCCTTAGCTACGTGCCAGCTTTCGCGGATTTCGAATCGGACAAATATCAAGGTCTACAGAGGCGGGCGAACACGGCAGTTTGGAATTAGGGAGTGGATTTTTTTGTGCGTGCTGCATCGACGTGCCCGGGGAACGGGGTTCGAGAGCGAGAGGTGTCTTCTTTTTACTTTGGTTTAGATGTCAGGGGATAGCGCGGACGCAGTCCCCCCTAACAAAAATTGCGCACCCGAGTCATCCACATTTGGGATGATCGCAAGGGTCAACCCAACCGTAGTGCAATGGAGGGGCCTCGCCCTGGGGGAACCGCCGCATAGATCACGGTGTCTCCTGTGCCAGGTAAGTATGAGTTGCCGAGGTCAGTCCTAGACTATGTACAACGTTTTTCGCCACGGATGTGGTGTCCAAGCCCTACAAAGGGGAATGCCTGTCCTTTGTCGGCCTCTCCTCCCACACGCATGGAGAACCTACATGGCTGATCAACCGTGAGCCGCTTTAAGCAGAGACTTATGCTGGGGCCACTACTTTATGCCTGCTTTAAGGCGTCGAATTTTCCCGGCTGGCTTGGGAATTATCTCCAGACTGGATGCTGCTGCCATCTGGGGTGAGAGAGCGGAACCAGCTTTGCAGCACTGCATTGCCATCCACTGCCACCATGCCCTGCCCTCTGGTGTGGGATTCGGCAACTGACCAGCCCTCTAGACTTGTGCTCTGGTCAGACCCAAAAGGCTCTGTACATACTGAAACAGCCCAGGACCACGGATAGAATGTGAATCCATAAAGGAAATGATAGTGGCAATGCCCGATGGAGCAGTGGGGACATTTTATGTTGCACATGACGTATGTTACATGATATCGTTCTATAAGACCGGCCTTGGTAAGGAGCAGGCCTGCCCTCAAAAGGGCACTCCTGGTATTTTAGCAGTGTCATTCCTGCCTGATGGCTTCAGAAGTACATAGAGAGGGGTGGGAGGGGCATGCTAGGGTGGTCCTATCGTTCATGCTGGTGCCGAAAATGGAATATATTTATATATATGGGCCCGCGTTAACATTTACAGGGTGCTAGTACGGCGGACGCGCGGCTCCGCGAGCGCTACGGCCAGGGCAATGAGCGCAGCATCGTGTACGGGAGCTGGGCTGCGATGTCCGATTCCTTAGCTACATGCCAGCTTTCGCGGATTTCGAATCGGACAAATATCAAGGTCTACAGAGGCGGGCGAACACGGCAGTTTGGAATTAGGGAGTGGACATTTGTGCGTGCTGCATCGACGTGCCCGGGGAACGGGGTTCGAGAGCGAGAGGTGTCTTCTTTTTACTTTGGTTTAGATGTCAGGGGATAGCGCGGACGCAGTCCCCCCCTAACAAAAATTGCGCACCCGAGTCATCCACATTTGGGATGATCGCAAGGGTCAACCCAACCCTAGTGCAATGGAGGGGCCTCGCCCTGGGGGAACCGCCGCATAGATCACGGTGTCTCCTGTGCCAGGTAAGTATGAGTTGCCGAGGTCAGTCCTAGACTATGTACAACGTTTTTCGCCACGGATGTGGTGTCCAAGCCCTACGAAGGGGAATGCCTGTCCTTTGTCGGCCTCTCCTCCCACACACATGGAGAACCTACATGGCTGATCAACCGTGAGCCGCTTTAAGCAGAGACTTATGCTGGGGCCACTACTTTATGCCTGCTTTAAGGCGTCGAATTTTCCCGGCTGGCTTGGGAATTATCTCCAGACTGGATGCTGCTGCCATCTGGGGTGAGAGAGCGGAACCAGCTTTGCAGCACTGCATTGCCATCCACTGCCACCATGCCCTGCCCTCTGGTGTGGGATTCGGCAACTGACCAGCCCTCTAGACTTGTGCTCTGGTCAGACCCAAAAGGCTCTGTACATACTGAAACAGCCCAGGACCACGGATAGAATGTGAATCCATAAAGGAAATGATAGTGGCAATGCCCAATGGAGCAGTGAAGACATTTTATGTTGCACATGACGTATGTTACATGATATTGTTCTATAAGACCGGCCGTGGTAAGGAGCAGGCCTGCCCTCAAAAGGGCACTCCTGGTATTTTAGCAGTGTCATGCCTGCCTGATGGCATCAGAAGTACATAGAGAGGGGTGGGAGGGGCATGCTAGGGTGGTCCTATCGTTCATGCTGGTGCCGAAAATGGAATATATTTATATATATGGGCCCGCGTTAACATTTACAGGGTGCTAGTACGGCGGACGCGCGGCTCCGCGAGCGCTACGGCCAGGGCAATGAGCGCAGCATCGTGTACGGGACGTATGTTACATGATATTGTTCTATAAGACCGGCCGTGGTAAGGAGCAGGCCTGCCCTCAAAAGGGCACTCCTGGTATTTTAGCAGTGTCATGCCTGCCTGATGGCATCAGAAGTACATAGAGAGGGGTGGGAGGGGCATGCTAGGGTGGTCCTATCGTTCATGCTGGTGCCGAAAATTGAATATATTTATATATATGGGCCCGCGTTAACATTTACAGGGTGCTAGTACGGCGGACGCGCGGCTCCGCGAGCGCTACGGCCAGGGCAATGAGCGCAGCATCGTGTACGGGAGCTGGGCTGCGATGTCCGATTCCTTAGCTACATGCCAGCTTTCGCGGATTTCGAATCGGACAAATATCAAGGTCTACAGAGGCGGGCGAACACGGCAGTTTGGAATTAGGGAGTGGACATTTGTGCGTGCTGCATCGACGTGCCCGGGGAACGGGGTTCGAGAGCGAGAGGTGTCTTCTTTTTACTTTGGTTTAGATGTCAGGGGATAGCGCGGACGCAGTCCCCCCCTAACAAAAATTGCGCACCCCGAGTCATCCACATTTGGGATGATCGCAAGGGTCAACCCAACCCTAGTGCAATGGAGGGGCCTCGCCCTGGGGGAACCGCCGCATAGATCACGGTGTCTCCTGTGCCAGGTAAGTATGAGTTGCCGAGGTCAGTCCTAGACTATGTACAACGTTTTTCGCCACGGATGTGGTGTCCAAGCCCTACGAAGGGGAATGCCTGTCCTTTGTCGGCCTCTCCTCCCACACGCATGGAGAACCTACATGGCTGATCAACCGTGAGCCGCTTTAAGCAGAGACTTATGCTGGGGCCACTACTTTATGCCTGCTTTAAGGCGTCGAATTTGCCCGGCTGGCTTGGGAATTATCCCCAGACTGGATGCTGCTGCCATCTGGGGAGAGAGAGCGGAACCAGCTTTGCAGCACTGCATTGCCATCCACTGCCACCATGCCCTGCCCTCTGGTGTGGGATTCGGCAACTGACCAGCCCTCTAGACTTGTGCTCTGGTCAGACCCAAAAGGCTCTGTACATACTGAAACAGCCCAGGACCACGGATAGAATGTGAATCCATAAAGGAAATGATAGTGGCAATGCCCAATGGAGCAGTGGGGACATTTTATGTTGCACATGACGTATGTTACATGATATCGTTCTATAAGACCGGCCGTGGTAAGGAGCAGGCCTGCCCTCAAAAGGGCACTCCTGGTATTTTAGCAGTGTCATTCCTGCCTGATGGCTTCAGAAGTACATAGAGAGGGGTGGGAGGGGCATGCTAGGGTGGTCCTATCGTTCATGCTGGTGCCGAAAATGGAATATATTTATATATATGGGCCCGCGTTAACATTTACAGGGTGCTAGTACGGCGGACGCGCGGCTCCGCGAGCGCTACGGCAAGAGCAATGAGCGCAGCATCGTGTACGGGAGCTGGGCTGCGATGTCCGATTCCTTAGCTACATGCCAGCTTTCGCGGATTTCGAATCGGACAAATATCAAGGTCTACAGAGGCGGGCGAACACGGCAGTTTGGAATTAGGGAGTGGACATTTGTGCGTGCTGCATCGACGTGCCCGGGGAACGGGGTTCGAGAGCGAGAGGTGTCTTCTTTTTACTTTGGTTTAGATGTCAGGGGATAGCGCGGACGCAGTCCCCCCCTAACAAAAATTGCGCACCCGAGTCATCCACATTTGGGATGATCGCAAGGGTCAACCCAACCCTAGTGCAATGGAGGGGCCTCGCCCTGGGGGAACCGCCGCATAGATCACGGTGTCTCCTGTGCCAGGTAAGTATGAGTTGCCGAGGTCAGTCCTAGACTATGTACAACGTTTTTTGCCACGGATGTGGTGTCCAAGCCCTACGAAGGGGAATGCCTGTCCTTTGTCGGCCTCTCCTCCCACACGCATGGAGAACCTACATGGCTGATCAACCGTGAGCCGCTTTAAGCAGAGACTTATGCTGGGGCCACTACTTTATGCCTGCTTTAAGGCGTCGAATTTGCCCGGCTGGCTTGGGAATTATCCCCAGACTGGATGCTGCTGCCATCTGGGGAGAGAGAGCGGAACCAGCTTTGCAGCACTGCAGTGCCATCCACTGCCACCGTGCCCTGCCCTCTGGTGTGGGATTCGGCAACTGACCAGCCCTCTAGACTTGTGCTCTGGTCAGACCCAAAAGGCTCTGTACATACTGAAACAGCCCAGGACCACGGATAGAATGTGAATCCATAAAGGAAATGATAGTGGCAATGCCCAATGGAGCAGTGAAGACATTTTATGTTGCACATGACGTATGTTACATGATATTGTTCTATAAGACCGGCCGTGGTAAGGAGCAGGCCTGCCCTCAAAAGGGCACTCCTGGTATTTTAGCAGCGCCATGCCTGCCTGATGGCTTCAGAAGTACATAGAGAGGGGTGGGAGGGGCATGCTAGGGTGGTCCTATCGTTCATGCTGGTGCCGAAAATGGAATATATTTATATATATGGGCCCGCGTTAACATTTACAGGGTGCTAGTACGGCGGACGCGCGGCTCCGCGAGCGCTACGGCCAGGGCAATGAGCGCAGCATCGTGTACGGGAGCTGGGCTGCGATGTCCGACTCCTTAGCTACGTGCCAGCTTTCGCGGATTTCGAATCGGACAAATATCAAGGTCTACAGAGGCGGGCGAACACGGCAGTTTGGAATTAGGGAGTGGATTTTTTTGTGCGTGCTGCATCGACGTGCCCGGGGAACGGGGTTCGAGAGCGAGAGGTGTCTTCTTTTTACTTTGGTTTAGATGTCAGGGGATAGCGCGGACGCAGTCCCCCCCTAACAAAAATTGCGCACCCGAGTCATCCACATTTGGGATGATCGCAAGGGTCAACCCAACCGTAGTGCAATGGAGGGGCCTCGCCCTGGGGGAACCGCCGCATAGATCACGGTGTCTCCTGTGCCAGGTAAGTATGAGTTGCCGAGGTCAGTCCTAGACTATGTACAACGTTTTTCGCCACGGATGTGGTGTCCAAGCCCTACGAAGGGGAATGCCTGTCCTTTGTCGGCCTCTCCTCCCACACACATGGAGAACCTACATGGCTGATCAACCGTGAGCCGCTTTAAGCAGAGACTTATGCTGGGGCCACTACTTTATGCCTGCTTTAAGGCGTCGAATTTTCCCGGCTGGCTTGGGAATTATCTCCAGACTGGATGCTGCTGCCATCTGGGGTGAGAGAGCGGAACCAGCTTTGCAGCACTGCATTGCCATCCACTGCCACCATGCCCTGCCCTCTGGTGTGGGATTCGGCAACTGACCAGCCCTCTAGACTTGTGCTCTGGTCAGACCCAAAAGGCTCTGTACATACTGAAACAGCCCAGGACCACGGATAGAATGTGAATCCATAAAGGAAATGATAGTGGCAATGCCCAATGGAGCAGTGAAGACATTTTATGTTGCACATGACGTATGTTACATGATATTGTTCTATAAGACCGGCCGTGGTAAGGAGCAGGCCTGCCCTCAAAAGGGCACTCCTGGTATTTTAGCAGTGTCATGCCTGCCTGATGGCATCAGAAGTACATAGAGAGGGGTGGGAGGGGCATGCTAGGGTGGTCCTATCGTTCATGCTGGTGCCGAAAATGGAATATATTTATATATATGGGCCCGCGTTAACATTTACAGGGTGCTAGTACGGCGGACGCGCGGCTCCGCGAGCGCTACGGCCAGGGCAATGAGCGCAGCATCGTGTACGGGAGCTGGGCTGCGATGTCCGATTCCTTAGCTACATGCCAGCTTTCGCGGATTTCGAATCGGACAAATATCAAGGTCTACAGAGGCGGGCGAACACGGCAGTTTGGAATTAGGGAGTGGATATTTTTGTGCGTGCTGCATCGACGTGCCCGGGGAACGGGGTTCGAGAGCGAGAGGTGTCTTCTTTTTACTTTGGTTTAGATGTCAGGGGATAGCGCGGACGCAGTCCCCCCCTAACAAAAATTGCGCACCCGAGTCATCCACATTTGGGATGATCGCAAGGGTCAACCCAACCGTAGTGCAATGGAGGGGCCTCGCCCTGGGGGAACCGCCGCATAGATCACGGTGTCTCCTGTGCCAGGTAAGTATGAGTTGCCGAGGTCAGTCCTAGACTATGTACAACGTTTTTCGCCACGGATGTGGTGTCCAAGCCCTACGAAGGGGAATGCCTGTCCTTTGTCGGCCTCTCCTCCCACACGCATGGAGAACCTACATGGCTGATCAACCGTGAGCCGCTTTAAGCAGAGACTTATGCTGGGGCCACTACTTTATGCCTGCTTTAAGGCATCGAATTTTCCCGGCTGGCTTGGGAATTATCTCCAGACTGGATGCTGCTGCCATCTGGGGTGAGAGAGCGGAACCAGCTTTGCAGCACTGCATTGCCATGCACTGCCACCATGCCCTGCCCTCTGGTGTGGGATTCAGCAACTGACCAGCCCTCTAGACTTGTGCTCTGGTCAGACCCAAAAGGCTCTGTACATACTGAAACAGCCCAGGACCACGGATAGAATGTGAATCCATAAAGGAAATGATAGTGGCAATGCCCAATGGAGCAGTGGGGACATTTTATGTTGCACATGACGTATGTTACATGATATTGTTCTATAAGACCGGCCGTGGTAAGGAGCAGGCCTGCCCTCAAAAGGGCACTCCTGGTATTTTAGCAGTGTCATTCCTGCCTGATGGCTTCAGAAGTACATAGAGAGGGGTGGGAGGGGCATGCTAGGGTGGTCCTATCGTTCATGCTGGTGCCGAAAATGGAATATATTTATATATATGGGCCCGCGTTAACATTTACAGGGTGCTAGTACGGCGGACGCGCGGCTCCGCGAGCGCTACGGCCAGGGCAATGAGCGCAGCATCGTGTACGGGAGCTGGGCTGCGATGTCCGATTCCTTAGCTACATGCCAGCTTTCGCGGATTTCGAATCGGACAAATATCAAGGTCTACAGAGGCGGGCGAACACGGCAGTTTGGAATTAGGGAGTGGATATTTTTGTGCGTGCTGCATCGACGTGCCCGGGGAACGGGGTTCGAGAGCGAGAGGTGTCTTCTTTTTACTTTGGTTTAGATGTCAGGGGATAGCGCGGACGCAGTCCCCCCCTAACAAAAATTGCGCACCCGAGTCATCCACATTTGGGATGATCGCAAGGGTCAACCCAACCGTAGTGCAATGGAGGGGCCTCGCCCTGGGGGAACCGCCGCATAGATCACGGTGTCTCCTGTGCCAGGTAAGTATGAGTTGCCGAGGTCAGTCCTAGACTATGTACAACGTTTTTCGCCACGGATGTGGTGTCCAAGCCCTACGAAGGGGAATGCCTGTCCTTTGTCGGCCTCTCCTCCCACACGCATGGAGAACCTACATGGCTGATCAACCGTGAGCCGCTTTAAGCAGAGACTTATGCTGGGGCCACTACTTTATGCCTGCTTTAAGGCGTCGAATTTTCCCGGCTGGCTTGGGAATTATCTCCAGACTGGATGCTGCTGCCATCTGGGGTGAGAGAGCGGAACCAGCTTTGCAGCACTGCATTGCCATGCACTGCCACCATGCCCTGCCCTCTGGTGTGGGATTCAGCAACTGACCAGCCCTCTAGACTTGTGCTCTGGTCAGACCCAAAAGGCTCTGTACATACTGAAACAGCCCAGGACCACGGATAGAATGTGAATCCATAAAGGAAATGATAGTGGCAATGCCCAATGGAGCAGTGGGGACATTTTATGTTGCACATGACGTATGTTACATGATATTGTTCTATAAGACCGGCCGTGGTAAGGAGCAGGCCTGCCCTCAAAAGGGCACTCCTGGTATTTTAGCAGTGCCATGCCTGCCTGATGGCTTCAGAAGTACATAGAGAGGGGTGGGAGGGGCATGCTAGGGTGGTCCTATCGTTCATGCTGGTGCCGAAAATGGAATATATTTATATATATGGGCCCGCGTTAACATTTACAGGGTGCTAGTACGGCGGACGCGCGGATCCGCGAGCGCTACGGCCAGGGCAATGAGCGCAGCATCGTGTACGGGAGCTGGGCTGCGATGTCCGACTCCTTAGCTACGTGCCAGCTTTCGCGGATTTCGAATCGGACAAATATCAAGGTCTACAGAGGCGGGCGAACACGGCAGTTTGGAATTAGGGAGTGGATATTTTTGTGCGTGCTGCATCGACGTGCCCGGGGAACGGGGTTCGAGAGCGAGAGGTGTCTTCTTTTTACTTTGGTTTAGATGTCAGGGGATAGCGCGGACGCAGTCCCCCCCTAACAAAAATTGCGCACCCGAGTCATCCACATTTGGGATGATCGCAAGGGTCAACCCAACCGTAGTGCAATGGAGGGGCCTCGCCCTGGGGGAACCGCCGCATAGATCACGGTGTCTTCTGTGCCAGGTAAGTATGAGTTGCCGAGGTCAGTCCTAGACTATGTACAACGTTTTTCGCCACGGATGTGGTGTCCAAGCCCTACGAAGGGGAATGCCTGTCCTTTGTCGGCCTCTCCTCCCACAAGCATGGAGAACCTACATGGCTGATCAACCGTGAGCCGCTTTAAGCAGAGACTTATGCTGGGGCCACTACTTTATGCCTGCTTTAAGGCGTCGAATTTGCCCGGCTGGCTTGGGAATTATCTCCAGACTGGATGCTGCTGCCATCTGGGGTGAGAGAGAGGAACCAGCTTTGCAGCACTGCATTGCCATCCACTGCCACCATGCCCTGCCCTCTGGTGTGGGATTCAGCAACTGACCAGCCCTCTAGACTTGTGCTCTGGTCAGACCCAAAAGGCTCTGTACATACTGAAACAGCCCAGGACCACGGATAGAATGTGAATCCATAAAGGAAATGATAGTGGCAATGCCCAATGGAGCAGTGGGGACATTTTATGTTGCACATGACGTATGTTACATGATATTGTTCTATAAGACCGGCCGTGGTAAGGAGCAGGCCTGCCCTCAAAAGGGCACTCCTGGTATTTTAGCAGTGTCATTCCTGCCTGATGGCTTCAGAAGTACATAGAGAGGGGTGGGAGGGGCATGCTAGGGTGGTCCTATCGTTCATGCTGGTGCCGAAAATGGAATATATTTATATATATGGGCCCGCGTTAACATTTACAGGGTGCTAGTACGGCGGACGCGCGGCTCCGCGAGCGCTACGGCCAGGGCAATGAGCGCAGCATCGTGTACGGGAGCTGGGCTGCGATGTCCGATTCCTTAGCTACATGCCAGCTTTCGCGGATTTCGAATCGGACAAATATCAAGGTCTACAGAGGCGGGCGAACACGGCAGTTTGGAATTAGGGAGTGGATATTTTTGTGCGTGCTGCATCGACGTGCCCGGGGAACGGGGTTCGAGAGCGAGAGGTGTCTTCTTTTTACTTTGGTTTAGATGTCAGGGGATAGCGCGGACGCAGTCCCCCCCTAACAAAAATTGCGCACCCGAGTCATCCACATTTGGGATGATCGCAAGGGTCAACCCAACCGTAGTGCAATGGAGGGGCCTCGCCCTGGGGGAACCGCCGCATAGATCACGGTGTCTCCTGTGCCAGGTAAGTATGAGTTGCCGAGGTCAGTCCTAGACTATGTACAACGTTTTTCGCCACGGATGTGGTGTCCAAGCCCTACGAAGGGGAATGCCTGTCCTTTGTCGGCCTCTCCTCCCACACGCATGGAGAACCTACATGGCTGATCAACCGTGAGCCGCTTTAAGCAGAGACTTATGCTGGGGCCACTACTTTATGCCTGCTTTAAGGCGTCGAATTTGCCCGGCTGGCTTGGGAATTATCTCCAGACTGGATGCTGCTGCCATCTGGGGTGAGAGAGCGGAACCAGCTTTGCAGCACTGCATTGCCATCCACTGCCACCATGCCCTGCCCTCTGGTGTGGGATTCAGCAACTGACCAGCCCTCTAGACTTGTGCTCTGGTCAGACCCAAAAGGCTCTGTACATACTGAAACAGCCCAGGACCACGGATAGAATGTGAATCCATAAAGGAAATGATAGTGGCAATGCCCAATGGAGCAGTGGGGACATTTTATGTTGCACATGACGTATGTTACATGATATTGTTCTATAAGACCGGCCGTGGTAAGGAGCAGGCCTGCCCTCAAAAGGGCACTCCTGGTATTTTAGCAGTGTCATTCCTGCCTGATGGCTTCAGAAGTACATAGAGAGGGGTGGGAGGGGCATGCTAGGGTGGTCCTATCGTTCATGCTGGTGCCGAAAATGGAATATATTTATATATATGGGCCCGCGTTAACATTTACAGGGTGCTAGTACGGCGGACGCGCGGCTCCGCGAGCGCTACGGCCAGGGCAATGAGCGCAGCATCGTGTACGGGAGCTGGGCTGCGATGTCCGATTCCTTAGCTACATGCCAGCTTTCGCGGATTTCGAATCGGACAAATATCAAGGTCTACAGAGGCGGGCGAACACGGCAGTTTGGAATTAGGGAGTGGATATTTTTGTGCGTGCTGCATCGACGTGCCCGGGGAACGGGGTTCGAGAGCGAGAGGTGTCTTCTTTTTACTTTGGTTTAGATGTCAGGGGATAGCGCGGACGCAGTCCCCCCCTAACAAAAATTGCGCACCCGAGTCATCCACATTTGGGATGATCGCAAGGGTCAACCCAACCGTAGTGCAATGGAGGGGCCTCGCCCTGGGGGAACCGCCGCATAGATCACGGTGTCTCCTGTGCCAGGTAAGTATGAGTTGCCGAGGTCAGTCCTAGACTATGTACAACGTTTTTCGCCACGGATGTGGTGTCCAAGCCCTACGAAGGGGAATGCCTGTCCTTTGTCGGCCTCTCCTCCCACACGCATGGAGAACCTACATGGCTGATCAACCGTGAGCCGCTTTAAGCAGAGACTTATGCTGGGGCCACTACTTTATGCCTGCTTTAAGGCGTCGAATTTGCCCGGCTGGCTTGGGAATTATCCCCAGACTGGATGCTGCTGCCATCTGGGGAGAGAGAGCGGAACCAGCTTTGCAGCACTGCCGTGCCATCCACTGCCACCATGCCCTGCCCTCTGGTGTGGGATTCGGCAACTGACCAGCCCTCTAGACTTGTGCTCTGGTCAGACCCAAAAGGCTCTGTACATACTGAAACAGCCCAGGACCACGGATAGAATGTGAATCCATAAAGGAAATGATAGTGGCAATGCCCAATGGAGCAGTGGGGACATTTTATGTTGCACATGACGTATGTTACATGATATTGTTCTATAAGACCGGCCGTGGTAAGGAGCAGGCCTGCCCTCAAAAGGGCACTCCTGGTATTTTAGCAGTGCCATGCCTGCCTGATGGCTTCAGAAGTACATAGAGAGGGGTGGGAGGGGCATGCTAGGGTGGTCCTATCGTTCATGCTGGTGCCGAAAATGGAATATATTTATATATATGGGCCCGCGTTAACATTTACAGGGTGCTAGTACGGCGGACGCGCGGCTCCGCGAGCGCTACGGCCAGGGCAATGAGCGCAGCATCGTGTACGGGAGCTGGGCTGCGATGTCCGACTCCTTAGCTACGTGCCAGCTTTCGCGGATTTCGAATCGGACAAATATCAAGGTCTACAGAGGCGGGCGAACACGGCAGTTTGGAATTAGGGAGTGGATATTTTTGTGCGTGCTGCATCGACGTGCCCGGGGAACGGGGTTCGAGAGCGAGAGGTGTCTTCTTTTTACTTTGGTTTAGATGTCAGGGGATAGCGCGGACGCAGTCCCCCCCTAACAAAAATTGCGCACCCGAGTCATCCACATTTGGGATGATCGCAAGGGTCAACCCAACCGTAGTGCAATGGAGGGGCCTCGCCCTGGGGGAACCGCCGCATAGATCACGGTGTCTCCTGTGCCAGGTAAGTATGAGTTGCCGAGGTCAGTCCTAGACTATGTACAACGTTTTTCGCCACGGATGTGGTGTCCAAGCCCTACGAAGGGGAATGCCTGTCCTTTGTCGGCCTCTCCTCCCACACGCATGGAGAACCTACATGGCTGATCAACCGTGAGCCGCTTTAAGCAGAGACTTATGCTGGGGCCACTACTTTATGCCTGCTTTAAGGCGTCGAATTTGCCCGGCTGGCTTGGGAATTATCTCCAGACTGGATGCTGCTGCCATCTGGGGTGAGAGAGCGGAACCAGCTTTGCAGCACTGCATTGCCATCCACTGCCACCATGCCCTGCCCTCTGGTGTGGGATTCAGCAACTGACCAGCCCTCTAGACTTGTGCTCTGGTCAGACCCAAAAGGCTCTGTACATACTGAAACAGCCCAGGACCACGGATAGAATGTGAATCCATAAAGGAAATGATAGTGGCAATGCCCAATGGAGCAGTGGGGACATTTTATGTTGCACATGACGTATGTTACATGATATTGTTCTATAAGACCGGCCGTGGTAAGGAGCAGGCCTGCCCTCAAAAGGGCACTCCTGGTATTTTAGCAGTGTCATTCCTGCCTGATGGCTTCAGAAGTACATAGAGAGGGGTGGGAGGGGCATGCTAGGGTGGTCCTATCGTTCATGCTGGTGCCGAAAATGGAATATATTTATATATATGGGCCCGCGTTAACATTTACAGGGTGCTAGTACGGCGGACGCGCGGCTCCGCGAGCGCTACGGCCAGGGCAATGAGCGCAGCATCGTGTACGGGAGCTGGGCTGCGATGTCCGATTCCTTAGCTACATGCCAGCTTTCGCGGATTTCGAATCGGACAAATATCAAGGTCTACAGAGGCGGGCGAACACGGCAGTTTGGAATTAGGGAGTGGATATTTTTGTGCGTGCTGCATCGACGTGCCCGGGGAACGGGGTTCGAGAGCGAGAGGTGTCTTCTTTTTACTTTGGTTTAGATGTCAGGGGATAGCGCGGACGCAGTCCCCCCCTAACAAAAATTGCGCACCCGAGTCATCCACATTTGGGATGATCGCAAGGGTCAACCCAACCGTAGTGCAATGGAGGGGCCTCGCCCTGGGGGAACCGCCGCATAGATCACGGTGTCTCCTGTGCCAGGTAAGTATGAGTTGCCGAGGTCAGTCCTAGACTATGTACAACGTTTTTCGCCACGGATGTGGTGTCCAAGCCCTACGAAGGGGAATGCCTGTCCTTTGTCGGCCTCTCCTCCCACACGCATGGAGAACCTACATGGCTGATCAACCGTGAGCCGCTTTAAGCAGAGACTTATGCTGGGGCCACTACTTTATGCCTGCTTTAAGGCGTCGAATTTGCCCGGCTGGCTTGGGAATTATCTCCAGACTGGATGCTGCTGCCATCTGGGGTGAGAGAGCGGAACCAGCTTTGCAGCACTGCATTGCCATCCACTGCCACCATGCCCTGCCCTCTGGTGTGGGATTCAGCAACTGACCAGCCCTCTAGACTTGTGCTCTGGTCAGACCCAAAAGGCTCTGTACATACTGAAACAGCCCAGGACCACGGATAGAATGTGAATCCATAAAGGAAATGATAGTGGCAATGCCCAATGGAGCAGTGGGGACATTTTATGTTGCACATGACGTATGTTACATGATATTGTTCTATAAGACCGGCCGTGGTAAGGAGCAGGCCTGCCCTCAAAAGGGCACTCCTGGTATTTTAGCAGTGTCATTCCTGCCTGATGGCTTCAGAAGTACATAGAGAGGGGTGGGAGGGGCATGCTAGGGTGGTCCTATCGTTCATGCTGGTGCCGAAAATGGAATATATTTATATATATGGGCCCGCGTTAACATTTACAGGGTGCTAGTACGGCGGACGCGCGGCTCCGCGAGCGCTACGGCCAGGGCAATGAGCGCAGCATCGTGTACGGGAGCTGGGCTGCGATGTCCGATTCCTTAGCTACATGCCAGCTTTCGCGGATTTCGAATCGGACAAATATCAAGGTCTACAGAGGCGGGCGAACACGGCAGTTTGGAATTAGGGAGTGGATATTTTTGTGCGTGCTGCATCGACGTGCCCGGGGAACGGGGTTCGAGAGCGAGAGGTGTCTTCTTTTTACTTTGGTTTAGATGTCAGGGGATAGCTCGGACGCAGTCCCCCCCTAACAAAAATTGCGCACCCGAGTCATCCACATTTGGGATGATCGCAAGGGTCAACCCAACCGTAGTGCAATGGAGGGGCCTCGCCCTGGGGGAACCGCCGCATAGATCACGGTGTCTCCTGTGCCAGGTAAGTATGAGTTGCCGAGGTCAGTCCTAGACTATGTACAACGTTTTTCGCCACGGATGTGGTGTCCAAGCCCTACGAAGGGGAATGCCTGTCCTTTGTCGGCCTCTCCTCCCACACGCATGGAGAACCTACATGGCTGATCAACCGTGAGCCGCTTTAAGCAGAGACTTATGCTGGGGCCACTACTTTATGCCTGCTTTAAGGCGTCGAATTTGCCCGGCTGGCTTGGGAATTATCCCCAGACTGGATGCTGCTGCCATCTGGGGAGAGAGAGCGGAACCAGCTTTGCAGCACTGCAGTGCCATCCACTGCCACCATGCCCTGCCCTCTGGTGTGGGATTCGGCAACTGACCAGCCCTCTAGACTTGTGCTCTGGTCAGACCCAAAAGGCTCTGTACATACTGAAACAGCCCAGGACCACGGATAGAATGTGAATCCATAAAGGAAATGATAGTGGCAATGCCCAATGGAGCAGTGGGGACATTTTATGTTGCACATGACGTATGTTACATGATATTGTTCTATAAGACCGGCCGTGGTAAGGAGCAGGCCTGCCCTCAAAAGGGCACTCCTGGTATTTTAGCAGTGCCATGCCTGCCTGATGGCTTCAGAAGTACATAGAGAGGGGTGGGAGGGGCATGCTAGGGTGGTCCTATCGTTCATGCTGGTGCCGAAAATGGAATATATTTATATATATGGGCCCGCGTTAACATTTACAGGGTGCTAGTACGGCGGACGCGCGGCTCCGCGAGCGCTACGGCCAGGGCAATGAGCGCAGCATCGTGTACGGGAGCTGGGCTGCGATGTCCGACTCCTTAGCTACTAGTCAGGGCTGTTATGCATTGACCAGGGCCATTTCAAGACAGATGTGACCAAAGCACCAAATTTTTTTTATGGATAGAAATATATGTAATTAATGATTTCAGAAGGGGTGCCAACAAAAAGTATGGCCAGGGGGCCGAGGGGCCCCTTGTAAACTCAGATTTTTCATGAAAAAACTTAAAAGTCTGGAACTGGTATGACTAAAGTTATCACCATAAATATGTAGTATCTAGGTCTATAAACTCTCAGAGATACTGACAACATACATATGTAGCTACTTATTCATGGGTATGTTCATTACTCAAGGTCAAGGTCATTTTTCAAGGTCATACTTTCCAAAAATGCCTCTTTTTCCAACAATGTCTTTAGAACATTAACTCCTGTGTCAAACAAATGGCACATAGATCTTCAACATGACATGGAGATGATAGCCCCAGGCATCAGCTTCGCAACGATATGCTAATCGTAGTAGAGTGTTAAGAAATGACATACTTATTGTCACTTTAGTGAACTCTGTTAAAATAGCAAACTGCTCACGATGAACAGATCAATTCTTTATTCTGCTCACCACAATCATATTTTTATGCACAATGAGTGATTCTTATTCAGTTTTTCCCAGAGAATCAGAATCTGCTTGGGGCCATTCTGGCATTCGCATACCTAGGCCTCTAATTAGTATATCTAATTAGATCAGGTAAATTACCCTATTTAGCATGGCAATGATGGCAAAACACCCATTTGTATATTCAAAAAGGGTCAGTTCTTAAAGAAATAGCTCTTGTGAATAGAACTACACCAGAATTCAGAATTTTATTTTACCTAATTAGCATAATTTATGCAAAACAATGATTAACTTGTTCTTTCCCCTTGTATTCTTGTAAATTGGGAAAACATAGGAACAAGTAAAACTAGATCAATGAGACTCAGTAGACTTATGCTTACTAACATGAAAGAGGATTTGAAACTTGTGGCCAGTTAATTTCAAATTCCTATCAAATATGGCCGCCATATTCCTAAATGGCTTCTAACTAAAACTTGAAAGAGCTCTTTGTTTCTAACTAACTTAGGAAAACAAATAACAATTTGAAGAGTGCAAGTAAGAGGTCAGGGAATTCAATCAAACCATTTTGTAGAGCCTATGTGGCAGCCATCTTGGATTTTGAGATACTTTTCCATACAAAACCTTAAGAAAATTAAGATTCCTGCCATGTATACTATGTTATCTATATGTCTTACTGCTTCATACTGATGCTTATACTACTCAGCAATGTGTTTGACGTCAGTATTACATTAAAGAGGGTATACGCCTACTGGCATAGATATGATTTATTTATGCTGTTGCTCCAGAATTGTCTTGAAAGGGCCTCAACCGCTCTGGCTGGCAACCTAGCATAAAGTCTAACCCTCCCCTCCTCTAAGACTGAGAGAATGAAAATATGCTGCCCTCCACAACAGCAAGCCCACACTGAACAATTATTGACTAGAAAATACCAAGTGCTGCTAATTAATGCACCCAAGGTTGAATCATACTCTTCCTATCCAGTTATGGACAAGCATGAAGTATGATCATCAGTTTTGAGCCATGCAGATGAGACAAGTCACACTCATCTGATCTAGGGACATATTGGCCTTGAAGCCTATAGTTCCTACAAGCATGAAGCAAGTGCCCCTACTTAAGGTAATTTGAAAGTGACAGGTATGGGGTCTATGGTTTATTGCTATTTGGGGAACCTTATTTTGCATATTCAAACAGGAACCTTCATATATTTCATATATAGGAAATCTGTTCATTATTACCTATAATTTGCTTAAAATACCTGTAACTTAGTAACCTATTTTTGTTTCATTGCACTACTGGAAATAGGTCCTGGTTTGGATAAAATGTCTACATATTGTATAGTGAGGACCATCTAGTGTCATGTTCCAGAACTATCACATAAGTTTGACCTGTCCACACTCCACCTCAGCCCACACCAGGTAGCCGACTTCAAAACTGATCTGCGCCCACATCAGGCAGCCCTCATGGAGGCCGCACCAAAACCCAATGACCAAAACCTATGGGCTCAAAACAGGCTATAATCGGTTTTCCTAATTTGGGCAACCTGTTTGGGCTGTGCCTGAATCCAAGCCACTAGCCCAGGTAAGACCCAGGTACTGAGATCTGCCCCAGCAAAGAACAATTTGGCCCTATGTGGGCTTGCTACTAGGGATATTCTAATGGCCTACTTCCTCCAACAGCAGCCTTTCTAGAGATCTAATTCATATATATCTGTGAACAAAGAGATCATTCTCTCCCAGTCAGTTGTTACAAAGCCCTCTATAATTATTGTTTTAGTTATTGTAAGGCATCACAATAATAGGCAACATTGAAACAATGCTAGTGTTTATCATGTGCAATGATGTCCATAGCTCTACCTATTGCCCTGATTAAGGAAGATTTATTCATGTTTCTATACCAGAGGGAGATGATTTGCAAGCAAAAATTGTCAAAGATTACTGGACTTATAAATTAAAGGCAGGCTCTGAGCCTATATGGAGACCTTTAATCATTTTGAACATCTTTCTGACCACCAGTAGTAAAGATATATAAATAATTATCTCATATTCTGCTCTGAATCTATGTGTGGGCTAGCGCTAAGTACAAAAGCACATACCTGAGTACCTACCCTTTACTTTAACCAAAATACCCAACTTGTATGTACCACATCATAACTTAAAAGCAATCAATTATTCACATCGAAAGTCTCCAAATGGTGAAGATAGCTTTTGTGTTATTCAATCTATAAAAAGTAGGTCAAGGTCAAATGGCCAAAACAATCTCAATAAAATAATACGAGGTTGCTAGGGTTGAGGAAGGTGCAGCACACTGCAAGACCAGTTTCAGTTTCAGTGTCTATGGAGATTGAGGGGCATTCGTGGACATTCTTAAGGGCGAGGAGAAGGGCCCCCTGGGGGGGGGGGGGGACATAGACCAGGGCAGGCAGTCCAGCCATGAGTTTAGCAGGCGAAGTGGGGTGGGGGGCAGGCAGTCCAGCGGCTGGACGGCTGGTGCATGGCTCAATGTGCCTATAATTACAACCTGATCGGCCTGAGGTGCATGGGATTGTCACAACACTCTACTGCTGACCTGGGCGGCTGGAACACGGCTCAATGAGCCTATAATTATAACCCAAGCGGACTGAGATGTATGGGATCGTAACCACACTCTACTGCTGACTTGGGGGCTGGTACACGGCTCAATGAGCCTATAATTATAACCTGAGCGGACTGAGATGTATGGGATCGTAACCACACTCTACTGCTGACTTGGGGGCTGGTACACGGCTCAATGAGCCTATAATTATAACCTGAGCGGACTGAGATGTATGGGATCGTAACCACACTCTACTGCTGACTTGGGGGCTGGTACACGGCTCAATGAGCCTATAATTATAACCTGGGCAGCCTGAGGTGTATGGGATCGTCACAACACTCTACTGCTGACTTGGGGGCTGGTACACGGCTCAATGAGCCTATAGTTATAACCCAAGCGGACTGAGATGTATGGGATCAGTGCTAGTGCCAGATTGACTGCAGACAAGGCGGGTGGGCTGAGCAATAATACACAAGTAGCAACAAACAATTAAGAATATAACTATTGCATATAGGGAACTAGGACCTTTAGCACTGGGGCCAATGGGGCAGGTTATCCGCATACAGGTGGGAGGGGAGGACTACTACCTGAGTAGCACTTGACACAGGCTGAGGACTCAAGAGGTCTGACTAAGGGAGCTCCGGGTATAGACAATGTGCACAGTTGGACCCTTGATCACTGCCCAATGATAAGTGAATGGAGGGTACGGCCAAGGCAAAGTCAATGGGCCGTAGCACCTAAATATGACCAGTTCTTCCCTTACACAGTAAGGGAAACTGGTCAATAATGTAAGATATTTGTTGCTACTATGTGTCGTAGGGTGGCAATCACCAAGCATATTTGAGTATAACTAATTTTTAAAGGTTTCATATTTCTTCACATATACCAATAATTTGCTATGTTTATGTCGAAATAAGTGTTACCAATACATTAGTACATTAAATAAGAAGTTCATCTTGTGAGGCAAAGCACCTAAAAGCATTCACTCACTTTTGACTTACAAGAAATAGTGTATATAAGAAATGGTTGAACTATTCCCTGAAATCATAAAGTATCATGGATCAAGTGACCTTGATCTTGACCTTGGGACCTCAATAGCACTCAAACATTTTGAAGTACATACTGTTGGGTGTAATCTTTTGATTTTTACGCATAACCATTGATAAAGTTGTTATATTTGCATCAATTATGAGAAATTTAACTAATTTTATGGACCAGGACCCCAAAAAGGGGTCATATGCCCCTCAAAGCCACCCCTCACTTTGGCACCCCTTATGATATCAAAATATATGTTATTTATGACAACTGGGCAAAATTTGGGCCCTTGGTCATCGATGTCTTGAAATTTACCATAACAGCCCTGACTATACGTGCCAGCTTTCGCGGATTTCGAATCGGACAAATATCAAGGTCTACAGAGGCGGGCGAACACGGCAGTTTGGAATTAGGGAGTGGATATTTTTGTGCGTGCTGCATCGACGTGCCCGGGGAACGGGGTTCGAGAGCGAGAGGTGTCTTCTTTTTACTTTGGTTTAGATGTCAGGGGATAGCGCGGACGCAGTCCCCCCCTAACAAAAATTGCGCACCCGAGTCATCCACATTTGGGATGATCGCAAGGGTCAACCCAACCGTAGTGCAATGGAGGGGCCTCGCCCTGGGGGAACCGCCGCATAGATCACGGTGTCTCCTGTGCCAGGTAAGTATGAGTTGCCGAGGTCAGTCCTAGACTATGTACAACGTTTTTCGCCACGGATGTGGTGTCCAAGCCCTACGAAGGGGAATGCCTGTCCTTTGTCGGCCTCTCCTCCCACACGCATGGAGAACCTACATGGCTGATCAACCGTGAGCCGCTTTAAGCAGAGACTTATGCTGGGGCCACTACTTTATGCCTGCTTTAAGGCGTCGAATTTGCCCGGCTGGCTTGGGAATTATCCCCAGACTGGATGCTGCTGCCATCTGGGGAGAGAGAGCGGAACCAGCTTTGCAGCACTGCAGTGCCATCCACTGCCACCATGCCCTGCCCTCTGGTGTGGGATTCGGCAACTGACCAGCCCTCTAGACTTGTGCTCTGGTCAGACCCAAAAGGCTCTGTACATACTGAAACAGCCCAGGACCACGGATAGAATGTGAATCCATAAAGGAAATGATAGTGGCAATGCCCAATGGAGCAGTGGGGACATTTTATGTTGCACATGACGTATGTTGCATGATATTGTTCTATAGACCGGCCGTGGTAAGGAGCAGGCCTGCCCTCAAAAGGGCACTCCTGGTATTTTAGCAGTGCCATGCCTGCCTGATGGCTTCAGAAGTACATAGAGAGGGGTGGGAGGGGCATGCTAGGGTGGTCCTATCGTTCATGCTGGTGCCGAAAATGGAATATATTTATATATATGGGCCCGCGTTAACATTTACAGGGTGCTAGTACGGCGGACGCGCGGCTCCGCGAGCGCTACGGCCAGGGCAATGAGCGCAGCATCGTGTACGGGAGCTGGGCTGCAATGTCCGACTCCTTAGCTACGTGCCAGCTTTCGCGGATTTCGAATCGGACAAATATCAAGGTCTACAGAGGCGGGCGAACACGGCAGTTTGGAATTAGGGAGTGGATATTTTTGTGCGTGCTGCATCGACGTGCCCGGGGAACGGGGTTCGAGAGCGAGAGGTGTCTTCTTTTTACTTTGGTTTAGATGTCAGGGGATAGCGCGGACGCAGTCCCCCCCTAACAAAAATTGCGCACCCGAGTCATCCACATTTGGGATGATCGCAAGGGTCAACCCAACCGTAGTGCAATGGAGGGGCCTCGCCCTGGGGGAACCGCCGCATAGATCACGGTGTCTCCTGTGCCAGGTAAGTATGAGTTGCCGAGGTCAGTCCTAGACTATGTACAACGTTTTTCGCCACGGATGTGGTGTCCAAGCCCTACGAAGGGGAATGCCTGTCCTTTGTCGGCCTCTCCTCCAACACACATGGAGAACCTACATGGCTGATCAACCGTGAGCCGCTTTAAGCAGAGACTTATGCTGGGGCCACTACTTTATGCCTGCTTTAAGGCGTCGAATTTGCCCGGCTGGCTTGGGAATTATCTCCAGACTGGATGCTGCTGCCATCTGGGGTGAGAGAGCGGAACCAGCTTTGCAGCACTGCATTGCCATCCACTGCCACCATGCCCTGCCCTCTGGTGTGGGATTCGGCAACTGACCAGCCCTCTAGACTTGTGCTCTGGTCAGACCCAAAAGGCTCTGTACATACTGAAACAGCCCAGGACCACGGATAGAATGTGAATCCATAAAGGAAATGATAGTGGCAATGCCCAATGGAGCAGTGGGGACATTTTATGTTGCACATGACGTATGTTACATGATATTGTTCTATAAGACCGGCCGTGGTAAGGAGCAGGCCTGCCCTCAAAAGGGCACTCCTGGTATTTTAGCAGTGTCATTCCTGCCTGATGGCTTCAGAAGTACATAGAGAGGGGTGGGAGGGGCATGCTAGGGTGGTCCTATCGTTCATGCTGGTGCCGAAAATGGAATATATTTATATATATGGGCCCGCGTTAACATTTACAGGGTGCTAGTACGGCGGACGCGCGGCTCCGCGAGCGCTACGGCCAGGGCAATGAGCGCAGCATCGTGTACGGGAGCTGGGCTGCGATGTCCGATTCCTTAGCTACATGCCAGCTTTCGCGGATTTCGAATCGGACAAATATCAAGGTCTACAGAGGCGGGCGAACACGGCAGTTTGGAATTAGGGAGTGGACATTTGTGCGTGCTGCATCGACGTGCCCGGGGAACGGGGTTCGAGAGCGAGAGGTGTCTTCTTTTTACTTTGGTTTAGATGTCAGGGGATAGCGCGGACGCAGTCCCCCCCTAACAAAAATTGCGCACCCGAGTCATCCACATTTGGGATGATCGCAAGGGTCAACCCAACCGTAGTGCAATGGAGGGGCCTCGCCCTGGGGGAACCGCCGCATAGATCACGGTGTCTCCTGTGCCAGGTAAGTATGAGTTGCCGAGGTCAGTCCTAGACTATGTACAACGTTTTTCGCCACGGATGTGGTGTCCAAGCCCTACGAAGGGGAATGCCTGTCCTTTGTCGGCCTCTCCTCCCACACGCATGGAGAACCTACATGGCTGATCAACCGTGAGCCGCTTTAAGCAGAGACTTATGCTGGGGCCACTACTTCATGCCTGCTTTAAGGCGTCGAATTTGCCCGGCTGGCTTGGGAATTATCTCCAGACTGGATGCTGCTGCCATCTGGGGTGAGAGAGCGGAACCAGCTTTGCAGCACTGCATTGCCATCCACTGCCACCATGCCCTGCCCTCTGGTGTGGGATTCGGCAACTGACCAGCCCTCTAGACTTGTGCTCTGGTCAGACCCAAAAGGCTCTGTACATACTGAAACAGCCCAGGACCACGGATAGAATGTGAATCCATAAAGGAAATGATAGTGGCAATGCCCAATGGAGCAGTGGGGACATTTTATGTTGCACATGACGTATGTTACATGATATTGTTCTATAAGACCGGCCGTGGTAAGGAGCAGGCCTGCCCTCAAAAGGGCACTCCTGGTATTTTAGCAGTGTCATTCCTGCCTGATGGCTTCAGAAGTACATAGAGAGGGGTGGGAGGGGCATGCTAGGGTGGTCCTATCGTTCATGCTGGTGCCGAAAATGGAATATATTTATATATATGGGCCCGCGTTAACATTTACAGGGTGCTAGTACGGCGGACGCGCGGCTCCGCGAGCGCTACGGCCAGGGCAATGAGCGCAGCATCGTGTACGGGAGCTGGGCTGCGATGTCCGATTCCTTAGCTACATGCCAGCTTTCGCGGATTTCGAATCGGACAAATATCAAGGTCTACAGAGGCGGGCGAACACGGCAGTTTGGAATTAGGGAGTGGACATTTGTGCGTGCTGCATCGACGTGCCCGGGGAACGGGGTTCGAGAGCGAGAGGTGTCTTCTTTTTACTTTGGTTTAGATGTCAGGGGATAGCGCGGACGCAGTCCCCCCCTAACAAAAATTGCGCACCCGAGTCATCCACATTTGGGATGATCGCAAGGGTCAACCCAACCGTAGTGCAATGGAGGGGCCTCGCCCTGGGGGAACCTTTTTTTTTTTTTTTTTTTTTCCCTTCCTTTCCCACTTTTCCCAGGATAACTTTATTTTCAACATATAACATCATTTTCATCATTTCATCATTTCATTGGGTTCAGAGCCTCTCAATGAGGACTTCTGCCACTCTACTGCCCTTCCCGTATCTTTTCATTGGTTTCCGGGTTCCAGCCCCCTTCCGGGGAACCGGCCCTTTGCTGTAATTGAAAAACAGGGTACATTAAAATATACAAGACTTTTATTACAAATGTAAAAAAACGAGACTATGTCCCCTGATAGGGACACTAACAATTAGAGAAATCTATCTACTTCTATTCTGTTATATTTGTTGAACCAAAACCAAAAGGCCTCAAACTTTGCGGTTCTAAGCCTAATTTTGTCTACCTTGTACTTGTAATTGAAATACATGTCTATACTACTCCATATGGTTTGGGCTGTTACATCTACATCATCTAATGCCTTCTGGCATCTTTTGTGCCATATGGCCCTTTTGACTACGTTGACTATAAAGAGGCATATATCTAGTTTCCTTCCTTTCACAGTTGGGAGTAATGAGAAAACAATAGCATTGCTATCTAGAACTACATTTACATTCAATGTACTTGTGAAGATTTCATTGACTATTTTCCACAAAGGAGAAATGACGGGGCAACAGAACAAAATATGGTTGACATCTTCATCGTTCGGGCAGAAGACGCAGGACCTCCTGCCTCGGCCACCGTATCTCACGAACCAGAGTAAACTGGTTGGCAGAATCTCGTGTGCTGTTCTATATGCAATGGTCTTCAGTTCTGTAGGAAGATATTTATTATTGACATTTTTCCACACATCTTTGAAAGGTACTAATGGGCGTTTTGCCTGTATGGAAGCCTTCTCCATCTTTTGTTCAAGCAGAACCGAATAGACCACACGAACAGGAGGGACACTGTTCTCTGTTGGCCCCTCTGTAACATGGGAATTGTACTCGTTAAAAGCAGTCATACATTTCCTATAGAACAATGGGGTGTAGATAGGGGGCATAACTGCCCTGTTACCCAAATGATAACGAAGAGGGTATTTTAACCACACAAATGCAAAGCATTTCCACTTGTGATTAAAGTCCTCTGAAAGTAACTTGTAAATATGAGCTACATTGAAAGCTTTTAGCTTACATTCAACATCTACAAATCCCATCCCCCCCTCAAGCAAAGGAGCAATGAGAGTCTTTCTCTTGATGTATTCTACCCCTCCTCCCCAAAAGAAAGAGTACACACATTTCTCAACAGACTTCAAAAAAACAGGTGGGAGGTTCAGAACCTGTCCCACATACCATAACTTACTGAGACCAATCAGAGAGATAACTTTGACTTTGCCATGATAGCTTAAACTCTTTGTACTCCATAATTTGAGCACACTCTCTAGTTTGTCTATTATTACAGTCCAATTGGCTTTATGCCTGTTATACACTACACCTTGTTTACGGTTAAACAACTCTGTTTCCAGAAGGGATGCTAAGTGAACACCTAGTAGTCTCAAAGGTTCGGCAGAGAAAGAGACTCCAACCATTTCGGTCAGCGCTCTATACTTCCACCGACCCAGAAACAAACCTTTACACTTTTCTCGGTTGATTTTGCTACCTGAAGCCCTCGAGTAACGTTCCGAGACCATCATGACTCTGGCCACCGAATCTTCCGTAGTGATGACTACAGTAGTGTCGTCTGCGTACTGCACGACCTTCACCGTGTCGGTCGAACCCGGGCACTGCAGTCCTATTACCTGAGGATCCGCCCTTAATGCAATAGCAAAAGGCTCGATGCATAAAACATACAATAATGGTGATAGGGAGCAACCTTGTCTCACAGACCTCTCTACGTCAAAAGACTCAGTCTGGAAACCGTTAACTAGGACTTTGCTTTTGGCATTATTATATAGCAGCTTGATCCAACCAATAAAGTATGGACCAAAACCATAAGCTTCCAATAGAGAAAACATATAGTCGTGTGAAACTCTGTCGAACGCCTTCTCCTGATCAAGTGATAAGAAGGCGCACTCCATGTTCCTGCTGTCTACATAATCAACAACATTACGATACAAATGACAGTTATCGATGATGGATCTACCGGGGACTCCACACGTCTGGTCAGGGGATATGACCTCCCCTATTACCCGCTTCAACCTGTTACATAATGCCTTAGATACAATCTTGTAGTCAACATTTAACAAACTTATAGGTCTCCAGGCCTTCAGATTCTTTTTCCTGTTCTTATCTTTGCAGATCAAAGTTATTATGCCCAGTCGTTGGGACTCTGGGAGTTCTCCCAGAACATAACACCAGTTCACCATCTCTACAAAGCAAGTCCCAAAAAGGGGGAAAAATTTCATGTAAAACTCTTTTGGCAAACCGTCCAGGCCAGGGCTCTTATTATTCGCCATGCCTTTTATAGCTTCCCAATACTCATCATAAGTAATGAAACCTTCACATAAATTAACACATTCATCAGGCAGTTTAGGAACGGAGTCCAGAAAAGGTCTGGCCTGCTCCACATCTATGTCTTCTCTGGAATACAGATCTTTATAGAAATCATGGCAGACTCTCTTTATACCATTTACATCTGAGACCTCCCCATCCTTGTCTTCCAACACCTGTATGAATTTGTCTCGGGCTCTGATCTGTTCTGCTCTTACATATATACCAGAAGGGTTCTCATTTTCTTCATAATATTGAACCCTCGATCTTACCCTGCTGCCTTCCGCACTCCTCTGCAAAAGGTCATTTATATTTTGTTCTAACATCTGAATATTTAGTTTATACATGCCAGGGTTATCTCTTTCTTTTGCATGAACGTTGCGGAGAGAAGTCTGTAATCTATTCAATTGTTTCCGGTGACCGGCAGAAAGGCGCTTGGAGTGCTCAATGATGAGTTCTTTGAACTTCACCTTGCAGCCCTCCCACCAATCACCATCATACAAATCATCATATTTCAACTCATTCTCCCACAGTCTGGTAAGAGCTTTCTGGAAAACAACATCTTCTAGAACTGAGACATTGCACTTCCAGTACCCTCTGCCTTTGGCCTCTGCAAGGTTCTGAAAACATCCTTTTAGTGTTATACAGGAGTGATCAGAAAATGAAACAGGTATATAGTCAGTCCCCACAATGTGTGGAACTAAGGATTGAGAAATGTAAAAACGATCAAGCCTAGTATAGACATTGTGTTGTGAATCATAATAGGAAAACTCCTTGATGGTCGGCTTCAGTTGTCTGAAAACATCTGTCAAATCATAAGTCTTACTCAGGTCCAGCATTTCATATTTACCTGTGGCACCTTGTGCAGGATTACCACCTGCTTTATCTAGCACCACATCCTCCACGAAGTTGAAATCACCACCCATGATGACGTCTCTTTTACCTCCTAGAAAAGATTTTACTTCCTTTTCCAAGAAAGATCTTCTTTCCTTGGTTCTGTTTGGGGCATACAAGGAGATCAGGCGAAACTCTTTCTCCCCCAAAACCACATCAACAGATACAATTCTCCCTTGGGTGTCATATCTATGGGAGATATATTCAATGTCACTATCTTCTCTTATTATTATTCCAACACCACAACTATTGTTTTGACCGAAACTGAAATAAATTTTGGCTTTAAATAATTTCTCTATTTCTTTAACTTGTTTTGTATCAGTAAAGTGTGTCTCTTGAAGAAAAAGAACATCATATCTATTCAACCTCATGAATTCTGCACATAAATTCTGCTGGTCCCCAGACAGGAAACCGTTAATATTTAGTGATGCTATTGTCAGAGCCATTATGACTGAGACAACCACCCTTACGTAAAGTGTTGTGATACCCATGGTTTCTTACGAAGAGTAGTGGTCCCCACTCGTTTTAACCTTCTTCACGATAGGACTACGCGAACGCGTAGGTGACGGCATCACAGCCGCATGGCAATGCTTTCGACCGGGAGTGTCCGGCCGCGATGGACGGTTGGCCCCCGAGCCTCGATCCCTCAGGTCCAAGCCATCCGCCACGGCCTCCCCAGCGACTGCATCTCTCGGCACTGTAAAATTGGAAAAGTCAGAAGTATGTTTGATCACTTTGTCCACTTTGTTAGCTGTTTTTTTTAAGGCACTTTGTATGAAGTCTGATATAGTAAGACCAACAGTTGGACCCCGCACTTGCTTCGCCTTCTCCTCTACCACCTTGTTAGACCGACCAGACCCCTGATGTTTCGAGCCCTCAGCGGCCGACTGTAACTTTTTACTTTCAACAGAAACATTCGGCCTACCGGCACCCAAAACCGGACCTTTCGCCGGACCTCCGTGATGTCTGGCGGGGGGGCCAGGTGAACTGGGAAGTTTCTGGGGGGCCGCTTCTACCTCAGCCTCCTCAGTCACCTCCCAACCCACATCCCTTGCACCATCCCCATCACCTTTTAGTCTAGCCGCAAAGCTCTTGGCATATGGCCGATTCTTACAGTCCCTCCGCACGTGCCCAGACTGCTTACATCTTAAACAAATTGGATCTGTTCCCGGGGCCGTCACTAACGCAGTTACCTTCTTCCCCTTATACCAGACGCTGGCGGTGTGAGGTATTTCCGCCCCATCCATCAACTCCACCTTTACCTTCTTGATGCCGGTTTTCAGTGTTTCCACCTGAGTGACCTTCTCCTTCTCAACCTCAATGACCCTGATGTCCCGGCCCAACATAATGACAATTTTTTCGACGGGGAAGACATTGGGAAGCCAATGCAATCGCAGCCAGATGAAGGGTTTCACCCAGCGCCACTCCCCCTCATCATCCAGCTCTGCCACTCGTCTCACCTGGCACAGAGCATCTTTAACTCTTACAAAACCCAAATCGATGAAATCTTCACACCCCTTCTGCGTCTTGAAGGTTATCTCCCACGAGGCCCTCTGGCGTACCACTGCATCTACTAAAGCCATGGAAGTATTTTCAGATAAACAAAGCATAATTTCTGCCCTGGTGTAAACAGCCTGACCCATATAGATCTCAGCAGTGTGCAGGAGGTCCGCCAACTCATCGTCATCCAGCATGTCGGAGTGGTCGAAAACGGGAGCGGCTGATTTGTAATAACTCTGGACCCCCTGCCTATGCTGCTGTGTTACCTTCCTACGGTGCTGACTCGGTTCTTGCCTCCTCTGCTGCTGCTGCTGCTGCTGCTGCTGCTGCTGCCGACGGCCAGCATCACGTTGTTTGCCGTCTGGGCCAACCGTGTTCCACGCATCCTGGGAGATGTCCTCCAGCTGCTGGGACAGGTCATCTCCGGTCGTGGAGACACCCTGCCCACCCACTGCGCCACCTGGCGGCTGGGTGGTCTCCCCTCCCGTCGTGGGAGAGGTAGCCAAGAGCTCAGCGCCACCTGGCGGGAGGTGGGCCTCCACCTGCTGCGTCAGCCCCTCCGGGCTCTCGTTGCTGCCCCGGTCGTCGGGTGGGGTCCCCTGGCCAGGGGTGATGAGGCTATCGTCCATGTTGCTACGACAGTGCCCCTAGCTACCGCAAAAGGGACCTGCGAACAGGTTACTCCCTAGAGGTATAGCCTCGGGACGGTCCTTATCCACCGCAAATGGGAACTCCGCAGAGTTGGCTCCCAAGAGGAATGGACTCAGGACAGGGGCAGATACTTACTGACAGACAGGGGGAACCGCCGCATAGATCACGGTGTCTCCTGTGCCAGGTAAGTATGAGTTGCCGAGGTCAGTCCTAGACTATGTACAACGTTTTTCGCCACGGATGTGGTGTCCAAGCCCTACGAAGGGGAATGCCTGTCCTTTGTCGGCCTCTCCTCCCACACGCATGGAGAACCTACATGGCTGATCAACCGTGAGCCGCTTTAAGCAGAGACTTATGCTGGGGCCACTACTTCATGCCTGCTTTAAGGCGTCGAATTTGCCCGGCTGGCTTGGGAATTATCTCCAGACTGGATGCTGCTGCCATCTGGGGTGAGAGAGCGGAACCAGCTTTGCAGCACTGCATTGCCATCCACTGCCACCATGCCCTGCCCTCTGGTGTGGGATTCGGCAACTGACCAGCCCTCTAGACTTGTGCTCTGGTCAGACCCAAAAGGCTCTGTACATACTGAAACAGCCCAGGACCACGGATAGAATGTGAATCCATAAAGGAAATGATAGTGGCAATGCCCAATGGAGCAGTGGGGACATTTTATGTTGCACATGACGTATGTTACATGATATTGTTCTATAAGACCGGCCGTGGTAAGGAGCAGGCCTGCCCTCAAAAGGGCACTCCTGGTATTTTAGCAGTGTCATTCCTGCCTGATGGCTTCAGAAGTACATAGAGAGGGGTGGGAGGGGCATGCTAGGGTGGTCCTATCGTTCATGCTGGTGCCGAAAATGGAATATATTTATATATATGGGCCCGCGTTAACATTTACAGGGTGCTAGTACGGCGGACGCGCGGCTCCGCGAGCGCTACGGCCAGGGCAATGAGCGCAGCATCGTGTACGGGAGCTGGGCTGCGATGTCCGATTCCTTAGCTACATGCCAGCTTTCGCGGATTTCGAATCGGACAAATATCAAGGTCTACAGAGGCGGGCGAACACGGCAGTTTGGAATTAGGGAGTGGACATTTGTGCGTGCTGCATCGACGTGCCCGGGGAACGGGGTTCGAGAGCGAGAGGTGTCTTCTTTTTACTTTGGTTTAGATGTCAGGGGATAGCGCGGACGCAGTCCCCCCCTAACAAAAATTGCGCACCCGAGTCATCCACATTTGGGATGATCGCAAGGGTCAACCCAACCGTAGTGCAATGGAGGGGCCTCGCCCTGGGGGAACCGCCGCATAGATCACGGTGTCTCCTGTGCCAGGTAAGTATGAGTTGCCGAGGTCAGTCCTAGACTATGTACAACGTTTTTCGCCACGGATGTGGTGTCCAAGCCCTACGAAGGGGAATGCCTGTCCTTTGTCGGCCTCTCCTCCCACACGCATGGAGAACCTACATGGCTGATCAACCGTGAGCCGCTTTAAGCAGAGACTTATGCTGGGGCCACTACTTCATGCCTGCTTTAAGGCGTCGAATTTGCCCGGCTGGCTTGGGAATTATCTCCAGACTGGATGCTGCTGCCATCTGGGGTGAGAGAGCGGAACCAGCTTTGCAGCACTGCATTGCCATCCACTGCCACCATGCCCTGCCCTCTGGTGTGGGATTCGGCAACTGACCAGCCCTCTAGACTTGTGCTCTGGTCAGACCCAAAAGGCTCTGTACATACTGAAACAGCCCAGGACCACGGATAGAATGTGAATCCATAAAGGAAATGATAGTGGCAATGCCCAATGGAGCAGTGGGGACATTTTATGTTGCACATGACGTATGTTACATGATATTGTTCTATAAGACCGGCCGTGGTAAGGAGCAGGCCTGCCCTCAAAAGGGCACTCCTGGTATTTTAGCAGTGCCATGCCTGCCTGATGGCTTCAGAAGTACATAGAGAGGGGTGGGAGGGGCATGCTAGGGTGGTCCTATCGTTCATGCTGGTGCCGAAAATGGAATATATTTATATATATGGGCCCGCGTTAACATTTACAGGGTGCTAGTACGGCGGACGCGCGGCTCCGCGAGCGCTACGGCCAGGGCAATGAGCGCAGCATCGTGTACGGGAGCTGGGCTGCGATGTCCGATTCCTTAGCTACATGCCAGCTTTCGCGGATTTCGAATCGGACAAATATCAAGGTCTACAGAGGCGGGCGAACACGGCAGTTTGGAATTAGGGAGTGGACATTTGTGCGTGCTGCATCGACGTGCCCGGGGAACGGGGTTCGAGAGCGAGAGGTGTCTTCTTTTTACTTTGGTTTAGATGTCAGGGGATAGCGCGGACGCAGTCCCCCCCTAACAAAAATTGCGCACCCGAGTCATCCACATTTGGGATGATCGCAAGGGTCAACCCAACCGTAGTGCAATGGAGGGGCCTCGCCCTGGGGGAACCGCCGCATAGATCACGGTGTCTCCTGTGCCAGGTAAGTATGAGTTGCCGAGGTCAGTCCTAGACTATGTACAACGTTTTTCGCCACGGATGTGGTGTCCAAGCCCTACGAAGGGGAATGCCTGTCCTTTGTCGGCCTCTCCTCCCACACGCATGGAGAACCTACATGGCTGATCAACCGTGAGCCGCTTTAAGCAGAGACTTATGCTGGGGCCACTACTTTATGCCTGCTTTAAGGCGTCAAATTTGCCCGGCTGGCTTGGGAATTATCTCCAGACTGGATGCTGCTGCCATCTGGGGTGAGAGAGCAGAACCAGCTTTGCAGCACTGCATTGCCATCCACTGCCACCATGCCCTGCCCTCTGGTGTGGGATTCGGCAACTGACCAGCCCTCTAGACTTGTGCTCTGGTAAGTCCCAAAAGGCTCTGTACATACTGAAACAGCCCAGGACCACGGATAGAATGTGAATCCATAAAGGAAATGATAGTGGCAATGCCCAATGGAGCAGTGGGGACATTTTATGTTGCACATGACGTATGTTACATGATATCGTTCTATAAGACCGGCCGTGGTAAGGAGCAGGCCTGCCCTCAAAAGGGCACTCCTGGTATTTTAGCAGTGTCATTCCTGCCTGATGGCTTCAGAAGTACATAGAGAGGGGTGGGAGGGGCATGCTAGGGTGGTCCTATCGTTCATGCTGGTGCCGAAAATGGAATATATTTATATATATGGGCCCGCGTTAACATTTACAGGGTGCTAGTACGGCGGACGCGCGGCTCCGCGAGCGCTACGGCCAGGGCAATGAGCGCAGCATCGTGTACGGGAGCTGGGCTGCGATGGCCGACTCCTTAGCTACGTGCCAGCTTTCGCGGATTTCGAATCGGACAAATATCAAGGTCTACAGAGGCGGGCGAACACGGCAGTTTGGAATTAGGGAGTGGACATTTGTGCATGCTGCATCGACGTGCCCGGGGAAGGGGGTTCGAGAGCGAGAGGTGTCTTCTTTTTACTTTGGTTTAGATGTCAGGGGATAGCGCGGACGCAGTCCCCCCCTAACAAAAATTGCGCACCCGAGTCATCCACATTTGGGATGATCGCAAGGGTCAACCCAACCGTAGTGCAATGGAGGGGCCTCGCCCTGGGGGAACCGCCGCATTTTTTTTTTTTTTTTTTTTTTTTTTGGGGGACTCAGTCCCTCTTTTCCCCTCCTTTCCCAATTCCCAAACATATTTATTTTTTATTTACAATCATTCATCATTTTTCGGGTTCAGGCCCTCGCAATGAGGAGCTCTGCCACTCTACTGCCCTTCCCCATGGCAATCATTTCACTGGTTTCCGGGTTCCAGCCCCTTTCGGGTAACCGGCCCTTGCTGTAAACTAAAAACATGGTACAGGTTATGTATATACAGGTTTTTATTCAGTAGTTGAAGCTCCAACTTTCGTTGGAGAGGGTACACAGAGCTCCGTTACAGAGCCACATCTTTTTAAACTGGGGGCTTTTTAATCTTTTAAGATCAACCTGAAACCTAAACTTCAGGTCTGCTAACAACATCTCTAGTAAACTATTAGAATTGAAAACTTTTCTCTCTTTTTCGACTTTACATCTAATAGTCCAAACATTATGTTTAAACAAAGATATAATTAACAGACAAAGGGGAATGAACTTGCTACACTCTTTTGGGAGCAAGTTGAAAAAAAGGGCATTCCTGTCTAGGATAATAGTAGAACCTGTCATGTCCTTTATAATGTTTTCTATGATTGCCAGAACAGGCTTTGTGAAGGGACATATTAAAAACAGATGAAAAATATCCTCTACTCCAGTTTTACAGAGGGGACATTTATCTGTGGGTGTTGTAAAAACGTTCTGCTTATGCAAAAGACTCCTTACTGGCAGAATACTATGACACACCCTCCAGTTGAAGTCCTTTAAAAGGGGGCACAAAAAGGGGTGGAAGGTATTCTTCCATACCAGCTGGAAATCTAAATGAGCATTTTCATGTTTTAGAGAAACTTGCGCCTTCTCTTGTACATCGGGTAACAATATAGAATAAACCTTTTTGGAAGACATTATCTTTAAATCTATCTCTGGATTGTCCTCACAGAAACTCTTAAAGTCTGTTAGGCATTCCCTATAAAAGGGGGGAATAGAGTCGCAGTGAGGAATTGAATTCCTCCCCAGCTCCTCTTTCCACTTCCTTAAATGGAAACCGATGAAGTAAACAGCAAAATAGGTCCAGTAGTTCTGGACATCTTTGTAAAGAAGATCAATTACATGCATAATGCGAAAAGCCTTCAATTTAGTCGGAATATGGACAACTTTTTGGCCTCCTTCCATTAGGTCGGAGACCATCACCGTTCTCCTTACTCGATCTTGACCTTTCCATATGAAAGTATACATTCTTGAATCAAAAATTTTCAGATGCTTCCTGTCTAGCTGTAGAACCTTTCCGACATACCACAGCTTAGAACAGGCAAAAATGTTGGCCAAAAGGGCTCTACCTCTAAAAGAGGTCTTCCTATATAGCCAAAAGTCTAGTACATTTCCAAATTTGACAGTAATTGGGTTCCAATTTATATTAGACAATTCTTCTACGTTTCTGGAGAAATAAACCCCCAACATTTTTAGACTATCATAAGTAAAATTCATCCCAAAAACATAGTTACGTTTGGAAGCCCACCTCCCAAACCACATTCCTTTACATTTTTCCTCGTTTAGTTTAGCCCCAGAGGCTTTTCTGAATTTATTAGAAATGTCCAGAACGGTTCGTACCGAAGCCTCGTTCCGGATGATAATAGAGGTGTCATCCGCATACTGGATAACCTTTAGTTCGCCCTCGAACCCTGGGACGTTTGCTCCCTGTATATGGGGGGATAAACAAAGCATCCTGGTTAGAGGTTCAATACATAGGACATATAGCAAAGGGGAAAGACCACATCCCTGTCGGACTGACCTGTCCACCTTAAACGGTTCAGACAGGAAGCCATTCACCTGTATAGATGAAACAATATCATTATATAGTAATTTGACCCAGGATATAAAATCTGGGCCAAAACCATACTTTTGTAAGCAAAGAAACATATACTGGTGCGACACTCGGTCGAACGCCTTGGCTTGGTCCAGACTCAGGATGCCACATGGGACATCCTTCATCTGGACATAGTCAAAAAGGGATCGAATAAGGTGCAGATGATCTGTTATAGACCTTCCTGGTACAGCACAGGTCTGCTCCTGTCCAACCACAGAAGAAATTACTTTAGAAAGTCTATTTGTCATAGATTTAGAGATGATTTTATAATCAACTGTCAAAAGAGTAATAGGTCTCCAACAGGTAAGATGTTCCTTTCTGTTGGGGTCTTTACAGATCAAAGTTACAACCCCTTTTCTCTGGGATGGACATAATAAACCTTGGTCGAAGGCATTGTTAATGATTTGTACAAAATCCTTACCAAAAAGGGGGAAAAAATGAGCATAGAACTCCTTAGGCAAACCATCTATGCCTGGAGTCTTGCCATCCTTCATACCCTTCAGGGCCTCAAGACACTCGGCGGCTGTAAGGGGGCCTTCGCAATAAAGCTTGTCCTCCACTGCTAGAAAAGGTAGGTTAGAAGTGAATTCATCGACAATATCTGTATCTATAGGCTCAGATGAAAAAAGATCTTTGTAGAAATCTCTACAGGCATCCTGAATTTCATCCTGACCTGTAATAGGGACATCATTAACAATCAAACTTTCTATGACTTTGTCTTTCCCTCTAGACACCTCTTTTCTCAAGAAGAAAGCAGAGGGTTTCTCATCATATTCCAGATGATCCAACTTGGCTCGCACTCGGGCTCCATCTACTTTCTCTTGTAAAAGTTTCTGCAAATACCTTTCTTCTATCATAATTGCTTGGGAGAATCTACCAGGATAATCCAGTTCCAGTTTTCTGAGTAAACTCAGCTCCTTCTCTGTTTTATCAATAGCTTCCCTTTTCTTTTTAGCAATTATTTTCGAATGTTTTATGATCACATCCTTAAAACACTGTTTGCAAAATTCCCACCAGTCCAGATCTTTATGAACTATTTTTGATAGATAATTCCACACTTTTTTGATATCTGCAACCAGACCTGAATCATCCAATATGGAAGTGTTACATTTCCAGAAGCCCGGCCCTGTGAGCTTTCGCTCAAAGTCCCGGACTTCCATCACAACTATATCATGGTCAGAAAAAGAACAATGGTGAGTAGCTATTCTGGAAATAAATTGTAACAGGTCAGAGTTGCTGTAAAACCTATCCAACCTGCAATAAATACCATTATCATTACTCCAAGTGTATTCTCGGCCAAGAGGAAATTTAGAGCGAAAAACATCTTCCAATTGAAAATCTTTTTTCAATTCTCCTAATTCCTTAGTACCTTGGACATTATGACCATTATCAATGCTACCCCCCACCTTATCTAAGGTGCGGTTTTCAATGCAGTTAAAGTCACCACCTAATATTATGTTTTTATTACCCCTCAGGAAATTGGGTAGAAAAGCAAGTAGAGCCCTCCTATCCATCCCATCATTTGGGGCATAAATATTAATAAGGCTAAATGCAACACCTTCCACTTTTATGTTTACTGCTATAACTCTTCCGTTTTCATCCGAGTACCAGGTACCCAGATCAAAATTTAGAGACTTTTTTATAAGTATACCCACCCCCCTACTGGAGTTATCCCCATGGCTCCAAAAACCATGAGAACCAAGGGTGTCGGCCATTCTCTTGGCCTCCTCGTCTGACACAAGGTGAGTCTCCTGTAAAAAAAGTATATTTATACAGTGGTGTAAAAGGAAATAGGATAACAGCGAAACTTTGTTGGGGTTTCGCAGCCCTCTTGCATTTAGGGTGGCTACTCTAAAACCCATCTTGGACAGCAATTAGGTGGACTGTTGTCCCTTGGCCTTCTTAGCCAGAGCTCTTCTTTGAGTGGCTGGGGACGGCATTGCCGCCACCGGGACATGACAAAACTCGTTCTTCCTTTTCCTCCCTGAAGACTCGTCTTCCATCTCACCCTGATGGTTTTCCCCGACCGAGTCTCTCACCCCTTCCCCTCCACCTTTACCTTCCCCTGAACCCCCTCCCTCCCCATGCCCAGAACCCCCATTCCCCTTTCCCAAAGCCTTCCCCACATTTTTGACCATGTTGACTCCCATCTTTAGGAATCCCTTTGCCCCAGTTACTTTCCCTTCTGTTTCCACGCTCTCCTCCCTTTCTTCTACTTCTGGACCCTTCTTTTCCCTTGTAACCTTTTCACCATTTACAACTTGCTTAACCTGTTTCACTGGGCCTCTCGAACCTTCAGAACCTGCAGCCGCAGACGCCAGCTTCGACGTTTGCTCCTTCTCGATCCACGGTGCGGTCAGCCTCGGGGATGGCGGGGGAGGCCGGGTTGGAGCTTGTGTCTCGGTCAACGTCTTCTCGGCTATCTTCTGGTCATCCTCCACATCATCCTGCTCCATCATCCCGATGTTCTCAGCTGTTTTAAACAGGGAAGAAAAACCCCCTCCACCCCTTCTCCAAGTACATTCACTTTTTACATGACCTGTCTGGCCACACTTCCAACAAACTTTTGGGCGACCCGGAATTGTTATACGTACTGGGAATTTTGCCCCTTCAAACACTATCTCCGTCTTGAACGGCAAGTTGTCTACATCCCCATATACTTTGGCTTTTCTCACATTACCTTCTATTTTATCATCTGTTACTGCCTTTTCGGCTACTACATATTGAACATTCAAATTGCCAAGCAACCTACTCTTGATGCAGTCATCCTCAACAAAACGGGGCAACCAGTGGAGCCTCACAATGGAGTACGGACGCACCCACTTGGTTGTACCTGTCTGTGACCGCTCGGCAACTCTACGAATCACATAAGAATCTTCGTCTACTGTAATAGACCTCTGAGCAACAAACTCATCACATGCCTTTAAACTGGTAAACACTACCTGCCACTCTTGTGGCTGACGATATATAGACAAAATGTGACGTTCACCAATGGCGTCACATACCTGGCGTGCCAATTCCGATCGGTCCAGATTCTTGTACCCGGTCTCGATGGCAGCCGTTCTGTAGATCATCCGTACCTCCTCACCATCGAACCCAACATCTCCTCCTGTCGCACCCACAGCCACATGAGTCGGTGTCTTCCTGGCCGGAGCCTCCGCCGTCCCCTGGGTCTCAGGCACTCGCTGTGCATCTTGGAGCGATGGAGTCGGGGAGATGTCTCGCTTCCTTCCCTTCTTCTTGTTGTGGTCCACCACCGTGAAGCCACCCTCATCGTCCTGGTCCAGCTCCGACAGAGCCTCCGGCGTCCGCTGACCTGGGGTGATCAGATCTTCCTGAGTGGTGAGGAGGCCGTCCTCCATGGACTGCGGCCCTCCTGGCCCCTGGCCCGGAGTCTCAGAAGACATCCGGCACTGTCCTTAATGAAACACAGTGGCAGTGTGCAAGAGACACTGTAAGTGTGCTTAAGGATGACCGTGCAGCATCAGTTGCTGTCCTTAATACAACACAGTGGCAGCGTGCAAGAGACGCTACAAGTGTGCTTAAGGAGTGGCAATGGCTACCGAAAAAACCTGGGAGAAGTGCCGCATAGATCACGGTGTCTCCTGTGCCAGGTAAGTATGAGTTGCCGAGGTCAGTCCTAGACTATGTACAACGTTTTTCGCCACGGATGTGGTGTCCAAGCCCTACGAAGGGGAATGCCTGTCCTTTGTCGGCCTCTCCTCCCACACGCATGGAGAACCTACATGGCTGATCAACCGTGAGCCGCTTTAAGCAGAGACTTATGCTGGGGCCACTACTTTATGCCTGCTTTAAGGCGTCGAATTTGCCCGGCTGGCTTGGGAATTATCTCCAGACTGGATGCTGCTGCCATCTGGGGTGAGAGAGCGGAACCAGCTTTGCAGCACTGCATTGCCATCCACTGCCACCATGCCCTGCCCTCTGGTGTGGGATTCGGCAACTGACCAGCCCTCTAGACTTGTGCTCTGGTCAGACCCAAAAGGCTCTGTACATACTGAAACAGCCCAGGACCACGGATAGAATGTGAATCCATAAAGGAAATGATAGTGGCAATGTTCAATGGAGCAGTGGGGACATTTTATGTTGCACATGACGTATGTTACATGATATTGTTCTATAAGACCGGCCGTGGTAAGGAGCAGGCCTGCCCTCAAAAGGGCACTCCTGGTATTTTAGCAGTGTCATTCCTGCCTGATGGCTTCAGAAGTACATAGAGAGGGGTGGGAGGGGCATGCTAGGGTGGTCCTATCGTTCATGCTGGTGCCGAAAATGGAATATATTTATATATATGGGCCCGCGTTAACATTTACAGGGTGCTAGTACGGCGGACGCGCGGCTCCGCGAGCGCTACGGCCAGGGCAATGAGCGCAGCATCGTGTACGGGAGGTGGGCTGCTATGTCCGATTCCTTAGCTACATGCCAGCTTTCGCGGATTTCGAATCGGACAAATATCAAGGTCTACAGAGGCGGGCGAACACGGCAGTTTGGAATTAGGGAGTGGACATTTGTGCGTGCTGCATCGACGTGCCTGGGGAACGGGGTTCGAGAGCGAGAGGTGTCTTCTTTTTACTTTGGTTTAGATGTCAGGGGATAGCGCGGACGCAGTCCCCCACTAACAAAAATTGCGCACCCGAGTCATCCACATTTGGGATGATCGCAAGGGTCAACCCAACCGTAGTGCAATGGAGGGGCCTCGCCCTGGGGGAACCGCCGCATAGATCACGGTGTCTCCTGTGCCAGGTAAGTATGAGTTGCCGAGGTCAGTCCTAGACTATGTACAACGTTTTTCGCCACGGATGTGGTGTCCAAGCCCTACGAAGGGGAATGCCTGTCCTTTGTCGGCCTCTCCTCCCACACGCATGGAGAACCTACATGGCTGATCAACCGTGAGCCGCTTTAAGCAGAGACTTATGCTGGGGCCACTACTTTATGCCTGCTTTAAGGCGTCGAATTTGCCCGGCTGGCTTGGGAATTATCCCCAGACTGGATGCTGCTGCCATCTGGGGAGAGAGAGCGGAACCAGCTTTGCAGCACTGCAGTGCCATCCACTGCCACCATGCCCTGCCCTCTGGTGTGGGATTCGGCAACTGACCAGCCCTCTAGACTTGTGCTCTGGTCAGACCCAAAAGGCTCTGTACATACTGAAACAGCCCAGGACCACGGATAGAATGTGAATCCATAAAGGAAATGATAGTGGCAATGCCCAATGGAGCAGTGGGGACATTTTATGTTGCACATGACGTATGTTACATGATATTGTTCTATAAGACCGGCCGTGGTAAGGAGCAGGCCTGCCCTCAAAAGGGCACTCCTGGTATTTTAGCAGTGCCATGCCTGCCTGATGGCTTCAGAAGTACATAGAGAGGGGTGGGAGGGGCATGCTAGGGTGGTCCTATCGTTCATGCTGGTGCCGAAAATGGAATATATTTATATATATGGGCCCGCGTTAACATTTACAGGGTGCTAGTACGGCGGACGCGCGGCTCCGCGAGCGCTACGGCCAGGGCAATGAGCGCAGCATCGTGTACGGGAGCTGGGCTGCGATGTCCGATTCCTTAGCTACATGCCAGCTTTCGCGGATTTCGAATCGGACAAATATCAAGGTCTACAGAGGCGGGCAAACACGGCAGTTTGGAATTAGGGAGTGGATATTTTTGTGCGTGCTGCATCGCGTGCCCGGGGAACGGGGTTCGAGAGCGAGAGGTGTCTTCTTTTTACTTTGGTTTAGATGTCAGGGGATAGCGCGGACGCAGTCCCCCCCTAACAAAAATTGCGCACCCGAGTCATCCACATTTGGGATGATCGCAAGGGTCAACCCAACCGTAGTGCAATGGAGGGGCCTCGCCCTGGGGGAACCGCCGCATAGATCACGGTGTCTCCTGTGCCAGGTAAGTATGAGTTGCCGAGGTCAGTCCTAGACTATGTACAACGTTTTTCGCCACGGATGTGGTGTCCAAGCCCTACGAAGGGGAATGCCTGTCCTTTGTCGGCCTCTCCTCCCACACGCATGGAGAACCTACATGGCTGATCAACCGTGAGCCGCTTTAAGCAGAGACTTATGCTGGGGCCACTACTTTATGCCTGCTTTAAGGCGTCGAATTTGCCCGGCTGGCTTGGGAATTATCCCCAGACTGGATGCTGCTGCCATCTGGGGAGAGAGAGCGGAACCAGCTTTGCAGCACTGCAGTGCCATCCACTGCCACCATGCCCTGCCCTCTGGTGTGGGATTTGGCAACTGACCAGCCCTCTAGACTTGTGCTCTGGTCAGACCCAAAAGGCTCTGTACATACTGAAACAGCCCAGGACCACGGATAGAATGTGAATCCATAAAGGAAATGATAGTGGCAATGCCCAATGGAGCAGTGGGGACATTTTATGTTGCACATGACGTATGTTACATGATATCGTTCTATAAGACCGGCCGTGGTAAGGAGCAGGCCTGCCCTCAAAAGGGCACTCCTGGTATTTTAGCAGTGCCATGCCTGCCTGATGGCTTCAGAAGTACATAGAGAGGGGTGGGAGGGGCATGCTAGGGTGGTCCTATCGTTCATGCTGGTGCCGAAAATGGAATATATTTATATATATGGGCCCGCGTTAACATTTACAGGGTGCTAGTACGGCGGACGCGCGGCTCCGCGAGCGCTACGGCCAGGGCAATGAGCGCAGCATCGTGTACGGGAGCTGGGCTGCGATGTCCGATTCCTTAGCTACATGCCAGCTTTCGCGGATTTCGAATCGGACAAATATCAAGGTCTACAGAGGCGGGCAAACACGGCAGTTTGGAATTAGGGAGTGGATATTTTTGTGCGTGCTGCATCGCGTGCCCGGGGAACGGGGTTCGAGAGCGAGAGGTGTCTTCTTTTTACTTTGGTTTAGATGTCAGGGGATAGCGCGGACGCAGTCCCCCCCTAACAAAAATTGCGCACCCGAGTCATCCACATTTGGGATGATCGCAAGGGTCAACCCAACCGTAGTGCAATGGAGGGGCCTCGCCCTGGGGGAACCGCCGCATAGATCACGGTGTCTCCTGTGCCAGGTAAGTATGAGTTGCCGAGGTCAGTCCTAGACTATGTACAACGTTTTTCGCCACGGATGTGGTGTCCAAGCCCTACGAAGGGGAATGCCTGTCCTTTGTCGGCCTCTCCTCCCACACGCATGGAGAACCTACATGGCTGATCAACCGTGAGCCGCTTTAAGCAGAGACTTATGCTGGGGCCACTACTTTATGCCTGCTTTAAGGCGTCGAATTTGCCCGGCTGGCTTGGGAATTATCCCCAGACTGGATGCTGCTGCCATCTGGGGAGAGAGAGCGGAACCAGCTTTGCAGCACTGCATTGCCATCCACTGCCACCATGCCCTGCCCTCTGGTGTGGGATTCGGCAACTGACCAGCCCTCTAGACTTGTGCTCTGGTCAGACCCAAAAGGCTCTGTACATACTGAAACAGCCCAGGACCACGGATAGAATGTGAATCCATAAAGGAAATGATAGTGGCAATGCCCAATGGAGCAGTGGGGACATTTTATGTTGCACATGACGTATGTTACATGATATTGTTCTATAAGACCGGCCGTGGTAAGGAGCAGGCCTGCCCTCAAAAGGGCACTCCTGGTATTTTAGCAGTGTCATTCCTGCCTGATGGCTTCAGAAGTACATAGAGAGGGGTGGGAGGGGCATGCTAGGGTGGTCCTATCGTTCATGCTGGTGCCGAAAATGGAATATATTTATATATATGGGCCCGCGTTAACATTTACAGGGTGCTAGTACGGCGGACGCGCGGCTCCGCGAGCGCTACGGCCAGGGCAATGAGCGCAGCATCGTGTACGGGAGCTGGGCTGCGATGTCCGATTCCTTAGCTACATGCCAGCTTTCGCGGATTTCGAATCGGACAAATATCAAGGTCTACAGAGGCGGGCAAACACGGCAGTTTGGAATTAGGGAGTGGATATTTTTGTGCGTGCTGCATCGCGTGCCCGGGGAACGGGGTTCGAGAGCGAGAGGTGTCTTCTTTTTACTTTGGTTTAGATGTCAGGGGATAGCGCGGACGCAGTCCCCCCCTAACAAAAATTGCGCACCCGAGTCATCCACATTTGGGATGATCGCAAGGGTCAACCCAACCGTAGTGCAATGGAGGGGCCTCGCCCTGGGGGAACCGCCGCATAGATCACGGTGTCTCCTGTGCCAGGTAAGTATGAGTTGCCGAGGTCAGTCCTAGACTATGTACAACGTTTTTCGCCACGGATGTGGTGTCCAAGCCCTACGAAGGGGAATGCCTGTCCTTTGTCGGCCTCTCCTCCCACACGCATGGAGAACCTACATGGCTGATCAACCGTGAGCCGCTTTAAGCAGAGACTTATGCTGGGGCCACTACTTTATGCCTGCTTTAAGGCGTCGAATTTGCCCGGCTGGCTTGGGAATTATCCCCAGACTGGATGCTGCTGCCATCTGGGGAGAGAGAGCGGAACCAGCTTTGCAGCACTGCATTGCCATCCACTGCCACCATGCCCTGCCCTCTGGTGTGGGATTCGGCAACTGACCAGCCCTCTAGACTTGTGCTCTGGTCAGACCCAAAAGGCTCTGTACATACTGAAACAGCCCAGGACCACGGATAGAATGTGAATCCATAAAGGAAATGATAGTGGCAATGCCCAATGGAGCAGTGGGGACATTTTATGTTGCACATGACGTATGTTACATGATATTGTTCTATAAGACCGGCCGTGGTAAGGAGCAGGCCTGCCCTCAAAAGGGCACTCCTGGTATTTTAGCAGTGTCATTCCTGCCTGATGGCTTCAGAAGTACATAGAGAGGGGTGGGAGGGGCATGCTAGGGTGGTCCTATCGTTCATGCTGGTGCCGAAAATGGAATATATTTATATATATGGGCCCGCGTTAACATTTACAGGGTGCTAGTACGGCGGACGCGCGGCTCCGCGAGCGCTACGGCCAGGGCAATGAGCGCAGCATCGTGTACGGGAGCTGGGCTGCGATGTCCGATTCCTTAGCTACATGCCAGCTTTCGCGGATTTCGAATCGGACAAATATCAAGGTCTACAGAGGCGGGCGAACACGGCAGTTTGGAATTAGGGAGTGGACATTTGTGCGTGCTGCATCGACGTGCCCGGGGAAACGGGGTTCGAGAGCGAGAGGTGTCTTCTTTTTACTTTGGTTTAGATGTCAGGGGATAGCGCGGACGCAGTCCCCCCCCTAACAAAAATTGCGCACCCGAGTCATCCACATTTGGGATGATCGCAAGGGTCAACCCAACCGTAGTGCAATGGAGGGGCCTCGCCCTGGGGGAACCGCCGCATAGATCACGGTGTCTCCTGTGCCAGGTAAGTATGAGTTGCCGAGGTCAGTCATAGACTATGTACAACGTTTTTCGCCACGGATGTGGTGTCCAAGCCCTACGAAGGGGAATGCCTGTCCTTTGTCGGCCTCTCCTCCCACACGCATGGAGAACCTACATGGCTGATCAACCGTGAGCCGCTTTAAGCAGAGACTTATGCTGGGGCCACTACTTTATGCCTGCTTTAAGGCGTCGAATTTGCCCGGCTGGCTTGGGAATTATCCCCAGACTGGATGCTGCTGCCATCTGGGGAGAGAGAGCGGAACCAGCTTTGCAGCACTGCAGTGCCATCCACTGCCACCATGCCCTGCCCTCTGGTGTGGGATTCGGCAACTGACCAGCCCTCTAGACTTGTGCTCTGGTCAGACCCAAAAGGCTCTGTACATACTGAAACAGCCCAGGACCACGGATAGAATGTGAATCCATAAAGGAAATGATAGTGGCAATGCCCAATGGAGCAGTGGGGACATTTTATGTTGCACATGACGTATGTTACATGATATTGTTCTATAAGACCGGCCGTGGTAAGGAGCAGGCCTGCCCTCAAAAGGGCACTCCTGGTATTTTAGCAGTGCCATGCCTGCCTGATGGCTTCAGAAGTACATAGAGAGGGGTGGGAGGGGCATGCTAGGGTGGTCCTATCGTTCATGCTGGTGCCGAAAATGGAATATATTTATATATATGGGCCCGCGTTAACATTTACAGGGTGCTAGTACGGCGGACGCGCGGCTCCGCGAGCGCTACGGCCAGGGCAATGAGCGCAGCATCGTGTACGGGAGCTGGGCTGCGATGTCCGATTCCTTAGCTACATGCCAGCTTTCGCGGATTTCGAATCGGACAAATATCAAGGTCTACAGAGGCGGGCAAACACGGCAGTTTGGAATTAGGGAGTGGATATTTTTGTGCGTGCTGCATCGCGTGCCCGGGGAACGGGGTTCGAGAGCGAGAGGTGTCTTCTTTTTACTTTGGTTTAGATGTCAGGGGATAGCGCGGACGCAGTCCCCCCCTAACAAAAATTGCGCACCCGAGTCATCCACATTTGGGATGATCGCAAGGGTCAACCCAACCGTAGTGCAATGGAGGGGCCTCGCCCTGGGGGAACCGCCGCATAGATCACGGTGTCTCCTGTGCCAGGTAAGTATGAGTTGCCGAGGTCAGTCCTAGACTATGTACAACGTTTTTCGCCACGGATGTGGTGTCCAAGCCCTACGAAGGGGAATGCCTGTCCTTTGTCGGCCTCTCCTCCCACACGCATGGAGAACCTACATGGCTGATCAACCGTGAGCCGCTTTAAGCAGAGACTTATGCTGGGGCCACTACTTTATGCCTGCTTTAAGGCGTCGAATTTGCCCGGCTGGCTTGGGAATTATCCCCAGACTGGATGCTGCTGCCATCTGGGGAGAGAGAGCGGAACCAGCTTTGCAGCACTGCATTGCCATCCACTGCCACCATGCCCTGCCCTCTGGTGTGGGATTCGGCAACTGACCAGCCCTCTAGACTTGTGCTCTGGTCAGACCCAAAAGGCTCTGTACATACTGAAACAGCCCAGGACCACGGATAGAATGTGAATCCATAAAGGAAATGATAGTGGCAATGCCCAATGGAGCAGTGGGGACATTTTATGTTGCACATGACGTATGTTACATGATATTGTTCTATAAGACCGGCCGTGGTAAGGAGCAGGCCTGCCCTCAAAAGGGCACTCCTGGTATTTTAGCAGTGTCATTCCTGCCTGATGGCTTCAGAAGTACATAGAGAGGGGTGGGAGGGGCATGCTAGGGTGGTCCTATCGTTCATGCTGGTGCCGAAAATGGAATATATTTATATATATGGGCCCGCGTTAACATTTACAGGGTGCTAGTACGGCGGACGCGCGGCTCCGCGAGCGCTACGGCCAGGGCAATGAGCGCAGCATCGTGTACGGGAGCTGGGCTGCGATGTCCGATTCCTTAGCTACATGCCAGCTTTCGCGGATTTCGAATCGGACAAATATCAAGGTCTACAGAGGCGGGCGAACACGGCAGTTTGGAATTAGGGAGTGGACATTTGTGCGTGCTGCATCGACGTGCCCGGGGAAATGGGGTTCGAGAGCGGGAGGTGTCTTCTTTTTACTTTGGTTTAGATGTCAGGGGATAGCGCGGACGCAGTCCCCCCCCTAACAAAAATTGCGCACCCGAGTCATCCACATTTGGGATGATCGCAAGGGTCAACCCAACCGTAGTGCAATGGAGGGGCCTCGCCCTGGGGGAACCGCCGCATAGATCACGGTGTCTCCTGTGCCAGGTAAGTATGAGTTGCCGAGGTCAGTCCTAGACTATGTACAACGTTTTTCGCCACGGATGTGGTGTCCAAGCCCTACGAAGGGGAATGCCTGTCCTTTGTCGGCCTCTCCTCCCACACGCATGGAGAACCTACATGGCTGATCAACCGTGAGCCGCTTTAAGCAGAGACTTATGCTGGGGCCACTACTTTATGCCTGCTTTAAGGCGTCGAATTTGCCCGGCTGGCTTGGGAATTATCCCCAGACTGGATGCTGCTGCCATCTGGGGAGAGAGAGCGGAACCAGCTTTGCAGCACTGCAGTGCCATCCACTGCCACCATGCCCTGCCCTCTGGTGTGGGATTCGGCAACTGACCAGCCCTCTAGACTTGTGCTCTGGTCAGACCCAAAAGGCTCTGTACATACTGAAACAGCCCAGGACCACGGATAGAATGTGAATCCATAAAGGAAATGATAGTGGCAATGCCCAATGGAGCAGTTGGGACATTTTATGTTGCACATGACGTATGTTACATGATATTGTTCTATAAGACCGGCTGTGGTAAGGAGCAGGCCTGCCCTCAAAAGGGCACTCCTGGTATTTTAGCAGTGTCATTCCTGCCTGATGGCTTCAGAAGTACATAGAGAGGGGTGGGAGGGGCATGCTAGGGTGGTCCTATCGTTCATGCTGGTGCCGAAAATGGAATATATTTATATATATGGGCCCGCGTTAACATTTACAGGGTGCTAGTACGGCGGACGCGCGGCTCCGCGAGCGCTACGGCCAGGGCAATGAGCGCAGCATCGTGTACGGGAGCTGGGCTGCGATGTCCGATTCCTTAGCTACATGCCAGCTTTCGCGGATTTCGAATCGGACAAATATCAAGGTCTACAGAGGCGGGCGAACACGGCAGTTTGGAATTAGGGAGTGGACATTTGTGCGTGCTGCATCGACGTGCCCGGGGAACGGGGTTCGAGAGCGAGAGGTGTCTTCTTTTTACTTTGGTTTAGATGTCAGGGGATAGCGCGGACGCAGTCCCCCCCTAACAAAAATTGCGCACCCGAGTCATCCACATTTGGGATGATCGCAAGGGTCAACCCAACCGTAGTGCAATGGAGGGGCCTCGCCCTGGGGGAACCGCCGCATAGATCACGGTGTCTCCTGTGCCAGGTAAGTATGAGTTGCCGAGGTCAGTCCTAGACTATGTACAACGTTTTTCGCCACGGATGTGGTGTCCAAGCCCTACGAAGGGGAATGCCTGTCCTTTGTCGGCCTCTCCTCCCACACGCATGGAGAACCTACATGGCTGATCAACCGTGAGCCGCTTTAAGCAGAGACTTATGCTGGGGCCACTACTTTATGCCTGCTTTAAGGCGTCGAATTTGCCCGGCTGGCTTGGGAATTATCTCCAGACTGGATGCTGCTGCCATCTGGGGTGAGAGAGCGGAACCAGTTTTGCAGCACTGCATTGCCATCCACTGCCACCATGCCCTGCCCTCTGGTGTGGGATTCAGCAACTGACCAGCCCTCTAGACTTGTGCTCTGGTCAGACCCAAAAGGCTCTGTACATACTGAAACAGCCCAGGACCACGGATAGAATGTGAATCCATAAAGGAAATGATAGTGGCAATGCCCAATGGAGCAGTTGGGACATTTTATGTTGCACATGACGTATGTTACATGATATTGTTCTATAAGACCGGCCGTGGTAAGGAGCAGGCCTGCCCTCAAAAGGGCACTCCTGGTATTTTAGCAGTGTCATTCCTGCCTGATGGCTTCAGAAGTACATAGAGAGGGGTGGGAGGGGCATGCTAGGGTGGTCCTATCGTTCATGCTGGTGCCGAAAATGGAATATATTTATATATATGGGCCCGCGTTAACATTTACAGGGTGCTAGTACGGCGGACGCGCGGCTCCGCGAGCGCTACGGCCAGGGCAATGAGCGCAGCATCGTGTACGGGAGCTGGGCTGCGATGTCCGATTCCTTAGCTACATGCCAGCTTTCGCGGATTTCGAATCGGACAAATATCAAGGTCTACAGAGGCGGGCGAACACGGCAGTTTGGAATTAGGGAGTGGACATTTGTGCGTGCTGCATCGACGTGCCCGGGGAACGGGGTTCGAGAGCGAGAGGTGTCTTCTTTTTACTTTGGTTTAGATGTCAGGGGATAGCGCGGACGCAGTCCCCCCCTAACAAAAATTGCGCACCCGAGTCATCCACATTTGGGATGATCGCAAGGGTCAACCCAACCGTAGTGCAATGGAGGGGCCTCGCCCTGGGGGAACCGCCGCATAGATCACGGTGTCTCCTGTGCCAGGTAAGTATGAGTTGCCGAGGTCAGTCCTAGACTATGTACAACGTTTTTCGCCACGGATGTGGTGTCCAAGCCCTACGAAGGGGAATGCCTGTCCTTTGTCGGCCTCTCCTCCCACACGCATGGAGAACCTACATGGCTGATCAACCGTGAGCCGCTTTAAGCAGAGACTTATGCTGGGGCCACTACTTTATGCCTGCTTTAAGGCGTCGAATTTGCCCGGCTGGCTTGGGAATTATCTCCAGACTGGATGCTGCTGCCATCTGGGGTGAGAGAGCGGAACCAGTTTTGCAGCACTGCATTGCCATCCACTGCCACCATGCCCTGCCCTCTGGTGTGGGATTCAGCAACTGACCAGCCCTCTAGACTTGTGCTCTGGTCAGACCCAAAAGGCTCTGTACATACTGAAACAGCCCAGGACCACGGATAGAATGTGAATCCATAAAGGAAATGATAGTGGCAATGCCCAATGGAGCAGTTGGGACATTTTATGTTGCACATGACGTATGTTACATGATATTGTTCTATAAGACCGGCCGTGGTAAGGAGCAGGCCTGCCCTCAAAAGGGCACTCCTGGTATTTTAGCAGTGTCATTCCTGCCTGATGGCTTCAGAAGTACATAGAGAGGGGTGGGAGGGGCATGCTAGGGTGGTCCTATCGTTCATGCTGGTGCCGAAAATGGAATATATTTATATATATGGGCCCGCGTTAACATTTACAGGGTGCTAGTACGGCGGACGCGCGGCTCCGCGAGCGCTACGGCCAGGGCAATGAGCGCAGCATCGTGTACGGGAGCTGGGCTGCGATGTCCGATTCCTTAGCTACATGCCAGCTTTCGCGGATTTCGAATCGGACAAATATCAAGGTCTACAGAGGCGGGCGAACACGGCAGTTTGGAATTAGGGAGTGGACATTTGTGCGTGCTGCATCGACGTGCCCGGGGAACGGGGTTCGAGAGCGAGACGTGTCTTCTTTTTACTTTGGTTTAGATGTCAGGGGATAGCGCGGACGCAGTCCCCCCCTAACAAAAATTGCGCACCCGAGTCATCCACATTTGGGATGATCGCAAGGGTCAACCCAACCGTAGTGCAATGGAGGGGCCTCGCCCTGGGGGAACCGCCGCATAGATCACGGTGTCTCCTGTGCCAGGTAAGTATGAGTTGCCGAGGTCAGTCCTAGACTATGTACAACGTTTTTCGCCACGGATGTGGTGTCCAAGCCCTACGAAGGGGAATGCCTGTCCTTTGTCGGCCTCTCCTCCCACACGCATGGAGAACCTACATGGCTGATCAACCGTGAGCCGCTTTAAGCAGAGACTTATGCTGGGGCCACTACTTTATGCCTGCTTTAAGGCGTCGAATTTGCCCGGCTTGCTTGGGAATTATCTCCAGACTGGATGCTGCTGCCATCTGGGGTGAGAGAGCGGAACCAGTTTTGCAGCACTGCATTGCCATCCACTGCCACCATGCCCTGCCCTCTGGTGTGGGATTCAGCAACTGACCAGCCCTCTAGACTTGTGCTCTGGTCAGACCCAAAAGGCTCTGTACATACTGAAACAGCCCAGGACCACGGATAGAATGTGAATCCATAAAGGAAATGATAGTGGCAATGCCCAATGGAGCAGTGGGGACATTTTATGTTGCACATGACGTATGTTACATGATATCGTTCTATAAGACCGGCCGTGGTAAGGAGCAGGCCTGCCCTCAAAAGGGCACTCCTGGTATTTTAGCAGTGTCATTCCTGCCTGATGGCTTCAGAAGTACATAGAGAGGGGTGGGAGGGGCATGCTAGGGTGGTCCTATCGTTCATGCTGGTGCCGAAAATGGAATATATTTATATATATGGGCCCGCGTTAACATTTACAGGGTGCTAGTACGGCGGACGCGCGGCTCCGCGAGCGCTACGGCCAGGGCAATGAGCGCAGCATCGTGTACGGGAGCTGGGCTGCGATGTCCGATTCCTTAGCTACATGCCAGCTTTCGCGGATTTCGAATCGGACAAATATCAAGGTCTACAGAGGCGGGCGAACACGGCAGTTTGGAATTAGGGAGTGGACATTTGTGCATGCTGCATCGACGTGCCCGGGGAACGGGGTTCGAGAGCGAGAGGTGTCTTCTTTTTACTTTGGTTTAGATGTCAGGGGATAGCGCGGACGCAGTCCCCCCCTAACAAAAATTGCGCACCCGAGTCATCCACATTTGGGATGATCGCAAGGGTCAACCCAACCGTAGTGCAATGGAGGGGCCTCGCCCTGGGGGAACCGCCGCATAGATCACGGTGTCTCCTGTGCCAGGTAAGTATGAGTTGCCGAGGTCAGTCCTAGACTATGTACAACGTTTTTCGCCACGGATGTGGTGTCCAAGCCCTACGAAGGGGAATGCCTGTCCTTTGTCGGCCTCTCCTCCCACACGCATGGAGAACCTACATGGCTGATCAACCGTGAGCCGCTTTAAGCAGAGACTTATGCTGGGGCCACTACTTTATGCCTGCTTTAAGGCGTCGAATTTGCCCGGCTGGCTTGGGAATTATCCCCAGACTGGATGCTGCTGCCATCTGGGGAGAGAGAGCGGAACCAGCTTTGCAGCACTGCATTGCCATCCACTGCCACCATGCCCTGCCCTCTGGTGTGGGATTCGGCAACTGACCAGCCCTCTAGACTTGTGCTCTGGTCAGACCCAAAAGGCTCTGTACATACTGAAACAGCCCAGGACCACGGATAGAATGTGAATCCATAAAGGAAATGATAGTGGCAATGCCCAATGGAGCAGTGGGGACATTTTATGTTGCACATGACGTATGTTACATGATATTGTTCTATAAGACCGGCCGTGGTAAGGAGCAGGCCTGCCCTCAAAAGGGCACTCCTGGTATTTTAGCAGTGTCATTCCTGCCTGATGGCTTCAGAAGTACATAGAGAGGGGTGGGAGGGGCATGCTAGGGTGGTCCTATCGTTCATGCTGGTGCCGAAAATGGAATATATTTATATATATGGGCCCGCGTTAACATTTACAGGGTGCTAGTACGGCGGACGCGCGGCTCCGCGAGCGCTACGGCCAGGGCAATGAGCGCAGCATCGTGTACGGGAGCTGGGCTGCGATGTCCGATTCCTTAGCTACATGCCAGCTTTCGCGGATTTCGAATCGGACAAATATCAAGGTCTACAGAGGCGGGCGAACACGGCAGTTTGGAATTAGGGAGTGGACATTTGTGCGTGCTGCATCGACGTGCCCGGGGAAATGGGGTTCGAGAGCGAGAGGTGTCTTCTTTTTACTTTGGTTTAGATGTCAGGGGATAGCGCGGACGCAGTCCCCCCCCTAACAAAAATTGCGCACCCGAGTCATCCACATTTGGGATGATCGCAAGGGTCAACCCAACCGTAGTGCAATGGAGGGGCCTCGCCCTGGGGGAACCGCCGCATAGATCACGGTGTCTCCTGTGCCAGGTAAGTATGAGTTGCCGAGGTCAGTCCTAGACTATGTACAACGTTTTTCGCCACGGATGTGGTGTCCAAGCCCTACGAAGGGGAATGCCTGTCCTTTGTCGGCCTCTCCTCCCACACGCATGGAGAACCTACATGGCTGATCAACCGTGAGCCGCTTTAAGCAGAGACTTATGCTGGGGCCACTACTTTATGCCTGCTTTAAGGCGTCAAATTTGCCCGGCTGGCTTGGGAATTATCCCCAGACTGGATGCTGCTGCCATCTGGGGAGAGAGAGCGGAACCAGCTTTGCAGCACTGCAGTGCCATCCACTGCCACCATGCCCTGCCCTCTGGTGTGGGATTCGGCAACTGACCAGCCCTCTAGACTTGTGCTCTGGTCAGACCCAAAAGGCTCTGTACATACTGAAACAGCCCAGGACCACGGATAGAATGTGAATCCATAAAGGAAATGATAGTGGCAATGCCCAATGGAGCAGTTGGGACATTTTATGTTGCACATGACGTATGTTACATGATATTGTTCTATAAGACCGGCTGTGGTAAGGAGCAGGCCTGCCCTCAAAAGGGCACTCCTGGTATTTTAGCAGTGTCATTCCTGCCTGATGGCTTCAGAAGTACATAGAGAGGGGTGGGAGGGGCATGCTAGGGTGGTCCTATCGTTCATGCTGGTGCCGAAAATGGAATATATTTATATATATGGGCCCGCGTTAACATTTACAGGGTGCTAGTACGGCGGACGCGCGGCTCCGCGAGCGCTACGGCCAGGGCAATGAGCGCAGCATCGTGTACGGGAGCTGGGCTGCGATGTCCGATTCCTTAGCTACATGCCAGCTTTCGCGGATTTCGAATCGGACAAATATCAAGGTCTACAGAGGCGGGCGAACACGGCAGTTTGGAATTAGGGAGTGGACATTTGTGCGTGCTGCATCGACGTGCCCGGGGAACGGGGTTCGAGAGCGAGAGGTGTCTTCTTTTTACTTTGGTTTAGATGTCAGGGGATAGCGCGGACGCAGTCCCCCCCTAACAAAAATTGCGCACCCGAGTCATCCACATTTGGGATGATCGCAAGGGTCAACCCAACCGTAGTGCAATGGAGGGGCCTCGCCCTGGGGGAACCGCCGCATAGATCACGGTGTCTCCTGTGCCAGGTAAGTATGAGTTGCCGAGGTCAGTCCTAGACTATGTACAACGTTTTTCGCCACGGATGTGGTGTCCAAGCCCTACGAAGGGGAATGCCTGTCCTTTGTCGGCCTCTCCTCCCACACGCATGGAGAACCTACATGGCTGATCAACCGTGAGCCGCTTTAAGCAGAGACTTATGCTGGGGCCACTACTTTATGCCTGCTTTAAGGCGTCGAATTTGCCCGGCTGGCTTGGGAATTATCTCCAGACTGGATGCTGCTGCCATCTGGGGTGAGAGAGCGGAACCAGTTTTGCAGCACTGCATTGCCATCCACTGCCACCATGCCCTGCCCTCTGGTGTGGGATTCAGCAACTGACCAGCCCTCTAGACTTGTGCTCTGGTCAGACCCAAAAGGCTCTGTACATACTGAAACAGCCCAGGACCACGGATAGAATGTGAATCCATAAAGGAAATGATAGTGGCAATGCCCAATGGAGCAGTTGGGACATTTTATGTTGCACATGACGTATGTTACATGATATTGTTCTATAAGACCGGCCGTGGTAAGGAGCAGGCCTGCCCTCAAAAGGGCACTCCTGGTATTTTAGCAGTGTCATTCCTGCCTGATGGCTTCAGAAGTACATAGAGAGGGGTGGGAGGGGCATGCTAGGGTGGTCCTATCGTTCATGCTGGTGCCGAAAATGGAATATATTTATATATATGGGCCCGCGTTAACATTTACAGGGTGCTAGTACGGCGGACGCGCGGCTCCGCGAGCTCTACGGCCAGGGCAATGAGCGCAGCATCGTGTACGGGAGCTGGGCTGCGATGTCCGATTCCTTAGCTACATGCCAGCTTTCGCGGATTTCGAATCGGACAAATATCAAGGTCTACAGAGGCGGGTGAACACGGCAGTTTGGAATTAGGGAGTGGACATTTGTGCGTGCTGCATCGACGTGCCCGGGGAACGGGGTTCGAGAGCGAGAGGTGTCTTCTTTTTACTTTGGTTTAGATGTCAGGGGATAGCGCGGACGCAGTCCCCCCCTAACAAAAATTGCGCACCCGAGTCATCCACATTTGGGATGATCGCAAGGGTCAACCCAACCGTAGTGCAATGGAGGGGCCTCGCCCTGGGGGAACCGCCGCATAGATCACGGTGTCTCCTGTGCCAGGTAAGTATGAGTTGCCGAGGTCAGTCCTAGACTATGTACAACGTTTTTCGCCACGGATGTGGTGTCCAAGCCCTACGAAGGGGAATGCCTGTCCTTTGTCGGCCTCTCCTCCCACACGCATGGAGAACCTACATGGCTGATCAACCGTGAGCCGCTTTAAGCAGAGACTTATGCTGGGGCCACTACTTTATGCCTGCTTTAAGGCGTCGAATTTGCCTGGCTGGCTTGGGAATTATCCCCAGACTGGATGCTGCTGCCATCTGGGGAGAGAGAGCGGAACCAGCTTTGCAGCACTGCAGTGCCATCCACTGCCACCATGCCCTGCCCTCTGGTGTGGGATTCGGCAACTGACCAGCCCTGTAGACTTGTGCTCTGGTCAGACCCAAAAGGCTCTGTACATACTGAAACAGCCCAGGACCACGGATAGAATGTGAATCCATAAAGGAAATGATAGTGGCAATGCCCAATGGAGCAGTGGGGACATTTTATGTTGCACATGACGTATGTTACATGATATTGTTCTATAAGACCGGCCGTGGTAAGGAGCAGGCCTGCCCTCAAAAGGGCACTCCTGGTATTTTAGCAGTGCCATGCCTGCCTGATGGCTTCAGAAGTACATAGAGAGGGGTGGGAGGGGCATGCTAGGGTGGTCCTATCGTTCATGCTGGTGCCGAAAATGGAATATATTTATATATATGGGCCCGCGTTAACATTTACAGGGTGCTAGTACGGCGGACGCGCGGCTCCGCGAGCGCTACGGCCAGGGCAATGAGCGCAGCATCGTGTACGGGAGCTGGGCTGCGATGTCCGATTGCTTAGCTACATGCCAGCTTTCGCTGATTTCGAATCGGACAAATATCAAGGTCTACAGAGGCGGGCGAACATGGCAGTTTGGAATTAGGGAGTGGATATTTTTGTGCGTGCTGCATCGACGTGCCCGGGGAATGGGGTTCGAGAGCGAGAGGTGTCTTCTTTTTACTTTGGTTTAGATGTCAGGGGATAGCGCGGACGCAGTCCCCCCCCTAACAAAAATTGCGCACCCGAGTCATCCACATTTGGGATGATCGCAAGGGTCAACCCAACCGTAGTGCAATGGAGGGGCCTCGCCCTGGGGGAACCGCCGCATAGATCACGGTGTCTCCTGTGCCAGGTAAGTATGAGTTGCCGAGGTCAGTCCTAGACTATGTACAACGTTTTTCGCCACGGATGTGGTGTCCAAGCCCTACGAAGGGGAATGCCTGTCCTTTGTCGGCCTCTCCTCCCACACACATGGAGAACCTATATGGCTGATCAACCGTGAGCCGCTTTAAGCAGAGACTTATGCTGGGGCCACTACTTTATGCCTGCTTTAAGGCGTCGAATTTGCCCGGCTGGCTTGGGAATTATCTCCAGCGAAGACGAGATAGGCAGGACTAGCCTGCGCGCAGGCACACAAATATACTCAAAGGGTCACTGGGTCACAATGGCGGGTCGCGCAGCGACCCCCCCCCCTCCCCCTCGGTGTCAGATGTCTTCATTGCTCCCTCCGAGGCACCTGCAGTTACATCACGGACCGGGGTCGAGGGGGGGCCACTCCCTCAGACTCTGATACCATGTGTGAACATGATTCCAAGGGAAAGGGTCCGTTTTTGGACCCTAGACACGGACCCGCTAGGGCCCTTGATAAGGGTTGCATTTTAACCAAGTTGGGGGAGAAAGGGGTACATTTTTAGAGCTTAATGGCTTTCAAAAGGGTAACTTCAGGGGCGGATCCAGAAGGGGAAGCACAGCCAAGAAAATTTGGTCTAGCGGTGGGGGGCCAGGCAGTGTTCTGGACCACATTTCCTATTGTTAAGAGTCATACCAAGGGCCATTTTCAGGGGGTCTAGGGGGGTGGCACCCCCTGGATCCGCTACTGGTAACTTTTACTTTATTTTCTTGGTCACCCTTGACAAGGGGATTTTTTCAGCGTGACCCATAAGTAGGATATAGTTTTCAGGATCATCTGTGATTTAGATCTGGGGTTTTTGCTAACTTTCCCATGAAAAGGGTATGATTTTTGAAAATTGCGCCCCATGATAAGGGTCCTAGATTTGAGGTGATGTTTACATATAGCTACTATAGAAAAGATAGAGAGTGCCCCCCCCGGGCAGCTGTCCCACCCGGGTCTTACTATACATGATGAGGTCACGTCACAATGTATGGCAAGCCAATTTCTCACATTAAACCACAGAAATAGTGGGTATAATTCGATGTGGAATGGGGGGGGGGGGGGGAATTTCAATTGCCATTTGGCATTTGCCAATTGCTATTTACCATTTAGCTGCCATCTTGTTCTACTTAAAATGGCAGGAAATAGATTTCCGAGCATCGTTTATAACGTCCGTGTATCATTTATAAGGGCAATTTAACAAGGGCCTGATGACCCCAACGAGGGGTGTGCAAGCCCAAACAAGGGCCTGATGAACCCAGTGATGGCTATAAGAGCCGAAACAAGGGCCTGGTGACTCCAGCGAGGGCTGTGCGAGCCTATACAAGGGCCTGATGACCCCAGCGATGGCTGTGCGAGCCCAAACAAGGGCCTGGTGACTCCAGCGAGGGCTGTGCGAGCCCATACAAGGGCCTGATGACCCCAGCGAGGGCTGTATACAAGCCCATATGAGGGCCCAATGACCCTAGCAATGGCTGTGCAAGCCCATAAAAGAGCCTGATGGACCAAGCAACAACTGTGAGAGCCCATACCAGGGCCTGGTGACTGAATTGAGTGATGAATGACCTCTCGTCTGGCCTTGCCCATCCTAGTTTTAGCTATTTGACCCCTCATTTGGCTTCTCCATGCAACAGTTAGCTATCTGACCCCTCATTTGGCCTCGCCCACCCCATTTTGGCCTCTTTTCCCTGATTCTTAGCTGAAAAAAACATTGTTTGACCTCTCCCACCCCATTTTTAGCTATCTGACCCCTTGTTTGGCCTCTCCCACCCCATACTCAGCTATCTGATCCTCCTATTATTAGCAATCTGACCCCTCGTTTGGTCTCTCTTAACCAATTCTTAGCTATCTGACCCCTCATCAGGCCTTGCTTACTCCATTCTTAGCTATCTGAACCCGCGTTTGGAGTCGCCCACCCTATTTTTCGGTAAGCCAAAACAAGGGGTTATATAGCTCAAAGTAGGATGGGCAAGGCCAAACTAGTGTTCAGATAGCTGGAGATGGTTGGGAGAGAACAAATGAAGTGGCATATACCGGGCATATAGCTAAGAATAGGGTAAGAGAGGCCAAACGACGGGTCAGATAGCTAAAAAAGTAGTGGGAGAGGCCAAACGAAGGGTCAGATAGCTGAATATGGGGTGGGAGAGGTCAAACGAGGGATCAGACACCGAAAAATAGGGTGGGTCCAAACAAGAATAGCTAAGAATGGAGTAAACAAGGCCTGACGAGGGATCAGATAGCTAAGAATTGGTTAATTGAGGCAAAACAAAGGGTCAGATAGCTAAATACGGGATGAAAGAGACCAAACAAGGGATCAGACACCGAAAAATAGGGTGGGCGACTCCAAACGAGGGTTCAGATAGCTAAGAATGGAGTAAGCACGGTCTGATAGCTATGAATTGGTTAAGAGAGACCAAACGAGGGGTCAGATTGCTAATAATAGGAGGAGAGCGGCCAAGCAAAGGATCAGATAGCTGAATATGGGGTGGGAGAGGCCAAACAAGGGCTCAGATAGCTAAAAATGGGGTGGGAGAGGCCAAACAAGGCATCAGATAGCTAAGGATTGGGTGAGAAAGGCCACAAAGTTCCATGTCCCATGTCGGTTTTAAGAAATTATCATGTTGCCATATCAAATTTAGACATCTACCCAGCGAGGGCTGTACGAGTCCATACGAGGGCCAGGTAATCCGAGAGAGGGGTGTGCGAGCCCATACGAGGGCCAGGTGACCCCAGACAGGGGTGTGCAAGCCCATACGAGGGGCAGGTGACCCCAGAGAGGGGTGTGCAAGCCCATGCGAGGGGCTGGTGACCCTAGCGAGGGCTGTACGAGCCCATACGAGGGCCAGGTGACCCCAGAGAAGGGTGTGCGAGCCCATACGAAGGCCAGGTGACCCCAGAGAGGGGTGTGCGAGCCCATACGAAGGCCAGATGACCCCAGAGAAGGGTGTGTGAGCCCTTACGAAGGCCAGGTGACCCCAGAGAGGGGTGTGCGAGCCCATACAAGGGACTGGTGACCCCAGAGAGAGGTGTGCGAGCCCATACAAGGGCCAGGTGACCCCAGAGAGGGGTGTGCGAGCCCATAGGAGGGTCTGATGACCCTAGAGAGGGCTGTACAAGCCTATACGAGGGCCTGGTGACCTCAGCCAGGACTGTACAAGCCTATACGAGGGCCTGGTGACCCCAGCGAGGGGTGTGCGAGCCCATACAAGGGACTGGTGACCCCAGAGAAAGGTGTGCGAGCCCATACAAGGGCCAGGTGACCCCAGAGAGGGCTGTACGAGCCCATACGAGGGCCGGGTGACCCCAGAGAAGGGTGTGCGAGCCCATACGAAGGCCAGGTGACCCCAGAGAAGGGTGTGTGAGCCCTTGCGAAGGCCAGGTGACCCCAGAGAGGGGTGTGCGAGCCCAAACAAGGATCTGGTGACCCCAGACAGGGGTGTGCGAGCCCATACGAGGGCCTGGTGACCCCAGAGAGGGGTGTGCGAGCCCATACAAGGATCTGGTGACCACAGACAGGGGTGTGCGAGCCCATACGAGGGCCTGGTGACCCCAGTGAGGGGTGTGGGGGTCCATATAAGGGACTGGTAACTCCAGAGAGGGGTGACCCCAGTGAGAGGTGTGCAAGCCCATACGAGGACCTGGTGACAGCGGGCCCATACGAGAGCCTGGTCACCCCAGAAAGGGGTGTGCAAGCCCATACAAGGACCTGGTGACCCCAGTGAGGGATTTGCTAGCCCATACGAGGGACTGTTGACCCTAGAGAGGTGTGTGCGAGCCCATACGAGAGCCTGGTGACCCCAGTGAGGGGTGTGCGGGCCCATAGGAGGGCCTGATGACCCCAGCAAGGGCTGTACAAGCCTATACGAGAGCCTGGTGACCCCAGCGAGGGCTGTACAAGCCCATCCGAGCGGTGAGGTACTTGATGTACATCTGGACGTTAAACAAATCAATCAATCACACCAGGGAGATGTGTACGGGCCCAGATGGAAAATTGGAGACCCCAGGGGCAATGAGGGGTGTCTGAACCCAGACATGGTGAAGGGATGATTGAATCAGTCCATACATCCACTGAGGGTAGTGCGAGGCCTAACAAGGGGTCAGATAGATAAGAATTGGGTAAGAGAGGCCAAACGAGAGGTCAGATAGCTAGGAATGGGGTAAGTGATGCCAAACAAGGGGTTAGATAGCTAAGAATTGAGTAAGCGAGGCCAAACCATGGGTCAGATAGGTAAGAATCGGGTAAGATAGGCCAAACGAGGGGTCAGGTAGTTATAAATGGGATGGGTGAGGGCAAACGAGGGGTCAGGTAGCTAAAAATGGGGTGGGTGAGGCCAAACAAGAGGTCAGATAGCTAGAAATGGGTAATCGAGGCCAAACAGTGGGTCAAATATCTAAGAATTGAGTAAGCAATTAAGCCCAATTAGGGGTCAGATAGCTACAAATTGGGTAAGAGAGGCCAAAAGAGAGGTCAGATAGCTAAAAATGGGGCTGGAGAGGCCAAACAAAAGGTCAGATAGCTAAATATGGAGTGGGAAAGGCCAAATGAAGGGTCAAATGGCTAAAAATGGGATAAGCGAGGCACTCAATTCTGGACAACAATATAAGAAATTATGCCATGGCATTGTTTGGCCTTTCTTACCCACTTTTTAGCTATCTGACCCCTCTTTTGGCCTCACCCATCCCATTTTTAGCCTCATTTGGCCTCTTAGCCAATTCTTAGCTATCTGACTCCTCTTTGGGCTTGCCCACCCTTTTTTAGCTACCTGACCCCTCGTTTGGCCTTGGCCACTCTATATTCAGCTATCTGACCTTTCAGTTGGCCTCTCCAACCCCATTTTTAGCTATCTGATCTCTCGTTTGGCCTCTCTTACCCGATTCGTAGCTATCTGACCCCTTGTTTGGCTTTGCTTACTCAATTCTTAGATAATCTGACCTGCTGTTTGGCCTCGATTACCCAATTCTTAGCTACCTGACCCCTCGTTTGGCCTCGCACTACCCTCAATGGATGTATGGGCTGATTCAATCACCCCTTCACCATGTCTGGGTTCAGACACCCCTCGTTGCCCCTGATATGGGCTCACACAGCCCTCCCTTGGGTCTCCAGTTCTCCATCTGGGCTCGTACACCCCTCCCTGGGGTGATTGATTGATTTGTTTGACGTCCAGATGTACATCAAGTACCCCACCGCTCGGATTGGCTTGTACTGCCATCGCTGGGGTCACCAGGCCCTCGTATAGACTCGTACAGCCCTCACTGAGGTCAACAGGCCCTCGTATAGGCTCGCACACCCCTCTCACGGGTCACCAGGCCCTCCCATGAACTCATGCAGCAATTGATTGAGTCACCAGGCCCTCATATGGGCTCGCACATCCCTCTCTGGGGTCATTAGTCCCTCGTATGGGCTTGCTAATCCCTCACTGGGGTCACCAGGCTCTCGTATGGGCTTGCACACACCTCTCTGGGGTCAACAGTCCCTCATATGGGCTAGCAAATCCCTGTCTTGGGTCACCAGGTCCTCTTATGGGCTTGCACACCCCTTTCTGGGGTCACCAGGTCCTCGTATGGGCTCGCACACCCTTGTCTGGGGTCACCAGGTCTCGTATGGGCCTGCACAACCCTCTCTGGGGTCACCAGGCCCTCGTATGGGCTTGCAAATCCCTCACTGGGGTCACCAGGCTCTCGTATGGGCTTGCACACCCCTCTCTGGGGTCATCAGTCCCTTGTATGGGCTCGCAAATCCCTCACTGGGGTCACCAGGCTCTCATATGGGCTTGCACACCCCTGTCTGGGGTCACCAGGTCCTCGTATGGGCTCGCACAACCCTCTCTGGGGTCACCAGGCCCTCATATGGGCCCGCACACCCCCCACTGGGGTCACCTGGCCCGCACACCCCTGTCCGGGCTCACATTTATTTTCTCATAACAAAGCATAGAAGTATACCATCCATGAAAATAATTAATATTGTGCTAGTATCATTAATAGCATAGTGGGAAAGCATAATATATTTTGACTTACGAAGGTCATGGGCTAAAAGTCCTGGGGCGGAAGGGTTTTTTGGGCGGGGCAAAAGGGACCCTGGAAAATTCTTAATTTTGAATTATTATCTTTTTTTCATAATTTTCTTGCTCCCATCTTTTAGCGATGTTATTACTCAGTTCTTTAGGTATTTCTTTGTTGTCATGCATAACCATTATCTAACATTTTTCAATTTGAATTGATTTTTATGACCGTTGAATATCATGCATTTCAATAAAATTTCCCCCGAATTAAGGAAAAATTCCCCAAAACCCCAAAAATACTCCCCAAAAATAAAAATTGGTTTATAAGAAATAATTTTATAGTCAAATAAGCATGTCTTATCATTCTTATCATTTTTTAGGCCAAGCATTGTTATTTGTTCATATTTTGATCATTTCTATGGGGTTTCACCATAGGAATTATGATTGTGAGGGGGACCATCTTCCCTTAAGGGGTCCGTTTTGCCCCGGTCTCCCCTAACACGTGGGTTTTTTCGCTAAAAAGGGGCTTAAATTTTTACACCCCCCCTCAAGAGGCGTCAGAATTTTTTATGCCCCCCCCCCAGGAGAGTCAGAAATTTTACGCCGCCCCCCAGAAACCCCCCCCCCCCCTTAACTGATAAATGAAAACTCCCTTATGTGGGGGGGGGGACAGATTAGATAACAGACCAGACCACCAAAATACATCAAATCGGCCCATTTGCCCTCTTGACTTTCAAAATTGACTTTCAAAATTTTCTTGGGGGGGGGCAACCCGGGGGGGCCACTCCCTATCTTTTCTATAGTCACTATGTGTGAACATCACCTCAAATCTGGTACCCTTATCAAGGGGCGAATTCTTCCAAAAACATCCCCTTTTCAAGGAAAATTTGCAAGAAAACAGACCTAAATCACAGATAATCCTGGAAAATATACCCCAATTACGGGTGTTCCAGAAAAATATCCGCTTCTCAAGGGTGACCAAGAAATATTATAGGAAAACAAAATAGAATTACCCTTTAAAGCTCTGAAAATGTACCCCTTTCTCCCAAAATTTGCTTTAAAAGCACCCCTTACCAAGGACCCTCGCGGGCCCGTGCCTAGGACCCAAAAACGGACCCTTTCCCTTGAAATCATGTTCACACATGGTATCCAAATCTGAGGGAGTGGCCCCCCCGGGGGGGGCAACTATTTTTCCAAACACTTTTGTCTGCACAGGCCTTCCATAGGCTTGCCAAAAGCGCGGGCATCTCTGAGGAAACAATATGGCGGCCAGTCACGTGGCCTTACCCAGTGCGGCCTGACCTGGCACGGACTTCATTACATAATATGATATAAGCGTGCGGTAGTCTCCTGCCGAACGGGTCTTGCTATCTCCAGACTGGATGCTGCTGCCATCTGGGGTGAGAGAGCGGAACCAGCTTTGCAGCACTGCATTGCCATCCACTGCCACCATGCCCTGCCCTCTGGTGTGGGATTCAGCAACTGACCAGCCCTCTAGACTTGTGCTCTGGTCAGACCCAAAAGGCTCTGTACATACTGAAACAGCCCAGGACCACGGATAGAATGTGAATCCATAAAGGAAATGATAGTGGCAATGCCCAATGGAGCAGTGGGGACATTTTATGTTGCACATGACGTATGTTACATGATATCGTTCTATAAGACCGGCCGTGGTAAGGAGCAGGCCTGCCCTCAAAAGGGCACTCCTGGTATTTTAGCAGTGCCATGCCTGCCTGATGGCTTCAGAAGTACATAGAGAGGGGTGGGAGGGGCATGCTAGGGTGGTCCTATCGTTCATGCTGGTGCCGAAAATGGAATATATTTATATATATGGGCCCGCGTTAACATTTACAGGGTGCTAGTACGGCGGACGCGCGGCTCCGCGAGCGCTACGGCCAGGGCAATGAGCGCAGCATCGTGTACGGGAGCTGGGCTGCGATGTCCGATTGCTTAGCTACATGCCAGCTTTCGCTGATTTCGAATCGGACAAATATCAAGGTCTACAGAGGCGGGCGAACACGGCAGTTTGGAATTAGGGAGTGGATATTTTTGTGCGTGCTGCATCGATGTGCCCGGGGAATGGGGTTCGAGAGCGAGAGGTGTCTTCTTTTTACTTTGGTTTAGATGTCAGGGGATAGCGCGGACGCAGTCCCCCCCCTAACAAAAATTGCGCACCCGAGTCATCCACATTTGGGATGATCGCAAGGGTCAACCCAACCGTAGTGCAATGGAGGGGCCTCGCCCTGGGGGAACCGCCGCATAGATCACGGTGTCTCCTGTGCCAGGTAAGTATGAGTTGCCGAGGTCAGTCCTAGACTATGTACAACGTTTTTCGCCACGGATGTGGTGTCCAAGCCCTACGAAGGGGAATGCCTGTCCTTTGTCGGCCTCTCCTCCCACACACATGGAGAACCTATATGGCTGATCAACCGTGAGCCGCTTTAAGCAGAGACTTATGCTGGGGCCACTACTTTATGCCTGCTTTAAGGCGTCGAATTTGCCCGGCTGGCTTGGGAATTATCTCCAGACTGGATGCTGCTGCCATCTGGGGTGAGAGAGCGGAACCAGCTTTGCAGCACTGCATTGCCATCCACTGCCACCATGCCCTGCCCTCTGGTGTGGGATTCAGCAACTGACCAGCCCTCTAGACTTGTGCTCTGGTCAGACCCAAAAGGCTCTGTACATACTGAAACAGCCCAGGACCACGGATAGAATGTGAATCCATAAAGGAAATGATAGTGGCAATGCCCAATGGAGCAGTGGGGACATTTTATGTTGCACATGACGTATGTTACATGATATCGTTCTATAAGACCGGCCGTGGTAAGGAGCAGGCCTGCCCTCAAAAGGGCACTCCTGGTATTTTAGCAGTGCCATGCCTGCCTGATGGCTTCAGAAGTACATAGAGAGGGGTGGGAGGGGCATGCTAGGGTGGTCCTATCGTTCATGCTGGTGCCGAAAATGGAATATATTTATATATATGGGCCCGCGTTAACATTTACAGGGTGCTAGTACGGCGGACGCGCGGCTCCGCGAGCGCTACGGCCAGGGCAATGAGCGCAGCATCGTGTACGGGAGCTGGGCTGCGATGTCCGATTGCTTAGCTACATGCCAGCTTTCGCGGATTTCGAATCGGACAAATATCAAGGTCTACAGAGGCGGGCGAACACGGCAGTTTGGAATTAGGGAGTGGATATTTTTGTGCGTGCTGCATCGACGTGCCCGGGGAATGGGGTTCGAGAGCGAGAGGTGTCTTCTTTTTACTTTGGTTTAGATGTCAGGGGATAGCGCGGACGCAGTCCCCCCCCTAACAAAAATTGCGCACCCGAGTCATCCACATTTGGGATGATCGCAAGGGTCAACCCAACCGTAGTGCAATGGAGGGGCCTCGCCCTGGGGGAACTGCCGCATAGATCACGGTGTCTCCTGTGCCAGGTAAGTATGAGTTGCCGAGGTCAGTCCTAGACTATGTACAACGTTTTTCGCCACGGATGTGGTGTCCAAGCCCTACGAAGGGGAATGCCTGTCCTTTGTCGGCCTCTCCTCCCACACACATGGAGAACCTTTATGGCTGATCAACCGTGAGCCGCTTTAAGCAGAGACTTATGCTGGGGCCACTACTTTATGCCTGCTTTAAGGCGTCGAATTTGCCCGGCTGGCTTGGGAATTATCTCCAGACTGGATGCTGCTGCCATCTGGGGTGAGAGAGCGGAACCAGCTTTGCAGCACTGCATTGCCATCCACTGCCACCATGCCCTGCCCTCTGGTGTGGGATTCAGCAACTGACCAGCCCTCTAGACTTGTGCTCTGGTCAGACCCAAAAGGCTCTGTACATACTGAAACAGCCCAGGACCACGGATAGAATGTGAATCCATAAAGGAAATGATAGTGGCAATGCCCAATGGAGCAGTGGGGACATTTTATGTTGCACATGACGTATGTTACATGATATCGTTCTATAAGACCGGCCGTGGTAAGGAGCAGGCCTGCCCTCAAAAGGGCACTCCTGGTATTTTAGCAGTGCCATGCCTGCCTGATGGCTTCAGAAGTACATAGAGAGGGGTGGGAGGGGCATGCTAGGGTGGTCCTATCGTTCATGCTGGTGCCGAAAATGGAATATATTTATATATATGGGCCCGCGTTAACATTTACAGGGTGCTAGTACGGCGGACGCGCGGCTCCGCGAGCGCTACGGCCAGGGCAATGAGCGCAGCATCGTGTACGGGAGCTGGGCTGCGATGTCCGATTGCTTAGCTACATGCCAGCTTTCGCGGATTTCGAATCGGACAAATATCAAGGTCTACAGAGGCGGGCGAACACGGCAGTTTGGAATTAGGGAGTGGATATTTTTGTGCGTGCTGCATCGACGTGCCCGGGGAATGGGGTTCGAGAGCGAGAGGTGTCTTCTTTTTACTTTGGTTTAGATGTCAGGGGATAGCGCGGACGCAGTCCCCCCCTAACAAAAATTGCGCACCCGAGTCATCCACATTTGGGATGATCGCAAGGGTCAACCCAACCGTAGTGCAATGGAGGGGCCTCGCCCTGGGGGAACCGCCGCATAGATCACGGTGTCTCCTGTGCCAGGTAAGTATGAGTTGCCGAGGTCAGTCCTAGACTATGTACAACGTTTTTCGCCACGGATGTGGTGTCCAAGCCCTACGAAGGGGAATGCCTGTCCTTTGTCGGCCTCTCCTCCCACACGCATGGAGAACCTACATGGCTGATCAACCGTGAGCCGCTTTAAGCAGAGACTTATGCTGGGGCCACTACTTTATGCCTGCTTTAAGGCGTCGAATTTGCCCGGCTGGCTTGGGAATTATCCCCAGACTGGATGCTGCTGCCATCTGGGGAGAGAGAGCGGAACCAGCTTTGCAGCACTGCAGTGCCATCCACTGCCACCATGCCCTGCCCTCTGGTGTGGGATTCAGCAACTGACCAGCCCTCTAGACTTGTGCTCTGGTCAGACCCAAAAGGCTCTGTACATACTGAAACAGCCCAGGACCACGGATAGAATGTGAATCCATAAAGGAAATAATAGTGGCAATGCCTAATGGAGCAGTGGGGACATTTTATGTTGCACATGACGTATATTATATGATATCGTGCTACACAACGGGCTGTGCCAAGGAGCAGGCCTGCCCTCAGAAGTGCACTCCTGGTATTTTAGCAACGCCATGCCTGCCCGATGGCATCAGAAGTACGTAGAGAGGGGTGGGAGAGGCATGCTAGGGTGTTCCTATCGTTCATGCTGGTGCCGAAAATGGAATATATATATATACAAAGTCATATGGGCCCACGTTAACATTAACACGGTGCTAGTGCGGCGGACGCGCGGCTCCGGGAGCGCTACGGCCAGGAAGTGAGCGCAGCGTCGTCTTCGGGTGCTGAGCTGCAATGTCCGATTCCTTAGCTACGTCCTGGATTTCGCGGATTTCAAATCGGACAAATATCAAGGTCTACAGAGGTGGGCGAACACGGCAGTTTGGAATCAGGGAGTGGACATTTGTACGTGCTGCATCGACGTGCCCGGAGAACGGGGTTCGAGAGCGAGAGGTGGCTTCTTTTTTCTTTGGTTTAGATGTCAGCGGATAGCGCGGACGCTGCGCACCGGAGTCATCCACATTTGGGACGATTGCAAGCGTCAACCCAACCGTAGTGCAATGGAGGGGCCTCGCCCTGGGAGAACTGCCGCATAGATTACGGTGTCTGCTGTGCCAGGTAAGTATGAGCTGCCGAGCTCAGTGCCAGGCTATGTACAACGTTTTTCACCACGGATGTGGTGTCCAAGCCGTACGACGGGGAACGCGTGTCCTTTGTCGGCCTCTCCTCCCACACGCATGGAGAACCTACATGGCTGATCAACCGTGAGCCGCTTTAAGCAGAGACTTATGCTGGGGCCACTACTTTATGCCTGCTTTAAGGCGTCGAATTTGCCCGGCTGGCTTGGGAATTATCCCCAGACTGGATGCTGCTGCCATCTGGGGAGAGAGAGCGGAACCAGCTTTGCAGCACTGCAGTGCCATCCACTGCCACCATGCCCTGCCCTCTGGTGTGGGATTCGGCAACTGACCAGCCCTCTAGACTTGTGCTCTGGTCAGACCCAAAAGGCTCTGTACATACTGAAACAGCCCAGGACCACGGATAGAATGTGAATCCATAAAGGAAATGATAGTGGCAATGCCCAATGGAGCAGTGGGGACATTTTATGTTGCACATGACGTATGTTACATGATATTGTTCTATAAGACCGGCCGTGGTAAGGAGCAGGCCTGCCCTCAAAAGGGCACTCCTGGTATTTTAGCAGTGCCATGCCTGCCTGATGGCTTCAGAAGTACATAGAGAGGGGTGGGAGGGGCATGCTAGGGTGGTCCTATCGTTCATGCTGGTGCCGAAAATGGAATATATTTATATATATGGGCCCGCGTTAACATTTACAGGGTGCTAGTACGGCGGACGCGCGGCTCCGCGAGCGCTACGGCCAGGGCAATGAGCGCAGCATCGTGTACGGGAGCTGGGCTGCGATGTCCGACTCCTTAGCTACGTGCCAGCTTTCGCGGATTTCGAATCGGACAAATATCAAGGTCTACAGAGGCGGGCGAACACGGCAGTTTGGAATTAGGGAGTGGATATTTTTGTGCGTGCTGCATCGACGTGCCCGGGGAACGGGGTTCGAGAGCGAGAGGTGTCTTCTTTTTACTTTGGTTTAGATGTCAGGGGATAGCGCGGACGCAGTCCCCCCCTAACAAAAATTGCGCACCCGAGTCATCCACATTTGGGATGATCGCAAGGGTCAACCCAACCGTAGTGCAATGGAGGGGCCTCGCCCTGGGGGAACCGCCGCATAGATCACGGTGTCTCCTGTGCCAGGTAAGTATGAGTTGCCGAGGTCAGTCCTAGACTATGTACAACGTTTTTCGCCACGGATGTGGTGTCCAAGCCCTACGAAGGGGAATGCCTGTCCTTTGTCGGCCTCTCCTCCCACACGCATGGAGAACCTACATGGCTGATCAACCGTGAGCCGCTTTAAGCAGAGACTTATGCTGGGGCCACTACTTTATGCCTGCTTTAAGGCGTCGAATTTGCCCGGCTGGCTTGGGAATTATCCCCAGACTGGATGCTGCTGCCATCTGGGGAGAGAGAGCGGAACCAGCTTTGCAGCACTGCAGTGCCATCCACTGCCACCATGCCCTGCCCTCTGGTGTGGGATTCGGCAACTGACCAGCCCTCTAGACTTGTGCTCTGGTCAGACCCAAAAGGCTCTGTACATACTGAAACAGCCCAGGACCACGGATAGAATGTGAATCCATAAAGGAAATGATAGTGGCAATGCCCAATGGAGCAGTGGGGACATTTTATGTTGCACATGACGTATGTTACATGATATTGTTCTATAAGACCGGCCGTGGTAAGGAGCAGGCCTGCCCTCAAAAGGGCACTCCTGGTATTTTAGCAGTGCCATGCCTGCCTGATGGCTTCAGAAGTACATAGAGAGGGGTGGGAGGGGCATGCTAGGGTGGTCCTATCGTTCATGCTGGTGCCGAAAATGGAATATATTTATATATATGGGCCCGCGTTAACATTTACAGGGTGCTAGTACGGCGGACGCGCGGCTCCGCGAGCGCTACGGCCAGGGCAATGAGCGCAGCATCGTGTACGGGAGCTGGGCTGCGATGTCCGACTCCTTAGCTACGTGCCAGCTTTCGCGGATTTCGAATCGGACAAATATCAAGGTCTACAGAGGCGGGCGAACACGGCAGTTTGGAATTAGGGAGTGGATATTTTTGTGCGTGCTGCATCGACGTGCCCGGGGAACGGGGTTCGAGAGCGAGAGGTGTCTTCTTTTTACTTTGGTTTAGATGTCAGGGGATAGCGCGGACGCAGTCCCCCCCTAACAAAAATTGCGCACCCGAGTCATCCACATTTGGGATGATCGCAAGGGTCAACCCAACCGTAGTGCAATGGAGGGGCCTCGCCCTGGGGGAACCGCCGCATAGATCACGGTGTCTCCTGTGCCAGGTAAGTATGAGTTGCCGAGGTCAGTCCTAGACTATGTACAACGTTTTTCGCCACGGATGTGGTGTCCAAGCCCTACGAAGGGGAATGCCTGTCCTTTGTCGGCCTCTCCTCCCACACGCATGGAGAACCTACATGGCTGATCAACCGTGAGCCGCTTTAAGCAGAGACTTATGCTGGGGCCACTACTTTATGCCTGCTTTAAGGCGTCGAATTTGCCCGGCTGGCTTGGGAATTATCCCCAGACTGGATGCTGCTGCCATCTGGGGAGAGAGAGCGGAACCAGCTTTGCAGCACTGCAGTGCCATCCACTGCCACCATGCCCTGCCCTCTGGTGTGGGATTCGGCAACTGACCAGCCCTCTAGACTTGTGCTCTGGTCAGACCCAAAAGGCTCTGTACATACTGAAACAGCCCAGGACCAGGGATAGAATGTGAATCCATAAAGGAAATGATAGTGGCAATGCCCAATGGAGCAGTGGGGACATTTTATGTTGCACATGACGTATGTTACATGATATTGTTCTATAAGACTGGCCGTGGTAAGGAGCAGGCCTGCCCTCAAAAGGGCACTCCTGGTATTTTAGCAGTGCCATGCCTGCCTGATGGCTTCAGAAGTACATAGAGAGGGGTGGGAGGGGCATGCTAGGGTGGTCCTATCGTTCATGCTGGTGCCGAAAATGGAATATATTTATATATATGGGCCCGCGTCAACATTTACAGGGTGCTAGTACGGCGGACGCGCGGCTCCGCGAGCGCTACGGCCAGGGCAATGAGCGCAGCATCGTGTACGGGAGCTAGGCTGCGATGTCCGACTCCTTAGCTACGTGCCAGCTTTCGCGGATTTCGAATCGGACAAATATCAAGGTCTACAGAGGCGGGCGAACACGGCAGTTTGGAATTAGGGAGTGGATATTTTTGTGCGTGCTGCATCGACGTGCCCGGGGAACGGGGTTCGAGAGCGAGAGGTGTCTTCTTTTTACTTTGGTTTAGATGTCAGGGGATAGCGCGGACGCAGTCCCCCCCTAACAAAAATTGCGCACCCGAGTCATCCACATTTGGGATGATCGCAAGGGTCAACCCAACCGTAGTGCAATGGAGGGGCCTCGCCCTGGGGGAACCGCCGCATAGATCACGGTGTCTCCTGTGCCAGGTAAGTATGAGTTGCCGAGGTCAGTCCTAGACTATGTACAACGTTTTTCGCCACGGATGTGGTGTCCAAGCCCTACGAAGGGGAATGCCTGTCCTTTGTCGGCCTCTCCTCCCACACGCATGGAGAACCTACATGGCTGATCAACCGTGAGCCGCTTTAAGCAGAGACTTATGCTGGGGCCACTACTTTATGCCTGCTTTAAGGCGTCGAATTTGCCCGGCTGGCTTGGGAATTATCTCCAGACTGGATGCTACTGCCATCTTGGGTGAGAGAGCGGAACCAGCTTTGCAGCACTGCATTGCCATCCACTGCCACCATGCCCTGCCCTCTGGTGTGGGATTCGGCAACTGACCAGCCCTCTAGACTTGTGCTCTGGTCAGACCCAAAAGGCTCTGTACATACTGAAACAGCCCAGGACCACGGATAGAATGTGAATCCATAAAGGAAATGATAGTGGCAATGCCCAATGGAGCAGTGGGGACATTTTATGTTGCACATGACGTATGTTACATGATATCGTTCTATAAGACCGGCCGTGGTAAGGAGCAGGCCTGCCCTCAAAAGGGCACTCCTGGTATTTTAGCAGTGTCATTCCTGCCTGATGGCTTCAGAAGTACATAGAGAGGGGTGGGAGGGGCATGCTAGGGTGGTCCTATCGTTCATGCTGGTGCCGAAAATGGAATATATTTATATATATGGGCCCGCGTTAACATTTACAGGGTGCTAGTACGGCGGACGCGCGGCTCCGCGAGCGCTACGGCCAGGGCAATGAGCGCAGCATCGTGTACAGGAGCTGGGCTGCGATGTCCGATTCCTTAGCTACATGCCAGCTTTCGCGGATTTCGAATCGGACAAATATCAAGGTCTACAGAGGCGGGCGAACACGGCAGTTTAGAATTCCGGAGTGGACATTTGTGCGTGCTGCATCGACGTGCCCGGGGAACGGGGTTCGAGAGCGCGAGGTGTCTTCTTTTTACTTTGGTTTAGATGTCAGGGGATAGCGCGGACGCAGTCCCCCCCTAACAAAAATTGCGCACCCGAGTCATCCACATTTGGGATGATCGCAAGGGTCAACCCAACCGTAGTGCAATGGAGGGGCCTCGCCCTGGGGGAACCGCCGCATAGATCACGGTGTCTCCTGTGCCAGGTAAGTATGAGTTGCCGAGGTCAGTCCTAGACTATGTACAACGTTTTTCGCCACGGATGTGGTGTCCAAGCCCTACGAAGGGGAATGCCTGTCCTTTGTCGGCCTCTCCTCCCACACGCATGGAGAACCTACATGGCTGATCAACCGTGAGCCGCTTTAAGCAGAGACTTATGCTGGGGCCACTACTTTATGCCTGCTTTAAGGCGTCGAATTTGCCCGGCTGGCTTGGGAATTATCCCCAGACTGGATGCTGCTGCCATCTGGGGAGAGAGAGCGGAACCAGCTTTGCAGCACTGCAGTGCCATCCACTGCCACCATGCCCTGCCCTCTGGTGTGGGATTCGGCAACTGACCAGCCCTCTAGACTTGTGCTCTGGTCCGACCCAAAAGGCTCTGTACATACTGAAACAGCCCGGGACCACGGATAGAATGTGAATCCATAAAGGAAATGATAGTGGCAATGCCCAATGGAGCAGTGGGGACATTTTATGTTGCACATGACGTATGTTACATGATATCGTTCTATAAGACCGGCCGTGGTAAGGAGCAGGCCTGCCCTCAAAAGGGCACTCCTGGTATTTTAGCAGTGCCATGCCTGCCTGATGGCTTCAGAAGTACATAGAGAGGGGTGGGAGGGGCATGCTAGGGTGGTCCTATCGTTCATGCTGGTGCCGAAAATGGAATATATTTATATATATGGGCCCGCGTTAACATTTACAGGGTGCTAGTACGGCGGACGCGCGGCTCCGCGAGCGCTACGGCCAGGGCAATGAGCGCAGCATCGTGTACGGGAGCTGGGCTGCGATGTCCGATTCCTTAGCTACATGCCAGCTTTCGCGGATTTCGAATCGGACAAATATCAAGGTCTACAGAGGCGGGCGAACACGGCAGTTTGGAATTAGGGAGTGGATATTTTTGTGCGTGCTGCATCGACGTGCCCGGGGAACGGGGTTCGAGAGCGAGAGGTGTCTTCTTTTTACTTTGGTTTAGATGTCAGGGGATAGCGCGGACGCAGTCCCCCCCTAACAAAAATTGCGCACCCGAGTCATCCACATTTGGGATGATCGCAAGGGTCAACCCAACCGTAGTGCAATGGAGGGGCCTCGCCCTGGGGGAACCGCCGCATAGATCACGGTGTCTCCTGTGCCAGGTAAGTATGAGTTGCCGAGGTCAGTCCTAGACTATGTACAACGTTTTTCGCCACGGATGTGGTGTCCAAGCCCTACGAAGGGGAATGCCTGTCCTTTGTCGGCCTCTCCTCCCACACGCATGGAGAACCTACATGGCTGATCAACCGTGAGCCGCTTTAAGCAGAGACTTATGCTGGGGCCACTACTTTATGCCTGCTTTAAGGCGTCGAATTTGCCCGGCTGGCTTGGGAATTATCCCCAGACTGGATGCTGCTGCCATCTGGGGAGAGAGAGCGGAACCAGCTTTGCAGCACTGCATTGCCATCCACTGCCACCATGCCCTGCCCTCTGGTGTGGGATTCAGCAACTGACCAGCCCTCTAGACTTGTGCTCTGGTAAGTCCCAAAAGGCTCTGTACATACTGAAACAGCCCAGGACCACGGATAGAATGTGAATCCATAAAGGAAATGATAGTGGCAATGCCCAATGGAGCAGTGGGGACATTTTATGTTGCACATGACGTATGTTACATGATATCGTTCTATAAGACCGGCCGTGGTAAGGAGCAGGCCTGCCCTCAAAAGGGCACTCCTGGTATTTTAGCAGTGTCATTCCTGCCTGATGGCTTCAGAAGTACATAGAGAGGGGTGGGAGGGGCATGCTAGGGTGGTCCTATCGTTCATGCTGGTGCCGAAAATGGAATATATTTATATATATGGGCCCGCGTTAACATTTACAGGGTGCTAGTACGGCGGACGCGCAGCTCCGCGAGCGCTACGGCCAGGGCAATGAGCGCAGCATCGTGTACGGGAGCTGGGCTGCGATGTCCGATTCCTTAGCTACATGCCAGCTTTCGCGGATTTCGAATCGGACAAATATCAAGGTCTACAGAGGCGGGCGAACACGGCAGTTTAGAATTAGGGAGTGGACATTTGTGCGTGCTGCATCGACGTGCCCGGGGAACGGGGTTCGAGAGCGAGAGGTGTCTTCTTTTTACTTTGGTTTAGATGTCAGGGGATAGCGCGGACGCAGTCCCCCCCTAACAAAAATTGCGCACCCGAGTCATCCACATTTGGGATGATCGCAAGGGTCAACCCAACCGTAGTGCAATGGAGGGGCCTCGCCCTGGGGGAACCGCCGCATAGATCACGGTGTCTCCTGTGCCAGGTAAGTATGAGTTGCCGAGGTCAGTCCTAGACTATGTACAACGTTTTTCGCCACGGATGTGGTGTCCAAGCCCTACGAAGGGTAATGCCTGTCCTTTGTCGGCCTCTCCTCCCACACGCATCCAGAACCTACATGGCTGATCAACCGTGAGCCGCTTTAAGCAGAGACTTATGCTGGGGCCACTACTTTATGCCTGCTTTAAGGCGTCGAATTTGCCCGGCTGGCTTGGGAATTATCCCCAGACTGGATGCTGCTGCCATCTGGGGAGAGAGAGCGGAACCAGCTTTGCAGCACTGCAGTGCCATCCACTGCCACCATGCCCTGCCCTCTGGTGTGGGATTCAGCAACTGACCAGCCCTCTAGACTTGTGCTCTGGTAAGTCCCAAAAGGCTCTGTACATACTGAAACAGCCCAGGACCACGGATAGAATGTGAATCCATAAAGGAAATGATAGTGGCAATGCCCAATGGAGCAGTGGGGACATTTTATGTTGCACATGACGTATGTTACATGATATTGTTCTATAAGACCGGCCGTGGTAAGGAGCAGGCCTGCCCTCAAAAGGGCACTCCTGGTATTTTAGCAGTGCCATGCCTGCCTGATGGCTTCAGAAGTACATAGAGAGGGGTGGGAGGGGCATGCTAGGGTGGTCCTATCGTTCATGCTGGTGCCGAAAATGGAATATATTTATATATATGGGCCCGCGTTAACATTTACAGGGTGCTAGTACGGCGGACGCGCGGCTCCGCGAGCGCTACGGCCAGGGCAATGAGCGCAGCATCGTGTACGGGAGCTGGGCTGCGATGTCCGATTCCTTAGCTACGTGCCAGCTTTCGCGGATTTCGAATCGGACAAATATCAAGGTCTACAGAGGCGGGCGAACACGGCAGTTTGGAATTAGGGAGTGGATATTTTTGTGCGTGCTGCATCGACGTGCCCGGGGAACGGGGTTCGAGAGCGAGAGGTGTCTTCTTTTTACTTTGGTTTAGATGTCAGGGGATAGCGCGGACGCAGTCCCCCCCTAACAAAAATTGCGCACCCGAGTCATCCACATTTGGGATGATCGCAAGGGTCAACCCAACCGTAGTGCAATGGAGGGGCCTCGCCCTGGGGGAACCGCCGCATAGATCACGGTGTCTCCTGTGCCAGGTAAGTATGAGTTGCCGAGGTCAGTCCTAGACTATGTACAACGTTTTTCGCCACGGATGTGGTGTCCAAGCCCTACGAAGGGGAATGCCTGTCCTTTGTCGGCCTCTCCTCCCACACGCATGGAGAACCTACATGGCTGATCAACCGTGAGCCGCTTTAAGCAGAGACTTATGCTGGGGCCACTACTTTATGCCTGCTTTAAGGCGTCGAATTTGCCCGGCTGGCTTGGGAATTATCTCCAGACTGGATGCTGCTGCCATCTGGGGAGAGAGAGCGGAACCAGCTTTGCAGCACTGCAGTGCCATCCACTGCCACCATGCCCTGCCCTCTGGTGTGGGATTCGGCAACTGACCAGCCCTCTAGACTTGTGCTCTGGTCAGACCCAAAAGGCTCTGTACATACTGAAACAGCCCAGGACCAGGGATAGAATGTGAATCCATAAAGGAAATGATAGTGGCAATGCCCAATGGAGCAGTGGGGACATTTTATGTTGCACATGACGTATGTTACATGATATTGTTCTATAAGACCGGCCGTGGTAAGGAGCAGGCCTGCCCTCAAAAGGGCACTCCTGGTATTTTAGCAGTGCCATGCCTGCCTGATGGCTTCAGAAGTACATAGAGAGGGGTGGGAGGGGCATGCTAGGGTGGTCCTATCGTTCATGCTGGTGCCGAAAATGGAATATATTTATATATATGGGCCCGCGTTAACATTTACAGGGTGCTAGTACGGCGGACGCGCGGCTCCGCGAGCGCTACGGCCAGGGCAATGAGCGCAGCATCGTGTACGGGAGCTGGGCTGCGATGTCCGATTCCTTAGCTACATGCCAGCTTTCGCGGATTTCGAATCGGACAAATATCAAGGTCTACAGAGGCGGGCGAACACGGCAGTTTTGAATTAGGGAGTGGATATTTTTGTGCGTGCTGCATCGACGTGCCCGGGGAACGGGGTTCGAGAGCGAGAGGTGTCTTCTTTTTACTTTGGTTTAGATGTCAGGGGATAGCGCGGACGCAGTCCCCCCCTAACAAAAATTGCGCACCCGAGTCATCCACATTAGGGATGATCGCAAGGGTCAACCCAACCGTAGTGCAATGGAGGGGCCTCGCCCTGGGGGAACCGCCGCATAGATCACGGTGTCTCCTGTGCCAGGTAAGTATGAGTTGCCGAGGTCAGTCCTAGACTATGTACAACGTTTTTCGCCACGGATGTGGTGTCCAAGCCCTACGAAGGGGAATGCCTGTCCTTTGTCGGCCTCTCCTCCCACACGCATGGAGAACCTACATGGCTGATCAACCGTGAGCCGCTTTAAGCAGAGACTTATGCTGGGGCCACTACTTTATGCCTGCTTTAAGGCGTCGAATTTGCCCGGCTGGCTTGGGAATTATCCCCAGACTGGATGCTGCTGCCATCTGGGGAGAGAGAGCGGAACCAGCTTTGCAGCACTGCAGTGCCATCCACTGCCACCATGCCCTGCCCTCTGGTGTGGGATTCGGCAACTGACCAGCCCTCTAGACTTGTGCTCTGGTCAGACCCAAAAGGCTCTGTACATACTGAAACAGCCCAGGACCAGGGATAGAATGTGAATCCATAAAGGAAATGATAGTGGCAATGCCCAATGGAGCAGTGGGGACATTTTATGTTGCACATGACGTATGTTACATGATATTGTTCTATAAGACTGGCCGTGGTAAGGAGCAGGCCTGCCCTCAAAAGGGCACTCCTGGTATTTTAGCAGTGCCATGCCTGCCTGATGGCTTCAGAAGTACATAGAGAGGGGTGGGAGGGGCATGCTAGGGTGGTCCTATCGTTCATGCTGGTGCCGAAAATGGAATATATTTATATATATGGGCCCGCGTCAACATTTACAGGGTGCTAGTACGGCGGACGCGCGGCTCCGCGAGCGCTACGGCCAGGGCAATGAGCGCAGCATCGTGTACGGGAGCTAGGCTGCGATGTCCGACTCCTTAGCTACGTGCCAGCTTTCGCGGATTTCGAATCGGACAAATATCAAGGTCTACAGAGGCGGGCGAACACGGCAGTTTGGAATTAGGGAGTGGATATTTTTGTGCGTGCTGCATCGACGTGCCCGGGGAACGGGGTTCGAGAGCGAGAGGTGTCTTCTTTTTACTTTGGTTTAGATGTCAGGGGATAGCGCGGACGCAGTCCCCCCCTAACAAAAATTGCGCACCCGAGTCATCCACATTTGGGATGATCGCAAGGGTCAACCCAACCGTAGTGCAATGGAGGGGCCTCGCCCTGGGGGAACCGCCGCATAGATCACGGTGTCTCCTGTGCCAGGTAAGTATGAGTTGCCGAGGTCAGTCCTAGACTATGTACAACGTTTTTCGCCACGGATGTGGTGTCCAAGCCCTACGAAGGGGAATGCCTGTCCTTTGTCGGCCTCTCCTCCCACACGCATGGAGAACCTACATGGCTGATCAACCGTGAGCCGCTTTAAGCAGAGACTTATGCTGGGGCCACTACTTTATGCCTGCTTTAAGGCGTCGAATTTGCCCGGCTGGCTTGGGAATTATCTCCAGACTGGATGCTACTGCCATCTTGGGTGAGAGAGCGGAACCAGCTTTGCAGCACTGCATTGCCATCCACTGCCACCATGCCCTGCCCTCTGGTGTGGGATTCGGCAACTGACCAGCCCTCTAGACTTGTGCTCTGGTCAGACCCAAAAGGCTCTGTACATACTGAAACAGCCCAGGACCACGGATAGAATGTGAATCCATAAAGGAAATGATAGTGGCAATGCCCAATGGAGCAGTGGGGACATTTTATGTTGCACATGACGTATGTTACATGATATCGTTCTATAAGACCGGCCGTGGTAAGGAGCAGGCCTGCCCTCAAAAGGGCACTCCTGGTATTTTAGCAGTGTCATTCCTGCCTGATGGCTTCAGAAGTACATAGAGAGGGGTGGGAGGGGCATGCTAGGGTGGTCCTATCGTTCATGCTGGTGCCGAAAATGGAATATATTTATATATATGGGCCCGCGTTAACATTTACAGGGTGCTAGTACGGCGGACGCGCGGCTCCGCGAGCGCTACGGCCAGGGCAATGAGCGCAGCATCGTGTACAGGAGCTGGGCTGCGATGTCCGATTCCTTAGCTACATGCCAGCTTTCGCGGATTTCGAATCGGACAAATATCAAGGTCTACAGAGGCGGGCGAACACGGCAGTTTAGAATTCCGGAGTGGACATTTGTGCGTGCTGCATCGACGTGCCCGGGGAACGGGGTTCGAGAGCGCGAGGTGTCTTCTTTTTACTTTGGTTTAGATGTCAGGGGATAGCGCGGACGCAGTCCCCCCCTAACAAAAATTGCGCACCCGAGTCATCCACATTTGGGATGATCGCAAGGGTCAACCCAACCGTAGTGCAATGGAGGGGCCTCGCCCTGGGGGAACCGCCGCATAGATCACGGTGTCTCCTGTGCCAGGTAAGTATGAGTTGCCGAGGTCAGTCCTAGACTATGTACAACGTTTTTCGCCACGGATGTGGTGTCCAAGCCCTACGAAGGGGAATGCCTGTCCTTTGTCGGCCTCTCCTCCCACACGCATGGAGAACCTACATGGCTGATCAACCGTGAGCCGCTTTAAGCAGAGACTTATGCTGGGGCCACTACTTTATGCCTGCTTTAAGGCGTCGAATTTGCCCGGCTGGCTTGGGAATTATCCCCAGACTGGATGCTGCTGCCATCTGGGGAGAGAGAGCGGAACCAGCTTTGCAGCACTGCAGTGCCATCCACTGCCACCATGCCCTGCCCTCTGGTGTGGGATTCGGCAACTGACCAGCCCTCTAGACTTGTGCTCTGGTCCGACCCAAAAGGCTCTGTACATACTGAAACAGCCCGGGACCACGGATAGAATGTGAATCCATAAAGGAAATGATAGTGGCAATGCCCAATGGAGCAGTGGGGACATTTTATGTTGCACATGACGTATGTTACATGATATCGTTCTATAAGACCGGCCGTGGTAAGGAGCAGGCCTGCCCTCAAAAGGGCACTCCTGGTATTTTAGCAGTGCCATGCCTGCCTGATGGCTTCAGAAGTACATAGAGAGGGGTGGGAGGGGCATGCTAGGGTGGTCCTATCGTTCATGCTGGTGCCGAAAATGGAATATATTTATATATATGGGCCCGCGTTAACATTTACAGGGTGCTAGTACGGCGGACGCGCGGCTCCGCGAGCGCTACGGCCAGGGCAATGAGCGCAGCATCGTGTACGGGAGCTGGGCTGCGATGTCCGATTCCTTAGCTACATGCCAGCTTTCGCGGATTTCGAATCGGACAAATATCAAGGTCTACAGAGGCGGGCGAACACGGCAGTTTGGAATTAGGGAGTGGATATTTTTGTGCGTGCTGCATCGACGTGCCCGGGGAACGGGGTTCGAGAGCGAGAGGTGTCTTCTTTTTACTTTGGTTTAGATGTCAGGGGATAGCGCGGACGCAGTCCCCCCCTAACAAAAATTGCGCACCCGAGTCATCCACATTTGGGATGATCGCAAGGGTCAACCCAACCGTAGTGCAATGGAGGGGCCTCGCCCTGGGGGAACCGCCGCATAGATCACGGTGTCTCCTGTGCCAGGTAAGTATGAGTTGCCGAGGTCAGTCCTAGACTATGTACAACGTTTTTCGCCACGGATGTGGTGTCCAAGCCCTACGAAGGGGAATGCCTGTCCTTTGTCGGCCTCTCCTCCCACACGCATGGAGAACCTACATGGCTGATCAACCGTGAGCCGCTTTAAGCAGAGACTTATGCTGGGGCCACTACTTTATGCCTGCTTTAAGGCGTCGAATTTGCCCGGCTGGCTTGGGAATTATCTCCAGACTGGATGCTACTGCCATCTTGGGTGAGAGAGCGGAACCAGCTTTGCAGCACTGCATTGCCATCCACTGCCACCATGCCCTGCCCTCTGGTGTGGGATTCGGCAACTGACCAGCCCTCTAGACTTGTGCTCTGGTCAGACCCAAAAGGCTCTGTACATACTGAAACAGCCCAGGACCACGGATAGAATGTGAATCCATAAAGGAAATGATAGTGGCAATGCCCAATGGAGCAGTGGGGACATTTTATGTTGCACATGACGTATGTTACATGATATCGTTCTATAAGACCGGCCGTGGTAAGGAGCAGGCCTGCCCTCAAAAGGGCACTCCTGGTATTTTAGCAGTGTCATTCCTGCCTGATGGCTTCAGAAGTACATAGAGAGGGGTGGGAGGGGCATGCTAGGGTGGTCCTATCGTTCATGCTGGTGCCGAAAATGGAATATATTTATATATATGGGCCCGCGTTAACATTTACAGGGTGCTAGTACGGCGGACGCGCGGCTCCGCGAGCGCTACGGCCAGGGCAATGAGCGCAGCATCGTGTACAGGAGCTGGGCTGCGATGTCCGATTCCTTAGCTACATGCCAGCTTTCGCGGATTTCGAATCGGACAAATATCAAGGTCTACAGAGGCGGGCGAACACGGCAGTTTAGAATTCCGGAGTGGACATTTGTGCGTGCTGCATCGACGTGCCCGGGGAACGGGGTTCGAGAGCGCGAGGTGTCTTCTTTTTACTTTGGTTTAGATGTCAGGGGATAGCGCGGACGCAGTCCCCCCCTAACAAAAATTGCGCACCCGAGTCATCCACATTTGGGATGATCGCAAGGGTCAACCCAACCGTAGTGCAATGGAGGGGCCTCGCCCTGGGGGAACCGCCGCATAGATCACGGTGTCTCCTGTGCCAGGTAAGTATGAGTTGCCGAGGTCAGTCCTAGACTATGTACAACGTTTTTCGCCACGGATGTGGTGTCCAAGCCCTACGAAGGGGAATGCCTGTCCTTTGTCGGCCTCTCCTCCCACACGCATGGAGAACCTACATGGCTGATCAACCGTGAGCCGCTTTAAGCAGAGACTTATGCTGGGGCCACTACTTTATGCCTGCTTTAAGGCGTCGAATTTGCCCGGCTGGCTTGGGAATTATCCCCAGACTGGATGCTGCTGCCATCTGGGGAGAGAGAGCGGAACCAGCTTTGCAGCACTGCAGTGCCATCCACTGCCACCATGCCCTGCCCTCTGGTGTGGGATTCGGCAACTGACCAGCCCTCTAGACTTGTGCTCTGGTCCGACCCAAAAGGCTCTGTACATACTGAAACAGCCCGGGACCACGGATAGAATGTGAATCCATAAAGGAAATGATAGTGGCAATGCCCAATGGAGCAGTGGGGACATTTTATGTTGCACATGACGTATGTTACATGATATCGTTCTATAAGACCGGCCGTGGTAAGGAGCAGGCCTGCCCTCAAAAGGGCACTCCTGGTATTTTAGCAGTGCCATGCCTGCCTGATGGCTTCAGAAGTACATAGAGAGGGGTGGGAGGGGCATGCTAGGGTGGTCCTATCGTTCATGCTGGTGCCGAAAATGGAATATATTTATATATATGGGCCCGCGTTAACATTTACAGGGTGCTAGTACGGCGGACGCGCGGCTCCGCGAGCGCTACGGCCAGGGCAATGAGCGCAGCATCGTGTACGGGAGCTGGGCTGCGATGTCCGATTCCTTAGCTACATGCCAGCTTTCGCGGATTTCGAATCGGACAAATATCAAGGTCTACAGAGGCGGGCGAACACGGCAGTTTGGAATTAGGGAGTGGATATTTTTGTGCGTGCTGCATCGACGTGCCCGGGGAACGGGGTTCGAGAGCGAGAGGTGTCTTCTTTTTACTTTGGTTTAGATGTCAGGGGATAGCGCGGACGCAGTCCCCCCCTAACAAAAATTGCGCACCCGAGTCATCCACATTTGGGATGATCGCAAGGGTCAACCCAACCGTAGTGCAATGGAGGGGCCTCGCCCTGGGGGAACCGCCGCATAGATCACGGTGTCTCCTGTGCCAGGTAAGTATGAGTTGCCGAGGTCAGTCCTAGACTATGTACAACGTTTTTCGCCACGGATGTGGTGTCCAAGCCCTACGAAGGGGAATGCCTGTCCTTTGTCGGCCTCTCCTCCCACACGCATGGAGAACCTACATGGCTGATCAACCGTGAGCCGCTTTAAGCAGAGACTTATGCTGGGGCCACTACTTTATGCCTGCTTTAAGGCGTCGAATTTGCCCGGCTGGCTTGGGAATTATCCCCAGACTGGATGCTGCTGCCATCTGGGGAGAGAGAGCGGAACCAGCTTTGCAGCACTGCAGTGCCATCCACTGCCACCATGCCCTGCCCTCTGGTGTGGGATTCAGCAACTGACCAGCCCTCTAGACTTGTGCTCTGGTCAGACCCAAAAGGCTCTGTACATACTGAAACAGCCCAGGACCACGGATAGAATGTTAATCCATAAAGGAAATGATAGTGGCAATGCCCAATGGAGCAGTGGGGACATTTTATGTTGCACATGACGTATGTTACATGATATTGTTCTATAAGACCGGCCGTGGTAAGGAGCAGGCCTGCCCTCAAAAGGGCACTCCTGGTATTTTAGCAGTGCCATGCCTGCCTGATGGCTTCAGAAGTACATAGAGAGGGGTGGGAGGGGCATGCTAGGGTGGTCCTATCGTTCATGCTGGTGCCGAAAATGGAATATATTTATATATATGGGCCCGCGTTAACATTTACAGGGTGCTAGTACGGCGGACGCGCGGCTCCGCGAGCGCTACGGCCAGGGCAATGAGCGCAGCATCGTGTACGGGAGCTGGGCTGCGATGTCCGATTCCTTAGCTACATGCCAGCTTTCGCGGATTTCGAATCGGACAAATATCAAGGTCTACAGAGGCGGGCGAACACGGCAGTTTGGAATTAGGGAGTGGATATTTTTGTGCGTGCTGCATCGACGTGCCCGGGGAACGGGGTTCGAGAGCGAGAGGTGTCTTCTTTTTACTTTGGTTTAGATGTCAGGGGATAGCGCGGACGCAGTCCCCCCCTAACAAAAATTGCGCACCCGAGTCATCCACATTTGGGATGATCGCAAGGGTCAACCCAACCGTAGTGCAATGGAGGGGCCTCGCCCTGGGGGAACCGCCGCATAGATCACGGTGTCTCCTGTGCCAGGTAAGTATGAGTTGCCGAGGTCAGTCCTAGACTATGTACAACGTTTTTCGCCACGGATGTGGTGTCCAAGCCCTACGAAGGGGAATGCCTGTCCTTTGTCGGCCTCTCCTCCCACACGCATGGAGAACCTACATGGCTGATCAACCGTGAGCCGCTTTAAGCAGAGACTTATGCTGGGGCCACTACTTTATGCCTGCTTTAAGGCGTCGAATTTGCCCGGCTGGCTTGGGAATTATCTCCAGACTGGATGCTGCTGCCATCTGGGGTGAGAGAGCGGAACCAGCTTTGCAGCACTGCATTGCCATCCACTGCCACCATGCCCTGCCCTCTGGTGTGGGATTCGGCAACTGACCAGCCCTCTAGACTTGTGCTCTGGTCAGACCCAAAAGGCTCTGTACATACTGAAACAGCCCAGGACCACGGATAGAATGTTAATCCATAAAGGAAATGATAGTGGCAATGCCCAATGGAGCAGTGGGGACATTTTATGTTGCACATGACGTATGTTACATGATATTGTTCTATAAGACCGGCCGTGGTAAGGAGCAGGCCTGCCCTCAAAAGGGCACTCCTGGTATTTTAGCAGTGTCATTCCTGCCTGATGGCTTCAGAAGTACATAGAGAGGGGTGGGAGGGGCATGCTAGGGTGGTCCTATCGTTCATGCTGGTGCCGAAAATGGAATATATTTATATATATGGGCCCGCGTTAACATTTACAGGGTGCTAGTACGGCGGACGCGCGGCTCCGCGAGCGCTACGGCCAGGGCAATGAGCGCAGCATCGTGTACGGGAGCTGGGCTGCGATGTCCGATTCCTTAGCTACATGCCAGCTTTCGCGGATTTCGAATCGGACAAATATCAAGGTCTACAGAGGCGGGCGAACACGGCAGTTTGGAATTAGGGAGTGGATATTTTTGTGCGTGCTGCATCGACGTGCCCGGGGAACGGGGTTCGAGAGCGAGAGGTGTCTTCTTTTTACTTTGGTTTAGATGTCAGGGGATAGCGCGGACGCAGTCCCCCCCTAACAAAAATTGCGCACCCGAGTCATCCACATTTGGGATGATGGCAAGGGTCAACCCAACCGTAGTGCAATGGAGGGGCCTCGCCCTGGGGGAACCGCCGCATAGATCACGGTGTCTCCTGTGCCAGGTGAGTATGAGTTGCCGAGGTCAGTCCTACTGCCATCTGGGGAGAGAGAGCGGAACCAGCTTTGCAGCACTGCAGTGCCATCCACTGCCACCATGCCCTGCCCTCTGGTGTGGGATTCGGCAACTGACCAGCCCTCTAGACTTGTGCTCTGGTCAGACCCAAAAGGCTCTGTACATACTGAAACAGCCCAGGACCATGGATAGAACGTGAATCCATAAAGGAAATGATAGTGGCAATGCCCAATGGAGCAGTGGGGACATTTTATGTTGCACATGACGTATGTTACATGATATCGTTCTATAAGACCGGCCGTGGTAAGGAGCAGGCCTGCCCTCAAAAGGGCACTCCTGGTATTTTAGCAGTGCCATGCCTGCCTGATGGCATCAGAAGTACATAGAGAGGGGTGGGAGGGGCATGCTAGGGTGGTCCTATCGTTCATGCTGGTGCCGAAAATGGAATATATTTATATATATGGGCCCGCGTTAACATTTACAGGGTGCTAGTACGGCGGACGCGCGGCTCCGCGAGCGCTACGGCCAGGGCAATGAGCGCAGCATCGTGTACGGGAGCTGGGCTGCGATGTCCGATTCCTTAGCTACGTGCCAGCTTTCGCGGATTTCGAATCGGACAAATATCATGGTCTACAGAGGCGGGCGAACACGGCAGTTTGGAATTAGGGAGTGGATATTTTTGTGCGTGCTGCATCGACGTGCCCAGGGAACGGGGTTCGAGAGCGAGAGGTGTCTTCTTTTTACTTTGGTTTAAATGTCAGGGGATAGCGCGGACGCAGTCCCCCCCTAACAAAAATTGCGCACCCGAGTCATCCACATTTGGGATGATGGCAAGGGTCAACCCAACCGTAGTGCAATGGAGGGGCCTCGCCCTGGGGGAACCGCCGCATAGATCACGGTGTCTCCTGTGCCAGGTGAGTATGAGTTGCCGAGGTCAGTCCTAGACTATGTACAACGTTTTTCGCCACGGATGTGGTGTCCAAGCCCTACGAAGGGGAATGCCTGTCCTTTGTCGGCCTCTCCTCCCACACGCATGGAGAACCTACATGGCTGATCATCCGTGAGCCGTTTTAAGCAGAGACTTATGATGGGGCCACTACTTTATGCCTGCTTTAAGGCGTCGAATTTGTCCGGCTGGCTTGGGAATTATCCCCAGACTGGATGCTGCTGCCATCTGGGGAGAGAGAGCGGAACCAGCTTTGCAGCACTGCAGTGCCATCCACTGCCACCATGCCCTGCCCTCTGGTGTGGGATTCGGCAACTGACCAGCCCTCTAGACTTGTGCTCTGGTCAGACCCAAAAGGCTCTGTACATACTGAAACAGCCCAGGACCACGGATAGAACGTGAATCCATGAAGGAAATGAAAGTGGCAATGCCCAATGGAGCAGTGGGGACATTTTATGTTGCACATGACGTATGTTACATGATATCGTTCTATAAGACCGGCCGTGGTAAGGAGCAGGCCTGCCCTCAAAAGGGCACTCCTGGTATTTTAGCAGTGCCATGCCTGCCTGATGGCATCAGAAGTACATAGAGAGGGGTGGGAGGGGCATGCTAGGGTGGTCCTATCGTTCATGCTGGTGCCGAAAATGGAATATATTTATATATATGGGCCCGCGTTAACATTTACAGGGTGCTAGTACGGCGGACGCGCGGCTCCGCGAGCGCTACGGCCAGGGCAATGAGCGCAGCATCGTGTACGGGAGCTGGGCTGCGATGTCCGATTCCTTAGCTACGTGCCAGCTTTCGCGGATTTCGAATCGGACAAATATCATGGTCTACAGAGGCGGGCGAACACGGCAGTTTGGAATTAGGGAGTGGATATTTTTGTGCGTGCTGCATCGACGTGCCCAGGGAACGGGGTTCGAGAGCGAGAGGTGTCTTCTTTTTACTTTGGTTTAAATGTCAGGGGATAGCGCGGACGCAGTCCCCCCCTAACAAAAATTGCGCACCCGAGTCATCCACATTTGGGATGATGGCAAGGGTCAACCCAACCGTAGTGCAATGGAGGGGCCTCGCCCTGGGGGAACCGCCGCATAGATCACGGTGTCTCCTGTGCCAGGTGAGTATGAGTTGCCGAGGTCAGTCCTAGACTATGTACAACGTTTTTCGCCACGGATGTGGTGTCCAAGCCCTACGAAGGGGAATGCCTGTCCTTTGTCGGCCTCTCCTCCCACACGCATGGAGAACCTACATGGCTGATCATCCGTGAGCCGTTTTAAGCAGAGACTTATGATGGGGCCACTACTTTATGCCTGCTTTAAGGCGTCGAATTTGTCCGGCTGGCTTGGGAATTATCCCCAGACTGGATGCTGCTGCCATCTGGGGAGAGAGAGCGGAACCAGCTTTGCAGCACTGCAGTGCCATCCACTGCCACCATGCCCTGCCCTCTGGTGTGGGATTCGGCAACTGACCAGCCCTCTAGACTTGTGCTCTGGTCAGACCCAAAAGGCTCTGTACATACTGAAACAGCCCAGGACCACGGATAGAATGTGAATCCATAAAGGAAATGATAGTGGCAATGCCCAATGGAGCAGTGGGGACATTTTATGTTGCACATGACGTATGTTACATGATATCGTTCTATAAGACCGGCCGTGGTAAGGAGCAGGCCTGCCCTCAAAAGGGCACTCCTGGTATTTTAGCAGTGTCATTCCTGCCTGATGGCTTCAGAAGTACATAGAGAGGGGTGGGAGGGGCATGCTAGGGTGGTCCTATCGTTCATGCTGGTGCCGAAAATGGAATATATTTATATATATGGGCCCGCGTTAACATTTACAGGGTGCTAGTACGGCGGACGCGCGGCTCCGCGAGCGCTACGGCCAGGGCAATGAGCGCAGCATCGTGTACAGGAGCTGGGCTGCGATGTCCGATTCCTTAGCTACATGCCAGCTTTCGCGGATTTCGAATCGGACAAATATCAAGGTCTACAGAGGCGGGCGAACACGGCAGTTTAGAATTCCGGAGTGGACATTTGTGCGTGCTGCATCGACGTGCCCGGGGAACGGGGTTCGAGAGCGCGAGGTGTCTTCTTTTTACTTTGGTTTAGATGTCAGGGGATAGCGCGGACGCAGTCCCCCCCTAACAAAAATTGCGCACCCGAGTCATCCACATTTGGGATGATCGCAAGGGTCAACCCAACCGTAGTGCAATGGAGGGGCCTCGCCCTGGGGGAACCGCCGCATAGATCACGGTGTCTCCTGTGCCAGGTAAGTATGAGTTGCCGAGGTCAGTCCTAGACTATGTACAACGTTTTTCGCCACGGATGTGGTGTCCAAGCCCTACGAAGGGGAATGCCTGTCCTTTGTCGGCCTCTCCTCCCACACGCATGGAGAACCTACATGGCTGATCAACCGTGAGCCGCTTTAAGCAGAGACTTATGCTGGGGCCACTACTTTATGCCTGCTTTAAGGCGTCGAATTTGCCCGGCTGGCTTGGGAATTATCCCCAGACTGGATGCTGCTGCCATCTGGGGAGAGAGAGCGGAACCAGCTTTGCAGCACTGCAGTGCCATCCACTGCCACCATGCCCTGCCCTCTGGTGTGGGATTCGGCAACTGACCAGCCCTCTAGACTTGTGCTCTGGTCCGACCCAAAAGGCTCTGTACATACTGAAACAGCCCGGGACCACGGATAGAATGTGAATCCATAAAGGAAATGATAGTGGCAATGCCCAATGGAGCAGTGGGGACATTTTATGTTGCACATGACGTATGTTACATGATATCGTTCTATAAGACCGGCCGTGGTAAGGAGCAGGCCTGCCCTCAAAAGGGCACTCCTGGTATTTTAGCAGTGCCATGCCTGCCTGATGGCTTCAGAAGTACATAGAGAGGGGTGGGAGGGGCATGCTAGGGTGGTCCTATCGTTCATGCTGGTGCCGAAAATGGAATATATTTATATATATGGGCCCGCGTTAACATTTACAGGGTGCTAGTACGGCGGACGCGCGGCTCCGCGAGCGCTACGGCCAGGGCAATGAGCGCAGCATCGTGTACGGGAGCTGGGCTGCGATGTCCGATTCCTTAGCTACATGCCAGCTTTCGCGGATTTCGAATCGGACAAATATCAAGGTCTACAGAGGCGGGCGAACACGGCAGTTTGGAATTAGGGAGTGGATATTTTTGTGCGTGCTGCATCGACGTGCCCGGGGAACGGGGTTCGAGAGCGAGAGGTGTCTTCTTTTTACTTTGGTTTAGATGTCAGGGGATAGCGCGGACGCAGTCCCCCCCTAACAAAAATTGCGCACCCGAGTCATCCACATTTGGGATGATCGCAAGGGTCAACCCAACCGTAGTGCAATGGAGGGGCCTCGCCCTGGGGGAACCGCCGCATAGATCACGGTGTCTCCTGTGCCAGGTAAGTATGAGTTGCCGAGGTCAGTCCTAGACTATGTACAACGTTTTTCGCCACGGATGTGGTGTCCAAGCCCTACGAAGGGGAATGCCTGTCCTTTGTCGGCCTCTCCTCCCACACGCATGGAGAACCTACATGGCTGATCAACCGTGAGCCGCTTTAAGCAGAGACTTATGCTGGGGCCACTACTTTATGCCTGCTTTAAGGCGTCGAATTTGCCCGGCTGGCTTGGGAATTATCCCCAGACTGGATGCTGCTGCCATCTGGGGAGAGAGAGCGGAACCAGCTTTGCAGCACTGCATTGCCATCCACTGCCACCATGCCCTGCCCTCTGGTGTGGGATTCAGCAACTGACCAGCCCTCTAGACTTGTGCTCTGGTAAGTCCCAAAAGGCTCTGTACATACTGAAACAGCCCAGGACCACGGATAGAATGTGAATCCATAAAGGAAATGATAGTGGCAATGCCCAATGGAGCAGTGGGGACATTTTATGTTGCACATGACGTATGTTACATGATATCGTTCTATAAGACCGGCCGTGGTAAGGAGCAGGCCTGCCCTCAAAAGGGCACTCCTGGTATTTTAGCAGTGTCATTCCTGCCTGATGGCTTCAGAAGTACATAGAGAGGGGTGGGAGGGGCATGCTAGGGTGGTCCTATCGTTCATGCTGGTGCCGAAAATGGAATATATTTATATATATGGGCCCGCGTTAACATTTACAGGGTGCTAGTACGGCGGACGCGCAGCTCCGCGAGCGCTACGGCCAGGGCAATGAGCGCAGCATCGTGTACGGGAGCTGGGCTGCGATGTCCGATTCCTTAGCTACATGCCAGCTTTCGCGGATTTCGAATCGGACAAATATCAAGGTCTACAGAGGCGGGCGAACACGGCAGTTTAGAATTAGGGAGTGGACATTTGTGCGTGCTGCATCGACGTGCCCGGGGAACGGGGTTCGAGAGCGAGAGGTGTCTTCTTTTTACTTTGGTTTAGATGTCAGGGGATAGCGCGGACGCAGTCCCCCCCTAACAAAAATTGCGCACCCGAGTCATCCACATTTGGGATGATCGCAAGGGTCAACCCAACCGTAGTGCAATGGAGGGGCCTCGCCCTGGGGGAACCGCCGCATAGATCACGGTGTCTCCTGTGCCAGGTAAGTATGAGTTGCCGAGGTCAGTCCTAGACTATGTACAACGTTTTTCGCCACGGATGTGGTGTCCAAGCCCTACGAAGGGTAATGCCTGTCCTTTGTCGGCCTCTCCTCCCACACGCATCCAGAACCTACATGGCTGATCAACCGTGAGCCGCTTTAAGCAGAGACTTATGCTGGGGCCACTACTTTATGCCTGCTTTAAGGCGTCGAATTTGCCCGGCTGGCTTGGGAATTATCCCCAGACTGGATGCTGCTGCCATCTGGGGAGAGAGAGCGGAACCAGCTTTGCAGCACTGCAGTGCCATCCACTGCCACCATGCCCTGCCCTCTGGTGTGGGATTCAGCAACTGACCAGCCCTCTAGACTTGTGCTCTGGTAAGTCCCAAAAGGCTCTGTACATACTGAAACAGCCCAGGACCACGGATAGAATGTGAATCCATAAAGGAAATGATAGTGGCAATGCCCAATGGAGCAGTGGGGACATTTTATGTTGCACATGACGTATGTTACATGATATTGTTCTATAAGACCGGCCGTGGTAAGGAGCAGGCCTGCCCTCAAAAGGGCACTCCTGGTATTTTAGCAGTGCCATGCCTGCCTGATGGCTTCAGAAGTACATAGAGAGGGGTGGGAGGGGCATGCTAGGGTGGTCCTATCGTTCATGCTGGTGCCGAAAATGGAATATATTTATATATATGGGCCCGCGTTAACATTTACAGGGTGCTAGTACGGCGGACGCGCGGCTCCGCGAGCGCTACGGCCAGGGCAATGAGCGCAGCATCGTGTACGGGAGCTGGGCTGCGATGTCCGATTCCTTAGCTACGTGCCAGCTTTCGCGGATTTCGAATCGGACAAATATCAAGGTCTACAGAGGCGGGCGAACACGGCAGTTTGGAATTAGGGAGTGGATATTTTTGTGCGTGCTGCATCGACGTGCCCGGGGAACGGGGTTCGAGAGCGAGAGGTGTCTTCTTTTTACTTTGGTTTAGATGTCAGGGGATAGCGCGGACGCAGTCCCCCCCTAACAAAAATTGCGCACCCGAGTCATCCACATTTGGGATGATCGCAAGGGTCAACCCAACCGTAGTGCAATGGAGGGGCCTCGCCCTGGGGGAACCGCCGCATAGATCACGGTGTCTCCTGTGCCAGGTAAGTATGAGTTGCCGAGGTCAGTCCTAGACTATGTACAACGTTTTTCGCCACGGATGTGGTGTCCAAGCCCTACGAAGGGGAATGCCTGTCCTTTGTCGGCCTCTCCTCCCACACGCATGGAGAACCTACATGGCTGATCAACCGTGAGCCGCTTTAAGCAGAGACTTATGCTGGGGCCACTACTTTATGCCTGCTTTAAGGCGTCGAATTTGCCCGGCTGGCTTGGGAATTATCTCCAGACTGGATGCTGCTGCCATCTGGGGAGAGAGAGCGGAACCAGCTTTGCAGCACTGCAGTGCCATCCACTGCCACCATGCCCTGCCCTCTGGTGTGGGATTCGGCAACTGACCAGCCCTCTAGACTTGTGCTCTGGTCAGACCCAAAAGGCTCTGTACATACTGAAACAGCCCAGGACCAGGGATAGAATGTGAATCCATAAAGGAAATGATAGTGGCAATGCCCAATGGAGCAGTGGGGACATTTTATGTTGCACATGACGTATGTTACATGATATTGTTCTATAAGACCGGCCGTGGTAAGGAGCAGGCCTGCCCTCAAAAGGGCACTCCTGGTATTTTAGCAGTGCCATGCCTGCCTGATGGCTTCAGAAGTACATAGAGAGGGGTGGGAGGGGCATGCTAGGGTGGTCCTATCGTTCATGCTGGTGCCGAAAATGGAATATATTTATATATATGGGCCCGCGTTAACATTTACAGGGTGCTAGTACGGCGGACGCGCGGCTCCGCGAGCGCTACGGCCAGGGCAATGAGCGCAGCATCGTGTACGGGAGCTGGGCTGCGATGTCCGATTCCTTAGCTACATGCCAGCTTTCGCGGATTTCGAATCGGACAAATATCAAGGTCTACAGAGGCGGGCGAACACGGCAGTTTTGAATTAGGGAGTGGATATTTTTGTGCGTGCTGCATCGACGTGCCCGGGGAACGGGGTTCGAGAGCGAGAGGTGTCTTCTTTTTACTTTGGTTTAGATGTCAGGGGATAGCGCGGACGCAGTCCCCCCCTAACAAAAATTGCGCACCCGAGTCATCCACATTAGGGATGATCGCAAGGGTCAACCCAACCGTAGTGCAATGGAGGGGCCTCGCCCTGGGGGAACCGCCGCATAGATCACGGTGTCTCCTGTGCCAGGTAAGTATGAGTTGCCGAGGTCAGTCCTAGACTATGTACAACGTTTTTCGCCACGGATGTGGTGTCCAAGCCCTACGAAGGGGAATGCCTGTCCTTTGTCGGCCTCTCCTCCCACACGCATGGAGAACCTACATGGCTGATCAACCGTGAGCCGCTTTAAGCAGAGACTTATGCTGGGGCCACTACTTTATGCCTGCTTTAAGGCGTCGAATTTGCCCGGCTGGCTTGGGAATTATCCCCAGACTGGATGCTGCTGCCATCTGGGGAGAGAGAGCGGAACCAGCTTTGCAGCACTGCAGTGCCATCCACTGCCACCATGCCCTGCCCTCTGGTGTGGGATTCGGCAACTGACCAGCCCTCTAGACTTGTGCTCTGGTCAGACCCAAAAGGCTCTGTACATACTGAAACAGCCCAGGACCAGGGATAGAATGTGAATCCATAAAGGAAATGATAGTGGCAATGCCCAATGGAGCAGTGGGGACATTTTATGTTGCACATGACGTATGTTACATGATATTGTTCTATAAGACTGGCCGTGGTAAGGAGCAGGCCTGCCCTCAAAAGGGCACTCCTGGTATTTTAGCAGTGCCATGCCTGCCTGATGGCTTCAGAAGTACATAGAGAGGGGTGGGAGGGGCATGCTAGGGTGGTCCTATCGTTCATGCTGGTGCCGAAAATGGAATATATTTATATATATGGGCCCGCGTCAACATTTACAGGGTGCTAGTACGGCGGACGCGCGGCTCCGCGAGCGCTACGGCCAGGGCAATGAGCGCAGCATCGTGTACGGGAGCTAGGCTGCGATGTCCGACTCCTTAGCTACGTGCCAGCTTTCGCGGATTTCGAATCGGACAAATATCAAGGTCTACAGAGGCGGGCGAACACGGCAGTTTGGAATTAGGGAGTGGATATTTTTGTGCGTGCTGCATCGACGTGCCCGGGGAACGGGGTTCGAGAGCGAGAGGTGTCTTCTTTTTACTTTGGTTTAGATGTCAGGGGATAGCGCGGACGCAGTCCCCCCCTAACAAAAATTGCGCACCCGAGTCATCCACATTTGGGATGATCGCAAGGGTCAACCCAACCGTAGTGCAATGGAGGGGCCTCGCCCTGGGGGAACCGCCGCATAGATCACGGTGTCTCCTGTGCCAGGTAAGTATGAGTTGCCGAGGTCAGTCCTAGACTATGTACAACGTTTTTCGCCACGGATGTGGTGTCCAAGCCCTACGAAGGGGAATGCCTGTCCTTTGTCGGCCTCTCCTCCCACACGCATGGAGAACCTACATGGCTGATCAACCGTGAGCCGCTTTAAGCAGAGACTTATGCTGGGGCCACTACTTTATGCCTGCTTTAAGGCGTCGAATTTGCCCGGCTGGCTTGGGAATTATCTCCAGACTGGATGCTACTGCCATCTTGGGTGAGAGAGCGGAACCAGCTTTGCAGCACTGCATTGCCATCCACTGCCACCATGCCCTGCCCTCTGGTGTGGGATTCGGCAACTGACCAGCCCTCTAGACTTGTGCTCTGGTCAGACCCAAAAGGCTCTGTACATACTGAAACAGCCCAGGACCACGGATAGAATGTGAATCCATAAAGGAAATGATAGTGGCAATGCCCAATGGAGCAGTGGGGACATTTTATGTTGCACATGACGTATGTTACATGATATCGTTCTATAAGACCGGCCGTGGTAAGGAGCAGGCCTGCCCTCAAAAGGGCACTCCTGGTATTTTAGCAGTGTCATTCCTGCCTGATGGCTTCAGAAGTACATAGAGAGGGGTGGGAGGGGCATGCTAGGGTGGTCCTATCGTTCATGCTGGTGCCGAAAATGGAATATATTTATATATATGGGCCCGCGTTAACATTTACAGGGTGCTAGTACGGCGGACGCGCGGCTCCGCGAGCGCTACGGCCAGGGCAATGAGCGCAGCATCGTGTACAGGAGCTGGGCTGCGATGTCCGATTCCTTAGCTACATGCCAGCTTTCGCGGATTTCGAATCGGACAAATATCAAGGTCTACAGAGGCGGGCGAACACGGCAGTTTAGAATTCCGGAGTGGACATTTGTGCGTGCTGCATCGACGTGCCCGGGGAACGGGGTTCGAGAGCGCGAGGTGTCTTCTTTTTACTTTGGTTTAGATGTCAGGGGATAGCGCGGACGCAGTCCCCCCCTAACAAAAATTGCGCACCCGAGTCATCCACATTTGGGATGATCGCAAGGGTCAACCCAACCGTAGTGCAATGGAGGGGCCTCGCCCTGGGGGAACCGCCGCATAGATCACGGTGTCTCCTGTGCCAGGTAAGTATGAGTTGCCGAGGTCAGTCCTAGACTATGTACAACGTTTTTCGCCACGGATGTGGTGTCCAAGCCCTACGAAGGGGAATGCCTGTCCTTTGTCGGCCTCTCCTCCCACACGCATGGAGAACCTACATGGCTGATCAACCGTGAGCCGCTTTAAGCAGAGACTTATGCTGGGGCCACTACTTTATGCCTGCTTTAAGGCGTCGAATTTGCCCGGCTGGCTTGGGAATTATCCCCAGACTGGATGCTGCTGCCATCTGGGGAGAGAGAGCGGAACCAGCTTTGCAGCACTGCAGTGCCATCCACTGCCACCATGCCCTGCCCTCTGGTGTGGGATTCGGCAACTGACCAGCCCTCTAGACTTGTGCTCTGGTCAGACCCAAAAGGCTCTGTACATACTGAAACAGCCCGGGACCACGGATAGAATGTGAATCCATAAAGGAAATGATAGTGGCAATGCCCAATGGAGCAGTGGGGACATTTTATGTTGCACATGACGTATGTTACATGATATCGTTCTATAAGACCGGCCGTGGTAAGGAGCAGGCCTGCCCTCAAAAGGGCACTCCTGGTATTTTAGCAGTGCCATGCCTGCCTGATGGCTTCAGAAGTACATAGAGAGGGGTGGGAGGGGCATGCTAGGGTGGTCCTATCGTTCATGCTGGTGCCGAAAATGGAATATATTTATATATATGGGCCCGCGTTAACATTTACAGGGTGCTAGTACGGCGGACGCGCGGCTCCGCGAGCGCTACGGCCAGGGCAATGAGCGCAGCATCGTGTACGGGAGCTGGGCTGCGATGTCCGATTCCTTAGCTACATGCCAGCTTTCGCGGATTTCGAATCGGACAAATATCAAGGTCTACAGAGGCGGGCGAACACGGCAGTTTGGAATTAGGGAGTGGATATTTTTGTGCGTGCTGCATCGACGTGCCCGGGGAACGGGGTTCGAGAGCGAGAGGTGTCTTCTTTTTACTTTGGTTTAGATGTCAGGGGATAGCGCGGACGCAGTCCCCCCCTAACAAAAATTGCGCACCCGAGTCATCCACATTTGGGATGATCGCAAGGGTCAACCCAACCGTAGTGCAATGGAGGGGCCTCGCCCTGGGGGAACCGCCGCATAGATCACGGTGTCTCCTGTGCCAGGTAAGTATGAGTTGCCGAGGTCAGTCCTAGACTATGTACAACGTTTTTCGCCACGGATGTGGTGTCCAAGCCCTACGAAGGGGAATGCCTGTCCTTTGTCGGCCTCTCCTCCCACACGCATGGAGAACCTACATGGCTGATCAACCGTGAGCCGCTTTAAGCAGAGACTTATGCTGGGGCCACTACTTTATGCCTGCTTTAAGGCGTCGAATTTGCCCGGCTGGCTTGGGAATTATCCCCAGACTGGATGCTGCTGCCATCTGGGGAGAGAGAGCGGAACCAGCTTTGCAGCACTGCAGTGCCATCCACTGCCACCATGCCCTGCCCTCTGGTGTGGGATTCAGCAACTGACCAGCCCTCTAGACTTGTGCTCTGGTCAGACCCAAAAGGCTCTGTACATACTGAAACAGCCCAGGACCACGGATAGAATGTTAATCCATAAAGGAAATGATAGTGGCAATGCCCAATGGAGCAGTGGGGACATTTTATGTTGCACATGACGTATGTTACATGATATTGTTCTATAAGACCGGCCGTGGTAAGGAGCAGGCCTGCCCTCAAAAGGGCACTCCTGGTATTTTAGCAGTGCCATGCCTGCCTGATGGCTTCAGAAGTACATAGAGAGGGGTGGGAGGGGCATGCTAGGGTGGTCCTATCGTTCATGCTGGTGCCGAAAATGGAATATATTTATATATATGGGCCCGCGTTAACATTTACAGGGTGCTAGTACGGCGGACGCGCGGCTCCGCGAGCGCTACGGCCAGGGCAATGAGCGCAGCATCGTGTACGGGAGCTGGGCTGCGATGTCCGATTCCTTAGCTACATGCCAGCTTTCGCGGATTTCGAATCGGACAAATATCAAGGTCTACAGAGGCGGGCGAACACGGCAGTTTGGAATTAGGGAGTGGATATTTTTGTGCGTGCTGCATCGACGTGCCCGGGGAACGGGGTTCGAGAGCGAGAGGTGTCTTCTTTTTACTTTGGTTTAGATGTCAGGGGATAGCGCGGACGCAGTCCCCCCCTAACAAAAATTGCGCACCCGAGTCATCCACATTTGGGATGATCGCAAGGGTCAACCCAACCGTAGTGCAATGGAGGGGCCTCGCCCTGGGGGAACCGCCGCATAGATCACGGTGTCTCCTGTGCCAGGTAAGTATGAGTTGCCGAGGTCAGTCCTAGACTATGTACAACGTTTTTCGCCACGGATGTGGTGTCCAAGCCCTACGAAGGGGAATGCCTGTCCTTTGTCGGCCTCTCCTCCCACACGCATGGAGAACCTACATGGCTGATCAACCGTGAGCCGCTTTAAGCAGAGACTTATGCTGGGGCCACTACTTTATGCCTGCTTTAAGGCGTCGAATTTGCCCGGCTGGCTTGGGAATTATCTCCAGACTGGATGCTGCTGCCATCTGGGGTGAGAGAGCGGAACCAGCTTTGCAGCACTGCATTGCCATCCACTGCCACCATGCCCTGCCCTCTGGTGTGGGATTCGGCAACTGACCAGCCCTCTAGACTTGTGCTCTGGTCAGACCCAAAAGGCTCTGTACATACTGAAACAGCCCAGGACCACGGATAGAATGTTAATCCATAAAGGAAATGATAGTGGCAATGCCCAATGGAGCAGTGGGGACATTTTATGTTGCACATGACGTATGTTACATGATATTGTTCTATAAGACCGGCCGTGGTAAGGAGCAGGCCTGCCCTCAAAAGGGCACTCCTGGTATTTTAGCAGTGTCATTCCTGCCTGATGGCTTCAGAAGTACATAGAGAGGGGTGGGAGGGGCATGCTAGGGTGGTCCTATCGTTCATGCTGGTGCCGAAAATGGAATATATTTATATATATGGGCCCGCGTTAACATTTACAGGGTGCTAGTACGGCGGACGCGCGGCTCCGCGAGCGCTACGGCCAGGGCAATGAGCGCAGCATCGTGTACGGGAGCTGGGCTGCGATGTCCGATTCCTTAGCTACATGCCAGCTTTCGCGGATTTCGAATCGGACAAATATCAAGGTCTACAGAGGCGGGCGAACACGGCAGTTTGGAATTAGGGAGTGGATATTTTTGTGCGTGCTGCATCGACGTGCCCGGGGAACGGGGTTCGAGAGCGAGAGGTGTCTTCTTTTTACTTTGGTTTAGATGTCAGGGGATAGCGCGGACGCAGTCCCCCCCTAACAAAAATTGCGCACCCGAGTCATCCACATTTGGGATGATGGCAAGGGTCAACCCAACCGTAGTGCAATGGAGGGGCCTCGCCCTGGGGGAACCGCCGCATAGATCACGGTGTCTCCTGTGCCAGGTGAGTATGAGTTGCCGAGGTCAGTCCTACTGCCATCTGGGGAGAGAGAGCGGAACCAGCTTTGCAGCACTGCAGTGCCATCCACTGCCACCATGCCCTGCCCTCTGGTGTGGGATTCGGCAACTGACCAGCCCTCTAGACTTGTGCTCTGGTCAGACCCAAAAGGCTCTGTACATACTGAAACAGCCCAGGACCATGGATAGAACGTGAATCCATAAAGGAAATGATAGTGGCAATGCCCAATGGAGCAGTGGGGACATTTTATGTTGCACATGACGTATGTTACATGATATCGTTCTATAAGACCGGCCGTGGTAAGGAGCAGGCCTGCCCTCAAAAGGGCACTCCTGGTATTTTAGCAGTGCCATGCCTGCCTGATGGCATCAGAAGTACATAGAGAGGGGTGGGAGGGGCATGCTAGGGTGGTCCTATCGTTCATGCTGGTGCCGAAAATGGAATATATTTATATATATGGGCCCGCGTTAACATTTACAGGGTGCTAGTACGGCGGACGCGCGGCTCCGCGAGCGCTACGGCCAGGGCAATGAGCGCAGCATCGTGTACGGGAGCTGGGCTGCGATGTCCGATTCCTTAGCTACGTGCCAGCTTTCGCGGATTTCGAATCGGACAAATATCATGGTCTACAGAGGCGGGCGAACACGGCAGTTTGGAATTAGGGAGTGGATATTTTTGTGCGTGCTGCATCGACGTGCCCAGGGAACGGGGTTCGAGAGCGAGAGGTGTCTTCTTTTTACTTTGGTTTAAATGTCAGGGGATAGCGCGGACGCAGTCCCCCCCTAACAAAAATTGCGCACCCGAGTCATCCACATTTGGGATGATGGCAAGGGTCAACCCAACCGTAGTGCAATGGAGGGGCCTCGCCCTGGGGGAACCGCCGCATAGATCACGGTGTCTCCTGTGCCAGGTGAGTATGAGTTGCCGAGGTCAGTCCTAGACTATGTACAACGTTTTTCGCCACGGATGTGGTGTCCAAGCCCTACGAAGGGGAATGCCTGTCCTTTGTCGGCCTCTCCTCCCACACGCATGGAGAACCTACATGGCTGATCATCCGTGAGCCGTTTTAAGCAGAGACTTATGATGGGGCCACTACTTTATGCCTGCTTTAAGGCGTCGAATTTGTCCGGCTGGCTTGGGAATTATCCCCAGACTGGATGCTGCTGCCATCTGGGGAGAGAGAGCGGAACCAGCTTTGCAGCACTGCAGTGCCATCCACTGCCACCATGCCCTGCCCTCTGGTGTGGGATTCGGCAACTGACCAGCCCTCTAGACTTGTGCTCTGGTCAGACCCAAAAGGCTCTGTACATACTGAAACAGCCCAGGACCACGGATAGAACGTGAATCCATGAAGGAAATGAAAGTGGCAATGCCCAATGGAGCAGTGGGGACATTTTATGTTGCACATGACGTATGTTACATGATATCGTTCTATAAGACCGGCCGTGGTAAGGAGCAGGCCTGCCCTCAAAAGGGCACTCCTGGTATTTTAGCAGTGCCATGCCTGCCTGATGGCATCAGAAGTACATAGAGAGGGGTGGGAGGGGCATGCTAGGGTGGTCCTATCGTTCATGCTGGTGCCGAAAATGGAATATATTTATATATATGGGCCCGCGTTAACATTTACAGGGTGCTAGTACGGCGGACGCGCGGCTCCGCGAGCGCTACGGCCAGGGCAATGAGCGCAGCATCGTGTACGGGAGCTGGGCTGCGATGTCCGATTCCTTAGCTACGTGCCAGCTTTCGCGGATTTCGAATCGGACAAATATCATGGTCTACAGAGGCGGGCGAACACGGCAGTTTGGAATTAGGGAGTGGATATTTTTGTGCGTGCTGCATCGACGTGCCCAGGGAACGGGGTTCGAGAGCGAGAGGTGTCTTCTTTTTACTTTGGTTTAAATGTCAGGGGATAGCGCGGACGCAGTCCCCCCCTAACAAAAATTGCGCACCCGAGTCATCCACATTTGGGATGATGGCAAGGGTCAACCCAACCGTAGTGCAATGGAGGGGCCTCGCCCTGGGGGAACCGCCGCATAGATCACGGTGTCTCCTGTGCCAGGTGAGTATGAGTTGCCGAGGTCAGTCCTAGACTATGTACAACGTTTTTCGCCACGGATGTGGTGTCCAAGCCCTACGAAGGGGAATGCCTGTCCTTTGTCGGCCTCTCCTCCCACACGCATGGAGAACCTACATGGCTGATCATCCGTGAGCCGTTTTAAGCAGAGACTTATGATGGGGCCACTACTTTATGCCTGCTTTAAGGCGTCGAATTTGTCCGGCTGGCTTGGGAATTATCCCCAGACTGGATGCTGCTGCCATCTGGGGAGAGAGAGCGGAACCAGCTTTGCAGCACTGCAGTGCCATCCACTGCCACCATGCCCTGCCCTCTGGTGTGGGATTCGGCAACTGACCAGCCCTCTAGACTTGTGCTCTGGTCAGACCCAAAAGGCTCTGTACATACTGAAACAGCCCAGGACCACGGATAGAACGTGAATCCATGAAGGAAATGAAAGTGGCAATGCCCAATGGAGCAGTGGGGACATTTTATGTTGCACATGACGTATGTTACATGATATTGTTCTATAAGACCGGCCGTGGTAAGGAGCAGGCCTGCCCTCAAAAGGGCACTCCTGGTATTTTAGCAGTGTCATTCCTGCCTGATGGCTTCAGAAGTACATAGAGAGGGGTGGGAGGGGCATGCTAGGGTGGTCCTATCGTTCATGCTGGTGCCGAAAATGGAATATATTTATATATATGGGCCCGCGTTAACATTTACAGGGTGCTAGTACGGCGGACGCGCGGCTCCGCGAGCGCTACGGCCAGGGCAATGAGCGCAGCATCGTGTACGGGAGCTGGGCTGCGATGTCCGATTCCTTAGCTACATGCCAGCTTTCGCGGATTTCGAATCGGACAAATATCAAGGTCTACAGAGGCGGGCGAACACGGCAGTTTGGAATTAGGGAGTGGATATTTTTGTGCGTGCTGCATCGACGTGCCCGGGGAACGGGGTTCGAGAGCGAGAGGTGTCTTCTTTTTACTTTGGTTTAGATGTCAGGGGATAGCGCGGACGCAGTCCCCCCCTAACAAAAATTGCGCACCCGAGTCATCCACATTTGGGATGATGGCAAGGGTCAACCCAACCGTAGTGCAATGGAGGGGCCTCGCCCTGGGGGAACCGCCGCATAGATCACGGTGTCTCCTGTGCCAGGTGAGTATGAGTTGCCGAGGTCAGTCCTACTGCCATCTGGGGAGAGAGAGCGGAACCAGCTTTGCAGCACTGCAGTGCCATCCACTGCCACCATGCCCTGCCCTCTGGTGTGGGATTCGGCAACTGACCAGCCCTCTAGACTTGTGCTCTGGTCAGACCCAAAAGGCTCTGTACATACTGAAACAGCCCAGGACCATGGATAGAACGTGAATCCATAAAGGAAATGATAGTGGCAATGCCCAATGGAGCAGTGGGGACATTTTATGTTGCACATGACGTATGTTACATGATATCGTTCTATAAGACCGGCCGTGGTAAGGAGCAGGCCTGCCCTCAAAAGGGCACTCCTGGTATTTTAGCAGTGCCATGCCTGCCTGATGGCATCAGAAGTACATAGAGAGGGGTGGGAGGGGCATGCTAGGGTGGTCCTATCGTTCATGCTGGTGCCGAAAATGGAATATATTTATATATATGGGCCCGCGTTAACATTTACAGGGTGCTAGTACGGCGGACGCGCGGCTCCGCGAGCGCTACGGCCAGGGCAATGAGCGCAGCATCGTGTACGGGAGCTGGGCTGCGATGTCCGATTCCTTAGCTACGTGCCAGCTTTCGCGGATTTCGAATCGGACAAATATCATGGTCTACAGAGGCGGGCGAACACGGCAGTTTGGAATTAGGGAGTGGATATTTTTGTGCGTGCTGCATCGACGTGCCCAGGGAACGGGGTTCGAGAGCGAGAGGTGTCTTCTTTTTACTTTGGTTTAAATGTCAGGGGATAGCGCGGACGCAGTCCCCCCCTAACAAAAATTGCGCACCCGAGTCATCCACATTTGGGATGATGGCAAGGGTCAACCCAACCGTAGTGCAATGGAGGGGCCTCGCCCTGGGGGAACCGCCGCATAGATCACGGTGTCTCCTGTGCCAGGTGAGTATGAGTTGCCGAGGTCAGTCCTAGACTATGTACAACGTTTTTCGCCACGGATGTGGTGTCCAAGCCCTACGAAGGGGAATGCCTGTCCTTTGTCGGCCTCTCCTCCCACACGCATGGAGAACCTACATGGCTGATCATCCGTGAGCCGTTTTAAGCAGAGACTTATGATGGGGCCACTACTTTATGCCTGCTTTAAGGCGTCGAATTTGTCCGGCTGGCTTGGGAATTATCCCCAGACTGGATGCTGCTGCCATCTGGGGAGAGAGAGCGGAACCAGCTTTGCAGCACTGCAGTGCCATCCACTGCCACCATGCCCTGCCCTCTGGTGTGGGATTCGGCAACTGACCAGCCCTCTAGACTTGTGCTCTGGTCAGACCCAAAAGGCTCTGTACATACTGAAACAGCCCAGGACCACGGATAGAACGTGAATCCATGAAGGAAATGAAAGTGGCAATGCCCAATGGAGCAGTGGGGACATTTTATGTTGCACATGACGTATGTTACATGATATCGTTCTATAAGACCGGCCGTGGTAAGGAGCAGGCCTGCCCTCAAAAGGGCACTCCTGGTATTTTAGCAGTGCCATGCCTGCCTGATGGCATCAGAAGTACATAGAGAGGGGTGGGAGGGGCATGCTAGGGTGGTCCTATCGTTCATGCTGGTGCCGAAAATGGAATATATTTATATATATGGGCCCGCGTTAACATTTACAGGGTGCTAGTACGGCGGACGTGCGGCTCCGCGAGCGCTACGGCCAGGGCAATGAGCGCAGCATCGTGTACGGGAGCTGGGCTGCGATGTCCGATTCCTTAGCTACGTGCCAGCTTTCGCGGATTTCGAATCGGACAAATATCATGGTCTACAGAGGCGGGCGAACACGGCAGTTTGGAATTAGGGAGTGGATATTTTTGTGCGTGCTGCATCGACGTGCCCAGGGAACGGGGTTCGAGAGCGAGAGGTGTCTTCTTTTTACTTTGGTTTAAATGTCAGGGGATAGCGCGGACGCAGTCCCCCCCTAACAAAAATTGCGCACCCGAGTCATCCACATTTGGGATGATGGCAAGGGTCAACCCAACCGTAGTGCAATGGAGGGGCCTCGCCCTGGGGGAACCGCCGCATAGATCACGGTGTCTCCTGTGCCAGGTGAGTATGAGTTGCCGAGGTCAGTCCTAGACTATGTACAACGTTTTTCGCCACGGATGTGGTGTCCAAGCCCTACGAAGGGGAATGCCTGTCCTTTGTCGGCCTCTCCTCCCACACGCATGGAGAACCTACATGGCTGATCATCCGTGAGCCGTTTTAAGCAGAGACTTATGATGGGGCCACTACTTTATGCCTGCTTTAAGGCGTCGAATTTGTCCGGCTGGCTTGGGAATTATCCCCAGACTGGATGCTGCTGCCATCTGGGGAGAGAGAGCGGAACCAGCTTTGCAGCACTGCAGTGCCATCCACTGCCACCATGCCCTGCCCTCTGGTGTGGGATTCGGCAACTGACCAGCCCTCTAGACTTGTGCTCTGGTCAGACCCAAAAGGCTCTGTACATACTGAAACAGCCCAGGACCACGGATAGAACGTGAATCCATGAAGGAAATGAAAGTGGCAATGCCCAATGGAGCAGTGGGGACATTTTATGTTGCACATGACGTATGTTACATGATATCGTTCTATAAGACCGGCCGTGGTAAGGAGCAGGCCTGCCCTCAAAAGGGCACTCCTGGTATTTTAGCAGTGCCATGCCTGCCTGATGGCATCAGAAGTACATAGAGAGGGGTGGGAGGGGCATGCTAGGGTGGTCCTATCGTTCATGCTGGTGCCGAAAATGGAATATATTTATATATATGGGCCCGCGTTAACATTTACAGGGTGCTAGTACGGCGGACGCGCGGCTCCGCGAGCGCTACGGCCAGGGCAATGAGCGCAGCATCGTGTACGGGAGCTGGGCTGCGATGTCCGATTCCTTAGCTACGTGCCAGCTTTCGCGGATTTCGAATCGGACAAATATCAAGGTCTACAGAGGCGGGCGAACACGGCAGTTTGGAATTAGGGAGTGGATATTTTTGTGCGTGCTGCATCGACGTGCCCGGGGAACGGGGTTCGAGAGCGAGAGGTGTCTTCTTTTTACTTTGGTTTAAATGTCAGGGGATAGCGCGGACGCAGTCCCCCCCTAACAAAAATTGCGCACCCGAGTCATCCACATTTGGGATGATCGCAAGGGTCAACCCAACCGTAGTGCAATGGAGGGGCCTCGCCCTGGGGGAACTGCCGCATAGATCACGGTGTCTCCTGTGCCAGGTAAGTATGAGTTGCCGAGGTCAGTCCTAGACTATGTACAACGTTTTTCGCCACGGATGTGGTGTCCAAGCCCTACGAAGGGGAATGCCTGTCCTTTGTCGGCCTCTCCTCCCACACGCATGGAGAACCTACATGGCTGATCATCCGTGAGCCGTTTTAAGCAGAGACTTATGCTGGGGCCACTACTTTATGCCTGCTTTAAGGCTTCGAATTTGCCCGGCTGGCTTGGGAATTATCCCCAGACTGGATGCTGCTGCCATCTGGGGAGAGAGAGCGGAACCAGCTTTGCAGCACTGCAGTGCCATCCACTGCCACCATGCCCTGCCCTCTGGTGTGGGATTCGGCAACTGACCAGCCCTCTAGACTTGTGCTCTGGTCAGACCCAAAAGGCTCTGTACATACTGAAACAGCCCAGGACCATGGATAGAACGTGAATCCATAAAGGAAATGATAGTGGCAATGCCCAATGGAGCAGTGGGGACATTTTATGTTGCACATGACGTATGTTACATGATATCGTTCTATAAGACCGGCCGTGGTAAGGAGCAGGCCTGCCCTCAAAAGGGCACTCCTGGTATTTTAGCAGTGCCATGCCTGCCTGATGGCATCAGAAGTACATAGAGAGGGGTGGGAGGGGCATGCTAGGGTGGTCCTATCGTTCATGCTGGTGCCGAAAATGGAATATATTTATATATATGGGCCCGCGTTAACATTTAAAGGGTGCTAGTACGGCGGACGCGCGGCTCCGCGAGCGCTACGGCCAGGGCAATGAGCGCAGCATCGTGTACGGGAGCTGGGCTGCGATGTCCGATTCCTTAGCTACGTGCCAGCTTTCGCGGATTTCGAATCGGACAAATATCATGGTCTACAGAGGCGGGCGAACACGGCAGTTTGGAATTAGGGAGTGGATATTTTTGTGCGTGCTGCATCGACGTGCCCGGGGAACGGGGTTCGAGAGCGAGAGGTGTCTTCTTTTTACTTTGGTTTAAATGTCAGGGGATAGCGCGGACGCAGTCCCCCCCTAACAAAAATTGCGCACCCGAGTCATCCACATTTGGGATGATGGCAAGAGTCAACCCAACCGTAGTGCAATGGAGGGGCCTCGCCCTGGGGGAACCGCCGCATAGATCACGGTGTCTCCTGTGCCAGGTGAGTATGAGTTGCCGAGGTCAGTCCTACTGCCATCTGGGGAGAGAGAGCGGAACCAGCTTTGCAGCACTGCAGTGCCATCCACTGCCACCATGCCCTGCCCTCTGGTGTGGGATTCGGCAACTGACCAGCCCTCTAGACTTGTGCTCTGGTCAGACCCAAAAGGCTCTGTACATACTGAAACAGCCCAGGACCTTGGATAGAACGTGAATCCATAAAGGAAATGATAGTGGCAATGCCCAATGGAGCAGTGGGGACATTTTATGTTGCACATGACGTATGTTACATGATATCGTTCTATAAGACCGGCCGTGGTAAGGAGCAGGCCTGCCCTCAAAAGGGCACTCCTGGTATTTTAGCAGTGCCATGCCTGCCTGATGGCATCAGAAGTACATAGAGAGGGGTGGGAGGGGCATGCTAGGGTGGTCCTATCGTTCATGCTGGTGCCGAAAATGGAATATATTTATATATATGGGCCCGCGTTAACATTTACAGGGTGCTAGTACGGCGGACGCGCGGCTCCGCGAGCGCTACGGCCAGGGCAATGAGCGCAGCATCGTGTACGGGAGCTGGGCTGCGATGTCCGATTCCTTAGCTACGTGCCAGCTTTCGCGGATTTCGAATCGGACAAATATCATGGTCTACAGAGGCGGGCGAACACGGCAGTTTGGAATTAGGGAGTGGATATTTTTGTGCGTGCTGCATCGACGTGCCCGGGGAACGGGGTTCGAGAGCGAGAGGTGTCTTCTTTTTACTTTGGTTTAAATGTCAGGGGATAGCGCGGACGCAGTCCCCCCCTAACAAAAATTGCGCACCCGAGTCATCCACATTTGGGATGATGGCAAGGGTCAACCCAACCGTAGTGCAATGGAGGGGCCTCGCCCTGGGGGAACCGCCGCATAGATCACGGTGTCTCCTGTGCCAGGTGAGTATGAGTTGCCGAGGTCAGTCCTAGACTATGTACAACGTTTTTCGCCACGGATGTGGTGTCCAAGCCCTACGAAGGGGAATGCCTGTCCTTTGTCGGCCTCTCCTCCCACACGCATGGAGAACCTACATGGCTGATCAACCGTGAGCCGTTTTAAGCAGAGACTTATGCTGGGGCCACTACTTTATGCCTGCTTTAAGGGGTCGAATTTGCCCGGCTGGCTTGGGAATTATCTCCAGACTGGATGCTGCTGCCATCTGGGGAGAGAGAGCGGAACCAGCTTTGCAGCACTGCAGTGCCATCCACTGCCACCATGCCCTGCCCTCTGGTGTGGGATTCGGCAACTGACCAGCCCTCTAGACTTGTGCTCTGGTCAGACCCAAAAGGCTCTGTACATACTGAAACAGCCTAGGACCACGGATAGAATGTGAATCCATAAAGGAAATGAAAGTGGCAATGCCCAATGGAGCAGTGGGGACATTTTATGTTGCACATGACGTATGTTACATGATATCGTTCTATAAGACCGGCCGTGGTAAGGAGCAGGCCTGCCCTCAAAAGGGCACTCCTGGTATTTTAGCAGTGCCATGCCTGCCTGATGGCATCAGAAGTACATAGAGAGGGGTGGGAGGGGCATGCTAGGGTGGTCCTATCGTTCATGCTGGTGCCGAAAATGGAATATATTTATATATATGGGCCCGCGTTAACATTTACAGGGTGCTAGTACGGCGGACGCGCGGCTCCGCGAGCGCTACGGCCAGGGCAATGAGCGCAGCATCGCGTACGGGAGCTGGGCTGCAATGTCCGATTCCTTAGCTACGTGCCAGCTTTCGCGGATTTCGAATCGGACAAATATCAAGGTCTACAGAGGCGGGCGAACACGGCAGTTTGGAATTAGGGATTGGACATTTGTGCGTGCTGCATCGAGGTGCCCGGGGAAGGGGGTTCGAGAGCGAGAGGTGTCTTCTTTTTACTTTGGTTTAGATGTCAGGGGATAGCGCGGACGCAGTCCCCCCCTAACAAAAATTGCGCACCCGAGTCATCCACATTTGGGATGATCGCAAGGGTCAACCCAACCGTAGTGCAATGGAGGGGCCTCGCCCTGGGGGAACCGCCGCATAGATCACGGTGTCTCCTGTGCCAGGTAAGTATGAGTTGCCGAGGTCAGTCCTAGACTATGTACAACGTTTTTCGCCACGGATGTGGTGTCCAAGCCCTACGAAGGGGAATGCCTGTCCTTTGTCGGCCTCTCCTCCCACACGCATGGAGAACCTACATGGCTGATCATCCGTGAGCCGTTTTAAGCAGAGACTTATGCTGGGGCCACTACTTTATGCCTGCTTTAAGGCGTCGAATTTGCCCGGCTGGCTTGGGAATTATCCCCAGACTGGATGCTGCTGCCATCTGGGGAGAGAGAGCGGAACCAGCTTTGCAGCACTGCAGTGCCATCCACTGCCACCATGCCCTGCCCTCTGGTGTGGGATTCGGCAACTGACCAGCCCTCTAGACTTGTGCTCTGGTCAGACCCAAAAGGCTCTGTACATACTGAAACAGCCCAGGACCACGGATAGAACGTGAATCCATGAAGGAAATGATAGTGGCAATGCCCAATGGAGCAGTGGGGACATTTTATGTTGCACATGACGTATGTTACATGATATCGTTCTATAAGACCGGCCGTGGTAAGGAGCAGGCCTGCCCTCAAAAGGGCACTCCTGGTATTTTAGCAGTGCCATGCCTGCCTGATGGCATCAGAAGTACATAGAGAGGGGTGGGAGGGGCATGCTAGGGTGGTCCTATCGTTCATGCTGGTGCCGAAAATGGAATATATTTATATATATGGGCCCGCGTTAACATTTACAGGGTGCTAGTACGGCGGACGCGCGGCTCCGCGAGCGCTACGGCCAGGGCAATGAGCGCAGCATCGTGTACGGGAGCTGGGCTGCGATGTCCGATTGCTTAGCTACGTGCCAGCTTTCGCGGATTTCGAATCGGACAAATATCAAGGTCTACAGAGGCGGGCGAACACGGCAGTTTGGAATTAGGGAGTGGATATTTTTGTGCGTGCTGCATCGACGTGCCCGGGGAAGGGGGTTCGAGAGCGAGAGGTGTCTTCTTTTTACTTTGGTTTAAATGTCAGGGGATAGCGCGGACGCAGTCCCCCCTAACAAAAATTGCGCACCCGAGTCATCCACATTTGGGATGATCCCAAGGGTCAACCCTACCGTAGTGCAATGGAGGGGCCTCGCCCTGGGGGAACCGCCGCATAGATCACGGTGTCTCCTGTGCCAGGTAAGTATGAGTTGCCGAGGTCAGTCCTAGACTATGTACAACGTTTTTCGCCACGGATGTGGTGTCCAAGCCCTACGAAGGGGAATGCCTGTCCTTTGTCGGCCTCTCCTCCCACACGCATGGAGAACCTACATGGCTGATCAACCGTGAGCCGTTTTAAGCAGAGACTTATGCTGGGGCCACTACTTTATGCCTGCTTTAAGGGGTCGAATTTGCCCGGCTGGCTTGGGAATTATCTCCAGACTGGATGCTGCTGCCATCTGGGGAGAGAGAGCGGAACCAGCTTTGCAGCACTGCAGTGCCATCCACTGCCACCATGCCCTGCCCTCTGGTGTGGGATTCGGCAACTGACCAGCCCTCTAGACTTGTGCTCTGGTCAGACCCAAAAGGCTCTGTACATACTGAAACAGCCTAGGACCACGGATAGAATGTGAATCCATAAAGGAAATGAAAGTGGCAATGCCCAATGTAGCAGTGGGGACATTTTATGTTGCACATGACGTATGTTACATGATATCGTTCTATAAGACCGGCCGTGGTAAGGAGCAGGCCTGCCCTCAAAAGGGCACTCCTGGTATTTTAGCAGTGCTATGCCTGCCTGATGGCATCAGAAGTACATAGAGAGGGGTGGGAGGGGCATGCTAGGGTGGTCCTATCGTTCATGCTGGTGCCGAAAATGGAATATATTTATATATATGGGCCCGCGTTAACATTTACAGGGTGCTAGTACGGCGGACGCGCGGCTCCGCGAGCGCTACGGCCAGGGCAATGAGCGCAGCATCGCGTACGGGAGCTGGGCTGCGATGTCCGATTCCTTAGCTACGTGCCAGCTTTCGCGGATTTCGAATCGGACAAATATCAAGGTCTACAGAGGCGGGCGAACACGGCAGTTTGGAATTAGGGAGTGGACATTTGTGCGTGCTGCATCGACGTGCCCGGGGAAGGGGGTTCGAGAGCGAGAGGTGTCTTCTTTTTACTTTGGTTTAGATGTCAGGGGATAGCGCGGACTTAGTCCCCCCCTAACAAAAATTGCGCACCCGAGTCATCCACATTTGGGATGATCGCAAGGGTCAACCCAACCGTAGTGCAATGGAGGGGCCTCGCCCTGGGGGAACCGCCGCATAGATCACGGTGTCTCCTGTGCCAGGTAAGTATGAGTTGCCGAGGTCAGTCCTAGACTATGTACAACGTTTTTCGCCACGGATGTGGTGTCCAAGCCCTACGAAGGGGAATGCCTGTCCTTTGTCGGCCTCTCCTCCCACACGCATGGAGAACCTACATGGCTGATCATCCGTGAGCCGTTTTAAGCAGAGACTTATGCTGGGGCCACTACTTTATGCCTGCTTTAAGGCGTCGAATTTGCCCGGCTGGCTTGGGAATTATCCCCAGACTGGATGCTGCTGCCATCTGGGGAGAAAGAGCGGAACCAGCTTTGCAGCACTGCAGTGCCATCCACTGCCACCATGCCCTGCCCTCTGGTGTGGGATTCGGCAACTGACCAGCCCTCTAGACTTGTGCTCTGGTCAGACCCAAAAGGCTCTGTACATACTGAAACAGCCCAGGACCACGGAGAGAACGTGAATCCATGAAGGAAATGATAGTGGCAATGCCCAATGGAGCAGTGGGGACATTTTATGTTGCACATGACGTATGTTACATGATATCGTTCTATAAGACCGGCCGTGGTAAGGAGCAGGCCTGCCCTCAAAAGGGCACTCCTGGTATTTTAGCAGTGCCATGCCTGCCTGATGGCATCAGAAGTACATAGAGAGGGGTGGGAGGGGCATGCTAGGGTGGTCCTATCGTTCATGCTGGTGCCGAAAATGGAATATATTTATATATATGGGCCCGCGTTAACATTTACAGGGTGCTAGTACGGCGGACGCGCGGCTCCGCGAGCGCTACGGCCAGGGCAATGAGCGCAGCATCGTGTACGGGAGCTGGGCTGCGATGTCCGATTCCTTAGCTACGTGCCAGCTTTCGCGGATTTCGAATCGGACAAATATCAAGGTCTACAGAGGCGGGCGAACACGGCAGTTTGGAATTAGGGAGTGGATATTTTTGTGCGTGCTGCATCGACGTGCCCGGGGAAGGGGGTTCGAGAGCGAGAGGTGTCTTCTTTTTACTTTGGTTTAAATGTCAGGGGATAGCGCGGACGCAGTCCCCCCTAACAAAAATTGCGCACCCGAGTCATCCACATTTGGGATGATCCCAAGGGTCAACCCTACCGTAGTGCAATGGAGGGGCCTCGCCCTGGGGGAACCGCCGCATAGATCACGGTGTCTCCTGTGCCAGGTAAGTATGAGTTGCCGAGGTCAGTCCTAGACTATGTACAACGTTTTTCGCCACGGATGTGGTGTCCAAGCCCTACGAAGGGGAATGCCTGTCCTTTGTCGGCCTCTCCTCCAACACGCATGGAGAACCTACATGGCTGATCAACCGTGAGCCGTTTTAAGCAGAGACTTATGCTGGGGCCACTACTTTATGCCTGCTTTAAGGCGTCGAATTTGCCCGGCTGGCTTGGGAATTATCCCCAGACTGGATGCTGCTGCCATCTGGGGAGAGAGAGCGGAACCAGCTTTGCAGCACTGCAGTGCCATCCACTGCCACCATGCCCTGCCCTCTGGTGTGGGATTCGGCAACTGACCAGCCCTCTAGACTTGTGCTCTGGTCAGACCCAAAAGGCTCTGTACATACTGAAACAGCCTAGGACCACGGATAGAATGTGAATCCATAAAGGAAATGATAGTGGCAATGCCCAATGGAGCAGTGGGGACATTTTATGTTGCACATGACGTATGTTACATGATATCGTTCTATAAGACCGGCCGTGGTAAGGAGCAGGCCTGCCCTCAAAAGGGCACTCCTGGTATTTTAGCAGTGCCATGCCTGCCTGATGGCATCAGAAGTACATAGAGAGGGGTGGGAGGGGCATGCTAGGGTGGTCCTATCGTTCATGCTGGTGCCGAAAATGGAATATATTTATATATATGGGCCCGCGTTAACATTTACAGGGTGCTAGTACGGCGGACGCGCGGCTCCGCGAGCGCTACGGCCAGGGCAATGAGCGCAGCATCGTGTACGGAAGCTGGGCTGCGATGTCCGATTCCTTAGCTACGTGCCAGCTTTCGCGGATTTCGAATCGGACAAATATCAAGGTCTACAGAGGCGGGCGAACACGGCAGTTTGGAATTAGGGAGTGGACATTTGTGCATGCTGCATCGACGTGCCCGGGGAAGGGGGTTCGAGAGCGAGAGGTGTCTTCTTTTTACTTTGGTTTAGATGTCAGGGGATAGCGCGGACGCAGTCCCCCCCTAACAAAAATTGCGCACCCGAGTCATCCACATTTGGGATGATCGCAAGGGTCAACCCAACCGTAGTGCAATGGAGGGGCCTCGCCCTGGGGGAACCGCCGCATAGATCACGGTGTCTCCTGTGCCAGGTAAGTATGAGTTGCCGAGGTCAGTCCTAGACTATGTACAACGTTTTTCGCCACGGATGTGGTGTCCAAGCCCTACGAAGGGGAATGCCTGTCCTTTGTCGGCCTCTCCTCCCACACGCATGGAGAACCTACATGGCTGATCAACCGTGAGCCGTTTTAAGCAGAGACTTATGCTGGGGCCACTACTTTATGCCTGCTTTAAGGCGTCGAATTTGCCCGGCTGGCTTGGGAATTATCCCCAGACTGGATGCTGCTGCCATCTGGGGAGAGAGAGCGGAACCAGCTTTGCAGCACTGCAGTGCCATCCACTGCCACCATGCCCTGCCCTCTGGTGTGGGATTCGGCAACTGACCAGCCCTCTAGACTTGTGCTCTGGTCAGACCCAAAAGGCTCTGTACATACTGAAACAGCCCAGGACCACGGATAGAACGTGAATCCATAAAGGAAATGATAGTGGCAATGCCCAATGGAGCAGTGGGGACATTTTATGTTGCACATGACGTATGTTACATGATATCGTTCTATAAGACCGGCCGTGGTAAGGAGCAGGCCTGCCCTCAAAAGGGCACTCCTGGTATTTTAGCAGTGCCATGCCTGCCTGATGGCATCAGAAGTACATAGAGAGGGGTGGGAGGGGCATGCTAGGGTGGTCCTATCGTTCATGCTGGTGCCGAAAATGGAATATATTTATATATATGGGCCCGCGTTAACATTTACAGGGTGCTAGTACGGCGGACGCGCGGCTCCGCGAGCGCTACGGCCAGGGCAATGAGCGCAGCATCGTGTACGGAAGCTGGGCTGCGATGTCCGATTCCTTAGCTACGTGCCAGCTTTCGCGGATTTCGAATCGGACAAATATCAAGGTCTACAGAGGCGGGGGAACACGGCAGTTTGGAATTAGGGAGTGGATATTTTTGTGCGTGCTGCATCGACGTGCCCGGGGAAGGGGGTTCGAGAGCGAGAGGTGTCTTCTTTTTACTTTGGTTTAAATGTCAGGGGATAGCGCGGACGCAGTCTCCCCTAACAAAAATTGCGCACCCGAGTCATCCACATTTGGGATGATCCCAAGGGTCAACCCTACCGTAGTGCAATGGAGGGGCCTCGCCCTGGGGGAACCGCCGCATAGATCACGGTGTCTCCTGTGCCAGGTAAGTATGAGTTGCCGAGGTCAGTCCTAGACTATGTACAACGTTTTTCGCCACGGATGTGGTGTCCAAGCCCTACGAAGGGGAATGCCTGTCCTTTGTCGGCCTCTCCTCCAACACGCATGGAGAACCTACATGGCTGATCAACCGTGAGCCGTTTTAAGCAGAGACTTATGCTGGGGCCACTACTTTATGCCTGCTTTAAGGCGTCGAATTTGCCCGGCTGGCTTGGGAATTATCCCCAGACTGGATGCTGCTGCCATCTGGGGAGAGAGAGCGGAACCAGCTTTGCAGCACTGCAGTGCCATCCACTGCCACCATGCCCTGCCCTCTGGTGTGGGATTCGGCAACTGACCAGCCCTCTAGACTTGTGCTCTGGTCAGACCCAAAAGGCTCTGTACATACTGAAACAGCCTAGGACCACGGATAGAATGTGAATCCATAAAGGAAATGATAGTGGCAATGCCCAATGGAGCAGTGGGGACATTTTATGTTGCACATGACGTATGTTACATGATATCGTTCTATAAGACCGGCCGTGGTAAGGAGCAGGCCTGCCCTCAAAAGGGCACTCCTGGTATTTTAGCAGTGCCATGCCTGCCTGATGGCATCAGAAGTACATAGAGAGGGGTGGGAGGGGCATGCTAGGGTGGTCCTATCGTTCATGCTGGTGCCGAAAATGGAATATATTTATATATATGGGCCCGCGTTAACATTTACAGGGTGCTAGTACGGCGGACGCGCGGCTCCGCGAGCGCTACGGCCAGGGCAATGAGCGCAGCATCGTGTACGGAAGCTGGGCTGCGATGTCCGATTCCTTAGCTACGTGCCAGCTTTCGCGGATTTCGAATCAGACAAATATCAAGGTCTACAGAGGCGGGCGAACACGGCAGTTTGGAATTAGGGAGTGGACATTTGTGCGTGCTGCATCGACGTGCCCGGGGAAGGGGGTTCAAGAGCGAGAGGTGTCTTCTTTTTACTTTGGTTTAGATGTCAGGGGATAGCGCGGACGCAGTCCCCCCCTAACAAAAATTGCGCACCCGAGTCATCCACATTTGGGATGATCGCAAGGGTCAACCCAACCGTAGTGCAATGGAGGGGCCTCGCCCTGGGGGAACCGCCGCATAGATCACGGTGTCTCCTGTGCCAGGTGAGTATGAGTTGCCGAGGTCAGTCCTACTGCCATCTGGGGAGAGAGAGCGGAACCAGCTTTGCAGCACTGCAGTGCCATCCACTGCCACCATGCCCTGCCCTCTGGTGTGGGATTCGGCAACTGACCAGCCCTCTAGACTTGTGCTCTGGTCAGACCCAAAAGGCTCTGTACCTACTGTAGGGTGTTCAGAGCGGCCTGCCATGGCACAGACAACCAGCAGTTTTGCCCTCCATTTACACTCATGTCTCATTTATGGCTAATTGGCTCAATAAAACACAGTTATGTTCACACTATCTGAAAGCTATGGTTTCATTCTACACAATGTGTGGTTTCTGCAAAGATTTGTACATTTCCACTTGTGGTTTTATATGAATGAGTAAGTAGAAAGTGGGGAGTGTGTGCTCCCTGTGCAGGCCCACATTCTGGCACTAGTAATTGATAGCTGCCCAGCAACTGCCCTGCACTAGAATAGATTTCTGGGAGAGGGTATTCATACAGTCAATTCCTAAATGATTGGATTGTAATGCTAGGATATAGACCTACATTTACATATATCCCACATGTTATATGGACTACCAGATCCAGATCTACAGCAAAATATTTCCTAAAAGCCATGGAATCACCTTTAAAATAGAGGGGCATAAGAGCGTGGGATCATAAATTTAATTCCCATATATGTTTACTATCTCCTGTCTGAAGAACAAAGTGATTGGAAAAGAATTGGCCCCCAGATTTACACTTATGTGGATCTACCTTTTCTTAGGAGTAGTACATTTCCTATGTAAGTCACCCTCCACTACACCTGGATCCCTGCCACTCACACTGTAGCAGGGGAGTGCTATTTCAGGACCAATCCACTGCATGGTTAGACAGGGCTCTCTTGTCCTCCCAAAACACCTTACTTTTTGCAAAGAAAACCCATTTTAACTATGTTCTAGTGGTGGTAGATTCACAATTCTTTCAGAATTCTCTTAGTTAAGATCCTGTCTATCTATCCTGTACAAAAAACGCAACTTTTTTGCACTCAATAAAATTGGCCTGAACGCCCTACATACTGAAACAGCCCAGGACCACGGATAGAATGTGAATCCATAAAGGAAATGATAGTGGCAATGCCAAATGGAGCAGTGGGGACATTTTATGTTGCACATGACGAATGTCACATGATATCGTTCTATAAGACCGGCCGTGGTAAGGAGCAGGCCTGCCCTCAAAAGGGCACTCCTGGTATTTTAGCAGTGCCATGCCTGCCTGATGGCTTCAGAAGTACATAGAGAGGGGTGGGAGGGGCATGCTAGGGTGGTCCTATTGTTCATGCTGGTGCCGAAAATGGAATATATTTATATATATGGGCCCGCGTTAACATTTACAGGGTGCTAGTACGGCGGACGCGCGGCTCCGCGAGCGCTACGGCCAGGGCAATGAGCGCAGCATCGTGTACGGGAGCTGGGCTGCGATGTCCGATTCCTTAGCTAAGTGCCAGCTTTCGCGGATTTCGAATCGGACAAATATCAAGGTCTACAGAGGCGGGCGAACACGGCAGTTTGGAATTAGGGAGTGGACATTTGTGCGTGCTGCATCGACGTGCCCGGGGAACGGGGTTCGAGAGCGAGAGGTGTCTTCTTTTTACTTTGGTTTAGATGTCAGGGGATAGCGTGGACGTAGTCCCCCCCTAACAAAAATTGCGCACCCGAGTCATCCACATTTGGGATGATGGCAAGGGTCAACCCAACCGTAGTGCAATGGAGGGGCCTCGCCCTGGGGGAACCGCCGCATAGATCACGGTGTCTCCTGTGCCCTGTAAGTATGAGTTGCCGAGCTCAGTCCTAGACTATGTACAACGTTTTTCGCCACGGATGTGGTGTCCAAGCCCTACGAAGGGGAATGCCTGTCCTTTGTCGGCCTCTCCTCCCACACGCATGGAAAACATACATGGCTGATCAACCGTGAGCCACTTTAAGCAGAGACTTATGCTGGGGCCACTACTTTATGCCTGCTTTAAGGCGTCGAATTTGCCCGGCTGGCTTGGGAATTATCCCCAGACTGGATGCTGCTGCCATCTGGGGAGAGAGAGCGGAACCAGCTTTGCAGCACTGCAGTGCCATCCACTGCCACCATGCCCTGCCCTCTGGTGTGGGATTCGGCAACTGACCAGCCCTCTAGACTTGTGCTCTGGTCAGACCCAAAAGGCTCTGTACATACTGAAACAGCCCAGGACCACGGATAGAATGTGAATCCATAAAGGAAATGATAGTGGCAATGCCCAATGGAGCAGTGGGGACATTTTATGTTGCACATGACGTATGTCACATGATATCGTTCTATAAGACCGGCCGTGGTAAGGAGCAGGCCTGCCCTCAAAAGGGCACTCCTGGTATTTTAGCAGTGCCATGCCTGCCTGATGGCTTCAGAAGTACATAGAGAGGGGTGGGAGGGGCATGCTAGGATGGTCCTATTGTTCATGCTGGTGCCGAAAATGGAATATATTTATATATATGGGCCCGCGTTAACATTTACAGGGTGCTAGTACGGCGGACGCGCGGCTCCGCGAGCGCTACGGCCAGGGCAATGAGTGCAGCATCGTGTACGGGAGCTGGGCTGCGATGTCCGATTCCTTAGCTACGTGCCAGCTTTCGTGGATTTCGAATCGGACAAATATCAAGGTCTACAGAGGCGGGCGAACACGGCAGTTTGGAATTAGGGAGTGGACATTTGTGCGTGCTGCATCGACGTGCCCGGGGAACGGGGTTCGAGAGCGAGAGGTGTCTTCTTTTTACTTTGGTTTAGATGTCAGGGGATAGCGCGGACGTAGTCCCCCCCTAACAAAAATTGCGCACCCGAGTCATCCACATTTGGGATGATGGCAAGGGTCAACCCAACCGTAGTGCAATGGAGGGGCCTCGCCCTGGGGGAACCGCCGCATAGATCACGGTGTCTCCTGTGCCAGGTAAGTATGAGTTGCCGAGCTCAGTCCTAGACTATGTACAACGTTTTTCGCCAAGGATGTGGTGTCCAAGCCCTACGAAGGGGAATGCCTGTCCTTTGTCGGCCTCTCCTCCCACACGCATGGAGAACCTACATGGCTGATCAACCGTGAGCCACTTTAAGCAGAGACTTATGCTGGGGCCACTACTTTATGCCTGCTTTAAGGCGTCGAATTTGCCCGGCTGGCTTGGGAATTATCTCCAGACTGGATGCTGCTGCCATCTGGGGAGAGAGAGCGGAACCAGCTTTGCAGCACTGCAGTGCCATCCACTGCCACCATGCCCTGCCCTCTGGTGTGGGATTCGGCAACTGACCAGCCCTCTAGACTTGTGCTCTGGTCAGACCCAAAAGGCTCTGTACATACTGAAACAGCCCAGGACCACGGATAGAATGAGAATCCATAAAGGAAATGATAGTGGCAATTCCCAATGGAGCAGTGGGGACATTTTATGTTGCACATGACGTATGTCACATGATATCGTTCTATAAGACCGGCCGTGGTAAGGAGCAGGCCTGCCCTCCAAAGGGCACTCCTGGTATTTTAGCAGTGCCATGCCTGCCTGATGGCATCAGAAGTACATAGAGAGGGGTGGGAGGGGCATGCTAGGGTGGTCCTATCATTCATGCTGGTGCCGAAAATGGAATATATTTATATATATGGGCCCGCGTTAACATTTACAGGGTGCTAGTACGGCGGACGCGCGGCTCCGCGAGCGCTACGGCCAGGGCAATGAGCGTAGCATCGTGTACGGGAGCTGGGCTGCGATGTCCGATTCCTTAGCTACGTGCCAGCTTTCGCGGATTTCGAATCGGACAAATATCAAGGTCTACAGAGGTGGGCGAACACGGCAGTTTGGAATCAGGGAGTGGACATTTGTACATCCTGCATCGAAGTGCCCGGAGAACGGGGTTCGAGAGCGAGAGGTGGCTTACTTTTTACTTTGGTTTAGATGTCAGGGGATAGCTCGGACGCTGCGCACCCAGGTCATCCACATTTGGGACGATCGCAAGCGTCAACCCAACCGTAGTGCAATGGAGGGGCCTCGCCCTGGGAGAACTGCCGCATAGATCACAGTGTCTGCTGTGCCAGGTAAGTATGAGCTGCCGAGCTCAGTGCCAGGCTATGTATAACATTTTTCACCACGGATGTGGTGTCCAAGCCGTACGACGGGGAACACGTGTCCTTTGTCGGCCTCTTTTCCCACACGCATTGAGAACCTACATGGCTGATTGACCGTGAGCCGCTTTAAGCAGAGACTTATGCTGGGGCGACTACTTTAGGCCTGCTTTAAGGCGTCGAATTTGTCCGGCTGGCTTGGGAATTATCTCCAGACTGGATTGTACTGCTATCTGGCGAGAAAGAGCGGAACCAACTTTGCTCCACTGCATTGAGGGGTGTTGTCCAAAGCCATCCACTGCCACCATGCCCTTCGCTCTGGCGGGGGATTCAGCAACTGACCAGAAGGGCACTCCTGGTATTTAGCAACGCCATGCCTGCCTGATGGCATCAGAAGTACATAGAGAGGGGTGGGAGGGGCATGCTAGGGTGGTCCTATCGTTCATGCTGGTGCCGAAAATGGAACATATATATATATATATACAAAGTCATATGGGCCCAAGTTAACATTTACACGGTGCCAGTACGGCGGACGCGCGGCTCCGGGAGCGCTTCGGCCAGGGAAGTGAGCGCAGCATCGTCAACGGGAGCGGTGATGCAATGTCTGATTCCTTAGCTACGTCCTGGATTTCGCGGATTTCAAATCGGACAAATATCAAGGTCTACAGAGGCGGGAAAACACGGCAGTTTGGAATCAGGGAGTGGACATTTGTACGGGCTGCATCGACGTGCCCGGAGACAGGGTTCTATAGCGCGAGGTGGCTTCTTTTTACTTTAATTTAGATGTCAGCGGATAGCGCGGACACTGCACACCCGAGTCATCCACATTTGGGACGATCGCAAGCATCAACCCTACCGTAGTGTACACCGCTGGCATATACGAGTAATTTTTCACCGATGTTTCAGCCCTTGATATTATACCTGAGTCTTGCGAGGTCACAACTACGTCACCAAACCTATTCGGGCATGAGTATTGCTTGTCCTGTGTCAGCGATGGCAGATATGAGTAATTTTTCACGGATGTGTTGGCCCTTAATATTATACCTTAATCTTGTGAGGTCACAACTACGTCACCAAAATCTATTCTGGCATGAGTATTGCTTGTCTAGTGTCACTGCTGGCAGATATGAGTAATTTTTCACCAAGTTTTCAGCCCTTGATATCATACCTTAGTCTTGTAAAGTCTTGTGAGGTCACCACTACCTCACAAAAACCTATTCTGATGTGATTGAGTAATTTTTCACCGATGTTTCAGCCCTTAATATTATACCTTAGTCTTTTGAGGTCACAACTACGTCACCAAAACCTATTCTGGCATGAGTATTGCTTGTCCTGTGTCACCGCTGGCATATATGAGTAATTTTTCACCGATGTTTCAGCCCTCGATATTATACCTTAGTCTTGTGAGGCCACAACTATGTCACCAAAACCTTTTCTGATGTAATTGAGTGATTTTTCACCAATGTATCAGCCCTTAATATTATACCTTAGTCTTGTGAGGTCAAAACTACGTCACCAAACCTATTCTGGCATGAGTATTGCTTGTTGTGTGTCACTGCTGGCAGATATGAGTAATATTTCACCGATGTTTCAGCCCTTGATATTATACCTTAGTCTTGTGAGGCCACAACTATGTCACCAAAACCTATTCTGATGTAATTGAGTAATTTTACACCGATGTTTCAGCCCTTGATATCATACCTAAGTCTTGTGAGGTCACAACTACGTCACAAAAACCTATTCTGATGTGGTTGAGTAATTTTTCACCGATGTTTCAGCCCTTAATATTATACCTTAGTCTTGTGAGGCCACAACTACATCACCAAAACCTATTCTGGCATGAGTATTGCTTGTCTCTTGTCACTGCTGGCAGATATGAGTAATATTTCACCGATGTTTCAGCCCTTGATATTATACCTTAGTCCAGTGAGGCCACAACTACGTCACCAAAACCTTTTCTGATGTAATTGAGTAATATTTCACAGATGTTTCAGCCCTTGATATTATACCTTAGTTTTGTGAGGCCACAACTATGTCACCAAAACCTATTCTGATGTAATTGAGTAATTTTTCACCGATGTTTCAGCCCTTAATATTATACCTTAGTCTTTTGAGGTCACAACTGTGTCACCAAAACCTATTCTGGCATGAGTATTGCTTGTCCTGTGTCACCGCTGGCATATATGAGTAGTTTTTCACCGATGTTTCAGCCCTCGATATTATACCTTAATCTTGTGAGGCCACAACTATGTCACCAAAACCTTTTCTGATGTAATTGAGTAATTTTTCACCGATGTTTCAGCCCTTGATATTATACCTGAGTCTTCTGGGGTCACAACTACGTCATCAAAACCTATTCTGGCATGAGTATTGCTTCTCCTGTGTCACCGCTGGCATATATGAGTAATTTTTCACCGATGTTTCAGCCCTTGATATTATACAATAGTCTTGTGAGGTCACAACTACGTCACCAAAACCTATTCTGGCATGAGTATTGCTTGTCCTGTGTCACCGCTTGCATATATGAGTAATTTTTCACCGATGTTTCAGCCCATGATATTATACCTAATCCTTGTAAGGCCACAACTACGTCTCGCAAAACCTATTCTGACGTAATTGAGTAATTATTCACCTATGTTTCAGCCCTCGATAATTTACCTTAGTCTTCTGGGGTCACAACTACGTCACCAAACCTATTCTGGCATAAGTATTGCTTGTCCTGTGTCACCACTGGCAGATATGAGTAATTTTTCACCGATGCTTCAGCCCTTAATATTATACCTTAGTCTTGTGAGGCCACAACTATGTCACCAAAACCTTTTCTGATGTAATTGAGTGATTTTTCACTGATGTTTCAGCCCTTAATATTATACCTTAGTCTTGTGAGGTCACAACTACGTCACCAAACCTATTCTGGCATGAGTATTGCTTGTCTTGTGTCACCGCTGGCATATATGAGTAATTTTTCACCGATGTTTCAGCCCTTAATATTATACCTTAGTCTTGTGAGGTCACAACTACGTCACCAAAACCTATTCTGGCATGAGTATTGCTTGTCTTGTGTCACCGCTGGCAGATATGAGTAATATTTCACCGATGTTTCAGCCCTTGATATTATACCTTAGTCTTGTGAGGCCACAACTATGTCACCAAAACCTATTCTGATGTAATTGAGTAATTTTACACCGATGTTTCAGCCCTTAATATCATACCTAAGTCTTGTGAGGTCACAACTACGTCACAAAAACCTATTCTGATGTGGTTGAGTAATTTTTCACCGATGTTTCAGCCCTTAATATTATACCTTAGTCTTGTGAGGTCACAACTACATCACCAAAACCTATTCTGGCATGAGTATTGCTTGTCTCTTGTCACTGCTGGCAGATATGAGTAATATTTCACCGATGTTTCAGCCCTTGATATTATACCTCAGTCTTGTTAGGCCACAACTATGTCACCAAAACCATTTCTGATGTAATTAAGTAATTTTTCACCGATGTTTCAGCCCTTGATATTATACCTGAGTCTTCTGGGGTCACAACTACGTCTTCAAAACCTATTCTGGCATGAGTATTGCTTCTCCTGTGTCACCGCTGGCATATATGAGTAATTTTTCACCGATGTTTCAGCCCTTGATATTATACAATAGTCTTGTGAGGTCACAACTACGTCACCAAAACCTATTCTGGCATGAGTATTGCTTGTCCTGTGTCACCGCTTGCATATATGAGTAATTTTTCACCGATGTTTCAGTCCATGATATTATACCTAATCGTTGTAAGGCCACAACTACGTCTCCAAAACCTATTCTGACGTAATTGAGTAATTATTCACCTATGTTTCAGCCCTTGATATTATACCTTAGTCTTCTGGGGTCACAACTACGTCACCAAACCTATTCTGGCATAAGTAATGCTTGTCCTGTGTCACCACTGGCAGATATGAGTAGTATTTCACCAATGTTTCAGCCCTTGCTATTATACCTTAGTCTTGTGAGGTCACAACTACATCACCAAAACCTATTCTGGCATGAGTATTGCTTGTCCTGTGTCACAGCTGGCAGATATGAGTAATTTTTCACCTATGTTTCAGCCCTTGATATTATACCTGAGTCTTCTGGGGTCACAACTACGTCACCAAACCTATTCGGGAATGAGTATTGCTTGTCCTGTGTCACCGATGGCAGATATGAGTAATTTGTTACCTATGTTTCAGCCCTTGATATTATACCTTAGTCTCGTAAGGCCACAACTATGTCACATAAACCTTTTCTGATGTAATTGAGTGATTTTTCACCGATGTTTCAGCCCTTGATATTATACCTAAGTCTTGTGAGGTCACACCTAGGTCACAAAAACCTATTCTGATGTGATTGAGTAATTTTTCACCGATGTTTCAGCCCTTAATCTTATACCTTAGTATTGTGAGGTCACAACTACATCACCAAAACCTATTCTGGCATGAGTATTGCTTGTCCTGTGTCACCGCTGGCATATGTGAGTAGTTTTTCACCGATGTTTCAGCCCTTGATATTATACCTTCGTCTTGTGAAGCCACAACTACATCACCAAAACCTTTTCTTAAGTAATTGAGTAATATTTCACAGATGTTTCAGCCCTTGATATTATACCTGAGTCTTCTGGGGTCACAACTACGTCACCAAACCTATTCGGGCATGAGTATTGCTTGTCCTGTGTCACGGCTGGCATAAATGAGTAATTTTTCACCGATGTTTCAGCCCTTAATATTATACCTTAGTCTTGTGAGGCCACAACTATGTCACCAAAACCTTTTCTGATGTAATTGAGTGATTTTTCACCGATGTTTCAGCCCTTAATATTATACCTTAGTCTTGTGAGGTCACAACTACGTCACCAAACCTATTCTGGCATGAGTATTGCTTGTCTTTTGTCACCGCTGGCATATATGAGTAATTTTTCACCGATGTTTCAGCCCTTAATATTATACCTTAGTCTTGTGAGGTCACAACTACGTCACCAAAACCTATTCTGGCATGAGTATTGCTTGTCTTGTGTCACCGCTGGCAGATATGAGTAATTTTTCACCGATGTTTCAGCCCTTGATATTATACATTAGTCTCGTGAGGTCACAAAGACATCACCAAAACCTATTTTGACGTAATTGAGTAATTTTTCACCCATGTTTCAGCCCTTGATATTATACCTTAGTCTTGTGAGGTCACAACTACGTCACTTAACCTATTCTGGCATGAGTTTTGCTTGTCCTGTGTCACTGCTGGCAGATATGAATAATTTTTCCCCGATGTTTCAGCCTTTAATATTATACCTTAGTCTTGTGAGGTCACAACTACTTCACCAAAACCTATTCTGGCATGAGTATTGCTTGTAGTGTGTCACCGCTAGCGCTGGCATATATGAGTAATTTTTCATCAATGTTTCAGCCCTTGATATTATACCTCAGTCTTGTGAAGCTAAAACTACGTCACCAAAACCTTTTCTGGTGTAATTGAGTAATTTTTCACCGATGTTTCAGCCCTTGATATTATACCTTAGTCTTGTGAGGTCACAACTACGTCACCAAAACCTATTCTGGCATGAGTATTGCTTGTCCTGTGGCACAGCTGGCATATATGAGTAATTTTTCATCGATGTTTCAGCCCTTGATATTATACCTCAGTCTTGTGCAGCTACAACTACGTCACCAAAACCTATTCTGGTGTAATTGAGTAATTTTTCACCGATGTTTCAGCCCTTGATATTATACCTTAGTCTTGTGAGGTCACAACTACGTCACCAAAACCTATTCTGGCATGAGTATTGCTTGTCTTGTGGTACCGCTAGCATATATGAGTAATTTTTCATCGATGTTTCAGCCCTTGATATTATACCTCAGTCTTGTGAAGCTACAACTACGTCTCCAAAACCTTTTCTGGTGTAATTGAGTAATTTTTCACCGATGTTTCAGCCCTTAATATTATACCTTAGTCTTGTGAGGTCACAACTACGTCACTAAACCTATTCTGGCATGAGTATTGCTTGTCTCTTGTCACTGCTGGCAGATATGAGTAATATTTCACCGATGTTTCAGCCCTTGATATTATACCTCAGTCTTGTTAGGCCACAACTATGTCACCAAAACCTTTTCTGATGTAATTGAGTAATTTTTCACCGATGTTTCAGCCCTTGATATTATACCTGAGTCTTCTGGGGTCACAACTACGTCATCAAAACCTATTCTGGCATGAGTATTGCTTCTCCTGTGTCACCGCTGGCATATATGAGTAATTTTTCACCAATGTTTCAGCCCTTGATATTATACAATAGTCTTGTGAGGTCACAACTACGTCACCAAAACCTATTCTGGCATGAGTATTGCTTGTCCTGTGTCACCGCTTGCATATATGAGTAATTTTTCACCGATGTTTCAGCCCATGATATTATACCTAATCCTTGTAAGGCCACAACTACGTCTCCAAAACCTATTCTGACGTAATTGAGTAATTTTTCACCGATGTTTCAGCCCTTAATATTATACCTTAGACTTTTGAGGTCACAACTGTGTCACCAAAACCTATTCTGGCATGAGTATTGCTTGTCCTGTGTCACCGCTGGCATATATGAGTAATTTTTCATCGATGTTTCAGCCCTCGATATTATACCTTAATCTTGTGAGGCCACAACTATGTCACCAAAACCTATTCTGATGTAATTGAGTAATTTTTCACCGATGTTTCAGCCCTTGATATTATACCTTAGTCTTGTGAGGTCACAACTACATCACAAAACCTATTCTGATGTGATTGAGTAATTTTTCACCGATGTTTCAGCCCTTAATATTATACCTTAGTCTTGTGAGGTCACAACTACGTCACCAAAACCTATTCTGGCATGAGTATTGCTTGTCCTGTGTCACGGCTGGCATAAATGAGTAATTTTTCACCGATGTTTAAGCCCTTAATATTAAACCTTAGTCTTGTGAGGCCACAACTATGTCACCAAAACCTTTTCTGATGTAATTGAGTGATTTTTCACCGATGTTTCAGCCCTTAATATTATACCTTAGTCTTGTGAGGTCACAACTACGTCACCAAACCTATTCTGGCATGAGTATTGCTTGTCTTTTGTCACCGCTGGCATATATGAGTAATTTTTCACCGATGTTTCAGCCCTTAATATTATACCTTAGTCTTGTGAGGTCACAACTACGTCACCAAAACCTATTCTGGCATGAGTATTGCTTGTCTTGTGTCACCGCTGGCAGATATGAGTAATTTTTCACCGATGTTTCAGCCCTTGATATTATACATTAGTCTCGTGAGGTCACAAAGACATCACCAAAACCTATTTTGACGTAATTGAGTAATTTTTCACCCATGTTTCAGCCCTTGATATTATACCTTAGTCTTGTGAGGTCACAACTACGTCACTAAACCTATTCTGGCATGAGTTTTGCTTGTCCTGTGTCACTGCTGGCAGATATGAATAATTTTTCCCCGATGTTTCAGCCTTTAATATTATACCTTAGTCTTGTGAGGTCACAACTACTTCACCAAAACCTATTCTGGCATGAGTATTGCTTGTAGTGTGTCACCGCTAGCGCTGGCATATATGAGTAATTTTTCATCAATGTTTCAGCCCTTGATATTATACCTCAGTCTTGTGAAGCTAAAACTACGTCACCAAAACCTTTTCTGGTGTAATTGAGTAATTTTTCACCGATGTTTCAGCCCTTGATATTATACCTTAGTCTTGTGAGGTCACAACTACGTCACCAAAACCTATTCTGGCATGAGTATTGCTTGTCCTGTGGCACCGCTGGCATATATGAGTAATTTTTCATCGATGTTTCAGCCCTTGATATTATACCTCAGTCTTGTGCAGCTACAACTACGTCACCAAAACCTATTCTGGTGTAATTGAGTAATTTTTCAGCGATGTTTCAGCCCTTGATATTATACCTTAGTCTTGTGAGGTCACAACTACGTCACCAAAACCTATTCTGGCATGAGTATTGCTTGTCTTGTGGTACCGCTAGCATATATGAGTAATTTTTCATCGATGTTTCAGCTCTTGATATTATACCTCAGTCTTGTGAAGCTACAACTACGTCTCAAAAACCTTTTCTGGTGTAATTGAGTAATTTTTCACCGATGTTTCAGCCCTTAATATTATACCTTAGTCTTGTGAGGTCACAACTACGTCACTAAACCTATTCTGGCATGAGTATTGCTTGTCTCTTGTCACTGCTGGCAGATATGAGTAATATTTCACCGATGTTTCAGCCCTTGATATTATACCTCAGTCTTGTTAGGCCACAACTATGTCACCAAAACCTTTTCTGATGTAATTGAGTAATTTTTCACTGATGTTTCAGCCCTTGATATTATACCTGAGTCTTCTGGGGTCACAACTACGTCATCAAAACCTATTCTGGCATGAGTATTGCTTCTCCTGTGTCACCGCTGGCATATATGAGTAATTTTTCACCAATGTTTCAGCCCTTGATATTATACAATAGTCTTGTGAGGTCACAACTACGTCACCAAAACCTATTCTGGCATGAGTATTGCTTGTCCTGTGTCACCGCTTGCATATATGAGTAATTTTTCACCGATGTTTCAGCCCATGATATTATACCTAATCCTTGTAAGGCCACAACTACGTCTCCAAAACCTATTCTGACGTAATTGAGTAATTTTTCACCGATGTTTCAGCCCTTAATATTATACCTTAGACTTTTGAGGTCACAACTGTGTCACCAAAACCTATTCTGGCATGAGTATTGCTTGTCCTGTGTCACCGCTGGCATATATGAGTAATTTTTCACCGATGTTTCAGCCCTCGATATTATACCTTAATCTTGTGAGGCCACAACTATGTCACCAAAACCTATTCTGATGTAATTGAGTAATTTTTCACCGATGTTTCAGCCCTTGATATTATACCTTAGTCTTGTGAGGTCACAACAACATCACAAAACCTATTCTGATGTGATTGAGTAATTTTTCACCGATGTTTCAGCCCTTAATATTATACCTTAGTCTTGTGAGGTCACAACTACGTCACCAAAACCTATTCTGGCATGAGTATTGCTTGTCCTGTGTCACGGCTGGCATAAATGAGTAATTTTTCACCGATGTTTCAGCCCTTAATATTAAACCTTAGTCTTGTGAGGCCACAACTATGTCACCAAAACCTTTTCTGATGTAATTGAGTGATTTTTCACCGATGTTTCAGCCCTTAATATTATACCTTAGTCTTGTGAGGTCACAACTACGTCACCAAACCTATTCTGGCATGAGTATTGCTTGTCTTTTGTCACCGCTGGCATATATGAGTAATTTTTCACCGATGTTTCAGCCCTTAATATTATACCTTAGTCTTGTGAGGTCACAACTACGTCACCAAAACCTATTCTGGCATGAGTATTGCTTGTCTTGTGTCACCGCTGGCAGATATGAGTAATTTTTCACCGATGTTTCAGCCCTTGATATTATACATTAGTCTCGTGAGGTCACAAAGACATCACCAAAACCTATTTTGACGTAATTGAGTAATTTTTCACCAATGTTTCAGCCCTTGATATTATACCTTAGTCTTGTGAGGTCACAACTACGTCACTAAACCTATTCTGGCATGAGTATTGCTTGTCCTGTGTCACTGCTGGCAGATATGAATAATTTTTCCCCGATGTTTCAGCCTTTAATATTATACCTTAGTCTTGTGAGGTCACAACTACTTCACCAAAACCTATTCTGGCATGAGTATTGCTTGTAGTGTGTCACCGCTAGCGCTGGCATATATGAGTAATTTTTCATCAATGTTTCAGCCCTTGATATTATACCTCAGTCTTGTGAAGCTAAAACTACGTCACCAAAACCTTTTCTGGTGTAATTGAGTAATTTTTCACCGATGTTTCAGCCCTTGATATTATACCTTAGTCTTGTGAGGTCACAACTCCGTCACCAAAACCTATTCTGGCATGAGTATTGCTTGTCCTGTGGCACCGCTGGCATATATGAGTAATTTTTCATCGATGTTTCAGCCCTTGATATTATACCTCAGTCTTGTGGAGCTACAACTACGTCACCAAAACCTATTCTGGTGTAATTGAGTAATTTTTCACCGATGTTTCAGCCCTTGATATTATACCTTAGTCTTGTGAGGTCACAACTATGTCACCAAAACCTATTCTGGCATGAGTATTGCTTGTCTTGTGGTACCGCTGGCATATATGAGTAATTTTTCATCGATGTTTCAGCCCTTGATATTATACCTCAGTCTTGTGAAGCTACAACTACGTCTCCAAAACCTTTTCTGGTGTAATTGAGTAATTTTTCACCGATGTTTCAGCCCTTAATATTATACCTTAGTCTTGTGAGGTCACAACTACGTCACTAAACCTATTCTGGCATGAGTATTGCTTGTCCTGTGTCACCGATGGCAGATATGAGTAATTTTTCACCTATGTTTCAGTCCTTGATATTATACCTTAGTCTCGTTAGGCCACAACTATGTCACATAAACCTTTTCTGATGTAATCGAGTGATTTTTCACCGATGTTTCAGCCCTTGATATTATACCTAAGTCTTGTGAGGTCACACCTATGTCACAAAAACCTATTCTGATGTGATTGAGTAATTTTTCACAGATGTTTCAGCCCTAAAATTTATACCTTAGTATTGTGAGGTCACAACTACATCACCAAAACCTATTCTGGCATGAGTATTGCTTGTCCTGTGTCACCGCTGGCATATGTGAGTAGTTTTTCACCAATGTTTCAGCCCTTAATATTATACCTTCGTCTTGTGAAGCCACAACTACATCACCAAAACCTTTTCTAAAGTAATTAAGTAATATTTCACAGATGTTTCAGCCCTTGATATTATACCTGAGTCTTCTGGGGTCACAACTACGTCACCAAACCTATTCGGGCATGAGTATTGCTTGTCCTGTGTCACCGATGGCATATATGAGTAATTTTTCACCGATGTTTCAGCCCTTAATATTATACCTGAGTCTTCTGGGGTCACAACTACGGCACCAAAACCAATTCTGGCATGAGTATTGCTTGTCCTGTGTCACTGCTGGCATATAAGAGTAATTTTTCACCGATGTTTCAGCCCTTGATATTATACCTGAGTCTTGTTAGGTCACAACTACATAACCAAAACCTATTCTGGCATGAGTATTGCTTGTCGTGTGTCACTGCTGGCAGATATGAGTAATATTTCACCGATGTTTCAGCCCTTGATATTATACCTTAGTTTTGTGAGGCCACAACTATGTCACCAAAACCTATTCTGATGTAATTGAGTAATTTTTCACCGATGTTTCAGCCCTTAATATTATACCTTAGTCTTTTGAGGTCACAACTGTGTCACCAAAACCTATTCTGGCATGAGTATTGCTTGTCCTGTGTCACCGCTGGCATATATGAGTAGTTTTTCACCGATGTTTCAGCCCTCGATATTATACCTTAATCTTGTGAGGCCACAACTATGTCACCAAAACCTTTTCTGATGTAATTGAGTAATTTTTCACCGATGTTTCAGCCCTTGATATTATACCTAAGTTTTGTGAGGTCACACCTACGTCACAAAAACCTATTCTGATGTGATTGAGTAATTTTTCACCGATGTTTCAGCCCTTAATATTATACCTTAGTCTTGTGAGGTCACAACTACATAACCAAAACCTATTGTGGCATGAGTATTGCCTGTCCTGTGTCACCGCTGGCATATATGAGTAATTTTTCACCGATGTTTCAGCCCTTGATATTATACCTTCGTCTTGTGAAGCCACAACTACATCACAAAAACCTTTTCTGAAATAATGGAGTAATATTTCACAGATGTTTCAGCCCTTGATATTATACCTGAGCCTTGTGAGGTCACAACTACGTCACCAAACCTAATCGGGCATGAGTATTGCTTGTCCTGACTCACCGATGGCATATATGAGTAATTTTTTACCAATGTTTCAGCCCTCGATATTATACCTTCGTCTTGTGAGGCCACAACTTTGTCACCAAAACCTTTTCTGATGTAATTGAGTGATTTTTCACCAATGTATCAGCCCTTAATATTATACCTTAGTCTTGTGAGGTCACAACTACGTCACCAAACCTATTACGGCATGAGTATTGCTTGTTGTGTGTCACTGCTGGCAGATATGAGTAATATTTCACCGATGTTTCAGCCCTTGATATTATACCTTAGTCTTGTGAGGTCACAACTACATCACAAAAACCTATTCTGATGTGGTTGAGTAATTTTTCACCGATGTTTCAGCCCTTAATATTATACCTTAGTCTTGTGAGGTCACAACTACATCACCAAAACCTATTCTGGCATGAGTATTGGTTGTCTCTTGTCACTGCTGGCAGATATGAGTAGTTTTTCACTGATGTTTCAGCCCTTGATATTATACCTTCGTCTTGTGAAGCCACAACTACATCACCAAAACCTTTTCTGAAGTAATTGAGTAATATTTCACAGATGTTTCAGCCCTTGATATTATACCTGAGTCTTCTGGGGTCACAACTACGACACCAAAACCTATTCTGGCATGAGTATTGCTTGTCCTGTAAGGCCGCTGGCATATAAGAGTAATTTTTCACCGATGTTTCAGCCCTTGATATTATACCTGAGTCTTGTGAGGTCACAACTACATCACCTAAACCTATTCTGGCATGAGTATTGCTTGTCTCTTGTCACCGCTGGCAGATATGAGTAATATTTCACCGATGTTTCAGCCCTTGATATTATACCTTCGTCTTGTGAAGCCACAACTACATCACAAAAACCTTTTCTGAAATAATGGAGTAATATTTCACAGATGTTTCAGCCCTTGATATTATACCTGAGCCTTGTGAGGTCACAACTACGTCACCAAACCTAATCGGGCATGAGTATTGCTTGTCCTGACTCACCGATGGCATATATGAGTAATTTTTCACCAATGTTTCAGCCCTCGATATTATACCTTCGTCTTGTGAGGCCACAACTTTGTCACCAAAACCTTTTCTGATGTAATTGAGTGATTTTTCACCAATGTATCAGCCCTTAATATTATACCTTAGTCTTGTGAGGTCACAACTACGTCACCAAAACCTATTCTGGCATGAGTATTGCTTGTCCTGTGTCACGGCTGGCATAAATGAGTAATTTTTCACCGATGTTTCAGCCCTTAATATTAAACCTTAGTCTTGTGAGGCCACAACTATGTCACCAAAACCTTTTCTGATGTAATTGAGTGATTTTTCACCGATGTTTCAGCCCTTAATATTATACCTTAGTCTTGTGAGGTCACAACTACGTCACCAAACCTATTCTGGCATGAGTATTGCTTGTCTTTTGTCACCGCTGGCATATATGAGTAATTTTTCACCGATGTTTCAGCCCTTAATATTATACCTTAGTCTTGTGAGGTCACAACTACGTCACCAAAACCTATTCTGGCATGAGTATTGCTTGTCTTGTGTCACCGCTGGCAGATATGAGTAATTTTTCACCGATGTTTCAGCCCTTGATATTATACATTAGTCTCGTGAGGTCACAAAGACATCACCAAAACCTATTTTGACGTAATTGAGTAATTTTTCACCAATGTTTCAGCCCTTGATATTATACCTTAGTCTTGTGAGGTCACAACTACGTCACTAAACCTATTCTGGCATGAGTATTGCTTGTCCTGTGTCACTGCTGGCAGATATGAATAATTTTTCCCCGATGTTTCAGCCTTTAATATTATACCTTAGTCTTGTGAGGTCACAACTACTTCACCAAAACCTATTCTGGCATGAGTGTTGCTTGTAGTGTGTCACCGCTAGCGCTGGCATATATGAGTAATTTTTCATCAATGTTTCAGCCCTTGATATTATACCTCAGTCTTGTGAAGCTAAAACTACGTCACCAAAACCTTTTCTGGTGTAATTGAGTAATTTTTCACCGATGTTTCAGCCCTTGATATTATACCTTAGTCTTGTGAGGTCACAACTCCGTCACCAAAACCTATTCTGGCATGAGTATTGCTTGTCCTGTGGCACCGCTGGCATATATGAGTAATTTTTCATCGATGTTTCAGCCCTTGATATTATACCTCAGTCTTGTGGAGCTACAACTACGTCACCAAAACCTATTCTGGTGTAATTGAGTAATTTTTCACCGATGTTTCAGCCCTTGATATTATACCTTAGTCTTGTGAGGTCACAACTATGTCACCAAAACCTATTCTGGCATGAGTATTGCTTGTCTTGTGGTACCGCTGGCATATATGAGTAATTTTTCATCGATGTTTCAGCCCTTGATATTATACCTCAGTCTTGTGAAGCTACAACTACGTCTCCAAAACCTTTTCTGGTGTAATTGAGTAATTTTTCACCGATGTTTCAGCCCTTAATATTATACCTTAGTCTTGTGAGGTCACAACTACGTCACTAAACCTATTCTGGCATGAGTATTGCTTGTCCTGTGTCACCGATGGCAGATATGAGTAATTTTTCACCTATGTTTCAGCCCTTGATATTATACCTTAGTCTCGTTAGGCCACAACTATGTCACATAAACCTTTTCTGATGTAATCGAGTGATTTTTCACCGATGTTTCAGCCCTTGATATTATACCTAAGTCTTGTGAGGTCACACCTATGTCACAAAAACCTATTCTGATGTGATTGAGTAATTTTTCACAGATGTTTCAGCCCTAAAATTTATACCTTAGTATTGTGAGGTCACAACTACATCACCAAAACCTATTCTGGCATGAGTATTGCTTGTCCTGTGTCACCGCTGGCATATGTGAGTAGTTTTTCACCAATGTTTCAGCCCTTAATATTATACCTTCGTCTTGTGAAGCCACAACTACATCACCAAAACCTTTTCTAAAGTAATTAAGTAATATTTCACAGATGTTTCAGCCCTTGATATTATACCTGAGTCTTCTGGGGTCACAACTACGTCACCAAACCTATTCGGGCATGAGTATTGCTTGTCCTGTGTCACCGATGGCATATATGAGTAATTTTTCACCGATGTTTCAGCCCTTAATATTATACCTGAGTCTTCTGGGGTCACAACTACGGCACCAAAACCAATTCTGGCATGAGTATTGCTTGTCCTGTGTCACTGCTGGCATATAAGAGTAATTTTTCACCGATGTTTCAGCCCATGATATTATACCTGAGTCTTGTTAGGTCACAACTACATAACCAAAACCTATTCTGGCATGAGTATTGCTTGTCGTGTGTCACTGCTGGCAGATATGAGTAATATTTCACCGATGTTTCAGCCCTTGATATTATACCTTAGTTTTGTGAGGCCACAACTATGTCACCAAAACCTATTCTGATGTAATTGAGTAATTTTTCACCGATGTTTCAGCCCTTAATATTATACCTTAGTCTTTTGAGGTCACAACTGTGTCACCAAAACCTATTCTGGCATGAGTATTGCTTGTCCTGTGTCACCGCTGGCATATATGAGTAGTTTTTCACCGATGTTTCAGCCCTCGATATTATACCTTAATCTTGTGAGGCCACAACTATGTCACCAAAACCTTTTCTGATGTAATTGAGTAATTTTTCACCGATGTTTCAGCCCTTGATATTATACCTAAGTTTTGTGAGGTCACACCTACGTCACAAAAACCTATTCTGATGTGATTGAGTAATTTTTCACCGATGTTTCAGCCCTTAATATTATACCTTAGTCTTGTGAGGTCACAACTACATAACCAAAACCTATTGTGGCATGAGTATTGCCTGTCCTGTGTCACCGCTGGCATATATGAGTAATTTTTCACCGATGTTTCAGCCCTTGATATTATACCTTCGTCTTGTGAAGCCACAACTACATCACAAAAACCTTTTCTGAAATAATGGAGTAATATTTCACAGATGTTTCAGCCCTTGATATTATACCTGAGCCTTGTGAGGTCACAACTACGTCACCAAACCTAATCGGGCATGAGTATTGCTTGTCCTGACTCACCGATGGCATATATGAGTAATTTTTTACCAATGTTTCAGCCCTCGATATTATACCTTCGTCTTGTGAGGCCACAACTTTGTCACCAAAACCTTTTCTGATGTAATTGAGTGATTTTTCACCAATGTATCAGCCCTTAATATTATACCTTAGTCTTGTGAGGTCACAACTACGTCACCAAACCTATTACGGCATGAGTATTGCTTGTTGTGTGTCACTGCTGGCAGATATGAGTAATATTTCACCGATGTTTCAGCCCTTGATATTATACCTTAGTCTTGTGAGGTCACAACTACATCACAAAAACCTATTCTGATGTGGTTGAGTAATTTTTCACCGATGTTTCAGCCCTTAATATTATACCTTAGTCTTGTGAGGTCACAACTACATCACCAAAACCTATTCTGGCATGAGTATTGGTTGTCTCTTGTCACTGCTGGCAGATATGAGTAGTTTTTCACTGATGTTTCAGCCCTTGATATTATACCTTCGTCTTGTGAAGCCACAACTACATCACCAAAACCTTTTCTGAAGTAATTGAGTAATATTTCACAGATGTTTCAGCCCTTGATATTATACCTGAGTCTTCTGGGGTCACAACTACGACACCAAAACCTATTCTGGCATGAGTATTGCTTGTCCTGTAAGGCCGCTGGCATATAAGAGTAATTTTTCACCGATGTTTCAGCCCTTGATATTATACCTGAGTCTTGTGAGGTCACAACTACATCACCTAAACCTATTCTGGCATGAGTATTGCTTGTCTCTTGTCACCGCTGGCAGATATGAGTAATATTTCACCGATGTTTCAGCCCTTGATATTATACCTTCGTCTTGTGAAGCCACAACTACATCACAAAAACCTTTTCTGAAATAATGGAGTAATATTTCACAGATGTTTCAGCCCTTGATATTATACCTGAGCCTTGTGAGGTCACAACTACGTCACCAAACCTAATCGGGCATGAGTATTGCTTGTCCTGACTCACCGATGGCATATATGAGTAATTTTTCACCAATGTTTCAGCCCTCGATATTATACCTTCGTCTTGTGAGGCCACAACTTTGTCACCAAAACCTTTTCTGATGTAATTGAGTGATTTTTCACCAATGTATCAGCCCTTAATATTATACCTTAGTCTTGTGAGGTCACAACTACGTCACCAAACCTATTACGGCATGAGTATTGCTTGTTGTGTGTCACTGCTGGCAGATATGAGTAATATTTCACCGATGTTTCAGCTCTTGATATTATACCTTAGTCTTGTGAGGTCACAACTACATCACAAAAACCTATTCTGATGTGGTTGAGTAATTTTTCACCGATGTTTCAGCCCTTAATATTATACCTTAGTCTTGTGAGGTCACAACTACATCACCAAAACCTATTCTGGCATGAGTATTGGTTGTCTCTTGTCACTGCTGGCAGATATGAGTAGTTTTTCACTGATGTTTCAGCCCTTGATATTATACCTTCGTCTTGTGAAGCCACAACTACATCACCAAAACCTTTTCTGAAGTAATTGAGTAATATTTCACAGATGTTTCAGCCCTTGATATTATACCTGAGTCTTCTGGGGTCACAACTACGACACCAAAACCTATTCTGGCATGAGTATTGCTTGTCCTGTAAGGCCGCTGGCATATAAGAGTAATTTTTCACCGATGTTTCAGCCCTTGATATTATACCTGAGTCTTGTGAGGTCACAACTACATCACCTAAACCTATTCTGGCATGAGTATTGCTTGTCTCTTGTCACCGCTGGCAGATATGAGTAATATTTCACCGATGTTTCAGCCCTTGATATTATACCTTAGTCTTGTGAGGCCACAACTATGTCAACAAAACCTTTTCTGATGTAATTGAGTAATTTTTCACCGATGTTTCAGCCCTTGATATTATACCTAAGTCTTGTGAGGTCACAACTACGTCACAAAAACCTATTTTGATGTGATTGAGTAATTTTTCACCGATGTTTCAGCCCTTAATATTATACCTTAGTCTTGTGAGGTCACAACTACATCACCAAAACCTATTCTGGCATGAGTATTGCTTGTCCTAAGTCACCGCTGGCATATATGAGTAGTTTTACACTGATGTTTCAGCCCTTGATATTATACCTTAGTCTTGTGAGGCCACAACTATGTCACCAAAACCTTTTCTGATGTAATTCAGTAATTTTTCACCGATGTTTCAGCCCTTGATATTATACCTAAGTTTTGTGAGGTCACACCTACATCACCAAACCTATTCTGGCATGAGTATTGCTTGTCCTGTGTCACCGCTGGCAGATATGAGTAATTTTTCACCGATGTTTCAGCCCTTAATATTATACCTTAGTCTTGTGAGGTCACAAAGACATCACCAAAACCTATTCTGAGTAATTGAGTAATTTTTCAACTATGTTTCAGCCCTTGATATTATACCTGAGTCTTCTGGGGTCACAACTACGACACCAAAACCTATTCTGGCATGAGTATTGCTTGTCCTGTTACACCGCTAGCATATAAGAGTAATTTTTCACCGATGTTTCAGCCCTTGATATTATACCTGAGTCTTCTGGGGTCACAACTACATCACCAAAACCTATTCTGGCATGAGTATTGCTTGTCTCTTGTCACTGCTGGCAGATATAAGCAATATTTCAACGATGTTTCAGCCCTTGATATTATACCTTAGTCTTGTGAGGTCACAACTACGTCACAAAAACCTATTTTAATGTGATTGAGTAATTTTTCACCGATGTTTCAGCCCTTAATATTATACCTTAGTCTTGTGAGGTCACAACTCGTCACCAAAACCTATTCTGGCATGAGTATTGCTTGTACTGTGTCACCGCTGGCATATATGAGTAGTTTTTCACCGATGTTTCAGCCCTTGATATTATACCTTAGTCCAGTGAGGCCACAACTACGTCACCAAAACCTTTTCTGATGTAATTGAGTAATATTTCACAGATGTTTCAGCCCTTGATATTATACCTTAGTTTTGTGAGGCCACAACTATGTCACCAAAACCTATTCTGATGTAATTGAGTAATTTTTCACCGATGTTTCAGCCCTTAATATTATACCTTAGTCTTTTGAGGTCACAACTGTGTCACCAAAACCTATTCTGGCATGAGTATTGCTTGTCCTGTGTCACCGCTGGCATATATGAGTAGTTTTTCACCGATGTTTCAGCCCTCGATATTATACCTTAATCTTGTGAGGCCACAACTATGTCACCAAAACCTTTTCTGGTGTAATTGAGTAATTTTTCACCGATGTTTCAGCCCTTGATATTATACCTAAGTTTTGTGAGGTCACACCTACGTCACAAAAACCTATTCTGATGTAATTGAGTAATTTTTCACCGATGTTTCAGCCCTTAATATTATACCTTAGTCTTTTGAGGTCACAACTGTGTCACCAAAACCTATTCTGGCATGAGTATTGCTTGTCCTGTGTCACCGCTGGCATATATGAGTAGTTTTTCACCGATGTTTCAGCCCTCGATATTATACCTTAATCTTGTGAGGCCACAACTATGTCACCAAAACCTTTTCTGGTGTAATTGAGTAATTTTTCACCGATGTTTCAGCCCTTGATATTATACCTAAGTTTTGTGAGGTCACACCTACGTCACAAAAACCTATTCTGATGTGATTGAGTAATTTTTCACCGATGTTTCAGCCCTTAATATTATACCTTAGTCTTGTGAGGTCACAACTACATAACCAAAACCTATTGTGGCATGAGTATTGCCTGTCCTGTGTCACCGCTGGCATATATGAGTAATTTTTCACCGATGTTTCAGCCCTTGATATTATACCTTCGTCTTGTGAAGCCACAACTACATCACAAAAACCTTTTCTGAAGTAATGGAGTAATATTTCACAGATGTTTCAGCCCTTGATATTATACCTGAGCCTTGTGAGGTCACAACTACGTCACCAAACCTAATCGGGCATGAGTATTGCTTGTCCTGACTCACCGATGGCATATATGAGTAATTTTTCACCAATGTTTCAGCCCTCGATATTATACCTTCGTCTTGTGAGGCCACAACTTTGTCACCAAAACCTTTTCTGATGTAATTGAGTGATTTTTCACCAATGTATCAGCCCTTAATATTATACCTTAGTCTTGTGAGGTCACAACTACGTCACCAAACCTATTACGGCATGAGTATTGCTTGTTGTGTGTCACTGCTGGCAGATATGAGTAATATTTCACCGATGTTTCAGCCCTTGATATTATACCTTAGTCTTGTGAGGTCACAACTACATCACAAAAACCTATTCTGATGTGGTTGAGTAATTTTTCACCGATGTTTCAGCCCTTAATATTATACCTTAGTCTTGTGAGGTCACAACTACATCACCAAAACCTATTCTGGCATGAGTATTGGTTGTCTCTTGTCACTGCTGGCAGATATGAGTAGTTTTTCACTGATGTTTCAGCCCTTGATATTATACCTTCGTCTTGTTAAGCCACAACTACATCACCAAAACCTTTTCTGAAGTAATTGAGTAATATTTCACAGATGTTTTCAGCCCTTGATATTATACCTGAGTCTTCTGGGGTCACAACTACGACACCAAAACCTATTCTGGCATGAGTATTGCTTGTCCTGTAAGGCCGCTGGCATATAAGAGTAATTTTTCACCGATGTTTCAGCCCTTGATATTATACCTGAGTCTTGTGAGGTCACAACTACATCACCTAAACCTATTCTGGCATGAGTATTGCTTGTCTCTTGTCACCGCTGGCAGATATGAGTAATATTTCACCGATGTTTCAGCCCTTGATATTATACCTTAGTCTTGTGAGGCCACAACTATGTCAACAAAACCTTTTCTGATGTAATTGAGTAATTTTTCACCGATGTTTCAGCCCTTGATATTATACCTAAGTCTTGTGAGGTCACAACTACGTCACAAAAACCTATTTTGATGTGATTGAGTAATTTTTCACCGATGTTTCAGCCCTTAATATTATACCTTAGTCTTGTGAGGTCACAACTACATCACCAAAACCTATTCTGGCATGAGTATTGCTTGTCCTAAGTCACCGCTGGCATATATGAGTAGTTTTACACTGATGTTTCAGCCCTTGATATTATACCTTAGTCTTGTGAGGCCACAACTATGTCACCAAAACCTTTTCTGATGTAATTCAGTAATTTTTCACCGATGTTTCAGCCCTTGATATTATACCTAAGTTTTGTGAGGTCACACCTACATCACCAAACCTATTCTGGCATGAGTATTGCTTGTCCTGTGTCACCGCTGGCAGATATGAGTAATTTTTCACCGATGTTTCAGCCCTTAATATTATACCTTAGTCTTGTGAGGTCACTAAGACATCACCAAAACCTATTCTGAGTAATTGAGTAATTTTTCAACTATGTTTCAGCCCTTGATATTATACCTGAGTCTTCTGGGGTCACAACTACGACACCAAAACCTATTCTGGCATGAGTATTGCTTGTCCTGTTACACCGCTAGCATATAAGAGTAATTTTTCACCGATGTTTCAGCCCTTGATATTATACCTGAGTCTTCTGGGGTCACAACTACATCACCAAAACCTATTCTGGCATGAGTATTGCTTGTCTCTTGTCACTGCTGGCAGATATGAGCAATATTTCAACGATGTTTCAGCCCTTGATATTATACCTTAGTCTTGTGAGACCACAACTATGTCACCAAAACCTTTTCTGATGTGATTGAGTAATTTTTCACCGATGTTTCAGCCCTTGATATTATACCTAAGTCTTGTGAGGTCACAACTACGTCACAAAAACCTATTTTAATGTGATTGAGTAATTTTTCACCGATGTTTCAGCCCTTAATATAATACCTTAGTCTTGTGAGGTCACAACTCGTCACCAAAACCTATTCTGGCATGAGTATTGCTTGTACTGTGTCACCGCTGGCATATATGAGTAGTTTTTCACCGATGTTTCAGCCCTTGATATTATACCTTAGTCCAGTGAGGCCACAACTACGTCACCAAAACCTTTTCTGATGTAATTGAGTAATATTTCACAGATGTTTCAGCCCTTGATATTATACCTAAGTTTTGTGAGGTCACACCTACGTCACAAAAACCTATTCTGATGTGATTGAGTAATTTTTCACCGATGTTTCAGCCCTTAATATTATACCTTAGTCTCGTGAGGTCACAACTACATCACCAAAACCTATTCTGGCATGAGTATTGCTTGTCCTGTGTCACCGCTGGCATATATGAGTAGTTTTTCACCGATGTTTTAGCCCTTGATATTATACCTTAGTCTTGTGAAGCCACAGCTACATCACCAAAACCTTTTCTGAAGTAATTGAGTAATATTTCACAGATGTTTCAGCCCTTGATATTATACCTGAGTCTTCTGGGGTCACAACTACGACACCAAAACCTATTCTGGCATGAGTATTGCTTGTCCTGTTACACCACTAGCATATAAGACTAATTTTTCACCGATGTTTCAGCCCTTGATATTATACCTGAGTCTTGTGAGGTCACAACTACGTCACCAAACCTATTCGGGCATGAGTATTGCTTGTCGTGTGTCACCGATGGCAGATATGAGTAATTTTTCACCGATGTTTCAGCCCTTGATACTATACCTAAGTCTTGTGAGGTCACAACTACGTCACAAAAACCTATTCTGATGTGATTGAGTAATTTTTCACCGATGTTTCAGCCCTTAATATTATACCTTGGTCTTGTGAGGTCACAACTACGTCACCAAACCTATTCTGGCATGAGTATTGCTTGTCCTGTGTCACCGTTGGCATATATGAGTAGTTTTTCACAGATGTTTCAGCCCTTGATATTATACCTTCGTCTTGTGAAGCCACAACTACATCACCAAAACCTTTTCTAAAGTAATTGAGTAATATAGTACAGATGTTTCAGCCCTTGATATTATACCTGAGCCTTCTGGGGTCACAACTACGACACCAAAACCTATTGTGGCATGAGTATTGCTTGTCCTGTTACACCGCTGGCATATAAGAGTAATTTTTCACCGATGTTTCAGCCCTTGATATTATACCTGAGTCTTGTGAGGTCACAACTACATCACCTAAACCTATTCTGGCATGAGTATTGCTTGTCTCTTGTCACCGCTGGCAGATATGAGTAATATTTCACCGATGTTTCAGCCCTTGATATTATACCTTAGTCTTGTGAGGCCACAACTATGTCACCAAAACCTTTCTTGATGTAATTCAGTAATTTTTCACCGATGTTTCAGCCCTTGATATTATACCTAAGTTTTGTGAGGTCACACCTACATCACCAAACCTATTCTGGCATGAGTATTGCTTGTCCTGTGTCACCGCTGGCAGATATGAGTAATTTTTCACCAATGTTTCAGCCCTTAATATTATACCTTAGTCTTGTGAGGTCACAAAGACATCACCAAAACCTATTCTGAGTAATTGAGTAATTTTTCAACGATGTTTCAGCCCTTGATATTATACCTGAGTCTTCTGGGGTCACAACTACGACACCAAAACCTATTCTGGCATGAGTATTGCTTGTCCTGTTACACCGCTAGCATATAAGAGTAATTTTTCACCGATGTTTCAGCCCTTGATATTATACCTGAGTCTTCTGGGGTCACAACTACATCACCAAAACCTATTCTGGCATGAGTATTGCTTGTCTCTTGTCACTGCTGGGAGATATGAGCAATATTTCAACGATGTTTCAGCCCTTGATATTATACCTTAGTCTTGTGAGACCACAACTATGTCACCAAAACCTTTTCTGATGTGATTGAGTAATTTTTCACCGATGTTTCAGCCCTTGATATTATACCTAAGTCTTGTGAGGTCACAACTACGTCACAAAAACCTATTTTAATGTGATTGAGTAATTTTTCACCGATGTTTCAGCCCTTAATATAATACCTTAGTCTTGTGAGGTCACAACTCGTCACCAAAACCTATTCTGGCATGAGTATTGCTTGTACTGTGTCACCGCTGGCATATATGAGTAGTTTTTCACCGATGTTTCAGCCCTTGATATTATACCTTAGTCCAGTGAGGCCACAACTACGTCACCAAAACCTTTTCTGATGTAATTGAGTAATATTTCACAGATGTTTCAGCCCTTGATATTATACCTAAGTTTTGTGAGGTCACACCTACGTCACAAAAACCTATTCTGATGTGATTGAGTAATTTTTCACCGATGTTTCAGCCCTTAATATTATACCTTAGTCTCGTGAGGTCACAACTACATCACCAAAACCTATTCTGGCATGAGTATTGCTTGTCCTGTGTCACCGCTGGCATATATGAGTAGTTTTTCACCGATGTTTTAGCCCTTGATATTATACCTTCGTCTTGTGAAGCCACAGCTACATCACCAAAACCTTTTCTGAAGTAATTGAGTAATATTTCACAGATGTTTCAGCCCTTGATATTATACCTGAGTCTTCTGGGGTCACAACTACGACACCAAAACCTATTCTGGCATGAGTATTGCTTGTCCTGTTACACCACTAGCATATAAGACTAATTTTTCACCGATGTTTCAGCCCTTGATATTATACCTGAGTCTTGTGAGGTCACAACTACGTCACAAAAACCTATTCTGATGTGATTGAGTAATTTTTCACCGATGTTTCAGCCCTTAATATTATACCTTGGTCTTGTGAGGTCACAACTACGTCACCAAACCTATTCGGGCATGAGTATTGCTTGTCGTGTGTCACCGATGGCAGATATGAGTAATTTTTCAACGATGTTTCAGCCCTTGATATTATACCTGAGTCTTCTGGGGTCACAACTACAACACCAAAACCTATTCTGGCATGAGTATTGCTTGTCCTGTTACACCGCTAGCATATAAGAGTAATTTTTCACCGATGTTTCAGCCCTTGATATTATACCTGAGTCTTCTGGGGTCACAACTACATCACCAAAACCTATTCTGGCATGAGTATTGCTTGTCTCTTGTCACTGCTGGGAGATATGAGCAATATTTCAACGATGTTTCAGCCCTTGATATTATACCTTAGTCTTGTGAGACCACAACTATGTCACCAAAACCTTTTCTGATGTGATTGAGTAATTTTTCACCGATGTTTCAGCCCTTGATATTATACCTAAGTCTTGTGAGGTCACAACTACGTCACAAAAACCTATTTTAATGTGATTGAGTAATTTTTCACCGATGTTTCAGCCCTTAATATTATACCTTAGTCTTGTGAGGTCACAACTCGTCACCAAAACCTATTCTGGCATGAGTATTGCTTGTACTGTGTCACCGCTGGCATATATGAGTAGTTTTTCACCGATGTTTCAGCCCTTGATATTATACCTTCGTCTTGTGAAGCCACAACTACATCACCAAAACCTTTTCTAAAGTAATTGAGTAATATACTACAGATGTTTCAGCCCTTGATATTATACCTGAGCCTTCTGGGGTCACAACTACGACACCAAAACCTATTGTGGCATGAGTATTGCTTGTCCTGTTACACCGCTGGCATATAAGAGTAATTTTTCACCGATGTTTCAGCCCTTGATATTATACCTGAGTCTTGTGACGTCACAACTATGTCACCAAACCTATTCAGGCATGAGTATTGCTTGTCCTGTGTCACCGATGGCAGATATGAGTAATTTTTCATCGATGTTTCAGCCTCTAATATTATACCTTAGTCTTGTGAGGCCACAACTATGTCACTAAACCTTTTCTGATGTGATTCAGTGATTTTTCACCGATGTTTCAGCCCTTAATATTATACCTTAGTCTTGTGAGGTCACAACTATGTCACCAAACCTATTCTGGCATGAGTATTGCTTGTCGTGTGTCACTGCTGGCAGATATGAGTAATATTTCACCCATGTTTCAGCCCTTGATATTATACCTTAGTCTTGTGAGGCCACAACTATAACACCAAAACCTATTCTGATGTAATTGAGTAATTTTTCACCGATGTTTCAGCCCTTGATATTATACCTAGGTCTTGTGAGGTCACAACTACATCACCAAAACCTATTCTGGCATGATTTTTGCTTGTCTCTTGTCACTGCTGGCTTGTGCCGGAGTAATATTTCACCGATGTTTCAGCCCTTAATATTATACCTAAGTCTTGTGAGGTCACACCTACGTCACAAAAACCTGTTCTGATGTGATTGAGTATTTTTTCACCGATGTTTCAGCCCATAATATTATACCTTAGTCTTGTGAGGTCACAACTACATCACCAAAACCTATTCTGGCATGAGTATTGCTTGTCCTGTGTCACCGCTGGCATATATGAGTAGTTTTTCACCGATGTTTCAGCCCTTGATATTATACCTTAGTCTTGTGAGGTCACAACTATGTCACCAAACCTATTCTGGCACGAGTATTGCTTGTCGTGTGTCACTGCTGGCAGATATGAGTAATATTTTACCCATGTTTCAGCCCTTGATATTATACCTTAGTCTTGTGAGGCCACAACTATTTCACCAAAACCTATTCTGATGTAATTGAGTAATTTTTCACCGATGTTTCAGCCCTTGATATTATACCTAGGTCTTGTGAGGTCACAACTACATCACCAAAACCTATTCTGGCATGATTTTTGCTTGTCTCTTGTCACTGCTGGCAGATATGAGTAATATTTCACCGATGTTTCAGCCCTTGATATTATACCTAAGTCTTGTGAGGTCACACCTACGTCACAAAAACCTTTTCTGATGTGATTGAGTAATTTTTCACCGATGTTTCAGCCCTTAATATTATACCTTAGTCTTGTGAGGTCACAACTACATCACCAAAACCTATTCTGGCATGAGTATTGCTTGTCCTGTGTCACCGCTGGCATATATGAGTAGTTTTTCACCGATGTTTCAGCCCTTGATATTATACCTTCGTCTTGTGAAGCCACAACAACATCACCAAAACCTTTTCTGAAGTAATTGAGTAATATTTCACAGATGTTTCAGCCCTCGATATTATACCTTAGTCTTGTGAGGCCACAACTATCTCACCAAAACCTTTTCTGATGTAATTGAGTGATTTTTCACCAATGTATCAGCCCTTTATATTATACCTTAGTCTTGTGAGGTCACAGCTACGTCACCAAACCTATTCTGGCATGAGTATTGCTTGTTGTGTGTCACTGCTGGCAGATATGAGTAATATTTCACCGATGTTTCAGCCCTTGATATTATACCTTAGCCTTGTGAGGCCCCAATTATGTCACCAAAACCTATTCTGATGTAATTGAGTAATTTTTCACCGATGTTTCAGCCCTTGATATTATACCTAGGTCTTGTGAGGTCACAACTACGTCACAAAAACCTATTCTGATGTGATTGAGTAATTTTTCACCGATGTTTCAGCCATTGATATTATACCTTAATCTTGTGAGGTCACAACTACGTCACCAAAACCTATTCTGGCATGAGTATTGCTTGTCCTGTGTCACTGCTGGCATATATGAGTAATATTTCACCGATGTTTCAGCCCTCGATATTATACCTTAGTCTTGTGAGGCCACAACTATGTCACCAAAACCTTTTCTGATGTAATTGAGTAATTTTCCACCGATGTTTCAGCCCTTGATATTATACCTAAGTCTTGTGAGGTCACACCTACGTCACAAAAACCTATTCTGATGTGATTGAGTAATTTTTCACTGATGTTTCAGCCCTTAATATTAAACCTTAGTCTTGTGAGGTCACAACTACGTCACCAAACCTATTCTGGCATGAGTATTGCTTGTTGTGTGTCACTGCTGGCAGATATGAGTAATATTTCACCGATGTTTCAGCCCTTGATATTATACCTTAGTCTTGTGAGGCCACAACTATGTCGCCAAAACCTATTCTGATGTAATTGAGTAATTTTTCACCAATGTTTCAGCCCTCGATATTATACCTTAGGCTTGTGAGGCCACAACTATGTCACCAAAACTTTTTCTGATGTAATCGAGTGATTTTTCACCAATGTATCAGCCCTTAATATTATACCTTAGTCTTGTGAGGTCAAAACTACGCCACCAAACCTATTCTGGCATGAGTATTGCTTGTTGTGTGTCACTGCTGGCAGATATAAGTAATATTTCACCGATGTTTCAGCCCTTGATATTATACCTTAGTCTTGTGAGGCCACAACTATGTCACCAAAACCTATTCTGATGTAATTGAGTAATTTTACACCGATGTTTCAGCCCTTAATATCATACCTAAGTCTTGTGAGGTCACAACTACGTCACAAAAACCTATTCTGATGTGGTTGAGTAATTTTTCACCGATGTTTCAGCCCTTAATATTATACCTTAGTCTTGTGAGGTCACAACTACATCACCAAAACCTATTCTGGCATGAGTGTTGCTTGTCTCTTGTCACTGCTGGCAGATATGAGTAATTTTTCACCGGAGTTTCAGCCCTTGATATTATACCTTAGTCTTGTGAGGCCACAACTATGTCACCAAAACCTTTTCTGATGTAATTGAGTAATTTTTCACCGATGTTTCAGCCCTTGATATTATACCTAAGTTTTGTGAGGTCACACCTACATCACCAAACCTATTCTGGCATGAGTATTGCTTGTCCTGTGTCACCGCTGGCAGATATGAGTAATTTTTCACCGATGTTTCAGCCCTTAATATTATACCTTAGTCTTGTGAGGTCACAAAGACATCACCAAAACCTATTCTGAGTAATTGAGTAATTTTTCACCAATGTTTCAGCCCTTGATATTATACCTGAGTCTTCTGGGGTCACAACTACGACACCAAAACCTATTCTGGCATGAGTATTGCTTGTCCTGTTACACCGCTAGCATATAAGAGTAATTTTTCACCGATGTTTCAGCCCTTGATATTATACCTGAGTCTTCTGGGGTCACAACTACATCACCAAAACCTATTCTGGCATGAGTATTGCTTGTCTCTTGTCACTGCTGGCAGATATGAGTAGTTTTCCACCGATGTTTCAGCCCTTGATATTATACCTTAGTCTTGTGAAGCCACAACTACATCACCAAAACCTTTTCTGAAGTTATTGAGTAATATTTCACAGATGTTTCAGCCCTTGATATTATACCTGAGTCTTCTGGGGTCACAACTACGACACCAAAACCTATTCTGGCATGAGTATTGCTTGTCCTGTAACACCGCTGGCATATAAGAGTAATTTTTCACCGATGTTTCAGCCCTTGATATTATACCTGAGTCTTGTGAGGTCACAACTACATCACCAAAACCTATTCTGGCATGAGTATTGCTTGTCTCTTGTCACTGCTGGCAGATATGAGCAATATTTCAACGATGTTTCAGCCCTTGATATTATACCTTAGTCCAGTGAGGCCACAACTACGTCACCAAAACCTTTTCTGATGTAATTGAGTAATTTTTCACCGATGTTTCAGCCCTTGATATTATACCTAAGTTTTGTGAGGTCACACCTACGTCACAAATACCTATTCTGATGTGATTGAGTAATTTTTCACCGATGTTTCAGCCCTTAATATTATACCTTAGTCTCGTGAGGTCACAACTACATCACCAAAACCTATTCTGGCATGAGTATTGCTTGTCCTGTGTCACCGCTGGCATATATGAGTAGTTTTTCACCGATGTTTCAGCCCTTGATATTATACCTTCGTCTTGTGAAGCCACAACTACATCACCAAAACCTTTTCTGAAGTAATTGAGTAATATTTCACAGATGTTTCAGCCCTTGATATTATACCTGAGTCTTCTGGGGTCACAACTACGACACCAAAACCTATTCTGGCATGAGTATTGCTTGTCCTGTTACACCACTAGCATATAAGACTAATTTTCCACCGATGTTTCAGCCCTTGATATTATACCTGAGTCTTGTGAGGTCACAACTACGTCACCAAACCTATTCGGGCATGAGTATTGCTTGTCGTGTGTCACCGATGGCAGATATGAGTTATTTTTTACCGATGTTTCAGCCCTTGATACTATACCTAAGTCTTGTGAGGTCACAACTACGTCACAAAAACCTATTCTGATGTGATTGAGTAATTTTTCACCGATGTTTCAGCCCTTAATATTATACCTTGGTCTTGTGAGGTCACAACTACGTCACCAAACCTATTCTGGCATGAGTATTGCTTGTCCTGTGTCACCGTTGGCATATATGAGTAGTTTTTCACAGATGTTTCAGCCCTTGATATTATACCTTCGTCTTGTGAAGCAACAACTACATCACCAAAACCTTTTCTAAAGTAATTGAGTAATATACTACAGATGTTTCAGCCCTTGATATTATACCTGAGTCTTCTGGGGTCACAACTACGACACCTAAACCTATTGTGGCATGAGTATTGCTTGTCCTGTTACACCGCTGGCATATAAGAGTAATTTTTCACCGATGTTTCAGCCCTTGATATTATACCTGAGTCTTGTGACGTCACAACTACGTCACCAAACCTATTCAGGCATGAGTATTGCTTGTCCTGTGTCACCGATGGCAGATATGAGTAATTTTTCACCGATGTTTCAGCCCTTAATATTATACCTTAGTCTTGTGAGGCCACAACTATGTCACTAAACCTTTTAAGATGTGATTCAGTGATTTTTCACCGATGTTTCAGCCTTTAATATTATACCTTAGTCTTGTGAGGTCACAACTATGTCACCAAACCTATTCTGGCATGAGTATTGCTTGTCGTGTGTCACTGCTGGCAGATATGAGTAATATTTCACCCATGTTTCAGCCCTTGATATTAAACCTTAGTCTTGTGAGGCCACAACTATTTCACCAAAACCTATTCGGATGTAATTGAGTAATTTTTCACCGATGTTTCAGCCCTTAATATTATACCTTAGTCTTGTGAGGCCACAACTATGTCACTAAACCTTTTCTGATGTAATTCATTGATTTTTCACCGATGTTTCAGCCCTTAATATTATACCTTAGTCTTGTGAGGTCACAACTATGTCACGAAACCTATTCTGGCATGAGTATTGCTTGTAGTGTGTCACTGCTGGCAGATATGAGTAATATTTCACCCATGTTTCAGCCCTTGATATTATACCTTAGTCTTGTGAGGCCACAACTATTTCACCAAAACCTATTCTGATGTAATTGAGTAATTTTTCACCGATGTTCCAGCCCTTGATATTATACCTAGGTCTTGTGAGGTCACAACTACGTCACCAAAACCTATTCTGGCATGATTTTTGCTTGACTCTTGTCACTGCTGGCAGATATGAGTAATATTTCACTGATGTTTCAGCCCTTGATATTATACCTAAGTCTTGTGAGGTCACACCTACGTCACAAAAACCTGTTCTGATGTGATTGAGTAATTTTTCACCGATGTTTCAGCCCTTAATATTATACCTTAGTCTTCTGGGGTCACAACTACGACACCAAAACCTATTCTGGCATGAGTATTGCTTGTCCTGTAACACCGCTGGCATATAAGAGTAATTTTTCACCGATGTTTCAGACCTTGATATTATACCTGAGTCTTGTGAGGTCACAACTACATCACCAAAACCTATTCTGGCATGAGTATTGCTTGTCTCTTGTCACTGCTGGCAGATATGAGCAATATTTCAACGATGTTTCAGCCCTTGATATTATACCTTAGTCCAGTGAGGCCACAACTACGTCACCAAAACCTTTTCTGATGTAATTGAGTAATTTTTCACCGATGTTTCAGCCCTTGATATTATACCTAAGTTTTGTGAGGTCACACCTACGTCACAAAAACCTATTCTGATGTGATTGAGTAATTTTTCACCGATGTTTCAGCCCTTAATATTATACCTTAGTCTCGTGAGGTCACAACTACATCACCAAAACCTATTCTGGCATGAGTATTGCTTGTCCTGTGTCACCGCTGGCATATATGAGTAGTTTTTCACCCATGTTTCAGCCCTTGATATTATACCTTAGTCTTGTGAGGCCACAACTATTTCACCAAAACCTATTCTGATGTAATTGAGTAATTTTTCACCGATGTTTCAGCCCTTGATATTATACCTAGGTCTTGTGAGGTCACAACTACGTCACCAAAACCTATTCTGGCATGATTTTTGCTTGTCTCTTGTCACTGCTGGCAGATATGAGTAATATTTCACCGATGTTTCAGCCCTTGATATTATACCTAAGTCTTGTGAGGTCACACCTACGTCACAAAAACCTGTTCTGATGTGATTGAGTAATTTTTCACCGATGTTTCAGCCCTTAATATTATACCTTAGTCTTGTGAGGTCACAACTACATCACCAAAACCTATTCTGGCATGAGTATTGCTTGTCCTGTGTCACCGCTGGCATATATGAGTAGTTTTCCACCGATGTTTCAGCCCTTGATATTATACCTTCGTCTTGTGAAGCAACAACAACATCACCAAAACCTTTTCTGAAGTAATTGAGTAATATTTCACAGATGTTTCAGCCCTTGATATTATACCTGAGTCTTCTGGGGTCACAACTACGACACCAAAACCTATTCTTGCATGAGTATTGCTTGTCCTGTGTCACCGCTGGCATATATGAGTAATTTTTCACCGATGTTTCAGCCCTCGATATTATACCTTAGTCTTGTGAGGCCACAACTATCTCACCAAAACCTTTTCTGATGTAATTGAGTGATTTTTCACCAATGTATCAGCCCTTAATATTATACCTTAGTCTTGTGAGGTCACAACTACGTCACCAAACCTATTCTGGCATGAGTATTGCTTGTTGTGTGTCACTGCTGGCAGATATGAGTAATATTTCACCGATGTTTCAGCCCTTGATAATATACCTTAGTCTTGTGAGGCCACAACTATGTCACCAAAACCTATTCTGATGTAATTGAGTAATTTTTCACCGATGTTTCAGCCCTTGATATTATACCTAGGTCTTGTGAGGTCACAACTACGTCACAAAAACCTATTCTGATGTGATTGAGTAATTTTTCAGCGATGTTTCAGCCATTGATATTATACCTTAATCTTGTGAGGTCACAACTACGTCACCAAAACCTATTCTGGCATGAGTATTGCTTGTCCTGTGTCACCGCTGGCATATATGAGTAATATTTCACCGATGTTTCAGCCCTCGATATTATACCTTAGTCTTGTGAGGCCACAACTATGTCACCAAAACCTTTTCTGATGTAATTGAGTAATTTTCCACCGATGTTTCAGCCCTTGATATTATACCTAAGTCTTGTGAGGTCACACCTACGTCACAAAAACCTATTCTGATCTGATTGAGTAATTTTTCACCGCTGTTTCAGCCCTTAATATTATACCTTAGTCTTGTGAGGTCACAACTACATCACCAAAACCTATTCTGGCATGAGTATTGCTTGTCCTGTGTCACCGTTGGCATATATGAGTAGTTTTTCACCGATGTTTCAGCCCTTGATATTATACCTTCGTCTTGTGAAGTCACAACTACATCACCAAAACCTTTTCTAAAGTAATTGAGTAATATTTCACAGATGTTTCAGCCCTTGATATTATACCTGAGTCTTCTGGGGTCACAACTACGACACCAAAACCTATTCTGGCATGAGTATTGCTTGTCCTGTTACACCGCTGGCATATAAGAGTAATTTTTCACCGATGTTTCAGCCCTTGATATTATACCTGAGTCTTGTGACGTCACAACTACGTCACCAAACCTGTTCGGGGATGAGTATTGCTTGTCCTGTGTCACCGATGGCAGATATGAGTAATTTTTCACCGATGTTTCAGCCCTTAATATTATATCTTAGTCTTGTGAGGCCACAACTATGTCACTCAACCTTTTCTGATGTAATTCAGTGATTTTTCACCGATGTTTCAGCCCTTAATATTATACCTTAGTCTTGTGAGGTCACAACTATGTCACCAAACCTATTCTGGCATGAGTATTGCTTGTCGTGTGTCACTGCTGGCAGATATGAGTAAGATTTCACCCATGTTTCAGCCCTTGATATTATACCTTAGTCTTGTGAGGCCACAACTATGTCACCAAAACCTATTCTGATGTAATTGAGTAATTTTTCACTGATGTTTCAGCCCTTGATATTATACCTAGGTCTTGTGAGGTCACAACTACATCACCAAAACCTATTCTGGCATGATTTTTGCTTGTCTCTTGTCACTGCTGGCAGATATGAGTAATATTTCACCGATGTTTCAGCCCTTGATATTATACCTAAGTCTTGTGAGGTCACACCTACGTCTCAAAAATCTATTCTGATGTGATTGAGTAATTTTTCACCGATGTTTCAGCCCTTAATATTATACCTTAGTCTTGTGAGGTCACAACTACATCACCAAAACCTATTCTGGCATGAGTATTGCTTGTCCCGTGTCACCGCTGGCATATATGAGTAGTTTTTCACCGATGTTTCAGCCCTTAATATTATACCTTAGTCTTGTGAGGTCACAATTACGTCACCAAACCTATTCTGGCATGAGTATTGCTTGTTGTGTGTCACTGCTGGCAGATATGAGTAATATTTCACCGATGTTTCAGCCCTTGATATTATACCTTAGTCTTGTGAGGCCACAACTATGTCACCAAAACCTATTCTGATGTAATTGAGTAATTTTTCACCGATGTTTCAGCCCTCGATATTATACCTTAGGCTTGTGAGGCCACAACTATGTCACCAAAACTTTTTCTGATGTGATTGAGTGTTTTTTCACCGATGTTTCAGCCCTTGATATTATACCTTAGTCTTGTGAAGCCACAACTACATCACCAAAACCTTTTCTGAAGTAATTAATTAATATTTCACAGATGTTTCAGCCCTTGATATTATACCTGAGTCTTCTGGGTTCACAAACACGACACCAAAACCTATTCTGGCATGAGGATTGCTTGTCCTGTAACACCGCTGGGATATAAGAGTAATTTTTCACCGATGTTTCAGCCCTTGATATTATACCTGAGTCTTGTGAGGTCACAACTACGTCACCAAACATATTCAGGCATGAATATTGCTTGTCATGTGTCACCGATGGCAGATATGAGTAATTTTTTCACCGATGTTTCAGCCCTTGATATTTTACCTAAGTCTTGTGAGGTCACAACTACGTCACAAAAACCTATTCTGATGTTATTGAGTAATTTTTCACAGATGTTTCAGCCCTTAATATTATACCTTGGTCTTGTGAGGTCACAACTACGTCACCAAACCTATTCTGGCATGAGTATTGCTTGTCTTGTGTCACTGCTGGCAGATATGAATAATATTTCACCGATGTTTCAGCCCTTGATATTATACCTTAGTCTTTTGAGGCCACAACTAGGTCACAAAAACCTATTCTGATGTGATTGAGTAATTTTTCACCGATGTTTCAGCCCTTAATATTATACCTTCGTCTTGTGAGGTCACAACCATGTAACCAAAACCTATTCTGGCATGAGTTTTGCTTGTCCTGTGTCACCGCTGGCATATATGAGTAATTTTTCACCAATGTTTCAGCCCTCGATATTATACCTTCGTCTTGTGAGAACACAACTATGTCACCAAAACCTTTTCTGATGTAATTAAGTGATTTTTCACCAATGTATCAGCCCTTAATATTACACCTTAGTCTTGTGAGGTCACAACTACGTCACCAAACCTATTCTGGCATGAGTATTGCTTGTTGTGTGTCACTGCTGGCAGATCTGAGTAATATTTCACCGATGTTTCAGCCCTCGATATTATACCTTAGTCTTATGGGGTCACAACTACGACACCAAAACCTATTCTGGCATGAGTATTGCTTGTCCTGTTACACCGCTGGCATATAAGAGTAATTTTTCACCGATGTTTCAGCCCTTGATATTATACCTGAGTCTTGTGAGGTCACAACTACATCACCAAACCTATTCGGGCATGAGTATTGCTTGTCCTGTGTCACAGATGGCAGATATGAGTAATTTTTCACCGATGTTTCAGCCCTTAATATTATACCTTAGTCTTGTGAGGCCACAACTATGTCACCAAACCTTTTCTGATGTAATTCAGTGATTTTTGACCGATGTTTCAGCCCTTAATATTATACCTTAGTCTTGTGAGGTCACAACTATGTCACCAAACCTATTCTGGCATGAGTATTGCTTGTCGTGTGTCACTGCTGGCAGATATGAGTAATATTTCACCGATGTTTCAGCCCTTGATATTATACCTTAGTCTTGTGAGGCCACAACTATGTCACCAAAACCTATTCTGATGTAATTGAGTAATTTTTCATCGATGTTTCAGCCCTTGATATTATACCTAAGTCTTGTGAGATCACAACTACGTCACAAAAACCTATTCTGATGTGATTGAGTAATTTTTCACCGATGTTTCAGCCCTTCATATTATACCTTAGTCTTTTGAGGTCACAACCATGTCACCAAAACCTATTCTGGCATGAGTATTGCTTGTCCTGTGTCACCGCTGGCATATATGAGTAATTTTTCACCGATGTTTCAGCCCTTGATATTATACCTTAGTCTTGTGAGGCCACAACTATCTCACCAAAACCTTTTCTGATGTAATTGAGTGATTTTTCACCAATGTATCAGCCCTTAATATTATACCTTAGTCTTGTGAGGTCACAACTACGTCACCAAACCTATTCTGGCATGAGTATTGCTTGTTGTGTGTCACTGCTGGTAGATATGAGTAATATTTCACCGATGTTTCAGCCCTTGATATTATACCTTAGTCTTGTGAGGCCAGAACTTTGGCACCAAAACCTATTCTGGTGTAATTGAGTAATTTCTCACCGATGTTTCAGCCCTTGATATTATACCTTAGTCTTGTGAGGTCACAACTACATCACCAAAACCTATTCTGGCATGAGTATTGCTTGTCTCTTGTCACTGCTGGCAGATATGAGTAATATTTCACCGATGTTTCAGCCCTTGATATTATACCTTAGTCTTGTGAGGCCACAACTATCTCACCAAAACCTTTTCTGATGTAATTGAGTAATTTTTCACCGATGTTTCAGCCCTTGATATTATACCTGAGTCTTCTGGGGTCACAACTAAGACACCAAAACCTATTCTGGCATGAGTATTGCTTGTCCTGTTACACCGCTGGCATATAAAAGTAATTTTTCACCGATGTTTCAGCCCTTGATATTATACCTGAGTCTTGTGAGGTCACAACTACGTCACCAAACCTATTCTGGCATGAGTATTGCTTGTTGTGTGTCACTGCTGGCAGATATGAGTAATATTTCACCGATGTTTCAGCCCTTGATATTATACCTTAGTCTTGTGAGGCCACAACTATGTCACCAAAACCTATTCTGATGTACTTGAGTAATTTTCATCGATGTTTCAGCCCTTGATATTATACCTAGGTCTTGTGAGGTCACAACTACGTCACAAAAACCTATTCTGATGTGATTGAGTAATTTTTCACCGATGTTTCAGCCATTGATATTATACCTTAATCTTGTGAGGTCACAACTACGTCACCAAAACCTATTCTGGCATGAGTATTGCTTGTCCTGTGTCACCGCTGGCATATATGAGTAATATTTCACAGATGTTTCAGCCCTCGATATTATACCTTAGTCTTGTGAGGCCACAACTATGTCACCAAAACCTTTTCTGATGTAATTGAGTAATTTTCCACCGATGTTTCAGCCCTTGATAATATACCTAAGTCTTGTGAGGTCACACCTACATCACAAAAACCTATTCTGATGTGATTGAGTAATTTTTCACCGATGTTTCAGCCCTTAATATTATACCTTAGTCTTGTGAGGTCACAACTACGTCACCAAACCTATTCTGGCATGAGTATTGCTTGTTGTGTGTCACTGCTGGCAGATATGAGTAATATTTCACCGATGTTTCAGCCCTTGATATTATACCTTAGTCTTGTGAGGCCACAACTATGTCACCAAAACCTATTCTGATGTAATTGAGTAATTTTTCACCGATGTTTCAGCCCTCGATATTATACCTTAGGCTTGTGAGGCCACAACTATGTCACCAAAACTTTTTCTGATGTGATTGAGTGTTTTTTCACCGATGTTTCAGCCCTTAATATTATACCTTAGTCTTGTGAGGTCACAACTATGTCACCAAAACCTCTTCTGGCATGAGTATTGCTTGTCCTGTGTCACCGCTGGCATATATGAGTAATTTTTCACCGATGTTTCAGCCCTCGATATTATACCTTAGTCTTGTGATGCCACAACTATCTCACCAAAACCTTTTCTGATGTAATTGAGTAATATTTCACCAATGTATCAGCCCTTAATATTATACCTTAGTCTTGTGAGGTCACAACTACGTCACCAAACCTATTCTGGCATGATTATTGCTTGTTGTGTGTCACTGCTGGCAGATATGAGTAATATTTCACCGATGTTTCAGCCCTTGATATTATACCTAAGTCTTGTGAGGTCACACCTACGTCACAAAAACCTGTTCTGATGTGATTGAGTAATTTTTCACCGATGTTTCAGCCCTTAATATTATACCTTAGTCTTGTGAGGTCACAACTATGTCACTAAAACCTTTTCTGATGTAATTGAGTGATTTATCACCGATGTTTCAGCCCTTAAGATTATACCTTAGTCTTGTGACGTCACAACTACATCACAAAAACCTATTCTGATGTGATTGAGTAATTCTTCACCGATGTTTCAGCCCTTAATATTATACCTTAGTCTTGTGAGGTCACAACTACATCATAAAAACCTATTCTGGCATGAGTATTGCTTGTCGTGTGTCACTGCTGGCAGATATGAGTAATATTTCACCGATGTTTCAGCCCTTGATATTATACCTTAGTCTTGTGAGGCCACAACTATGTCACCAAAACCTATTCTGATGTAATTGAGTAATTTTTCACCGATGTTTCAGCCCTCGATATTATACCTTAGGCTTGTGAGGCCACAACTATGTCACCAAAACTTTTTCTGATGTGATTGAGTGATTTTTCACCGATGTTTCAGCCCTTAATATTATACCTTAGTCTTGTGAGGTCACAACTATGTCACCAAAACCTCTTCTGGCATGAGTATTGCTTGTCCTGTGTCACCGCTGGCATATATGAGTAATTTTTCACCGATGTTTCAGCCCTCGATATTATACCAAAGTCTTGTGAGGCCACAACTATCTCACCAAAACCTTTTCTGATGTAATTGAGTAATATTTCACCAATGTATCAGCCCTTAATATTATACCTTAGTCTTGTGAGGTCACAACTACGTCACCAAACCTATTCTGGCATGAGTATTGCTTGTTGTGTGTCACTGCTGGCAGATATGAGTAATATTTCACCGATGTTTCAGCCCTTGATATTATACCTTAGTCTTGTGAGGCCACAACTATGTCACCAAAACCTATTCTGATGTAATTGAGTAATTTTTCACCGATGTTTCAGCCCTTGATATTATACCTTAGTCTTGTGAGGTCACAACTACGTCACAAAAACCTATTCTGATGTGGTTGAGTAATTTTTCACAGATGTTTCAGCCCTTAATATTATACCTTAGTCTTGTGAGGTCACAACTACATCACCAAAACCTATTCTGGCATGAGTATTGCTTGTCTCTTGTCACTGCTGGCAGATATGAGTAATATTTCACCGAGGTTTCAGCCCTTGATATTTTACCTAAGTCTTGTGAGGCAACAACAATGTCACCAAAACCTTTTCTGATGTAATTGAGTAATTTTTCACAGATGTTTCAGCCCTTGATATAATACCTAAGTCTTGTGAGGTCACACCTACGTCACAAAAACCTATTCTGATGTGATAGAGTAATTTTTCACCGATGTTTCAGCCCTTAATATTATACCTTAGTCTTGTGAGGTCACAACTACATCACCAAAACCTATTCTGGCATGAGTATTGCTTGTCCTGTGTCACCGCTGGCATATATGAGTAGTTTTTCACTGATGTTTCAGCCCTTGATATTATACCTTTGTCTTGTGAAGCCACAACTACATCACCAAAACCTTTTCTGAAGTAATTGAGTAATATTTCACAGATGTTTCAGCCCTTGATATTATACCTGAGTCTTCTGGGGTCACAACTACGACACCAAAACCTATTCTGGCATGAGTATTGCTTGTCCTGTTACACCGCTGGCATATAAGAGAAATTTTTCACCGATATTATACCTGAGTCTTGTGAGGTAACAACTACATCACCAAACCTATTCGGGCATGAGTATTGCTTGCCGTGTGTCACCGATGGCTGATATGAGTAATTTTTCACCGATGTTTCAGCCCTTAATATTATACCTTAGTCTTGTGAGGCCACAACTATGTCACTAAAACCTTTTCTGATGTAATTGAGTGATTTATCACCGATGTTTCAGCCCTTAAGATTATACCTTAGTCTTGTGACGTCACAACTACATCACAAAAACCTATTCTGATGTGATTAGGTAATTCTTCACCGATGTTTCAGCCCTTAATATTATACCTTAGTCTTGTGAGGTCACAACTACATCATAAAAACCTATTCTGGCATGAGTATTGCTTGTCGTGTGTCACTGCTGGCAGATATGAGTAATATTTCACCGATGTTTCAGCCCTTGATATTATACCTAAGTCTTGTGAAGCCACAACTACGTCACGAAAACCTTTTCCGATGTAATTGAGTAATTTTTCACAGATGTTTCAGCCCTTAATATTATACCTTAGTCTTGTGAGGTCACAACTATGTCACCAAACCTATTCTGGCATAAGTATTGCTTGTCCTGTGTCACCGCTGGTAGATATGAGTAATTTCTCACCGATGTTTCAGCCCTTAGTATTATAAATTAGTCTTGTGAGGTCTCAAAGACATCACCAAAACCTATTCTGACGTAATTAAGAAATTTTTCACCGATGTTTCAGCCCTTGATATTATACGTGAGTCTTCTGGGGTCACAACAACAACACCAAAACCTATTCTGGCATGAGTATTGCTTGTCCTGTTACACCGCTGGCATATACGAGTAATTTTTCACCGATGTTTCAGCCCTTGATATTATAACTGAGTCTTGTGAGGTCACAACTACGTCACAAAACCTATTCTGGCATGAGTAGTGCTTGTCCTGTGTCACCGATGGCAGATATGAGTAATTTTTCACCGATGTTTCAGCCCTTGATATTATACCTTAGTCTTGTGAGGCCACAACTATGTCACCAAAACCTTTACTGATGTAATTGAGTGATTTTTCACCGATGTTTCAGCCCTTAATATTATACCTTACTCTTGTGAGGTCACAACTGTGTCACCAAACCTATTCTTGCATGAGTATTGCTTGTCGTGTGTCACTGCTGGCAGATATGAGTTATTTTTCACCGATGTTTCAGCCCTTGATATTGTAGGGGCATGATATTACATATTAATCTCATACACGGTATTTCTGGGTAACGTCTGTTTACTCGGCTTCTCCACCTGGAGCTAGTGCACACAGTTCCCGGGAGAGGGCGCAGGTCCTCTTCAGGCGACCGTGTGCCGCTCTCAGGTGGGCGGCCGACCCACCCACCTGGCCACGTGACCTAAGAGCCGGTGTTATATAAGACCCATGTGTTTACCTGGAACGGCAGTCAGTACAGGCCCGACTGACGAGAGACTTCACATGTCCAACCGTGCGGACAGAGTTGTATGCTAAGAGTTGTATACTGACCGTTTCCTCTATTTATAGAGAAACCTGATCTACCTGTGTGTATTAATTCTACACTGATCGTTCCCTAGTAAAGGAACTAGAGTTGTTATTCTTGTGAATAAAGACAGATATATTCTCGCACCTGGAAACTGCCGTGATCGTTGTTCTTTAACCTAGAGTTAACTACGAACCACCACACTGGTGCCGTGACCAGTAGCAGTGAAGGTAGCAGAACAAGCTAGTTGTTCGAGAATATGTTCGGGTTATACTGAACAGGAAGTCCTTGAGTGGACAGGCAGTCCTTTAGTGGACGGACAATGGCTACCGGTGGTAGCCTGGGCGGCTCTGGCCCAGAGCTGAGTGAAGGGGAGTTGGAATCAACTCGCCTGGAGGTGCCAGGGATGGACCCTGGGGAGGGCTTGAAGCCAGAGCAGAAGAAGAGGAAATTGCAGGATCTTTCCTGGGTGGAACCCTATGTAGGGGATGAGAGATTCCAGAGGGAATATGACGAGCGTTTGGCCCGGGAAGAGGATGACCTCTACTGGGAAAATGTCCGATTGGACAAGCAGTCAATGGAAGATCAGTATGCTGCATTGACTGAGGAATTGACTTCCCTGGTAAAAGAAAGGGATGAGATCCTCTCTGAGAATCAGAGGGTAAAAGGAACTCTGATAGAAGAGAGAGAACGGTTGATAGTGGACAACCGGTATATGAAAAAGAAGGTTGCTCAGGAATCGCATGAATACCAAAAGATTCAGGCAAAGATTGCTGAGAACCAGAAGGAGAATGACCATTCAGAATCTCTTAAGGAGAGGTATGAGAGGGAGTTGAAAAAATACTCCAGGGAATGGTATGCCCTGAAGAAGGGGACAGAGGAGCTTGAGAAGGGCAGAGACCAGCTGGTCAAAGATAACGAATCCACCAGGATGCAAATCCTGGAGGAAACGGAAGAGTTAGAAAGGAAACGGAAAGCTGAGGTAGAAGCTGTCTGTTCCCTGGAAGCCAGAAAAACGCTCCTACGGGGTGAATTATCAAAGGCATTGGAAAAACAGGGGAAGGAACAGGTTCCAGCTGTCAGGCCGGAAACTGTTCCGGATAGTACTCCTACTACTAGTAAGGGGGAAGCATTACCTCAATTCGATCCATTTATTAATGATAATGGATTGAGGAATGTGGAAGACTCTGTGTATAAAAACAGAGAGAAAGATTCAAGGAGAGTGAATGTTACCGGGCGCTCTCTTGGATGGGAACCAGTTAATCATGCCAGTAATGGTCCGGTTAACAGGGAAATGTCTCCGGAGGAGGAAGTGTCTCGACATTATAAAAATAAATTTCGAGATGAAGTGGTGAACCATAGTTATGGCTCATTGAACCCCTTTGCGGGAGATGACCCGGCTCTATATGGGAATCCGGGAGGGTATGATAGCAAGGGTAATTATAGGTATTGCCCAGATGCAACTTATTCGTACCCACCTCCGGCCACGGAAACACACTCGGGAATCAATAAAGATCCTGAGATTAGGCCGAGGGATAGGATGAATAAGGGGACCCAACCGGGAACAAAGGGAAGGTCAAACCCGGTGCATAAAAACACTGAGGGACTGTCAGGCTATCAAGGCCCACGCTTTGATGAGGGTTCAGAATCTGAATCAGATAAATCATCTGACGATGTACCCAAGAGAAAGGTTCCTTTGAACCGACGGGTCACAATGACCCCGGCGGAGCACCGATTACATAATCGAGACCCCGCCATAGGTAATTTGGGACTAGATTGCTCTAGCCGAGGTCAAGACGGTACAGACCTACTGGCTTGGAGTAGACGCATGTCGGGTCAATTAGTGCATTCTAATTATGCCGCTAAAAGAACTGCACGTGTGACTAAGCCTTACAGGGGTTTACGACCCTGGAAGGAAGAATATCAATCACTTCTAGATGATTGTAAGTACAATTGCTGGAACAAGGAGGAATCCTTGGGAGCTTTTGTGATTTGGTTGAGTGACGGGCCGGGTAAGATAGTGGTTGAAGAATGGAGGGACACTTACTGGCCGGAAGCTACATACGACCAGCTGGAAGTATTAGCTTGTTATACCTTTGGGAAAATGGTGACAGTAGATCACTGGACTCTGTTTCAGAGAAGAACGCAGAAACCAAAGGAATCTGCTAAAATTTTTGGGCTGGAATTGCAGCGATTATTGCGGCAGGCTAGGCCAGAATGGAGTAGGGATGCTGAATATTACATAGAATCCCTATTTGTAAGATTTATTAGTGGATTAAGTGATCCCGAACATGCTAAAGTTTGTGGTAGAGCTTGGGAAGCTGGGTCTTCCCTAGCAGATTTGTTCATGGCGATTGATCAACATGACAAGAAGAAGATACTGTTGGCTGGTATGATACCCGCTAATAGGGGGCAGCGCGTCTCTGGAATTGAACATTCCTTAGATGGAGACGATTCTTCCGCGGAAGAATCTGAAGGGGAGGAGAGAGTAGACGCCCTTAAATTCAAGGGTCGACAGAAATCTAACTCAACCCCAGCTTCCGGGAAACTTCCTAGTAACAAAGGTTATTCGGAAACCCCCCGGAAACCCGACATTCGGGAGCCTCAGACTGAACCCAGTCAGAGAACCCAGACCCCGGAGACGACCACTCCGGATAAAACAAATGCGTCAGGAAACTCATTAAATACCTTAATGGAGTCCATGATTAAACGCATGAACGAGGTGTTTGATAATCAAACCAGGCGCCGCCCTAGGGTCGATCGTAACACCGTCCAGTGTTACAGATGTCAAGTCAAAGGGCACTTTGCATCTGAATGCAAAGCCGAGAAACCTGTTTTAAGAAGTGAGGTTTCGGGAAATTAGAGGGGGTTACCGGGGATGGCAGGACGGTAACCCCTGAGGAAATATGTCAGATTATCACCGACGTTGGCGGTGAAGATTCATTAGCAGTGAATGCGTCCAGCAAGAAGGGAGATGGGACCGTACATCCCGGAAACCATGAGGCTGGGGAGACTGGTACAACAGGCGCCCAGGGGTGCGCGTATGGGAAACCTAGTGCCAGTTTAGAGGAGTCAATAACCAAAGAGTTGGTTAAGGTTGGAGGAACCAGGCTTCCCCCGGGTCATCCTTGTCTGGAACACCTGAAAGGATGTGGATTCGACCTGGGCACTGATAGTGACCTTCACCGGTTTACTAGGAATCCCTCAGTAACTGATGGGAAGAGGTGGTATGTTTCCTGTTCTGTACAAGGAAAGACTGGGGAGTTTCTTATGGATACTGGAGCTAGCCACTCCATGGTCTCTAAGAGATTCATCAGCTTATTGCCGAATATGTGTGAGAACCTCACAATGAGGGTAAACGCATGTACGGCCGATGGTACCAGAATGAGGACATTTGGACGGACTTTTCTGATAATCTCTGTGGCCGGGAAAGAATTTGTTTGGGCCCCGACCATAGCTGAGATTGAAGATGATGGTATTCTTGGTTTGGATTTTGCGGCGCTTTTCGGTGCGACTTTGAATCCGAAAAGTGGGAAGTTGAAAATTGAATACCCGTATGATATGACCATACTCTGTAAGTTGAGAGTGATAAGTAGTGTCGCTAGTGTGGCACAGACTGTGAAGATTCCCCCGGGAATGACCTGTGACGTGTTAGTCAGTTCAGGGAGGCTAATCCAGAAAGGATTAGCGGTAATCGAGCCGGATATGGCTGTATTATCCCGGAAGGGATTGGAATCTGCGGATACCCTAGTAGGGAATTCCAGATGGACAGTGACACCCATTTCCAACCCCGGAAACTCCACAGTATATCTTGAGAAAGGCACTGAAGTTGGGAAAGTGATACTTGCGGAGGCAGTCACCGGTAGCCACCAAGACCTGAGGTTAGAAGAAGGAGGGGAAGAGGAATTGCATGAAGAGTTAACTAAGTTGTTAACAGGATCGTCCATAACGGATGAGAATGATCAGGAAGCCCTAAAAGCTATGCTGAAGAGATGCAGGCAAGCTTTTGCGGCCCCAGGGGAACCCCTGGGGAGAACCAATAAGGTATTGCATGAAATTAAAACCGGGGATAACCCCGCTTTTAAGATTCCTTATAGGAGGTTACCCCTCAAGAAGAAGATTGTAGCTGAGGAAGAGATAGCGAAAATGCTGAAGGATAATGTTATTGTTCCCAGCATGAGCCCTTGGTCCTCCCCTGTGTGTATGGTAACCAAGAAGGACGGTAGCATACGGTTCTGTATTGATTACCGGAAACTGAATGGGTTGACTAAGAAGAACTCCTATCCTCTTCCTAGGATAGATGAGACGATTGATTCCCTGGGAGGGAATGAATGGTTTTGTACCCTGGATTTACAGTCCGGGTATTGGCAAGTAGGCATGAAGCCTGAAGATATGGAGAAAACCGCGTTTTCTAGCCATATTGGGTTGTTTGAATATAAGGTAATGCCGTTCGGGTTATGTAACGCGCCGGCCACCTTTGAAGCCATGATGGAGACGCTGTTAAGTGATTTATTATGGCGGAAATGTCTAGTTTACTTGGATGACGTAATCGTGTTTGGAAAGACCTTTGCGGATTGTTTAAGTAATTTGGAAGAAGTCTTAAACCGAATCATGTCTAACGGTCTCAAATTGAAACCAAAGAAATGCAATCTGTTTAAGAAGGATATTAACTACCTAGGGCGGATTATTTCCACCGAGGGGGTTAAGGCGGATCCGGAAAAGATCAGGAGTGTGACTGAATGGGAAGTCCCCAGGGGTCCTAAAGATGTGCGATCCTTTCTAGGATTCTGCTCATACTATAGGGATTTCCTGCCGGGGTATTCCCGGGTAGCCTATCCGATCCAGTGTTTGTCACACTGGACACCCGGAAATAGGAAGGAGGAGTTCCCATGGGGGAGGGAACAGGACACAGCTTTCTTAGCAATAAAAAAGTTGTTTGTAGAGACCCCGGTGTTAAAGTATCCCACCCCGGATGGTCATTTTGTATTGGATACAGATGCTAGCAATGAGAGTATTGGGGCCGCCCTCAGTCAAGTCCAAGGCGGAGTGGAGGTTCCCATTGCCTTTGCTAGTAATACTATGAGTAAGACCCAGCGTAATTACTGTACCACTAAAAGGGAATTGTTGGCTGTGATAGTTTATACTAAAAAGTTCAAACATTTCCTTTGGGGGTCCGATTTTACGCTAAGAACAGATCATTCCTCTTTGAGATGGTTATTGAATTTCAAAGATGCGGAAGGAATGATTGGACGTTGGCTAGCACACCTTTCCGAGTTCGGTTTGGAGCAAAGTCAGATCCAGCATAGAGCTGGGGTAAAGCATGTAAATGCTGATGCACTTTCCCGACGTCCTATCAGGAAGTGCGAAAACACCAACTGTGATGACTGTGGTCAGCATGAAGCTGTCATAGCCGGAGCAAGGATTCCCTTTGAGATCAAGGGAACTGGGGTTCTGGAGTGGTCCATGGGAACCATCCGGAAATTCCAGGAAAAGGATCCTAACCTTAGCCGGTTGTTGGTATTGTTACCTAGGAAGATACGGCCCCCGCGGCCTGAGATTTCCCTGGAGAATCAGGAAATGAGACGACTAATAGCTCAATGGGCAGAGCTAGAGGTCCAGAGCGGAATCATCTACCGGTGGAAGATTAATTCATCCGGTAGGAGAGTCCGGCAAGTGGTAATACCTTCCGGTATGAGGAGGGATGTTATGTATTATTGCCATGGACACCTGACCAGTGGACATTTCGGAAAAAAACGTTCCCTGGAACGTCTGAAAAGGAGATATTACTGGCCAGGGATGAGTAGTGATCTATTAAGATGGATTGCTACTTGCCCGGATTGTTGTAAAAACAAACCTGGGCCTGGGATGGGTAAAATGCCTTTGTCCCAGGAGTTGTTTGGTGTAAGATTTGCGCGAGTCGCCATAGATATTATCAGTGGGTTTAAAACTACCCCTGAGGGTAATACTTGTATGATGGTCGTCACTGACTATTATACTAAGTATACGAGAGTGTTTCCATTAGCGGATCACAAAGCAGCAACCTGTGCAAAAGCTTTTGTTAAAGGTTGGGTATTGCATCTTGGGGTTCCCCTAATGATGCATAGTGACCAAGGTCGGGAATTTGAATCTGATCTTTGGCAGGAAATGTGTCACCGACTGGCGATTTGTAAGACGAGAACAAATCCCTATCGGCCACAAAGTGATGGAATGGTTGAGAGATTCAATCGTACATTGATTCAGGTGTTGAAATCCCTGGTGAATGATAGAATGGATGACTGGGATGAGCAGTGTGATTATGTTGCCATGCATATAATAGCACTGTCCATTCTAGTACTTCCTGTTCCCCGAATCTATTAGTTTTCGGGGAAGATTTGATAATGCCCGCGGATCTGGTATTCGGGGTGGTTGGAATGAACCCGGAAACCCCCTGCCATGTGATGTTTGTGGAGTCATTAAGAGATCAATTCAAATATGCTTATGAATTGGTGAGAACTGAACTGCAGAAGAATGCTACCTGGCAGAGGACCGGCTATGATCTAGGCCTTAAGCCGCGACGATTCAAAGTTGGTGATCAGGTAGTAAGATTACATGAGCCGTTATCGACTCTGAAACTTGCTAGTAATTTGGACGGCCCCTTTGTGGTTACCCGCATAGTAAGTGACAGTACTGTAGTGATACGTTCATTACAAGGAAAGATGTATAAATCTAATGTAGCTCGACTAAGAGAGTGGAAGGGGAGAGATTTGTCCCTGGACTCGTATGAGTTGGAAGTTGATACTTTGATAGAGGAAAGTGAACAGCGGAAATTAGTGAAGGAACCTCCCCGGAAACGCGGGAGGCCGCGGAAGGAGGTTTCCCGGAAACTAATGGTGCAGAAGTCCGTCATCCCAAAAAGATCCGGGAAGAAGGCGGCTAATAAAGTCTCGCTGGCAGAAGGGAAAAGGACCCGGAAGAGTGTGGTTAAGGCTAAATCCACTCTGGAAAAAGCGTGTCCTAGAACCAGGTCTAATGTTATGCCTAAAAACATAAGACGCAGTCCCCGGTTACTAGCCAGGGACGGTATAACCTAAGCCGGTACACAACGAGTGTGGTGTCCTGTAATCTTGTTAAATATTTAAATGTTGTAATCAGTTATGTGTGGAAGTAAGTACGGTCGGAATGATCGTGATAGTCCCCCTGTCAAGGATCCCATGGGTGATGGACGGATAATCCGGTGAATGTGCTTTATTATGCCATTCATATATATTTCATTGATACTCTCGACGAGTTGACAGAGCGTAAGGATTAACACGTGGAATAAGGGTACCTGTTTACAATTGAACGCGCGGTGACCTGGTTCCAAGGAACTGGGTCACGGGACGCGCGGGGTTGCGGCGCGCCTTATATAAGGCCCGCGGAGCGGCGGGAATCGCCAGTTGGGGTTGAGAGGCGGTCCAGAGCAGACGTGAGAGCTCGGACACGACCATTGTCGCTGTGGGGAGGTGGACCCCCTATAAATCCATCAACAAACACTTTTCTTGAGTGTGACACAAAAACATGTCCTCCGAGACAGACCACCAACAGGTGGACCCTCTTCAAGAGGGCGACTCCGCTAGCGGAGGAAATGAGGTTGTTAATCAACCTGACCTCGTGGACCAGGAATCTCTGGATTTCCTGGGACAAGGGGAGATAATGGACGTCGACGCTGACTCTCAGTCACCGCTTCGCCCTGCTAATGTCGCCGCCAATTACTTGGAAGGTCTAGACATTGAGGCCATCAGCCCTGCTGACGGTCGCGCTGATACCGGTGAGGCTGAGTATCAGGATCCGGGTCTATTGTACCATGGAGAACCGCCGGCGGACGTTGAAAAACCCCGCCCGGCCGTACCAACACTAGGAGGCTTCATGTCCAATTACGATGGACGTGAAGTAGAACTGCACGAGGACGTGCTAAGACTCACGGCGGAGGGAGCTCCCCGCCGGATAGACCCGCTCACGAGCCAGGCGATATTGCTCTTCCTGTTAGTGGAGGAGCAGGAGGAGATGCCCCCGGACTGGTTTGTGTACTGGGAGGCACTCCAGAAAGGACTACGCGTATGCTACTGCTTACGACGAGCTGTCTTCGATTTGCATATCGCAGACATAAAGCGGTTAATGCCCGCACTCCCAATTCTGTCTCTGGACCCGAATTGTGGAGTTGCCGGGATGTTGTTGACTGGGGTCAACAGATACCGGGCGCGAATCGGGAAACTCCGAGAGCCGAAAACCCGGAAGGAGTACGAGATTGCTGCCGCTAATACGCAGGGGGTAGTTTCGTATGTCCTGGATGTAGCCACTATTGAAGACTACATGGATTCTCACAACGTCAAACGAGATATTGCCATATCTTGTTTGGTTGATGAGGCGGTTCGTACAGTACGAACCAGATCTTCCAGTGCGGAGGAGAAGGCGCGAATAAAAGCGCTGAAAGCCACACCTAGGGGGCGCGGCAGTAAAGGTGAGAGGGGGGCCTCAAACCGGTCAAGCTCGGCCGACAGTAACCAGTCGGACGAGTTTGTCCAGGAGAGAGGACGTCAGGCTCGCCGGAACGAGAAGGCAAGATTAGCTAACTTGCCGGACTCTGTATTAGCAGAGGGATTACCGGAACAACCTTCCGGAGGACAGCCCGTTATTCCCCGGGCTGAGGAGGTAACGGATGAGGCTATGGACATAAACGAAGCCAATACTCCGGCGCCCTCCAACACCAACACCACCACCACCACCCCGGCCCTTGTGGCAGATATGACCGCCGCCGCGGGAGCAGCGGCCGCCGTGGCGGCTGCGCTGGTATTTAATCCAGCACGTCTCAGCCCTCTCCGTAGTCCGGCTCATTCGGATCCGGAAGAGGGAGAGGTTCCGGCTAACGCTGAGGAACCAGGAAATGCCCCAGAGGACCCCATCCCGCCTAATGACGTGATGAGGCGGATCTGGCAGAACGCGAACAATAAGTTCCGCGTGTTTATTCCCAATTCATGGGAACAGTGTCCGATTGGTCCTACCAATTTCGGATGTCCACTTGCGATCAACTGTAAAGATCAGAGTGACGATGAGGATTGGATCCGGAATACCCCCCGGGACCGTCCTCCGTCTGCTTTTTATCAGCAGTGGCTAGATCAACTCAGGATCCTGCCGGATACTTACTATAGTAAGGAGCAGAAAGAAAAACTTCTTTTTGCGATTAACCGCTGGTATAGCCAACGGGAAAGAAACTGGTGCCCATTCGCTACGTGTGTAAACACGATTGGCACAGACAGAACCGTGTTTGTAACAAAGCAACGGTTTCTGCGTCACCTCTGTGAAAATCACATGCACCACTGTGTGGTGTACCACTGTGATATCACAGTAGGTAGGGAGTCCCAGCTGTGTAACGGGTGTTTAGAACCCCGGAGAGGTGAGCTCATGCGCCACATGAAGGATTGCCATAACATGGGAATCAGTGTAGCTCGCAATCGTGTGAATGCGCTACATGATGCCGTATGTGACCAGTACAAGTCACTCACGGAGGAACAGAAGGCTAAGATCCGGCCGGCAACTCCCTTCTACTGCGAGGTCGCAGATGGGAAGTTCAAAGCCAGGATTGCCAGAGTGGACGGACGACATAAGTTCGCCATGAATGACGAGGAATATACGGTGTTATGCACTACCCGTACTTCCCGCAGAGGTGGCGGTAGTTTCCGTCAGCCGGAAACCCGGGGTAGTTCCCGGGGGAAGAGCCGGTCCGCCCGCGACCGCTCTCGATCTCCTGCGGTCTCACCTGGACCAAAACGGAGACATGCCGGATCCAATTTAGAGGATCTCGATAATTCCTACTATGGGATTTATCATGCCCCGGAAGGTCGCGACTATTATCGCGAGTATCCAGACCCGCTGTTTACAGACCGGAAAGATCGGAAACGTGATTCCGGTGGTCAAGCGGCGGCGACTAACATGGATTACCGTTCTAGACGTCTGAGCAGTTCAGACAGTGCCAACAGTCAACCTGACTGTGGAGGTGCCCGGCCTAAAGAACCGGCTACCAGAACAAAGGCTTCCCTGCCTTTGACGTACCATCTGGGGACAACTGCAAAGCTAACCCCCAGGGACGTCCGGTCACCCACTACCCCAACTCGGGACATGCAGGGCTTGACCGTGAAAGCTGAACCAAAATCACTAATCTCAGTGGTAACGCCTCGGGGCATAACTGTCCCGAAGGCTGCAGCGGTTGCGAAAGCGCCGCAAGCGGATGTTAAACCCGTGATTCCTGCAGCCCAGGAGCCGGTTGTCATCCAGCCAGTCGCGGGCACCTCCCGCACGGAAACTACCGGTGGCGTAAAGTTAAAATACGTCCCGATAGTCAACTACTTCTCTAGGGAAGAGAAGGCGAGCTGCGAAGTGGGACAGAGAATTGTAACAGAATTCCAGGAGTCCCAACGCGAGCTGGCGGTGGAGTATAACACCAAAATGTTAGGCCTGTTCACGCATGGCCTAAAGATTGCCCACCGGGAGGAGAAAGCATTGGTCGCTGTCGGCAATGCTGACTACTTGGCTAAAAAGTCAAGGGAAGCTGCTTCAGGCCAAAAGACTGCTGAGGCCGCCGCAGGGTTCGTTCAGCAAGAGAACGAGAAGTTAACCAAACGGTTACAGGACATGAACGTAAAATTTTACGGGGTGTTCGGCGTGACTATCGATACCTGGGATGGCACAACTGAGCACGCGCTTGCTTTAATGAGGGCAAGAGATGAACCTTTAGGTTAAAAAGACTAATAAAAGGTTCTGAGTCTATTTCTAATTCTTTTAGGAATAGAGGAGGGAACTATAATAGTTTCCGGATAGATTAATTGTTGTTTCATTTAATCTGACGTCATAAATTGTTTATGACGGGGTATCCCTTTTTGAGGGGAGGGGCATCTTTTTAGAGGCATATGGATCAACGCGGGGGGAACCTTCCGTGGAAGCTCTGGACTTACCTAACTACTCAACTCTCAACTATAGCCTACCGATGGGGAATCAGGACTCCACCGGGAAGCTACCAAACTAACGTCCCTGAAACTAACTTTTGGGATACGTTACCATGATGTGTTCCTGATACTATTATGCTGAGTTATAAACTGTTCCCGTCCAAAGGATTACGTGTCAAACAGACAATGCTCGTGGTTCCAGATCTACTTATATATTTCATGAACATTCCTGGAGCTAGGATTACGTGTTAAACGGACAGTACTCGTGGTTTCCAGCCGGATTATAGTTATATATGCCATGAACTTTACTGGAGCGAGGACGGGATACTTATCGAGCTGTATATATATGAACTTACCTTCGGGTGATATTTATCCAAGAAACAGTATTAAGAAGAGGAGAGCACCTCACTCATTCGTCTATTAGAAGCGGAGAGCACCTTGACCACAACTAGATCACCAGTAAGCTATATTTAATTGTAAGGGTTTCCGGGTACACTGCCAGGTTACTCATTAAAACGTTTTTAATATATAAAATATCATTATTATGTGATACATATCACCTCAGGTGTTCCAAAAAGGTATTCTCTTATTTACCTTATGAATCAGGTTTCATAATATGCTACATATGAAGATTGTATGATCTGATAAGCTAGGAAACGTGGCTACCCGTAATGTTTATATGAAGTCGTTAAGACTATGTGTATATACTAAATATACCGCCAGGTATTGTCGTGTGTGTTGACTCTGTTGTATGTTGCGAGAGATATTAATACTCCGGTTATATAATCGGATTACCCGGCTTAAAACAAAGGCTGTGGTTACTGTTATCCATTGTGTGAATGTTTTCATTAAATCACAAATCAATGTAAGACGCTGGTGGTTGTGAGTCCTTATCAGGACTGGTTTTTAATAACTTTTCTGTTCAACTTAAATATATACACACCCCACGCGCATTTTTTTAACCGAGTAAGGAAACTTCATAAGGAAGTCATATCGAAATGTGTCAAGCCGTTCGATTGTATGTATGATATTATATTCACTTGTCATAAAACATACCTAAATCATCTATTATGGTTGCTATTACAGTGTAATGCCATATTTATATTGAGTTTGATGATCTCGCTTGTGTAGTATGTCGTGTAATATGTTACGCCCCTAGTTACTGTATAGACAATAACTATAAAGTCGTTGTTCTAAAAGGTTTTCTATGTACTAGGAAAACAGTATATATGTTCGTTACCACCTAGTTTTGTCTAGGGGGGGTAGTGTAGGGGCATGATATTACATATTAATCTCATACACGGTATTTCCGGGTAACGTCTGTTTACTCGGCTTCTCCACCTGGAGCTAGTGCACACAGTTCCCGGGAGAGGGCGCAGGTCCTCTTCAGGTGACCGTGTGCCGCTCTCAGGTGGGCGGCCGACCCACCCACCTGGCCACGTGACCTAAGAGCCGGTGTTATATAAGACCCATGTGTTTACCTGAAACGGCAGTCAGTACAGGCCCGACTGACGAGAGACTTCACATGTCCAACCGTGCGGACAGAGTTGTATGCTAAGAGTTGTATACTGACCGTTTCCTCTATTTATAGAGAAACCTGATCTACCTGTGTGTATTAATTCTACACTGATCGTTCCCTAGTAAAGGAACTAGAGTTGTTATTCTTGTGAATAAAGACAGATATATTCTCGCACCTGGAAACTGCCGTGATCGTTGTTCTTTAACCTAGAGTTAACTACGAACCACCACAATATTATACCTTAGTCTTGTGAGGCCACAACTATGTCACCAAAACCTATTCTGATGTAATTGAGTAATTTTTCATTGATGTTTCAGCCCTTGATATTATACCTAAGTCTTGTGAGGTCACAACTATGTTACAAAAACCTATTCTGATGTGATTGGGTAATTTTTCACCGATGTTTCAGCCCTTAATATTATACCTTAGTCTTGTGAGGTCAAAACTACATCATCAAAACCTATTCTGGCATGAGTATTGCTTGTCGTGTGTCACTGCTGGCAGATATGAGTAATATTTCACCGATGTTTCAGCCCTTGATATTAAACCTTAGTCTTGTGAGGCCACAACTATTTCACCAAAACCTATTCTGATGTAATTGAGTAATTTTTCACCGATATTTCAGCCCTTGATATTATACCTAAGTCTTGTGAAGCCACAACTACGTCACCAAAACCTTTTCCGATGTTATTGAGTAATTTTTCACAGATGTTTCAGCCCTTAATATTATACCTTAGTCTTGTGAGGTCACAACTACGTCACCAAACCTATTCTGGCATAAGTATTGCTTGTCCTGTGTCACCGCTGGTAGATATGAGTAATTTTTCACCGATGTTTCAGCCCTTAGTATTATAAATTAGTCTTGTGAGGTCTCAAAGACATCACCAAAACCTATTCTGACGTAATTGAGAAATTTTTCACCGATGTTTCAGCCCTTGATATTATACGTGAGTCTTCTGGGGTCACAACAACGAGACCGAAACCTATTCTGGCATGAGTATTGCTTGTCCTGTTACACCGCTGGCATATACGAGTAATTTTTCACCGATGTTTCAGCCCTTGATATTATACCTAAGTCTTGTGAGGTCACAACTACGTTACAAAAACCTATTCTGATGTGATTGGGTAATTTTTCACCGATGTTTCAGCCCTTAATATTATACCTTAGTCTTGTGAAGTCACAACTACGTCACCAAAACCTATTCTGGCATGAGTATTGCTTGTCCTGTGTCACTGCTGGCATATATGAGTTATTTTTCACCGATGTTTCAGCCCTTGATATTATACCTTAGTCTTGTTAGGCCACAACTATGTCACCAAAACCTATTTTGATGTAATTGACTAATTTTTCACCGATGTTTCAGCCCTTGATATTATACCTAAGTCTTGTGAGGTCACAACTACATTACAAAAACCTATTCTGATGTGATTGGGTAATTTTTTACCGATGTTTCAGCCCTTAATATTATACCTTAGTCTTGTGAGGTCACAACTACATCATCAAAACCTATTCTGGCATGAGTATTGCTTGTCGTGTGTCACTGCTGGCAGATATGAGTAATATTTCACCGATGTTTCAGCCCTTAATTGATATTAAACCTTAGTCTTGTGAGGCCACAACTATGTCACCAAAACCTATTCTGATGTGATTGAGTAATTTTTCACCGATGTTTCAGCCCTTGATATTATACCTAAGTCTTGTCAAGCCACAACTACGTCACCAAAACCTTTTCTGATGTAATTGAGTAATTTTTCACAGATGTTTCAGCCCTTAATATTATACCTTAGTCTTGTGAGGTCACAACTACGTCACCAAACCTATTCTGGCATAAGTATTGCTTGTCCTGTGCCACCGCTGGTAGATATGAGTAATTTTTCACCGATGTTTCAGCCCTTAGTATTATAAATTAGTCTTGTGAGGTCTCAAAGACATCACCAAAACCTATTCTGACGTACTTGAGAAATTTTTCACCGATGTTTCAGCCCTTGATATTATACGTGAGTCTTCTGGGGTCACAACAACGACACCAAAACCTATTCTGGCATGAGTATTGCTTGTCCTGTTACACCGCTGGCATATACGAGTAATTTTTCACCGATGTTTCAGCCCTTGATATTATAACTGAGTCTTGTGAGGTCACAACTACGTCACCAAACCTATTCTGGCATGAGTAGTGCTTGTCCTGTGTCACCGATGGCAGATATGAGTAATTTTTCACCGATGTTTCAGCCCTTGATATTAGACCTCAGTCTTGTGAGGCCACAACTATGTCACCAAAACCTTTACTGATGTAATTGAGTGATTTTTCACCGATGTTTCAGCCCTTAATATTATACCTTAGTCTTGTGAGGTCACAACTGTGTCACCAAACATATTCTTGCATGAGTATTGCTTGTCGTTTGTCACTGCTGGCAGATATGAGTTATTTTTCACCGATGTTTCAGCCCTTGATATTATACCTTAGTCTTGTGAGGCCACAACTATGTCACCAAAACCTATTCTGATGTAATTGAGTAATTTTTCACCGATGTTTCAGCCCTTGATATTATACCTAAGTCTTGTGAGGTCACAACTACATTACAAAAACCTATTCTGATGTGATTGGGTAATTTTTTACCGATGTTTCAGCCCTTAATATTATACCTTAGTCTTGTGAGGTCACAACTACATCATCAAAACCTATTCTGGCATGAGTATTGCTTGTCGTGTGTCACTGCTGGCAGATATGAGTAATATTTCACCGATGTTTCAGCCCTTAATTGATATTAAACCTTAGTCTTGTGAGGCCACAACTATGTCACCAAAACCTATTCTGATGTGATTGAGTAATTTTTCACCGATGTTTCAGCCCTTGATATTATACCTAAGTCTTGTCAAGCCACAACTACGTCACCAAAACCTTTTCTGATGTAATTGAGTAATTTTTCACAGATGTTTCAGCCCTTAATATTATACCTTAGTCTTGTGAGGTCACAACTACGTCACCAAACCTATTCTGGCATAAGTATTGCTTGTCCTGTGCCACCGCTGGTAGATATGAGTAATTTTTCACCGATGTTTCAGCCCTTAGTATTATAAATTAGTCTTGTGAGGTCTCAAAGACATCACCAAAACCTATTCTGACGTACTTGAGAAATTTTTCACCGATGTTTCAGCCCTTGATATTATACGTGAGTCTTCTGGGGTTACAACAACGACACCAAAACCTATTCTGGCATGAGTATTGCTTGTCCTGTTACACCGCTGGCATATACGAGTAATTTTTCACCGATGTTTCAGCCCTTGATATTATAACTGAGTCTTGTGAGGTCACAACTACGTCACCAAACCTATTCTGGCATGAGTAGTGCTTGTCCTGTGTCACCGATGGCAGATATGAGTAATTTTTCACCGATGTTTCAGCCCTTGATATTAGACCTCAGTCTTGTGAGGCCACAACTATGTCACCAAAACCTTTACTGATGTAATTGAGTGATTTTTCACCGATGTTTCAGCCCTTAATATTATACCTTAGTCTTGTGAGGTCACAACTGTGTCACCAAACATATTCTTGCATGAGTATTGCTTGTCGTTTGTCACTGCTGGCAGATATAAGTTTTTTTTAACCGATGTTTCAGCCCTTGATATTATACCTTAGTCTTGTGAGGCCACAACTATGTCACCAAAACCTATTCTGATGTAATTGAGTAATTTTTCACCGATGTTTCAGCCCTTGATATTATACCTAAGTCTTGTGAGGTCACAACTACGTTACAAAAACCTATTCTGATGTGATTGGGTAATTTTTCACCGATGTTTCAGCCCTTAATATTATACCTTAGTCTTGTGAGGTCACAACTACATCATCAAAACCTATTCTGGCATGAGTATTGCTTGTCGTGTGTCACTGCTGGCAGATATGAGTAATATTTCACCGATGTTTCAGCCCTTAATTGATATTAAACCTTAGTCTTGTGAGGCCACAACTATGTCACCAAAACCTATTCTGATGTGATTGAGTAATTTTTCACCGATGTTTCAGCCCTTGATATTATACCTAAGTCTTGTGAAGCCACAACTACGTCACCAAAACCTTTTCCGATGTAATTGAGTAATTTTTCACAGATGTTTCAGCCCTTAATATTATACCTTAGTCTTGTGAGGTCACAACTACGTCACCAAACCTATTCTGGCATAAGTATTGCTTGTCCTGTGTCACCGCTGGTAGATATGAGTAATTTTTCACCGATGTTTCAGCCCTTAGTATTATTAATTAGTCTTGTGAGGTCTCAAAGACATCACCAAAACCTATTCTGACGTAATTGAGAAATTTTTCACCGATGCTTCAGCCCTTGATATTATACGTGAGTCTTCTGGGGTCACAACAACGAGACCAAAACCTATTCTGGCATGAGTATTGCTTGTCCTGTTACACCGCTGGCATATACGAGTAATTTTTCACCGATGTTTCAGCCCTTGATATTATAACTGAGTCTTGTGAGGTCACAACTACGTCACCAAACCTATTCTGGCATGAGTAGTGCTTGTCCTGTGTCACCGATGGCAGATATGAGTAATTTTTCACCGATGTTTCAGCCCTTGATATTAGACCTTAGTCTTTTCAGGCCACAACTATGTCACCAAAACCTTTACTGATGTAATTGAGTGATTTTTCACCGATGTTTCAGCCCTTAATATTATACCTTAGTCTTGTGAGGTCACAACTGTGTCACCAAACATATTCTTGCATGAGTATTGCTTGTCGCGTGTCACTGCTGGCAGATATGAGTTATTTTTCACCGATGTTTCAGCCCTTGATATTATACCTTAGTCTTGTGAGGCCACAACTATGTCACCAAAACCTATTCTGATGTAATTGAGTAATTTTTCATCGATGTTTCAGCCCTTGATATTATACCTAAGTCTTGTGAGGTCACAACTACGTTACAAAAACCTATTCTGATGTGATTGGGTAATTTTTCACCGATGTTTCAGCCCTTAATATTATACCTTAGTCTTGTGAGGTCACAACTACATCATCTAAACCTATTCTGGCATGAGTATTGCTTGTCGTGTGTCACTGCTGGCAGATATGAGTAATATTTCACCGATGTTTCAGCCCTTGATATTAAACCTTAGTCTTGTGAGGCCACAACTATGTCACCAAAACCTATTCTGATGTAATTGAGTAATTTTTCACCGATGTTTCAGCCCTTGATATTATACCTAAGTCTTGTGAAGCCACAACTACGTCACCAAAACCTTTTCCGATGTAATTGAGTAATTTTTCACAGATAATTCAGCCCTTAATATTATACCTTAGTCTTGTGAGGTCACAACTACGTCACATAACCTATTCTGGCATAAGTATTGCTTGTCCTGTGTCACCGCTGGTAGATATGAGTAATTTTTCACCGATGTTTCAGCCCTCGATATTATACCTTAGTCTTGTGAGGCCATAACTATGTCACCAAAACCTTTTCTGATGTAATTGAGTGATTTTTCACCAATGTTTCAGCCCTTAATATTATACCTTAGTCTTGTGAGGTCACAACTACGTCACCAAACCTATTCTGGCATGAGTATTGCTTGTCCTGTGTCACTGCTGGCAGATATGAGTAATTTCTCACCGATGTTTCAGCCCTTGATATTATACCTTAGTCTTGTGAGGCCACAACTATGTCACCAAAACCATTTCTGATGTAATTGAGTGATTTTTCACCAATGTTTCAGCCCTTAATATTATACCTTAGTCTTGTGAGGTCACAACTACGTCACCAAACCTATTCTGGCATGAGTATTGATTGTTGTGTGTCACTGCTGGCAGATATGAGTAATATTTCACCGATGTTCCAGCCCTTGATATTATACCTTAGTCTTGTGAGGCCACAACTATGTCACCAAAACCTATTCTGATGTAATTGAGTAATTTTTCACCGATGTTTCAGCCCTTGATATTATACCTAAGTCTTGTGAGGTCACAACTACGTCACAAAAACCTATTCTGATGTGATTGAGTAATTTTTCACCGATGTTTCAGCCCTTAATATTATGTCTTAATCTTGTGAAGCTACAAGTACGTCACCAAAACCTTTTCTGGTGTAATTGAGTAATTTTTCACCGATGTTTCAGCCCTTAATATTATACATTAGTCTTGTGAGGTCACAACTACGTCACTAAACCTATTCTGGCATGAGTATTGCTTGTCCTGTGTCACTGCTGGCAGATATGAGTAATATTTCACCGATGTTCCAGCCCTTGATATTATACCTTAGTCTTGTGAGGCCACAACTATGTCACCAAAACCTATTCTGATGTAATTGAGTAATTTTTCACCGATGTTTCAGCCCTTGATATTATACCTTAGTCTTGTGAGGTCACAACTACGTCACAAAAACCTATTCTGATGTGATTGAGTAATTTTTCACCGATGTTTCAGCCCTTAATGTTATACCTTCGTCTTGTGAGGTCACAACTACGTCACCAAAACCTATTCTGGCATGAGTATTGTTTGTCCTGTGTCACCGCTGGCATATATGAGTAATATTTCACCGATGTTTCAGCCCTTGATATTATACCTTAGTCTTGTGTGGCCACAACTATGTCACCAAAACCTATTCTGATGTAATTGAGTAATTTTTCACCTATGTTTCAGCCCTTAATATTATACCTAAGTCTTGTGAGGTCACAACTACGACACAAAAACCTATTCTGATGTGATTGAGTAATTTTTCACCGATGTTTCAGCCCTTAATATTATACCTTAGTCTTGTGAGGTCACAACTACGTCACCAAAACCTATTCTGGCATGAGTATTGCTTGTCCTGTGTCACCGCTGGCATATATGAGTAATATTTCACCGATGTTTCAGCCCTTGATATTATACCTTAGTCTTGTGTGGCCACAACTACGTCACCAAAACCTATTCTGGCATGAGTATTGCTTGTCCTGTGTCACCGCTGGCAGATATGAGTAATTTTTAACCGATGTTTCAGCCCTCGATATTACATCTTAGTCTTGTTAGGCCACAACTATGTCACCAAAACCTTTTCTGATGTAATTGAGTGATTTTTCACCAATGTTTCAGCCCTTTATATTATACCTTAGTCCTGTGAGGTCACAACTACGTCACCAAACCTATTCTGGCATGAGTATTGCTTGTCGTGTGTCACCGCTCCCATATATGAGTTATTTTTCACTGATGTTTCAGCCCTTAATATTATACCTTAGTCTTGTGATGTCACAACTACGTCACCAAAACCTATTCTGGCATGAGTATTGCTAGTCCTGTGTCGTCACTGGCATATATGAGTAGTTTTTCACCGATGTTTCAGCCCTTGATATTATACCTTAGTCTTGTGAGGTCACAACTTCGTCACCAAAACCTATTCTGGCATGAGTATTGCTTTTACTGTGTCACCGCTGGCATATATGAGTAATTTTTCACCGATGTTTCAGCCCTTGTTATTATACCTCAGACTTGTGAGGCCACAACTACGTCACCAAAGCCTTTTCTGATGTAATTGAGTATTTTTTCACCGATGTTTCAGCCCTTAATATAATACTTTAGTCTTGTGAGGTCACAACTACATCACCAAAACCTATTCTGGCATGAGTATTGCTTGTCCTGTTACACCGCTGGCATATATGAGTAATTTTTCACCAAGTTTTCAGCCCTTGATATTATACCTTAGTCTTGTGAGGTCACAACTTCGTCACCAAAACCTATTCTTGCATGAGTATTGCTTTTACTGTGTCACCGCTGGCATATATGAGTAATTTTTCACCAATGTTTCAGCCCTTGATATTATACCTTAGTCTTGTGAAGTCACAACTACGTCTCCAAAACCTATTCTGACGTAATTGAGTAATTTTTCACCAATGTTTCAGCCCTTAATATTATACCTTAATCTTGTGAGGCCACAACTACGCCACCAAAACCTTCTCTGATGTAATTGAGTAATTTTTCACCGATGTTTCAGCCCTTAGTATTATACCTTAGTCTTGTGAGGTCACAACTATGTCACCGAACCTATTCTGGCATGAGTATTGCTTGTCCTGTGTCACCGCTGGCAGATATGAGTAATTTTTCACCAATGTTTCAACCCTTAATATTATACCTTAGTCTTGTGACGTCAAAACTACGTCACCAAAACCTATTCTGGCATGAGTATTGCTTGTCCTGTGTCACCGCTGGCATATATGAGTAGTTTTTCACCGATGTTTCAGCCCTTGATATTATACCTTAGTCTTGTGAAGCCACAACTACATCACCAAAACCTTTTCTGAAGTAATTGAGTAATATTTCACCGATGTTTCAGCCCTCGATATTATACCTTAGTCTTCTGGGGTCACAACTACGACACCAAAACCTATTCTGGCATGAGTATTGCTTGTCGTGTGTCCCTGCTGGCAGATATCAGTAAAATTTCACCGATGTTTCAGCCCTTGATATTATACCTTAGTCTTGTGAGGCCAAAACTATGTCATCAAATCCTTTTCTGATGTAATTGAGTAATTTTTCACCGATGTTTCAGCCCTTGATATTATACCTAAGTCTTGTGAGGTCACAACTACGTCACAAAAACCTATTCTGATGTGATTGAGTAATTTTTCACCGATGTTTCAGCCCTTAATATTATGTCTTAATCTTGTGAAGCTACAAGTACGTCACCAAAACCTTTTCTGGTGTAATTGAGTAATTTTTCACCGATGTTTCAGCCCTTAATATTATACCTTAGTCTTGTGAGGTCACAACTACGTCACTAAACCTATTCTGGCATGAGTATTGCTTGTCCTCTGTCACTGCTGGCAGATATGAGTAATATTTCACCGATGTTCCAGCCCTTGATATTATACCTTAGTCTTGTGAGGCCACAACTATGTCACCAAAACCTATTCTGATGTAATTGAGTAATTTTTCACCGATGTTTCAGCCCTTGATATTATACCTTAGTTTTGTGAGGTCACAACTACGTCACAAAAACCTATTCTGATGTGATTGAGTAATTTTTCACCGATGTTTCAGCCCTTAATGTTATACCTTAGTCTTGTGAGGTCACAACTACGTCACCAAAACCTATTCTGGCATGAGTATTGTTTGTCCTGTGTCACCGCTGGCATATATGAGTAATATTTCACCGATGTTTCAGCCCTTGATATTATACCTTAGTCTTGTGTGGCCACAACTATGTCACCAAAACCTATTCTGATGTAATTGAGTAATTTTTCACCTATGTTTCAGCCCTTAATATTATACCTAAGTCTTTTGAGGTCACAACTACGACACAAAAACCTATTCTGATGTGATTGAGTAATTTTTCACCGATGTTTCAGCCCTTAATATTATACCTTAGTCTTGTGAGGTCACAACTACGTCACCAAAACCTATTCTGGCATGAGTATTGCTTGTCCTGTGTCACCGCTGGCATATATGAGTAATATTTCACCGATGTTTCAGCCCTTGATATTATACCTTAGTCTTGTGTGGGCACAACTACGTCACCAAAACCTATTCTGGCATGAGTATTGCTTGTCCTGTGTCACCGCTGGCAGATATGAGTTATTTTTAACCGATGTTTCAGCCCTCGATATTACATCTTAGTCTTGTGAGGCCACAACTATGTCACCAAAACCTTTTCTGATGTAATTGAGTGATTTTTCACCAATGTTTCAGCCCTTTATATTATACCTTAGTCCTGTGAGGTCACAACTACGTCACCAAACCTATTCTGGCATGAGTATTGCTTGTCGTGTGTCACCGCTGGCATATATGAGTTATTTTTCACTGATGTTTCAGCCCTTAATATTATACCTTAGTCTTGTGATGTCACAACTACGTCACCAAAACCTATTCTGGCATGAGTATTGCTAGTCCTGTGTCGTCACTGGCATATATGAGTAGTTTTTAACCGATGTTTCAGCCCTTGATATTATACCTTAGTCTTGTGAGGTCACAACTTCGTCACCAAAACCTATTCTGGCATGAGTATTGCTTTTACTGTGTCACCGCTGGCATATATGAGTAATTTTTCACCGATGTTTCAGCCCTTGTTATTATACCTCAGACTTGTGAGGCCACAACTACGTCACCAAAGCCTTTTCTGATGTAATTGAGTATTTTTTCACCGATGTTTCAGCCCTTAATATAATACTTTAGTCTTGTGAGGTCACAACTACATCACCAAAACCTATTCTGGCATGAGTATTGCTTGTCCTGTTACACCGCTGGCATATATGAGTAATTTTTCACCAAGTTTTCAGCCCTTGATATTATACCTTAGTCTTGTGAGGTCACAACTTCGTCACCAAAACCTATTCTTGCATGAGTATTGCTTTTACTGTGTCACCGCTGGCATATATGAGTAATTTTTCACCAATGTTTCAGCCCTTGATATTATACCTTAGTCTTGTGAAGTCACAACTACGTCTCCAAAACCTATTCTGACGTAATTGAGTAATTTTTCACCAATGTTTCAGCCCTTAATATTATACCTTAGTCTTGTGAGGCCACAACTACGCCACCAAAACCTTCTCTGATGTAATTGAGTAATTTTTCACCGATGTTTCAGCCCTTAGTATTATACCTTAGTCTTGTGAGGTCACAACTATGTCACCGAACCCATTCTGGCATGAGTATTGCTTGTCCTGTGTCACCGCTGGCAGATATGAGTAATTTTTCACCAATGTTTCAACCCTTAATATTATACCTTAGTCTTGTGACGTCAAAACTACGTCACCAAAACCTATTCTGGCATGAGTATTGCTTGTCCTGTGTCACCGCTGGCATATATGAGTAGTTTTTCACCGATGTTTCAGCCCTTGATATTATACCTTAGTCTTGTGAAGCCACAACTACATCACCAAAACCTTTTCTGAAGTAATTGAGTAATATTTCACCGATGTTTCAGCCCTCGATATTAAACCTTAGTCTTCTGGGGTCACAACTACGACACCAAAACCTATTCTGGCATGAGTATTGCTTGTCGTGTGTCCCTGCTGGCAGATATCAGTAAAATTTCACCGATGTTTCAGCCCTTGATATTATACCTTAGTCTTGTGAGGCCACAACTATGTCATCAAATCCTTTTCCGATGTAATTGAGTAATTTTTCACCGATGTTTCAGCCCTTGATATTATACCTAAGTCTTGTGAGGTCACAACTACGTCACAAAAACCTATTCTGATGTGATTGAGTAATTTTTCACCGATGTTTCAGCCCTTAATATTATGTCTTAATCTTGTGAAGCTACAACTACGTCACCAAAACCTTTTCTGGTGTAATTGAGTAATTTTTCACCGATGTTTCAGCCCTTAATATTATACCTTAGTCTTGTGAGGTCACAACTACGTCACTAAACCTATTCTGGCATGAGTATTGCTTGTCCTGTGTCACTGCTGGCAGATATGAGTAATATTTCACCGATGTTCCAGCCCTTGATATTATACCTTAGTCTTGTGAGGCCACAACTATGTCACCAAAACCTATTCTGATGTAATTGAGTAATTTTTCACCGATGTTTCAGCCCTTGATATTATACCTTAGTCTTGTGAGGTCACAACTACGTCACAAAAACCTATTCTGATGTGATTGAGTAATTTTTCACCGATGTTTCAGCCCTTAATGTTATACCTTAGTCTTGTGAGGTCACAACTACGTCACCAAAACCTATTCTGGCATGAGTATTGTTTGTCCTGTGTCACCGCTGGCATATATGAGTAATATTTCACCGATGTTTCAGCCCTTGATATTATACCTTAGTCTTGTGTGGCCACAACTATGTCACCAAAACCTATTCTGATGTAATTGAGTAATTTTTCACCTATGTTTCAGCCCTTAATATTATACCTAAGTCTTGTGAGGTCACAACTACGACACAAAAACCTATTCTGATGTGATTGAGTAATTTTTCACCGATGTTTCAGCCCTTAATATTATACCTTAGTCTTGTGAGGTCACAACTACGTCACCAAAACCTATTCTGGCGTGAGTATTGCTTGTCCTGTGTCACCGCTGGCATATATGAGTAATATTTCACCGATGTTTCAGCCCTTGATATTATACCTTAGTCTTGTGTGGCCACAACTACGTCACCAAAACCTATTCTGGCATGAGTATTGCTTGTCCTGTGTCACCGCTGGCAGATATGAGTAATTTTTAACCGATGTTTCAGCCCTCGATATTACACCTTAGTCTTGTGAGGCCACAACTATGTCACCAAAACCTTTTCTGATGTAATTGAGTGATTTTTCACCAATGTTTCAGCCCTTTATATTATACCTTAGTCCTGTGAGGTCAGAACTACGTCACCAAACCTATTCTGGCATGAGTATTGCTTGTCGTGTGTCACCGCTGGCATATATGAGTTATTTTTCACCGATGTTTCAGCCCTTAATATTATACCTTAGTCTTGTGAGGTCACAACTACGTCACCAAAACCTATTCTGGCATGAGTATTGCTAGTCCTGTGTCGTCACTGGCTTATATGAGTAGTTTTTCACCGATCTTTCAGCCCTTGATATTATACCTTAGTCTTGTGAGGTCACAACTTTGTCACCAAAACCTATTCTGGCATGAGTATTGCTTTTACTGTGTCACCGCTGGCATATATGAGTAATTTTTCACCGATGTTTCAGCCCTTGTTATTATACCTCAGACTTGTGAGGCCACAACTACGTCACCAAAGCCTTTTCTGATGTAATTGAGTATTTTTTCACCGATGTTTCAGCCCTTAATATAATACTTTAGTCTTGTGAGGTCACAACTACATCACCAAAACCTATTCTGGCATGAGTATTGCTTGTCCTGTTACACCGCTGGCATATATGAGTAATTTTTCACCAAGTTTTCAGCCCTTGATATTATACCTTAGTCTTGTGAGGTCACAACTTCGTCACCAAAACCTATTCTGGCATGAGTATTGCTTTTACTGTGTCACCGCTGGCATATATGAGTAATTTTTCACCAATGTTTCAGCCCTTGATATTATACCTTAGTCTTGTGAAGTCACAACTACGTCTCCAAAACCTATTCTGACGTAATTGAGTAATTTTTCACCAATGTTTCAGCCCTTAATATTATACCTTAGTCTTGTGAGGCCACAACTACGCCACCAAAACCTTCTCTGATGTAATTGAGTAATTTTTCACCGATGTTTCAGCCCTTAGTATTATACCTTAGTCTTGTGAGGTCACAACTATGTCACCGAACCTATTCTGGCATGAGTATTGCTTGTCCTGTGTCACCGCTGGCAGATATGAGTAATTTTTCACCAATGTTTCAACCCTTAATATTATACCTTAGTCTTGTGACGTCAAAACTACGTCACCAAAACCTATTCTGGCATGAGTATTGCTTGTCCTGTGTCACCGCTGGCATATATGAGTAGTTTTTCACCGATGTTTCAGCCCTTGATATTATACCTTAGTCTTGTGAAGCCACAACTACATCACCAAAACCTTTTCTGAAGTAATTGAGTAATATTTCACCGATGTTTTAGCCCTCGATATTATACCTTAGTCTTCTGGGGTCACAACTACGACACCAAAACCTATTCTGGCATGAGTATTGCTTGTCGTGTGTCCCTGCTGGCAGATATCAGTAAAATTTCACCGATGTTTCAGCCCTTGATATTATACCTTAGTCTTGTGAGGCCACAACTATGTCATCAAATCCTTTTCTGATGTAATTGAGTAATTTTTCACTAATGTTTCAGCCCTTGATATTATACCTTAATCTTGTGAGGCCACAACTATGTCACCAAAACCTATTCTGATGTAATTGAGTAATTTTTCACCGATGTTTCAGCCCTTGATATTATACTATAGTCTTGTGAGGTCACAACTACGTCACAAAAACCTATTCTGATGTGATTGAGAAATTTTTCACCGATGTTTCAGCCCTTTATATTATGTCTTAATCTTGTGAAGCTACAACTACGTCACCAAAACCTATTCTGGTGTAATTGAGTAATTTTTCACCGATGTTTCAGCCCTTAATATTATACCTTAGTCTTGTGAGGTCACAACTACGTCACTAAACCTATTCTGGCATGAGTATTGCTTGTCCTGTGTCACCGCTGGCAGATATGAGTAATTTTTCACCGATGTGTCAGCCCTTGATATTAGACATTAGTCTCGTGAGGTCACAAAGACATCACCAAAACCTGTTCTGACGTAATTGAGTGATTTTTCACCGATGTTTCAGCCCTTAATATTATACCTTAGTCTTGTGAGGTCACAACTACGTCACCAAACCTATTCTGGCATAAGTATTGCTTGTCGTGTGTCACTGCTGGCAGATATGAGTAATATTTCACCGATGTTTCAGCCCATGATATTATACCTTAGTCTTGTGAGGCCACAACTATGTCACCGAAACCTTTTCTGATGTAATTGAGTAATTTTTCACCGATGTTTCAGCCCTTGATATTATACCTTAGTCTTGTGAGGTCACAACTACGTCACCAAACCTATTTTGGCATGAGTATTGCTTGTTCTGTGTCACTGCTGGCAGATATGAGTAACATTTCACCGATGTTTCAGCCCTTGATATTATACCTTAGTCTTTTGAGGCCACAACTATGTCACCAAAACCTATTCTGATGTAATTGAGTAATTTTTCACCAATGTTTCAGCCCTTGATATTATACCTAAGTCTTGTGAGGTCACAACTACGTCACAAAAACCTATTCTGATGTGATTGAGTAATTTTTCACCGATGTTTCAGCCCTTAATATTATACCTTAGTCTTGTGAGGTCACAACTACGTCACCAAAACCTATTCTGGCATGAGTATTGTTTGTGCTGTGTCACCGCTGGCATATATGAGTAATATTTCACCGATGTTTCAGCCCTTGATATTATACCTTAGTCTTGTGTGGCCACAACTATGTCACCAAAACCTATTCTGATGTAATTGAGTAATTTTTCACCTATGTTTCAGCCCTTAATATTAGACCTAAGTCTTGTGAGGTCACAACTACGACACAAAAACCTATTCTGATGTGATTGAGTAATTTTTCACCGATGTTTCAGCCCTTGATATTATACCTTAATCTTGTGAGGTCACAACTACGTCACCAAAACCTATTCTGGCATGAGTATTGCTTGTCCTGTGTCACCGCTGGCATATTTGAGTAATTTTTCACCGATGTTTCAGCCCTTGATATTATACCTTAGTCTTGTGAGGCCACAACTATGTATCCAAAACCTATTCTGATGTTATTGAGTAATTTTTCACCGATGTTTCAGCCCTTGATATTATACCTTAGTCTTGTGAGGTCACAACTACGTCACCAAACCTATTTTGGCATGAGTATTGCTTGTTGTGTGTCACTGCTGGCAGATATGAGTAATATTTCACCGATGTTTCAGCCCTTGATATTATACCTTAGTCTTTTGAGGTCACAACTATGTCACCAAAACCTATTCTGATGTAATTGAGTAATTTTTCACCGATGTTTCAGCCCTTGTTATTATACCTGACTCTTCTGGGGTCACAACTACGTCACCAAAACCTATTCTGGCATGAGTATTGCTTGTCGTGTGTCACTGCTGGCAGATATGAGTAATATTTCACCGATGTTTCAGCCCATGATATTATACCTTAGTCTTGTGAGGTCACAACTACGTCACAAAAACCTATTCTGATGTGATTGAGTAATTTTTCACCGATGTTTCAGCCCTTAATGTTATACCTTAGTCTTGTGAGGTCACAACTACGTCACCAAAACCTATTCTGGCATGAGTATTGTTTGTCCTGTGTCACCGCTGGCATATATGAGTAATATTTCACCGATGTTTCAGCCCTTGATATTATACCTTAGTCTTGTGTGGCCACAACTATGTCACCAAAACCTATTCTGATGTAATTGAGTAATTTTTCACCTATGTTTCAATCCTTAATATTATACCTAAGTCTTTTGAGGTCACAACTACGACACAAAAACCTATTCTGATGTGATTGAGTAATTTTTCACCGATGTTTCAGCCCTTAATATTATACCTTAGTCTTGTGAGGTCACAACTACGTCACCAAAACCTATTCTGGCATGAGTATTGCTTGTCCTGTGTCACCGCTGGCATATATGAGTAATATTTCACCGATGTTTCAGCCCTTGATATTATACCTTAGTCTTGTGTGGGCACAACTACGTCACCAAAACCTATTCTGGCATGAGTATTGCTTGTCCTGTGTCACCGCTGGCAGATATGAGTTATTTTTAACCGATGTTTCAGCCCTCGATATTACATCTTAGTCTTGTGAGGCCACAACTATGTCACCAAAACCTTTTCTGATGTAATTGAGTGATTTTTCACCAATGTTTCAGCCCTTTATATTATACCTTAGTCCTGTGAGGTCACAACTACGTCACCAAACCTATTCTGGCATGAGTATTGCTTGTCGTGTGTCACCGCTGGCATATATGAGTTATTTTTCACTGATGTTTCAGCCCTTAATATTATACCTTAGTCTTGTGATGTCACAACTACGTCACCAAAACCTATTCTGGCATGAGTATTGCTAGTCCTGTGTCGTCACTGGCATATATGAGTAGTTTTTAACCGATGTTTCAGCCCTTGATATTATACCTTAGTCTTGTGAGGTCACAACTTCGTCACCAAAACCTATTCTGGCATGAGTATTGCTTTTACTGTGTCACCGCTGGCATATATGAGTAATTTTTCACCGATGTTTCAGCCCTTGTTATTATACCTCAGACTTGTGAGGCCACAACTACGTCACCAAAGCCTTTTCTGATGTAATTGAGTATTTTTTCACCGATGTTTCAGCCCTTAATATAATACTTTAGTCTTGTGAGGTCACAACTACATCACCAAAACCTATTCTGGCATGGGTATTGCTTGTCCTGTTACACCGCTGGCATATATGAGTAATTTTTCACCAAGTTTTCAGCCCTTGATATTATACCATAGTCTTGTGAGGTCACAACTTCGTCACCAAAACCTATTCTTGCATGAGTATTGCTTTTACTGTGTCACCGCTGGCATATATGAGTAATTTTTCACCAATGTTTCAGCCCTTGATATTATACCTTAGTCTTGTGAAGTCACAACTACGTCTCCAAAACCTATTCTGACGTAATTGAGTAATTTTTCACCAATGTTTCAGCCCTTAATATAATACCTTAGTCTTGTGAGGCCACAACTACGCCACCAAAACCTTCTCTGATGTAATTGAGTAATTTTTCACCGATGTTTCAGCCCTTAGTATTATACCTTAGTCTTGTGAGGTCACAACTATGTCACCGAACCCATTCTGGCATGAGTATTGCTTGTCCTGTGTCACCGCTGGCAGATATGAGTAATTTTTCACCAATGTTTCAACCCTTAATATTATACCTTAGTCTTGTGACGTCAAAACTACGTCACCAAAACCTATTCTGGCATGAGTATTGCTTGTCCTGTGTCACCGCTGGCATATATGAGTAGTTTTTCACCGATGTTTCAGCCCTTGATATTATACCTTAGTCTTGTGAAGCCACAACTACATCACCAAAACCTTTTCTGAAGTAATTGAGTAATATTTCACCGATGTTTCAGCCCTCGATATTATACCTTAGTCTTCTGGGGTCACAACTACGACACCAAAACCTATTCTGGCATGAGTATTGCTTGTCGTGTGTCCCTGCTGGCAGATATCAGTAAAATTTCACCGATGTTTCAGCCCTTGATATTATACCTTAGTCTTGTGAGGCCACAACTATGTCATCAAATCCTTTTCTGATGTAATTGAGTAATTTTTCACCGATGTTTCAGCCCTTGATATTATACCTAAGTCTTGTGAGGTCACAACTACGTCACAAAAACCTATTCTGATGTGATTGAGTAATTTTTCACCGATGTTTCAGCCCTTAATATTATGTCTTAATCTTGTGAAGCTACAACTACGTCACCAAAACCTTTTCTGGTGTAATTGAGTAATTTTTCACCGATGTTTCAGCCCTTAATATTATACCTTAGTCTTGTGAGGTCACAACTACGTCACTAAACCTATTCTGGCATGAGTATTGCTTGTCCTGTGTCACTGCTGGCAGATATGAGTAATATTTCACCGATGTTCCAGCCCTTGATATTATACCTTAGTCTTGTGAGGCCACAACTATGTCACCAAAACCTATTCTGATGTAATTGAGTAATTTTTCACCGATGTTTCAGCCCTTGATATTATACCTTAGTCTTGTGAGGTCACAACTACGTCACAAAAACCTATTCTGATGTGATTGAGTAATTTTTCACCGATGTTTCAGCCCTTAATGTTATACCTTAGTCTTGTGAGGTCACAACTACGTCACCAAAACCTATTCTGGCATGAGTATTGTTTGTCCTGTGTCACCGCTGGCATATATGAGTAATATTTCACCGATGTTTCAGCCCTTGATATTATACCTTAGTCTTGTGTGGCCACAACTATGTCACCAAAACCTATTCTGATGTAATTGAGTAATTTTTCACCTATGTTTCAGCCCTTAATATTATACCTAAGTCTTGTGAGGTCACAACTACGACACAAAAACCTATTCTGATGTGATTGAGTAATTTTTCACCGATGTTTCAGCCCTTAATATTATACCTTAGTCTTGTGAGGTCACAACTACGTCACCAAAACCTATTCTGGCGTGAGTATTGCTTGTCCTGTGTCACCGCTGGCATATATGAGTAATATTTCACCGATGTTTCAGCCCTTGATATTATACCTTAGTCTTGTGTGGCCACAACTACGTCACCAAAACCTATTCTGGCATGAGTATTGCTTGTCCTGTGTCACCGCTGGCAGATATGAGTAATTTTTAACCGATGTTTCAGCCCTCGATATTACACCTTAGTCTTGTGAGGCCACAACTATGTCACCAAAACCTTTTCTGATGTAATTGAGTGATTTTTCACCAATGTTTCAGCCCTTTATATTATACCTTAGTCCTGTGAGGTCAGAACTACGTCACCAAACCTATTCTGGCATGAGTATTGCTTGTCGTGTGTCACCGCTGGCATATATGAGTTATTTTTCACCGATGTTTCAGCCCTTAATATTATACCTTAGTCTTGTGAGGTCACAACTACGTCACCAAAACCTATTCTGGCATGAGTATTGCTAGTCCTGTGTCGTCACTGGCTTATATGAGTAGTTTTTCACCGATCTTTCAGCCCTTGATATTATACCTTAGTCTTGTGAGGTCACAACTTTGTCACCAAAACCTATTCTGGCATGAGTATTGCTTTTACTGTGTCACCGCTGGCAGATATGAGTAATTTTTCACCAATGTTTCAGCCCTTGATATTATACCTTAGTCTTGTGAAGTCACAACTACGTCTCCAAAACCTATTCTGACGTAATTGAGTAATTTTTCACCAATGTTTCAGCCCTTAATATTATACCTTAGTCTTGTGAGGCCACAACTACGCCACCAAAACCTTCTCTGATGTAATTGAGTAATTTTTCACCGATGTTTCAGCCCTTAGTATTATACCTTAGTCTTGTGAGGTCACAACTATGTCACCGAACCCATTCTGGCATGAGTATTGCTTGTCCTGTGTCACCGCTGGCAGATATGAGTAATTTTTCACCAATGTTTCAACCCTTAATATTATACCTTAGTCTTGTGACGTCAAAACTACGTCACCAAAACCTATTCTGGCATGAGTATTGCTTGTCCTGTGTCACCGCTGGCATATATGAGTAGTTTTTCACCGATGTTTCAGCCCTTGATATTATACCTTAGTCTTGTGAAGCCACAACTACATCACCAAAACCTTTTCTGAAGTAATTGAGTAATATTTCACCGATGTTTCAGCCCTCGATATTATACCTTAGTCTTCTGGGGTCACAACTACGACACCAAAACCTATTCTGGCATGAGTATTGCTTGTCGTGTGTCCCTGCTGGCAGATATCAGTAAAATTTCACCGATGTTTCAGCCCTTGATATTATACCTTAGTCTTGTGAGGCCACAACTATGTCATCAAATCCTTTTCTGATGTAATTGAGTAATTTTTCACCGATGTTTCAGCCCTTGATATTATACCTAAGTCTTGTGAGGTCACAACTACGTCACAAAAACCTATTCTGATGTGATTGAGTAATTTTTCACCGATGTTTCAGCCCTTAATATTATGTCTTAATCTTGTGAAGCTACAACTACGTCACCAAAACCTTTTCTGGTGTAATTGAGTAATTTTTCACCGATGTTTCAGCCCTTAATATTATACCTTAGTCTTGTGAGGTCACAACTACGTCACTAAACCTATTCTGGCATGAGTATTGCTTGTCCTGTGTCACTGCTGGCAGATATGAGTAATATTTCACCGATGTTCCAGCCCTTGATATTATACCTTAGTCTTGTGAGGCCACAACTATGTCACCAAAACCTATTCTGATGTAATTGAGTAATTTTTCACCGATGTTTCAGCCCTTGATATTATACCTTAGTCTTGTGAGGTCACAACTACGTCACAAAAACCTATTCTGATGTGATTGAGTAATTTTTCACCGATGTTTCAGCCCTTAATGTTATACCTTAGTCTTGTGAGGTCACAACTACGTCACCAAAACCTATTCTGGCATGAGTATTGTTTGTCCTGTGTCACCGCTGGCATATATGAGTAATATTTCACCGATGTTTCAGCCCTTGATATTATACCTTAGTCTTGTGTGGTCACAACTATGTCACCAAAACCTATTCTGATGTAATTGAGTAATTTTTCACCTATGTTTCAGCCCTTAATATTATACCTAAGTCTTGTGAGGTCACAACTACGACACAAAAACCTATTCTGATGTGATTGAGTAATTTTTCACCGATGTTTCAGCCCTTAATATTATACCTTAGTCTTGTGAGGTCACAACTACGTCACCAAAACCTATTCTGGCGTGAGTATTGCTTGTCCTGTGTCACCGCTGGCATATATGAGTAATATTTCACCGATGTTTCAGCCCTTGATATTATACCTTAGTCTTGTGTGGCCACAACTACGTCACCAAAACCTATTCTGGCATGAGTATTGCTTGTCCTGTGTCACCGCTGGCAGATATGAGTAATTTTTAACCGATGTTTCAGCCCTCGATATTACACCTTAGTCTTGTGAGGCCACAACTATGTCACCAAAACCTTTTCTGATGTAATTGAGTGATTTTTCACCAATGTTTCAGCCCTTTATATTATACCTTAGTCCTGTGAGGTCAGAACTACGTCACCAAACCTATTCTGGCATGAGTATTGCTTGTCGTGTGTCACCGCTGGCATATATGAGTTATTTTTCACCGATGTTTCAGCCCTTAATATTATACCTTAGTCTTGTGAGGTCACAACTACGTCACCAAAACCTATTCTGGCATGAGTATTGCTAGTCCTGTGTCGTCACTGGCTTATATGAGTAGTTTTTCACCGATCTTTCAGCCCTTGATATTATACCTTAGTCTTGTGAGGTCACAACTTTGTCACCAAAACCTATTCTGGCATGAGTATTGCTTTTACTGTGTCACCGCTGGCATATATGAGTAATTTTTCACCGATGTTTCAGCCCTTGTTATTATACCTCAGACTTGTGAGGCCACAACTACGTCACCAAAGCCTTTTCTGATGTAATTGAGTATTTTTTCACCGATGTTTCAGCCCTTAATATAATACTTTAGTCTTGTGAGGTCACAACTACATCACCAAAACCTATTCTGGCATGAGTATTGCTTGTCCTGTTACACCGCTGGCATATATGAGTAATTTTTCACCAAGTTTTCAGCCCTTGATATTATACCTTAGTCTTGTGAGGTCACAACTTCGTCACCAAAACCTATTATGGCATGAGTATTGCTTTTACTGTGTCACCGCTGGCATATATGAGTAATTTTTCACCAATGTTTCAGCCCTTGATATTATACCTTAGTCTTGTGAAGTCACAACTACGTCTCCAAAACCTATTCTGACGTAATTGAGTAATTTTTCACCAATGTTTCAGCCCTTAATATTATACCTTAGTCTTGTGAGGCCACAACTACGCCACCAAAACCTTCTCTGATGTAATTGAGTAATTTTTCACCGATGTTTCAGCCCTCAGTATTATACCTTAGTCTTGTGAGGTCACAACTATGTCACCGAACCTATTCTGGCATGAGTATTGCTTGTCCTGTGTCACCGCTGGCAGATATGAGTAATTTTTCACCAATGTTTCAACCCTTAATATTATACCTTAGTCTTGTGACGTCAAAACTACGTCACCAAAACCTATTCTGGCATGAGTATTGCTTGTCCTGTGTCACCGCTGGCATATATGAGTAGTTTTTCACCGATGTTTCAGCCCTTGATATTATACCTTAGTCTTGTGAAGCCACAACTACATCACCAAAACCTTTTCTGAAGTAATTGAGTAATATTTCACCGATGTTTCAGCCCTCCATTTTATACCTTAGTCTTCTGGGGTCACAACTACGACACCAAAACCTATTCTGGCATGAGTATTGCTTGTCGTGTGTCCCTGCTGGCAGATATCAGTAAAATTTCACCGATGTTTCAGCCCTTGATATTATACCTTAGTCTTGTGAGGTCACAACTATGTCACCAAACCTATTTTGGCATGAGTATTGCTTGTTATGTGTCACTGCTGGTAGATATGAGTAATATTTCACCGATGTTTCAGCCCTTGATATTATACCTTAGTCTTTTGAGGCCACAACTATGTCACCAAAACCTATTCTGATGTAATTGAGTAATTTTTCACCGATGTTTCAGCCCATGATATTATACCTAAGTCTTGTGAGGTCAAAACTACGTCACAAAAACCTATTCTGATGTGATTGAGTAATTTTTCACCGATGTTTCAGCCCTTAATAGTATACCTTAGTCTTGTGAGGTCACAACTACGTCACCAAAACCTATTCTAGCATGAGTATTGTTTGTGCTGTGTCACCGCTGGCATATATGAGTAATATTTCACCGATGTTTCAGCCCTTGATATTATACCTTAGTCTTGTGAGGCCACAACTATGTCACCAAATCCTTTTCTGATGTAATTGAGTAATTTTTCACTAATGTTTCAGCCCTTGATATTATACCTTAGTCTTGTGAGGCCACAACTATGTCACCAAAACCTATTCTGATGTAATTGAGTAATTTTTCACCGATGTTTCAGCCCTTGATATTATACCTTAGTCTTGTGAGGTCACAATTACGTCACAAAAACCTATTCTGATGTGATTGAGTAATTTTTCACCGATGTTTCAGCCCTTTATATTATTTCTTAATCTTGTGAAGCTACAACTACGTCACCAAAACCTTTTCTGGTGTAATTGAGTAATTTTTCACCGATGTTTCAGCCCTTTATATTATACCTTAGTCTTGTGAGGTCACAACCACGTCACTAAACCTATTCTGGCATGAGTATTGCTTGTCCTGTGTCACCGCTGGCAGATATGAGTAATTTTTCACCGATGTTTCAGCCCTTGATATTATACCTTAGTCTTGTGAGGCCACAACTATGTCACCAAAACCCATTCTGATGTTATTGAGTAATTTTTCACCGATGTTTCAGCCCTTGATATTATACCTTAGTCTTGTGAGGTCACAACTACGTCACCAAACCTATTTTGGCATGAGTATTGCTTGTTGTGTGTCACTGCTGGCAGATATGAGTAATATTTCACCGATGTTTCAGCCCTTGATATTATACCTTAGTCTTTTGAGGCCACAACTATGTCACCAAAACCTATTCTGATGTAATTGAGTAATTTTTCACCGATGTTTCAGCCCATGATATTAAACCTAAGTCTTGTGAGGTCAAAACTACGTCACAAAAACCTATTCTGATGTGATTGAGTAATTTTTCACCGATGTTTCAGCCCTTAATATTATACCTTAGTCTTGTGAGGTCACAACTACGTCACCAAAACCTATTCTGGCATGAGTATTGTTTGTCCTGTGTCACCGCTGGCAAATATGAGTTATATTTCACCGATGTTTCAGCCCTTGATATTATACCTTAGTCTTGTGTGGCCACAACTATGTCACCAAAACCTATTCTGATGTAATTGAGTAATTTTTCACCTATGTTTCAGCCCTTAATATTATACCTAAGTCTTGTGAGGTCACAACTACGTCACAAAAACCTATTCTGATGTGATTGAGTAATTTGTCACCGATGTTTCAGCCCTTAGTATTATACCTTAGTCTTGTGAGGTCACAACTACGTCACCAAAACCTATTCTGGCATGAGTATTGCTTGTCCTGTGTCACCGCTGGCATATATGAGTAATATTTCACCGATGTTTCAGCCCTTGATATTATACCTTAGTCTTGTGTGGCCACAACTATGTCACCAAAACCTATTCTGATGTAATTGAGTAATTTTTCACCGATGTTTCAGCCCTTGATATTATACCTAAGTCTTGTGAGGTCACAACTACGTCACCAAAACCTATTCTGGCATGAGTATTGCTTGTCCTGTGTCACCGCTGGCAGATATGAGTAATTTTTAACCGATGTTTCAGCCCTCGATATTACACCTTAGTCTTGTGAGGCCACAACTATGTCACCAAAACCTTTTCTGATGTAATTGAGTGATTTTTCACCAATGTTTCAGCCCTTTATATTATACCTGAGTCCTGTGAGGTCACGACTACGTCACCAAACCTATTCTGGCATGAGTATTGCTTGTCATGTGTCACCGTTGGCATATATGAGTTATTTTTCACCGATGTTTCAGCCCTTAATATTATACCTTAGTCTCGTGAGGTCACAACTACGTCACCAAAACCTATTCTGGCATGAGTATTGCTAGTCCTGTGTCGTCACTGGCATATATGAGTAATTTTTCACAGATGTTTCAGCCCTTGATATCATACCTTAGTTTTGTGAGGTCACAACTACGTCACCAAAACCTATTCTGGCATGAGTATTGCTTGTCCTGTGTCACCGCTGGCATATATGAGTAATTTTTCGACGATGTTTCAGCCCTTGATATTATACCTAAGTCTTGTGAGGTCAAAACTTCGTCACCAAAACCTATTCTGGCATGAGTATTGCTTTTACTGTGTCACCGCTGGCATATATGAGTAATTTTCCACCGATGTTTCAGCCCTTGTTATTATACCTTAGTCTTGTGAGGCCACAAATACGTCACCAAAACCTTTTCTGATGTAATTGAGTATTTTTTCACAGACGTTTCAGCCCCTAATATTATACACTAGTCTTGTGAGGTCACAACTACATCACCAAATCCTATTCTCGCATGAGTATTGCTTGTCCTGTTACACCGCTGGCATATAAGAGTAATTTTTCACCAAGTTTTCAGCCCTTGATATTATACCTTAGTCTTGTGAGGTCACAATTACGTCACAAAAACCTATTCTGATGTGATTGAGTAATTTTTCACCGATGTTTCAGCCCTTTATATTATGTCTTAATCTTCTGAAGCTACAACTACGTCACCAAAACCTTTTCTGGTGTAATTGAGTAATTTTTCACCGATGTTTCAGCCCTTAATATTATACCTTAGTCTTGTGAGGTCACAACCACGTCACTAAACCTATTCTGGCATGAGTATTGCTTGTCCTGTGTCACCGCTGGCAGATATGAGTAATTTTTCACCGATGTTTCAGCCCTTGATATTATACCTTAGTCTTGTGAGGCCACAACTATGTCACCAAAACCTATTCTGATGTTATTGAGTAATTTTTCACCGATGTTTCAGCCCTTGATATTATACCTTAGTCTTGTGAGGTCACAACTACGTCACCAAACCTATTTTGGCATGAGTATTGCTTGTTGTGTGTCACTGCTGGCAGATATGAGTAATATTTCACCGATGTTTCAGCCCTTGATATTATACCTTAGTCTTTTGAGGCCACAACTATGTCACCAAACCTATTTTGGCATGAGTATTGCTTGTTGTGTGTCACTGCTGGCAGATATGAGTAATATTTCACCGATGTTTCAGCCCTTGATATTATACCTTAGTCTTTTGAGGCCACAACTATGTCACCAAAACCTATTCTGATGTAATTGAGTAATTTTTCACCGATGTTTCAGCCCATGATATTAAACCTAAGTCTTGTGAGGTCAAAACTACGTCACAAAAACCTATTCTGATGTGATTGAGTAATTTTTCACCGATGTTTCAGCCCTTAATATTATACCTTAGTCTTGTGAGGTCACAACTACGTCACCAAAACCTATTCTGGCATGAGTATTGTTTGTCCTGTGTCACCGCTGGCATATATGAGTAATATTTCACCGATGTTTCAGCCCTTGATATTATACCTTAGTCTTGTGTGGCCACAACTATGTCACCAAAACCTATTCTGATGTAATTGAGTAATTTTTCACCTATGTTTCAGCCCTTAATATTATACCTAAGTCTTGTGAGGTCACAACTACGTCACAAAAACCTATTCTGATGTGATTGAGTAATTTGTCACCGATGTTTCAGCCCTTAATATTATACCTTAGTCTTGTGAGGTCACAACTACGTCACCAAAACCTATTCTGGCATGAGTATTGCTTGTCCTGTGTCACCGCTGGCATATATGAGTAATATTTCACCGATGTTTCAGCCCTTGATATTATACCTTAGTCTTGTGTGGCCACAACTATGTCACCAAAACCTATTCTGATGTAATTGAGTAATTTTTCACCGATGTTTCAGCCCTTGATATTATACCTAAGTCTTGTGAGGTCACAACTACGTCACCAAAACCTATTCTGGCATGAGTATTGCTTGTCCTGTGTCACCGCTGGCAGATATGAGTAATTTTTAACCGATGTTTCAGCCCTCGATATTACACCTTAGTCTTGTGAGGCCACAACTATGTCACCAAAACCTTTTCTGATGTAATTGAGTGATTTTTCACCAATGTTTCAGCCCTTTATATTATACCTGAGTCCTGTGAGGTCACGACTACGTCACCAAACCTATTCTGGCATGAGTATTGCTTGTCGTGTGTCACCGCTGGCATATATTAGTTATTTTTCACCGATGTTTCAGCCCTTAATATTATACCTTAGTCTCGTGAGGTCACAACTACGTCACCAAAACCTATTCTGGCATGAGTATTGCTAGTCCTGTGTCGTCACTGGCATATATGAGTAATTTTTCACAGATGTTTCAGCCCTTGATATTATACCTTAGTTTTGTGAGGTCACAACTACGTCACCAAAACCTATTCTGGCATGAGTATTGCTTGTCCTGTGTCACCGCTGGCATATATGAGTAATTTTTCGACGATGTTTCAGCCCTTGATATTATACCTAAGTCTTGTGAGGTCAAAACTTCGTCACCAAAACCTATTCTGGCATGAGTATTGCTTTTACTGTGTCACCGCTGGCATATATGAGTAATTTTTCACCGATGTTTCAGCCCTTGTTATTATACCTTAGTCTTGTGAGGCCACAAATACGTCACCAAAACCTTTTCTGATGTAATTGAGTATTTTTTCACAGACGTTTCAGCCCCTAATATTATACACTAGTCTTGTGAGGTCACAACTACATCACCAAATCCTATTCTCGCATGAGTATTGCTTGTCCTGTTACACCGCTGGCATAAAAGAGTAATTTTTCACCAAGTTTTCAGCCCTTGATATTATACCTTCGTCTTGTGAAGTCACAACTACGTCTCCAAAACCTATTCTGACGTAATTGAGTAATTTATCACCAATGTTTCAGCCCTTAATATTATACTTTAGTCTTGTGAGGCCACAACTACGCCACCAAAACCTTTTCTGATGTAATTGAGTAATTTTTCACCGATGTTTCAGCCCTTAATATTATACCTTAGTCTTGTGAGGTCACAACTATGTCACCGAACCTATTCTGGCATGAGTATTGCTTGTCCTGTGTCACCGCTGGCAGATATAAGTAATTTTTCACCAATGTTTCAGCCCTTAATATTATACCTTAGTCTTGTGAGGTCAAAACTACGTCTCCAAAACCTATTCTGGCATGAGTATTGCTTGTCCTGTGTCACTGCTGGCATATATGAGTAGTTTTTCACCGATGTTTCAGCCCTTGATATTATACCTGAGTCTTCTGGGGTCACAACTACGACACCAAAACCTATTCTGGCATGAGTATTGCTTGTCGTGTGTCCCTGCTGGCAGATATCAGTAAAATTTCACCGATGTTTCAGCCCTTGATATTATACCTCAGTCTTATGAGGCCACAACTATGTCACCAAAACCTTTTCTGATGTAATTGAGTAATTTTTCACTAATGTTTCAGCCCTATATATTATACCCAAGTTTTGTGACGTCACAACTACATCACAAAAACCTATTCTGATGTGATTGAGTAATTTTTCACCGATGTTTCAGCCCTTAATATTATACCTTAGTCTTATGAGGTCACAACTACATCATCAAAACCTATTCTGGCATGAGTATTGCTTGTCCTGTGTCACAGCTGGCATATATGAGAAATTTTTCACCGATGTTTCAGCCCTTGATATTATACCTTAGTCTTGTGAGGTCACAACTACGTCTTCAAAACCTTTTCTGACGTAATTGAGTAATTTTTCCCTGATGTTTCAGCCCTTGATATTATACCTGAGTCTTCTGGGGTCACAACTACGTCACCAAAATCTATTCTGGTATGAGTATTGCTTGTCCTGTGAGGTCACAGCTTGCATATATGAGTAATTTTTCACCGATGTTTCAGCCTTTGATATTATACCTCAGTCTTGTGAACCCATAACTACGTCACCAAAACCTTTTCTGATGTAATTGAGTAATTTTCCACCTATGTTTCAGCCCTTAATATTATACCTTAGTCTTGTGAGGTCACAACTACGTCACAGAAACCTATTCTAGCATGAGTATTGCTTGTCCTATGTCACCGCTAGCAGTTATGAGTAATTTTTCACCGATGTTTCAGCCCTTAATATTCAACATTAGTCTTGTGAGGTCACAAAGACATCACCAAAACCTATTCTGACGTAATTGAGTAAGTTTTCACAGATGTTTCAGCCCTTCATATTATACCTTAGTCTTCTGGGGTCACAATTACGTCACCAAAACCTATTCTGGTATGAGTATTGCTTGTCCCGTTACACCGCTGGCATATATGAGTAATTTTTCACCGATGTTTCAACCCTTGATATACCTGAGTCTTGTGAGGTCACAACTATGTCACCAAACCTATTCTGGCATGAGTATTGCTAGTCCTGTGCTAGTATATGAGTAATATTTCACCGATGTTTCAGCCCTTGATATTATACCTTAGTCTTGTGAGGCCACAACTATGTCACCAAAACCTATTCTGATGTTATTGAGTTATTTTTCACCGATGTTTCAGCCCTTGATATTATACCTTAGTCTTGTGAGGACACAACTACGTCACCAAAACCTATTTAGGCATGAGTATTGCTTGTCCTGTGTCACCGCTGGCATATATGAGTTATTTTTCACCGATGTTTCAGCCCTTGATATTATACCTTAGTCTTGTGTGGCCACAACTATGTCACCAAAACCTGTTCTGATGTAATTGAGTAATTTTTCAGCGATGTTTCAGCCCTTGATATTATACCTTAGTCTTGTGAGGTCACAACTACATCACCAAACCTATTCTGGTATGAGTATTGCTTGTCCCGTTACACCGCTGGCATATATGAGTAATTTTTCACCGATGTTTCAACCCTTGATATACCTGAGTCTTGTGAGGTCACAACTATGTCACCAAACCTATTCTGGCATGAGTATTGCTAGTCCTGTGCTAGTATATGAGTAATATTTCACCGATGTTTCAGCCCTTGATATTATACCTTAGTCTTGTGAGGCCACAACTATGTCACCAAAACCTATTCTGATGTTATTGAGTTATTTTTCACCGATGTTTCAGCCCTTGATATTATACCTTAGTCTTGTGAGGTCACAACTACGTCACCAAACCTATTCTGGCATGAGTTTTCCTTGTCGTGTGTCACTGCTGGCAGATATGAGTAATATTTCACCGATGTTTCAGCCCTTGATATTATACCTTAGTCTTGTGTGGCCACAAATATGTCACCAAAACCTATTCTGATGTAATTGAGTAATTCTTCACCGATGTTTCAGCCCTTAATATTATACCTAAGTCTTATGAGGTCACAACTACGTCACAAAAACCTATTCTGATGTGATTGAGTAATTTTTCACCGATGTTTCAGCCCTTAATATTATACCTTAGTCTTGTGAGGACACAACAACGTCACCAAAACCTATTTAGGCATGAGTATTGCTTGTCCTGTGTCACCGCTGGCATATATGAGTTATTTTTCACTGATGTTTCAGCCCTTGATATTATACCTTAGTCTTGTGTGGCCACAACTATGTCACCAAAACCTGTTCTGATGTAATTGAGTAATTTTTCACCGATGTTTCAGCCCTTGATATCATACCTTAGTCTTGTGAGGTCACAACTACGTCACCAAAACCTATTCTGGCATGAGTATTGCTTGTCCTGTGTCACGGCTGGCATATATGAGTAATTTTTCGACGATGTTTCAGCCCTTGATATTATACCTTAGTGTTGCGAGGTCACAACATCGTCACCAAAACCTATTCTGGCATGAGTATTGCTTTTACTGTGTCACCGCTGGCATATATGAGTAATTTTTCACCGATGTTTCAGCCCTTGTTATTATACCTTAGTCTTGTGGGGCCACAACTACTTCACCAAAACCTTTTCTGATGTAATTGAGTATTTTTTCACAGATGTTTCAGCCCCTAATATTATACCTTAATCTTGTGAGGTCACAACTACATCACCAAAACCTATTCTGGCATGAGTATTGCTTGTCCTGTTACACCGCTGGCATATATGAGTAATTTTTCACCAAGTTTTCAGCCCTTGATATTATACCTTAGTCTTGTGAAGTCACAACTACGTCTCCAAAACCTATTCTGACGTAATTGAGTAATTTTTCACCGATGTTTCAGCCCTTAATATTATACTTTAGTCTTATGAGGCCACAACTACGCCACCAAAACCTTTTCTGATGTAATTGAGTAATTTTTCACCGATGTTTCAGCCCTTAATATTATACCTTAGTCTTGTGAGGTCACAACTATGTCACCGAACCTATTCTGGCATGAGTATTGCTTGTCCTGTGTCACCGCTGGCAGATATCAGTAATTTTTCACCAATGTTTCAACCCTTAAAATTATACCTTAGTCTTGTGAGGTCAAAACTATGTCACCAAAACCTATTCTGGCATGAGTATTGCTTGTCCTGTGTCACAGCTGGCATATATGAGTAGTTTTTCGACGATGTTTCAGCCCTTGATATTATACCTTAGTCTTGTGAAGCCACAACTACATCACCAAAACCTTTTCTGAAGTTATTGTGTAATATTTCACCGATGTTTCAGCCCTTAATATTATACCTGAGTCTTCTGGGGTCACAACTACGACACCAAAACCTATTCTGGCATGAGTATTGCTTGTCGTGTGTCCCTGCTGGCAGATATCAGTAAAATTTCACCGATGTTTCAGCCCTTGATATTATACCTTAGTCTTGTGAGGCCACAACTAAGTCACCAAAACCTATTCTGATGTTATTGAGTTTTTTTTCACCGATGTTTCAGCCCTTGATAATATACCTTAGTATTGTGAGGTCACAACTACGTCACCAAACCTTTTCTGGCATGAGTATTGCTTGTCGTGTGTCACTGCTGACAAATATGAGTAATATTTCACCGATGTTTCAGCCCTTGATATTATACCTTAGTCTTTTGAGGCCACAACTATGTCACCAAAACCTATTCTGATGTAATTGAGTAATTTTTCACCGATGTTTCAGCCCTTGATATTATACCTAAGTCTTGTGAGGTCACAACTACGTCACAAAAACCTATTCTGATGTGATTGAGTAATTTTTCACCGATGTTTCAGCCCTTAATATTATACCTTAGTCTTGTGAGGTCACAACTACGTCACCAAACCCTATTCTGGCATGAGTATTGCTTGTCCTGTGTCACCGCTGGCATATATGAGTAATATTTCACCAGTGTTTCAGCCCTTGATATTATACCTTAGTCTTGTGTGGCCACAACTATGTCACCAAAACCTATTCTGATGTAATTCAGTAATTCTTCACCGATGTTTCAGCCCTTAATATCATACCTAAGTCTTGTGAGGTCACAACTATGTCACAAAAACCTATTCTGATATGATTGAGTAATTTTTCACCGATGTTTCAGCCCTTAATATTATACCTTAGTCTTGTGAGGTCACAACTACGTCACCAAAACCTATTCTGGCATGAGTATTGCTTGTCCTGTGTCACCGCTGGCATATATGAGTAATATTTCACCGATGTTTCAGCCCTTGATATGATACCTTAGTCTTGTGTGGCCACAACTATGTCACCAAAACCTATTCTGATATAATTAAGTAATTTTTCACCGATGTTTCAGCCCTTGATATTATACCTAAGTCTTGTGAGGTCACAACTACGTCGCAAAAACCTTTTCTGATGTAATTGAGTAATTTTTCACCGATGTTTCAGCCCTTAATACTATACCTTAGTCTTGTGAGGTCACAACTACGTCACCAAAACCTATTCTGGCATGAGTATTGCTTGTCCTGTGTCACCGCTGGCATATATGAGTAATTTTTAACCGATGTTTCAGCCCTCTATATTACACCTTAGTCTTGTGAAGCCACAACTATGTCACCAAAACCTTTTCTGATGTAATTGAGTGATTTTTCACCAATGTTTCAGCCCTTTATATTATACCTTAGTCCTGTGAGGTCACAACTACGTCACCAAACCTATTCTGGCATGAATATATTGCTTGTCGAGTGTCACCGCTGGCATATATGAGTAATTTTTCACCAATGTTTCAGCCCTTAATATTATACCTTAGTCTTGTGAGGTCACAAATACGTCACCAAAACCTATTCTGGCATGAGTATTGCTAGTCCTGTGTCACCGCTGGCATATATGAGTAATTTTTCACCGATGTTTCAGCCCTTGATATTATACCTTAGTCTTGTGAGGTCACAACTATGTCACCAAAACCTATTTTGGCATGGGTATTGCTTGTCCTGTGTCACCGCTGGCATATATGAGTAATTTTTCGACGATGTTTCAGCCCTCGATATTATACCTTAGTCTTGTGAGGACACAACTTCGTCACCAAAAACTATTCTGGCATGAGTATTGCTTTTACTGTGTCACCGCTGGCATATATGAGTAATTTTTCACCGATGTTTCAGCCCTTGTTATTATACCTTAGTCTTGTGGGGCCACAACTACTTCACCAAAACCTTTTCTGATGTAATTGAGTATTTTTTCACTGATGTTTCAGCCCCTAATATTATACCTTAGTCTTGTGAGGTCACAACTTCATCACAAAAACCTATTCTGGCATGAGTATTGCTTGTCCTGTTACACCGCTGGCATATATGAGTAATTTTTCACCAAGTTTTCAGCCCTTGATATTATAACTTAGTCTTGTGAAGTCACAACTACGTCTCCAAAACCTTTTCTGATGTAATTGAGTGATTTTTCACCGATGTTTCAGCCCTTAATATTATACCTTAGTCTTGTGAGGTCACAACTATGTCACCGAACCTATTCTGGCATGAGTATTGCTTGTCCTGTGTCACCGCTGGCAGATATGAGTAATTTTTCACCAATGTTTCAACCCTTAATATTATACTTTAGTCTTGTGAGGTCAAAACTACGTCACCAAAACCTATTCTGGCATGAGTATTGCTTGTCCTGTGTCACCGCTGGCATATATGAGTAGTTTTTCACTGATGTTTCAGCCCTTGATATTATACCTTAGTCTTGTGAAGCCACAACTACATCACCAGAACCTTTTCAGAAGTTATTGAGTAATATTTCACCGATGTTTCAGCCCTTAATATTATACCTTAGTCTTGTGAGGTCACAACTACGTCACCAAAACCTATTCTGGCATGAGTATTGCTTGTCGTGTGTCACCGCTGGCATATATGAGTAATATTTCACCGATGTTTCAGCCCTTGATATTATACCTTAGTCTTGTGCGGCCACAACTATGCCACCAAAACCTTTTCTGATGTAATTGAGTAATTTTTCACTAATGTTTCAGCCCTTGATATTATACCTAAGTTTTGTGAGGTCACAACTACGTCACAAAAACCTATTCTGATGTGATTGAGTAATTTTTCACCGATGTTTCAGCCCTTAATATTATATCTTAGTCTTGTGAGGTCACAACTACATCATCAAAACCTATTCTGGTATGAGTATTGCTTGTCCTGTGTCACAGCTGGCATATATGAGAAATTTTTCACCGATGTTTCAGCCTTTGATATTATACCTCAGTCTTGTGAGGTCACAACTACGTCACCTAAACCTATTCTGACGTAATTGAGTAATTTTCCACCAATGTTTCAGCCCTTAATATTATACCTGAGTCTTCTGGGGTCACAACTTTATCACCAAAACCTATTCTGGCATGAGTATTGCTTGTCCTGTGTCCCCGCTGGCATATATGAGTAATTTTTCACCGATGTTTCAGCCCTTGATATTTTACCTTAGTCTTGTGAGGTCACAACTACGTCACCAACCTATTTTGGCATGAGTTATGCTTGTCCAATGTCACCGCTGGCAGATATGAGTAACTTTTCCCCGATGTTTCAGCCCTCGATATTATACCTTCGTCTTGTGAGGTCACAACTACATCACCAAAATCTATTCTGGTATGAGTATTGCTTGTCCTGTGAGGTCAGAGCTGCCATATATGAGTAATTTTTCACAGATGTTTCAGCCCTTGATATTATACCTTAGTCTTGTGAGGCCACAACTACGTCACCAAAACCTTTTCTGATGTAATTGAGTAATTTATCACCGATGTTTCAGCCCTTAATATTATACCTTAGTCTTGTGAGGTCACAACTACGTTACCAAACCTATTCTGGCATGAGTATTGCTTGTCCTGTGTCACCGCTGGCAGTTATGAGTAATTTTTCACCGATGTTTCAGTCCTTGATATTATACCTGAGTCTTCAAAATCAATTCTTGTATGAGTATTGCTTCTCCTGTGAGGTCACCGCTGGCAAATGGTCAGTGAATCTAATGGCAAATGGTCAGCGAATCTAATGGCATATGGTTGGGTAGTCTGATGGCAAATGGTCGGTCAGTCTAGTGGCAAATCATCAGTGAACCTAATGGCATATGGTCGGTCAGTCTAGTGGTAAAAGGTCAGTGAATCTAATGGCAAATGGACAGTTTGTCTAATGGCAAATGGTCTGTCAGTCTAGTGGCAAATGGTCAATGAATCTAATAGCAAATGGTCAGTGAATATAATAACAAATGGTCAGTGAATCTAATTGCAAATGGTCAGGGAATCTAATGGCAAATCGTCAGTTAGTCTAATGGCAAATCGTCAGTTAGTCTAAGAGCAAATGGTTGGCCAGTGTAATGGCAAATGGTCAGCAAATCTAATGACAAATGGTCAGTTAGTCTGATGGCAAATTGTCGGTCAGTCTAGTGGCAAATGGTCAGCAAATCTAATGGCAAATGGACTATTAGTCTACCGACAGTCTAGTGGCAAATGGTCAGTGAACCTAATGGCAAATGGTCAGATAGTCTAGTGGTAAATGGTCAGTGAATCTAATGGCAAATGGTCAGTAAGTCCAATGGCAAATAGTCGGTCAGTCTAGTGGCAAAATGTCTGTGAATCTAATGTCAAAAGGTCAGTGAACTAAATGGCAAATGGCCAGTTAGTCTATAATGGCATATGGTCCGTCAGTCTAGTGGCAAATCTTCAGTGAATCTAATGGCATATAGTCAGTCAAAATTGTGCCAATTGGTCAGTGAATCTTATTGCAAATGGTCAGCGAATCTAATGGCAAATGGTCAGTTCGTCTAATGGCAAACAGTCGCCAAGTCTATTGGCAAATGATCAGCGAATCTAATGGCAAATGGTCTATTAATCTACGGTCAGTCTAGTGGCAAATCGTCAGTGAACTTAATGGCAAATGGTCAGTAAGTCTAGTGGTACACGGTCGGTGAATCAAATGGAAATGGTCAGTTAGTCTAAAGGCAAATGGTCGGTCAGCCTAATGGCTAATGTGTAGTGAACCTAATGGCGTATGGTCTGTCAGTCTAGTGGCAAATGGTCAGTTGGTCTTTTGGCAAATGATCAATTGGTCTATTGGCAAAATGGTCCTTCATTTTTGTGGCAAATCATCAGTTTACCTGTTGGCAAATGGTCAGTCAATCTAGTGGCAAATGGTTGGGGAATCTAATGGCAAATGGTCAGCGAATCTAATGGCAAATGGTCAGGTAGTCTGATGGCAAATGGTCGTTCAGTCTAGTGGCAAATCAGCAATGAAACTAATGGCATATGGTCGGTCAGTCTAGTGGCAAAAGGTCAGTGAATCTAATGGCAAATGGGCAGTTAGTCTAATGGCAAATGGTCAGCGAATCTAATGGCAAATGGTCTGTTAGTCTACGGTCAGTCTTGTCACAAATTTTCAGTGAACTTAATGGCAAATCTTCAGTGAATCTAGTGGCATATGGTCGGTCAAAGTAGGCCAATTGATCACTGAATCTAATGGCAAATGGTCAGTGAATCTAATGGCAAATGGTTGGTCAGTCTAGTGGCAAATCGTCAGCGAATCTAATGGCAAATGGTCTGTTAGTCTAATGGCAAATGGTCTGTCAGTCTAGTGGCAAAAAGTCAATGAATCTAATAGCAAATGGTCAGTGAATATTATGGCAAATGGTCTGTGAATCTAATTGCAAATGGTCAGTGAACCAAATGGCAAATGGTCAGTTAGTCTAATGGCAAATTGTCTGTTAGTCTAAGAGCAAATGGTCGGCCAGTGTAATGGCAAATGGTCAGCGAATCTAATGGCAAATCGTCAGTTAGTCTAATGGCAAATGGTCGGTCAGTCTAGCGGCAAATCGCTAGTGGACCTAATGGCATATGGTCGGTCAGTCTAGTGGCAAATCATCAGTGATTCCAATGGCAAATGGTCAGGGAATCTAATGGCAAATCTTCAGTTAGTCTAATGGCAAATGGTCAGTCAGTGTAGCGGCAAATCTTCAATGAACCTCATGGTAAATGGTTAGTTAGTCTAATGGGAAATGGTCGGTCAGTCAAGTGGCAAATTGTCAGTAAATCTAATGGCAAATGCTCAGTTAGTCTGATGGCAAATTGTCGGTCAGTTTTATGGCAAATGGTCAGCAAATCTAATGGCAAATGGTCTATTAGTCTATGGTCAGTCTAGTGGCAAATGGTCAGTTAACCTAATGGCAAATGGTCACATAGTCTAGTGGTAAATGGTCAGTGAATCAAATGGCAAATGGTCAGTGATTCTGATGGCAAATTGTCGGTCAGTCTAGTAGCAAATCATCAATGAATCTAATAGCAAATGGTCAGTGAATATAATGGCAAATGGTCAGTGAATCTAATTGCAAATGGTCAGGGAATCTAATGGCAAATCGTCAGTTAGTCTAAGAGCAAATGGTCGGCCAGTGTAATGGCAAATGGTCAGCGAATCTAATGGCAAATGGTCTGTTAGTCTAATGGCAAATGGTCAGTCAGTCTATTGGCAAATCGTCAGTGAACCTAATGGCATATGGTCAGTCAGTCTAGTGGCAAATGGTCAGTGAATCTAATGGCAAATGGTCAGCTAATCTAATGGCAAATAGTCAGATAGTCCAGTGGTAAATGGTCAGTGAATCTAATGGCAAATGGTCAGTAAGTCTAATGGCAAATAGTGGGTCAGTCTAGTGGCAAATTGTCAGTGAATCTAATGGCAAAAGGTCAGTGAACCAAATGGCAAATGGTCAGTTAGTCTAATGGCTTATCAACAGTTAACCTATTGGCAAATGGTCAGTCAGTCTAGTGGTAAATGGTTGTGGAACCTAATGGCAAATGGTTGGTCAGTCTAATGGCAAATGGTCAGTGAATCTAATGGCAAATGGCAGCGAATCTATGGCAAATGGTCAGTTAGTCTAATGGCAAATGGTCGGTCAGTCTAGTAGCAAATCGTCAGTAAACCTAATGGATATTGGTCTGTTAGTCATATGGCAAATGGTTGGTCAGTCTAGTGGCAAATCGTCAGTTAACCTATGAGCAAATGGTCAGTCAGTCTAGTGGCAAATGGTTTGCGAATCTAATGGCAAATGGTTGCTCAGTCTAGTGGCAAATCGTCAGTGAATCTAATGGCATATGGTCTGTCAAAGTAGCGCCAATTGCTCAGTGAATCTAATGGCAAATGGTCAGATAGTCTAGTGGCAATATGGTCTGTCAGTCTAGTGGCAAATCATCAGTTAACACATTGGCAAATGGTCGGTCAGTCTAGTGGCAAATGGTTGGCGAATCTAATGGCAAATAGTTGGTCAGTCTAGTGGCAAATCATCAGTGAACCTAATGGCAAATGGTCAATTAGTCTAATGGCAAATGGTCAGCCAGTCTAGTGGCAAATGGTCAGTGAATCTAATAGCAAATGGTCAGTGAATCTAATGGCAAATGGTCAGTAAATCTAATTGCAAATGGTCAGGGAATCTAATGGCAAATCGTCAGTTAGTCTAATGGCAAATGGTCGGTCAGTCTAGTGGCAAGTAGCTAGTGAACCTAATGGCATATGGTCGGTCTATCTAGTGGCAAATGATCAGTGATTCCAATGGAAAATGGTCAGGGAATCTAACGGCAAATTGTCAGTTAGTCTAATGGAAAATGTTCACTCAGTGTAGCAACAAATCGTCAGTGAACCTCGTGGCAAACGGCCAGTTAGTCTAATGGCAAATGGTCTCTCAGTCAAGTGGCAAATCGTCAGTGAATCTAATGGCAAATGGTCACTTAGTCTGATGGCAAATGGTCGTCCTGTCTAGTGGCAAATGGTCAGCAAATCTAATGGCAAATGGTCTATTAGTCTACCATCAGTCTAGTGGCAAATGGTCAGTTAGTCTAATGGCAAATAGTCAGTCAGTCAAGTTGCAAATTGTCAGTCAATCCAATGGCAAATGGTCAGTTAGTCTAATGGCAAATGGTTGGTCAGTCTAGTGGCATATCCTCAGTGAACCTAATGGCATATGGTCTGTCAGTCTAGTGGCAAATGGTCAGTGAATCTAATGGCAAATGGTCAGTTAGTCTAGTGGTAAAATGGTCTGTCAGTCTAGTGGCAAATCATCAGTTAACCTATTGGCAAATGGTCGGTCAGTCTAGTGGCAAATGGTCAGCAACTCTGATGGCATATGGTCGGTCAAAGTAGTGCCAATAGGTCAGTGAATCTTATGGCAAATGGTCTGTTAGTCTACGGTAAGTCTAGTCACAAATCTTCAGTGAACTTAATGGCAAATAGTCAGTTAGTCTAGTGGCAAGTCGTCAGTGAATCTAAAGGTAAACCGTCAGTGAATATAATGGCACATCGTCAATTGGTCTAATGGCAAATGGTGGATCAGTCTAGTGGCAAATCGTCAGTTAGTCTAATGGCAAATAGTCAGTCAGTCAAGTTGCAAATTGTCAGTCAATCCAATGGCAAATGGTCAGTTAGTCTAATGGCAAATGGTCGATCAATCTAGTGGCATATCGTCAGTGAATCTAATTGCAAATGGTTGGTCAAAGTAGTGCCAATTGGTCAGTGAATCTAATAGCAAATGGCAGCGAATCTAATGACAAATGGTCTGTTAGTCTAATGGCAAATGGTCGGTCTGTCTAGTGGGAAATTTTCAGTGAACCTAATGGCAAATGGTCAATTAATCTAATGGCAAATGGTCGGTCAGTCTAGTGGGAAATTGTCGGCAAACCTATTAGCAAATGGTCAGTGAATCTAGTGGCAATGTTAAGCAAATTTAATGGCAAATGGTCAGCTAATCTAACGGCAAATCGTCAGTAAGTCCAGTGGCATATGGTCGGTCAGTCTAGTGGCAAATCGAAAGTGAACCTAATGGCATATGGTCTGCCAGTCTAGTGGCAAATGGTCAGTGAATCTAATGGCAAATGGTCAGTTAGTCTAGTGGTAAAATGGTCTGTCAGTCTAGTGGCAAATCATCAGTTAACCTATTGGCAAATGGTCGGTCAGTCTAGTGGCAAATGGTCAGCAACTCTGATGGCATATGGTCGGTCAAAGTAGTGCCAATAGGTCAGTGAATCTTATGGCAAATGGTCTGTTAGTCTACGGTTAGTCTAGTCACAAATCTTCAGTGAACTTAATGGCAAATAGTCAGTTAGTCTAGTGGCAAGTCGTCAGTGAGTCTAATGGTAAACCGTCAGTGAATATAATGGCACATCATCAATTTGTCTAATGACAAATGGTGGATCAGTCTAGTGGCAAATCGTCAGTAAGTCTAATGGCAAATAGTCAGTCAGTCAAGTTGCAAATTGTCAGTCAATCCAATGGCAAATGGTCAGTTAGTCTAATGGCAAATGGTCAGTTAGTCTATTGGCAAAATGGTCTGTCAGTCTAGTGGCTTATCATCAGTTAACCTATTGGCAAATGGTCGGTCAGTCTCTTGGCAAATGGTTGTGGAATCTAATTGCAAATGGTTGGTCAGTCTAGTGGCAAATGGTCAGTGAATCTAAGGGCAAATGGCAGCAAATGTAATGGCAAATGGTCAGTTAGTCTAATGGCAAATGGTCGGTCAGTCTAGTGGCAAAATATTAGTGAACCTAATGGCATATGGTTTGTCAGTCTAGTGGCAAATGGTCAGTGAATCTAATGGCAAATGGTCAGTTAGTCTAATGGCAAATGGTTGGTCAGTTTAGTGGCAAATTGTCAGTGAACCTTATGGCAAATGGTCAGCCAATCTAACGGCAAATCTCCTGTTAGTCTAATGGCAAATGGTTAGTCAGTCTAGTGGCAAATCGTCAGTTAACCTATTGGCAAAGGGTCAGTCAGACTAGTGGCAAATGGTTGGCTAATCTAATGGCAAATGGTCGGTCAGTCTAGTGGCATATCACTAGTGAACCTAATGGCATATGGTCTGTCAGTCTAATGGCAAATGGTCAGTGAATCTAAAGGCAAATTGTCAGTTAGTCTAATGGCAACTGATCAGTCAGTCTAGTGGGAAATGGTCAGCAAATCTATCGGCAAATCGTCAGTAAGTCTAATGGCAAATGGTCAGTCAGTCTAGTGGCAAATCGTCAGTTAACCTATTGGATATTGGTCTGTTAGTCTAATGGCAAATGGTTGGTCAGTCTAGTGGCAAATCGTCAGTTAACCTATTGGCAAATGGTCAGTCAGTCGAGTGGCAAATGGTTTGCGAATCTAATGGCAAATGGTTGCTCAGTCTAGTGGCAAATCATCAGTGAATCTAATGGCATATGGTCTCTCAAAGTAGCGCCAATTGCTCAGTGAATCTAATGGCAAATGATCAGATAGTCTAGTGGCAATATGGTCTGTCAGTCTAGTGGCAAATCATCAGTTAACCTATTGGCAAATGGTCGGTCAGTCTAGTGGCAAATGGTTGGCGAATCTAATGGCAAATAGTTGGTCAGTCTAGTGGCAAATCATCAGCGAATCAAATGGCAAATGGTCTGTTAGTCTAATGGCAAATGGTGTGTCAGTCTAGTGGCAAATCATCAGTGAACCTAATGGCAAATGGTCAATTAGTCTAATGGCAAATGGTCGGTCAGTCTAGTGGCAAATGGTCAGTGAATCTAATAGCAAATGGTCAGTGAATCTAATGGCAAATGGTCAGTAAATCTAATTGCAAATGGTCAGGAAATCTAATGGCAAATCATCAGTTAGTCTAATGGCAAATGGTCGGTCAGTCTAGTGGCAAGGAGCTAGTGAACCGAATGGCATATGGTCGGTCAATCTAGTGGCAAATTATCAGTGATTCCAATGGAAAATGGTCAGGGAATCTAATGGCAAATTGTCAGTTAGTCTAATGGCGAATGGTCTCTCAGTCTAGTGGCAAATGGTCAATGAATCTAATAGCAAATGGTCAGTGAATATAATGGCAAATGGTCAGTGAATCTAATTGGAAATGGTCAGGGAATCTAATGGCAAATCGTCAGTTAGTCTAAGAGCAAATGGTCGGCCAGTGTAATGGCAAATGGTCAGTGAATATAATGGCAAATGGTCAGTTAGTCTAATGGCAAATGGTCAGTCAGTCTAGTGGCAAATCGCTAATGAACCTAATGGCATATGGTCGGTCAGTCTAGTGGCAAATCATCAGTGAATCTAATGGCAAAGGGACAGCGAATGTAACGGCAAATGGTCTGTTAGTCTAATGGCAAATGGTCGGTCAGTCTAGTGGCAAATCGACAGTGAATCTAATGGCATATAGTTGGTCAAAGTAGTACCAATTGGTCAGTGAAGCTAATGGCAAATGGTCAGCGAATATAATGGCAAATGGTCAGTTAGTCTAATGGTAAATGGTCGTTCAGTCTAGTGGCATATCATCAGTGAACTTAATGGCATATGGTCTGTCAGTCTAGGGGCAAATGGTCAGTGAATCTAATAGCAAATGGTCAGTTGGTCTAGTGGCAAAATGGTCCGTCAGTTTCATGGCAAATTATCAGTTGACCTATTGGCAAATGGTTGGTCAGTCTAGTGGTAAATGGTTGGCGAATCTAATAGTAAATGTTCGGTCAGTCTAGTGGCAAATCGTCAGCGAACCTAATGGCATATGGTCAGTCTAGTGGCAAATGGTCAGTGAATCTGATGGCAAATGGTCAGTTAGTCTATTGGCAAAATGGTCTGTCAGTCTAGTGGCTTATCATCAGTTAACCTATTGGCAAATGGTCGGTCAGTCTCTTGGCAAATGGTTGTGGAATCTAATGGCAAATGGTTGGTCAGTCTAATGGCAAATGGTCAGTGAATCTAAGGGCAAATGGCAGCAAATGTAATGGCAAATGGTCAGTTAGTCTAATGGCAAATGGTCGGTCAGTCTAGTGGCAAAATATTAGTGAACCTAATGGCATATGGTTTGTCAGTCTAGTGGCAAATGGTCAGTGAATCTAATGGCAAATGGTCAGTTAGTCTAATGGCAAATGGTTGGTCAGTTAAGTGGCAAATTGTCAGTGAACCTTATGGCAAATGGTCAGCCAATCTAACGGCAAATCTCCTGTTAGTCTAATGGCAAATGGTTAGTCAGTCTAGTGGCAAATCGTCAGTTAACCTATTGGCAAAGGGTCAGTCAGACTAGTGGCAAATGGTTGGCTAATCTAATGGCAAATGGTCGGTCAGTCTAGTGGCATATCACTAGTGAACCTAATGGCATATGGTCTGTCAGTCTAATGGCAAATGGTCAGTGAATCTAAAGGCAAATTGTCAGTTAGTCTAATGGCAACTGATCAGTCAGTCTAGTGGGAAATGGTCAGCAAATCTATCGGCAAATCGTCAGTAAGTCTAATGGCAAATGGTCAGTCAGTCTAGTGGCAAATCGTCAGTTAACCTATTGGATATTGGTCTGTTAGTCTAATGGCAAATGGTTGGTCAGTCTAGTGGCAAATCGTCAGTTAACCTATTGGCAAATGGTCAGTCTGTCTAGTGGGAATTGCTCAGTGAATCTAATAGCAAATAGTCTGTGAATCTGATGGCAAATGGTCAGGGAATCTAATGGCAAATGGTCAGGGAATCTTATGGCAAATCGTCATTTAGTCTAATGGCAAATGGTCAGCCAGTCTAATGGCAAATAGTTAGCGAATCTAATGGCGAATGGTCGGTCAATCTATTGGCAAATCGATAGTGAACCTAATGGCATATGGACGGTCAGTCTAATGGCAAATGGTCTGTTAGTCAAGTGGCAAATGGTCGGTCAGTCTAGTAGCAAATTGTCAGTAAAGCTAATGGCATATGATCAGTCAGTCTAGTGGCAAATCTAATGGCAAATGGTCAGCGAATCTAACGGCAAATCGTCAGTTAGTCTTATGGCAAATGGTTGGTCAGTCTAATGGCAAATCGTCAGTGAATCTAATGGCTAATGATTAGTTAGTCTAGTAGCAAATCATCAGTTAGGCTAATGGCATATGCCAGTCAGTCTAGTGGCAAATGGTCAGTGAATCTAATAGCACATCATCGGTCAAAGAAGTTCCAATTGGTAAGTGAATGTTATGTCAAATGGTCAGCTAATCTCATGCAATTGGTCTGTTAGTCTAATGGCAAATGGTTGGGCAGTCTAGTGGCAAATCTTTAGTGAACCTAATGGCAAATGGTCAATTAGTCTAATGGCAAATGGTTTGTCGGTCTAGTGGCAAATCATCAGTGAATATAATGGCAAATGGTCAGTGAAGCTAATAGCATATCGTTGGTCAAAATAGTGCTAATTGGTAAGTGAATCTTATGGCAAATGGTCAGCGAATCTAATGGCAATTGGTCTGTTAGTCTAATGGCAAATGGTCGGTCATTCTAGTGGAAAATCTTCAAAAACCTAATGGCATATGGTCAATTAGTTTAATGACATATGGTCCGTCGGTCTAGTGCATAATCATTAGTGAATATGATGGCGAATGGTCAGTGAATCTAATAGCATATCGTCGGTCAAAGTAGTGCTAATTGGTAAGTGAATCTTATAGTAAATGGTCAGCGAATTTAATGGCAATTGGTCTGTTCGTCTAATGGCAAATGGTCGGTCATTCTAGCGGAAAATCATCAGTGAACCTAATGGCATATGGTCGCTCAGTCTAGTGGCAAATGGTCAGTGAATCTAATGGCAAATGGTCAGTTAGTCAAGTGGCAAAATGGTCTGTCAGTCTAATGGCAAATCCTCAGTGAACCTAATGGCAAATTGTCAATTAGTCTAATGTCAAATGGTCCGTCAGTCCAATGGCAAATGGTCAGCGAATCTAATGGCAAATGGTTGGTCAGTCTATTGGCAAATCGTCAGTAAATCTCATGGCATATGGTCGGTCAAAATAGTGCCAATTGGTCATCGAATCTAATGGCAAATGGTCAGTTAGTCTAGTGGTAAAATGGTCTGTCAGTCTAGTGGCAAATCGTCAGTGAATCTAATGGCAAATGGTCAATTAGTCTAATGGCAAATGGTCTGTCAGTCTAGTGGCAAATGGTCAGTTAGTCTAGTGGCAAATCGTCAGCGAATCTAATGGCAAATGGTCTGTTAGTCTAATGGCAAATGGTCTGTCAGTCTAGGGGCAACTGGTCAATGAATCTAATAGCAAATGGTCAGTGAATTTAATGGCAAATGGTCAGTGAATCTAATTGCAAATAGTCAGTTAGTCTAAGAGCAAATAGTCCGCCAGTGTAATGGCAAATCGCTAGTGAACCTAATGGCATATAGTCGGTCAGTCTAGTGGCAAATCATCAGTGATTCCAATGGCACATGGTCACAGAATCTAATGGCAAATCTTCAGTGATTCCAATGGCAAATGGTCAGTCAGTATAGCGGCAAATCGTCAGTGAACCTCATGGCAAATGGTTAGTTAGTCTAATGGCAAATGGTCGGTCAGTCAAGTGGCAAATCGTCAGTGAATCTAATGGCAAATGGTCAGTTAGTCTGATGGCAAATTGTCGGTCAGTCTAGTAGCAAATGGTCAGCAAATCTAACGGCAAATGGTCTATTAGTCTACCGTCAGTCTAGTGGCAAATGGTCAGTGAACCTAATGGCAAATGGTCAGATAGTCTAATGGTAAATGGTCAGTGAATCTAATGGCAAATGGTCAGTTAATCTAATGGCAAATACTTGGTCAGTCTAGTGGCAAATTGTCAGTGAAACTTATGGCAAAAGGTCAGTGAACCAAATGGCAAATGGTCAGTTAGTCTAATGGCAAATGGTCGGTCAGTCTAGTGGCAATTCTTCAGTGAATCTAATGGCATATAGTCGGTCAAAATTGTGCCAATTGGTCAATGAATCTAATGGCAAATGGTCAGCGAATCTAATGGCAAATGGTCAGTCAGTCTAATGGCAAACGGTCCCCGAGTCTAGTGGCAAATGGTCAGCGAATCTAATGGCAAATGGTCTGTTAGTCTACGGTCAGTCTAGTGGCAAATCGTGAGTGAACTTGATGGCAAATGGTCAGTTAGTCTAGTGGTAAATGGTCAGTGAATCTAATAGCAAATGGCAGCAAATCTAATGGCTAATGGTCTGTTAGTCTAATGGCAAATGGTTGGTCAGTCTAGTGGCAAATTTTCAGTGAACCTAATGGCAAATGGTCAATTAATCTAATGGCAAATGGTCGGTCAGTCTAGTGGCAAATCGTCAGTGAGTCTTATGGCAAATGGTCAGCGAATCTAATGGCAAATTGGCAGTTAGTCTAATGGCAAATGGTTGGTCAGTATAGTTGCAAATCATCAGTTAACCTATTGGCAAAGGGTCAGTCAGTCTAGTGGCAAATGGTTGGCGAATCTAATGGCAAATGGTCGGTCAGTCTAGTGGCAAATCACTAGTGAACCTAATGGCATATGGTCTGTCAGTCTAGTGGCAAATGGTCAGTGAATCTAAGGGCAAATTGTCAGTTAGTCTAATGGCAAATGATCAGTCAGTCTAGTGGCAAATGGTCAGCGAATCTAATGGCAAATGGTCTGTTAGTCTACGGTTAGTCTAGTCACAAATCTTCAGTGAACTTAATGGCAAATCGTCTGTGAATCTAGTGGCATATGGTCGGTCAAAGTAGTGCCAATTGGTCACTGAATCTAATGGCAAATGGTTGGTCAGTCTAATGGCATATGGTCAGTTAGTCTAATGGCAAATAGTTGGTCAGTCTAGTGGCAAATTGTCAGTGAATCTGAAGGCAAAAGATCAGTGAACCGAATGGCAAATGGTCAGTTAGTCTAATAGCAAATGGTCGGTCAGTCTAGTGGCAAATCTTCAGTGAATCTAATGGCATATAGTCGGTCAAAATTGTGCCAATTGGTCAATGAATCTAATGGCAAATGGTCAGCGAATCTAATGGCAAATGGTCAGTCAGTCCAATGGCAAATGGTCAGTGAATCTAAGGGCAAATTGTCAGTTAGTCTAATGGCAAATGGTCTGTTAGTCTAGTGGCAAATGGTCAGCGAATCTAATGGCAAATGGTCTGTTAGTCTACGGTTAGTCTAGTCACAAATCTTCAGTGAACTTAATGGCAAATCGTCTGTGAATCTAGTGGCATATGGTTGGTCAAAGTAGTGCCAATTGGTCACTGAATCTAATGGCAAATGGTTGGTCAGTCTAATGGCATATGGTCAGTTAGTCTAATTGCAAATAGTTGGTCAGTCTAGTGGCAAATTGTCAGTGAATCTGAAGGCAAAAGGTCACTGAACTGAATGGCAAATGGTCAGTTAGTCTAATGGCAAATGGTTTGTCAGTCAAGTGGCAAATCTTCAGTGAATCTAATGGCATATAGATGGTCAAAATTGTGCCAATTGGTCAATGAATCTAATGGCAAATGGTCAGCGAATCTAATGGCAAATGGTCAGCTAGTCTAATGGCAAACAGTCGCTGAGTCTAGTGGCAAATAGTCAGGGAATTTAATGGCAAATGGTCTGTTAGTCTAGTGGCAAATCGTCAGTAAACCTATTGGATATTGGTCTGTTAGTCTAATGGCAAATGGTTGGTGAGTCTAGTGGCAAATCGTCAGTTAACCTTTTGGCAAATGGTCAGTCAGTCTAGTGGCAAATGGTTTGCGAATCTTATGGCAAATGGTTGCTCAGTCTAGTGGCCAATCGTCAGTGAATCTAATGGCATTTGGTCTGTCAAAGTAGCGCCAATTGCTCAGTGAATCTAATGGCAAATGGTCAGATAGTCTAGTGGCAATATCGTCTGTCAGTCTAGTGGCAAATCATCAATTAACCTATTGGCAAATGGTCGGTCAGTCTAGTGGCAATTGGTTGGCGAATCTAATGCAAATATTCGGTCAGTCTAGTGGCAAATCGTCAGTGAGTCTTATGGCAAATGGTCAGCGAATCTAACTGCAAATTGTCAGTTAGTCTAATGGCAAATGGTTAGTCAGTCAAGTGGCAAATCGTCAGTAAACCTATCGGATATTGGTCTGTTAGTCTAATGGCAAATGGTTGGTCAGTATAGTGGCAAATCATCAGTTAACCTATTGGCAAAGGGTCAGTCAGTCTAGTGGCAAATGGTTGGCGAATCTAATGGCAAATGGTCGGTCAGTCTAGTGGCAAATCACTAGTGAACCTAATGGCATATGGTCTGTCAGTCTAGTGGCAAATGGTCAGTGAATCTAAGGGCAAATTGTCAGTTAGTCTAATGGCAAATGATCAGTCAGTCTAGTGGCAAATGGTCAGCGAATCTAATGGCAAATGGTCTGTTAGTCTACGGTTAGTCTAGTCACAAATCTTCAGTGAACATAATGGCAAATCGTCTGTGAATCTAGTGGCACATGGTCGGTCAAAGTAGTGCCAATTGGTCACTGAATCTAATGGCAAATGGTTGGTCAGTCTATTGGCATATGGTCAGTTAGTCTAATGGCAAATAGTCGGTCAGTCTAGTGGCAAATTGTCAGTGAATCTGAAGGCAAAAGGTCAGTGAACCGAATGGCAAATGGTCAGTTAGTCTAATGGCAAATGGTCGGTCAGTCTAGTGGCAAATCTTCAGTGAATCTAATGGCATATAGTCTGTCAAAATAGTGCCAATTGGTCAGTGAATCTAATGGCAAATGATCAGCAAATCTTATGGCAAATGGTCAGTTAGTCTAGTGGCAAATTTGCCCGTCAGACTAGTGGCAAATCATCAGTTATCCTATTGGCAAATGGTCATTGAGTCTAGTGGCAAATGGTTGGCAAATCTAATGGCAAATGGTTGTTCAGTCTAGTTGCCAATCGTCAGTGAATCTAATGGCATATGGTCGGTCAAAAAAGTGCCAATTGGTCAGAGAATCTAATGGCAAATGTTCAGCAAATCTTATCGCAAATGGTCAGTTAGTCTAGTGGCAAAATGGTCGGTCAGTCTAGTGGCAAATTGTCAGCGAATCTAATGGCAAATCGTCCGTTAGTCTAATGGCACATGGTCGGTCAGTCTAGTGGCAAATGGTCGGCAAATATACTGGCAAATGGTTGGTCAGTCTAGTGGATAATCTTCAGTGAATCTAATGGCATATGGTCGATCAAAGAAGTGCCAATTTTCAGTGAATCTAATAGCAAATGGTCAGCGAATCTATTGGCAAATGATCGGTCAGTCTAGTGACAAATCGTCAGTGAACCTAATGGCAAATGGTCAAATAGTCTAATGGCGAATGATCGGTCAGTCTAGTGGCAAATAGACAGTGAACTTAATGGCATATGGTCGGTCAGTCTAGTGGCAAATCATCAGTGAATGTAATCGCAAATGGTCAGCGAATCTAACAGCAAATTGTCAGTTAGTCATATGGCAAATGGTCTGTCAGCCTAGTAGCAAATCGTCAGTGAACCTAATGGCAAATCATCAGTTAGTCTAATTGCAAATGGTTGGTCAGTCTAGTTGAAAATTGTCAGTAAATCTAATGGCAAATGCTCAGTTGGTCTAGTGGCAAAATGGTCCGTCAGTCTAGGGGCAAATGGTCAGCAACCCTTACGGCAAATGGTCAGTTAGTCTGATGGCAAATAGTCAGTTAGTCTAGTGGCAAATGGTCAGTGAAGTATTCGTATATGGTTGGTCAAAGTAGTGCCAATTGGTCAGTGAATCTTATGGCAAATGGTTAGAGAATCTCATGGCAATTGGTCTGTCAGTCTAATGGCAAATGGTCGGTCAGTCTAGTGGCAAATCATCAGTGAACCTAATGGCATATGGTCAGTCAGTCTAGCGGCAAATGGTCAGTGAATCTCAAAGCAAATTGTCCGTGAATCTAATGGCATATTGTCAAAGAATCTAATGGCAAATCATCATTTAGTCTAATGGCAACTGGTCGGTCAATCTAGTGGCAAATCGTCAGTGAATCTAATGGCAAATGGTCAGTTAGTCTAATGTCAAATGGTCCGTCAGTCCAATGGCAAATGGTCAGCGAATCTAATGGCAAATGGTTGGTCAGTCTATTGGCAAATCGTCAGTGAATCTAATGGCATATGGTCGGTCAAAATAGTGCCAATTGGTCATTGAATCTAATGGCAAATGGTCAGTTAGTCTAGTGGTAAAATGGTCTGTCAGTCTAGTGGCAAATCGTCAGTGAATCTAATGGCAAATGGTCAATTAGTCTAATGGCAAATGGTCTGTCAGTCTAGTGGCAAATGGTCAGTTAGTCTAGTGGCAAATCGTCAGCGAATCTAATGGCAAATGGTCTGTTAGTCTAATGGCAAATGGTCTGTCAGTCTAGTGGCAACTGGTCAATGAATCTAATAGCAAATGGTCAGTGAATTTAATGGCAAATGGTCAGTGAATCTAATTGCAAATAGTCAGTTAGTCTAAGAGCAAATAGTCCGCCAGTGTAATGGCAAATCGCTAGTGAACCTAATGGCATATGGTCGGTCAGTCTAGTGGCAAATCATCAGTGATTCCAATGGCACATGGTCACAGAATCTAATGGCAAATCTTCAGTGATTCCAATGGCAAATGGTCAGTCAGTATAGCGGCAAATCGTCAGTGAACCTCATGGCAAATGGTTAGTTAGTCTAATGGCAAATGGTCGGTCAGTCAAGTGGCAAATTGTCAGTGAATCTAATGGCAAATGGTCAGTTAGTCTGATGGCAAATTGTCGGTCAGTCTAGTAGCAAATGGTCAGCAAATCTAATGGCAAATGGTCTATTAGTCTACCGTCAGTCTAGTGGCAAATGGTCAGTGAACCTAATGGCAAATGGTCAGATAGTCTAATGGTAAATGGTCAGTGAATCTAATGGCAAATGGTCAGTTAATCTAATGGCAAATACTTGGTCAGTCTAGTGGCAAATTGTCAGTGAAACTTATGGCAAAAGGTCAGTGAACCGAATGGCAAATGGTCAGTTAGTCTAATGGCAAATGGTCGGTCAGTCTAGTGGCAATTCTTCAGTGAATCTAATGGCATATAGTCGGTCAAAATTGTGCCAATTGTTCAATGAATCTAATGGCAAATGGTTAGCGAATCTAATGGCAAATGGTCAGTCAGTCTAATGGCAAACGGTCCCCGAGTCTAGTGGCAAATGGTCAGCGAATCTAATGGCAAATGGTCTGTTAGTCTACGGTCAGTCTAGTGGCAAATCGTGAGTGAACTTAATGGCAAATGGTCAGTTAGTCTAGTGGTAAATGGTCAGTGAATCTAATAGCAAATGGCAGCAAATCTAATGGCTAATGGTCTGTTAGTCTAATGGCAAATGGTTGGTCAGTCTAGTGGCAAATTTTCAGTGAACCTAATGGCAAATGGTCAATTAATCTAATGGCAAATGGTCGGTCAGTCTAGTGGCAAATCGTCAGTGAGTCTTATGGCAAATGGTCAGCGAATCTAACGGCAGATTGTCAGTTAGTCTAATGGCAAATGGTTAGTCAGTCAAGTGGCAAATGTCAGTAAACCTATCGGATAGGGGTCTGTTAGTCTAATGGCAAAGGGTTGGTCAGTATAGTTGCAAATCATCAGTTAACCTATTGGCAAAGGGTCAGTCAGTCTAGTGGCAAATGGTTGGCGAATCTAATGGCAAATGGTCGGTCAGTCTAGTGGCAAATCACTAGTGAACCTAATGGCATATGGTCTGTCAGTCTAGTGGCAAATGGTCAGTGAATCTAAGGGCAAATTGTCAGTTAGTCTAATGGCAAATGATCAGTCAGTCTAGTGGCAAATGGTCAGCGAATCTAATGGCAAATGGTCTGTTAGTCTACGGTTAGTCAAGTCACAAATCTTCAGTGAACTTAATGGCAAATCGTCTGTGAATCTAGTGGCATATGGTCGGTCAAAGTAGTGCCAATTGGTCACTGAATCTAATGGCAAATGGTTGGTCAGTCTAATGGCATATGGTCAGTTAGTCTAATGGCAAATAGTTGGTCAGTCTAGTGGCAAATTGTCAGTGAATCTGAAGGCAAAAGATCAGTGAACCGAATGGCAAATGGTCAGTTAGTCTAATAGCAAATGGTCGGTCAGTCTAGTGGCAAATCTTCAGTGAATCTAATGGCATATAGTCGGTCAAAATTGTGCCAATTGGTCAATGAATCTAATGGCAAATGGTCAGCGAATCTAATGGCAAATGGTCAGTCAGTCCAATGGCAAATGGTCAGTGAATCTAAGGGCAAATTGTCAGTTAGTCTAATGGCAAATGGTCTGTTAGTCTAGTGGCAAATGGTCAGCGAATCTAATGGCAAATGGTCTGTTAGTCTACGGTTAGTCTAGTCACAAATCTTCAGTGAACTTAATGGCAAATCGTCTGTGAATCTAGTGGCATATGGTTGGTCAAAGTAGTGCCAATTGGTCACTGAATCTAATGGCAAATGGTTGGTCAGTCTAATGGCATATGGTCAGTTAGTCTAATGGCAAATAGTTGGTCAGTCTAGTGGCAAATTGTCAGTGAATCTGAAGGCAAAAGGTCACTGAACTGAATGGCAAATGGTCAGTTAGTCTAATGGCAAATGGTTTGTCAGTCAAGTGGCAAATCTTCAGTGAATCTAATGGCATATAGATGGTCAAAATTGTGCCAATTGGTCAATGAATCTAATGGCAAATGGTCAGCGAATCTAATGGCAAATGGTCAGCTAGTCTAATGGCAAACAGTCGCTGAGTCTAGTGGCAAATAGTCAGGGAATTTAATGGCAAATGGTCTGTTAGTCTAGTGGCAAATCGTCAGTAAACCTATTGGATATTGGTCTGTTAGTCTAATGGCAAATGGTTGGTGAGTCTAGTGGCAAATCGTCAGTTAACCTTTTGGCAAATGGTCAGTCAGTCTAGTGGCAAATGGTTTGCGAATCTTATGGCAAATGGTTGCTCAGTCTAGTGGCCAATCGTCAGTGAATCTAATGGCATTTGGTCTGTCAAAGTAGCGCCAATTGCTCAGTGAATCTAATGGCAAATGGTCAGATAGTCTAGTGGCAATATCGTCTGTCAGTCTAGTAGCAAATCATCAATTAACCTATTGGCAAATGGTCGGTCAGTCTAGTGGCAATTGGTTGGCGAATCTAATGCAAATACTTGGTCAGTCTAGTGGCAAATCGTCAGTGAGTCTTATGGCAAATGGTCAGCGAATCTAACTGCAAATTGTCTGTTAGTCTAATGGCAAATGGTTAGTCAGTCAAGTGGCAAATCATCAGTAAACCTATCGGATATTGGTCTGTTAGTCTAATGGCAAATGGTTGGTCAGTATAGTGGCAAATCATCAGTTAACCTATTGGCAAAGGGTCAGTCAGCCTAGTGGCAAATGGTTAGGGAATCTAATGGCAAATGGTCGGTCAGTCTAGTGGCAAATCACTAGTGAACCTAATGGCATATGGTCTGTCAGTCTAGTGGCAAATGGTCAGTGAATCTAAGGGCAAATTGTCAGTTAGTCTAATGGCAAATGATCAGTCAGTCTAGTGGCAAATGGTCAGCGAATCTAATGGCAAATGGTCTGTTAGTCTACGGTTAGTCTAGTCACAAATCTTCAGTGAACATAATGGCAAATCGTCTGTGAATCTAGTGGCATATGGTCGGTCAAAGTAGTGCCAATTGGTCACTGAATCTAATGGCAAATGGTTGGTCAGTCTATTGGCATATGGTCAGTTAGTCTAATGGCAAATAGTCGGTCAGTCTAGTGGCAAATTGTCAGTGAATCTGAAGGCAAAAGGTCAGTGAACCGAATGGCAAATGGTCAGTTAGTCTAATGGCAAATGGTCGGTCAGTCTAGTGGCAAATCTTCAGTGAATCTAATGGCATATAGTCTGTCAAAATAGTGCCAATTGGTCAGTGAATCTAATGGCAAATGATCAGCAAATCTTATGGCAAATGGTCAGTTAGTCTAGTGGCAAATTTGCCCGTCAGACTAGTGGCAAATCATCAGTTATCCTATTGGCAAATGGTCATTGAGTCTAGTGGCAAATGGTTGGCAAATCTAATGGCAAATGGTTGTTCAGTCTAGTTGCCAATCGTCAGTGAATCTAATGGCATATGGTCGGTCAAAAAAGTGCCAATTGGTCAGAGAATCTAATGGCAAATGTTCAGCAAATCTTATCGCAAATGGTCAGTTAGTCTAGTGGCAAAATGGTCGGTCAGTCTAGTGGCAAATTGTCAGCGAATCTAATGGCAAATCGTCCGTTAGTCTAATGGCAAATGGTCGGTCAGTCTAGTGGCAAATGGTCGGCAAATATACTGGCAAATGGTTGGTCAGTCTAGTGGATAATCTTCAGTGAATCTAATGGCATATGGTCGATCAAAGAAGTGCCAATTTTCAGTGAATCTAATAGCAAATGGTCAGCGAATCTATTGGCAAATGATCGGTCAGTCTAGTGACAAATCGTCAGTGAACCTAATGGCAAATGGTCAAATAGTCTAATGGCGAATGATCGGTCAGTCTAGTGGCAAATAGACAGTGAACTTAATGGCATATGGTCGGTCAGTCTAGTGGCAAATCATCAGTGAATGTAATCGCAAATGGTCAGCGAATCTAACAGCAAATTGTCAGTTAGTCATATGGCAAATGGTCTGTCAGCCTAGTAGCAAATCGTCAGTGAACCTAATGGCAAATCATCAGTTAGTCTAATTGCAAATGGTTGGTCAGTCTAGTTGAAAATTGTCAGTAAATCTAATGGCAAATGCTCAGTTGGTCTAGTGGCAAAATGGTCCGTCAGTCTAGGGGCAAATGGTCAGCAACCCTTACGGCAAATGGTCAGTTAGTCTGATGGCAAATAGTCAGTTAGTCTAGTGGCAAATGGTCAGTGAAGTATTCGCATATGGTTGGTCAAAGTAGTGCCAATTGGTCAGTGAATCTTATGGCAAATGGTTAGAGAATCTCATGGCAATTGGTCTGTCAGTCTAATGGCAAATGGTCGGTCAGTCTAGTGGCAAATCATCAGTGAACCTAATGGCATATGGTCAGTCAGTCTAGCGGCAAATGGTCAGTGAATCTCAAAGCAAATTGTCCGTGAATCTAATGGCATATTGTCAAAGAATCTAATGGCAAATCATCATTTAGTCTAATGGCAACTGGTCGGTCAATCTAGTGGCAAATCGTCAGTGAATCTAATGGCAAATGGTCAGTTAGTCTAATGTCAAATGGTCCGTCAGTCCAATGGCAAATGGTCAGCGAATCTAATGGCAAATGGTTGGTCAGTCTATTGGCAAATCGTCAGTGAATCTAATGGCATATGGTCGGTCAAAATAGTGCCAATTGGTCATTGAATCTAATGGCAAATGGTCAGTTAGTCTAGTGGTAAAATGGTCTGTCAGTCTAGTGGCAAATCGTCAGTGAATCTAATGGCAAATGGTCAATTAGTCTAATGGCAAATGGTCTGTCAGTCTAGTGGCAAATGGTCAGTTAGTCTAGTGGCAAATCGTCAGCGAATCTAATGGCAAATGGTCTGTTAGTCTAATGGCAAATGGTCTGTCAGTCTAGTGGCAACTGGTCAATGAATCTAATAGCAAATGGTCAGTGAATTTAATGGCAAATGGTCAGTGAATCTAATTGCAAATAGTCAGTTAGTCTAAGAGCAAATAGTCCGCCAGTGTAATGGCAAATCGCTAGTGAACCTAATGGCATATGGTCGGTCAGTCTAGTGGCAAATCATCAGTGATTCCAATGGCACATGGTCACAGAATCTAATGGCAAATCTTCAGTGATTCCAATGGCAAATGGTCAGTCAGTATAGCGGCAAATCGTCAGTGAACCTCATGGCAAATGGTTAGTTAGTCTAATGGCAAATGGTCGGTCAGTCAAGTGGCAAATCGTCAGTGAATCTAATGGCAAATGGTCAGTTAGTCTGATGGCAAATTGTCGGTCAGTCTAGTAGCAAATGGTCAGCAAATCTAACGGCAAATGGTCTATTAGTCTACCGTCAGTCTAGTGGCAAATGGTCAGTGAACCTAATGGCAAATGGTCAGATAGTCTAATGGTAAATGGTCAGTGAATCTAATGGCAAATGGTCAGTTAATCTAATGGCAAATACTTGGTCAGTCTAGTGGCAAATTGTCAGTGAAACTTATGGCAAAAGGTCAGTGAACCGAATGGCAAATGGTCAGTTAGTCTAATGGCAAATGGTCGGTCAGTCTAGTGGCAATTCTTCAGTGAATCTAATGGCATATAGTCGGTCAAAATTGTGCCAATTGGTCAATGAATCTAATGGCAAATGGTCAGCGAATCTAATGGCAAATGGTCAGTCAGTCTAATGGCAAACGGTCTCCGAGTCTAGTGGCAAATGGTCAGCGAATCTAATGGCAAATGGTCTGTTAGTCTACGGTCAGTCTAGTGGCAAATCGTGAGTGAACTTAATGGCAAATGGTCAGTTAGTCTAGTGGTAAATGGTCAGTGAATCTAATAGCAAATGGCAGCAAATCTAATGGCTAATGGTCTGTTAGTCTAATGGCAAATGGTTGGTCAGTCTAGTGGCAAATTTTCAGTGAACCTAATGGCAAATGGTCAATTAATCTAATGGCAAATGGTCGGTCAGTCTAGTGGCAAATCGTCAGTGAGTCTTATGGCAAATGGTCAGCGAATCTAACGGCAGATTGTCAGTTAGTCTAATGGCAAATGGTTAGTCAGTCAAGTGGCAAATGTCAGTAAACCTATCGGATATTGGTCTGTTAGTCTAATGGCAAATGGTTGGTCAGTATAGTTGCAAATCATCAGTTAACCTATTGGCAAAGGGTCAGTCAGTCTAGTGGCAAATGGTTGGCGAATCTAATGGCAAATGGTCGGTCAGTCTAGTGGCAAATCACTAGTGAACCTAATGGCATATGGTCTGTCAGTCTAGTGGCAAATGGTCAGTGAATCTAAGGGCAAATTGTCCGTTAGTCTAATGGCAAATGATCAGTCAGTCTAGTGGCAAATGGTCAGCGAATCTAATGGCAAATGGTCTGTTAGTCTACGGTTAGTCAAGTCACAAATCTTCAGTGAACTTAATGGCAAATCGTCTGTGAATCTAGTGGCATATGGTCGGTCAAAGTAGTGCCAATTGGTCACTGAATCTAATGGCAAATGGTTGGTCAGTCTAATGGCATATGGTCAGTTAGTCTAATGGCAAATAGTTGGTCAGTCTAGTGGCAAATTGTCAGTGAATCTGAAGGCAAAAGATCAGTGAACCGAATGGCAAATGGTCAGTTAGTCTAATAGCAAATGGTCGGTCAGTCTAGTGGCAAATCTTCAGTGAATCTAATGGCATATAGTCGGTCAAAATTGTGCCAATTGGTCAATGAATCTAATGGCAAATGGTCAGCGAATCTAATGGCAAATGGTCAGTCAGTCCAATGGCAAATGGTCAGTGAATCTAAGGGCAAATTGTCAGTTAGTCTAATGGCAAATGGTCTGTTAGTCTAGTGGCAAATGGTCAGCGAATCTAATGGCAAATGGTCTGTTAGTCTACGGTTAGTCTAGTCACAAATCTTCAGTGAACTTAATGGCAAATCGTCTGTGAATCTAGTGGCATATGGTTGGTCAAAGTAGTGCCAATTGGTCACTGAATCTAATGGCAAATGGTTGGTCAGTCTAATGGCATATGGTCAGTTAGTCTAATGGCAAATAGTTGGTCAGTCTAGTGGCAAATTGTCAGTGAATCTGAAGGCAAAAGGTCACTGAACTGAATGGCAAATGGTCAGTTAGTCTAATGGCAAATGGTTTGTCAGTCAAGTGGCAAATCTTCAGTGAATCTAATGGCATATAGATGGTCAAAATTGTGCCAATTGGTCAATGAATCTAATGGCAAATGGTCAGCGAATCTAATGGCAAATGGTCAGCTAGTCTAATGGCAAACAGTCGCTGAGTCTAGTGGCAAATAGTCAGGGAATTTAATGGCAAATGGTCTGTTAGTCTAGTGGCAAATCGTCAGTAAACCTATTGGATATTGGTCTGTTAGTCTAATGGCAAATGGTTGGTGAGTCTAGTGGCAAATCGTCAGTTAACCTTTTGGCAAATGGTCAGTCAGTCTAGTGGCAAATGGTTTGCGAATCTTATGGCAAATGGTTGCTCAGTCTAGTGGCCAATCGTCAGTGAATCTAATGGCATTTGGTCTGTCAAAGTAGCGCCAATTGCTCAGTGAATCTAATGGCAAATGGTCAGATAGTCTAGTGGCAATATCGTCTGTCAGTCTAGTGGCAAATCATCAATTAACCTCTTGGCAAATGGTCGGTCAGTCTAGTGGCAATTGGTTGGCGAATCTAATGCAAATACTTGGTCAGTCTAGTGGCAAATTGTCAGTGAGTCTTATGGCAAATGGTCAGCGAATCTAACTGCAAATTGTCAGTTAGTCTAATGGCAAATGGTTAGTCAGTCAAGTGGCAAATCGTCAGTAAACCTATCGGATATTGGTCTGTTAGTCTAATGGCAAATGGTTGGTCAGTATAGTGGCAAATCATCAGTTAACCTATTGGCAAAGGGTCAGTCAGTCTAGTGGCAAATGGTTGGCGAATCTAATGGCAAATGGTCGGTCATTCTAGTGGCAAATCACTAGTGAACCTAATGGCATATGGTCTGTCAGTCTAGTGGCAAATGGTCAGTGAATCTAAGGGCAAATTGTCAGTTAGTCTAATGGCAAATGATCAGTCAGTCTAGTGGCAAATGGTCAGCGAATCTAATGGCAAATGGTCTGTTAGTCTACGGTTAGTCTAGTCACAAATCTTCAGTGAACATAATGGCAAATCGTCTGTGAATCTAGTGGCATATGGTCGGTCAAAGTAGTGCCAATTGGTCACTGAATCTAATGGCAAATGGTTGGTCAGTCTATTGGCATATGGTCAGTTAGTCTAATGGCAAATAGTCGGTCAGTCTAGTGGCAAATTGTCAGTGAATCTGAAGGCAAAAGGTCAGTGAACCGAATGGCAAATGGTCAGTTAGTCTAATGGCAAATGGTCGGTCAGTCTAGTGGCAAATCTTCAGTGAATCTAATGGCACATAGTCTGTCAAAATAGTGCCAATTGGTCAGTGAATCTAATGGCAAATGATCAGCAAATCTTATGGCAAATGGTCAGTTAGTCTAGTGGCAAATTTGCCCGTCAGACTAGTGGCAAATCATCAGTTATCCTATTGGCAAATGGTCGGTCAGTCTAGTGGCAAATGGTTGGCAAATCTAATGGCAAATGGTTGTTCAGTCTAGTTGCCAATCGTCAGTGAATCTAATGGCATATGGTCGGTCAAAAAAGTGCCAATTGGTCAGAGAATCTAATGGCAAATGTTCAGCAAATCTTATCGCAAATGGTCAGTTAGTCTAGTGGCAAAATGGTCGGTCAGTCTAGTGGCAAATTGTCAGCGAATCTAATGGCAAATCGTCCGTTAGTCTAATGGCAAATGGTCGGTCAGTCTAGTGGCAAATGGTCGGCAAATAAACTGGCAAATGGTTGGTCAGTCTAGTGGATAATCTTCAGTGAATCTAATGGCATATGGTCGATCAAAGAAGTGCCAATTTTCAGTGAATCTAATAGCAAATGGTCAGCGAATCTATTGGCAAATGATCGGTCAGTCTAGTGACAAATCGTCAGTGAACCTAATGGCAAATGGTCAAATAGTCTAATGGCGAATGATCAGTCAGTCTAGTGGCAAATAGACAGTGAACTTAATGGCATATGGTCGGTCAGTCTAGTGGCAAATCATCAGTGAATGTAATCGCAAATGGTCAGCGAATCTAACAGCAAATTGTCAGTTAGTCATATGGCAAATGGTCTGTCAGCCTAGTAGCAAATCGTCAGTGAACCTAATGGCAAATCATCAGTTAGTCTAATTGCAAATGGTTGGTCAGTCTAGTTGAAAATTGTCAGTAAATCTAATGGCAAATGCTCAGTTGGTCTAGTGGCAAAATGGTCCGTCAGTCTAGGGGCAAATGGTCAGCAACCCTTACGGCAAATGGTCAGTTAGTCTGATGGCAAATAGTCAGTTAGTCTAGTGGCAAATGGTCAGTGAAGTATTCGCATATGGTTGGTCAAAGTAGTGCCAATTGGTCAGTGAATCTTATGGCAAATGGTTAGAGAATCTCATGGCAATTGGTCTGTCAGTCTAATGGCAAATGGTCGGTCAGTCTAGTGGCAAATCATCAGTGAACCTAATGGCATATGGTCAGTCAGTCTAGCGGCAAATGGTCAGTGAATCTCAAAGCAAATTGTCCGTGAATCTAATGGCATATTGTCAAAGAATCTAATGGCAAATCATCATTTAGTCTAATGGCAACTGGTCGGTCAATCTAGTGGCAAATCGTCAGTGAATCTAATGGCAAATGGTCAGTTAGTCTAATGGCAAATGGTCAGTCAGTCTAGTTGCAAATGGTCAGTGAATCTAATGGCAAATGGTCTGTTAGTCTACGGTAAGTCTAGTCACAAATCTTCAGTGAACTTAATGGCAAATAGTCAGTTAGTCTAGTGGCAAGTCGTCAGTGAATCTAATGGCAAACGGACAGTGAATATACTGGCAAATGGTGAGTTAGTCTAATGGCAAATGGTCAGTCAGTCTAGTGGCAAATGGTCAGTGAATCTAATTGCAAATCATCTGCAAGACTACAGTAAGTCTAGTCACAAATCTTCAGTGAACTTAATGGCAAATAGTCAGGTAGTCTAGTGGCAAGTCGTCAGTGAATCTAAAGGCAAATGGTCAGTGAATCTCATGGCAAATGGTCAGTTAGTCTAGTGGCAAAATGGTCCGTCAGTCTAGGGGCAAATCATCAATTAACCTATTGGCAAATGGTTGGTCAGTCTAGTGGCAAATGGTAGGCAAATGCAATAGCAAATGGTTGGTCAGTCTAGTGGCAAATCGTTAGTGAATCTAATGGCATATGGTTAGTCAAAGTAGTGCCAATTGGTCAGTGAATCTAATTGCAGATGGTCAGCGAATCTAATGGCAAATGGTCTGTTAGTCTAATGGCAAATGATGGTCAGTCTAATGGCAAATCTTCAGTGAACCTAATGACAAATGGTCAATTCATCTAAAGGCAAATGGTCGGTCAGTCTAGTGGCCAATCTTTAGTGAACCTAATGGCAAATGGTCAGTCTGTCTAGTGGGAATTGGTCAGTGAATCTAATAGCAAATAGTCAGTGAATCAAATGGCAAATGGTCATGGAATCTAATGGCAAATGGTCAGCGAATCTAATGGCAAATCGTCAGTTAGTCTAATGGCAAATGGTCAGCCAGTCTAATGGCAAATGGTTAGCAAATCTAATGGCGAATGGTCGGTCAATCTATTGGCAAAACAATAGTGAACCTAATGGCATATGGACGGTCAGTCTAATGGCAAATGGTCTGTTAGTCAAGTGGCAAATGGTCGGTCAGTCTAATGGCAAATCGTCAGTGAACCTAATGGCTAATGATTAGTTAGTCTAGTGGCAAATCATCAGTTAGGCTAATGGCATATGCCAGTCAGTCTAGTGGCAAATGGTCAGTGAATCTAATAGCACATCACCAGTTCCAATTGGTAAGTGAATGTTATGGCAAATGGTCAGCGAATCTCATGGCAATTGGTCTGTTAGTCTAATGGCAAATGGTTGGTTAGTGTAGTGGCAAATCTTTAGTGAACCTAATGGCAAATGGTCAATTAGTCTAATGGCAAATGGTCTGTCGGTCTAGTGGCAATTCATCAGTGAATATAATGGCAAATGGTCAGTGAATCTAATAGCATATCGTTGGTCAAAGTAGTGCTAATTGGTAAGTGTATCTTATGGCAAATGGTCAGCGAATCTAATGGCAATTGGTCTGTTAGTCTAATGGCAAATGGTAGGTCATTCTAGTGGAAAATCCTCAAAAACCTAATGGCATATGGTCAATTAGTTTAATGGCAAATGGTCCGTCGGTCTAGTGCATAATCATTAGTGAATATAATGGCAAATGGTCAGTGAATCTAATAGCATATCGTCGGTCAAAGTAGTGCTATTTGGTAAGTGAATCTTATTGTAAATGGTCAGCAAATCTAATGGCAATTGGTCTGTCAGTCTAGTGGCAAATGGTCAGTGAATCTAATTGCAAATGGTCTTTTAGTCTACGGTAAGTATAGTCACAAATCTTCAGTGAACTTAATGGCGAATGGTCAATTAGTCTAGTGGCAAATCGTCAGTGAATGTAATGGCAAACGGTCAGTGAATATAATGGCACATTGTCAGTTGGTCTAATGGCAAATGGTCGATCAGTCTAGTGGCAAATCGTCAGTGAATGTAATTGCAAATGGTCAGCGAGTCTAACAGCAAATTGTCAGTTAGTCATATGGCAAATGGTCTGTAGGTCTAGTAGCAAATTGTCACTGAACCTAATGGCAAATCATCTGTTAGTCTAATGGCAAATGGTTGGTCAGTCTAGTTGCAAATCGTCAGTAAATCTAATGGCAAATGCTCAGTTAGTCTAGTGGCAAAATGGTCCGTCAGTCTAGGGGCAAATGGTCAGCAACTCTTACGGCAAATGGTCAGTTAGTCTGATGGCAAATAGTCAGTTAGTCTAGTGGCAAATGGTGAGTTAGTCTAATGGCAAATGGTCAGTCAGTCTAGTGGCAAATGGTCAGTGAATCTCAAAGAAAATTGTCCGCGAATCTAATGGCATATTGTCAAAGAATCTAATGGCAAATCATCATTTAGTCTAATGGCAAGTCGTCAGTGAATCTAATGGCAAACAGTCAGTGAATATACTGGCAAATGGTGAGTTAGTCCAATGGCAAATGGTCAGTCAGTCTAGTGGCAAATGGTCAGTGAATCTAAAGGCAAATGGTCAGTGACTCTCATGGCAAATGGTCAGTTAGTCTAGTGGCAAAATGGTCCGTCAGTCTAGTGGCAAATCCTCAGTTAACCTATTGGCAAATGGTTGGTCAGTCTAGTGGCAAATGGTAGGCAAATGCAATGGGAAATGGTTGGTCAGTGTAGTGGCAAATTGTTTGTGAATCTAATGGCATATGGTCGGTCAAAGTATTGCCAATTGGTCAGTGAATCTAATTGCAGATGGTCAGCTAATCTAATGGCAAATGGTCTGTTAGTCTAATGACAAATGATGGTCAGTCTAGTGGCAAATCTTCAGTGAACCAAATGACAAATGGTCAATTCGTCTAAAGGCAAATGGTCGGTCAGTCTAGTGGCAAATCTTTAGTGAACCTAATGGCAAATGGTCAGTCTGTCTAGTGGGAATTGGTCAGTGAATCTAATAGCAAATAGTCAGTGAATCAAATGGCAAATGGTCAGGGAATCTAATGGCAAATGGTCAGCAAATCTAATGGCAAATCGTCAGTTAGTCTAATGGCAAATGGTCAGCCAGTCTAATGGCAAATGGTTAGCGAATCTAATGGCGAATGGTCGGTCAATCTAGTGGCAAATAGATAGTGAACCTAATGGCATATGGACGGTCAGTCTAATGGCAAATGGTCTGTTAGTCAAGTGGCAAATGGTCGGTCAGTCTAGTGGCAAATCTTCAGTAAACCTAATGGCATATGATCAGTCAGTCTAGTGGCAAATGGTCAGTGAATCTAATAGCACATCATCGGTCAAAGTAGTGCCAATTGGTTAGTGAATGTTATGGCAAATGGTCAGCGAATCTCATGGCAATTGGTCTGTTAGTCTAATGGCATATGGTCGGTCAGTCTAGTGGCAAATCTTTAGTGAACCTAATGGCAAATGGTCAATCAGTCTAATGGCAAATGGTCTGTCGGTCTAATGGCAAATGGTCAGCGAATCTAACGGCAAATCGTCATTTAGTCTTATGGCAAATGATTGGGCAGTCTAATCGCAAATCGTCAGTGAACCTAATGGCAAATAATCAGTTAGTCTAGTGGCAAATCGTCAGTTAGTCTAATGGCATATGGTCAGTCAGTCTAGTGGCAAATGGTCAGTGAATCTAATAGCACATCATCGGTCAAAGTAGTGCCAATTGGTTAGTGAATGTTATGGCAAATGGTCAGCGAATCTCATGGCAATTGGTCTGTTAGTCTAATGGCATATGGTCGGTCAGTCTAGTGGCAAATCTTTAGTGAACCTAATGGCAAATGGTCAATCAGTCTAATGGCAAATGGTCTGTCGGTCTAGTGGCAAATAATCAGTGAATATAATGGCAAATGGTCAGTGAATCTAATAGCATATCGTTGGTCAAGGTAGTGCTAATTGGTAAGTAAATCTTATGGCAAATTGTCAGCGAATCTAATGGCAATTGGTCCGTTAGTCTAATGGCAAATAGTCAGTCATTCTAGTGGAAAATCGTCAGTGAAACTAATGGCATATGGTCAGCCAGTCTTGTGGCAAATGGTCAGTGAATCTAATAGCAAATGGTCAGTGAATCTAATGGCAAATGGTCAGCGAATCTAATGGCAAATAGTCAGGCAATCCAATGGCAAATCATCAGTCAAACTAATGGCAAATGGTAGGCCAGTTTTTATGGCAATGGTCTAATGGCAAATGGTCTGTTAGTCTAATGGGAAATGGTCGGTCAGTCTTGTGGCAAATCTTCGGTAAACCTAATGGCAAATTGTCAATGAGTCTAATGGCAAATGATTGGTCAGTCGCGTGGCTAATCCTAAGTGAATCTAATGACAAATGGTCTGTCAGTCCAATGGCAAATGGTCGGTCAGTCTAGTGGCAAATGGTCAGCGAATCTAATGGCAAATGGTCTGTTATTCTACGGGCAGTCTAGTGGCAAATCGTCAGTGAACCTAAGGGCAAATGGTCAGTTAGTCTAGCGGTAAATGGTCAGTGAATCTAATTGCAAATGGTCTGGTAGTCTAATGGCAAATGGTCGCTCAGTCTTGTGGCAAATAGTCAGTAAATCTAATGGCATATGGTCGGTCAGTCTAGTAACAAATGGTCCATGAATTTAAAAGGAAATAATCAGTTAGTCTAATGGCAAATGGTCTATCAGTTAAGAGGCAAATCTTCCGTTAATCTACTGGCAAATGTTCGGTCAGTCTAGTGGCAAATGGTCGGCGAATCTAATGGCAAATGGTTCCTCAGTCTAGTGGCAAATCGTCAGTGAATCTTATGGGATACGGTAGGTCCAAGTAGTGCCAATTGGTCGATGAATCCATTGGCAAATCCTCAGTCAAACTAATGGCAAATGGTAGGCCAGTTTTTATGGCAAATGGTCTGTTAGTTTAATGGGAAATGGTCGGTCAGTCTTGTGGCAAATCTTCAGTGAACTTATGGCAAATGGTCAATGAGTCCAATGGCAAATGATCGGTCAGTGGTGTGGCAAATCCTAAGTGAATCTAATGACAAATGGTCTGTCAGTCCAATGGCAAATGGTTGGTCAGTCTAGTGGCAAATGGTCAACGAATCTAATGGCAAATGGTCTGTTATTCTACGGGCAGTCTAGTGGCAAATGGTCAGTGAAGCTAAGGGCAAATGGTCAGTTAGTCTGGTGGTAAATGGTCAGTGAATCTAATTGCAAATGGTCTGGTAGTCTAATGGCAAATGGTCGCTCAGTCTTGTGGCAAATAGTCAGTAAATCTAATGGCATATGGTCCGTCAGTCTAGTAACAAATGGTCCATGAATTTAAAAGCAAATAATCAGTTAGTCTAATGGCAAATGGTCTGTCAGTTTATAGGCAAATCTTCCGTTAACCTACTGGTAAATGTTCGGTTAGTCTAGTGGCAAATGGTTGGTGAATCTAATGGCAAATGGTTCGTCAGTCTAGTGGCAAATCGTCAGTGAATCTTATGGCATACGGTAGGACCAAGTAGTGCCAATTGGTCAATGAATCTAATACCCGGGATCTAAAAGCAAATGGTCAGCGAATCTAATGGCAAATGGTCAGTTAGTCTCATGGCAAATGGTCGCTCGGTCTAGTGGCAAATCGTCACTGAATCTAGTGGCCTATGGTCGGTCAGTCTAATGGCAAATGGTCAGTCAGTCTAATAGCCCGTAGAATAACAGACCATTTGCCATTAGATTCGTTGACCATTTGCCACTAGACTGACCAACCATTTGCCATTGGACTGACAGACCATTTGTCATTAGATTCACTTAGGATTTGCCACACCACTGACCGATCATTTGCCATTGGACTCATTGACCATTTGCCATAAGTTCACTGAAGATTTGCCACAAGACTGACCGACCATTTCCCATTAGACTAACAGACCATTTGCCATAAAAACTGGCCTACCATTTGCCATTAGTTTGACTGAGGATTTGCCAATGGAATGGCAAATGGTCAGTGAATCTCATGGCAAATGGTCAGTCAGTCTAATGGCAAATTGACAGTTAGTCTAATGGCAAATCATCAGTGAATCTAAGAGCGATTGGTCGGTCAAAGTAGTGCCAATTGGTCACTGATTCTAATGGCAAATGGTCTGTTAGTCTAATGGCAACTGGTCTGTCAGTCTAGTGGCCAATCCTCAGTGAACCTAATGGCATATGGTCGGTCAGTCTAGTTGCACATGGTCAGTGAATCTATGGCAAATGGTCGGTCAGTCTTGTGGCAAATCGTCATTGAACCTAAAGGCAAATGGTCGGTCAGTATAGTGGCAAATCGTCAGTGAATCTAATGGCAAATGGTCAGTTAGTCTAATGGCAAATGGTTGGTCAGTCTGGTGGCAAATCGTCAGTGAACCTTATGGCATATGGTCACTTAGTCTAGTAGCAAATTGTCAGTGAATCTAATGGCAAATGGTCAGCGAATTTAATGGCAAATGGTCAGTTAGTATAATGGCAAATGCTCAGTCAGTCTTGTGGCATATTGTACGGTAAGGGAGCGTTTATTATTTATGAGCGTTTGGCAAATCGAATACGTCAAAAATAATTGGCCCCCCCTCGGAATAGGTTGAAAAAAAAAGGCCCCCCCCTCAGAATAGGTTGAAAAAAAAGCGCCCCCCCCCCTCACCCTGGATCGTTTTCAACTTTATTACAAAAACAATGTTGGTGTCTACTTATTGTATGCATTTAATCCTGGGCACTTTTTTACCTACAATTTACTACCTTGCAACAAATACATCCATTGGTAAGGTGTTTTAGTGTAAACGTCTCATGATACTCGCTGGTGAGTGATAATAGTCAAACCTCTGACACTTGACTTACATACCGTTGAGTTTAAGGGCCCCAGTGCTTATAAATTGGAAGCTCCCATACCCTCAGTGCTTACATGAGGCCGGCACTTTTTTGAAGACTGACAAAACGGTGGGCTATTCTGAGTGTCAAAAGTGATGCAGTGAGAAATTCGCTGGGAGTTTGAGGAAAATTTTAGAAAATTCTAAAAATATTGACATAATTTGGTAAAATATAACACATGCTGTTACCAAAATTCGCGACATTTCAACATACTAAATTCGCGACATTTTTAGGAATACCCCTAAAAAAAAAGGCCCCCCCCCTAAGAATAGGGTAAAAAAAAAAGGCCCCCCCCGTTTGAATACCCCTAAAAAAATGTGCCCCCCCCTCAAATGCTCACCCCCCCCTGCCATAAATAATGAACCCTCCCTAAGTTGTTGTGGGTTAGAAACTGTGGTTACTTTATGGGGAATTAATTTAGTAGCTATTGTTGTATTCATACTCGCTTGGCAATCAGTAAAAGTTCTAAGTCTCAGGTAGAGTCACTCGCTTAATGTAAGAATAGCCCATACATATCTTACTGAAACATAAACATGAGAGTCATATACAGGTAAAAGAGTTTATTCATAATTGACAAATGAGCATCTCAGGCTTCTCCAATATAATGCACTCTAGATGTTAAGTAGTGCTTAGCCAATTATACCGGAAAACACAGACAATAATTCACTCAGTAATGCAGATGAGGTAAGCAAAGTGTAAACAGTATGTAGTAGTAGAGTTCACAAGTCAGTCAGATTAGAAGGTTTTCCATTATTATCCAGTACTCAGACATTGTAAGACTTGGGTGAGCCCTGAGTCAAATCCCGTATGGGTTTCAGTTACTTACTCAATACTGTTCAGGTATTCGTCACCACCTTCTTAGGATGGTGACAACAGAGGCTCACCCAAACTATTCCATAGTCACACACATTTGGTAAATGCCTAAAGTACCTTTGTACTTCTGAGGTATAATGATTGTTCCTCTTCCTTGAGCATGATATATCAAACAGTTGTTAGATTCTCCCTTTAGTTTACAGAACATTTCGCATGTACATCTGGGACTATAATACTTCGCGGATAAACAACAATAGACCATAATACAGTGGTGGCACAGGTGGCAGTAACTAAATGTCACTCAGTTGGCAGGCTAGTGGTGCATGTATATATAAAGAGTCAATGTTAATTGGCAGTTATTCAGACAAATGTGGTTAAAACTCACTTCTGATGCTCTCCTAGCATAACCTTCGTCACAGACGAGCTGTGGCTCCTTGGATTCATATCAAAAGGTTTCTACTTACAATAAAGGAGGTAAGTTCATCCACTAACATGATAGTGTATCTTCTTTTCAATTCGTATAGGTCAGTGAGGTGTGAGATAACTTCTTTAGATAGTGATAAGGGTTCCTGACAATGCTGATGGTTTGCTGTTGCAACTTAGTGCCTGGATACCAGCCTTGTATGTAAGGGGATGGGACCAGCATGATCCCCAACCCTCAGTCTTCACATCCTATAATTTTGACACTAACTACGCCTAAACGGTGAGCTGCTCGTCAACTCCCCTAACTCTGGCTTAAAGCCCTTACTTATATATCATACTGTTATTGCTTCGGTCTTCTCACTTTCTTTCTTTCTCTTTCCTTTTTCAGATAGTGACGACTGAGCGTCCTTTCTTTGTGGGCGGATCACCATGGCTGGGTCAACAGCTTGACTCCGGGGTCTATGTTCTCCGCCTGGATCCGGATTATATACAATAACATCATTCAATAGACATTCTTTTCTATCACAGAGCAATAAGGCCTTATTATTCCTTTTTCATTCACTTCAGCCTTATCCAAACAAACAACCTTCTCCTGATGAGTTAGACACAGGGCATCTGTTTACTTGCGACGCAGTTACTAAAATCTCTTTTCCTAAAGGACTGTTTCCACCACTATGTATTTTCATATAACTTTAGTACCTAATTTAACCTGCCTGCTTGAACCTAGTCTTTTGTCTAATTTATTAATTAAAACTACCTGAGCCATTGTAAAAGTAAGGAGAGACAGGCTTGCTGTACTTTGCACAGTACAATATCGTCAGTGAATCTAATGGCAAATGGTCAGTGAACCTAATGGCAAATAGTCAGTTAGTCTGATGGCAAATGGTCGATCTGTCTAGTGCTGCACCGTCAGTCTAGTAGCATATGGTCGGTCAGTCTAGTGGCAAATCTTCAGTGAATCTAATGGCATATGGTTAGTCAAGGTAGTGGCAATTGGTCAGTGATTCTAATGGCAAATGGTCAGCGAATCAAATGGCAAATTGTCAACAAATCTAATGGCAAATGGTCAGCGAATCTAATGGCAAATGGTTGGTCAGTCTAGTGGCACATCTTCAGTGAATCTAATGGCTAATGGCCAGTTAGTCTATTGGCAAATGGTCGGTCAGTCTAGTGGCAAATCATCAGTGAAGCTTAAGACAAATGGTCAGTTAGTCCAATGGCAAAAAATTGCTCAGTCTAGTGGCAAATGGTCAGCAAATCTAATGGCAAATGGTCTGTTAGTCTACGGTCAGTCTAGTTGCAAAACTTCAGTGTTAGTGGCAAATCGTCAGTGAACCTAATGACAAATGGTCAGTTAGTCTTATGGCAAATGGTCGGTCAGTCTAGTGACAAATTGTCAGTGAACCTAGTGGCATATGGTCACTCAATCTAGTGGCAAATTGTAAGTAAATCTAATGGCAAATGGTCAGCGAATCTAATGGCAAATGGTCAGTTAGTCTAATGGCAAATGGTCGGTCAGTTGAGTGGCATATTGCCAGTGAATCTCATGGCAAATTGTCAGTGAACCTAATGGGAAATGGTCAGTTAGTCTAATGGCAAATGGTCAGTCAGTCTAGTACCAAATTGTCAGTCTAGTGGCATATGGTTGGTTAGACTAGTGCCAATTGATCAGTGAATCTAATGGCAAATGGTCAGCGAATCCAACAGCAAATGGTTAGCATATCTAATGGCAAATGGTCAGTCAATTTAGTGGCAAATCGTCAGTGAACCTAATGGCAAATGATCAGTTAGTCTAATGGCAAATGGTCGGTCAGTCTAGTTGTAAATCTTCAGCGAATCTAATGGCATATAGTCCGTCAAAGTAGTGCAAATTGGTCGGTGAATCTAATGGCAAATGGTCGGAGAATCTAATGGCAAATGGTCAGTTAGTCTAATGGCACATGGTCAGTCACTCTAGTGGCATATCGTCAGTGAATATGGTCAGGCAGTCTAATGGCAAATCGTCGGTCAGTCTAGTGGCAAATCGTCAGTGAATCTAATGGCATATGATCACTCAGTCTAGTGGCAAATCGTCAGTAATGGCAAATCATCAGTGAATAGAATGGCATATGGTCGGTCAAAGTAGTGCCAACTGGTCAGTGAATCTAATGGCAAATTGTGAGGGAATCTAATGGCAAATCATCAGTTAGTCTAATGGCAAATAGTTGGTCAGTATAGTGGCAAATGGTCAGTGAATCTAATGGCATATAGTCTATCAAAGTAGTGCCAATTGGTCAGTGAATCTTATGGTAAATCGCCAGTTAGTCTGATGGCAAATAGCAGGTTAGTCTAATGGCAAATTGTCAGTGAATCTAATGGCATATGGTCGGTCAAAATAGTGCCAATTGGTCACTGAATCTAATGGCAAATGGTCAGTGAATCTAATAACAAATGGTCAATTAGTCTAATGGCAAATGGTGGGTCAGTCTAGTGGCAAATAGTCAGTGAATATAATGGCAATAGGTCAGCGAATCTTATGGCAAATGGTCAGCGAATCTAACGGCAAATGGTCTGTTAGTCTAATGGCAAATGGTTGGTCAGTCTAGTGACAAATCGTCAGTGAACCTAATGGCAAATGATCAGTCAATCTAATGGCAAATGGTCAGCAAATCTCATGGCAAATGATCAGCGAATTTAACTGCAAATTGTCAGTTAGTCTAATGGCAAATTGTTGATCAGTCTAGTGGCAAATCGTCAGTGAACCTATTGGCAAATGGTCAGTTAGTCTAATGGCAAATGGTCGGTCAGTCTAGTTGCGAATCCTCAGTGAATCTTAGCATACGGTCAAAGAATATAATGGCAAATAATTAGTTTCTCTAATGGCAAATGGTCAGTCAGTCTAATGGCAAATCGTCAGTGAACCTAATGACACATGGTCAGTTAGTCCACTGGCGAATCATTAGTGAATCTAATGGCAAATATTTAGCGAATCTAATGGCAAATGGTCAGTTAGTCTAATGGCAAATGGTTGGTCAGTCTGGTGGCAAATCCTCAGTGAATCTAATGGCAAATGGTCAGTTAGTCTAATGGCAAATGGTCGGTCAATCTAGTGGCAGATGGTCAGCGAATCTAATGGCAAATGGTCTGTTAGTCTACGGTCAGTTTAGAGGAAAATCATCAGTGAACCTAATGGCAAATCGTCAATTAGTCTGATTGCAAATGGTCGGTCAGTCTAGTAATATGAAAAGTGAATCTTATGGCAAATGGTCAGTGAGTCTAATGGCAAATCATCAGTTAGTCTAATGGCAAATGGCTATTCAGTCTAGTGGCAAATCGTCAGTGAATCTAATCACATATAGTGAATCAAAGTAGTGCCAATTGGTCAGTGAAAGTAATGGCAAATGGTCAGCGAATCTAATGGCAAATGGTCAGTTAGTCTAATGGCAAATAGTGGGTCAGTCTAGTGGCAAATAGTCAGTGAACCTGATGGCAAATAGTGGGTCAGTCTAATGGCAAATGGTCAGCGAATCTGATGGCAAATGGTCTGTTTGTCTACAGTCAGTTTAGTGGCATATGGTTAGTGAACCTAATGGCAAATAGTTGGTCAGTCTAGTGGCAAATGGTCAGTGAATCTAATGGAATATAGTCTATCAAAGTAGTGCCAATTGGTCAGTGAATCTTATAGTAAATCGCCAGTTAGTCTGATGGCAAATAGTGGGTTAGTCTAATGGCAAATTGTCAGTGAATCTAATGGCATATGGTCGGTAAAAATGGTGCCAATTGGTCACTGAATCCAATGGCAAATGGTCAGCAAATCTAATGGCAAATGGTCAATTAGTCTTATGGCAAATTGTGGGTCAGTCTAGAGGCAAATCGTCAGTGAATGTAATGGCAATAGGTCAGCCAATCTTATGGCAAATGGTGAGCGAATCTAACGGCAAATGGTCTGTTAGTCTAATGGCAAATGGTTGGTCAGTCTAGTGGCAAATCTTCAGTGAATCTTAGCATACGGTCAAAGAATATAATGGCAACTCATCAGTTAGTGAACCTAAAAGCAAATGATCAATGAATCTAATGGCAAATGGTCAGCAAATATCATGGGAAATGGTCAGCGAATTTAACTGCAAATTGTCAGTTAGTCTAATGGCAAATGGTCGGTCAGTCTAGTTGCGAAACCTCAGTGAATCTTAGCATACGGTCAAAGAATATAATGGCAACTCATCAGTTAGTCTAATGGCAAATGGGCTGTCAGTCTAATGGCAAATCGTCAGTGAACCTAATGACACATGGTCGGTCAGTCTAGTGGCAAATTGTCAGTGAATCTAATTGCATATAGTGAATCAAAGTGGTGCCAATTGGTCAGTGAATGTAATGGCAAATGGTCAGCGAATCTAATGGCAAATGGTTAGTTAGTCTAATGGCAAATGGTCGGTCAGTCTAGTGGAAAATGGTCGGTGAATCTAATGGCAAATGGTCAGTGAGTCTAATGGCAAATTATCAGTTAGTCTAGTGGCAAATGGTCATTCAGTCTAGTGGCAAATCGTCAGTGAATCTAATCGCATATAGTGAATCAAAGTAGTGCCAATTGGTCAGTGAATCTAATGGCAAATGGTCAGCGAATCTAATGGCAAATGGTGAGTAAGTCTAATGGCAAATGGTCGGTCAGTCTAGTGGCAAATTGTCAGTGATTATAATGGCAAATGGTCAGCAAATCTAATGGCAAATCGTCAGTTAGTCTAATCGCGAATGGTTGGTCACTCTAGTGGGAAATAGTCAGTGAACCTAATGGCAAATAGTGGGTCAGTCTAGTGGCAAATGGTCAGCGAATGGTCTGTTTGTCTGCAGTCAGTTTAGTGGCAAATGGTCAGTGAATGTAGTGGCCAATATTCAGTAAGTCTAATGGCAAATGGTTGGCCAGTTTTGGCAAATTTCCAGTGAACCTAATGGCATATGGTTGGTCAGTCTAGTGGCAAATCGGCAGTGAATCTGATGGCAAATGATCAGCGAATATTATGGCAAATGGTCAGTGAATCTAATGGCAAATGGTCAGGGAATCTAATAGCAAATGGTTGGTCACTCTAGTGGCAAATTGTCAGTAAACCTAATGGCAAATGGTCAGTGAATCTACTGGCAAATGGTCTATCAATCTAGTGGAAGATGGTCAGCGAATCTAATGGCAAATGGTCTGTTAGTCTACGGTCAGTTTAAGGACAATTCTTCAGTGAACCAACTGGCAAATGGTCAGTTAGTCTAATGGCAAATGGTCGGTCAGTCTAGTGGCAAATCGTCAGTGAACCTAATGGCCGATTGGTTACTGAATCTAATGGCAAATGGTCAGGGAATCAAATGGCAAATGGTTAGTTAGTCTAATGGAAAATGGTTGGTCAGTCTAGGGGCAAATGGTCAGCGAATCTAACGGCAAATGGTCCGTTAGCCGAATGGCAAATTATCGGTCAGTCTAGTGGCAAATCATCAGTGAATCTAATGGTATATGGTCAGTTAGTCTCATGGTAAATATTCGGTCAGTCTGATGGCAAATCGTAAGTGAATCTAATGACAAATGGTCAGTTAGTTCAATGGCAAATGGTCGGTCAGTCTAGTGGCAAGTGGTCAGCATGTCAGCAGTGGTCAGCAGGTTAGCAGATGGTCGGTCAGTCAAGTGGTAAATGTTCACTGAACCTAATGGCATATGGTCAGGCAGTCTAGTGCCAAATGGTCAGTTAATCTAAATGCAAATGGTCAGTTAGTCTAATGGCAAATGGTCGGTCAGTCTATCGGCAAATCGTCAGTGAATTTATTGGTATACAGTCAATCAATATAATGGCAAATCATCAGTGAATCTAATGGCATATGGTCGGTCAGTCTAGTTGCAAATCGTCAGTACTGGCAAATCATCAGTGAATCAAATGGCATGTGGTCGGTCAAAGTAGTGCCAATTGGTCAGTGAATCTAATGGCAAATAGTCAGGGAATCTAATGGCAAATCATCAGTTAGTCTGATGGCAAATAGTCGGTCAGTCTAGTGGCAAATGGTCATTGAATCTAATGGCATAAAGTCGATCAAAGTAGTGCCAATTGGTCAGTGAATCTTATGGTAAATCGCCAGTTAGTCTGATGGCAAATAGCGGGTTAGTCTAATGGCAAATTGTCAGTGAATCTAATGGCATATGGTCGGTCAAAGTAGTGCCAATTGGTCACTGAATCTAATGGCAAATGGTCTGTTAGTCTAATGGCAAATGGTGGGTCAGTCTAGTGAATATAATGGCAATATGTCAGTGAATCTTATGGCAAATGGTCAGGGAATCTAATGGAAAATGGTCAGCAAATCTAATGGCATATGATCTGTCAGTCTAGTGACAAATTGTCAGTGAACCTAATGGCAAATGGTCAGTGAATCTAATGGCAAATGGTTAGCAAATCTCATGGCAAATGGTCAGCGAATCTAATTGCAAATTGTCAGTTAGTCTAATGGCAAATGGTTGATCAGTCTAGTGGCAAATCGTCAGTGAACCTATTGGCAAATGGTCAGTAAGTCTAGTTGCAAATCCTCAGGGAATCTTAGCATACGGTCAAAGAATATAATGGCAAATCATCAGTTAGCCTGATGGCAAATGGTCAGTCAGTCTAATGGCAATTCGTCAGTGAACCTAATGACACATGGTCGGTCAGTCTAGTGGCAAATCATCAGTGAATCTAATGGCAAAAGGTCAGCGAATCTAAAAGGCAAATGGTCAGTTAGTCTAATGGCAGATGGTTGTTCAGTCTAGTGGCAAATCCTCAGTGAATCTAATGGCAAATGGTCAGTTAGTCTAATGGCAAATGGTCAGTCAATCTAGTGGCAGATGGTCTGCGAATCTAATGGCAAATTGTCTGTTAGTCTATGGTCAGTTTAGAGGAAAATCATCAGTGAACCTAATGGCAAATCGTCAATTAGTCTGATTGCAAATGGTCGGTCAGTCTAGTAATATGAATCTTATGGCAAATGGTCAGTGAGTCTAATGGCAAATCATCAGTTAGTCTAATGGCAAATGGCTATTCAGTGTAGTGGCAAATCGTCAGTGAATCTAATCGCATATAGTGAATCAAAGTAGTGCCAATTGGTCAGTGAATGTAATGGCAAATGGTCAGCGAATCTAATGGCAAATGGTCAGTTAGTCTAATGGCAAATGGTCAATTAGTCTGATGGCAAATGGTCGGTCAGTCTAGTGGAAATGGTTAGTTCATCTAATGGCAAATGGTTGGCCAGTCTAGTGGCAAATCGTCAGTGAATCTAATGGCAAATGGTCAGCGAGTCTAATGGCAAATCATCAGTTAGTCCAATGGCAAATGGTCATTCAGTCTAGTGGCAAATCGTCAGTGAATCTAATTGCATATAGTGAATCAAAGTAGTGCCAATTTGTCAGTGAATGTAATGACAAATTGTCAGTAAACCTAAAAGCAAATGGTCAGTGAATCTACTGGCAAATGGTCAGCGAATCTCATAGCAAATGGTCAGCGAATCTAACAGCAAATAATCAGTTAGTCTAAGAGCAAATTGTCGATCAGTCTAGTGGCAAATAGTCAGTGAACCTATTGGCAAATGGTCAGTTGGTCTAATGGCAAATGGTTGGTCAGTCTAGTGGCAAATCCTCAGTGATTCTAATGGCTTATGGTCAGTTAGTCTAGCCGCAAATGGTCTGTCAATCTAGTGGCAGATGGTCAGCGAATCTAATGGCAAATGGTCTGTTAGTCTACGGTCAGTTTAGAGGCAATTCTTCAGTGAACCTAATGGAAAATGGTCAGTTAGTCTATTGGCAAATGGTCAGTAAATCTAATGGCAAATCATCAGTTAGTCTAATGGCAAATGGTCGGTCAGGCTAGTGGCAAATGGTCAATAAACCTAATGGCATCTGGTCAGGCAGTCTAGTTGCAAATGGTCAGTGAATCTAGTGGCATACAGTCGGTCAAAGTAGTGCCAATTGTTCAGTGAATCTAATGGTAAATCTTCAGTTAGTCTAGTGGCAAATGGTCGGTCAGTCTAGTGGCAAATTTTCAGTGAACCTAACGTCAAATGGTTAGCTAATATATTGGGGAATGGTCAGTTAGTCTAATGGCAAATGGTGTCAGTCTAGTGGCAAATCGACAGTGGGCCTAATGGCAAATGGTCAGTAGGTCTCATGGGAAATGGTTGGTCAGTCTAGTGGCAAATCGTCATTGAACCTAATGGCATATGGTTGGTCAGTCTAGTGGCAAATTGTCAGTGAATCTAATGGCATTTGGTCGGTCAAAGTAGTGCTAATTGGTCATTGAATCTTATGACAAATGGTCAGTGAATTTAATGGCAAATCCTCAGTTAGTCTAATGGCGAATGGTTGGCCAGTCTAGTGGCAAATCATCAGTGAATCTAATGGCAAATGGTCAGTTCTTCTAATGGCAAATGGTTGGTCAGTCTAGTGACAAATCATCCGTGAATCTAATTGCAAATGGTCAGTGAGTCTAATTGAAAATCATCAGTTAGTCTAATGGCAAATGGTCATTCAGTCAAGTGGCAAATCGTCAGTGAACCTAATGGCAAAGAGTGGGTTAGTCTAGGGGCAAATCATCAGTGAATCTAATGGCATATGGTCAGTCAAAGTAGTGCCATTTGGTCACTGAATCTAATGGCAAATGATCATCAAATTTAATTGCAAATGGTCAAATAGTTTAATGGCAAATAGTAGGTCAGCATTTTGGCAAATCCTCAGTGAATCTAATGGCAAATGGTCAGTTAGTCTAACGGCAAATGGTCGGTCAGTCTAGTGGCAAATCTTTGGTGAACCTAGCGGCATATGGTCTGTCAGTCTAGTGGCAAATTGTGGGTGAATCTAATGGCAAATGGTCAGTTAGTCTAATGGCAAATGGTCAGTTAGTCTAATGGCAAATAGTCGGTCAGTCTAGTGGCAAATCGTCAGTGAACCTAGTGGCATATGGTCTGTCAGTCTAGTGGCAAACTGTCAGTGAATCTAATGGGGAATGGTCAGCCAATCTAAAGGCAAATGATCAGCAAATCTAATGGCAAATCCTTAGTTAGTCTAATGGCAAATGGACAGCCGGTCTAGTGGCATATAGTCGGTCAAAGTAGTGCCAATTGGTCAGTGAATCTAATGGCAAATCTTCAGCGAATCTAATGGCAAATAGTCAGTTAGACTAATGGCAAACGGGTTGGTCAGTCTAGTGGCAAAATTTCACTGAACCTTATGGCATTTTGTTGGTCAGTCTAGTGGTTAATCATCAGTGAATCTTATGGCAAATAGTCAGTTAGTCTAATGGCAAATAGTCAGTTAGTCTAATGGCAAACGGTCGGTTGGTCTAGTGGCAAATCATCAGTGAACCTAATGGCAAAGAGTCGGTAAGTCTAGTGACAAAACTTCAGTTAATTTAATGGAATATGGTAGTTCAAAGTAGTGCCAATTGGTCAGCGAGTCCAATGGCAAATGGTCAGCAAATTTAAGGGCAGAGGGTCAGTTAGTCTAACGGCAAATGGTCGGTCAGTCTAGTGGCAAATCGTCGGTGAACCTAGCGGCATATGGTCTGTCAGTCTAGTGGCAAATTGTCAGTGAATCTAATGGCAAATGGTCAGTTAGTCTAATGGCAAATGGTCAGTTAGTCTAATGGCAAATGGTCGGTCAGTCTAGTGGCAAATCGTCAGTGAACCTAGTGGCATATGGTCTGTCAGTCTAGTGGCAAACTGTCAGTGAATCTAATGGGGAATGCTCAGCGAATCTAAAGGCAAATGATCAGCAAATCTAATGGCAAATCGTCAGTTAGTCTAATGGCAAATGGACAGCCGGTCTAGTGGCATATAGTCGGTCAAAGTAGTGCCAATTGGTCAGTGAATCTAATGGCAAATCTTCAGCGAATCTAATGGCAAATAGTCAGTTAGACTAATAGCAAATGGTTGGTCAGTCTAGTGGCAAATCTTCACTGAACCTAATGGCATTTGGTCGGTCAGTCTAGTGGTAAATCATCAGTGAATCTAATGGCAAATAGTCAGTTAGTCTAATGGCAAATGGTCGGTCAGTCTAGTGGCAAATCGACAGTGAACCTGATGGCATATGGTCTGTCAGTCTAGTGGCAAACTGTCAGTGAATCTAATGGGGAATGGTCAGCGAATCCAAAGGCAAATGATCAGCGAATCTAATAGTAAACTGTCAGTTAGTCTAATGGCAAATGGACAGCCGGTCTAGTGGCATATAGTCGGTCAAAGTAGTGCCAATTGGTCAGTGAATCTAATGGCAAATCTTCAGCGAATCTAATGGCAAATAGTCAGTTAGACTAATGGCAAACGGGTTGGTCAGTCTAGTGGCAAAATTTCACTGAACCTTATGGCATTTTGTTGGTCAGTCTAGTGGTTAATCATCAGTGAATCTTATGGCAAATAGTCAGTTAGTCTAATGGCAAATAGTCAGTTAGTCTAATGGCAAACGGTCGGTTGGTCTAGTGGCAAATCATCAGTGAACCTAATGGCAAAGAGTCGGTAAGTCTAGTGACAAAACTTCAGTTAATTTAATGGAATATGGTAGTTCAAAGTAGTGCCAATTGGTCAGCGAGTCCAATGGCAAATGGTCAGCAAATTTAAGGGCAGAGGGTCAGTTAGTCTAACGGCAAATGGTCGGTCAGTCTAGTGGCAAATCGTCGGTGAACCTAGCGGCATATGGTCTGTCAGTCTAGTGGCAAATTGTCAGTGAATCTAATGGCAAATGGTCAGTTAGTCTAATGGCAAATGGTCAGTTAGTCTAATGGCAAATGGTCGGTCAGTCTAGTGGCAAATCGTCAGTGAACCTAGTGGCATATGGTCTGTCAGTCTAGTGGCAAACTGTCAGTGAATCTAATGGGGAATGCTCAGCGAATCTAAAGGCAAATGATCAGCAAATCTAATGGCAAATCGTCAGTTAGTCTAATGGCAAATGGACAGCCGGTCTAGTGGCATATAGTCGGTCAAAGTAGTGCCAATTGGTCAGTGAATCTAATGGCAAATCTTCAGCGAATCTAATGGCAAATAGTCAGTTAGACTAATAGCAAATGGTTGGTCAGTCTAGTGGCAAATCTTCACTGAACCTAATGGCATTTGGTCGGTCAGTCTAGTGGTAAATCATCAGTGAATCTAATGGCAAATAGTCAGTTAGTCTAATGGCAAATGGTCGGTCAGTCTAGTGGCAAATCGACAGTGAACCTGATGGCATATGGTCTGTCAGTCTAGTGGCAAACTGTCAGTGAATCTAATGGGGAATGGTCAGCGAATCCAAAGGCAAATGATCAGCGAATCTAATAGTAAACTGTCAGTTAGTCTAATGGCAAATGGACAGCCGGTCTAGTGGCATATAGTCGGTCAAAGTAGTGCCAATTGGTCAGTGAATCTAATGGCAAATCTTCAGCGAATCCAATAGCAAATAGTCAGTTAGACTAATGGCAAATGGTTGGTCAGTCTAGTGGCAAATCTTCACTGAACCTAATGGCATTTGGTCGGTCAGTCTAGTGGTAAATCATCAGTGAGTCTATCTGCAAATAGTCAGTTAGTCTAATGGCAAATGGTCGGTCGGTCTAGTGGCAAATCGTCAGTGAACCTAGTGGCATATGGTCTGTCAGTCTAGTGGCAAACTGTCAGTGAATCTAATAGGGAATGGTCAGCGAATCTAAGGGCAAATGATCAGCGAATCTAATGGCAAATCTTTAGTTAGTCTAATGGCAAATGGACAGCCGGTCTAGTGGCATATAGTCGGTCAAAGTAGTGCCAAATAGTCAGTAAATCTAATGGCAAATCTTCAGCGAATCCGATAGCAAATAGTCAGTTAGACTAATGGCAAATGGTTACTCAGTCTAGTGGCAAATCTTCACTGAACCTAATGGCATTTTGTCGGTCAGTCTAGTGGTTAATCATCAGTGAATCTAATGGCAAAAAGTCAGTTAGTCTAATGGCAAACGGTCGGTCGGTCTAGTGGCAAATCGTCAGTGAACCTAATGGCAAAGAGTCGGTCAGTCTAGTGACAAAACTTCAGTTAATCTAATGGAATATGGTAGGTCAAAGTATTGCAAATTGGTCAGCAAGTCCAATGGCAAATGGTCCGCAAATTTAAGGGCAAAGGGGCAGTTAGTCTACCAATGGTCTAGTGGCAAATCGTCAGTGAACCTAATGGCATTTGGTCGGTCAGTCTAGTGGTTAATCATCAGTGAATCTAATGGCAAATAGTCAGTTAGTCTAATGGCAAACGGTCGGTCGGTCTAGTGGCAAATCGTCAGTGAAACTAATGGCAAAGAGTCGGTCAGTCTAGTGACAAAACTTCAGTTAATCCAATGGAATATTGTAGGTCAAAATGTTGCCAATTTGTAAGGCGAGTCCAATAGCAAATGGTCAGCAAATTTAAGGGCAGAGGGTCAGTTAGTCTAACGACAAATGGTCGGTCAGTCTAGTGGCAAATCGTCGGTGAACCTAGCGGCATATGGTCTGTCAGTCTAGTGGCAAATTGTCAGTGAATCTAATGGCAAATGGTCAGTTAGTCTAATGGCAAATGGTCAGTAAGTCTAATGGCAAATGGTCGGTAAGTCTAGTGGCAAATCCTCAGTGAACCTAGTGGCATATGGTCTGTCAGTCTAGTGGCAAACTGTCAGTGAATCTAATGGGGAATGGTCAGCGAATCTAAAGGCAAATGATCAGCAAATCTAATGGCAAATCGTCAGTTAGTGTAATGGCAAATGGACAGCCGGTCTAGTGGCATATAGTCGGTCAAAGTAGTGCCAATTGGTCAGTGAATCTAATGGCAAATCTTCAGCGAATCTAATGGCAAATAGTCAGTTAGACTATTGGCAAATGGTTGGTCAGTCTAGTGGCAAATCTTCACTGAACCTAATGGCATTTGGTCTGTCAGTCTAGTGGTAAATCATCAGTGAATCTAATGGCAAATAGTCAGTTAGTCTAAAGCAAATAGTCAGTTAGTCTAATGGCAAACGGTTGGTCGGTCTAGTGGCAAATTGTCAGTGAACCTAATGGCAAAGAGTCGGTCAGTCTAGTGACAAAACTTCAGTTTATCTAATGGAATATGGTAGGTCAAAGTAGTGCCAATTGGTCAGCGAGTCCAATGGCAAATGGCCAGCAAATTTAAGGCAGAGGGTCAGTTAGTCTAACGGCAAATGGTCGGTCAGTCTAGTGGCAAATCGTCGGTGAACCTAGCGGCAAATGGTCTGTCAGTGTAGTGACATATTGTCAGTGAATCTAATGGCAAATGGTCAGTTAGTCTAATGGCAAATGGTCAGTTAGTCTAATGGTAAATGGTCGGTCAGTCTAGTGGCAAATCGTCAGTGAACCTAGTGGCATAAGGTCTGTCAGTCTAGTGGCAAACTGTCAGTGAATCTAATGGGGAATGGTCAGCGAATCTAAAGGCAAATGATCATCGAATCTAATGGCAAATCGTCAGTTAGTCTAATGGCAAATGGACAGCCGGTCTAGTGGCATATAGTCAGTCAAAGTAGTGCCAATTGGTCAGTGAATCTAATGGCAAATCTTCTACTAATCGCATAGCAAAAAGTCAGTTAGACTAATGGCAAATGGTTGGTCAGTCTAGTGGCAAATCTTCACTGAACCTAATGGCATTTGGTCGGTCAGTCTAGTGGTAAATCATCAGTGAGTCTATTGGCAAATAGTCAGTTAGTCTAATGGCAAATGGTCGGTCAGTCTAGTGGCAAACTGTCAGTGAATCTAATAGGGAATGGTCAGCGAATCTAAGGGCAAATGATCAGCAAATCTAATGGCAAATCTTTAGTTAGTCTAATGGCAAATGGACAGACGGTCTAGTGGCATATAGTCGGTCAAAGAAGTGCCAATTGGTCAGTAAATCTAATGGCAAATCTTCAGCGAATCTAATGGCAAATAGTCAGTTAGACTAATAGCAAATGGTTGGTCAGTTTAGTGGCAAATCTTCACTGAACCTAATGGCATTTTGTCAGTCAGTCTAGTGGTTAATCATCAGTGAATCTAATGGCAAAAAGTCAGTTAGTCTAATGGCAAACGGTCGGTCGGTCTAGTGGCAAATCGTCAGTGAACCTAATGGCAAAGAGTCGGTCAGTCTAGTGACAAAACTTCAGTTAATCTAATGGAATATGGTAGGTCAAAGTATTGCCAATTGGTCAACAAGTCCAATGGCAAATGGTCAGCAAATTTAAGGGCAGAGGGTCAGTTAGTCTAACGGCAAATGGTCGGTCAGTCTAGTGGCAAATCGTCGGTGAACCTAGCGGCATATGGTCTGTCAGTCTAGTGGCAAATTGTCAGTGAATCGAATGGCAAATGGTCAGTTAGTCTAATGGCAAATGGTCAGTTAGTCTAATGGCAAATAGTCGGTCAGTCTAGTGGCAAATCGTCAGTGAACCTAGTGGCACATGGTCTGTCAGTCTAGTGGCAAACTGTCAGTGAATCTAATGGGGAATGGTCAGCGAATCTAAAGGCAAATGATCAGCAAATCTAATGGCAAATCGTCAGTTAGTCTAATGGCAAATGGACAGCCGGTCTAGTGGCATATAGTCGGTCAAAGTAGTGCCAATTGGTCAGGGAATCTAATGGCAAATCTTCAGCGAATCTAATGGCAAATAGTCAGTTAGACTAATGGCAAATGGTTGGTCAGTCTAGCGGCAAATCTTCACTGAACCTAATGGCATTTGGTCGGTCAGTCTAGTGGTAAATCATCAGTGAGTCTATTGGCAAATAGTCAGTTAGTCTAATGGCAAATGGTCGGTCGGTCTAGTGGCAAATCATCAGTGAACCTAAGGGCAAAGAGTCGGTCAGTCTAGTGGCAAAACTTCAGTTAATCTAATGGAATATGGTAGGTCAAAGTAGTGCCAATTGGTCAGCGAGTCCAATGGCAAATGGTCAGCAAATTTAAGGGCAGAGGGTCAGTTAGTCTAACGGCAAATGGTCGGTCAGTCTAGTGGCAAATTGTCAGTGAATCTAATGGCAAATGGTCAGTTAGTCTAATGGTAAATGGTCGGTCAGTCTAGTGGCAAATCGTCAGTGAACCTAGTGGCATAAGGTCTGTCAGTCTAGTGGCATACTGTTAGTGAATCTAATGGGGAATGGTCAGCGAATCTAAAGGCAAATGATCAGCAAATCTAAAGGCAAATCGTCAGTTAGTCTAATGGCAAATGGACAGCCGGTCAGTGAACCTAATGGCAAAGAGTCGGTCAGTCTAGTGACAAAACTTCAGTTAATCTAATGGAATATGGTAGGTCAAAGTATTGCCAATTGGTCAACAAGTCCAATGGCAAATGGTCAGCAAATTTAAGGGCAGAGGGTCAGTTAGTCTAACGGCAAATGGTCGGTCAGTCTAGTGGCAAATCGTCGGTGAACCTAGCGGCATATGGTCTGTCAGTCTAGTGGCAAATTGTCAGTGAATCGAATGGCAAATGGTCAGTTAGTCTAATGGCAAATGGTCAGTTAGTCTAATGGCAAATAGTCGGTCAGTCTAGTGGCAAATCGTCAGTGAACCTAGTGGCACATGGTCTGTCAGTCTAGTGGCAAACTGTCAGTGAATCTAATGGGGAATGGTCAGCGAATCTAAAGGCAAATGATCAGCAAATCTAATGGCAAATCGTCAGTTAGTCTAATGGCAAATGGACAGCCGGTCTAGTGGCATATAGTCGGTCAAAGTAGTGCCAATTGGTCAGGGAATCTAATGGCAAATCTTCAGCGAATCTAATGGCAAAAAGTCAGTTAGACTAATGGCAAATGGTTGGTCAGTCTAGCGGCAAATCTTCACTGAACCTAATGGCATTTGGTCGGTCAGTCTAGTGGTAAATCATCAGTGAGTCTATTGGCAAATAGTCAGTTAGTCTAATGGCAAATGGTCGGTCGGTCTAGTGGCAAATCATCAGTGAACCTAAGGGCAAAGAGTCGGTCAGTCTAGTGGCAAAACTTCAGTTAATCTAATGGAATATGGTAGGTCAAAGTAGTGCCAATTGGTCAGCGAGTCCAAGGGCAAATGGTCAGCAAATTTAAGGGCAGAGGGTCAGTTAGTCTAACGGCAAATGGTCGGTCAGTCTAGTGGCAAATTGTCAGTGAATCTAATGGCAAATGGTCAGTTAGTCTAATGGTAAATGGTCGGTCAGTCTAGTGGCAAATCGTCAGTGAACCTAGTGGCATAAGGTCTGTCAGTCTAGTGGCATACTGTTAGTGAATCTAATGGGGAATGGTCAGCGAATCTAAAGGCAAATGATCAGCAAATCTAAAGGCAAATCGTCAGTCAGTCTAATGGCAAATGGACAGCCGGTCTAGTGGCATATAGTCGGTCAAAGTAGTGCCAATTGGTCAGTGAATCTAATGGCAAATCTTCAGCGAATCCCATAGCAAATAGTCAGTTAGACTAATGGCAAATGGTTGGTCAGTCTAGTGGCAAATCTTCACTGAACCTAATGGCATTTGGTCGGTCAGTCTAGTGGTAAATCATCAGTGAGTCTATTGGCAAATAGTCAGTTAGTCTAATGGCAAATGGTCGGTCGGTCTAGTGGCAAATCGTCAGTGAACCTAATGGCATTTGGTCGGTCAGTCTAGTGGTTAATCATCAGTGAATCTAATGGCAAATAGTCAGTTAGTCTAATGGCAAACGGTCGGTCGGTCTAGTGGCAAATCGTCAGTGAAACTAATGGCAAAGAGTCGGTCAGTCTAGTGACAAAACTTCAGTTAATCCAATGGAATATTGTAGGTCAAGTTGTTGCCAATTTGTAAGGCGAGTCCAATAGCAAATGGTCAGAAAATTTAAGGGCAGAGGGTCAGTTAGTCTAACGGCAAATGGTCGGTCAGTCTAGTGGCAAATCGTCGGTGAACCTAGCGGCATATGGTCTGTCAGTCTAGTGGCAAATTGTCAGTGAATCTAATGGCAAATGGTCAGTTAGTCTAATGGCAAATGGTCAGTTAGTCTAATGGCAAATGGTCGGTAAGTCTAGTGGCAAATCGTCAGTGAACCTAGTGGCATATGGTCTGTCAGTCTAGTGGCAAACTGTCAGTGAATCTAATGGGGAATGGTCAGCGAATCTAAAGGCAAATGATCAGCAAATCTAATGGCAAATCGTCAGTTAGTCTAATGGCAAATGGACAGCCGGTCTAGTGGCATATAGTCGGTCAAAGTAGTGCCAATTGGTCAGTGAATCTAATGGCAAATCTTCAGCGAATCTAATGGCAAATAGTCAGTTAGACTAAAGGCAAATGGTTGGTCAGTCTAGTGGCAAATCTTCACTGAACCTAATGGCATTTGGTCTGTCAGTCTAGTGGTAAATCATCAGTGAATCTAATGGCAAATAGTCAGTTAGTCTAAAGCAAATAGTCAGTTAGTCTAATGGCAAACAGTCGGTCGGTCTAGTGGCAAATTGTCAGTGAACCTAATGGCAAAGAGTCGGTCAGTCTAGTGACAAAACTTCAGTTTATCTAATGGAATATGGTAGGTCAAAGTAGTGCCAATTGGTCAGCGAGTCCAATGGCAAATGGCCAGCAAATTTAAGGGCAGAGGGTCAGTTAGTCTAACGGCAAATGGTCGGTCAGTCTATTGGCAAATCGTCGGTGAACCTAGCGGCAAATGGTCTGTCAGTGTAGTGACATATTGTCAGTGAATCTAATGGCAAATGGTCAGTTAGTCTAATGGCAAATGGTCAGTTAGTCTAATGGTAAATGGTCGGTCAGTCTAGTGGCAAATCATCAGTGAACCTAGTGGCATAAGGTCTGTCAGTCTAGTGGCAAACTGTCAGTGAATCTAATGGGGAATGGTCAGCGAATCTAAAGGCAAATGATCAGCGAATCTAATGGCAAATCGTCAGTTAGTCTAATGGCAAATGGACAGCCGGTCTAGTGGCATATAGTCGGTCAAAGTAGTGCCAATTGGTCAGTGAATCTAATGGCAAATCTTCAGCTAATCGCATAGCAAAAAGTCAGTTAGACTAATGGCAAATGGTTGGTCAGTCTAGTGGCAAATCTTCACTGAACCTAATGGCATTTGGTCGGTCAGTCTAGTGGTAAATCATCAGTGAGTCTATTGGCAAATAGTCAGTTAGTCTAATGGCAAATGGTCGGTCAGTCTAGTGGCAAACTGTCAGTGAATCTAATGGGGAATGGTCAGCGAATCTAAGGGCAAATGATCAGCAAATCTAATGGCAAATCTTTAGTTAGTCTAATGGCAAATGGACAGACGGTCTAGTGGCATATAGTCAGTCAAAGTAGTGCCAATTGGTCAGTAAATCTAATGGCAAATCTTCAGCGAATCTAATGGCAAATAGTCAGTTAGACTAATAGCAAATGGTTGGTCAGTTTAGTGGCAAATCTTCACTGAACCTAATGGCATTTTGTCAGTCAGTCTAGTGGTTAATCATCAGTGAATCTAATGGCAAAAAGTCAGTTAGTCTAATGGCAAACGGTCGGTCGGTCTAGTGGCAAATCGTCAGTGAACCTAATGGCAAAGAGTCGGTCAGTCTAGTGACAAAACTTCAGTTAATCTAATGGAATATGGTAGGTCAAAGTATTGCCAATTGGTCAACAAGTCCAATGGCAAATGGTCAGCAAATTTAAGGGCAGAGGGTCAGTTAGTCTAACGGCAAATGCCCAGCCAACACACCCTAGTGGGCCCTAGATGGGTCACAGATGGGCTGCCTTATGGGGCCCATATGGGCTGCCCATCTGGGGCCCGCTTCGTTTTGACCAGGGCTATCAGGTGGGGCCCAGAAGGGCTTGCCCAGGTTTGATGTGGGTTGGCCCTGTTCAGATCTAAGTGGGACCCAGGTGGGCTCCTTTATTTGGAGAACACGTAATTGGGGGTGGGGGAGGGGGGTCTGGGGGCTAGGGCGACAGACACAACATTTTCTTTAGCTATAAGCTTAGTTGTTATGTAGTTGATGACCATACACATTAAGAGCAGTTATCAACAAGTATTCAAGTGGGTCAATTAATTTATCTGCATTTAGTGTCATCTCTTCCCTTTATTTAAGGAGGAGAAGCAAAATGCATCCTTTGACTAACTACAACTCTGATCACATTCGGTGACACAGTCAGAGTTCCTGTGAGTCTGATAGTGATACCTGAGGGAACCCTGGGATTATGTACTATGATCATATCCTGGGGAAAGGTGTCAGTATCAGAATGCTCCTCATTTCTCTATTTGTATGCCAACTTGTGTGGACAATTTCATATAATATGAACGTAATGTGAAAACTGTATCATTTCAATGGTTTTAAAGGAATTGTGAATTTATGGCTCATTGTAATAGAGACAAGAAAATGTCTATAGGATATCAAATCCCATGTGCTCTCAATGATGACATCTAGTGGTAAGCTCAGGAACAATACTTGCCCACTTAGCCCAGGCCTAGCCTAGGTGAAACCCACTCTTTTGGGGAAAGGTCTTTGAAACATAATCATGAAAGTTGTGTAGAATTAGCCCAGAAAGTGAAGTTGGTGGGTTGGCCCACATGGGGCCCACCTGGCAGCCCACACCAATCCCATGGAAAACCCATGCAGACCTCAGCCCACTTAGCCCAGCTCTAGCCCAGGTGAAACCCAGGTAGACAACATAGCATGAGAAAAATAATTTGAACTTGCGTTTTCTAGAAAAAAGGGACAAGTGAGGATAAATTAAAATATCTCCAATGCAAGAAATCCATTAACAACTAAGTTCAGTACATGGGCTCAGCCCACCTGGGCCCTATGTGGCTGCCCATGCTGAGCCTATGGGAAACCCAGGGATACTTTTACCAAGTTTGCCCATTTCCAACCCAGATGAAACCCACTTTTACAAAAACGCATATAATGTCAATTTAAAATGTAAATTAATCGAATATTTTCAGAAAAGAGTATGAATTGAAGGATTTGCAGTGAGAACATGACATGTTGATATTCTGGGCTGAGCCCAGATGGGCCCCAACTGGAAGCCCAGACAATTACCAGTTAATACCCAGATATGGGCTAGCCCATGGTGCCCAGAGACACGCCCATATGGGGCCCATTTGGGTGTGTTGGCTGGGTGGTCGGTCAGTCTAGTGGCAAATCGTCGGTGAACCTAGCGGCATATGGTCTGTCAGTCTAGTGGCAAATTGTCAGTGAATCGAATGGCAAATGGTCAGTTAGTCTAATGGCAAATGGTCAGTTAGTCTAATGGCAAATAGTCGGTCAGTCTAGTGGCAAATCGTCAGTGAACCTAGTGGCACATGGTCTGTCAGTCTAGTGGCAAACTGTCAGTGAATCTAATGGGGAATGGTCAGCGAATCTAAAGGCAAATGATCAGCAAATCTAATGGCAAATCGTCAGTTAGTCTAATGGCAAATGGACAGCCGGTCTAGTGGCATATAGTCGGTCAAAGTAGTGCCAATTGGTCAGGGAATCTAATGGCAAATCTTCAGCGAATCTAATGGCAAATAGTCAGTTAGACTAATGGCAAATGGATGGTCAGTCTAGCGACAAATCTTCACTGAACCTAATGGCATTTGGTCGGTCAGTCTAGTGGTAAATCATCAGTGAGTCTATTGGCAAATAGTCAGTTAGTCTAATGGCAAATGGTCGGTCGGTCTAGTGGCAAATCATCAGTGAACCTAAGGGCAAAGAGTCGGTCAGTCTAGTGGCAAAACTTCAGTTAATCTAATGGAATATGGTAGGTCAAAGTAGTGCCAATTGGTCAGCGAGTCCAATGGCAAATGGTCAGCAAATTTAAGGGCAGAGGGTCAGTTAGTCTAACGGCAAATGGTCGGTCAGTCTAGTGGCAAATTGTCAGTGAATCTAATGGCAAATGGTCAGTTAGTCTAATGGTAAATGGTCGGTCAGTCTAGTGGCAAATCGTCAGTGAACCTAGTGGCATAAGGTCTGTCAGTCTAGTGGCATACTGTTAGTGAATCTAATGGGGAATGGTCAGCGAATCTAAAGGCAAATGATCAGCAAATCTAAAGGCAAATCGTCAGTTAGTCTAATGGCAAATGGACAGCCGGTCTAGTGGCATATAGTCGGTCAAAGTAGTGCCAATTGGTCAGTGAATCTAATGGCAAATCTTCAGCGAATCCCATAGCAAATAGTCAGTTAGACTAATGGCAAATGGTTGGTCAGTCTAGTGGCAAATCTTCACTGAACCTAATGGCATTTGGTCGGTCAGTCTAGTGGTAAATCATCAGTGAGTCTATTGGCAAATAGTCAGTTAGTCTAATGGCAAATGGTCGGTCGGTCTAGTGGCAAATCGTCAGTGAACCTAATGGCATTTGGTCGGTCAGTCTAGTGGTTAATCATCAGTGAATCTAATGGCAAATAGTCAGTTAGTCTAATGGCAAACGGTCGGTCGGTCTAGTGGCAAATCGTCAGTGAAACTAATGGCAAAGAGTCGGTCAGTCTAGTGACAAAACTTCAGTTAATCCAATGGAATATTGTAGGTCAAAGTAGTGCCAATTGGTCAGGCGAGTCCAATAGCAAATGGTCAGCAAATTTAAGGGCAGAGGGTCAGTTAGTCTAACGGCAAATGGTCGGTCAGTCTAGTGGCAAATCGTCGGTGAACCTAGCAGCATATGGTCTGTCAGTCTAGTGGCAAATTGTCAGTGAATCTAATGGCAAATGGTCAGTTAGTCTAATGGCAAATGGTCAGTTAGTCTAATGGCAAATGGTCGGTAAGTCTAGTGGCAAATCGTCAGTGAACCTAGTGGCATATGGTCTGTCAGTCTAGTGGCAAACTGTCAGTGAATCTAATGGGGAATGGTCAGCGAATCTAAAGGCAAATGATCAGCAAATCTAATGGCAAATCGTCAGTTAGTCTAATGGCAAATGGACAGCCGGTCTAGTGGCATATAGTCGGTCAAAGTAGTGCCAATTGGTCAGTGAATCTAATGGCAAATCTTCAGCGAATCTAATGGCAAATAGTCAGTTAGACTAAAGGCAAATGGTTGGTCAGTCTAGTGGCAAATCTTCACTGAACCTAATGGCATTTGGTCGGTCAGTCTAGTGGTAAATCATCAGTGAATCTAATGGCAAATAGTCAGTTAGTCTAAAGCAAATAGTCAGTTAGTCTAATGGCAAACAGTCGGTCGGTCTAGTGGCAAATCGTCAGTGAACCTAATGGCAAAGAGTCGGTCAGTCTAGTGACAAAACTTCAGTTAATCTAATGGAATATGGTAGGTCAAAGTAGTGCCAATTGGTCAGCGAGTCCAATGGCAAATGGTCAGCAAATTTAAGGGCAGAGGGTCAGTTAGTCTAACGGCAAATGGTCGGTCAGTCTAGTGGCAAATCGTCGGTGAACCTAGCGGCATATGGTCTGTCAGTCTAGTGGCAAATTGTCAGTGAATCTAATGGCAAATGGTCAGTTAGTCTAATGGCAAATGGTCAGTTAGTCTAATGGCAAATGGTCGGTAAGTCTAGTGGCAAATTGTCAGTGAACCTAGTGGCATATGGTCTGTCAGTCTAGTGGCAAACTGTCAGTGAATCTAATGGGGAATGGTCAGCGAATCTAAAGGCAAATGATCAGCAAATCTAATGGCAAATCGTCAGTTAGTCTAATGGCAAATGGACAGCCGGTCTAGTGGCATATAGTCGGTCAAAGTAGTGCCAATTGGTCAGTGAATCTAATGGCAAATCTTCAGCGAATCTAATGGCAAATAGTCAGTTAGACTAAAGGCAAATGGTTGGTCAGTCTAGTGGCAAATCTTCACTGAACCTAATGGCATTTGGTCGGTCAGTCTAGTGGTAATCATCAGTGAATCTAATGGCAAATAGTCAGTTAGTCTAAAGCAAATAGTCAGTTAGTCTAATGGCAAACAGTTGGTCGGTCTAGTGGCAAATCGTCAGTGAACCTAATGGCAAAGAGTCGGTCAGTCTAGTGACAAAACTTCAGTTAATCTAATGGAATATTGTAGGTCAAAGTAGTGCCAATTGGTCAGCGAGTCCAATGGCAAATGGTCAGCAAATTTAAGGGCAGAGGGTCAGTTAGTCTAAAGGCAAATGGTCGGTCAGTCTAGTGGCAAATCGTCGGTGAATCTAATGGCAAATGGTCAGTTAGTCTAATTGAAAATGGTCAGTTAGTCTAATGGCAAATGGTCAGTTAGTCTAATGGTAAATGGTCGGTCAGTCTAGTGGCAAATCGTCAGTGAACCTAGTGGCATAAGGTCTGTCAGTCTAGTGGCAAATTGTCAGTGAATCTAATGGCAAATGGTCAGTTAGTCTAATGGCAAATGGTCAGTTAGTCTAATGGCAAATAGTCGGTCAGTCTAGTGGCAAATCGTCGGTGAACCTAGCGGCATATGGTCTGTCAGTCTAGTGGCAAATTGTCAGTGAATCTAATGGCAAATGGTCAGTTAGTCTAATGGCAAATGGTCAGTTAGTCTAATGGCAAATGTTCGGTCAGTCTAGTGGCAAATCGTCAGTGAACCTAGTGGCATATGGTCTGTCAGTCTAGTGGCAAACTGTCAGTGAATCTAATGGGGAATGGTCAGCGAATCTAAAGGCAAATGATCAGCAAATCTAATGGCAAATCTTTAGTTAGTCGCATGGCAAATGGACAGCCGGTCTAGTGGCATATAGTCGGTCAAAGTAGTGCCAATTGGTCAGTGAATCTAATGGCAAATCTTCAGCGAATCCCATAGCAAATAGTCAGTTAGACTAATGGCAAATGGTTGGTCAGTCTAGTGTCAAATTTTCACTGAACCTAATGGCATTTGGTCGGTCAGTCTAGTGGTAAATCATCAGTGAGTCTATTGGCAAATAGTCAGTTAGTCTAATGGCAAATGGTTGGTCAGTCTAGTGGCAAATCTTCACTGAACCTAATGGCATTTGGTCGGTCAGTCTAGTGGTAAATCATCAGTGAATCTAATGGCAAAGAGTCGGTCAGTCTAGTGGCAAAACTTCAGTTAATCTAATGGAATATGGTAGGTCAAAGTAGTGCCAATTGGTCAGCGAGTCCAATGGCAAATGGTCAGCGAATTTAAGGGCAGAGCGTCAGTTAGTCTAACGGCAAATGGTCTGTCAGTCTAGTGGCAAATCGTCGGTGAACCTAGCGGCATATGGTCTGTCAGTCTAGTGGGAAACTGTCAGTGAATCTAATGGCAAATGGTTAGTTAGTCTAATGGCAAATAGTCGGTCAGTCTATTGGCAAATCGTCAGTGAACATAGTGGCATATGGTCTGTCAGTCTAGTGGCAAACTGTCAGTGAATCTAATGGGGAATGGTCAGCGAATCTAAAGGCAAATGATCAGCAAATCTAATGGCAAATCTTTAGTTAGTCTAAAGGCAAATGGACAGCCGGTCTAGTGGCATATAGTCGGTCAAAGTAGTGCCAATTGGTCAGTGAATCTAATGGCAATTCTTCAGTGAATCGCATAAAAAATAGTCAGTTAGACTAATGGCAAATGGTTGGTCAGTCTAGTGGCAAATCTTCACTGAACCTAATAGCATTTGGTCGGTCAGTCTAGTGGTAAATCATCAGTGAATCTAATGGCAAATAGTCAGTTAGTCTAATGGCAAATAGTCAGTTAGTCTAATGGCAAACGGTCGGTCGGTCTAGTGGCAAATCGTCAGTGAACCTAATGGCAAAGAGTCGGTCAGTCTGGTGACAAAACTTCAGTTAATCTAATGGAATATGGTAGGTCAAAGTGGTGCCAATTGGTCAGCGAGTCCAATGGCAAATGGTCAGCAAATTTAAGGGCAGAGGGTCAGTTAGTCTAACGGCAAACGGTCGGTCAGTCTAGTGGCAAATCGTCGGTGAACCTAGCGGCATATGGTCTGTCAGTCTAGTGGCAAATTGTCAGTGAATCTAATGGCAAATGGTCAGTTAGTCTAATGGCAAATGGTCAGTTAGTCTAATGGCAAATGTTCGGTCAGTCTAGTGGCAAATCGTCAGTGAACCTAGTGGCATATGGTCTGTCAGTCTAGTGGCAAACTGTCAGTGAATCTAATGGGGAATGGTCAGCGAATCTAAAGGCAAATGATCAGCAAATCTAATGGCAAATCTTTAGTTAGTCGCATGGCAAATGGACAGCCGGTCTAGTGGCATATAGTCGGTCAAAGTAGTGCCAATTGGTCAGTGAATCTAATGGCAAATCTTCAGCGAATCCCATAGCAAATAGTCAGTTAGACTAATGGCAAATGGTTGGTCAGTCTAGTGTCAAATCTTCACTGAACCTAATGGCATTTGGTCGGTCAGTCTAGTGGTAAATCATCAGTGAGTCTATTGGCAAATAGTCAGTTAGTCTAATGGCAAATGGTCGGTCGGTCTAGTGGCAAATCGTCAGTGAACCTAAGGGCAAAGAGTCGGTCAGTCTAGTGGCAAAACTTCAGTTAATCTAATGGAATATGGTAGGTCAAAGTAGTGCCAATTGGTCAGCGAGTCCAATGGCAAATGGTCAGCGAATTTAAGGGCAGAGCGTCAGTTAGTCTAACGGCAAATGGTCGGTCAGTCTAGTGGCAAATCGTCGGTGAACCTAGCGGCATATGGTCTGTCAGTCTAGTGGCAAATTGTCAGTGAATCTAATGGCAAATGGTCAGTTAGTCTAATGGCAAATAGTCGGTCAGTCTAGTGGCAAATCGTCAGTGAACCTAGTGGCATATGGTCTGTCAGTCTAGTGGCAAACTGTCAGTGAATCTAATGGGGAATGGTCAGCGAATCTAAAGGCAAATGATCAGCAAATCTAATGGCAAATCTTTAGTTAGTCTAAAGGCAAATGGACAGCCGGTCTAGTGGCATATAGTCGGTCAAAGTAGTGCCAATTGGTCAGTGAATCTAATGGCAAATCTTCAGCGAATCGCATAAAAAATAGTCAGTTTGACTAATGGCAAATGGTTGGTCAGTCTAGTGGCAAATCTTCACTGAACCTAATGGCATTTGGTCGGTCAGTCTAGTGGTGAATCATCAGTGAATCTAATGGCAAATAGTCAGTTAGTCTAATGGCAAATAGTCAGTTAGTCTAATGGCAAACGGTCGGTCAGTCTAGTGGCAAATCGTCAGTGAACCTAATGGCAAAGAGTCGGTCAGTCTAGTGACAAAACTTCAGTTAATCTAATGGAATATGGTAGGTCAAAGTAGTGCCAATTGGTCAGCGAGTCCAATGGCAAATGGTCAGCAAATTTAAGGGCAGAGGGTCAGTTAGTCTAACGGCAAATGGTCGGTCAGTCTAGTGGCAAATCGTCGGTGAACCTAGCGGCATATGGTCTGTCAGTCTAGTGGCAAATTGTCAGTGAATCTAATGGCAAATGGTCAGTTAGTCTAATGGCAAATGGTCAGTTAGTCCAATGGCAAATGTTTGGTCAGTCTAGTGGCAAATCGTCAGTGAACCTAGTGGCATATGGTCTGTCAGTCTAGTGGCAAACTGTCAGTGAATCTAATGGGGAATGGTCAGCGAATCTAAAGGCAAATGATCAGCAAATCTAATGGCAAATCTTTAGTTAGTCTCATGGCAAATGGACAGCCGGTCTAGTGGCATAAAGTCGGTCAAAGTAGTGCCAATTGGTCAGTGAATCTAATGGCAAATCTTCAGCGAATCTAATGGCAAATAGTCAGTTAGACTAATGGCAAATGGTTGGTCAGTCTAGTGGCAAATCTTCACTGAACCTAATGGCATTTGGTCGGTCAGTCTAGTGGTAAATCATCAGTGAATCTAATGGCAAAAAATCAGTTAGTCTAATGGCAAACGGTCGGTCGGTCTTGTGGCAAATCGTCAGTGAACCTAATGGCAAAGAGTCGGTCAGTCTAGTGACAAAACTTCAGTTAATCTAATGGAATATGTAAGGTCAAAGTATTGCCAATTGGTCAGCGAGTCCAATGGAAAATGGTCAGCGAATTTAAGGGCAGAGCTTCAATTAGTCTAACGGCAAATGGTCGGTCAGTCTAGTGGCAAATCGTCGGTGAACCTAGCGGCATATGGTCTGTCAGTCTAGTGGCAAATTGTCAGTGAATCTAATGGCAAATGGTCAGTTAGTCTAATGGCAAATAGTCGGTCAGTCTATTGGCAAATCGTCAGTGAACCTAGTGGCATATGGTCTGTCAGTCTAGTGGCAAACTGTCAGTGAATCTAATGGGGAATGGTCAGCGAATCTAAAGGCAAATGATCAGCAAATCTAATGGCAAATCTTTAGTTAGTTTAAAGGCAAATGGACAGCCGGTCTAGTGGCATATAGTCGGTCAAAGTAGTGCCAATTGGTCAGTGAATCTAATGGCAAATCTTCAGCGAATCGCATAAAAAATAGTCAGTTAGACTAATGGCAAACGGTTGGTCAGTCTAGTGGCAAATCTTCACTGAACCTAATAGCATTTGGTCGGTCAGTCTAGTGGTAAATCATCAGTGAATCTAATGGCAAATAGTCAGTTAGTCTAATGGCAAATAGTCAGTTAGTCTAATGGCAAACGGTCGGTCGGTCTAGTGGCAAATCGTCAGTGAACCTAATGGCAAAGAGTCGGTCAGTCTAGTGACAAAACTTCAGTTAATCTAATGGAATATGGTAGGTCAAAGTAGTGCCAATTGGTCAGCGAGTCCAATGGCAAATGGTCAGCAAATTTAAGGGCAGAGGGTCAGTTAGTCTAACGGCAAACGGTCGGTCAGTCTAGTGGCAAATCGTCGGTGAACCTAGCGGCATATGGTCTGTCAGTCTAGTGGCAAATTGTCAGTGAATCTAATGGCAAATGGTCAGTTAGTCTAATGGCAAATGGTCAGTTAGTCTAATGGCAAATGTTCGGTCAGTCTAGTGGCAAATCGTCAGTGAACCTAGTGGCATATGGTCTGTCAGTCTAGTGGCAAACTGTCAGTGAATCTAATGGGGAATGGTCAGCGAATCTAAAGGCAAATGCTCAGCAAATCTAATGGCAAATCTTTAGTTAGTCTAATGGCAAATGGACAGCCGGTCTAGTGGCATATAGTCGGTCAAAGTAGTGCCAATTGGTCAGTGAATCTAATGGCAAATCTTCAGCGAATCCCATAGCAAATAGTCAGTTAGACTAATGGCAAATGGTTGGTCAGTCTAGTGGCAAATCTTCACTGAACCTAATGGCATTTGGTCGGTCAGTCTAGTGGTAAATCATCAGTGAGTCTATTGGCAAATAGTCAGTTAGTCTAATGGCAAAGGGTCGGTCGGTCTAGTGGCAAATCGTCAGTGAACCTAAGGGCAAAGAGTCGGTCAGTCTAGTGGCAAAACTTCAGTTAATCTAATGGAATATGGTAGGTCAAAGTAGTGCCAATTGGTCAGCGAGTCCAATGGCAAATGGTCAGCGAATTTAAGGGCAGAGCGTCAGTTAGTCTAACGGCAAATGGTCGGTCAGTCTAATGGCAAATCGTCGGTGAACCTAGCGGCATATGGTCTGTCAGTCTAGTGGCAAATTGTCAGTGAATCTAATGGCAAATGGTCAGTTAGTCTAATGGCAAATAGTCGGTCAGTCTAGTGGCAAATCGTCAGTGAACCTAGTGGCATATGGTCTGTCAGTCTAGTGGCAAACTGTCAGTGAATCTAATGGGGAATGGTCAGCGAATCTAAAGGCAAATGATCAGCAAATCTAATGGCAAATCTTTAGTTAGTCTAAAGGCAAATGGACAGCCGGTCTAGTGGCATATAGTCGGTCAAAGTAGTGCCAATTGGTCAGTGAATCTAATGGCAAATCTTCAGCGAATCGCATAAAAAATAGTCAGTTAGACTAATGGCAAATGGTTGGTCAGTCTAGTGGCAAATCTTCACTGAACCTAATAGCATTTGGTCGGTCAGTCTATTGGTAAATCATCAGTGAATCTAATGGCAAATAGTCAGTTAGTCTAATGGCAAATAGTCAGTTAGTCTAATGGCAAACGGTCGGTCGGTCTAGTGGCAAATCGTCAGTGAACCTAATGGCAAAGAGTCGGTCAGTCTAGTGACAAAACTTCAGTTAATCTAATGGAATATGGTAGGTCAAAGTAGTGCCAATTGGTCAGCGAGTCCAATGGCAAATGGTCAGCAAATTTAAGGGCAGAGGGTCAGTTAGTCTAACGGCAAACGGTCGGTCAGTCTAGTGGCAAATCGTCGGTGAACCTAGCGGCATATGGTCTGTCAGTCTAGTGGCAAATTGTCAGTGAATCTAATGGCAAATGGTCAGTTAGTCTAATGGCAAATGGTCAGTTAGTCTAATGGCAAATGTTCGGTCAGTCTAGTGGCAAATCGTCAGTGAACCTAGTGGCATATGGTCTGTCAGTCTAGTGGCAAACTGTCAGTGAATCTAATGGGGAATGGTCAGCGAATCTAAAGGCAAATGATCAGCAAATCTAATGGCAAATCTTTAGTTAGTCTAATGGCAAATGGACAGCCGGTCTAGTGGCATATAGTCGGTCAAAGTAGTGCCAATTGGTCAGTGAATCTAATGGCAAATCTTCAGCGAATCCCATAGCAAATAGTCAGTTAGACTAATGGCAAATGGTTGGTCAGTCTAGTGGCAAATCTTCACTGAACCTAATGGCATTTGGTCGGTCAGTCTAGTGGTAAATCATCAGTGAGTCTATTGGCAAATAGTCAGTTAGTCTAATGGCAAATGGTCGGTCGGTCTAGTGGCAAATCGTCAGTGAACCTAAGGGCAAAGAGTCGGTCAGTCTAGTGGCAAAACTTCAGTTAATCTAATGGAATATGGTAGGTCAAAGTAGTGCCAATTGGTCAGCGAGTCCAATGGCAAATGGTCAGCGAATTTAAGGGCAGAGCGTCAGTTAGTCTAACGGCAAATGGTCGGTCAGTCTAGTGGCAAATCGTCGGTGAACCTAGCGGCATATGGTCTGTCAGTCTAGTGGCAAATTGTCAGTGAATCTAATGGCAAATGGTCAGTTAGTCTAATGGCAAATAGTCGGTCAGTCTAGTGGCAAATCGTCAGTGAACCTAGTGGCATATGGTCTGTCAGTCTAGTGGCAAACTGTCAGTGAATCTAATGGGGAATGGTCAGCGAATCTAAAGGCAAATGATCAGCAAATCTAATGGCAAATCTTTAGTTAGTCTAAAGGCAAATGGACAGCCGGTCTAGTGGCATATAGTCGGTCAAAGTAGTGCCAATTGGTCAGTGAATCTAATGGCAAATCTTCAGCGAATCGCATAAAAAATAGTCAGTTAGACTAATGGCAAATGGTTGGTCAGTCTAGTGGCAAATCTTCACTGAACCTAATAGCATTTGGTCGGTCAGTCTAGTGGTAAATCATCAGTGAATCTAATGGCAAATAGTCAGTTAGTCTAATGGCAAATAGTCAGTTAGTCTAATGGCAAACGGTCGGTCGGTCTAGTGGCAAATCGTCAGTGAACCTAATGGCAAAGAGTCGGTCAGTCTAGTGACAAAACTTCAGTTAATCTAATGGAATATGGTAGGTCAAAGTAGTGCCAATTGGTCAGCGAGTCCAATGGCAAATGGTCAGCAAATTTAAGGGCAGAGGGTCAGTTAGTCTAACGGCAAACGGTCGGTCAGTCTAGTGGCAAATCGTCGGTGAACCTAGCGGCATATGGTCTGTCAGTCTAGTGGCAAATTGTCAGTGAATCTAATGGCAAATGGTCAGTTAGTCTAATGGCAAATGGTCAGTTAGTCTAATGGCAAATGTTCGGTCAGTCTAGTGGCAAATCGTCAGTGAACCTAGTGGCATATGGTCTGTCAGTCTAGTGGCAAACTGTCAGTGAATCTAATGGGGAATGGTCAGCGAATCTAAAGGCAAATGATCAGCAAATCTAATGGCAAATCTTTAGTTAGTCTAATGGCAAATGGACAGCCGGTCTAGTGGCATATAGTCGGTCAAAGTAGTGCCAATTGGTCAGTGAATCTAATGGCAAATCTTCAGCGAATCCCATAGCAAATAGTCAGTTAGACTAATGGCAAATGGTTGGTCAGTCTAGTGGCAAATCTTCACTGAACCTAATGGCATTTGGTCGGTCAGTCTAGTGGTAAATCATCAGTGAGTCTATTGGCAAATAGTCAGTTAGTCTAATGGCAAAGGGTCGGTCGGTCTAGTGGCAAATCGTCAGTGAACCTAAGGGCAAAGAGTCGGTCAGTCTAGTGGCAAAACTTCAGTTAATCTAATGGAATATGGTAGGTCAAAGTAGTGCCAATTGGTCAGCGAGTCCAATGGCAAATGGTCAGCGAATTTAAGGGCAGAGCGTCAGTTAGTCTAACGGCAAATGGTCGGTCAGTCTAGTGGCAAATCGTCGGTGAACCTAGCGGCATATGGTCTGTCAGTCTAGTGGCAAATTGTCAGTGAATCTAATGGCAAATGGTCAGTTAGTCTAATGGCAAATAGTCGGTCAGTCTAGTGGCAAATCGTCAGTGAACCTAGTGGCATATGGTCTGTCAGTCTAGTGGCAAACTGTCAGTGAATCTAATGGGGAATGGTCAGCGAATCTAAAGGCAAATGATCAGCAAATCTAATGGCAAATCTTTAGTTAGTCTAAAGGCAAATGGACAGCCGGTCTAGTGGCATATAGTTGGTCAAAGTAGTGCCAATTGGTCAGTGAATCTAATGGCAAATCTTCAGCGAATCGCATAAAAAATAGTCAGTTTGACTAATGGCAAATGGTTGGTCAGTCTAGTGGCAAATCTTCACTGAACCTAATGGCATTTGGTCGGTCAGTCTAGTGGTAAATCATCAGTGAATCTAATGGCAAATAGTCAGTTAGTCTAATGGCAAATAGTCAGTTAGTCTAATGGCAAACGGTCGGTCAGTCTAGTGGCAAATCGTCAGTGAACCTAATGGCAAAGAGTCGGTCAGTCTAGTGACAAAACTTCAGTTAATCTAATGGAATATGGTAGGTCAAAGTAGTGCCAATTGGTCAGCGAGTCCAATGGCAAATGGTCAGCAAATTTAAGGGCAGAGGGTCAGTTAGTCTAACGGCAAACGGTCGGTCAGTCTAGTGGCAAATCGTCGGTGAACCTAGCGGCATATGGTCTGTCAGTCTAGTGGCAAATTGTCAGTGAATCTAATGGCAAATGGTCAGTTAGTCTAATGGCAAATGGTCAGTTAGTCTAATGGCAAATGTTCGGTCAGTCTAGTGGCAAATCGTCAGTGAACCTAGTGGCATATGGTCTGTCAGTCTAGTGGCAAACTGTCAGTGAATCTAATGGGGAATGGTCAGCGAATCTAAAGGCAAATGATCAGCAAATCTAATGGCAAATATTTAGTTAGTCTAAAGGCAAATGGACAGCTGGTCTAGTGGCATATAGTCGGTCAAAGTAGTGCCAATTGGTCAGTGAATCTAATGGCAAATCTTCAGCGAATCGCATAAAAAATAGTCAGTTAGACTAATGGCAAATGGTTGGTCAGTCTAGTGGCAAATCTTCACTGAACCTAATAGCATTTGGTCGGTCAGTCTAGTGGTAAATCATCAGTGAATCTAATGGCAAATAATCAGTTAGTCTAATGGCAAATAGTCAGTTAGTCTAATGGCAAACGGTCGGTCGGTCTAGTGGCAAATCGTCAGTGAACCTAATGGCAAAGAGTCGGTCAGTCTAGTGACAAAACTTCAGTTAATCTAATGGAATATGGTAGGTCAAAGTAGTGCCAATTGGTCAGCGAGTCCAATGATAAATGGTCAGCAAATTTAAGGGCAGAGGGTCAGTTAGTCTAACGGCAAACGGTCGGTCAGTCTAGTGGCAAATCGTCGGTGAACCTAGCGGCATATGGTCTGTCAGTCTAGTGGCAAATTGTCAGTGAATCTAATGGCAAATGGTCAGTTAGTCTAATGGCAAATGGTCAGTTAGTCTAATGGCAAATGTTCGGTCAGTCTAGTGGCAAATCGTCAGTGAACCTAGTGGCATATGGTCTGTCAGTCTAGTGGCAAACTGTCAGTGAATCTAATGGGGAATGGTCAGCGAATCTAAAGGCAAATGATCAGCAAATCTAATGGCAAATCTTTAGTTAGTCTAATGGCAAATGGACAGCCGGTCTAGTGGCATATAGTCGGTCAAAGTAGTGCCAATTGGTCAGTGAATCTAATGGCAAATCTTCAGCGAATCCCATAGCAAATAGTCAGTTAGACTAATGGCAAATGGTTGGTCAGTCTAGTGGCAAATCTTCACTGAACCTAATGGCATTTGGTCGGTCAGTCTAGTGGTAAATCATCAGTGAGTCTATTGGCAAATAGTCAGTTAGTCTAATGGCAAATGGTCGGTCGGTCTAGTGGCAAATCGTCAGTGAACCTAAGGGCAAAGAGTCGGTCAGTCTAGTGGCAAAACTTCAGTTAATCTAATGGAATATGGTAGGTCAAAGTAGTGCCAATTGGTCAGCGAGTCCAATGGCAAATGGTCAGCGAATTTAAGGGCAGAGCGTCAGTTAGTCTAACGGCAAATGGTCGGTCAGTCTAGTGGCAAATCGTCGGTGAACCTAGCGGCATATGGTCTGTCAGTCTAGTGGCAAATTGTCAGTGAATCTAATGGCAAATGGTCAGTTAGTCTAATGGCAAATAGTCGGTCAGTCTAGTGGCAAATCGTCAGTGAACCTAGTGGCATATGGTCTGTCAGTCTAGTGGCAAACTGTCAGTGAATCTAATGGGGAATGGTCAGCGAATCTAAAGGCAAATGATCAGCAAATCTAATGGCAAATCTTTAGTTAGTCTAAAGGCAAATGGACAGCCGGTCTAGTGGCATATAGTCGGTCAAAGTAGTGCCAATTGGTCAGTGAATCTAATGGCAAATCTTCAGCGAATCGCATAAAAAATAGTCAGTTTGACTAATGGCAAATGGTTGGGCAGTCTAGTGGCAAATCTTCACTGAACCTAATGGCATTTGGTCGGTCAGTCTAGTGGTAAATCATCAGTGAATCTAATGGCAAATAGTCAGTTAGTCTAATGGCAAATAGTCAGTTAGTCTAATGGCAAACGGTCGGTCAGTCTAGTGGCAAATCGTCAGTGAACCTAATGGCAAAGAGTCGGTCAGTCTAGTGACAAAACTTCGGTTAATCTAATGGAATATGGTAGGTCAAAGTAGTGCCAATTGGTCAGCGAGTCCAATGGCAAATGGTCAGCAAATTTAAGGGCAGAGGGTCAGTTAGTCTAACGGCAAACGGTCGGTCAGTCTAGTGGCAAATCGTCGGTGAACCTAGCGGCATATGGTCTGTCAGTCTAGTGGCAAATTGTCAGTGAATCTAATGGCAAATGGTCAGTTAGTCTAATGGCAAATGGTCAGTTAGTCTAATGGCAAATGTTCGGTCAGTCTAGTGGCAAATCGTCAGTGAACCTAGTGGCATATGGTCTGTCAGTCTAGTGGCAAACTGTCAGTGAATCTAATGGGGAATGGTCAGCGAATCTAAAGGCAAATGATCAGCAAATCTAATGGCAAATCTTTAGTTAGTCTAATGGCAAATGGACAGCCGGTCTAGTGGCATATAGTCGGTCAAAGTAGTGCCAATTGGTCAGTGAATCTAATGGCAAATCTTCAGCGAATCCCATAGCAAATAGTCAGTTAGACTAATGGCAAATGGTTGGTCAGTCTAGTGGCAAATCTTCACTGAACCTAATGGCATTTGGTCGGTCAGTCTAGTGGTAAATCATCAGTGAGTCTATTGGCAAATAGTCAGTTAGTCTAATGGCAAATGGTCGGTCGGTCTAGTGGCAAATCGTCAGTGAACCTAAGGGCAAAGAGTCGGTCAGTCTAGTGGCAAAACTTCAGTTAATCTAATGGAATATGATAGGTCAAAGTAGTGCCAATTGGTCAGCGAGTCCAATGGCAAATGGTCAGCGAATTTAAGGGCAGAGCGTCAGTTAGTCTAACGGCAAATGGTCGGTCAGTCTAGTGGCAAATCGTCGGTGAACCTAGCGGCATATGGTCTGTCAGTCTAGTGGCAAATTGTCAGTGAATCTAATGGCAAATGGTCAGTAAGTCTAATGGCAAATGGTCAGTTAGTCCAATGGCAAATGTTTGGTCAGTCTAGTGGCAAATCGTCAGTGAACCTAGTGGCATATGGTCTGTCAGTCTAGTGGCAAACTGTCAGTGAATCTAATGGGGAATGGTCAGCGAATCTAAAGGCAAATGATCAGCAAATCTAATGGCAAATCTTTAGTTAGTCTCATGGCAAATGGACAGCCGGTCTAGTGGCATAAAGTCGGTCAAAGTAGTGCCAATTGGTCAGTGAATCTAATGGCAAATCTTCAGCGAATCTAATGGCAAATAGTCAGTTAGACTAATGGCAAATGGTTGGTCAGTCTAGTGGCAAATCTTCACTGAACCTAATGGCATTTGGTCGGTCAGTCTAGTGGTAAATCATCAGTGAATCTAATGGCAAAAAATCAGTTAGTCTAATGGCAAACGGTCGGTCGGTCTTGTGGCAAATCGTCAGTGAACCTAATGGCAAAGAGTCGGTCAGTCTAGTGACAAAACTTCAGTTAATCTAATGGAATATGGTAGGTCAAAGTATTGCCAATTGGTCAGCGAGTCCAATGGAAAATGGTCAGCGAATTTAAGGGCAGAGCTTCAGTTAGTCTAACGGCAAATGGTCGGTCAGTCTAGTGGCAAATCGTCGGTGAACCTAGCGGCATATGGTCTGTCAGTCTAGTGGCAAATTGTCAGTGAATCTAATGGCAAATGGTCAGTTAGTCTAATGGCAAATAGTCGGTCAGTCTATTGGCAAATCGTCAGTGAACCTAGTGGCATATGGTCTGTCAGTCTAGTGGCAAACTGTCAGTGAATCTAATGGGGAATGGTCAGCGAATCTAAAGGCAAATGATCAGCAAATCTAATGGCAAATCTTTAGTTAGTTTAAAGGCAAATGGACAGCCGGTCTAGTGGCATATAGTCGGTCAAAGTAGTGCCAATTGGTCAGTGAATCTAATGGCAAATCTTCAGCGAATCGCATAAAAAATAGTCAGTTAGACTAATGGCAAACGGTTGGTCAGTCTAGTGGCAAATCTTCACTGAACCTAATAGCATTTGGTCGGTCAGTCTAGTGGTAAATCATCAGTGAATCTAATGGCAAATAGTCAGTTAGTCTAATGGCAAATAGTCAGTTAGTCTAATGGCAAACGGTCGGTCGGTCTAGTGGCAAATCGTCAGTGAACCTAATGGCAAAGAGTCGGTCAGTCTAGTGACAAAACTTCAGTTAATCTAATGGAATATGGTAGGTCAAAGTAGTGCCAATTGGTCAGCGAGTCCAATGGCAAATGGTCAGCAAATTTAAGGGCAGAGGGTCAGTTAGTCTAACGGCAAACGGTCGGTCAGTCTAGTGGCAAATCGTCGGTGAACCTAGCGGCATATGGTCTGTCAGTCTAGTGGCAAATTGTCAGTGAATCTAATGGCAAATGGTCAGTTAGTCTAATGGCAAATGGTCAGTTAGTCTAATGGCAAATGTTCGGTCAGTCTAGTGGCAAATCGTCAGTGAACCTAGTGGCATATGGTCTGTCAGTCTAGTGGCAAACTGTCAGTGAATCTAATGGGGAATGGTCAGCGAATCTAAAGGCAAATGATCAGCAAATCTAATGGCAAATCTTTAGTTAGTCTAATGGCAAATGGACAGCCGGTCTAGTGGCATATAGTCGGTCAAAGTAGTGCCAATTGGTCAGTGAATCTAATGGCAAATCTTCAGCGAATCCCATAGCAAATAGTCAGTTAGACTAATGGCAAATGGTTGGTCAGTCTAGTGGCAAATCTTCACTGAACCTAATGGCATTTGGTCGGTCAGTCTAGTGGTAAATCATCAGTGAGTCTATTGGCAAATAGTCAGTTAGTCTAATGGCAAAGGGTCGGTCGGTCTAGTGGCAAATCGTCAGTGAACCTAAGGGCAAAGAGTCGGTCAGTCTAGTGGCAAAACTTCAGTTAATCTAATGGAATATGGTAGGTCAAAGTAGTGCCAATTGGTCAGCGAGTCCAATGGCAAATGGTCAGCGAATTTAAGGGCAGAGCGTCAGTTAGTCTAACGGCAAATGGTCGGTCAGTCTAGTGGCAAATCGTCGGTGAACCTAGCGGCATATGGTCTGTCAGTCTAGTGGCAAATTGTCAGTGAATCTAATGGCAAATGGTCAGTTAGTCTAATGGCAAATAGTCGGTCAGTCTAGTGGCAAATCGTCAGTGAACCTAGTGGCATATGGTCTGTCAGTCTAGTGGCAAACTGTCAGTGAATCTAATGGGGAATGGTCAGCGAATCTAAAGGCAAATGATCAGCAAATCTAATGGCAAATCTTTAGTTAGTCTAAAGGCAAATGGACAGCCGGTCTAGTGGCATATAGTCGGTCAAAGTAGTGCCAATTGGTCAGTGAATCTAATGGCAAATCTTCAGCGAATCGCATAAAAAATAGTCAGTTAGACTAATGGCAAATGGTTGGTCAGTCTAGTGGCAAATCTTCACTGAACCTAATAGCATTTGGTCGGTCAGTCTAGTGGTAAATCATCAGTGAATCTAATGGCAAATAGTCAGTTAGTCTAATGGCAAATAGTCAGTTAGTCTAATGGCAAACGGTCGGTCGGTCTAGTGGCAAATCGTCAGTGAACCTAATGGCAAAGAGTCGGTCAGTCTAGTGACAAAACTTCAGTTAATCTAATGGAATATGGTAGGTCAAAGTAGTGCCAATTGGTCAGCGAGTCCAATGGCAAATGGTCAGCAAATTTAAGGGCAGAGGGTCAGTTAGTCTAACGGCAAACGGTCGGTCAGTCTAGTGGCAAATCGTCGGTGAACCTAGCGGCATATGGTCTGTCAGTCTAGTGGCAAATTGTCAGTGAATCTAATGGCAAATGGTCAGTTAGTCTAATGGCAAATGGTCAGTTAGTCTAATGGCAAATGTTCGGTCAGTCTAGTGGCAAATCGTCAGTGAACCTAGTGGCATATGGTCTGTCAGTCTAGTGGCAAACTGTCAGTGAATCTAATGGGGAATGGTCAGCGAATCTAAAGGCAAATGATCAGCAAATCTAATGGCAAATCTTTAGTTAGTCTAATGGCAAATGGACAGCCGGTCTAGTGGCATATAGTCGGTCAAAGTAGTGCCAATTGGTCAGTGAATCTAATGGCAAATCTTCAGCGAATCCCATAGCAAATAGTCAGTTAGACTAATGGCAAATGGTTGGTCAGTCTAGTGGCAAATCTTCACTGAACCTAATGGCATTTGGTCGGTCAGTCTAGTGGTAAATCATCAGTGAGTCTATTGGCAAATAGTCAGTTAGTCTAATGGCAAATGGTCGGTCGGTCTAGTGGCAAATCGTCAGTGAACCTAAGGGCAAAGAGTCGGTCAGTCTAGTGGCAAAACTTCAGTTAATCTAATGGAATATGGTAGGTCAAAGTAGTGCCAATTGGTCAGCGAGTCCAATGGCAAATGGTCAGCGAATTTAAGGGCAGAGCGTCAGTTAGTCTAACGGCAAATGGTCGGTCAGTCTAGTGGCAAATCGTCGGTGAACCTAGCGGCATATGGTCTGTCAGTCTAGTGGCAAATTGTCAGTGAATCTAATGGCAAATGGTCAGTTAGTCTAATGGCAAATAGTCGGTCAGTCTAGTGGCAAATCGTCAGTGAACCTAGTGGCATATGGTCTGTCAGTCTAGTGGCAAACTGTCAGTGAATCTAATGGGGAATGGTCAGCGAATCTAAAGGCAAATGATCAGCAAATCTAATGGCAAATCTTTAGTTAGTCTAAAGGCAAATGGACAGCCGGTCTAGTGGCATATAGTCGGTCAAAGTAGTGCCAATTGGTCAGTGAATCTAATGGCAAATCTTCAGCGAATCGCATAAAAAATAGTCAGTTTGACTAATGGCAAATGGTTGGTCAGTCTAGTGGCAAATCTTCACTGAACCTAATGGCATTTGGTCGGTCAGTCTAGTGGTAAATCATCAGTGAATCTAATGGCAAATAGTCAGTTAGTCTAATGGCAAATAGTCAGTTAGTCTAATGGCAAACGGTCGGTCAGTCTAGTGGCAAATCGTCAGTGAACCTAATGGCAAAGAGTCGGTCAGTCTAGTGACAAAACTTCAGTTAATCTAATGGAATATGGTAGGTCAAAGTAGTGCCAATTGGTCAGCGAGTCCAATGGCAAATGGTCAGCAAATTTAAGGGCAGAGGGTCAGTTAGTCTAACGGCAAACGGTCGGTCAGTCTAGTGGCAAATCGTCGGTGAACCTAGCGGCATATGGTCTGTCAGTCTAGTGGCAAATTGTCAGTGAATCTAATGGCAAATGGTCAGTTAGTCTAATGGCAAATGGTCAGTTAGTCTAATGGCAAATGTTCGGTCAGTCTAGTGGCAAATCGTCAGTGAACCTAGTGGCATATGGTCTGTCAGTCTAGTGGCAAACTGTCAGTGAATCTAATGGGGAATGGTCAGCGAATCTAAAGGCAAATGATCAGCAAATCTAATGGCAAATCTTTAGTTAGTCTAAAGGCAAATGGACAGCTGGTCTAGTGGCATATAGTCGGTCAAAGTAGTGCCAATTGGTCAGTGAATCTAATGGCAAATCTTCAGCGAATCGCATAAAAAATAGTCAGTTAGACTAATGGCAAATGGTTGGTCAGTCTAGTGGCAAATCTTCACTGAACCTAATAGCATTTGGTCGGTCAGTCTAGTGGTAAATCATCAGTGAATCTAATGGCAAATAATCAGTTAGTCTAATGGCAAATAGTTAGTTAGTCTAATGGCAAACGGTCGGTCGGTCTAGTGGCAAATCGTCAGTGAACCTAATGGCAAAGAGTCGGTCAGTCTAGTGACAAAACTTCAGTTAATCTAATGGAATATGGTAGGTCAAAGTAGTGCCAATTGGTCAGCGAGTCCAATGATAAATGGTCAGCAAATTTAAGGGCAGAGGGTCAGTTAGTCTAACGGCAAACGGTCGGTCAGTCTAGTGGCAAATCGTCGGTGAACCTAGCGGCATATGGTCTGTCAGTCTAGTGGCAAATTGTCAGTGAATCTAATGGCAAATGGTCAGTTAGTCTAATGGCAAATGGTCAGTTAGTCTAATGGCAAATGTTCGGTCAGTCTAGTGGCAAATCGTCAGTGAACCTAGTGGCATATGGTCTGTCAGTCTAGTGGCAAACTGTCAGTGAATCTAATGGGGAATGGTCAGCGAATCTAAAGGCAAATGATCAGCAAATCTAATGGCAAATCTTTAGTTAGTCTAATGGCAAATGGACAGCCGGTCTAGTGGCATATAGTCGGTCAAAGTAGTGCCAATTGGTCAGTGAATCTAATGGCAAATCTTCAGCGAATCCCATAGCAAATAGTCAGTTAGACTAATGGCAAATGGTTGGTCAGTCTAGTGGCAAATCTTCACTGAACCTAATGGCATTTGGTCGGTCAGTCTAGTGGTAAATCATCAGTGAGTCTATTGGCAAATAGTCAGTTAGTCTAATGGCAAATGGTCGGTCGGTCTAGTGGCAAATCGTCAGTGAACCTAAGGGCAAAGAGTCGGTCAGTCTAGTGGCAAAACTTCAGTTAATCTAATGGAATATGGTAGGTCAAAGTAGTGCCAATTGGTCAGCGAGTCCAATGGCAAATGGTCAGCGAATTTAAGGGCAGAGCGTCAGTTAGTCTAACGGCAAATGGTCGGTCAGTCTAGTGGCAAATCGTCGGTGAACCTAGCGGCATATGGTCTGTCAGTCTAGTGGCAAATTGTCAGTGAATCTAATGGCAAATGGTCAGTTAGTCTAATGGCAAATAGTCGGTCAGTCTAGTGGCAAATCGTCAGTGAACCTAGTGGCATATGGTCTGTCAGTCTAGTGGCAAACTGTCAGTATATCTAATGGGGAATGGTCAGCGAATCTAAAGGCAAATGATCAGCAAATCTAATGGCAAATCTTTAGTTAGTCTAAAGGCAAATGGACAGTCGGTCTAGTGGCATATAGTCGGTCAAAGTAGTGCCAATTGGTCAGTGAATCTAATGGCAAATCTTCAGCGAATCGCATAAAAAATAGTCAGTTTGACTAATGGCAAATGGTTGGTCAGTCTAGTGGCAAATCTTCACTGAACCTAATGGCATTTGGTCGGTCAGTCTAGTGGTAAATCATCAGTGAATCTAATGGCAAATAGTCAGTTAGTCTAATGGCAAATAGTCAGTTAGTCTAATGGCAAACGGTCGGTCAGTCTAGTGGCAAATCGTCAGTGAACCTAATGGCAAAGAGTCGGTCAGTCTAGTGACAAAACTTCGGTTAATCTAATGGAATATGGTAGGTCAAAGTAGTGCCAATTGGTCAGCGAGTCCAATGGCAAATGGTCAGCAAATTTAAGGGCAGAGGGTCAGTTAGTCTAACGGCAAACGGTCGGTCAGTCTAGTGGCAAATCGTCGGTGAACCTAGCGGCATATGGTCTGTCAGTCTAGTGGCAAATTGTCAGTGAATCTAATGGCAAATGGTCAGTTAGTCTAATGGCAAATGGTCAGTTAGTCTAATGGCAAATGTTCGGTCAGTCTAGTGGCAAATCGTCAGTGAACCTAGTGGCATATGGTCTGTCAGTCTAGTGGCAAACTGTCAGTGAATCTAATGGGGAATGGTCAGCGAATCTAAAGGCAAATGATCAGCAAATCTAATGGCAAATCTTTAGTTAGTCTAATGGCAAATGGACAGCCGGTCTAGTGGCATATAGTCGGTCAAAGTAGTGCCAATTGGTCAGTGAATCTAATGGCAAATCTTCAGCGAATCCCATAGCAAATAGTCAGTTAGACTAATGGCAAATGGTTGGTCAGTCTAGTGGCAAATCTTCACTGAACCTAATGGCATTTGGTCGGTCAGTCTAGTGGTAAATCATCAGTGAGTCTATTGGCAAATAGTCAGTTAGTCTAATGGCAAATGGTCGGTCGGTCTAGTGGCAAATCGTCAGTGAACCTAAGGGCAAAGAGTCGGTCAGTCTAGTGGCAAAACTTCAGTTAATCTAATGGAATATGATAGGTCAAAGTAGTGCCAATTGGTCAGCGAGTCCAATGGCAAATGGTCAGCGAATTTAAGGGCAGAGCGTCAGTTAGTCTAACGGCAAATGGTCGGTCAGTCTAGTGGCAAATCGTCGGTGAACCTAGCGGCATATGGTCTGTCAGTCTAGTGGCAAATTGTCAGTGAATCTAATGGCAAATGGTCAGTTAGTCTAATGGCAAATAGTCGGTCAGTCTAGTGGCAAATCGTCAGTGAACCTAGTGGCATATGGTCTGTCAGTCTAGTGGCAAACTGTCAGTGAATCTAATGGGGAATGGTCAGCGAATCTAAAGGCAAATGATCAGTAAATCTAATGGCAAATCTTTAGTTAGTCTAAAGGCAAATGGACAGCCGGTCTAGTGGCATATAGTCGGTCAAAGTAGTGCCAATTGGTCAGTGAATCTAATGGCAAATCTTCAGCGAATCGCATAAAAAATAGTCAGTTTGACTAATGGCAAATGGTTGGTCAGTCTAGTGGCAAATCTTCACTGAACCTAATGGCATTTGGTCGGTCAGTCTAGTGGTAAATCATCAGTGAATCTAATGGCAAATAGTCAGTTAGTCTAATGGCAAATAGTCAGTTAGTCTTATGGCGAACGGTCGGTCAGTCTAGTGGCAAATCGTCAGTGAACCTAATGGCATTTGGTCGGTCAGTCTAGTGACAAAACTTCAGTTAATCTAATGGAATATGGTAGGTCAAAGTATTGCCAATTGGTCAGCGAGTCCAATAGTCAGTTAGTCTAATGGCAAACGGTCGGTCTAGTGGCAAATCGTCAGTGAACCTAATGGCAAAGAGTCGGTCAGTCTAGTGACAAAACTTCAGTTAATCTAATGGAATATGGTAGGTCAAAGTATTGCCAATTGGTCAGCGAGTCCAATGGCAAATGGTCAGCAAATTTAAGGGCAGAGGGTCAGTTAGTCTAACGGCAAACGGTCTGTCAGTCTAGTGGCAAATCGTAGGTGAACCTAGCGGCATATGGTCTGTCAGTCTAGTGGCAAATTGTCAGTGAATCTAATGGCAAATGGTCAGTTAGTCTAATGGCAAATGGTCAGTTAGTCTAATGGCAAATGTTTGGTCAGTCTAGTGGCAAATCGTCAGTGAACCTAGTGGCATATGGTCTGTCAGTCTAGTGGCAAACTGTCAGTGAATCTAATGGGGAATGGTCAGCGAATCTAAAGGCAAATGATCAGCAAATCTAATGGCAAATCTTTAGTTAGTCTAATGGCAAATGGACAGCCGGTCTAGTGGCATATAGTCGGTCAAAGTAGTGCCAATTGGTCAGTGAATCTAATGGCAAATCTTCAGCGAATCCCATAGCAAATAGTCAGTTAGACTAATGGCAAATGGTTGGTCAGTCTAGTGGCAAATCGTCGGTAAACCTAGTGGCATAAGGTCTGTCAGTCTAGTGGCAAACTGTAAGTGAATTTAATGGGGAATGGTCAGCGAATCTAAAGGCAAATGATCAGCGAATCTAAGGGCAAATCGTCAGTTAGTCTAATGGCAAATGGACAGCCGGTCTAGTGGCATATAGTCGGTCAAAGTAGTGCCAATTGGTCAGTGAATCTAATGGCAAATCTTCAGCGAATCCCATAGCAAATAGTCAGTTAGACTAATGGCAAATGGTTGGTCAGTCTAGTGGCAAATCTTCACTGAACCTAATGGCATTTGGTCGGTCAGTCTAGTGGTAAATCATCAGTGAGTCTATTGGCAAATAGTCAGTTAGTCTAATGGCAAATGGTCGGTCGGTCTAGTGGCAAATCGTCAGTGAACCTAAGGGCAAAGAGTCGGTCAGTCTAGTGGCAAAACTTCAGTTAATCTAATGGAATATGATAGGTCAAAGTAGTGCCAATTGGTCAGCGAGTCCAATGGCAAATGGTCAGCGAATTTAAGGGCAGAGCGTCAGTTAGTCTAACGGCAAATGGTCGGTCAGTCTAGTGGCAAATCGTCGGTGAACCTAGCGGCATATGGTCTGTCAGTCTAGTGGCAAATTGTCAGTGAATCTAATGGCAAATGGTCAGTTAGTCTAATGGCAAATAGTCGGTCAGTCTAGTGGCAAATCGTCAGTGAACCTAGTGGCATATGGTCTGTCAGTCTAGTGGCAAACTGTCAGTGAATCTAATGGGGAATGGTCAGCGAATCTAAAGGCAAATGATCAGCAAATCTAATGGCAAATCTTTAGTTAGTCTAAAGGCAAATGGACAGCCGGTCTAGTGGCATATAGTCGGTCAAAGTAGTGCCAATTGGTCAGTGAATCTAATGGCAAATCTTCAGCGAATCGCATAAAAAATAGTCAGTTTGACTAATGGCAAATGGTTGGTCAGTCTAGTGGCAAATCTTCACTGAACCTAATGGCATTTGGTCGGTCAGTCTAGTGGTAAATCATCAGTGAATCTAATGGCAAATAGTCAGTTAGTCTAATGGCAAATAGTCAGTTAGTCTAATGGCGAACGGTCGGTCAGTCTAGTGGCAAATCGTCAGTGAACCTAATGGCATTTGGTCGGTCAGTCTAGTGACAAAACTTCAGTTAATCTAATGGAATATGGTAGGTCAAAGTATTGCCAATTGGTCAGCGAGTCCAATAGTCAGTTAGTCTAATGGCAAACGGTCGGTCTAGTGGCAAATCGTCAGTGAACCTAATGGCAAAGAGTCGGTCAGTCTAGTGACAAAACTTCAGTTAATCTAATGGAATATGGTAGGTCAAAGTATTGCCAATTGGTCAGCGAGTCCAATGGCAAATGGTCAGCAAATTTAAGGGCAGAGGGTCAGTTAGTCTAACGGCAAACGGTCTGTCAGTCTAGTGGCAAATCGTAGGTGAACCTAGCGGCATATGGTCTGTCAGTCTAGTGGCAAATTGTCAGTGAATCTAATGGCAAATGGTCAGTTAGTCTAATGGCAAATGGTCAGTTAGTCTAATGGCAAATGTTTGGTCAGTCTAGTGGCAAATCGTCAGTGAACCTAGTGGCATATGGTCTGTCAGTCTAGTGGCAAACTGTCAGTGAATCTAATGGGGAATGGTCAGCGAATCTAAAGGCAAATGATCAGCAAATCTAATGGCAAATCTTTAGTTAGTCTAATGGCAAATGGACAGCCGGTCTAGTGGCATATAGTCGGTCAAAGTAGTGCCAATTGGTCAGTGAATCTAATGGCAAATCTTCAGCGAATCCCATAGCAAATAGTCAGTTAGACTAATGGCAAATGGTTGGTCAGTCTAGTGGCAAATCGTCGGTAAACCTAGTGGCATAAGGTCTGTCAGTCTAGTGGCAAACTGTAAGTGAATTTAATGGGGAATGGTCAGCGAATCTAAAGGCAAATGATCAGCGAATCTAAGGGCAAATCGTCTATTAGTCTAATGGCAAATGGACAGCCGGTCTAGTGGCATATAGTCGGTCAAAGTAGTGCCAATTGGTCAGTGAATCTAATGGCAAATCTTCAGCGAATCCCATGGCAAATAGTCAGTTAGACTGATGGCAAATGGTTGGTCTGTCTAGTGGCAAATCTTCACTGAACCTAATGGCATTTGGTCGGTCAGTCTAGTGGTAAATCATCAGTGAGTCTATTGGCAAATAGTCAGTTAGTCTAATGGCAAATGGTCGGTCGGTCAAGTGGCAAATCGTCAGTGAACCTAATGGCATTTGGTCGGTCAGTCTAGTGGTAAATCATCAGTGAATCTAATGGCAAATAGTCAGTTAGTCTAATGGCAAACGGTCCGTCGGTCTAGTGGCAAATCGTCAGTGAACCTAATGGCAAAGAGTCGGTCAGTCTAGTGACAAAACTTCAGTTAATCTAATGGAATATTGTAGGTCAAAGTATTGCCAATTGGTCAGCGAGTCCAATGGCAAATGGTCAGCAAATTTAAGGGCAGAGGGTCAGTTAGTCTAACGGCAAATGGTCGGTCAGTCTAGTGGCAAATCGTCGGTGAACCTAGCGGCATATGGTCTGTCAGTCTAGTGGCAAATTGTCAGTGAATCTAATGGCAAATGGTCAGTTAGTCTAATGGCAAATGGTCAGTTAGTCTAATGGCAAATGGTCGGTCAGTCTAGTGGCAAATCATCAGTGAATCTAATGGCAAATAGTCAGTTAGTCTAATGGCAAATAGTCAGTTAGTCTAATGGCAAACGGTCGGTCGGTCTAGTGGCAAATCTTCAGTGAACCTAATGGCAAAGAGTCGGTCAGTCTAGTGACAAAACTTCAGTTAATCTAATGGAATATGGTAGGTCAAAGTAGTGCCAATTGGTCAGCGAGTCCAATGGCAAATGGTCAGCAAATTTAAGGGCAGAGGGTCAGTTAGTCTAACGGCAAACGGTCGGTCAGTCTAGTGGCAAATCGTCGGTGAACCTAGCGGCATATGGTCTGTCAGTCTAGTGGCAAATTGTCAGTGAATCTAATGGCAAATGGTCAGTTAGTCTAATGGCAAATGGTCAGTTAGTCTAATGGCAAATGTTTGGTCAGTCTAGTGGCAAATCGTCAGTGAACCTAGTGGCATATGGTCTGTCAGTCTAGTGGCAAACTGTCAGTGAATCTAATGGGGAATGGTCAGCGAATCTAAAGGCAAATGATCAGCAAATCTAATGGCAAATCTTTAGTTAGTCTAATGGCAAATGGACAGCCGGTCTAGTGGCATATAGTCGGTCAAAGTAGTGCCAATTGGTCAGTGAATCTAATGGCAAATCTTCAGCGAATCCCATAGCAAATAGTCAGTTAGACTTATGGCAAATGGTTGGTCAGTCTTGTGGCAAATCTTCACTGAACCTAATGGCATTTGGTCGGTCAGTCTAGTGGTAAATCATCAGTGAGTCTATTGGCAAATAGTCAGTTAGTCTAATGGCAAATGGTCGGTCGGTCTAGTGGCAAATCGTCAGTGACTCTAATGGCATTTGGTCGGTCAGTCTAGTGGTAAATCATCAGTGAATCTAATGGCAAATAGTCAGTTAGTCTAATGGCAAACGGTCGGTCGGTCTAGTGGCAAATCGTCAGTGAACCTAATGGCAAAGAGTCGGTCAGTCTAATGACAAAACTTCAGTTAATCTAATGGAATATTGTAGGTCAAAGTATTGCCAATTGGTCAGCGAGTCCAATGGCAAATGGTCAGCAAATTTAAGGGCAGAGGGTCAGTTAGTCTAACGGCAAATGGTCGGTCAGTCTAGTGGCAAATCGTCGGTGAACCTAGCGGCATATGGTCTGTCAGTCTAGTGGCAAATTGTCAGTGAATCTAATGGCAAATGGTCAGTTAGTCTAATGGCAAATGGTCAGTTAGTCTAATGGCAAATGGTCGGTCAGGCTAGTGGCAAATCGTCAGTGAACCTAGTGGCATATGGTCTGTCAGTCTAGTGGCAAACTGTCAGTGAATCTAATGGGGAATGGTCAGCGTATCTAAAGGCAAATGATCAGCAAATCTAATAGCAAATCGTCAGTTAGTCTAATGGCAAATGGACAGCCGGTCTAGTGGCATATAGTCGGTCAAAGTAGTGCCAATTGGTCAGTGAATCTAATGGCAAATCTTCAGCGAATCGCATAAAAAATAGTCAGTTAGACTAATGGCAAATGGTTGGTCAGTCTAGTGGCAAATCTTCACTGAACCTAATAGCATTTGGTCGGTCAGTCTAGTGGTAAATCATCAGTGAATCTAATGGCAAATAGTCAGTTAGTCTAATGGCAAATAGTCAGTTAGTCTAATGGCAAACGGTCGGTCGGTCTAGTGGCAAATCGTCAGTGAACCTAATGGCAAAGAGTCGGTCAGTCTAGTGACAAAACTTCAGTTAATCTAATGGAATATGGTAGGTCAAAGTAGTGCCAATTGGTCAGCGAGTCCAATGGCAAATGGTCAGCAAATTTAAGGGCAGAGGGTCAGTTAGTCTAACGGCAAACGGTCGGTCAGTCTAGTGGCAAATCGTCGGTGAACCTAGCGGCATATGGTCTGTCAGTCTAGTGGCAAATTGTCAGTGAATCTAATGGCAAATGGTCAGTTAGTCTAATGGCAAATGGTCAGTTAGTCTAATGGCAAATGTTCGGTCAGTCTAGTGGCAAATCGTCAGTGAACCTAGTGGCATATGGTCTGTCAGTCTAGTGGCAAATGTCAGTGAATCTAATGGGGAATGGTCAGCGAATCTAAAGGCAAATGATCAGCAAATCTAATGGCAAATCTTTAGTTAGTCTAATGGCAAATGGACAGCCGGTCTAGTGGCATATAGTCGGTCAAAGTAGTGCCAATTGGTCAGTGAATCTAATGGCAAATCTTCAGCGAATCCCATAGCAAATAGTCAGTTAGACTAATGGCAAATGGTTGGTCAGTCTAGTGACAAATCTTCACTTAACCTAATGGCATTTGGTCGGTCAGTCTAGTGGTAAATTATCAGTGAATCTAATGGCAAAAAGTCAGTTAGTCTAATGGCAAACGGTCGGTCGGTCTAGTGGCAAATCGTCAGTGAACCTAATGGCAAAGAGTCGGTCAGTCTAGTGACAAAGCTTCAGTTAATCTAATGGAATATGGTAGGTCGAAGTATTGCCAATTGGTCAGCGAGTCCAATGGCAAATGGTCAGCGAATTTAAGGGCAGAGCGTCAGTTAGTCTAACGGCAAATGGTCGGTCAGTCTAGTGGCAAATCGTCGGTGAACCTAGCGGCATATGGTCTGTCAGTCTAGTGGCAAATTGTCAGTGAATCTAATGGCAAATGGTCAGTTAGTCTAATGGCAAATGGTCAGTTAGTCTAATGGCAAATAGTTGGTCAGTCTAGTGGCAAATCGTCAGTGAACCTAGTGGCATATGGTCTGTCAGTCTAGTGGCAAACTGTCAGTGAATCTAATGGGGAATGGTCAGGGAATCTAAAGGCAAATGATCAGCAAATCCAATGGCAAATCTTTAGTTAGTCTAAAGGCAAATGGACAGCCAGTCTAGTGGCATATAGTCGGTCAAATTAGTGCCAATTGGTCAGTGAATCTAATGGCAAATCTTTAGCGAATCGCATAAAAAATAGTCAGTTAGACTAATGGCAAATGGTTGGTCAGTCTAGTGGCAAATCTTCACTGAACCTAATAGCATTTGGTCGGTCAGTCTAGTGGTAAATCATCAGTGAATCTTATGGCAAATAGTCAGTTAGTCTAATGGCAAATAGTCAGTTAGTCTAATGGCAAACGGTCGGTCGGTCTAGTGGCAAATCGTCAGTGAACCTAATGGCAAAGAGTCGGTCAGTCTAGTGACAAAACTTCAGTTAATCTAATGGCAAATAGTCAGTTAGTCTAATGGCAAACGGTCGGTCGGTCTAGTGGCAAATCGTCAGTGAACCTAATGGCATTTGGTCGGTCAGTCTAGTGGTAATTCATCAGTGAATCTAATGGCAAATAGTCAGTTAGTCTAATGGCAAACGGTCGGTCCGTCTAGTGCCAAATCGTCAGTGAACCTAATGGCAAAGAGTCGGTCAGTCTAGTGACAAAACTTCAGTTAATCTAATGGAATATTATAGGTCAAAGTATTGCCAATTGGTCAGCGAGTCCAATGGCAAATGGTCAGCAAATTTAAGGGCAAAGGGTCAGTTAGTCTAACGGCAAATGGTCGGTCAGTCTAGTGGCAAATCGTCGGTGAACCTAGCGGCATATGGTCTGTCAGTCTAGTGGCAAATTGTCAGTGAATCTAATGGCAAATGGTCAGTTAGTCTAATGGTAAATGGTCGGTCAGTCTAGTGGCAAATCGTCAGTGAACCTAGTGGCATAAGGTCTGTCAGTCTAGTGGCATACTGTAAGTGAATCTAATGGGGAATGGTCAGCGCATCTAAAGGCAAATGATCAGCGAATCTAAAGGCAAATCGTCAGTTAGTCTAATGGCAAATGGACAGCCGGTCTAGTGGCATATGGTCGGTCAAAGTAGTGCCAATTGGTCAGTGTTTCTAATGGCAAATCTTCAGCGAATCCCATGGCAAATAGTCAGTTATACTAATGGCAAATGGTTGGTCAGTCTAGTGGCAAATCTTCACTGAACCTAATGGAATTTGGTCGGTCAGTCTAGTGGTAAATCATCAGTGAGTCTATTGGCAAATAGTCAGTTAGTCTAATGGCAAATGGTTGGTCGGTCTAGTGGCAAATCGTCAGTGAACCTAATGGCATTTGGTCGGTCAGTCTAGTGGTAAATCATCAGTGAATCTAATGGCAAATAGTCAGTTAGTCTAATGGCAAACGGTCGGTCGGTCTAGTGGCAAATCGTCAGTGGACCTAATGGCAAAGAGTCGGTCAGTATAGTGACAAAACTTCAGTTAATCTAATGGAATATTATAGGTCAAAGTATTGCCAATTGGTCAGCGAGTCCAATGGCAAATGGTCAGCAAATTTAAGGGCAGAGGGTCAGTTAGTCTAACGGCAAATGGTCGGTCAGTCTAGTGGCAAATGGTCGGTGAACCTAGCGGCATATGGTCTGTCAGTCTAGTGGCAAATTGTCAGTGAATCTAATGGCAAATGGTCAGTTAGTCTAATTGCAAATGGTCAGTTAGTCTAATGGTAAATGGTTGGTCAGTCTAGTGGCAAATCGTCAGTGAACCTAGTGGCATAAGGTCTGTCAGTCTAGTGGCAAACTGTCAGTAAATCTAAAGGGGAATGGTCAGCGAATCTAAAGGCAAATGATCAGCGAATCTAATGGCAAATCGTCAGTTAGTCTAATGGCAAATGGACAGCCGGTCTAGTGGCATATAGTCGGTCAAAGTAGTGCCAATTGGTCAGTGAATCTAATGGCAAATCTTCAGTGAATCTAATGGCAAATAGTCAGTTAGACTAATGGCAAATGGTTGGTCAGTCTAGTGGCAAATCTTCACTGAACCTAATGGCATTTGGTCGGTCAGTCTAGTGGTAAATCATCAGTGAATCTAATGGCAAAAAGTCAGTTAGTCTAATGGCAAACGGTCGGTCTAGTGGCAAATCGTCAGTGAACCTAATGGCAAAGAGTCGGTCAGTCTAGTGACAAAACTTCAGTTAATCTAATGGAATATGGTAGGTCAAAGTATTGCCAATTGGTCAGCGAGTCCAATGGCAAATGGTCAGCGAATTTAAGGGCAGAGCGTCAGTGAGTCTAACGGCAAATGGTCGGTCAGTCTAGTGGCAAATCTTTGGTGAACCTAGCGGCATATCGTCTGTCAGTCTAGTGGCAAATTGTCAGTGAATCTAATGGCAAATGGTCAGTTAGTCTAATGGCAAATGGTCAGTTAGTCTAATGGCAAATAGTCGGTCAGTCTAGTGGCAAATCGTCAGTGAACCTAGTGGCATATGGTCTGTCAGTCTAGTGGCAAACTGTCAGTGAATCTAATGGGGAATGGTCAGCGAATCTAAAGGCAAATGATCAGCAAATCTAATGGCAAATCTTTAGTTAGTCTAAAGGCAAATGGACAGCCGGTCTAGTGGCATATAGTCGGTCAAAGTAGTGCCAATTGGTCAGTGAATCTAATGGCAAATCTTCAGCGAATCGCATAAAAAATAGTCAGTTAGACTAATGGCAAATGGTTGGTCAGTCTAGTGGCAAATCTTCACTGAACCTAATGGCATTTGGTCGGTCAGTCTAGTGGTAAATCATCAGTGAATCTAATGGCAAATAGTCAGTTAGTCTAATGGCAAATAGTCAGTTAGTCTAATGGCAAACGGTCGGTCCGTCTAGTGGCAAATCGTCAGTGAACCTAATGGCAAAGAGTCGGTCAGTCTAGTGACAAAACTTCAGTTAATCTAATGGAATATGGTAGGTCAAAGTAGTGCCAATTGGTCAGCGAGTTCAATGGCAAATAGTCAGCAAATTTAAGGGCAGAGGGTCAGTTAGTCTAACGGCAAATGGTCGGTCAGTCTAGTGGCAAATCGTCGGTGAACCTAGCGGCATATGGTCTGTCAGTCTAGTGGCAAATTGTCAGTGAATCTAATGGCAAATGGTCAGTTAGTCTAATGGCAAATGGTCAGTTAGTCTAATGGCAAATGTTTGGTCAGTCTAGTGGCAAATCGTCAGTGAACCTAGTGGCATATGGTCTGTCAGTCTAGTAGTAAATCATCAGTGAGTCTATTGGCAAATAGTCAGTTAGTCTAATGGCAAATGGTCGGTCAGTCTAGTGGCAAATCTTCAGTGAACCTAAGGGCAAAGAGTCGGTCAGTCTAGTGGCAAAACTTCAGTTAATCTAATGGAATATGGTAGGTCAAAGTAGTGCCAATTGGTCAGCGAGTCCAATGGCAAATGGTCAGCAAATTTCAGGGCAGAGGGTCAGTTAGTCTAACGGCAAATGGTCGGTCAGTCTAGTGGCAAATCGTCGGTGAACCTAGCGGCATATGGTCTGTCACTCTAGTGGCAAATTGTCAGTGAATCTAATGGCAAATGGTCAGTTAGTCTAATGGTAAATGGTCGGTCAGTCTAGTGGCAAATCGTCAGTGAACCTAGTGGCATAAGGTCTGTCAGTCTAGTGGCATACTGTAAGTGAATCTAATGGGGAATGGTCAGCGAACCTAAAGGCAAATGATCAGCGAATCTAAAGGCAAATCGTCAGTTAGTCTAATGGCAAATGGACAGCCGGTCTAGTGGCACATAGTCGGTCAAAGTAGTGCCAATTGGTCAGTGAATCTAATGGCAAATCTTCAGCGAATCCCATGGCAAATAGTCAGTTAGACTAATGGCAAATGGTTGGTCAGTCTAGTGGCAAATCTTCACTGAACCTAATGGCATTTGGTCGGTCAGTCTAGTGGTAAATCATCAGTGAATCTAATGGCAAATAGTCAGTTAGTCTAATGGCAAACGGTCGGTCGGTCTAGTGGCAAATCGTCAGTGAACCTAATGGCAAAGAGTCGGTCAGTCTAGTGACAAAACTTAAGTTAATCTAATGGAATATGGTAGGTCAAAGTATTGCCAATTGGTCAGCGAGTCCAATGGCAAATGGTCAGCAAATTTAAGGGCAGAGCGTCAGTGAGTCTAACGGCAAATGGTCGGTCAGTCTAGTGGCAAATCGTCGGTGAACCTAGCGGCATATGGTCTGTCAGTCTAGTGGCAAATTGTCAGTGAATCTAATGGCAAATGGTCAGTTAGTCTAATGGCAAATGGTCAGTTAGTCTAATGGCAAATAGTCGGTCAGTCTAGTGGCAAATCGTCAGTGAACCTAGTGGCATATGGTCTGTCAGTCTAGTGGCAAACTGTCAGTGAATCTAATGGGGAATGGTCAGCGAATCTAAAGGCAAATGATCAGCAAATCTAATAGCAAATCGTCAGTTAGTCTAATGGCAAATGGACAGCCGGTCTAGTGGCATATAGTCGGTCAAAGTAGTGCCAATTGGTCAGTGAATCTAATGGCAAATCTTCAGCGAATCTAATGGCAAATAGTCAGTTAGACTAATGGCAAATGGTTGGTCAGTCTAGTGGCAAATCTTCACTGTACCTAATGGCATTTGGTCGGTCAGTCTAGTGGTAAATCATCAGTGAATCTAATGGCAAATAGTCAGTTAGTCTAATGGCAAATAGTCAGTTAGTCTAATGGCAAATGGTCGGTCGGTCTAGTGGCAAATCGTCAATGAACCTAATGGCAAAGAGTCGGTCAGTCTAGTGGCAAAACTTCAGTTAATCTAATGGAATATGGTAGGTCAAAGTAGTGTCAATTGGTCAGCGAGTCCAATGGCAAATGGTCAGCAAATTTAAGGGCAGAGAGTCAGTTAGTCTAACGGCAAATGGTCGGTCAGTCTAGTGGCAAATCGTCGGTGAACCTAGCGGCATATGGTCTGTCAGTCTAGTGGCAAATTGTCAGCGACTCTAATGGCAAATGGTCAGTTAGTCTAATGGCAAATGTTCGGTCAGTCTAGTGGCAAATCGTCAGTGAACCTAGTAGCATAAGGTCTGTCAGTCTAGTGGCATACTGTCAGTGAATCTAATGGGGAATGGTCAGCGAATCTAAAGGCAAATGATCAGCGAATCTTAAGGCAAATCGTCAGTTAGTCTAACGGCAAATGTACAGCCGGTCTAGTGGCATATAGTCGGTCAAAGTAGTGTCAATTGGTCAGTGAATCTAATGGCAAATCTTCAGCGAATCCCATAGCAAATAGTCAGTTAGACTAATGGCAAATGGTCAGTTAGTCTAATGGTAAATGGTCGGTCAGTCTAGTGGCAAATCGTCAGTGAACCTAGTGGCATAAGGTCTGTCAGTCTAGTGGCAAACTGTCAGTGAATTTGTTGGGGAATGGTCAGCGAATCTAAAGGCAAATGATCTGCAAATCTAATGACAAATCGTCAGTTAGTCTAATGGCAAATGGACAGCCGGTCTAGTGGCATATAGTCGGTGAATCTAGCGGCATATGGTCTGTCAGTCTAGTGGCAAATTGTCAGTGAATCTAATGGCAAATGGTCAGTTAGTCTAATGGCAAATGGTCAGTTAGTCTAATGGCAAATGTTCGGTCAGTCTAGTGGCAAATCGTCAGTGAACCTAGTGGCATATGGTCTGTCAGTCTAGTGGCAAACTGTCAGTGAATCTAATGGGGAATGGTCAGCGAATCTAAAGGCAAATGATCAGCAAATCTAATGGCAAATCTTTAGTTAGTCTAAAGGCAAATGGACAGCGGGTCCAGTGGCATATAGTCGGTCAAAGTAGTGCCAATTGGTCAGTGAATCTAATGGCAAATCTTCAGCGAATCCCATAGCAAGTTGTCAGTTAGACTGATGGCAAATGGTTGGTCAGTCTAGTGGCAAATCTTCACTGAACCTAATGGCATTTGGTCGGTCAGTCTAGTGGTAAATCATCAGTGAATCTAATGGCAAAAAGTCAGTTAGTCTAATGGCAAACGGTCGGTCGGTCTAGTGGCAAATCGTCAGTGAACCTAGTGGCATATGGTCTGTCAGTCTAGTGGCAAACTGTCAGTGAATCTAATGGGGAATGGTCAGCGAATCTAAAGGCAAATGATCAGCAAATCTAATGGCAAATCTTTAGTTAGTCTAAAGGCAAATGGACAGCCGGTCTAGTGGCATATAGTCGGTCAAAGTAGTGCCAATTGGTCAGTGAATCTAATGGCAAATATTCAGCGAATCTAATTGCAAATAGTCAGTTAGACTAATGGCAAATGGTTGGTCAGTCTAGTGGCAAATCTTCACTGAACCTAATGGCATTTGGTCGGTCAGTCTAGTGACAAAACTTCAGTTAATCTAATGGCAAATAGTCAGTTAGTCTAATGGCAAATAGTCAGTTAGTCTAATGGCAAACGGTCGGTCGGTCTAGTGGCAAATCGTCAGTGAACCTAATGGCAAAGAGTCGGTCAGTCTAGTGACAAAACTTAAGTTAATCTAATGGAATATGGTAGGTCAAAGTATTGCCAATTGGTCAGCGAGTCCAATGGCAAATGGTCAGCAAATTTAAGGGCAGAGCGTCAGTGAGTCTAACGGCAAATGGTCGGTCAGTCTAGTGGCAAATCGTCGGTGAACCTAGCGGCATATGGTCTGTCAGTCTAGTGGCAAATTGTCAGTGAATCTAATGGCAAATGGTCAGTTAGTCTAATGGCAAATGGTCAGTTAGTCTAATGGCAAATAGTCGGTCAGTCTAGTGGCAAATCGTCAGTGAACCTAGTGGCATATGGTCTGTCAGTCTAGTGGCAAACTGTCAGTGAATCTAATGGGGAATGGTCAGCGAATCTAAAGGCAAATGATCAGCAAATCTAATAGCAAATCGTCAGTTAGTCTAATGGCAAATGGACAGCCGGTCTAGTGGCATATAGTCGGTCAAAGTAGTGCCAATTGGTCAGTGAATCTAATGGCAAATCTTCAGCGAATCTAATGGCAAATAGTCAGTTAGACTAATGGCAAATGGTTGGTCAGTCTAGTGGCAAATCTTCACTGTACCTAATGGCATTTGGTCGGTCAGTCTAGTGGTAAATCATCAGTGAATCTAATGGCAAATAGTCAGTTAGTCTAATGGCAAATAGTCAGTTAGTCTAATGGCAAATGGTCGGTCGGTCTAGTGGCAAATCGTCAATGAACCTAATGGCAAAGAGTCGGTCAGTCTAGTGGCAAAACTTCAGTTAATCTAATGGAATATGGTAGGTCAAAGTAGTGTCAATTGGTCAGCGAGTCCAATGGCAAATGGTCAGCAAATTTAAGGGCAGAGAGTCAGTTAGTCTAACGGCAAATGGTCGGTCAGTCTAGTGGCAAATCGTCGGTGAACCTAGCGGCATATGGTCTGTCAGTCTAGTGGCAAATTGTCAGCGACTCTAATGGCAAATGGTCAGTTAGTCTAATGGCAAATGTTCGGTCAGTCTAGTGGCAAATCGTCAGTGAACCTAGTAGCATAAGGTCTGTCAGTCTAGTGGCATACTGTCAGTGAATCTAATGGGGAATGGTCAGCGAATCTAAAGGCAAATGATCAGCGAATCTTAAGGCAAATCGTCAGTTAGTCTAACGGCAAATGTACAGCCGGTCTAGTGGCATATAGTCGGTCAAAGTAGTGTCAATTGGTCAGTGAATCTAATGGCAAATCTTCAGCGAATCCCATAGCAAATAGTCAGTTAGACTAATGGCAAATGGTCAGTTAGTCTAATGGTAAATGGTCGGTCAGTCTAGTGGCAAATCGTCAGTGAACCTAGTGGCATAAGGTCTGTCAGTCTAGTGGCAAACTGTCAGTGAATTTGTTGGGGAATGGTCAGCGAATCTAAAGGCAAATGATCTGCAAATCTAATGACAAATCGTCAGTTAGTCTAATGGCAAATGGACAGCCGGTCTAGTGGCATATAGTCGGTGAATCTAGCGGCATATGGTCTGTCAGTCTAGTGGCAAATTGTCAGTGAATCTAATGGCAAATGGTCAGTTAGTCTAATGGCAAATGGTCAGTTAGTCTAATGGCAAATGTTCGGTCAGTCTAGTGGCAAATCGTCAGTGAACCTAGTGGCATATGGTCTGTCAGTCTAGTGGCAAACTGTCAGTGAATCTAATGGGGAATGGTCAGCGAATCTAAAGGCAAATGATCAGCAAATCTAATGGCAAATCTTTAGTTAGTCTAAAGGCAAATGGACAGCGGGTCCAGTGGCATATAGTCGGTCAAAGTAGTGCCAATTGGTCAGTGAATCTAATGGCAAATCTTCAGCGAATCCCATAGCAAGTTGTCAGTTAGACTGATGGCAAATGGTTGGTCAGTCTAGTGGCAAATCTTCACTGAACCTAATGGCATTTGGTCGGTCAGTCTAGTGGTAAATCATCAGTGAATCTAATGGCAAAAAGTCAGTTAGTCTAATGGCAAACGGTCGGTCGGTCTAGTGGCAAATCGTCAGTGAACCTAGTGGCATATGGTCTGTCAGTCTAGTGGCAAACTGTCAGTGAATCTAATGGGGAATGGTCAGCGAATCTAAAGGCAAATGATCAGCAAATCTAATGGCAAATCTTTAGTTAGTCTAAAGGCAAATGGACAGCCGGTCTAGTGGCATATAGTCGGTCAAAGTAGTGCCAATTGGTCAGTGAATCTAATGGCAAATATTCAGCGAATCTAATTGCAAATAGTCAGTTAGACTAATGGCAAATGGTTGGTCAGTCTAGTGGCAAATCTTCACTGAACCTAATGGCATTTGGTCGGTCAGTCTAGTGACAAAACTTCAGTTAATCTAATGGCAAATAGTCAGTTAGTCTAATGGCAAATAGTCAGTTAGTCTAATGGCAAACGGTCGGTCGGTCTAGTGGCAAATCGTCAGTGAACCTAATGGCAAAGAGTCGGTCAGTCTAGTGACAAAACTTCAGTTAATCTAACGGAATATGGTAGGTCAAAGTAGTGCCAATTGGTCAGCGAGTCCAATGGCAAATGGTCAGCAAATTTAAGGGCGGAGGGTCAGTTAGTCTAACGGCAAATGGTCGGTCAGTCTAGTGGCAAATCGTCGGTGAACCTAGCGGCATATGGTCTGTCAGTCTAGTGGCAAATTGTCAGTGAATCTAATGGCAAATGGTCAGTTAGTCTAATGGCAAATGGTCAGTTAGTCCAATGGCAAATGTTCGGTCAGTCTAGTGGCAAATCGTCAGTGAACCTAGTGGCATATGGTCTGTCAGTCTAGTGGCAAACTGTCAGTGAATCTAATGGGGAATGGTCAGCGAATCTAAAGGCAAATGATCAGCAAATCTAATGGCAAATCTTTAGTTAGTCTCATGGCAAATGGACAGCCGGTCTAGTGGCATATAGTCGGTCAAAGTAGTGCCAATTGGTCAGTGAATCTAATGGCAAATCTTCAGCGAATCTAATGGCAAATAGTCAGTTAGACTAATGGCAAATGGTTGGTCAGTCTAGTGGCAAATCTTCACTGAACCTAATGGCATTTGGTCGGTCAGTCTAGTGGTAAATCATCAGTGAATCTAATGGCAAAAAGTCAGTTAGTCTAATAGCATACGGTCGGTCGGTCTAGTGGCAAATCGTCAGTGAACCTAATGGCAAAGAGTCGGTCAGTCTAGTGACAAAACTTCAGTTAATCTAATGGAATATGGTAGGTCAAAGTATTGCCAATTGGTCAGCGAGTCCAATGGCAAATGGTCAGCGAATTTAAGGGCAGAGCGTCAGTTAGTCTAACGGCAAATGGTCGGTCAGTCTAGTGGCAAATCGTCGGTGAACCTAGCGGCATATGGTCTGTCAGTCTAGTGGCAAATTGTCAGTGAATCTAATGGCAAATGGTCAGTTAGTCTAATGGCAAATAGTCAGTCAGTCTATTGGCAAATCGTCAGTGAACCTAGTGGCATATGGTCTGTCAGTCTAGTGGCAAACTGTCATTGAATCTAATGGGGAATGGTCAGCGAATCTAAAGGCAAATGATCAGCAAATCTAATGGCAAATCTTTAGTTAGTCTAAAGGCAAATGGACAGCCGGTCTAGTGGCATATAGTCGGTCAAAGTAGTGCCAATTGGTCAGTGAATCTAATGGCAAATCTTCAGCAAATCGCATAAAAAATAGTCAGTTAGACTAATGGCAAATGGTTGGTCAGTCTAGTGGCAAATCTTCACTGAACCTAATAGCATTTGGTCGGTCAGTCTAGTGGTAAATCATCAGTGAATCTAATGGCAAATAGTCAGTTAGTCTAATGGCAAATAGTCAGTTAGTCTAATGGCAAACGGTCGGTCGGTCTAGTGGCAAATCGTCAGTGAACCTAATGGCAAAGAGTCGGTCAGTCTAGTGACAAAACTTCAGTTAATCTAATGGAATATGGTAGGTCAAAGTAGTGCCAATTGGTCAGCGAGTCCAATGGCAAATGGTCAGCAAATTTAAGGGCAGAGGGTCAGTTAGTCTAACGGCAAACGGTCGGTCAGTCTAGTGGCAAATCGTCGGTGAACCTAGCGGCATATGGTCTGTCAGTCTAGTGGCAAATTGTCAGTGACTCTAATGGCAAATGGTCAGTTAGTCTAATGGCAAATGTTCGGTCAGTCTAGTGGCAAATCGTCAGTGAACCTAGTAGCATAAGGTCTGTCAGTCTAGTGGCATACTGTCAGTGAATCTAATGGGGAATGGTCAGCGAATCTAAAGGCAAATGATCAGCGAATCTTAAGGCAAATCTTCAGTTAGTCTAATGGCAAATGTACAGCCGGTCTAGTGGCATATAGTCGGTCAAACTAGTGCCAATTGGTCAGTGAATCTAATGGCAAATCTTTAGCGAATCCCATAGCAAATAGTCAGTTAGACTAATGGCAAATGGTCAGTTAGTCTAATGGTAAATGGTCGGTCAGTCTAGTGGCAAATCGTCAGTGAACCTAGTGGCATAAGGTCTGTCAGTCTAGTGGCAAACTGTCAGTGAATTTGTTGGGGAATGGTCAGCGAATCTAAAGGCAAATGATCTGCGAATCTAATGGCAAATCGTCAGTTAGTCTAATGGCAAATGGACAGCCGGTCTAGTGGCATATAGTCGGTGAATCTAGCGGCATATGGTCTGTCAGTCTAGTGGCAAATTGTCAGTGAATCTAATGGCAAATGGTCAGTTAGTCTAATGGCAAATGGTCAGTTAGTCTAATGGCAAATGTTCGGTCAGTCTAGTGGCAAATCGTCAGTGAACCTAGTGGCATATGGTCTGTCAGTCTAGTGGCAAACTGTCAGTGAATCTAATGGGGAATGGCTAGCGAATCTAAAGGCAAATGATCAGCAAATCTAATGGCAAATCTTTAGTTAGTCTCATGGCAAATGGACAGCTGGTCTAGTGGCATATAGTTGGTCAAAGTAGTGCCAATTGGTCAGTGAATCTAATGGCAAATCTTCAGCGAATCCCATAGCAAATAGTCAGTTAGACTAATGGCAAATGGTTGGTCAGTCTAGTGGCAAATCTTCACTGAACCTAATGGCATTTGGTCGGTCAGTCTAGTGGTAAATCATCAGTGAATCTAATGGCAAAAAGTCAGTTAGTCTAATGGCAAACGGTCGGTCGGTCTAGTGGCAAATCGTCAGTGAACCTAATGGCAAAGAGTCGGTCAGTCTAGTGACAAAACTTCAGTTAATCTAATGGAATATGGTAGGTCAAAGTATTGCCAATTGGTCAGCGAGTCCAATGGCAAATGGTCAGCGAATTTAAGGGCAGAGCGTCAGTTAGTCTAACGGCAAATGGTCGGTCAGTCTAGTGGCAAATCGTCGGTGAACCTAGCGGCATATGGTCTGTCAGTCTAGTGGCAAATTGTCAGTGAATCTAATGGCAAATGGTCAGTTAGTCTAATGGCAAATAGTCGGTCAGTCTAGTGGCAAATTGTCAGTGAACCTAGTGGCATATGGTCTGTCAGTCTAGTGGCAAACTGTCAGTGAATCTAATGGGGTATGGTCAGCGAATCTAAAGGCAAATGATCAGCAAATCTAATGGCAAATCTTTAGTTAGTCTAAAGGCAAATGGACAGCCGGTCTAGTGGCATATAGTCGGTCAAAGTAGTGCCAATTGGTCAGTGAATCTAATGGCAAATCTTCAGCGAATCGCATAAAAAATAGTCAGTTAGACTAATGGCAAATGGTTGGTCAGTCTAGTGGCAAATCTTCACTGAACCTAATGGCATTTGGTCGGTCAGTCTAGTGGTGAATCATCAGTGAATCTAATGGCAAATAGTCAGTTAGTCTAATGGCAAATAGTCAGTTAGTCTAATGGCAAACGGTCGGTCGGTCTAGTGGCAAATCGTCAGTGAACCTAATGGCAAAGAGTCGGTCAGTCTAGTGACAAAACTTCAGTTAATCTAATGGAATATGGTAGGTCAAAGTGGTGCCAATTGGTCAGCGAGTCCAATGGCAAATGGTCAGCAAATTTAAGGGCAGAGGGTCAGTTAGTCTAACGGCAAACGGTCGGTCAGTCTAGTGGCAAATCTTCGGTGAACCTAGCGGCATATGGTCTGTCAGTCTAGTGGCAAATTGTCAGTGAATCTAATGGCAAATGGTCAGTTAGTCTAATGGCAAATGGTCAGTTAGTCTAATGGCAAATGTTCGGTCAGTCTAGTGGCAAATCGTCAGTGAACCTAGTGGCATATGGTCTGTCAGTCTAGTGGCAAACTGTCAGTGAATCTAATGGGGAATGGTCAGCGAATCTAAAGGCAAATGATCAGCAAATCTAATGGCAAATCTTTAGTTAGTCTAATGGCAAATGGACAGCCGGTCTAGTGGCATATAGTCGGTCAAAGTAGTACCAATTGGTCAGTGAATCTAATGGCAAATCTTCAGCGAATCCCATAGCAAATAGTCAGTTAGACTAATGGCAAATGGTTGGTCAGTCTAGTGGCAAATCTTCACTGAACCTAATGGCATTTGGTCGGTCAGTCTAGTGGTAAATCATCAGTGAGTCTATTGGCAAATAGTCAGTTAGTCTAATGGCAAATGGTCGGTTGGTCTAGTGGCAAATCGTCAGTGAACCTAAGGGCAAAGAGTCGGTCAGTCTAGTGGCAAAACTTCAGTTAATCTAATGGAATATGGTAGGTCAAAGTAGTGCCAATTGGTCAGCGAGTCCAATGGCAAATGGTCAGCGAATTTAAGGGCAGAGCGTCAGTTAGTCTAACGGCAAATGGTCGGTCAGTCTAGTGGCAAATCGTCGGTGAACCTAGCGGCATATGGTCTGTCAGTCTAGTGGCAAATTGTCAGTGAATCTAATGGCAAATGGTCAGTTAGTCTAATGGCAAATAGTCGGTCAGTCTAGTGGCAAATCGTCAGTGAACCTAGTGGCATATGGTCTGTCAGTCTAGTGGCAAACTGTCAGTGAATCTAATGGGGAATGGTCAGCGAATCTAAAGGCAAATGATCAGCAAATCTAATGGCAAATCTTTAGTTAGTCTAAAGGCAAATGGACAGCCGGTCTAGTGGCATATAGTCGGTCAAAGTAGTGCCAATTGGTCAGTGAATCTAATGGCAATTCTTCAGCGAATCGCATAAAAAATAGTCAGTTAGACTAATGGCAAATGGTTGGTCAGTCTAGTGGCAAATCTTCACTGAACCTAATAGCATTTGGTCGGTCAGTCTAGTGGTAAATCATCAGTGAATCTAATGGCAAATAGTCAGTTAGTCTAATGGCAAATAGTCAGTTAGTATAATGGCAAACGGTCGGTCGGTCTAGTGGCAAATCGTCAGTGAACCTAATGGCAAAGAGTCGGTCAGTCTAGTGACAAAACTTCAAATAATCTAATGGAATATGGTAGGTCAAAGTGGTGCCAATTGGTCAGCGAGTCCAATGGCAAATGGTCAGCAAATTTAAGGGCAGAGGGTCAGTTAGTCTAACGGCAAACGGTCGGTCAGTCTAGTGGCAAATCGTCGGTGAACCTAGCGGCATATGGTCTGTCAGTCTAGTGGCAAATTGTCAGTGAATCTAATGGCAAATGGTCAGTTAGTCTAATGGCAAATGGTCAGTTAGTCTAATGGCAAATGTTCGGTCAGTCTAGTGGCAAATCGTCAGTGAACCTAGTGGCATATGGTCTGTCAGTCTAGTGGCAAACTGTCAGTGAATCTAATGGGGAATGGTCAGCGAATCTAAAGGCAAATGATCAGCAAATCTAATGGCAAATCTTTAGTTAGTCTAATGGCAAATGGACAGCCGGTCTAGTGGCATATAGTCGGTCAAAGTAGTACCAATTGGTCAGTGAATCTAATGGCAAATCTTCAGCGAATCCCATAGCAAATAGTCAGTTAGACTAATGGCAAATGGTTGGTCAGTCTAGTGGCAAATCTTCACTGAACCTAATGGCATTTGGTCGGTCAGTCTAGTGGTAAATCATCAGTGAGTCTATTGGCAAATAGTCAGTTAGTCTAATGGCAAATGGTCGGTTGGTCTAGTGGCAAATCGTCAGTGAACCTAAGGGCAAAGAGTCGGTCAGTCTAGTGGCAAAACTTCAGTTAATCTAATGGAATATGGTAGGTCAAAGTAGTGCCAATTGGTCAGCGAGTCCAATGGCAAATGGTCAGCGAATTTAAGGGCAGAGCGTCAGTTAGTCTAACGGCAAATGGTCGGTCAGTCTAGTGGCAAATCGTCGGTGAACCTAGCGGCATATGGTCTGTCAGTCTAGTGGCAAATTGTCAGTGAATCTAATGGCAAATGGTCAGTTAGTCTAATGGCAAATAGTCGGTCAGTCTAGTGGCAAATCGTCAGTGAACCTAGTGGCATATGGTCTGTCAGTCTAGTGGCAAACTGTCAGTGAATCTAATGGGGAATGGTCAGCGAATCTAAAGGCAAATGATCAGCAAATCTAATGGCAAATCTTTAGTTAGTCTAAAGGCAAATGGACAGCCGGTCTAGTGGCATATAGTCGGTCAAAGTAGTGCCAATTGGTCAGTGAATCTAATGGCAAATCTTCAGCGAATCGCATAAAAAATAGTCAGTTTGACTAATGGCAAATGGTTGGTCAGTCTAGTGGCAAATCTTCACTGAACCTAATGGCATTTGGTCGGTCAGTCTAGTGGTAAATCATCAGTGAATCTAATGGCAAATAGTCAGTTAGTCTAATGGCAAATAGTCAGTTAGTCTAATGGCAAATGGTCGGTCGGTCTAGTGGCAAATCGTCAGTGAACCTAATGGCAAAGAGTCGGTCAGTCTAGTGACAAAACTTCAGTTAATCTAATGGAATATGGTAGGTCAAAGTAGTGCCAATTGGTCAGCGAGTCCAATGGCAAATGGTCAGCAAATTTAAGGGCAGAGGGTCAGTTAGTCTAACGGCAAACGGTCGGTCAGTCTAGTGGCAAATCGTCGGTGAACCTAGCGGCATATGGTCTGTCAGTCTAGTGGCAAATTGTCAGTGAATCTAATGGCAAATGGTCAGTTAGTCTAATGGCAAATGGTCAGTTAGTCTAATGGCAAATGTTCGGTCAGTCTAGTGGCAAATCGTCAGTGAACCTAGTGGCATATGGTCTGTCAGTCTAGTGGCAAACTGTCAGTGAATCTAATGGGGAATGGTCAGCGAATCTAAAGGCAAATGATCTGCAAATCTAATGGCAAATCTTTAGTTAGTCGCATGGCAAATGGACAGCCGGTCTAGTGGCATATAGTCGGTCAAAGTAGTGCCAATTGGTCAGTGAATCTAATGGCAAATCTTCAGCGAATCTAATGGCAAATAGTCAGTTAGACTAATGGCAAATGGTTGGTCAGTCTAGTGGCAAATCTTCACTGAACCTAATGGCATTTGGTCGGTCAGTCTAGTGGTGAATCATCAGTGAATCTAATGGCAAATAGTCAGTTAGTCTAATGGCAAATAGTCAGTTAGTCTAATGGCAAACGGTCGGTCGGTCTAGTGGCAAATCGTCAGTGAACCTAATGGCAAAGAGTCGGTCAGTCTAGTGACAAAACTTCAGTTAATCTAATGGAATATGGTAGGTCAAAGTAGTGCCAATTGGTCAGCGAGTCCAATGGCAAATGGTCAGCAAATTTAAGGGCAGAGGGTCAGTTAGTCTAACGGCAAATGGTCGGTCAGTCTAGTGGCAAATCGTCGGTGAACCTAGCGGCATATGGTCTGTCAGTCTAGTGGCAAATTGTCAGTGAATCTAATGGCAAATGGTCAGTTAGTCTAATGGCAAATGGTCAGTTAGTCCAATGGCAAATGTTCGGTCAGTCTAGTGGCAAATCGTCAGTGAACCTAGTGGCATATGGTCTGTCAGTCTAGTGGCAAACTGTCAGTGAATCTAATGGGGAATGGTCAGCGAATCTAAAGGCAAATGATCAGCAAATCTAATGGCAAATCTTTAGTTAGTCTCATGGCAAATGGACAGCCGGTCTAGTGGCATATAGTCGGTCAAAGTAGTGCCAATTGGTCAGTGAATCTAATGGCAAATCTTCAGCGAATCTAATGGCAAATAGTCAGTTAGACTAATGGCAAATGGTTGGTCAGTCTAGTGGCAAATCTTCACTGAACCTAATGGCATTTGGTCGGTCAGTCTAGTGGTAAATCATCAGTGAATCTAATGGCAAAAAATCAGTTAGTCTAATGGCAAACGGTCGGTCGGTCTAGTGGCAAATCGTCAGTGAACCTAATGGCAAAGAGTCGGTCAGTCTAGTGACAAAACTTCAGTTAATCTAATGGAATATGGTAGGTCAAAGTATTGCCAATTGGTCAGCGAGTCCAATGGCAAATGGTCAGCGAATTTAAGGGCAGAGCGTCAGTTAGTCTAACGGCAAATGGTCGGTCAGTCTAGTGGCAAATCGTCAGTGAACCTAGCGGCATATGGTCTGTCAGTCTAGTGGCAAATTGTCAGTGAATCTAATGGCAAATGGTCAGTTAGTCTAATGGCAAATAGTCGGTCAGTCTATTGGCAAATCGTCAGTGAACCTAGTGGCATATGGTCTGTCAGTCTAGTGGCAAACTGTCAGTGAATCTAATGGGGAATGGTCAGCGAATCTAAAGGCAAATGATCAGCAAATCTAATGGCAAATCTTTAGTTAGTCTAAAGGCAAATGGACAGCCGGTCTAGTGGCATATAGTCGGTCAAAGTAGTGCCAATTGGTCAGTGAATCTAATGGCAATTCTTCAGCGAATCGCATAAAAAATAGTCAGTTAGACTAATGGCAAATGGTTGGTCAGTCTAGTGGCAAATCTTCACTGAACCTAATAGCATTTGGTCGGTCAGTCTAGTGGTAAATCATCAGTGAATCTAATGGCAAATAGTCAGTTAGTCTAATGGCAAATAGTCAGTTAGTCTAATGGCAAACGGTCGGTCGGTCTAGTGGCAAATCGTCAGTGAACCTAATGGCAAAGAGTCGGTCAGTCTAGTGACAAAACTTCAGTTAATCTAATGGAATATGGTAGGTCAAAGTGGTGCCAATTGGTCAGCGAGTCCAATGGCAAATGGTCAGCGAATTTAAGGGCAGAGCGTCAGTTAGTCTAACGGCAAATGGTCGGTCAGTCTAGTGGCAAATCGTCGGTGAACCTAGCGGCATATGGTCTGTCAGTCTAGTGGCAAATTGTCAGTGAATCTAATGGCAAATGGTCAGTTAGTCTAATGGCAAATAGTCGGTCAGTCTATTGGCAAATCGTCAGTGAACCTAGTGGCATATGGTCTGTCAGTCTAGTGGCAAACTGTCAGTGAATCTAATGGGGAATGGTCAGCGAATCTAAAGGCAAATGATCAGCAAATCTAATGGCAAATCTTTAGTTAGTCTAAAGGCAAATGGACAGCCGGTCTAGTGGCATATAGTCGGTCAAAGTAGTGCCAATTGGTCAGTGAATCTAATGGCAATTCTTCAGCGAATCGCATAAAAAATAGTCAGTTAGACTAATGGCAAATGGTTGGTCAGTCTAGTGGCAAATCTTCACTGAACCTAATAGCATTTGGTTGGTCAGTCTAGTGGTAAATCATCAGTGAATCTAATGGCAAATAGTCAGTTAGTCTAATGGCAAATAGTCAGTTAGTCTAATGGCAAACGGTCGGTCGGTCTAGTGGCAAATCGTCAGTGAACCTAATGGCAAAGAGTCGGTCAGTCTAGTGACAAAACTTCAGTTAATCTAATGGAATATGGTAGGTCAAAGTGGTGCCAATTGGTCAGCGAGTCCAATGGCAAATGGTCAGCGAATTTAAGGGCAGAGCGTCAGTTAGTCTAACGGCAAATGGTCGGTCAGTCTAGTGGCAAATCGTCGGTGAACCTAGCGGCATATGGTCTGTCAGTCTAGTGGCAAATTGTCAGTGAATCTAATGGCAAATGGTCAGTTAGTCTAATGGCAAATAGTCGGTCAGTCTATTGGCAAATCGTCAGTGAACCTAGTGGCATATGGTCTGTCAGTCTAGTGGCAAACTGTCAGTGAATCTAATGGGGAATGGTCAGCGAATCTAAAGGCAAATGATCAGCAAATCTAATGGCAAATCTTTAGTTAGTCTAAAGGCAAATGGACAGCCGGTCTAGTGGCATATAGTCGGTCAAAGTAGTGCCAATTGGTCAGTGAATCTAATGGCAATTCTTCAGCGAATCGCATAAAAAATAGTCAGTTAGACTAATGGCAAATGGTTGGTCAGTCTAGTGGCAAATCTTCACTGAACCTAATAGCATTTGGTCGGTCAGTCTAGTGGTAAATCATCAGTGAATCTAATGGCAAATAGTCAGTTAGTCTAATGGCAAATAGTCAGTTAGTCTAATGGCAAACGGTCGGTCGGTCTAGTGGCAAATCGTCAGTGAACCTAATGGCAAAGAGTCGGTCAGTCTAGTGACAAAACTTCAAATAATCTAATGGAATATGGTAGGTCAAAGTGGTGCCAATTGGTCAGCGAGTCCAATGGCAAATGGTCAGCAAAGTTAAGGGCAGAGGGTCAGTTAGTCTAACGGCAAACGGTCGGTCAGTCTAGTGGCAAATCGTCGGTGAACCTAGCGGCATATGGTCTGTCAGTCTAGTGGCAAATTGTCAGTGAATCTAATGGCAAATGGTCAGTTAGTCTAATGGCAAATGGTCAGTTAGTCTAATGGCAAATGTTCGGTCAGTCTAGTGGCAAATCGTCAGTGAACCTAGTGGCATATGGTCTGTCAGTCTAGTGGCAAACTGTCAGTGAATCTAATGGGGAATGGTCAGCGAATCTAAAGGCAAATGGTCAGCAAATCTAATGGCAAATCTTTAGTTAGTCTAATGGCAAATGGACAGCCGGTCTAGTGGCATATAGTCGGTCAAAGTAGTACCAATTGGTCAGTGAATCTAATGGCAAATCTTCAGCGAATCCCATAGCAAATAGTCAGTTAGACTAATGGCAAATGGTTGGTCAGTCTAGTGGCAAATCTTCACTGAACCTAATGGCATTTGGTCGGTCAGTCTAGTGGTAAATCATCAGTGAGTCTATTGGCAAATAGTCAGTTAGTCTAATGGCAAATGGTCGGTTGGTCTAGTGGCAAATCGTCAGTGAACCTAAGGGCAAAGAGTCGGTCAGTCTAGTGGCAAAACTTCAGTTAATCTAATGGAATATGGTAGGTCAAAGTAGTGCCAATTGGTCAGCGAGTCCAATGGCAAATGGTCAGCGAATTTAAGGGCAGAGCGTCAGTTAGTCTAACGGCAAATGGTCGGTCAGTCTAGTGGCAAATCGTCGGTGAACCTAGCGGCATATGGTCTGTCAGTCTAGTGGCAAATTGTCAGTGAATCTAATGGCAAATGGTCAGTTAGTCTAATGGCAAATAGTCGGTCAGTCTAGTGGCAAATCGTCAGTGAACCTAGTGGCATATGGTCTGTCAGTCTAGTGGCAAACTGTCAGTGAATCTAATGGGGAATGGTCAGCGAATCTAAAGGCAAATGATCAGCAAATCTAATGGCAAATCTTTAGTTAGTCTAAAGGCAAATGGACAGCCGGTCTAGTGGCATATAGTCGGTCAAAGTAGTGCCAATTGGTCAGTGAATCTAATGGCAAATCTTCAGCGAATCTAATGGCAAATAGTCAGTTAGACTAATGGCAAATGGTTGGTCAGTCTAGTGGCAAATCTTCACTGAACCTAATGGCATTTGGTCGGTCAGTCTAGTGGTGAATCATCAGTGAATCTAATGGCAAATAGTCAGTTAGTCTAATGGCAAATAGTCAGTTAGTCTAATGGCAAACGGTCGGTCGGTCTAGTGGCAAATCGTCAGTGAACCTAATGGCAAAGAGTCGGTCAGTCTAGTGACAAAACTTCAGTTAATCTAATGGAATATGGTAGGTCAAAGTAGTGCCAATTGGTCAGCGAGTCCAATGGCAAATGGTCAGCAAATTTAAGGGCAGAGGGTCAGTTAGTCTAACGGCAAATGGTCGGTCAGTCTAGTGGCAAATCGTCGGTGAACCTAGCGGCATATGGTCTGTCAGTCTAGTGGCAAATTGTCAGTGAATCTAATGGCAAATGGTCAGTTAGTCTAATGGCAAATGGTCAGTTAGTCCAATGGCAAATGTTCGGTCAGTCTAGTGGCAAATCGTCAGTGAACCTAGTGGCATATGGTCTGTCAGTCTAGTGGCAAACTGTCAGTGAATCTAATGGGGAATGGTCAGCGAATCTAAAGGCAAATGATCAGCAAATCTAATGGCAAATCTTTAGTTAGTCTCATGGCAAATGGACAGCCGGTCTAGTGGCATATAGTCGGTCAAAGTAGTGCCAATTGGTCAGTGAATCTAATGGCAAATCTTCAGCGAATCTAATGGCAAATAGTCAGTTAGACTAATGGCAAATGGTTGGTCAGTCTAGTGGCAAATCTTCACTGAACCTAATGGCATTTGGTCGGTCAGTCTAGTGGTAAATCATCAGTGAATCTAATGGCAAAAAATCAGTTAGTCTAATGGCAAACGGTCGGTCGGTCTAGTGGCAAATCGTCAGTGAACCTAATGGCAAAGAGTCGGTCAGTCTAGTGACAAAACTTCAGTTAATCTAATGGAATATGGTAGGTCAAAGTATTGCCAATTGGTCAGCGAGTCCAATGGCAAATGGTCAGCGAATTTAAGGGCAGAGCGTCAGTTAGTCTAACGGCAAATGGTCGGTCAGTCTAGTGGCAAATCGTCGGTGAACCTAGCGGCATATGGTCTGTCAGTCTAGTGGCAAATTGTCAGTGAATCTAATGGCAAATGGTCAGTTAGTCTAATGGCAAATAGTCGGTCAGTCTATTGGCAAATCGTCAGTGAACCTAGTGGCATATGGTCTGTCAGTCTAGTGGCAAACTGTCAGTGAATCTAATGGGGAATGGTCAGCGAATCTAAAGGCAAATGATCAGCAAATCTAATGGCAAATCTTTAGTTAGTCTAAAGGCAAATGGACAGCCGGTCTAGTGGCATATAGTCGGTCAAAGTAGTGCCAATTGGTCAGTGAATCTAATGGCAATTCTTCAGCGAATCGCATAAAAAATAGTCAGTTAGACTAATGGCAAATGGTTGGTCAGTCTAGTGGCAAATCTTCACTGAACCTAATAGCATTTGGTCGGTCAGTCTAGTGGTAAATCATCAGTGAATCTAATGGCAAATAGTCAGTTAGTCTAATGGCAAATAGTCAGTTAGTCTAATGGCAAACGGTCGGTCGGTCTAGTGGCAAATCGTCAGTGAACCTAATGGCAAAGAGTCGGTCAGTCTAGTGGCAAAACTTCAGTTAATCTAATGGAATATGGTAGGTCAAAGTGGTGCCAATTGGTCAGCGAGTCCAATGGCAAATGGTCAGCGAATTTAAGGGCAGAGCGTCAGTTAGTCTAACGGCAAATGGTCGGTCAGTCTAGTGGCAAATCGTCGGTGAACCTAGCGGCATATGGTCTGTCAGTCTAGTGGCAAATTGTCAGTGAATCTAATGGCAAATGGTCAGTTAGTCTAATGGCAAATAGTCGGTCAGTCTAGTGGCAAATTGTCAGTGAACCTAGTGGCATATGGTCTGTCAGTCTAGTGGCAAACTGTCAGTGAATCTAATGGGGAATGGTCAGCGAATCTAAAGGCAAATGATCAGCAAATCTAATGGCAAATCTTTAGTTAGTCTAAAGGCAAATGGACAGCCGGTCTAGTGGCATATAGTCGGTCAAAGTAGTGCCAATTGGTCAGTGAATCTAATGGCAAATCTTCAGCGAATCGCATAAAAAATAGTCAGTTTGACTAATGGCAAATGGTTGGTCAGTCTAGTGGCAAATCTTCACTAAAACCTAATGGCATTTGGTCGGTCAGTCTAGTGGTAAATCATCAGTGAATCTAATGGCAAATAGTCAGTTAGTCTAATGGCAAATAGTCAGTTAGTCTAATGGCAAACGGTCGGTCGGTCTAGTGGCAAATCGTCAGTGAACCTAATGGCAAAGAGTCGGTCAGTCTAGTGACAAAACTTCAGTTAATCTAATGGAATATGGTAGGTCAAAGTAGTGCCAATTGGTCAGCGAGTCCAATGGCAAATGGTCAGCAAATTTAAGGGCAGAGGGTCAGTTAGTCTAACGGCAAACGGTCGGTCAGTCTAGTGGCAAATCGTCGGTGAACCTAGCGGCATATGGTCTGTCAGTCTAGTGGCAAATTGTCAGTGAATCTAATGGCAAATGGTCAGTTAGTCTAATGGCAAATGGTCAGTTAGTCTAATGGCAAATGGTCGGTCAGTCTAGTGGCAAATCGTCAGTGAACCTAGTGGCATATGGTCTGTCAGTCTAGTGGCAAACTGTCAGTGAATCTAATGGGGAATGGTCAGCGAATCTAAAGGCAAATGATCTGCAAATCTAATGGCAAATCTTTAGTTAGTTGCATGGCAAATGGACAGCCGGTCTAGTGGCATATAGTCGGTCAAAGTAGTGCCAATTGGTCAGTGAATCTAATGGCAAATCTTCAGCGAATCTAATGGCAAATAGTCAGTTAGACTAATGGCAAATGGTTGGTCAGTCTAGTGGCAAATCTTCACTGAACCTAATGGCATTTGGTCGGTCAGTCTAGTGGTGAATCATCAGTGAATCTAATGGCAAATAGTCAGTTAGTCTAATGGCAAATAGTCAGTTAGTCTAATGGCAAACGGTCGGTCGGTCTAGTGGCAAATCGTCAGTGAACCTAATGGCAAAGAGTCGGTCAGTCTAGTGACAAAACTTCAGTTAATCTAATGGAATATGGTAGGTCAAAGTAGTGCCAATTGGTCAGCGAGTCCAATGGCAAATGGTCAGCAAATTTAAGGGCAGAGGGTCAGTTAGTCTAACGGCAAATGGTCGGTCAGTCTAGTGGCAAATCGTCGGTGAACCTAGCGGCATATGGTCTGTCAGTCTAGTGGCAAATTGTCAGTGAATCTAATGGCAAATGGTCAGTTAGTCTAATGGCAAATGGTCAGTTAGTCCAATGGCAAATGTTCGGTCAGTCTAGTGGCAAATCGTCAGTGAACCTAGTGGCATATGGTCTGTCAGTCTAGTGGCAAACTGTCAGTGAATCTAATGGGGAATGGTCAGCGAATCTAAAGGCAAATGATCAGCAAATCTAATGGCAAATCTTTAGTTAGTCTCATGGCAAATGGACAGCCGGTCTAGTGGCATATAGTCGGTCAAAGTAGTGCCAATTGGTCAGTGAATCTAATGGCAAATCTTCAGCGAATCTAATGGCAAATAGTCAGTTAGACTAATGGCAAATGGTTGGTCAGTCTAGTGGCAAATCTTCACTGAACCTAATGGCATTTGGTCGGTCAGTCTAGTGGTAAATCATCAGTGAATCTAATGGCAAAAAATCAGTTAGTCTAATGGCAAACGGTCGGTCGGTCTAGTGGCAAATCGTCAGTGAACCTAATGGCAAAGAGTCGGTCAGTCTAGTGACAAAACTTCAGTTAATCTAATGGAATATGGTAGGTCAAAGTATTGCCAATTGGTCAGCGAGTCCAATGGCAAATGGTCAGCGAATTTAAGGGCAGAGCGTCAGTTAGTCTAACGGCAAATGGTCGGTCAGTCTAGTGGCAAATCGTCGGTGAACCTAGCGGCATATGGTCTGTCAGTCTAGTGGCAAATTGTCAGTGAATCTAATGGCAAATGGTCAGTTAGTCTAATGGCAAATAGTCGGTCAGTCTATTGGCAAATCGTCAGTGAACCTAGTGGCATATGGTCTGTCAGTCTAGTGGCAAACTGTCAGTGAATCTAATGGGGAATGGTCAGCGAATCTAAAGGCAAATGATCAGCAAATCTAATGGCAAATCTTTAGTTAGTCTAAAGGCAAATGGACAGCCGGTCTAGTGGCATATAGTCGGTCAAAGTAGTGCCAATTGGTCAGTGAATCTAATGGCAATTCTTCAGCGAATCGCATAAAAAATAGTCAGTTAGACTAATGGCAAATGGTTGGTCAGTCTAGTGGCAAATCTTCACTGAACCTAATAGCATTTGGTCGGTCAGTCTAGTGGTAAATCATCAGTGAATCTAATGGCAAATAGTCAGTTAGTCTAATGGCAAATAGTCAGTTAGTCTAATAGCAAACGGTCGGTCGGTCTAGTGGCAAATCGTCAGTGAACCTAATGGCAAAGAGTCGGTCAGTCTAGTGACAAAACTTCAGTTAATCTAATGGAATATGGTAGGTCAAAGTGGTGCCAATTGGTCAGCGAGTCCAATGGCAAATGGTCAGCAAATTTAAGGGCAGAGGGTCAGTTAGTCTAACGGCAAACGGTCGGTCAGTCTAGTGGCAAATCGTCGGTGAACCTAGCGGCATATGGTCTGTCAGTCTAGTGGCAAATTGTCAGTGAATCTAATGGCAAATGGTCAGTTAGTCTAATGGCAAATGGTCAGTTAGTCTAATGGCAAATGTTCGGTCAGTCTAGTGGCAAATCGTCAGTGAACCTAGTGGCATATGGTCTGTCAGTCTAGTGGCAAACTGTCAGTGAATCTAATGGGGAATGGTCAGCGAATCTAAAGGCAAATGATCAGCAAATCTAATGGCAAATCTTTAGTTAGTCGATGGCAAATGGACAGCCGATCTAGTGGCATATAGTCGGTCAAAGTAGTGCCAATTGGTCAGTGAATCTAATGGCAAATCTTCAGCGAATCTAATGGCAAATAGTCAGTTAGACTAATGGCAAATGGTTGGTCAGTCTAGTGGCAAATCTTCACTGAACCTAATGGCATTTGGTCGGTCAGTCTAGTGGTAAATCATCAGTGAGTCTATTGGCAAATAGTCAGTTAGTCTAATGGCAAATGGTCGGTCGGTCTAGTGGCAAATCGTCAGTGAACCTAAGGGCAAAGAGTTGGTCAGTCTAGTGGCAAAACTTCAGTTAATCTAATGGAATATGGTAGGTCAAAGTAGTGCCAATTGGTCAGCGAGTCCAATGGCAAATGGTCAGCGAATTTAAGGGCAGAGCGTCAGTTAGTCTAACGGCAAATGGTCGGTCAGTCTAGTGGCAAATCGTCGGTGAACCTAGCGGCATATGGTCTGTCAGTCTAGTGGCAAATTGTCAGTGAATCTAATGGCAAATGGTCAGTTAGTCTAATGGCAAATAGTCGGTCAGTCTAGTGGCAAATCGTCAGTGAACCTAGTGGCATATGGTCTGTCAGTCTAGTGGCAAACTGTCAGTGAATCTAATGGGGAATGGTCAGCGAATCTAAAGGCAAATGATCAGCAAATCTAATGGCAAATCTTTAGTTAGTCTAAAGGCAAATGGACAGCCGGTCTAGTGGCATATAGTCGGTCAAAGTAGTGCCAATTGGTCAGTGAGTCTAATGGCAAATCTTCAGCGAATCGCATAAAAAATAGTCAGTTTGACTAATGGCAAATGGTTGGTCAGTCTAGTGGCAAATCTTCACTGAACCTAATGGCATTTGGTCGGTCAGTCTAGTGGTAAATCATCAGTGAATCTAATGGCAAATAGTCAGTTAGTCTAATGGCAAATAGTCAGTTAGTCTAATGGCAAACGGTCGGTCGGTCTAGTGGCAAATCGTCAGTGAACCTAATGGCAAAGAGTCGGTCAGTCTAGTGACAAAACTTCAGTTAATCTAATGGAATATGGTAGGTCAAAGTAGTGCCAATTGGTCAGCGAGTCCAATGGCAAATGGTCAGCAAATTTAAGGGCAGAGGGTCAGTTAGTCTAACGGCAAACGGTCGGTCAGTCTAGTGGCAAATCGTCGGTGAACCTAGCGGCATATGGTCTGTCAGTCTAGTGGCAAATTGTCAGTGAATCTAATGGCAAATGGTCAGTTAGTCTAATGGCAAATGTTCGGTCAGTCTAGTGGCAAATCGTCAGTGAACCTAGTGGCATATGGTCTGTCAGTCTAGTGGCAAACTGTCAGTGAATCTAATGGGGAATGGTCAGGGAATCTAAAGGCAAATGATCAGCAAATCTAATGACAAATCTTTAGTTAGTCGCATGGCAAATGGACAGCCGGTCTAGTGGCATATAGTCGGTCAAAGTAGTGCCAATTGGTCAGTGAATCTAATGGCAAATCTTCAGCGAATCTAATGGCAAATAGTCAGTTAGACTAATGGCAAATGGTTGGTCAGTCTAGTGGCAAATCTTCACTGAACCTAATGGCATTTGGTCGGTCAGTCTAGTGGTGAATCATCAGTGAATCTAATGGCAAATAGTCAGTTAGTCTAATGGCAAATAGTCAGTTAGTCTAATGGCAAACGGTCGGTCGGTCTAGTGGCAAATCGTCAGTGAACCTAATGGCAAAGAGTCGGTCAGTCTAGTGACAAAACTTCAGTTAATCTAATGGAATATGGTAGGTCAAAGTAGTGCCAATTGGTCAGCGAGTCCAATGGCAAATGGTCAGCAAATTTAAGGGCAGAGGGTCAGTTAGTCTAACGGCAAATGGTCGGTCAGTCTAGTGGCAAATCGTCGGTGAACCTAGCGGCATATGGTCTGTCAGTCTAGTGGCAAATTGTCAGTGAATCTAATGGCAAATGGTCAGTTAGTCTAATGGCAAATGGTCAGTTAGTCTAATGGCAAATGTTCGGTCAGTCTAGTGGCAAATCGTCAGTGAACCTAGTGGCATATGGTCTGTCAGTCTAGTGGCAAACTGTCAGTGAATCTAATGGGGAATGGTCAGCGAATCTAAAGGCAAATGATCAGCAAATCTAATGGCAAATCTTTAGTTAGTCTAATGGCAAATGGACAGCCGGTCTAGTGGCATATAGTCGGTCAAAGTAGTGCCAATTGGTCAGTGAATCTAATGGCAAATCTTCAGCGAATCCCATAGCAAATAGTCAGTTAGACTAATGGCAAATGGTTGGTCAGTCTAGTGGCAAATCTTCACTGAACCTAATGGCATTTGGTCGGTCAGTCTAGTGGTAAATCATCAGTGAGTCTATTGGCAAATAGTCAGTTAGTCTAATGGCAAATGGTCGGTCGGTCTAGTGGCAAATCGTCAGTGAACCTAAGGGCAAAGAGTCGGTCAGTCTAGTGGCAAATCTTCACTGAACCTAATGGCATTTGGTCGGTCAGTCTAGTGGTAAATCATCAGTGAATCTAATGGCAAATAGTCAGTTAGTCTAATGGCAAATAGTCAGTTAGTCTAATGGCAAACGGTCGGTCGGTCTAGTGGCAAATCGTCAGTGAACCTAATGGCAAAGAGTCGGTCAGTCTAGTGACAAAACTTCAGTTAATCTAATGGAATATGGTAGGTCAAAGTAGTGCCAATTGGTCAGCGAGTCCAATGGCAAATGGTCAGCAAATTTAAGGGCAGAGGGTCAGTTAGTCTAACGGCAAACGGTCGGTCAGTCTAGTGGCAAATCGTCGGTGAACCTAGCGGCATATGGTCTGTCAGTCTAGTGGCAAATTGTCAGTGAATCTAATGGCAAATGGTCAGTTAGTCTAATGGCAAATGTTCGGTCAGTCTAGTGGCAAATCGTCAGTGAACCTAGTGGCATATGGTCTGTCAGTCTAGTGGCAAACTGTCAGTGAATCTAATGGGGAATGGTCAGCGAATCTAAAGGCAAATGATCAGCAAATCTAATGACAAATCTTTAGTTAGTCGCATGGCAAATGGACAGCCGGTCTAGTGGCATATAGTCGGTCAAAGTAGTGCCAATTGGTCAGTGAATCTAATGGCAAATCTTCAGCGAATCTAATGGCAAATAGTCAGTTAGACTAATGGCAAATGGTTGGTCAGTCTAGTGGCAAATCTTCACTGAACCTAATGGCATTTGGTCGGTCAGTCTAGTGGTGAATCATCAGTGAATCTAATGGCAAATAGTCAGTTAGTCTAATGGCAAATAGTCAGTTAGTCTAATGGCAAACGGTCGGTCGGTCTAGTGGCAAATCGTCAGTGAACCTAATGGCAAAGAGTCGGTCAGTCTAGTGACAAAACTTCAGTTAATCTAATGGAATATGGTAGGTCAAAGTAGTGCCAATTGGTCAGCGAGTCCAATGGCAAATGGTCAGCAAATTTAAGGGCAGAGGGTCAGTTAGTCTAACGGCAAATGGTCGGTCAGTCTAGTGGCAAATCGTCGGTGAACCTAGCGGCATATGGTCTGTCAGTCTAGTGGCAAATTGTCAGTGAATCTAATGGCAAATGGTCAGTTAGTCTAATGGCAAATGGTCAGTTAGTCTAATGGCAAATGTTCGGTCAGTCTAGTGGCAAATCGTCAGTGAACCTAGTGGCATATGGTCTGTCAGTCTAGTGGCAAACTGTCAGTGAATCTAATGGGGAATGGTCAGCGAATCTAAAGGCAAATGATCAGCAAATCTAATGGCAAATCTTTAGTTAGTCTAATGGCAAATGGACAGCCGGTCTAGTGGCATATAGTCGGTCAAAGTAGTGCCAATTGGTCAGTGAATCTAATGGCAAATCTTCAGCGAATCCCATAGCAAATAGTCAGTTAGACTAATGGCAAATGGTTGGTCAGTCTAGTGGCAAATCTTCACTGAACCTAATGGCATTTGGTCGGTCAGTCTAGTGGTAAATCATCAGTGAGTCTATTGGCAAATAGTCAGTTAGTCTAATGGCAAATGGTCGGTCGGTCTAGTGGCAAATCGTCAGTGAACCTAAGGGCAAAGAGTCGGTCAGTCTAGTGGCAAAACTTCAGTTAATCTAATGGAATATGGTAGGTCAAAGTAGTGCCAATTGGTCAGCGAGTCCAATGGCAAATGGTCAGCGAATTTAAGGGCAGAGCGTCAGTTAGTCTAACGGCAAATGGTCGGTCAGTCTAGTGGCAAATCGTCGGTGAACCTAGCGGCATATGGTCTGTCAGTCTAGTGGCAAATTGTCAGTGAATCTAATGGCAAATGGTCAGTTAGTCTAATGGCAAATAGTCGGTCAGTCTAGTGGCAAATCGTCAGTGAACCTAGTGGCATATGGTCTGTCAGTCTAGTGGCAAACTGTCAGTGAATCTAATGGGGAATGGTCAGCGAAGCTAAAGGCAAATGATCAGCAAATCTAATGGCAAATCTTTAGTTAGTCTAAAGGCAAATGGACAGCCGGTCTAGTGGCATATAGTCGGTCAAAGTAGTGCCAATTGGTCAGTGAATCTAATGGCAAATCTTCAGCGAATCGCATAAAAAATAGTCAGTTTGACTAATGGCAAATGATTGGTCAGTCTAGTGGCAAATCTTCACTGAACCTAATAGCATTTGGTCGGTCAGTCTAGTGGTAAATCATCAGTGAATCTAATGGCAAAAAGTCAGTTAGTCTAATGGCAAACGGTCGGTCAGTCTAGTGGCAAATCGTCAGTGAACCTAATGGCAAAGAGTCGGTCAGTCTAGTGACAAAACTTCGGTTAATCTAATGGAATATGGTAGGTCAAAGTAGTGCCAATTGGTCAGCGAGTCCAATGGCAAATGGTCAGCGAATTTAAGGGCAGAGGGTCAGTTAGTCTAACGGCAAACGGTCGGTCAGTCTAGTGGCAAATCGTCGGTGAACCTAGCGGCATATGGTCTGTCAGTCTAGTGGCAAATTGTCAGTGAATCTAATGGCAAATGGTCAGTTAGTCTAATGGCAAATGGTCAGTTAGTCTAATGGCAAATAGTCGGTCAGTCTAGTGGCAAATCGTCAGTGAACCTAGTGGCATATGGTCTGTCAGTCTAGTGGCAAACTGTCAGTGAATCTAATGGGGAATGGTCAGCGAATCTAAAGGCAAATGATCAGCAAATCTAATGGCAAATCTTTAGTTAGTCTAATGGCAAATGGACAGCCGGTCTAGTGGCATATAGTCGGTCAAAGTAGTGCCAATTGGTCAGTGAATCTAATGGCAAATCTTCAGCGAATCCCATAGCAAATAGTCAGTTAGACTAATGGCAAATGGTTGGTCAGTCTAGTGGCAAATCTTCACTGAACCTAATGGCATTTGGTCGGTCAGTCTAGTGGTAAATCATCAGTGAGTCTATTGGCAAATAGTCAGTTAGTCTAATGGCAAATGGTCGGTCGGTCTAGTGGCAAATCGTCAGTGAACCTAAGGGCAAAGAGTCGGTCAGTCTAGTGGCAAAACTTCAGTTAATCTAATGGAATATGATAGGTCAAAGTAGTGCCAATTGGTCAGCGAGTCCAATGGCAAATGGTCAGCGAATTTAAGGGCAGAGCGTCAGTTAGTCTAACGGCAAATGGTCGGTCAGTCTAGTGGCAAATCGTCGGTGAACCTAGCGGCATATGGTCTGTCAGTCTAGTGGCAAATTGTCAGTGAATCTAATGGCAAATGGTCAGTTAGTCTAATGGCAAATAGTCGGTCAGTCTAGTGGCAAATCGTCAGTGAACCTAGTGGCATATGGTCTGTCAGTCTAGTGGCAAACTGTCAGTGAATCTAATGGGGAATGGTCAGCGAATCTAAAGGCAAATGATCAGCAAATCTAATGGCAAATCTTTAGTTAGTCTAAAGGCAAATGGACAGCCGGTCTAGTGGCATATAGTCGGTCAAAGTAGTGCCAATTGGTCAGTGAATCTAATGGCAAATCTTCAGCGAATCGCATAAAAAATAGTCAGTTTGACTAATGGCAAATGGTTGGTCAGTCTAGTGGCAAATCTTCACTGAACCTAATGGCATTTGGTCGGTCAGTCTAGTGGTAAATCATCAGTGAATCTAATGGCAAATAGTCAGTTAGTCTAATGGCAAATAGTCAGTTAGTCTAATGGCAAACGGTCGGTCAGTCTAGTGGCAAATCGTCAGTGAACCTAATGGCAAAGAGTCGGTCAGTCTAGTGACAAAACTTCGGTTAATCTAATGGAATATGGTAGGTCAAAGTAGTGCCAATTGGTCAGCGAGTCCAATGGCAAATGGTCAGCGAACTTAAGGGCAGAGGGTCAGTTAGTCTAACGGCAAACGGTCGGTCAGTCTAGTGGCAAATCGTCGGTGAACCTAGCGGCATATGGTCTGTCAGTCTAGTGGCAAATTGTCAGTGAATCTAATGGCAAATGGTCAGTTAGTCTAATGGCAAATGGTCAGTTAGTCTAATGGCAAATGTTCGGTCAGTCTAGTGGCAAATCGTCAGTGAACCTAGTGGCATATGGTCTGTCAGTCTAGTGGCAAACTGTCAGTGAATCTAATGGGGAATGGTCAGCGAATCTAAAGGCAAATGATCAGCAAATCTAATGGCAAATCTTTAGTTAGTCTAATGGCAAATGGACAGCCGGTCTAGTGGCATATAGTCGGTCAAAGTAGTGCCAATTGGTCAGTGAATCTAATGGCAAATCTTCAGCGAATCCCATAGCAAATAGTCAGTTAGACTAATGGCAAATGGTTGGTCAGTCTAGTGGCAAATCTTCACTGAACCTAATGGCATTTGGTCGGTCAGTCTAGTGGTAAATCATCAGTGAGTCTATTGGCAAATAGTCAGTTAGTCTAATGGCAAATGGTCGGTCGGTCTAGTGGCAAATCGTCAGTGAACCTAAGGGCAAAGAGTCGGTCAGTCTAGTGGCAAAACTTCAGTTAATCTAATGGAATATGATAGGTCAAAGTAGTGCCAATTGGTCAGCGAGTCCAATGGCAAATGGTCAGCGAATTTAAGGGCAGAGCGTCAGTTAGTCTAACGGCAAATGGTCGGTCAGTCTAGTGGCAAATCGTCGGTGAACCTAGCGGCATATGGTCTGTCAGTCTAGTGGCAAATTGTCAGTGAATCTAATGGCAAATGGTCAGTTAGTCTAATGGCAAATAGTCGGTCAGTCTAGTGGCAAATCGTCAGTGAACCTAGTGGCATATGGTCTGTCAGTCTAGTGGCAAACTGTCAGTGAATCTAATGGGGAATGGTCAGCGAATCTAAAGGCAAATGATCAGCAAATCTAATGGCAAATCTTTAGTTAGTCTAAAGGCCAATGGACAGCCGGTCTAGTGGCATATAGTCGGTCAAAGTAGTGCCAATTGGTCAGTGAATCTAATGGCAAATCTTCAGCGAATCGCATAAAAAATAGTCAGTTTGACTAATGGCAAATGGTTGGTCAGTCTAGTGGCAAATCTTCACTGAACCTAATGGCATTTGGTCGGTCAGTCTAGTGGTAAATCATCAGTGAATCTAATGGCAAATAGTCAGTTAGTCTAATGGCAAATAGTCAGTTAGTCTAATGGCAAACGGTCGGTCAGTCTAGTGGCAAATCGTCAGTGAACCTAATGGCAAAGAGTCGGTCAGTCTAGTGACAAAACTTCGGTTAATCTAATGGAATATGGTAGGTCAAAGTAGTGCCAATTGGTCAGCGAGTCCAATGGCAAATGGTCAGCAAATTTAAGGGCAGAGGGTCAGTTAGTCTAACGGCAAACGGTCGGTAAGTCTAGTGGCAAATCGTCGGTGAACCTAGCGGCATATGGTCTGTCAGTCTAGTGGCAAATTGTCAGTGAATCTAATGGCAAATGGTCAGTTAGTCTAATGGCAAATGGTCAGTTAGTCTAATGGCAAATGTTCGGTCAGTCTAGTGGCAAATCGTCAGTGAACCTAGTGGCATATGGTCTGTCAGTCTAGTGGCAAACTGTCAGTGAATCTAATGGGGAATGGTCAGCGAATCTAAAGGCAAATGATCAGCAAATCTAATGGCAAATCTTTAGTTAGTTGCATGGCAAATGGACAGCCGGTCTAGTGGCATATAGTCGGTCAAAGTAGTGCCAATTGGTCAGTGAATCTAATGGCAAATCTTCAGCGAATCTAATGGCAAATAGTCAGTTAGACTAATGGCAAATGGTTGGTCAGTCTAGTGGCAAATCTTCACTGAACCTAATGGCATTTGGTCAGTCAGTCTAGTGGTAAATCATCAGTGAATCTAATGGCAAAAAGTCAGTTAGTCTAATGGCAAACGGTCGGTCGGTCTAGTGGCAAATCGTCAGTGAACCTAATGGCATTTGGTCGGTCAGTCTAGTGACAAAACTTCAGTTAATCTAATGGAATATGGTAGGTCAAAGTATTGCCAATTGGTCAGCGAGTCCAATAGTCAGTTAGTCTAATGGCAAACGGTCGGTCGGTCTAGTGGCAAATCGTCAGTGAACCTAATGGCAAAGAGTCGGTCAGTCTAGTGACAAAACTTCAGTTAATCTAATGGAATATGGTAGGTCAAAGTATTGCCAATTGGTCAGCGAGTCCAATGGCAAATGGTCAGCAAATTTAAGGGCAGAGGGTCAGTTAGTCTAACGGCAAACGGTCCGTCAGTCTAGTGGCAAATTGTCAGTGAATCTAATGGCAAATGGTCAGTTAGTCTAATGGCAAATGGTCAGTTAGTCTAATGGCAAATGTTCGGTCAGTCTAGTGGCAAATCGTCAGTGAACCTAGTGGCATATGGTCTGTCAGTCTAGTGGCAAACTGTCAGTGAATCTAATGGGGAATGGTCAGCAAATCTAAAGGCAAATCTTTAGTTAGTCTAATGGCAAATGGACAGCCGGTCTAGTGGCATATAGTCGGTCAAAGTAGTGCCAATTGGTCAGTGAATCTAATGGCAAATCTTCAGCGAATCCCATAGCAAATAGTCAGTTAGACTAATGGCAAATGGTTGGTCAGTCTAGTGGCAAATCGTCGGTGAACCTAGTGGCATAAGGTCTGTCAGTCTAGTGGCAAACTGTAAGTGAATCTAATGGGGAATGGTCAGCGAATCTAAAGGCAAATGATCAGCGAATCTAAGGGCAAATCGTCAGTTAGTCTAATGGCAAATGGACAGCCGGTCTAGTGGCATATAGTCGGTCAAAGTAGTGCCAATTGGTCAGTGAATCTAATGGCAAATCTTCAGCGAAGCCCATGGCAAATAGTCAGTTAGACTAATGGCAAATGGTTGGTCTGTCTAGTGGCAAATCTTCACTGAACCTAATGGCATTTGGTCGGTCAGTCTAGTGGTAAATCATCAGTTAATCTAATGGCAAATAGTCAGTTAGTCTAATGGCAAACGGTCGGTCGGTCTAGTGGCAAATCGTCAGTGAACCTAATGGCAAAGAGTCGGTCAGTCTAGTGACAAAACTTCAGTTAATCTAATGGAATATTGTAGGTCAAAGTATTGCCAATTGGTCAGCGAGTCCAATGGCAAATGGTCAGCGAATTTAAGGGCAGAGCGTCAGTTAGTCTAACGGCAAATGGTCGGTCAGTCTAGTGGCAAATCGTCGGTGAACCTAGCGGCATATGGTCTGTCAGTCTAGTGGCAAATTGTCAGTGAATCTAATGGCAAATGGTCAGTTAGTCTAATGGCAAATGGTCAGTTAGTCTAATGGCAAATGGTCGGTCAGTCTATAGGCAAATCCTCAGTGAACCTAGTGGCATATGGTCTGTCAGTCTGGTGGCAAACTGTCAGTGAATCTAATGGGGAATGGTCAGCGAATCTAAAGGCAAATGATCAGCAAATCTAATAGCAAATCGTCAGTTAGTCTAATGGCAAATGGACAGCCGGTCTAGTGGCATATAGTCGGTCAAAGTAGTGCCAATTGGTCAGTGAATCTAATGGCAAATCTTCAGCGAATCTAATGGCAAATAGTCAGTTAGACTAATGGCAAATGGTTGGTCAGTCTAGTGGCAAATCTTCACTGAACCTAATGGCATTTGGTCGGTCAGTCTAGTGGTAAATCATCAGTGAATCTAATGGCAAATAGTCAGTTAGTCTAATGGCAAATAGTCAGTTAGTCTAATGGCAAATGGTCGGTCGGTCTAGTGGCAAATCGTCAGTGAACCTAATGGCAAAGAGTCGGTCAGTCTAGTGGCAAAACTTCAGTTAATCTAATGGAATATGGTAGGTCAAAGTAGTGCCAATTGGTCAGCGAGTCCAATGGCAAATGGTCAGCAAATTTAAGGGCAGAGAGTCAGTTAGTCTAACGGCAAATGGTCGGTCAGTCTAGTGGCAAATCGTCGGTGAACCTAGCGGCATATGATCTGTCAGTCTAGTGGCAAATTGTCAGTTAGTCTAATGGCAAATGGTCAGTTAGTCTAATGGCAAATGGTCGGTCAGTCTAGTGGCAAACTGTCAGTGAATTTGTTGGGGAATGGTCAGCGAATCTAAAGGCAAATGATCTGCGAATCTAATTGCAAATCGTCAGTTAGTCTAATGGAAAAATGGACAGCCGGTCTAGTGGCATATAGTCGGTGAATCTAGCTGCATATGGTCTGTCAGTCTAGTGGCAAATTGTCAGTGAATCTAATTGCAAATGGTCAGTTAGTCTAATGGCAAATGGTCAGTTAGTCTAATGGCAAATGTTTGGTCAGTCTAGTGGCAAATCGTCAGTGAACCTAGTGGCATATGGTCTGTCAGTCTAGTGGCAAACTGTCAGTGAATCTAATGGGGAATGGTCAGCGAATCTAAAGGCAAATGATCAGCAAATCTAATGGCAAATCTTTAGTTAGTCTCATGGCAAATGGACAGCCGGTCTAGTGGCATATAGTCGGTCAAAGTAGTGCCAATTGGTCAGTGAATCTAATGGCAAATCTTCAGCGAATCTAATGGCAAATAGTCAGTTAGACTAATGGCAAATGGTTGGTCAGTCTAGTGGCAAATCTTCACTGAACCTAATGGCATTTGGTCGGTCAGTCTAGTGGCAAATCATCAGTGAATCTAATGGCAAAAAGTCAGTTAGTCTAATGGCAAACGGTCGGTCGGTCTAGTGGCAAATCGTCAGTGAACCTAATGGCAAAGAGTCGGTCAGTCTAGTGACAAAGCTTCAGTTAATCTAATGGAATATGGTAGGTCGAAGTATTGCCAATTGGTCAGCGAGTCCAATGGCAAATGGTCAGCGAATTTAAGGGCAGAGCGTCAGTTAGTCTAACGGCAAATGGTCGGTCAGTCTAGTGGCAAATCGTCGGTGAACCTAGCGGCATATGGTCTGTCAGTCTAGTGGCAAATTGTCAGTGAATCTAATGGCAAATGGTCAGTTAGTCTAATGGCAAATGGTCAGTTAGTCTAATGGCAAATAGTTGGTCAGTCTAGTGGCAAATCGTCAGTGAACCTAGTGGCATATGGTCTGTCAGTCTAGTGGCAAACTGTCAGTGAATCTAATAGGGAATGGTCAGGGAATCTAAAGGCAAATGATCAGCAAATCCAATGGCAAATCTTTAGTTAGTCTAAAGGCAAATGGACAGCCGGTCTAGTGGCATATAGTCGGTCAAAGTAGTGCCAATTGGTCAGTGAATCTAATGGCAAATCTTTAGCAAATCGCATAAAAAATAGTCAGTTAGACTAATGGCAAATGGTTGGTCAGTCTAGTGGCAAATCTTCACTGAACCTAATAGCATTTGGTCGGTCAGTCTAGTGGTAAATCATCAGTGAATCTAATGGCAAATAGTCAGTTAGTCTAATGGCAAATAGTCAGTTAGTCTAATGGCAAACGGTCGGTCGGTCTAGTGGCAAATCGTCAGTGAACCTAATGGCAAAGAGTCGGTCAGTCTAGTGACAAAACTTCAGTTAATCTAATGGCAAATAGTCAGTTAGTCTAATGGCAAACGGTCGGTCGGTCTAGTGGCAAATCGTCAGTGAACCTAATGGCATTTGGTCGGTCAGTCTAGTGGTAAATCATCAGTGAATCTAATGGCAAATAGTCAGTTAGTCTAATGGCAAACGGTTGGTCGGTCTAGTGCCAAATCGTCAGTGAACCTAATGGCAAAGAGTCGGTCAGTCTAGTGACAAAACTTCAGTTAATCTAATGGAATATTATAGGTCAAAGTATTGCCAATTGGTCAGCGAGTCCAATGGCAAATGGTCAGCAAATTTAAGGGCAAAGGGTCAGTTAGTCTAACGGCAAATGGTCGGTCAGTCTAGTGGCAAATCGTCGGTGAACCTAGCGGCATATGGTCTGTCAGTCTAGTGGCAAATTGTCAGTGAATCTAATGGCAAATGGTCAGTTAGTCTAATGGTAAATGGTCGGTCAGTCTAGTGGCAAATCGTCAGTGAACCTAGTGGCATAAGGTCTGTCAGTCTAGTGGCATACTGTAAGTGAATCTAATGGGGAATGGTCAGCGAATCTAAAGGCAAATGATCAGCGAATCTAAAGGCAAATCGTCAGTTAGTCTAATGGCAAATGGACAGCCGGTCTAGTGGCATATGGTCGGTCAAAGTAGTGCCAATTGGTCAGTGTTTCTAATGGCAAATCTTCAGCGAATCCCATGGCAAATAGTCAGTTATACTAATGGCAAATGGTTGGTCAGTCTAGTGGCAAATCTTCACTGAACCTAATGGCATTTGGTCGGTCAGTCTAGTGGTAAATCATCAGTGAGTCTATTGGCAAATAGTCAGTTAGTCTAATGGCAAATGGTTGGTCGGTCTAGTGGCAAATCGTCAGTGAACCTAATGGCATTTGGTCGGTCAGTCTAGTGGTAAATCATCAGTGAATCTAATGGCAAATAGTCAGTTAGTCTAATGGCAAACGGTCGGTCGGTCTAGTGGCAAATCGTCAGTGGACCTAATGGCAAAGAGTCGGTCAGTATAGTGACAAAACTTCAGTTAATCTAATGGAATATTATAGGTCAAAGTATTGCCAATTGGTCAGCGAGTCCAATGGCAAATGGTCAGCAAATTTAAGGGCAGAGGGTCAGTTAGTCTAACGGCAAATGGTCGGTCAGTCTAGTGGCAAATGGTCGGTGAACCTAGCGGCATATGGTCTGTCAGTCTAGTGACAAATTGTCAGTGAATCTAATGGCAAATGGTCAGTTAGTCTAATTGCAAATGGTCAGTTAGTCTAATGGTAAATGGTTGGTCAGTCTAGTGGCAAATCGTCAGTGAACCTAGTGGCATAAGGTTTGTCAGTCTAGTGGCAAACTGTCAGTAAATCTAAAGGGGAATGGTCAGCGAATCTAAAGGCAAATGATCAGCAAATCTAATGGCAAATCGTCAGTTAGTCTAATGGCAAATGGACAGCCGGTCTAGTGGCATATAGTCGGTCAAAGTAGTGCCAATTGGTCAGTGAATCTAATGGCAAATCTTCAGCAAATCTAATGGCAAATAGTCAGTTAGACTAATGGCAAATGGTTGGTCAGTCTAGTGGCAAATCTTCACTGAACCTAATGGCATTTGGTCGGTCAGTCTAGTGGTAAATCATCAGTGAATCTAATGGCAAAAAGTCAGTTAGTCTAATGGCAAACGGTCGGTCGGTCTAGTGGCAAATCGTCAGTGAACCTAATGGCAAAGAGTCGGTCAGTCTAGTGACAAAACTTCAGTTAATCTAATGGAATATGGTAGGTCAAAGTATTGCCAATTGGTCAGCGAGTCCAATGGCAAATGGTCAGCGAATTTAAGGGCAGAGCGTCAGTGAGTCTAACGGCAAATGGTCTGTCAGTCTAGTGGCAAATCTTTGGTGAACCTAGCGGCATATCGTCTGTCAGTCTAGTGGCAAATTGTCAGTGAATCTAATGGCAAATGGTCAGTTAGTCTAATGGCAAATGGTCAGTTAGTCTAATGGCAAATAGTTGGTCAGTCTAGTGGCAAATCGTCAGTAAACCTAGTGGCATATGGTCTGTCAGTCTAGTGGCAAACTGTCAGTGAATCTAATGGGGAATGGTCAGCGAATCTAAAGGCAAATGATCAGCAAATCTAATGGCAAATCTTTAGTTAGTCTAAAGGCAAATGGACAGCCGGTCTAGTGGCATATAGTCGGTCAAAGTAGTGCCAATTGGTCAGTGAATCTAATGGCAAATCTTCAGCGAATCCCATAAAAAATAGTCAGTTAGACTAATGGCAAATGGTTGGTCAGTCTAGTGGCAAATCTTCACTGAACCTAATAGCATTTGGTCGGTCAGTCTAGTGGTAAATCATCAGTGAATCTAATGGCAAATAGTCAGTTAGTCTAATGGCAAATAGTCAGTTAGTCTAATGGCAAACGGTCGGTCGGTCTAGTGGCAAATCGTCAGTGAACCTAATGGCAAAGAGTCGGTCAGTCTAGTGACAAAACTTCAGTTAATCTAATGGCAAATAGTCAGTTAGTCTAATGGCAAACGGTCAGTCGGTCTAGTGGCAAATCGTCAGTGAACCTAATGGCATTTGGTCGGTCAGTCTAGTGGTAAATGATCAGTGAATCTAATGGCAAATAGTCAGTTAGTCTAATGGCAAACGGTCGGTCGGTCTAGTGGCAATTCGTCAGTGAACCTAATGGCAAAGAGTCGGTCAGTCTAGTGACAAAACTTCAGTTAATCTAATGGAATATTATAGGTCAAAGTATTGCCAATTGGTCAGCGAGTCCAATGGCAAATGGTCAGCAAATTTAAGGGCAAAGGGTCAGTTAGTCTAACGGCAAATGGTCGGTCAGTCTAGTGGCAAATCGTCGGTGAACCTAGCGGCATATGGTCTGTCAGTCTAGTGGCAAATTGTCAGTGAATTTAATGGCAAATGGTCAGTTAGTCTAATGGTAAATGGTCGGTCAGTCTAGTGGCAAATCGTCAGTGAACCTAGTGGCATAAGGTCTGTCAGTCTAGAAGCATACTGTAAGTGAATCTAATGGGGAATGGTCAGCGAATCTAAAGGCAAATGATCAGCGAATCTAAAGGCAAATCGTCAGTTAGTCTAATGGCAAATGGACAGCCGGTCTAGTGGCATATAGTCGGTCAAAGTAGTGCCAATTGGTCAGTGTTTCTAATCTTCAGCGAATCCCATGGCAAATAGTCAGTTAGACTAATGGCAAATGGTTGGTCAGTCTAGTGGCAAATCTTCACTGAACCTAATAGCATTTGGTCGGTCAGTCTAGTGGTAAATCATCAGTGAGTCTATTGGCAAATAGTCAGTTAGTCTAATGGCAAAAGGTCGGTCGGTGTAGTGGCAAATCATCAGTGAACCTAATGGCATTTGGTCGGTCAGTCTAGTGGTAAATCATCAGTGAATCTAATGGCAAATAGTCAGTTAGTCTAATGGCAAACGGTCGGTCGGTCTAGTGGCAAATCGTCAGTGGACCTAATGGCAAGGAGTCGGTCAGTCTAGTGAAAAAACTTCAGTTAATCTAATGGAATATTATAGGTCAATGTATTGCCAATTGGTCAGCGAGTCCAATGGCAAATGGTCAGCAAATTTAAGGGCAGAGGGTCAGTTAGTCTAACGGCAAATGGTCGGTCAGTCTAGTGGCAAATGGTCGGTGAACCTAGCGGCATATGGTCTGTCAGTCTAGTGACAAATTGTCAGTGAATCTAATGGCAAATGGTCAGTTAGTCTAATTGCAAATGGTCAGTTAGTCTAATGGTAAATGGTCGGTCAGTCTAGTGGCAAATCGTCAGTGAACCTAGTGGCATAAGGTCTGTCAGTCTAGTGGCAAACTGTCAGTGAATCTAAAGGGGAATGGTCAGCGAATCTAAAGGCAAATGATCAGCGAATCTAATGGCAAATAGTCAGTTAGTCTAATGGCAAATGGACAGCCGGTCTAGTGGCATATAGTCGGTCAAAGTAGTGCCAATTGGTCAGTGAATCTAATGGCAAATCTTCAGCGAATCGCATAGCAAATAGTCAGTTAGACTAATGGCAAATGGTTGGTCAGTCTAGTGGCAAATCTTCACTGAACCTAATGGCATTTGGTGGGTCAGTCTAGTGGTAAATCATCAGTGAGTCTATTGGCAAATAGTCAGTTAGTCTAATGGCAAATGGTCGGTCAGTCTAGTGGCAAATCGTCAGTGAACCTAGTGGCATATGGTCTGTCAGTCTAGTGGCAAACTGTCAGTGAATCTAATGGGGAATGGTCAGCGAATCTAAAGGCAAATGATCAGCAAATCTAATGGCAAATCTTTAGTTAGTCTAAAGGCAAATGGACAGCCGGTCTAGTGGCATATAGTCGGTCAAAGTAGTGCCAATTGGTCAGTGAATCCAATGGCAAATCTTTAGAGAATCGCATAAAAAATAGTCAGTTAGACTAATGGCAAATGGTTGGTCAGTGTAGTGGCAAATCTTCACTGAACCTAATGGCATTTGGTCGGTCAGTCTAGTGGTAAATCATCAGTGAATCTAATGGCAAATAGTCAGTTTGTCTAATGGCAAAGAGTCAGTTAGTCTAATGGCAAACGGTCGGTCAGTCTAATGGCAAATTGTCAGTGAACCTAATGGTAAAGAGTCGGTCAGTCTAGTGACAAAACTTCAGTTAATCTAATGGAATATGGTAGGTCAAAGTAGTGCCAATTGGTCAGCGAGTCCAATGGCAAATGGTCAGCAAATTTAAGGGCAGAGGGTCAGTTAGTCTAATGGCAAATGGTCAGTTAGTCTAATGGCAAATGTTTGGTCAGTCTAGTGGCAAATCGTCAGTGAACCTAGTGGCATATGGTCTGTCAGTCTAGTGGCAAACTGTCAGTGAATCTAATGGGGAATGGTCAGCGAATCTATAGGCAAATGATCAGCAAATCTAATGGCAAATCTTTAGTTAGTCTAATGGCAAATGGACAGCCGGTCTAGTGGCATATAGTCGGTCAAAGTAGTGCCAATTGGTCAGTGAATCTAATGGCAAATCTTCAGCGAATCTAATGGCAAATAGTCAGTTAGACTAATGGCAAATGGTTGGTCAGTCTAGTGGCAAATCTTCACTGAACCTAATGGCATTTGGTCGGTCAGTCTAGTGGTAAATCATCAGTGAATCTAATGGCAAAAAGTCAGTTAGTCTTATGGCAAACATTCGGTCGGTCTAGTGGCAAATCGTCAGTGAACCTAATGGCAAAGAGTCGGTCAGTCTGGTGACAAAACTTCAGTTAATCTAATGGAATATGGTAGGTCAAAGTATTGCCAATTGGTCAGCGAGTCCAATGGCAAATGGTCAGCGAATTTAAGGGAAGAGCGTCAGTAAGTCTAACGGCAAATGGTCGGTCAGTCTAGTGGCAAATCGTCGGTGAACCTAGCGGCATATGGTCTGTCAGTCTAGTGGCAAATTGTCAGTGAATCTAATGGCAAATGGTCAGTTAGTCTAATGGCAAATGGTCAGTTAGTCTAATGGCAAATAGTTGGTCAGTCTAGTGGCAAATCGTCAGTGAACCTAGTGGCATATGGTCTGTCAGTCTAGTGGCAAACTGTCAGTGAATCTAATGGGGAATGGTCAGCGAATCTAAAGGCAAATGATCAGCAAATCTAATGGCAAATCTTTAGTTAGTCTAAAGGCAAATGGACAGCCGGTCTAGTGGCATATAGTCGGTCAAAGTAGTGCCAATTGGTCAGTGAATCTAATGGCAAATCTTCAGCGAATCCCATAAAAAATAGTCAGTTAGACTAATGGCAAATGGTTGGTCAGTCTAGTGGCAAATCTTCACTGAACCTAATAGCATTTGGTCGGTCAGTCTAGTGGTAAATCATCAGTGAATCTAATGGCAAATAGTCAGTTAGTCTAATGGCAAATAGTCAGTTAGTCTAATGGCAAACGGTCGGTCGGTCTAGTGGCAAATCGTCAGTGAACCTAATGGCAAAGAGTCGGTCAGTCTAGTGACAAAACTTCAGTTAATCTAATGGCAAATAGTCAGTTAGTCTAATGGCAAACGGTCGGTCGGTCTAGTGGCAAATCGTCAGTGAACCTAATGGCATTTGGTCGGTCAGTCTAGTGGTAAATCATCAGTGAATCTAATGGCATTTGGTGGGTCAGTCTAGTGGTAAATCATCAGTGAGTCTATTGGCAAATAGTCAGTTAGTCTAATGGCAAATGGTCGGTCAGTCTAGTGGCAAATCGTCAGTGAACCTAGTGGCATATGGTCTGTCAGTCTAGTGGCAAACTGTCAGTGAATCTAATGGGGAATGGTCAGCAAATCTAAAGGCAAATCTTTAGTTAGTCTAATGGCAAATGGACAGCCGGTCTAGTGGCATATAGTCGGTCAAAGTAGTGCCAATTGGTCAGTGAATCTAATGGCAAATCTTCAGCGAATCCCATAGCAAATAGTCAGTTAGACTAATGGCAAATGGTTGGTCAGTCTAGTGGCAAATCGTCGGTGAACCTAGTGGCATAAGGTCTGTCAGTCTAGTGGCAAACTGTAAGTGAATCTAATGGGGAATGGTCAGCGAATCTAAAGGCAAATGATCAGCGAATTTAAGGGCAAATCGTCAGTTAGTCTAATGGCAAATGGACAGCCGGTCTAGTGGCATATAGTCGGTCAAAGTAGTGCCAATTGGTCAGTGAATCTAATGGCAAATCTTCAGCGAATCCCATGGCAAATAGTCAGTTAGACTAATGGCAAATGGTTGGTCTGTCTAGTGGCAAATCTTCACTGAACCTAATGGCATTTGGTCGGTCAGTCTAGTGGTAAATCATCAGTGAATCTAATGGCAAATAGTCAGTTAGTCTAATGGCAAACGGTCGGTCGGTCTAGTGGCAAATCGTCAGTGAACCTAATGGCAAAGAGTCGGTCAGTCTAGTGACAAAACTTCAGTTAATCTAATGGAATATTGTAGGTCAAAGTATTGCCAATTGGTCAGTGAGTCCAATGGCAAATGGTCAGCAAATTTAAGGGCAGAGCGTCAGTTAGTCTAACGGCAAATGGTCGGTCAGTCTAGTGGCAAATCGTCGGTGAACCTAGCGGCATATGGTCTGTCAGTCTAGTGGCAAATTGTCAGTGAATCTAATGGCAAATGGTCAGTTAGTCTAATGGGAAATGGTCAGTTAGTCTAATGGCAAATGGTCGGTCAGTCTATAGGCAAATCCTCAGTGAACCTAGTGGCATATGGTCTGTCAGTCTGGTGGCAAACTGTCAGTGAATCTAATGGGGAATGGTCAGCGAATCTAAAGGCAAATGATCAGCAAATCTAATAGCAAATCGTCAGTTAGTCTAATGGCAAATGGACAGCCGGTCTAGTGGCATATAGTCGGTCAAAGTAGTGCCAATTGGTCAGTGAATCTAATGGCAAATCTTCAGCGAATCTAATGGCAAATAGTCAGTTAGACTAATGGCAAATGGTTGGTCAGTCTAGTGGCAAATCTTCACTGAACCTAATGGCATTTGGTCGGTCAGTCTAGTGGTAAATCATCAGTGAATCTAATGGCAAATAGTCAGTTAGTCTAATGGCAAATAGTCAGTTAGTCTAATGGCAAATGGTCGGTCGGTCTAGTGGCAAATCGTCAGTGAACCTAATGGCAAATCAGTGAATCTAATGGCAAATCTTCAGCGAAGCCCATGGCAAATAGTCAGTTAGACTAATGGCAAATGGTTGGTCTGTCTAGTGGCAAATCTTCACTGAACCTAATGGCATTTGGTCGGTCAGTCTAGTGGTAAATCATCAGTTAATCTAATGGCAAATAGTCAGTTAGTCTAATGGCAAATGGTCGGTCGGTCTAGTGGCAAATCGTCAGTGAACCTAATGGCAAAAAGTCGGTCAGTCTAGTGGCAAAACTTCAGTTAATCTAATGGAATATGGTAGGTCAAAGTAGTGCCAATTGGTCAGCGAGTCCAATGGCAAATGGTCAGCAAATTTAAGGGCAGAGAGTCAGTTAGTCTAACGGCAAATGGTCGGTCAGTCTAGTGGCAAATCGTCGGTGAACCTAGCGGCATATGATCTGTCAGTCTAGTGGCAAATTGTCAGTTAGTCTAATGGCAAATGGTCAGTTAGTCTAATGGCAAATGGTCGGTCAGTCTAGTGGCAAACTGTCAGTGAATTTGTTGGGGAATGGTCAGCGAATGTAAAGGCAAATGATCTGCAAATCTAATGGCAAATCGTCAGTTAGTCTAATGGAAAAATGGACAGCCGGTCTAGTGGCATATAGTCGGTGAATCTAGCGGCATATGGTCTGTCAGTCTAGTGGCAAATTGTCAGTGAATCTAATTGCAAATGGTCAGTTAGTCTAATGGCAAATGGTCAGTTAGTCTAATGGCAAATGTTTGGTCAGTCTAGTGGCAAATCGTCAGTGAACCTAGTGGCATATGGTCTGTCAGTCTAGTGGCAAACTGTCAGTGAATCTAATGGGGAATGGTCAGCGAATCTAAAGGCAAATGATCAGCAAATCTAATGGCAAATCTTTAGTTAGTCTCATGGCAAATGGACAGCCGGTCTAGTGGCATATAGTCGGTCAAAGTAGTGCCAATTGGTCAGTGAATCTAATGGCAAATCTTCAGCGAATCTAATGGCAAATAGTCAGTTAGACTAATGGCAAATGGTTGGTCAGTCTAGTGGCAAATCTTCACTGAACCTAATGGCATTTGGTCGGTCAGTCTAGTGGTAAATCATCAGTGAATCTAATGGCAAAAAGTCAGTTAGTCTAATGGCAAACGGTCGGTCGGTCTAGTGGCAAATTGTCAGTGAATCTAATGGCAAATGGTCAGTTAGTCTAATGGCAAATGGTCAGTTAGTCTAATGGCAAATGTTCGGTCAGTCTAGTGGCAAATCGTCAGTGAACCTAGTGGCATATGGTCTGTCAGTCTAGTGGCAAACTGTCAGTGAATCTAATGGGGAATGGTCAGCAAATCTAAAGGCAAATCTTTAGTTAGTCTAATGGCAAATGGACAGCCGGTCTAGTGGCATATAGTCGGTCAAAGTAGTGCCAATTGGTCAGTGAATCTAATGGCAAATCTTCAGCGAATCCCATAGCAAATAGTCAGTTAGACTAATGGCAAATGGTTGGTCAGTCTAGTGGCAAATCGTCGGTGAACCTAGTGGCATAAGGTCTGTCAGTCTAGTGGCAAACTGTAAGTGAATCTAATGGGGAATGGTCAGCGAATCTAAAGGCAAATGATCAGCGAATCTAAAGGCAAATCGTCAGTTAGTCTAATGGCAAATGGACAGCCGGTCTAGTGGCATATAGTCGGTCAAAGTAGTGCCAATTGGTCAGTGAATCTAATGGCAAATCTTCAGCGAAGCCCATGGCAAATAGTCAGTTAGACTAATGGCAAATGGTTGGTCTGTCTAGTGGCAAATCTTCACTGAACCTAATGGCATTTGGTCGGTCAGTCTAGTGGTAAATCATCAGTTAATCTAATGGCAAATAGTCAGTTAGTCTAATGGCAAACGGTCGGTCGGTCTAGTGGCAAATCGTCAGTGAACCTAATGGCAAAGAGTCGGTCAGTCTAGTGACAAAACTTCAGTTAATCTAATGGAATATTGTAGGTCAAAGTATTGCCAATTGGTCAGCGAGTCCAATGGCAAATGGTCAGCAAATTTAAGGGCAGAGCGTCAGTTAGTCTAACGGCAAATGGTCGGTCAGTCTAGTGGCAAATCGTCGGTGAACCTAGCGGCATATGGTCTGTCAGTCTAGTGGCAAATTGTCAGTGAATCTAATGGCAAATGGTCAGTTAGTCTAATGGCAAATGGTCAGTTAGTCTAATGGCAAATGGTCGGTCAGTCTATAGGCAAATCCTCAGTGAACCTAGTGGCATATGGTCTGTCAGTCTGGTGGCAAACTGTCAGTGAATCTAATGGGGAATGGTCAGCGAATCTAAAGGCAAATGATCAGCAAATCTAATAGCAAATCGTCAGTTAGTCTAATGGCAAATGGACAGCCGGTCTAGTGGCATATAGTCGGTCAAAGTAGTGCCAATTGGTCAGTGAATCTAATGGCAAATCTTCAGCGAATCTAATGGCAAATAGTCAGTTAGACTAATGGCAAATGGTTGGTCAGTCTAGTGGCAAATCTTCACTGAACCTAATGGCATTTGGTCGGTCAGTCTAGTGGTAAATCATCAGTGAATCTAATGGCCAATAGTCAGTTAGTCTAATGGCAAATAGTCAGTTAGTCTAATGGCAAATGGTCGGTCGGTCTAGTGGCAAATCGTCAGTGAACCTAATGGCAAAGAGTCGGTCAGTCTAGTGGCAAAACTTCAGTTAATCTAATGGAATATCGTAGGTCAAAGTAGTGCCAATTGGTCAGCGAGTCCAATGGCAAATGGTCAGCAAATTTAAGGGCAGAGAGTCAGTTAGTCTAACGGCAAATGGTCGGTCAGTCTAGTGGCAAATCGTCGGTGAACCTAGCGGCATATGATCTGTCAGTCTAGTGGCAAATTGTCAGTTAGTCTAATGGCAAATGGTCAGTTAGTCTAATGGCAAATGGTCGGTCAGTCTAGTGGCAAACTGTCAGTGAATTTGTTGGGGAATGGTCAGCGAATCTAAAGGCAAATGATCTGCGAATCTAATTGCAAATCGTCAGTTAGTCTAATGGAAAAATGGACAGCCGGTCTAGTGGCATATAGTCGGTGAATCTAGCGGCATATGGTCTGTCAGTCTAGTGGCAAATTGTCAGTGAATCTAATTGCAAATGGTCAGTTAGTCTAATGGCAAATGGTCAGTTAGTCTAATGGCAAATGTTTGGTCAGTCTAGTGGCAAATCGTCAGTGAACCTAGTGGCATATGGTCTGTCAGTCTAGTGGCAAACTGTCAGTGAATCTAATGGGGAATGGTCAGCGAATCTAAAGGCAAATGATCAGCAAATCTAATGGCAAATCTTTAGTTAGTCTCATGGCAAATGGACAGCCGGTCTAGTGGCATATAGTCGGTCAAAGTAGTGCCAATTGGTCAGTGAATCTAATGGCAAATCTTCAGCGAATCTAATGGCAAATAGTCAGTTAGACTAATGGCAAATGGTTGGTCAGTCTAGTGGCAAATCTTCACTGAACCTAATGGCATTTGGTCGGTCAGTCTAGTGGCAAATCATCAGTGAATCTAATGGCAAAAAGTCAGTTAGTCTAATGGCAAACGGTCGGTCGGTCTAGTGGCAAATCGTCAGTGAACCTAATGGCAAAGAGTCGGTCAGTCTAGTGACAAAGCTTCAGTTAATCTAATGGAATATGGTAGGTCGAAGTATTGCCAATTGGTCAGCGAGTCCAATGGCAAATGGTCAGCGAATTTAAGGGCAGAGCGTCAGTTAGTCTAACGGCAAATGGTCGGTCAGTCTAGTGGCAAATCGTCGGTGAACCTAGCGGCATATGGTCTGTCAGTCTAGTGGCAAATTGTCAGTGAATCTAATGGCAAATGGTCAGTTAGTCTAATGGCAAATGGTCAGTTAGTCTAATGGCAAATAGTTGGTCAGTCTAGTGGCAAATCGTCAGTGAACCTAGTGGCATATGGTCTGTCAGTCTAGTGGCAAACTGTCAGTGAATCTAATAGGGAATGGTCAGGGAATCTAAAGGCAAATGATCAGCAAATCCAATGGCAAATCTTTAGTTAGTCTAAAGGCAAATGGACAGCCGGTCTAGTGGCATATAGTCGGTCAAAGTAGTGCCAATTGGTCAGTGAATCTAATGGCAAATCTTTAGCGAATCGCATAAAAAATAGTCAGTTAGACTAATGGTAAATGGTCGGTCAGTCTAGTGGCAAATCGTCGGTGAACCTAGCGGCATATGGTCTGTCAGTCTAGTGGCAAATTGTCAGTGAATTTAATGGCAAATAGTCAGTTAGACTAATGGCAAATGGTTGGTCAGTCTAGTGGCAAATCTTCACTGAACCTAATAGCATTTGGTCGGTCAGTCTAGTGGTAAATCATCAGTGAGTCTATTGGCAAATAGTCAGTTAGTCTAATGGCAAAAGGTCGGTCGGTGTAGTGGCAAATCATCAGTGAACCTAATGGCATTTGGTCGGTCAGTCTAGTGGTAAATCATCAGTGAATCTACTGGCAAATAGTCAGTTAGTCTAATGGCAAACGGTCGGTCGGTCTAGTGGCAAATTGTCAGTGGACCTAATGGCAAGGAGTCGGTCAGTCTAGTGACAAAACTTCAGTTAATCTAATGGAATATTATAGGTCAATGTATTGCCAATTGGTCAGCGAGTCCAATGGCAAATGGTCAGCAAATTTAAGGGCAGAGGGTCAGTTAGTCTAACGGCAAATGGTCGGTCAGTCTAGTGGCAAATGGTCGGTGAACCTAGCGGCATATGGTCTGTCAGTCTAGTGACAAATTGTCAGTGAATCTAATGGCAAATGGTCAGTTAGTCTAATTGCAAATGGTCAGTTAGTCTAATGGTAAATGGTCGGTCAGTCTAGTGGCAAATCGTCAGTGAACCTAGTGGCATAAGGTCTGTCAGTCTAGTGGCAAACTGTCAGTGAATCTAAAGGGGAATGGTCAGCGAATCTAAAGGCAAATGATCAGCGAATCTAATGGCAAATAGTCAGTTAGTCTAATGGCAAATGGACAGCCGGTCTAGTGGCATATAGTCGGTCAAAGTAGTGCCAATTGGTCAGTGAATCTAATGGCAAATCTTCAGCGAATCGCATAGCAAATAGTCAGTTAGACTAATGGCAAATGGTTGGTCAGTCTAGTGGCAAATCTTCACTGAACCTAATGGCATTTGGTGGGTCAGTCTAGTGGTAAATCATCAGTGAGTCTATTGGCAAATAGTCAGTTAGTCTAATGGCAAATGGTCGGTCAGTCTAGTGGCAAATCGTCAGTGAACCTAGTGGCATATGGTCTGTCAGTCTAGTGGCAAACTGTCAGTGAATCTAATGGGGAATGGTCAGCGAATCTAAAGGCAAATGATCAGCAAATCTAATGGCAAATCTTTAGTTAGTCTAAAGGCAAATGGACAGCCGGTCTAGTGGCATATAGTCGGTCAAAGTAGTGCCAATTGGTCAGTGAATCCAATGGCAAATCTTTAGAGAATCGCATAAAAAATAGTCAGTTAGACTAATGGCAAATGGTTGGTCAGTGTAGTGGCAAATCTTCACTGAACCTAATGGCATTTGGTCGGTCAGTCTAGTGGTAAATCATCAGTGAATCTAATGGCAAATAGTCAGTTTGTCTAATGGCAAAGAGTCAGTTAGTCTAATGGCAAACGGTCGGTCGGTCTAATGGCAAATTGTCAGTGAACCTAATGGTAAAGAGTCGGTCAGTCTAGTGACAAAACTTCAGTTAATCTAATGGAATATGGTAGGTCAAAGTAGTGCCAATTGGTCAGCGAGTCCAATGGCAAATGGTCAGCAAATTTAAGGGCAGAGGGTCAGTTAGTTTAATGGCAAATGGTCAGTTAGTCTAATGGCAAATGTTTGGTCAGTCTAGTGGCAAATCGTCAGTGAACCTAGTGGCATATGGTCTGTCAGTCTAGTGGCAAACTGTCAGTGAATCTAATGGGGAATGGTCAGCGAATCTAAAGGCAAATGATCAGCAAATCTAATGGCAAATCTTTAGTTAGTCTAATGGCAAATGGACAGCCGGTCTAGTGGCATATAGTCGGTCAAAGTAGTGCCAATTGGTCAGTGAATCTAATGGCAAATCTTCAGCGAATCTAATGGCAAATAGTCAGTTAGACTAATGGCAAATGGTTGGTCAGTCTAGTGGCAAATCTTCACTGAACCTAATGGCATTTGGTCGGTCAGTCTAGTGGTAAATCATCAGTGAATCTAATGGCAAAAAGTCAGTTAGTCTTATGGCAAACATTCGGTCGGTCTAGTGGCAAATCGTCAGTGAACCTAATGGCAAAGAGTCGGTCAGTCTGGTGACAAAACTTCAGTTAATCTAATGGAATATGGTAGGTCAAAGTATTGCCAATTGGTCAGCGAGTCCAATGGCAAATGGTCAGCGAATTTAAGGGCAGAGCGTCAGTGAGTCTAACGGCAAATGGTCGGTCAGTCTAGTGGCAAATCGTCGGTGAACCTAGCGGCATATGGTCTGTCAGTCTAGTGGCAAATTGTCAGTGAATCTAATGGCAAATGGTCAGTTAGTCTAATGGCAAATGGTCAGTTAGTCTAATGGCAAATAGTTGGTCAGTCTAGTGGCAAATCGTCAGTGAACCTAGTGGCATATGGTCTGTCAGTCTAGTGGCAAACTGTCAGTGAATCTAATGGGGAATGGTCAGGGAATCTAAAGGCAAATGATCAGCAAATCTAATGGCAAATCTTTAGTTAGTCTAAAGGCAAATGGACAGCCGGTCTAGTGGCATATAGTCGGTCAAAGTAGTGCCAATTGGTCAGTGAATCTAATGGCAAATCTTCAGCGAATCCCATAAAAAATAGTCAGTTAGACTAATGGCAAATGGTTGGTCAGTCTAGTGGCAAATCTTCACTGAACCTAATAGCATTTGGTCGGTCAGTCTAGTGGTAAATCATCAGTGAATCTAATGGCAAATAGTCAGTTAGTCTAATGGCAAATAGTCAGTTAGTCTAATGGCAAACGGTCGGTCGGTCTAGTGGCAAATCGTCAGTGAACCTAATGGCAAAGAGTCGGTCAGTCTAGTGACAAAACTTCAGTTAATCTAATGGCAAATAGTCAGTTAGTCTAATGGCAAACGGTCGGTCGGTCTAGTGGCAAATCGTCAGTGAACCTAATGGCATTTGGTCGGTCAGTCTAGTGGTAAATCATCAGTGAATCTAATGGCATTTGGTGGGTCAGTCTAGTGGTAAATCATCAGTGAGTCTATTGGCAAATAGTCAGTTAGTCTAATGGCAAATGGTCGGTCAGTCTAGTGGCAAATCGTCAGTGAACCTAGTGGCATATGGTCTGTCAGTCTAGTGGCAAACTGTCAGTGAATCTAATGGGGAATGGTCAGCGAATCTAAAGGCAAATGATCAGCAAATCTAATGGCAAATCTTTAGTTAGTCTAAAGGCAAATGGACAGCCGGTCTAGTGGCATATAGTCGGTCAAAGTAGTGCCAATTGGTCAGTGAATCTAATGGCAAATCTTTAGCGAATCGCATAAAAAAAAATCAGTTAGACTAATGGCAAATGGTTGGTCAGTCTAGTGGCAAATCTTCACTGAACCTAATGGCATTTGGTCGGTCAGTCTAGTGGTAAATCATCAGTGAATCTAATGGCAAATAGTCAGTTTGTCTAATGGCAAAGAGTCAGTTAGTCGAATGGCAAACGGTCGGTCGGTCTAATGGCAAATTGTCAGTGAACCTAATGGTAAAGAGTCGGTCAGTCTAGTGACAAAACTTCAGTTAATCTAATGGAATATGGTAGGTCAAAGTAGTGCCAATTGGTCAGCGAGTCCAATGGCAAATGGTCAGCAAATTTAAGGGCAGAGGGTCAGTTAGTCTAATGGCAAATGGTCAGTTAGTCTAATGGCAAATGTTTGGTCAGTCTAGTGGCAAATCGTCAGTGAACCTAGTGGCATATGGTCTGTCAGTCTAGTGGCAAACTGTCAGTGAATCTAATGGGGAATGGTCAGCGAATCTAAAGGCAAATGATCAGCAAATCTAATGGCAAATCTTTAGTTAGTCTAATGGCAAATGGACAGCCTGTCTAGTGGCATATAGTCGGTCAAAGTAGTGCCAATTGGTCAGTGAATCTAATGGCAAATCTTCAGCGAATCCCATAGCAAATAGTCAGTTAGACTAATGGCAAATGGTTGGTCAGTCTAGTGGCAAATCTTCACTGAACCTAATGGCATTTGGTGGGTCAGTCTAGTGGTAAATCATCAGTGAGTCTATTGGCAAATAGTCAGTTAGTCTAATGGCAAATGGTCGGTCGGTCTAGTGGCAAATCGTCAGTGAACCTAAGGGCAAAGAGTCGGTCAGTCTAGTGGCAAAACTTCAGTTAATCTAATGGAATATGGTAGGTCAAAGTAGTGCCAATTGGTCAGCGAGTCCAATGGCAAATGGTCAGCAAATAAAGGGCAGAGGGTCAGTTAGTCTAACGGCAAATGGTCGGTCAGTCTAGTGGCAAATCGTCGGTGAACCTAGCGGCATATGGTCTGTCAGTCTAATGGCAAATTGTCAGTGAATCTAATGGCAAATGGTCAGTTAGTCTAATGGTAAATGGTCGGTCAGTCTACGGGCAAATCGTCAGTGAACCTAGTGGCATAAGGTCTGTCAGTCTAGTGGCATACTGTAAGTGAATCTAATGGGGAATGGTCAGCGAATCTAAACGCAAATGATCAGCGGATCTAAAGGCAAATCGTCAGTTAGTCAAATGGCAAATGGACAGCCGGTCTAGTGGCATATAGTCGGTCAAAGTAGTGCCAATTGGTCAGTGAATCTAATGGCAAATCTTCAGCGAATCCCATGGCAAATAGTCAGTTAGACTAATGGCAAATGGTTGGTCAGTCTAGTGGCAAATCTTCACTGAACCTAATGGCATTTGGTCGGTCAGTCTAGTGGTAAATCATCAGTGAGTCTATTGGCAAATAGTCAGTTAGTCTAATGGCAAATGGTCGGTCGGTCTAGTGGCAAATCGTCAGTGAACCTAATGGCATTTAGTCGGTCAGTCTAGTGGTAAATCATCAGTGAATCTAATGGCAAATAGTCAGTTAGTCTAATGGCAAACGGTCGGTCGGTCTAGTGGCAAATCGTCTGTGAACCTAGCGGCATATGGTTTGTCAGTCTAGTGGCAAATTGTCAGTGAATCTAATGGCAAATGGTCAGTTAGTCTAATGGCAAATTGTCAGTTAGTCTATTGGCAAATTGTCGGTCAGTCTAGTGGCAAATCCTCAGTGAACCTAGTGGCATATGGTCTGTCAGTCTAGTGGCAAACTGTCAGTGAATCTAATGGGGAATGGTCAGCGAATGTAAAGGCAAATGATCAGCAAATCTAATGGCAAATCGTCAGTTAGTCTAATGGCAAATGGACAGCCGGTCTAGTGGCATATAGTCGGTCAAAGTAGTGCCAATTGGTCAGTGAATCTAATGGCAAATCTTCAGCGAATCTAATGGCAAATAGTCAGTTAGACCAATGGCAAATGGTTGGTCAGTCTAGTGGCAAATCTTCCCTGAACCTAATGGCATTTGGTCGGTCAGTCTAGTGGTAAATCATCAGTGAATCTAATGGCAAATAGTCAGTTAGTCTAATGGCAAATAGTCAGTTAGTCTAATGGCAAACGGTCGGTCGGTCTAGTGGCAAATCGTCAGTGAACCTAATGGCAAAGAGTCGGTCAGTCTAGTGACAAAACTTCAGTTAATCTAATGGAATATGGTAGGTCAAAGTAGTGCCAATTGGTCAGCGAGTCCAATGGCAAATGGTCAGCAAATTTAAAGGCAGAGGGTCAGTTAGTCTAACGGCAAATGGTCGGTCAGTCTAGTGGCAAATGGTCAATGAACCTAGCGGCATATGGTCTGTCAGTCTAGTGACAAATTGTCAGTGAATCTAATGGCAAATGGTCAGTTAGTCTAATTGCAAATGGTCAGTTAGTCTAATGGTAAATGGTCTGTCAGTCTAGTGGCAAATCGTCAGTGAACCTAGTGGCATAAGGTCTGTCAGTCTAGTGGCAAACTGTCAGTGAATCTAATGGGGAATGGTCAGCGAATCTAAAGGCAAATGATCAGCGAATCTAATGGCAAATCGTCAGTTAGTCTAATGGCAAATGGACAGCCGGTCTAGTGGCATTTAGTCGGTCAAAGTAGTGCCAATTGGTCAGTGAATCTAATGGCAAATCTTCAGCGAATCGCATAGCAAATAGTCAGTTAGACTAATGGCAAATGGTTGGTCAGTCTAGTGGCAAATCTTTACTGAACCTAATGGCATTTGGTGGGTCAGTCTAGTGGTAAATCATCAGTGAGTCTATTGGCAAATAGTCAGTTAGTCTAATGGCAAATGGTCGGTCAGTCTAGTGGCAAATCGTCAGTGAACCTAGTGGCATATGGTCTGTCAGTCTAGTGGCAAACTGTCAGTGAATCTAATGGGGAATGGTCAGCGAATCTAAAGGCAAATGATCAGCAAATCTAATGGCAAATCTTTAGTTAGTCTAAAGGCAAATGGACAGCCGGTCTAGTGGCATATAGTCGGTCAAAGTAGTGCCAATTGGTCAGTGAATCCAATGGCAAATCTTTAGCGAATCGCATAAAAAATAGTCAGTTAGACTAATGGCAAATGGTTGGTCAGTGTAGTGGCAAATCTTCACTGAACCTAATGGCATTTGGTCGGTCAGTCTAGTGGTAAATCATCAGTGAATCTAATGGCAAATAGTCAGTTTGTCTAATGGCAAAGAGTCAGTTAGTCTAATGGCAAACGGTCGGTCGGTCTAATTGCAAATTGTCAGTGAACCTAATGGTAAAGAGTCGGTCAGTCTAGTGACAAAACTTCAGTTAATCTAATGGAATATGGTAGGTCAAAGTAGTGCCAATTGGTCAGCGAGTCCAATGGCAAATGGTCAGCAAATTTAAGGGCAGAGGGTCAGTTAGTCTAATGGCAAATGGTCAGTTAGTCTAATGGCAAATGTTTGGTCAGTCTAGTGGCAAATCGTCAGTGAACCTAGTGGCATATGGTCTGTCAGTCTAGTGGCAAACTGTCAGTGAATCTAATGGGGAATGGTCAGCGAATCTAAAGGCAAATGATCAGCAAATCTAATGGCAAATCTTTAGTTAGTCTAATGGCAAATGGACAGCCGGTCTAGTGGCATATAGTCGGTCAAAGTAGTGCCAATTGGTCAGTGAATCTAATGGCAAATCTTCAGCGAATCTAATGGCAAATAGTCAGTTAGACTAATGGCAAATGGTTGGTCAGTCTAGTGGCAAATCTTCACTGAACCTAATGGCATTTGGTCGGTCAGTCTAGTGGTAAATCATCAGTGAATCTAATGGCAAAAAGTCAGTTAGTCTTATGGCAAACATTCGGTCGGTCTAGTGGCAAATCGTCAGTGAACCTAATGGCAAAGAGTCGGTCAGTCTAGTGACAAAACTTCAGTTAATCTAATGGAATATGGTAGGTCAAAGTATTGCCAATTGGTCAGCGAGTCCAATGGCAAATGGTCAGCGAATTTAAGGGCAGAGCGTCAGTGAGTCTAACGGCAAATGGTCGGTCAGTCTAGTGGCAAATCGTCGGTGAACCTAGCGGCATATGGTCTGTCAGTCTAGTGGCAAATTGTCAGTGAATCTAATGGCAAATGGTCAGTTAGTCTAATGGCAAATGGTCAGTTAGTCTAATGGCAAATAGTTGGTCAGTCTAGTGGCAAATCGTCAGTGAACCTAGTGGCATATGGTCTGTCAGTCTAGTGGCAAACTGTCAGTGAATCTAATGGGGAATGGTCAGGGAATCTAAAGGCAAATGATCAGCAAATCTAATGGCAAATCTTTAGTTAGTCTAAAGGCAAATGGACAGCCGGTCTAGTGGCATATAGTCGGTCAAAGTAGTGCCAATTGGTCAGTGAATCTAATGGCAAATCTTCAGCGAATCCCATAAAAAATTGTCAGTTAGACTAATGGCAAATGGTTGGTCAGTCTAGTGGCAAATCTTCACTGAACCTAATAGCATTTGGTCGGTCAGTCTAGTGGTAAATCATCAGTGAATCTAATGGCAAATAGTCAGTTAGTCTAATGGCAAATAGTCAGTTAGTCTAATGGCAAACGGTCGGTCGGTCTAGTGGCAAATCGTCAGTGAACCTAATGGCAAAGAGTCGGTCAGTCTAGTGACAAAACTTCAGTTAATCTAATGGCAAATAGTCAGTTAGTCTAATGGCAAACGGTCTGTCGGTCTAGTGGCAAATCGTCAGTGAACCTAATGGCATTTGGTCGGTCAGTCTAGTGGTAAATCATCAGTGAATCTAATGGCATTTGGTGGGTCAGTCTAGTGGTAAATCATCAGTGAGTCTATTGGCAAATAGTCAGTTAGTCTAATGGCAAATGGTCGGTCAGTCTAGTGGCAAATCGTCAGTGAACCTAGTGGCATATGGTCTGTCAGTCTAGTGGCAAACTGTCAGTGAATCTAATGGGGAATGGTCAGCGAATCTAAAGGCAAATGATCAGCAAATCTAATGGCAAATCTTTAGTTAGTCTAAAGGCAAATGGACAGCCGGTCTAGTGGCATATAGTCGGTCAAAGTAGTGCCAATTGGTCAGTGAATCTAATGGCAAATCTTTAGCGAATCGCATAAAAAAAAATCAGTTAGACTAATGGCAAATGGTTGGTCAGTCTAGTGGCAAATCTTCACTGAACCTAATGGCATTTGGTCGGTCAGTCTAGTGGTAAATCATCAGTGAATCTAATGGCAAATAGTCAGTTTGTCTAATGGCAAAGAGTCAGTTAGTCTAATGGCAAACGGTCGGTCGGTCTAATGGCAAATTGTCAGTGAACCTAATGGTAAAGAGTCGGTCAGTCTAGTGACAAAACTTCAGTTAATCTAATGGAATATGGTAGGTCAAAGTAGTGCCAATTGGTCAGCGAGTCCAATGGCAAATGGTCAGCAAATTTAAGGGCAGAGGGTCAGTTAGTCTAATGGCAAATGGTCAGTTAGTCTAATGGCAAATGTTTGGTCAGTCTAGTGGCAAATCGTCAGTGAACCTAGTGGCATATGGTCTGTCAGTCTAGTGGCAAACTGTCAGTGAATCTAATGGGGAATGGTCAGCGAATCTAAAGGCAAATGATCAGCAAATCTAATGGCAAATCTTTAGTTAGTCTAATGGCAAATGGACAGCCGGTCTAGTGGCATATAGTCGGTCAAAGTAGTGCCAATTGGTCAGTGAATCTAATGGCAAATCTTCAGCGAATCCCATAGCAAATAGTCAGTTAGACTAATGGCAAATGGTTGGTCAGTCTAGTGGCAAATCTTCACTGAACCTAATGGCATTTGGTCGGTCAGTCTAGTGGTAAATCATCAGTGAGTCTATTGGCAAATAGTCAGTTAGTCTAATGGCAAATGGTCGGTCGGTCTAGTGGCAAATCGTCAGTGAACCTAAGGGCAAAGAGTCGGTCAGTCTAGTGGCAAAACTTCAGTTAATCTAATGGAATATGGTAGGTCAAAGTAGTGCCAATTGGTCAGCGAGTCCAATGGCAAATGGTCAGCAAATAAAGGGCAGAGGGTCAGTTAGTCTAACGGCAAATGGTCGGTCAGTCTAGTGGCAAATCGTCGGTGAACCTAGCGGCATATGGTCTGTCAGTCTAATGGCAAATTGTCAGTGAATCTAATGGCAAATGGTCAGTTAGTCTAATGGTAAATGGTCGGTCAGTCTACGGGCAAATCGTCAGTGAACCTAGTGGCATAAGGTCTGTCAGTCTAGTGGCATACTGTAAGTGAATCTAATGGGGAATGTTCAGCGAATCTAAACGCAAATGATCAGGGGATCTAAAGGCAAATCGTCAGTTAGTCAAATGGCAAATGGACAGCCGGTCTAGTGGCATATAGTCGGTCAAAGTAGTGCCAATTGGTCAGTGAATCTAATGGCAAATCTTCAGCGAATCCCATGGCAAATAGTCAGTTAGACTAATGGCAAATGGTTGGTCAGTCTAGTGGCAAATCTTCACTGAACCTAATGGCATTTGGTCGGTCAGTCTAGTGGTAAATCATCAGTGAGTCTATTGGCAAATAGTCAGTTAGTCTAATGGCAAATGGTCGGTCGGTCTAGTGGCAAATCGTCAGTGAACCTAATGGCATTTAGTCGGTCAGTCTAGTGGTAAATCATCAGTGAATCTAATGGCAAATAGTCAGTTAGTCTAATGGCAAACGGTCGGTCGGTCTAGTGGCAAATCGTCTGTGAACCTAGCGGCATATGGTTTGTCAGTCTATTGGCAAATTGTCAGTGAATCTAATGGCAAATGGTCAGTTAGTCTAATGGCAAATTGTCAGTTAGTCTATTGGCAAATGGTCGGTCAGTCTAGTGGCAAATCCTCAGTGAACCTAGTGGCATATGGTCTGTCAGTCTAGTGGCAAACTGTCAGTGAATCTAATGGGGAATGGTCAGCGAATGTAAAGGCAAATGATCAGCAAATCTAATGGCAAATCGTCAGTTAGTCTAATGGCAAATGGACAGCCGGTCTAGTGGCATATAGTCGGTCAAAGTAGTGCCAATTGGTCAGTGAATCTAATGGCAAATCTTCAGCGAATCTAATGGCAAATAGTCAGTTAGACCAATGGCAAATGGTTGGTCAGTCTAGTGGCAAATCTTCCCTGAACCTAATGGCATTTGGTCGGTCAGTCTAGTGGTAAATCATCAGTGAATCTAATGGCAAATAGTCAGTTAGTCTAATGGCAAATAGTCAGTTAGTCTAATGGCAAACGGTCGGTCGGTCTAGTGGCAAATCGTCAGTGAACCTAATGGCAAAGAGTCGGTCAGTCTAGTGACAAAACTTCAGTTAATCTAATGGAATATGGTAGGTCAAAGTAGTGCCAATTGGTCAGCGAGTCCAATGGCAAATGGTCAGCAAATTTAAAGGCAGAGGGTCAGTTAGTCTAACGGCAAATGGTCGGTCAGTCTAGTGGCAAATGGTCGATGAACCTAGCGGCATATGGTCTGTCAGTCTAGTGACAAATTGTCAGTGAATCTAATGGCAAATGGTCAGTTAGTCTAATTGCAAATGGTCAGTTAGTCTAATGGTAAATGGTCTGTCAGTCTAGTGGCAAATCGTCAGTGAACCTAGTGGCATAAGGTCTGTCAGTCTAGTGGCAAACTGTCAGTGAATCTAATGGGGAATGGTCAGCGAATCTAAAGGCAAATGATCAGCGAATCTAATGGCAAATCGTCAGTTAGTCTAATGGCAAATGGACAGCCGGTCTAGTGGCATTTAGTCGGTCAAAGTAGTGCCAATTGGTCAGTGAATCTAATGGCAAATCTTCAGATAATCGCATAGCAAATAGTCAGTTAGACTAATGGCAAATGGTTGGTCAGTCTAGTGGCAAATCTTCACTGAACCTAATGGCATTTGGTCGGTCAGTCTAGTGGTAAATCATCAGTGAGTCTATTGGCAAATAGTCAGTTAGTCTAATGGCAAATGGTCGGTCAGTCTAGTGGCAAATCGTCAGTGAACCTAGTGGCATATGGTCTGTCAGTCTAGTGGCAAACTGTCAGTGAATCTAATGGGGAATGGTCAGCGAATCTAAAGGCAAATGATCAGCAAATCTAGTAGCAAATCGTCAGTTAGTCTAATGGCAAATGGACAGCCGGTCTAGTGGCATATAGTCGGTCAAAGTAGTGCCAATTGGTCAGTGAATCTAATGGCAAATCTTCAGCGAATCTAATGGCAAATGGTCAGTTAGTCTAATGGCAAATGTTTGGTCAGTCTAGTGGCAAATCGTCAGTGAACCTAGTGGCATATGGTCTGTCAGTCTAGTGGCAAACTGTCAGTGAATCTAATGGGGAATGGTCAGCGAATCTAAAGGCAAATGATCAGCAAATCTAATGGCAAATCTTTAGTTAGTCTAATGGCAAATGGACAGCCGGTCTAGTGGCATATAGTCGGTCAAAGTAGTGCCAATTGGTCAGTGAATCTAATGGCAAATCTTCAGCGAATCCCATAGCAAATAGTCAGTTAGACTAATGGCAAATGGTTGGTCAGTCTAGTGGCAAATCTTCACTGAACCTAATGGCATTTGGTCGGTCAGTCTAGTGGTAAATCATCAGTGAGTCTATTGGCAAATAGTCAGTTAGTCTAATGGCAAATGGTCGGTCGGTCTAGTGGCAAATCGTCAGTGAACCTAAGGGCAAAGAGTCGGTCAGTCTAGTGGCAAAACTTCAGTTAATCTAATGGAATATGGTAGGTCAAAGTAGTGCCAATTGGTCAGCGAGTCCAATGGCAAATGGTCAGCAAATAAAGGGCAGAGGGTCAGTTAGTCTAACGGCAAATGGTCGGTCAGTCTAGTGGCAAATCGTCGGTGAACCTAGCGGCATATGGTCTGTCAGTCTAATGGCAAATTGTCAGTGAATCTAATGGCAAATGGTCAGTTAGTCTAATGGTAAATGGTCGGTCAGTCTACGGGCAAATCGTCAGTGAACCTAGTGGCATAAGGTCTGTCAGTCTAGTGGCATACTGTAAGTGAATCTAATGGGGAATGTTCAGCGAATCTAAACGCAAATGATCAGGGGATCTAAAGGCAAATCGTCAGTTAGTCAAATGGCAAATGGACAGCCGGTCTAGTGGCATATAGTCGGTCAAAGTAGTGCCAATTGGTCAGTGAATCTAATGGCAAATCTTCAGCGAATCCCATGGCAAATAGTCAGTTAGACTAATGGCAAATGGTTGGTCAGTCTAGTGGCAAATCTTCACTGAACCTAATGGCATTTGGTCGGTCAGTCTAGTGGTAAATCATCAGTGAGTCTATTGGCAAATAGTCAGTTAGTCTAATGGCAAATGGTCGGTCGGTCTAGTGGCAAATCGTCAGTGAACCTAATGGCATTTAGTCGGTCAGTCTAGTGGTAAATCATCAGTGAATCTAATGGCAAATAGTCAGTTAGTCTAATGGCAAACGGTCGGTCGGTCTAGTGGCAAATCGTCTGTGAACCTAGCGGCATATGGTTTGTCAGTCTATTGGCAAATTGTCAGTGAATCTAATGGCAAATGGTCAGTTAGTCTAATGGCAAATTGTCAGTTAGTCTATTGGCAAATGGTCGGTCAGTCTAGTGGCAAATCCTCAGTGAACCTAGTGGCATATGGTCTGTCAGTCTAGTGGCAAACTGTCAGTGAATCTAATGGGGAATGGTCAGCGAATGTAAAGGCAAATGATCAGCAAATCTAATGGCAAATCGTCAGTTAGTCTAATGGCAAATGGACAGCCGGTCTAGTGGCATATAGTCGGTCAAAGTAGTGCCAATTGGTCAGTGAATCTAATGGCAAATCTTCAGCGAATCTAATGGCAAATAGTCAGTTAGACCAATGGCAAATGGTTGGTCAGTCTAGTGGCAAATCTTCCCTGAACCTAATGGCATTTGGTCGGTCAGTCTAGTGGTAAATCATCAGTGAATCTAATGGCAAATAGTCAGTTAGTCTAATGGCAAATAGTCAGTTAGTCTAATGGCAAACGGTCGGTCGGTCTAGTGGCAAATCGTCAGTGAACCTAATGGCAAAGAGTCGGTCAGTCTAGTGACAAAACTTCAGTTAATCTAATGGAATATGGTAGGTCAAAGTAGTGCCAATTGGTCAGCGAGTCCAATGGCAAATGGTCAGCAAATTTAAAGGCAGAGGGTCAGTTAGTCTAACGGCAAATGGTCGGTCAGTCTAGTGGCAAATGGTCGATGAACCTAGCGGCATATGGTCTGTCAGTCTAGTGACAAATTGTCAGTGAATCTAATGGCAAATGGTCAGTTAGTCTAATTGCAAATGGTCAGTTAGTCTAATGGTAAATGGTCTGTCAGTCTAGTGGCAAATCGTCAGTGAACCTAGTGGCATAAGGTCTGTCAGTCTAGTGGCAAACTGTCAGTGAATCTAATGGGGAATGGTCAGCGAATCTAAAGGCAAATGATCAGCGAATCTAATGGCAAATCGTCAGTTAGTCTAATGGCAAATGGACAGCCGGTCTAGTGGCATTTAGTCGGTCAAAGTAGTGCCAATTGGTCAGTGAATCTAATGGCAAATCTTCAGATAATCGCATAGCAAATAGTCAGTTAGACTAATGGCAAATGGTTGGTCAGTCTAGTGGCAAATCTTCACTGAACCTAATGGCATTTGGTCGGTCAGTCTAGTGGTAAATCATCAGTGAGTCTATTGGCAAATAGTCAGTTAGTCTAATGGCAAATGGTCGGTCAGTCTAGTGGCAAATCGTCAGTGAACCTAGTGGCATATGGTCTGTCAGTCTAGTGGCAAACTGTCAGTGAATCTAATGGGGAATGGTCAGCGAATCTAAAGGCAAATGATCAGCAAATCTAGTAGCAAATCGTCAGTTAGTCTAATGGCAAATGGACAGCCGGTCTAGTGGCATATAGTCGGTCAAAGTAGTGCCAATTGGTCAGTGAATCTAATGGCAAATCTTCAGCGAATCTAATGGCAAATAGTCAGTTAGACTAATGGCAAATGGTTGGTAAGTCTAGTGGCAAATCTTACCTGAACCTAATGGCATTTGGTCGGTCAGTCTGGTGGTAGATCATCAGTGAATCTAATGGCAAATAGTCAGTTAGTCTAATGGCAAATAGTCAGTTAGTCTAATGGCAAATGGTCGGTCGGTCTAGTGGCAAATCGTCAGTGAACCTAATGGCAAAGAGTCGGTCAGTCTAGTGGCAAAACTTCAGTTAATCTAATGGAATATGGTAGGTCAAAGTAGTGCCAATTGGTCAGCGAGTCCAATGGCAAATGGTCAGCAAATTTAAGGGCAGAGGGTCAGTTAGTCTAACGGCAAATGGTCAGTCAGTCTAGTGGCAAATTGTCGGTGAACCTAGCGGCATATGGTCTGTCAGTCTAGTGGCTAATTGTCAGTGACTCTAATGGCAAATGGTCAGTTAGTCTAATGGCAAATGTTCGGTCAGTCTAGTGGCAAATTGTCAGTGAACCTACTGGCATAAGGTCTGTCAGTCTAGTGGCAAATTCTCAGTGACTCTAATGGCAAATGGTCAGTTAGTCTAATGGCAAATGGTCAGTTAGTCTAATGGCAAATGGTCGGTCAGTCTAGTGGCAAATCGTCAGTGAACCTAGTGGCATATGGTCTGTTAGTCTAGTGGCAAACTGTCAGTGAATCTAATGGGGAATGGTCAGCAAATCTAAAGGCAAATGATCAGCGAATCTAATGGCAAATCGTCAGTTAGTCTAAAGGCAAATGGACAGCCGGTCTAGTGGCATATAGTCGGTCAAAGTAGTGCCAATTGGTCAGTGAATCTAATGGCAAATCTTCAGCGAATCCCATAGCAAATAGTCAGTTAGACTAATGGCAAATGGTTGGTCAGTCTAGTGGCAAATCTTCACTGAACCTAATGGCATTTGGTCGGTCAGTCTAGTGGTAAATCATCAGTGAGTCTATTGGCAAATAGTCAGTTAGTCTAATGGCAAATGGTCGGTCGGTCTAGTGGCAAGTCGTCAGTGAACCTAATGGCAAAGAGTCGGTAAGTCTAGTGGCAAAACTTCAGTTAATCTAATGGAATATGGTAGGTCAAAGTAGTGCCAATTGGTCAGCGAGTCCAATGGCAAATGGTCAGCAAATTTAAGGGCGGAGGGTCAGTTAGTCTAACGGCAAATGGTCGGTCAGTCTAGTGGCAAATCGTCGATGAACCTAGTGGCATATGGTCTGTCAGTCTAGTGGCAAATTGTCAGTGAATCTAATGGCAAATGGTCAGTTAGTCTAATGGCAAATGGTCGGTCAGTCTAGTGGCAAATCATCAGTGAACCTAGTGCCATAAGGTCTGTCAGTCTAGTGGCATACTGTCAGTGAATCTAATGGGGAATGGTCAGCGAATCTAAAGGCAAATGATTAGCAAATCTAATGGCAAATCGTCAGTTAGTCTAATGGCAAATGGACAGCCGGTCTAGTGGCATATAGTCGGTCAAAGTAGTGCCAATTGGTCAGTGAATCTAATGGCAAATCTTCAGCGAATCCCATAGCAAATAGTCAGTTAGACTAATGGCAAATGGTTGGTCAGTCTAGTGGCAAATCGTTACTGAACCTAATGGCATTTGGTCGGTCAGTCTAGTGGTAAATCATCAGTGAATCTAATGGCAAATAGTCAGATAGTCTAATGGCAAATGGTCGGTCGGTGTAGTGGCAAATCGTCAGTGAACCTAATGGCAATGAGTCAGTCAGTCTAGTGGCAAAACTTCAGTTAATCTAATGGAATATGGTAGGTCAAAGTAGTGCCAATTGGTCAGCGAGTCCAATGGCAAATGGTCAGCAAATTTAAGGGCAGAGGGTCAGTTAGTCTAACGGCAAATGGTCGGTCAGTCTAGTGGCAAATCGTCGGTGAACCTAGCGGCATATGGTCTGTCAGTCTAGTGGCAAATTGTCAGTGAATCTAATGGCAAATAGTCAGTTAGTCTAATGGCAAATGGTCGGTCAGTCTAGTGGCAAATCGTCAGTGAACCTAGTGGCATAAGGTCTGTCAGTCTAGTGGCATACTGTCAGTGAATCTAATGGGGAATGGTCAGCGAATCTAAAGGCAAATGATCAGCGAATCTAATGGCAAATCGTCAGTTAGTCTAATGGCAAATGGACAGCCGGTCTAGTGGCATATAGTTGGTCAAAGTAGTGCCAATTGGTCAGTGAATCTAATGGCAAATCTTCAGCGAATCGCATAGCAAATAGTCAGTTAGACTAATGGCAAATGGTTGGTCAGTCTAGTGGCAAATCTTCACTGAACCTAATGGCATTTGGTTGGTCAGTCTAGTGGTAAATCATCAGTGAATCTTATGGCAAATAGTCAGTTAGTCTAATGGCAAACGGTCGGTCGGTCTAGTGGCAAATCGTCAGTGAACCTAGTGGCAACAAGGGGACAAATTCAAGGATTTTACGGCAAAGCCGTAGTGGCTTTGGGTTTTTATAGGATTGTTATGAACTACAGGTGAGAAAACGAAGGGGCATAGATTTATGCTTTTTGGTGTGTCTAGGGTTCTAATGCAATTCATATGTGATGGTTTGCAGCAATACTGCATGGTCAGTTAACTTACATGCACTTGGCTAAATCTTTTTGATTTTTATTGGTTTTACTGCTGCTGGTATAGTTTTTGGAGGCCATCTTGGCAGCCATCTTGGAAATTTCCCGGATTGAAAATCTAAGCCTGAAAATGCATTCTACATCCTAGAAAACCCTATTATCCATGTATCACACAAGGAAATCAGACAATTTTGAGTTTTTGGTGGCCATCTTGGCAGCCACTTGGAAATTTCCCGGATTGAAAATCTAAGCCTGAAAATGCATTCTACATCCTAGAAAACCCTATTATCCATGTATCACACAAGGAAATCAGACAATCTTGAGTTTTTGGCGGCCATCTTGGCAGCCATCTTGGAAATTTCCCGGATTGAAAATCTGAGCATGAAAATGAATTCTGCATCCCAGAAAACCCTACTATCCATGTATCACACAAGGAAATCAGACAATTTTGAGTTTTTGGTGGCCATCTTGGCAGCCACTTGGAAATTTCCCGGATTGAAAATCTAAGCCTGAAAATGCATTCTACATCCTAGAAAACCCTATTATCCATGTATCACACAAGGAAATCAGACAATCTTGAGTTTTTGGTGGCCATCTTGGCAGCCATCTTGGAATTTTCCCGGACTGAAAATCTAAGCCTGAAAATGGATTCTACATCCTAGAAAACCCTATTATCCATTTATCACACAAGGAAATCAGACAATCTTGAGTTTTCGACAGCCATCTTGGGGAACATTCACAAATGACGTCACCTTTTTTTGGGCCATTTTCATGACCCCCCCACCCCCTTGTCACCTTTTGTCACCTACCAGCAATAACCCCCCTAAAAAAGACGTCACAAATTTGGAAGACCCCCCCCCCTTCCCCCCGCTAGTGAACCCTCTAAATGCACAGTCTTTACACAGATCATAATTAATACTAGTCATCCAGGCCTGACAGATATAAGGCTTGGAGATATAAGCACCAAGTTTTGAATAAGCACTAGTTTTGCATAAGAGCCTGCGGTAATCATGCCTCCAGATAAATAAATGCCAGGCCACTCATGTATGACGGTACGGTATGAATCTACCGTAAATTCTTGTGAATAAGCCTAAATCACTTATTAGCCACACCTAGGCTTTGACAAAAATGGTATAAGCCTCATGGAGGGTATGAATAGGGTGACTTCAGTAATGTACTATAGTAGCAAAACTTATGTATAAATGGCCCCTTGACTTGGCCAAGGTCGATCCCGTAACTAAAGTCACACTGATGATTTGACTATTAGCTGTGTCCTCTACCTGAAAATTTAAGGTAATCATTCATAAATGTAGATAACTTAAACCTTAAATAGCCTATGAATTCCCCTTACTGATCTATGTATACATGTCCTACGGTAGCATAGACATCATGTCACATATATACATTGAGGACCGGCACTAAATCAAGTTCTGCACCATGTGACAATGGCCAATTAGTTGCTATTCCAGCTAGATAGCAGAGATATTGTTACATTGGCATTAGTTACACTATAGGCGCAATATCCCTCAGCCTAATTAGTCATTTTCATTTCATTTTTATAAATATACTATACTGTTGTTTTTATTCATAATTATGTCTGGACTTGAAAAGGTGATGTCACACAGACCTTGAGACCCCCCCACCCCCATGTCACTTTTTGTCACTAAACCCAAAGACCCACCCACCCCCTAGCAGGTGACGTCATTTGTGAACGTTCCCTTGGCAGCCAGAGGGAGGGGCAGAGGGAGGAGGAGGGGGCAGAGGGAGAAGGGAGGGCAGAGGGAGGAGGAGGGGGCAGAGGGAGAAGGGAGGGCAGAGGGAGGAGGAGGGGGCAGAGGGGGAGTAGGTAACAGGAAGGAGGAAAATGGGGTAGAGGGGGGAGGAGGGGAAAGATGGGGTAGTAGGAGAGGGCAGAGGAAGGAGGAGAGGGCAGAGGGAGGAGAGGGCAGAGGGAGCAGGAGGAGGAGAGGGCACAGGGAGGAGGAGGAGGGGGCACAGGGAGGAGAAGGAGGGGGCATAAGGAGGACTTGTGTTGGCAACATATTATTTTAGGGTTGTTGCATGTGGTTTCTTGCATGTGTGTGTGGGGTGGGGAGGGGTAATCATGTTGGACTTCACAGTTTGTCTTTGGGCGGGCTTGAGCGATTTCAAGAGCCACCCTGGACCACTCAACTTCTAGTACAGGTCCTGCATGTGCATAGTATGGGAATTGGCATTGACATTGGCAGCTTGGCTTGACATAGGAGTCAATAGTTATTAGGCTGGTACCTATCCTTGCCATTGACAGCCACATTAGAGAACTCAAAATATGGCTGTTCACAAGATGTCTAGGCCTTACCACAAGGTACACTGGTACTACATGCAGTAACTGAAAACCAGATCTAGGTTAAATTAGTCTTGCACACACCTGCAAGGACACATAGGGATACCAGTCCTAGGCAATGTTTAAGGGCCAGCTAGGGCTTAATTTAACAATGAACAAGGGGACCTATGCTAGTCTTTTCTTGCTACTTTTTCCAACTCTCTCTGTGTGGTGTCAATGGCTTTGGGGACAAGGTCCCAAAGCCAATGAGTCAGTCAGTCTAGTGGCAAAACTTCAGTTAATCTAATGGAATATGGTAGGTCAAAGTAGTGCCAATTGGTCAGCGAGTCCAATGGCAAATGGTCAGCAAATTTAAGGGCAGAGGGTCAGTTAGTCTAACGGCAAATGGTCGGTCAGTCTAGTGGCAAATCGTCGGTGAACCTAGCGGCATATGGTCTGTCAGTCTAGTGGCAAATTGTCAGTGAATCTAATGGCAAATCGTCAGTTAGTCTAACGGCAAATGGTCGGTCAGTCTAGTGGCAAACCGTCAGTGAACCTAGTGGCATATGGTCTGTCAGTCTAGTGGCAAACTGTCAGTGAATCTAATGGCGAATGGTCAGCGAATCTAAAGGCAAATGGTCAGCGAATCTAATGGCAAATCGTCAGTTAGTCTAACGGCAAATGGTCGGTCAGTCTAGTGGCAAATCGTCAGTGAACCTAGTGGCATATGGTCTGTCAGTCTAGTGGCAAACTGTCGGTGAATCTAATGGCGAATGGTCAGCGAATCTAAAGGCAAATGGTCAGCGAATCTAATGACAAATCTAGTCTAGTGGCAAATCGTCAGTTAATCTAATAGCATATGGTCGGTCAATCTAGTTGCTCTTGGGTACCTTCGGTAGCTCCGGAGTACCTTAGGTTGCTCTGGAGTACCCTAGCTCCCATAGATCTTGATTTCCTTGGTCAATTTGGATTTCCAGGTTGCCCCCGAGTACCCTATGTTGAGAAGGTGTACCTTAGATCGCTCCGGAGTACCCTATGTAACTCAGGAGTACCCTAGCTTGCTTCAGGGTACCCTAGGTCTCTCCAGGGTACCTTCGGTCGCCCCGGTGTACCTTAGGTCGCTCTGGGGTACCCTAGGTTGCTCTGGGGTACCCTAGCTTGCTCTGGAATACCCTAGGTCGCTCCAGGGTACCCTATGTCACTCAGGAGTACCCTATGTGCCTCAGGAGTACCCTAGGTCGCTCCAGGGTACCCTATGTCACTCAGGAGTACCCTATGTGCCTCAGGAGTATCCTAGGTCGCTCTGGAGTACCCTAGCTTGCTCTGGGGTCGCCCTTGGGTACCTAAGGTCACTCTGGGGTACCCTAGGTTGCTCCAGAGTACCCTAGGTCGCTCCGGGGTACCCCAGGTCGCTCCTGGGTACCTATGGTCGCCAAGAGGTACCTCAGGTCGCTCCGGGGTACCCTAGGTCACTCCTTAGTACCCTATGTCACTCAGGAGTTCCCTAGGTCGCTTTGGAGTACCCTAGCTTGCTTTGGGGAACCCTAGGTTGCTCCGGGGTACCATAGGTTGCTCCGGGGTACCCTAGGTCGCTCCAGGGTACCCTAGGTCGCTCCTGAGTACCCTATGTCGCTCAGGAGTATCCTAGGTCGCTCTGGAGTACCTTAGGTTGCTCAGGAGTACCCTAGGTACCATAGATCTTGATTTCCTTAGTCAATTTGGATTTCCAGGTTGCTCCGGAGTACCCTATGTCGCTAAGGGGTACCCTAGCTTGCTACAGATTACCCTAGGTTACTCCCGGGTACCCTAGGTTGCTCTCTGGTACCCTAGGTTATTCCCGGGTACCCTTGGTCGCTCTTGAGTACCCTAGGTCGCTCCAGGGTACCTTCGGTCGCCCAGGTGCACCTTAGGTCGCTCTGGGTACCCTAGGTTGCTCCGGGGTACACTAGGTTGCTCCAGGGTACCTTCGGTCGCCACGGGGTACCCTAGGTCGCTCCAGGGTACCCTAGGTCGCTCCGGAGTACCCTATGTGGCTCAGGAGTTTCCTAGCTTGCTTTGGGGTACCCTAGGTTGCTCTGGAGTACCCTAGGTTGCTCCAGAGAACACTAGGTCACTCCGGAGTAGCCACGGTCGCTCCCGGGTACCCTAGGTCGCACCGGAGTACCTTTGCCCGGGGGTACCCTAGGTTGCTCCAGAATACCCTAGGTACAGTTGATCTAGATCTATATAGTACCCTAGATTGCTCCGGGGTACCCTAGGTTGCTTCAGAGTACACTAGGTCGCTCCGGGGTAGCCTAGATTGCTCCGGGGTACCCTAGGTTACTCTGGGGTACCCTATGTTACTCCGGGTTACCCTAGGTCGCTCTGGAGTACCCAAGTTCGCTCCTGTGTACCCTAGTTCGCTATCTGGTACCCTAGGTAACTCTTGGGTACCCTAGGCCACTTCAGGGTACCCTAGGTTGCTCCAGGGTACCGTAGGTCGCTCCAGAGTACCCTAGGGGACCAAGGAGTACCATAGCTTGCTTTTGGGGTACCCTAGGTTGCTCCGGGGTACCCTAGGATGCTCTGGAGAACACTAGGTCACTCCTGAGTACCCTTTGTGGCTCAGGAGTACCCTAGCTTGCTTTGGGGTACCCTAGGTTGCTCTGGGGTACCCTAGGTTGCTCCGGAGAACACTAGGTCACTCTCGAGTAGCCTAGGTCGCACCGGAGTACCTTTGGTCGGCCCGGGGTACCCTAGGTTGCTCCAGAATACCCTAGATACCATAGATCTAGATCTATATAGTACCCTAGTTAGCACTGTTGGAGCTGGTTAGTACCCACTGCAGTGCAGCTTTTTATTAGTCACTTAATAAGTGATGTCATGCCCACTAGGACTGCATATCAGTGCATTCAAGGGCAATATTGTGCAGCCCTTACCAGTAGCTGTGCAAAAATCTGCCACTACAAGTAATTGCTTTTGCAACACTTATTGCCCTCTGTGCAAAGGCAGCCAGGAAGCACATCATAAGCCACTAATTAGAGCTTCAAATGCAGCACTTAATAGTTGATTAATGATGCACTATACACCACTGCCAACCGGGCATAAGAAGTGAAGTGATTCCTGAACTTCAAGTAATATTCTCAGACACACAGAAATGGTGTCCACATCTAGTCTGACTCAATCTACGTGAAATAATAGACCAATTAACATCTAATGATGAAACAATTAACAGGTGGTACCTTATCACCTATTTGATACAATGGGATGACCTATGCCAGCTATTTAACTTAAAACTTATGATAGAAATAGTATGAATCATATGAATCAAACTTCATGATCAAGTATGCTTTACTACTGCCACCTAGTGGCAATTACCATCAATGCCTAAACAACTGCTAGTAAGCCCTTAATATGCAGGGGCTAATAAACCCTGCATTTGCAACTATTGATAGTCAGTGCTTCATCAACCCTGGCTTTGCAGCTACTAATAGGAGAATCTCTTCTAGACATAATTACCTTTGGTAGACATTTAAGTAAATAGCCGTATTTGGTGATGCATTTGCAGCTACAACTAGAAGTTGCTATGCACTTTTTACTAGCTACTGCAACTTCATCCATTAAAAGGGGATTCCAAGCAAAGTTAAACCTATAAGCCCATAATTAGCAGATAATCTCAAGCCCTGTAAGAGTTGGCATAAATGATCATTTTTTATGCAGCCCCACATTTGTAACTACTAATAAGACCTTACAGGCAGTTCTTATTATGCACTGCTTATTTATATCTTGGTAAACCAAGCCCAAGCATTGACTAATAAGCACTCAATGTGCAGGTATTATTTAACCCTTCATGATCAGCCCTTATCATGCACTGCTTTTGCACCATTTCAGTTTGCTGCTCTGTATAAGAGCTTAACTGTAGCTCTGCTTAAACACTGCTAATTCAGCCCTTTTTAAGCCAGCTGAAAGTATTGACTAATAAGCAGTAAATGTGAAGGCCTTACTAGCAGTCATAAAAACAGCCCTTAATATGAACTGTTTCTGCAGCCCTGCAACTGAAGCTACTAATCAGGGCTGCATTACCCCACTTAGTAGGGGCTGCACTTGAATCAGTGCATAGGCACCCGTTATTAGAAGCTTAATAATATGCTCTTATACTTTGGCAAATATGTTGCAATATATGACCAACTATTGAGTGCTGCCTGAATTACTAATAAGGGCTGCAAGGCCACTAGCCACTCAGGCAACGACTACTAAGTGGTGCTGTGCCCACTGGGATATGACATATAAATATTTTGTCACACATTTTTAGCCTCCTAAAATTTAAAGGTGTTTTAATGTATTATAGAAATGATTTCACTGTAGCTCTGATTCTAGGAGTCTGAGAAAAGTGTGTTACATAATTAAATGTAGGCCTATATCATGGCTTTCCGATAAAGTCATTTCCAAATTTATTAGAGAAGATTACCCCAACATAATAGTCATTTTCCTACAGACCCAGTGAACAAAATACGTTTTTTAACGTTCTGAAACGTTTCAATGTATAACGTTATTTTGCGTTACATGTAAAACGTTATATTACATTCTTATATGGTTCACAAAATAACATTATATTCACAACGTTATATAACGTTATATAACTTATTATCCAGCTATGGTTTTCACCTAAATGTTGGAGATTTGAAAATGGTAAAAATGCAAACTTGTATAGTTATAATTCAATATGACTGTTCCGACCAGGAAGAACTCCCCCCCCCCCCGAATCTACTAATGTCTATTATGAAACTCAAAAAAATAGTCCAACTGTGGTGATAATACATCAAGGATTGAACTCACAACCTTCTGATCACACAGCCACCACCTTAGACAGAGAGGCCACACAGTCAGATGGAATAATGAGGTAGACACTAATATTTTTGACGATGGGTCATCCGGGCTCGTACCCTGAAAAAGTTATGGGCTCGGAGCTAAAATTAGAGACCTTTAGCAAACCCCAAGTAGCTCATTTAACTCAGACGTATACTATGCTTTCAGCACTGCTACATCTGTTTTTTATGAGCGCTTACATGGTTGCTAAAGGTCCCTATTGTTGGCCCGGGGAATTTCAACATCTAAACCATCAGTACAGGCCTATAATAGTATAGGAATTATTATTTCTTCTTTTGAAGGGATACATTTACAATTTGTAGTTTATCCTTCAGTCACCGTTATAAGTGCCATTAACTAAGTAAAGATGCCATGGCTGTATGGTATAAACACTGGTCCATGAGTCCTACCCTTACAGGTTCCAATCCCACAAGGAGGACAATTTTCCCAACATGAATTATCCCTACTAATAGCAGGGGTTTCTGTTACAATTTTATAATGTAAAATAACTTTTTAAAACATTATTATCAGTCAAAATCCATTGTATAAAAACATAAGATAACGCTACAATAAGGTTGTACATTCAAACGTTATGGTATAACGTTAATGTACGTTAATTGGAGTCAACGATTTTGCGTTAAATAACGTTATATTTCCGGTTTTTTCAAACGTTTTCCAGACCTATATGAAACGTTATATAACCGTTATATAACGTGTTCTTGTTTACTGGGGAGTGTTTCTGGGAGCTATCAATATTCAGTGCCAAAAGTGGGTGCTACACAGGAAGCACACACTTCCCAGTTCCCATTTACTCATTCAAATAAAACCACTATTTAACATATTCAAATCATTGCAGAAACTTCATGTAGCGCAGACTGAAGCCATATCCTTCCAATAGTGTGAAAATACATATGGTTATTAGGGTCAATTAGCCATAAATAGGACATGAGTGTAAATAGAGGGGAGGTGAGGGGAAAGGGCTTGGTTGTCCGCACTGTGGCAGACTACTCTGAACGGCCTAGGTCTTTACAGGGCTTCTCCCCAAGGTAGAATGGCACTGAAATTGAGAGAAAACACACTTTAAACTGAGTCTTGAACAAGCGCCGGTCTCAAAAGATTACCGTTTATCTTTGCATTCTTAAGATAACGCAAAGAATAATTTGGTTGTCGTAAACCGGAAGTCGGGGTGCAGCTTGTACAGTAGTTAGGCTGATATGCTAGGTTTTTTCGGTGTACGAATTGGGTGAAGTGCCGTTTGGGCCTTTCCGCTATCAACATCGCTCATATGGACGTCACCCCAGCAGAATGTGGACATTATTCTCTGGGCCATCTTGGTCTCATAGTCTTAAAAGTCTTAAAGTCTTAGGTGTACAACAACCAAATTATTCTTGCATTATCTCAAGAACGCAAAGATAAACGAAAATCTTTAGAGACTGGCGTTTGTTCAAGACTCAGTTTAAAGTGTGTTTTCTCTGAATTTCAGTGCCATTCTACCTTGCGGAGAAGCCTTGTAAAGACAATCTTTGTTCCCCTGTAGCATTGAATATTTCAATTGGCCTGTTGTGCTGTGTTTGCCTATCCCCACTCTTTCATCCTGCAGGGATGTGGTTGGAATATAGCACTGGTATGACACCTAGTGGCAAGGATGCAAACGACATTGCCTTATAGCGGTTCTAGATTTTGTCAGGAGATGGTGCCAGTAGAGTATGTGATCTGTAATTGAGAAGGTATCTATGAGATGTTGGCTTTTTGCATGCATGAAGCACAATAGCTGCATGAAACCTAAAAACTCAATTCCGGATCAAATGACATGAGAACTGGATACAAACGAAGGAAAAAGAAATCCCCTCCCGACAGCCACACTTGCCATGCTATCTAGTAGTGTCTTAAGACACCTTTTCTGTGAAACTCAGGCTACTATGTATTGGTACAGTCCAGATTCAACTTGTGCAGGTGCATGTTAGTGCTCTATCAGTTCACTAGACCACCATCACTGGTTGTGATGCCATTCCAGGCAGCTGACCATTATGTCCCTTATGTACCAGCTTAACTGGTTGCAAGATGATGGCAGCCATCTTGTTTCCTCAATGGCAGGCCAGTACACCATGCTACTTGCCAATTGCTATTGCAAATTGGCAGTTGCTGAATACCGTAAAACCTGGCGTATAGGCAGCGGCTTGTACTCGGATCTGATCGCTAGTGCGGCTTATGGGATCGGCACAGAGTCAGGGTGAGGCTTATAGGAGAGTTTTTGCTCCCATAGAACAGTATAAAAGTCACCAGAATCAGATCGCTAGGCGGCTTATAGGATCAGCCCAAAGTCGGGGTGGGGTGCAGCTTGTACGGGAGTTATGCCGATACGCTAGGTTTTTCCGGTGTACAAATTGGGTGAAGTGCCGTTTGGGCCTTTCCGCTATCAACATCGCTCATATGGACGTCACCCCGGCAGAATGTGGACATTATTCTTTGGGCTATCTTGGTCTCATAGTCTTAAAAGTCTTAAAGTCTTAGGTGTACAACAACCAAATTATTCTTGCGTTATCTCAAGAACGCAAAGATAAACAACAATCTTTAGAGACCGGCGCTTGTTCAAGACTCAGTTTAAAGTGTGTTTTCTCTGAATTTCAGTGCCATTCTACCTTGCGGAGAAGCCTTGTAAAGACAATCTTTGTTCCCCTGTAGCATTGAATATTTCAATTGGCCTGTTGTGCTGTGTTTGCCTATCCCCACTCTTTCATCCTGCAGGGATGTGGTTGGAATATAGCACTGGTATGACACCTAGTGGCAAGGATGCAAACTACATTGCCTTATAGCGGTTCTAGATTTTGTCAGGAGATGGTGCCAGTAGAGTATGTGATCTGTAATTGAGAAGGTATCTATGAGATGTTGGCTTTTTGCATGCATGAAGCACAATAGCTGCATGAAACCTAGAAACTCAATTCCGCATCAAATGACATGAGAACTGGATACAAACGAAGGAAAAAGAAATCCCCTCCCGACAGCCACACTTGCCATGCTATCTAGTAGTGTCTTAAGACACCTTTTCTGTGAAACTCAGGCTACTATGTATTGGTACAGTCCAGATTCAACTTGTGCAGGTGCATGTTAGTGCTCTATCTGTCCACTAAACCACCATCACTGGTTGTGATGCCATTCCAGGCAGCTGGCCATTATGTCCCTTATGTACCAGCTTAACTGGTTGCAAGATGATGGCAGCCATCTTGTTTCCTCAATGGCAGGCCAGTACACCATGCTACTTGCCAATTGCTATTGCAAATTGGCAGTTGCTGAATACCGTAAAACCTGGCGTATAGGCAGCGGCTTGTACTCGGATCTGATCGCTAGTGCGGCTTATGGGATCGGCACAGAGTCAGGGTGAGGCTTATAGGAGAGTTTTTGCTCCCATAGAACAGTATAAAAGTCACCAGAATCAGATCGCTAGGCGGCTTATAGGATCCGCCCAAAGTCGGGGTGCAGCTTGTACAGGAGTTATGCCGATACGCTAGGTTTTTCGGTGTACGAATTGGGTGAAGTGCCGTTTGGGCCTTTCCGCTATCAACATCGCTCATATGGACGTCACCCCGGCAGAATGTGGACATTATTCTTTGGGCTATCTTGGTCTCATAGTCTTAAAAGTCTTAAAGTCTTAGGTGTACAACAACCAAATTATTCTTGCATTATCTCAAGAACGCAAAGATAAACAACAATCTTTAGAGACCGGCGCTTGTTCAAGACTCAGTTTAAAGTGTGTTTTCTCTGAATTTCAGTGCCATTCTACCTTGCGGAGAAGCCTTGTAAAGACAATCTTTGTTCCCCTGTAGCATTGAATATTTCAATTGGCCTGTTGTGCTGTGTTTGCCTATCCCCACTCTTTCATCCTGCAGGGATGTGGTTGGAATATAGCACTGGTATGACACCTAGTGGCTAGGATGCAAACTACATTGCCTTATAGCGGTTCTAGATTTTGTCAGGAGATGGTGCCAGTAGAGTATGTGATCTGTAATTGAGAAGGTATCTATGAGATGTTGGCTTTTTGCATGCATGAAGCACAATAGCTGCATGAAACCTAGAAACTTAATTCCGCATCAAATGACATGAGAACTGGATACAAACGAAGGAAAAAGAAATCCCCTCCCGACAGCCACACTTGCCATGCTATCTAGTAGTGTCTTAAGACACCTTTTCTGTGAAACTCAGGCTACTATGTATTGGTACAGTCCAGATTCAACTTGTGCAGGTGCATGTTAGTGCTCTATCAGTCCACTAAACCACCATCACTGGTTGTGATGCCATTCCAGGCAGCTGGCCATTATGTCCCTTATGTACCAGCTTAACTGGTTGCAAGATGATGGCAGCCATCTTGTTTCCTCAATGGCAGGCCAGTACACCATGCTACTTGCCAATTGCTATTGCAAATTGGCAGTTGCTGAATACCGTAAAACCTGGCGTATAGGCAGCGGCTTGTACTCGGATCTGATCGCTAGTGCGGCTTATGGGATCGGCACAGAGTCAGGGTGAGGCTTATAGGAGAGTTTTTGCTCCCATAGTACAGTATAAAAGTCACCAGAATCAGATCGCCAGTGCGGCTTATAGGATCGGCCCAAAGTCGGGGTGCAGCTTGTACGGGAGTTAGGCTGATATGCAAAACAAACCCCTTGTTCCATGTATTGATGTAGGGGCGCCTTTACGCCCTCTGGAGTTTCATAGATGTACTTTGTTCATGTGTCATGGGGTCCACACTCCCACCTGGTGGCTGGTGGGTGAACTGCGTTTCCAAGGTAAAGTCCACCCTGGTTACCGTGTTATTGCTTGCTTGCTCCCCTCTGAGGAGGACGCTTGTCACTCAGCTCGTGCAAAGTTATAAAAAAATTTGCTTAGGTATCATAAATAGGGCATCAATCAAATGTGAGCCCCAAGTCCAATACTCGCCTTGTCTCTACATTCAATTGTTCTAATTAATTGTATACCCCTCACCTCAATAGATGGAATATCCCTGGTTTCAAAAGTTATATTACACACATTGGGCTCAATTATAGACTAATTATGAGGAAAGATCACAGATCTGCTGGGTAAAAATATCTTTATGCAACCTTCGATGCCCCTTGGTAGAGGTTAGGGGCACTAGGGTTAAACGTTGGTATTACATAAATTATATGATGTTGTACCAACGTTGGCAAATCACTGGGCATATCCCCATCATTGGTACAACATAAATTTGCCAACATTGTTATGACATGAATTATCAAACATTGTACCAACGTTGGCAAATCACTGGGCATATTCCCAACATTGGTACAACATAAATTTACCAACGTTGGCCCAACATTAAAATAATGCCTGCGATGGTGCCGACGATTGCCAATGTTGGCCCAACATATCCTTGCTAGATGGGACATGTACCCAGACAGTGCACACCCAGCCAACTGCAACACGCTAAAGCAAAGTAAAAATGTATACATACAACCCGAAAATATCTTCATTCACAGAATACAAATAGGCGGCCATTTCAGATCAGAATTTACCGCTTAACCCAATCAGGAGAAACATTTCATGAACAAAGTGCTTTGCAAGCAATAGCTCTCTCAAGGCTTCATGTTCATTTGCTGTTATTATGCACCAATACACCTGATTGTTCACATTCTCCCGGTCAGGTTCAAGAGATCAACCAGTTATAGAGCTCACAAACAGCCTCGAAATCTGAAAGTCTTTCAACATTGCTCCTGAATCACAATATGTAATACAATTTATTATGTTTATTACAGCCTGTATATGCGTAGGTACCACCGATTGTTTGAAGAAAACCTTACCTGAACAACATTGTTATACTGGTTAGAAAGCTGATAAAGAATGCTGAAGAATGATGGTAACTAGTTTAAGATCCGTTCAGTAGTTAATTTTATATGAATTTTCCAAAAATAAAAGTTTCAGCCATTTAGCATCTTTCATTTTCAAAAGCCAAAGGTCCAATTTCAGAGTGATATTACACTTATTTTGATAACAATTCGCAAAGCCCAATTCGCAAAGCCCACACAAGGTGTCACCATCAACTGAAGGACGGCGGTAGTACTCTGCGGCAAACAACTCTGAAATGACATCTGGGTTATTGACATCATAGCATAGTACAGAATCAGGTGGCCTAAGCCAACAAGTGTCATAATCTATAGGATGGCTAATTTTTCTAGAACTGTAGAATACATGAGAACTTGCATTTAAATCAGAGGTAGGACTATCATTCCCAGCACCCCCTTCAGTTATATTACTAGAACAGAGCGCATCCAAGCTTAAGTCATTAACAACTACAGAATCATTAAATTCATGAGTAGACTAACCGGCATACATGGGAACATTTACAGTGTGTAAACCATCAAAATGGGCAGGCTGTGCATCAGCTACCGCTACATGCAGTGCATACAGTTCAGTACCCGCAGGTGGGTCACTAGTAGTACCCCCTGTCAGGCTAGTAGGTGTTGAACCAACACCACTCCCTGTGCGAACAGCACCAGGGTCATAAGTAGGAATAGCACTAGATGAGCACTCAAAAATACTACCATCAATACCTGAGACAGGGTTATTTCTCAAGACTGAAGTCGACTGTAAAGAAATAAAAGAACCCTCCATTTGAGTGGTAGACCTGTTAGTCCCATTCACTGCTGGCAGCCCCTGAGCTATCTCAGAACTGGTAAAATGCAAATTCGAATCTAAATGATATTAGCCACTCTACTGAAAGTGGTAAAAAAATTACTATTTGGAAAATTCCAAGATGGCTGCCAACATGGCTGCCAAAAAGTCAAGATTGTCTGATTTCCTTGTGCGATACATGGATTTCATGGTTATCTAGGGTGTAGAATCCATATTTTGGATCAAAATTACAATTAGGAAAATTCCAAAATGGCTGCCAAGATGGCCACCAAAATGTCAAGATTGTCTGATTTCCTTGTGTGATACATGTATTTTAGGGTTATCTAGGGTGTAGAATCCATATTTTGGGTCAAAATTACAATAGCTCTCTAGCAACATAGCCCACTCCTTTCGTTAACATTAGTGTTACTCTATAGTAGCTATAGTTTTAAACCACTATATTTTTCCCACTATAGGATCCCTATGTAGCTGCAGTCTGGCGCAATAGCGGTAGATGTGTTGGACTAGGGAAGGCCGGAAATTCCCCAACCTTGAAGGGCCCGCAAGCATTCCCTTTTATAGATAACATTATTCTGTTTTTTTTATATTAGATTAGTGAATGTCTTCTCTGTTAGGTCCACTATCTAAATATGATGTGAATTGCTTGAACAATATGATATTAGCCACTCTACTGAAAGTGGTAATTCCAGAGTTATTAACCCATTTCAGCGAAACAGTTATAGCTCAAAATAGCCACCCTATATTTACCCAAAATTATTCTAAAACTTCTATACCCAATGGGCCCAGGTAGTTTTAGGATATATATGAATTGCCTTTTGTGATGGTGATGGATATCTTTGATACATAATAGTAATCATCATCACAGGATAGAAATCACTGTATCTACAGTACTCACTCTGTGTAGTCAGGATAGTCCATTTAAAACATATTTTAAAATAGAATTGGATAAGATTAAACCCTTTTCTCTGTTTTCTGTATAGTTGCCACTAGTGACTTTCCCTGAAATGTGGGTCCTTCATTTGTTAGTGCTACACTTGCATCTAATTTACTAATTCAGATCTCAGGAGCATTACAAAATCATGTCATATGGAAGGACCAACTCTTCCCCTATCTGCTAATATGCCATATATGTTATTGTACTTTTCCAGTACTTCATAGAAATTCGACACTAGAGACCAGAGCAGTCAGGTGCTTTGCTGAATAATAAAAGCAAATGTACATGAAGCCTTGAGCGATCTTGCTGGCTTTATACAAAGTACTTAATCAATAAAATGTTTCTCCTGATTGGGTTAAGCGCTAAATGCTCATCTGAAATGACCCCAATCTTGTATAAGCACTGAGAATCACCAGTCCTTCAGAGCTTTAACTCCTCTTGTTAGGGTTGTCAGAAGATCTAGCTGGACGCTCATATTAGGTACCGCGCATAAGCGAGTCATAGCGGCGAAATCGCCGATCCTCAGAGAAAAAATGTCAATCTTTACACGCCTCCAGAGACCAGGAAAATTAATGTACAGAAATCTCAAACCCCTCAATAGAAAGATATGGATCTGCTAGTTTGAAATATTATTGGTATTAAGTAGGTTGTACTTGCTATGCATGTGCAAATGGGTCTTCACTGGGGGTCACTTTGGGTCAAATTACAGGTTTTGTCACCTGTTTTCCTGCAGCTGATTTGACTCCCTGTCATATGAACTGGATTTCCCATTGCACCATACATTGCACATGAAATATACAAGCACCATTGATTAGGATATACATCAGGCTTCACTGTGGTCCCTGGGACAAACAAAAAATATTAAAAAATTATTACTTTTGTAGCATTTAATAGAAAATAGTAGGTTAAAAAACATATTATTATTGAAAAAAAATGTTTGCCCCGCCCCTCACACTGAAGTTTGAAGTAGTTATTACAACCATGTGCAAAGAGCTAAGCAATGCTATGGATGGTGCAATGGCAAAATTAAATCATAGTTATTTTTCTATACAAATCCTATATAGCATACTGGTAAGCTTTAAAAAAAGTTGATTTTCATAAAAAATTATTATGGTATTGATGTTGACATGTCATGGGTGGTATGTGTTTCGAATTACAAGACAATTGGACTGCTAGTTAACAATCTATGGCACCATTTGCAGTATAGCATTTGTGACAAACGTACATATTAGTGATCTTGCCATTTTTAAACGAATATGACTCAAAAGATACACATAGGAAATGATCTGAGAAAAATTATTCATTCTTTATGTAACATGTCGATACGTTACATGTAATACCAAAGTCCTCAAGTATGTATTCCTTGAACTAGGTATGGGGTCAAAATGGCAGAATGGCCATTTTCAGTTGTAAGGGATTGGTATTTCTGCCATGTTAGAGGGTACAATATTTCAATACAAATAGGGAATATAACAGGCAGAACCGAGTTATAAATATGAGTAAAGCAGTGAATTGACACACACTCCACCTGGGGCCTATATGAGAACTACACATGACCCCAGTGACATTGCCACCACTGTGCCATCTGCAGGACTAAATGGGACTAAATGGAACTAATGGAATTCCATCTTGACAGCCATCTTGGAATTTTCAAAATTGTAATTTTGAACCAAAATATGGATTCTGCACCCTAGATAACCATGAAATCCATGTATCACACAAGGAAATCAGACAATCTTGACTTTTTGGTGGCCATCTTGGCAGCCATCTTGGAATTTTCCAAATTGTAATTTTGACCCAAAATATGGATTCTACACCCTAGATAACCATGAAATCCATGTATCACACAAGGAAATCAGAGAATCTTAAGTTTTTGACTGCCATCTTGGAATTTTCCAAATTGTAATTTTGACCCAAAATATGGATTCTACACCCTAGATAACGCTAAAATCCATGTATCTCACAAGGAAATCAGACAATCTTGAGTTTTTAGCGGCCATCTTGGCAGCCATCTTGGAATTTTCCTAATAGTAATTTTGACCCAAAATATGGATTCTACACCCTAGATAACCCTAAAATCCATGTATCGCACAAGGAAATCAGACAATTTGGACTTTTTGGCAACCATGTTGGCAGACATGTTGGAATTTTCCAAATAGTAATTTTGACCCAAAATATGGATTCTACACCCTAGGTAACCCTAGAATCAATGTATCACACAAGGAAATCAGACAATCATGAGTTTTTGGTGGCCATCTTGGCAGCCATCTTGGAATTTTCCAAAATGTATTTTTCATCCAAAATATGGATTCTACACCCTAGATAACCCTAAAATCCATGTATCACACAAGGAAATCAGACAATCTTGACTTTTTGGTGGCCATCTTGGCAGCCATTTTGGAATTTTCCTAATTGTAATTTTGATCCAAAATATGGATTCTACACCCTAGATAACCATGAAATCCATGTATCACACAAGGAAATCAGAGAATCTTAAGTTTTTGGTGGCCATCTTGGAATTTTCCAAATTGTAATTTTGACCCAAAATATGGATTCTACACCCTAGATAACCCTAAAATCCATGTATCGCACAAGGAAATCAGACAATCTTGACTTTTTGGCAGCCGTGTTGGCAGCCATGTTGGAATTTTCCAAATAGTAATTTTGACCCAAATTATGGATTCTACACCCTAGATAACCCTAAAATCCATGTATCACACAAGGAAATCAGACAATCATGAGTTTTTGGTGGCCATCTTGGCAGCCATCTTGGAATTTTCCAAATTGTATTTTTGATCCAAAATATGGATTCTACACCCTAGATAACCGTGAAATCCATGTATCACACAAGGAAATCAGACAATCATGAGTTTTTGGTGGCCATCTTGGCAGCCATCTTGGAATTTTCCAAATTGTAATTTTGACCCAAAATATGGATTCTACACCCTAGATAACCCTAAAATCCATGTATCACACAAGGAAATCAGACAATCTTGACTTTTTGGCGGCCATCTTGGAATTTTCCAAATTGTAATTTTGACCCAAAATATGGATTCTACACCCTGGTTAACCCTAAAATCCATGTATCACACAAGGAAATCAGACAATCTTGACTTTTTGGTGGCCAATTTGAAGCATAAATACCCCTATACTGGCATAGTAATATTATATATCAAACATTTAGATAGAGAAAATAGTGTAAAGGAGGTGCATTGTACAGCTATAAAAATTCCTACCAATTGTGCCATAGTGGGACTCGAACCCATGATGTCCAGATTGCTGGTATCCAGTACAACCTAGTATATAAGGACTCTCCCAGACTGTATACATACAGTCAGGGTCCGAGACTGGGATGAATGGGGATAAATGGGTACTACAGCTATAGGGCACGCAGTCATCCTGACTTGGTGGCCGGGTCCTAGCGATCCCCCTGGGCTCAGGCTGCTTGGTGATGAGAAACTTTTTTTTTTTTTTTGAGTGGCCTAATGCCATAGTACAGTCCCAATGCACGTTGGTCTCCCACCAATTGCGTAAGCAGTGGGGCGTCAGCACTTGCCACGGTCCACCGCGTCACAATTTCAGATCACATTCTCTGCCATAGATTAGGGCTAAGCCTGTGGGGGAGAGTGATACGCAGCGGGCGGAGTACTTCACGGCAGTACCGATAGGGTTCACTAACTTGGCATGCAGTGGGCTGTGTAGAGGTCGGGAACAGACGCTCTGCTACCAGCGCCAATAGCAGAGGTTAGAGTTTCCTCTACTACTGCGTCACAGGGAGGCGATTGGGGGGCAAACAAAGCCCTCCACGTGGTTAGGTAGCTGCACCATGATAGTACCATTAGCCTGAACTACAATTTGTTTAAAGAATATGGATTGCAGTAGAGTGTATTTCAGTAGAACACATACTTATTTCACATTTAAGAGAATACTAATCAATTCAGGAACACATACAAGACCTTATTTCAATTTACAATGCATTTATGGGACTATAAATGTCTGAGATATGGTTCATGTACCCTATAAAGTTTCACCCACGTGGCTTTTGTTTGCCCCCCACTGTTCTATTATTGGGTGCAATCTACAACTCTATACCCGGCTCACTACTAACACGGGGTGGGGGGGGGGGGGGTGGGCGGCACGCAGTCGGCTGTGTAGAGGTCGGAGTACTACACGGCAGTACCGATAGGGTTCACTAACTTGGCACGCAGTGGGCTGTGTAGAGTTACTAATAGGAGCAGGGGCCAGCTTGGCAGTATCCGCGACCGCAGATATGAGAATTACGCGAAGCAAATGCAAACTTCACATCAAAATACTGTTTTCATGCAAAGTATTCTCATCAAAGTAAGGACATGAGTTATCACCATTTTTAGTATAGAATACAACAGAATAAGAATCTAAGTGTTACAATAATGAAATCATGTCGAAAATTAGGTTCTCCAAATGTTCACTTTTTTTGGGGAGAATCTCAGGGTTTTTTCAGTTTTTCAAAGAAATCTCTTATTTTAGGTGATATAACTTCTTTTTTTCCCCTTTTTTTTTCACACATACAGATTCCTGAGGTGTTTTGCAACAGAATGATATAGCTCAAATTGTTCACATGATATTGCATCAAGGTGAAATAGATGAGAGAAAAGAGGTCTGCACGAAAAATTAGGGTGACTATATAAGAGTGGGCTTGACCTAGATTTAGAGAATCATAGCGAACATAGCCCACTCCAATAAAAAAAAATTAGTATTAGCAGTTAATTATTACCAGTGTTCAGTTCATGACAACCTGCTAATGAACTGAACACTGGTAATAATTAACTGCTGATACTAATGAAGCAAATGTGAATCGGTCCTATCCAAGGCGCGTAATGACACAATGACGTAATGCGTCGTGTGTCATAATTGTCTGAATATTGAATGTAAATTGGCTAATTAACTAACATTACTATGTGATTGATACTTATGATACTACAAATATCATGCTGGATATGGAGAAGGCAGAAGAGGAGGACCATCCGAAGACTAAACCTCTATATAACACCAAAGTATATTGGTGCGCACAAAATCGCATGATCATATATTCATAATCATTTAATCATAATCATATAATCATAACAGTATAGCATCTAAATTAGAATATGAATCTTCAATCCAACGACTTTCATTGCATCAAAGCACATGTAAAAGGATTTGTTCGGGCAGAAAGTGTCGAAAGACGCTACGTTCAATAAAAGATTCAATTCAATTCAATTGTATCATGCTGACCTCTGGTCAGACCCAAAGGCACTGAGGCCTGACTAATAACCTTTAGTATCAGAGTGGCACTCACCAGTAACACAGCCCAAGGGCATGGTTAGGCACTGAGGGGTGAGGTGGGATGGAGTGGCTATTCACCTAGTATTTTGGATAGGGTGGAGGGTGAGTTGATTGTTATGGTATTTGGGGGAGGGGGTTAGCCCAAGGATTTTTTCTTGTAAAATCAATATTTATTTTGGGCTCATCTAATGGACTTAAAGGAGATTGCAGGTCTGTAGCAGACTTTCCAATCTATCTTAGTGTGCAATTCCCATAACCACCAAGTGATTATTTTTATAAGCAAATTTGACATTTCCATGGAATTGTCCTTTTTAAGGGTGAAATATTCAAAATTTTAATGACTTTTCGCGATGGGGGTTAGTTCAGAGGGTTTTATGAATTCCTGCTATATCAGAATTATATACTGTCATTAATATTCTCTAAATGTCTGAGATATGGTTCATGTACCCTATAAAGTTTCACCCACGTGGCTTTTGTTTGCCCCCCACTGTTCTATTATTGGGTGCAATCTACAACTCTAACCTCTGCTATACCCGGCTCACTACTAACACGGGGTGGGGGGGGGGGGGGGTGGGCGGCACGCAGTCGGCTGTGTAGAGGTCGGAGTACTACACGGCAGTACCGATAGGGTTCACTAACTTGGCACGCAGTGGGCTGTGTAGAGTTACTAATAGGAGCAGGGGCCAGCTTGGCAGTATCCGCGACCGCAGATATGAGAATTACGCGAAGCAAATGCAAACTTCACATCAAAATACTGTTTTCATGCAAAGTATTCTCATCAAAGTAAGGACATGAGTTATCACCATTTTTAGTATAGAATACAACAGAATAAGAATCTAAGTGTTACAATAATGAAATCATGTCGAAAATTAGGTTCTCCAAATGTTCACTTTTTTTGGGGAGAATCTCAGGGTTTTTTCAGTTTTTCAAAGAAATCTCTTATTTTAGGTGATATAACTTCTTTTTTTCCCATTTTTTTTCACACATACAGATTCCTGAGGTGTTTTGCAACAGAATGATATAGCTCAAATTGTTCACATGATATTGCATCAAGGTGAAATAGATGAGAGAAAAGAGGTCTGCACGAAAAATTAGGGTGACTATATAAGAGTGGGCTTGACCTAGATTTAGAGAATCATAGCGAACATAGCCCACTCCAATAAAAAAAAATTAGTATTAGCAGTTAATTATTACCAGTGTTCAGTTCATGACAACCTGCTAATGAACTGAACACTGGTAATAATTAACTGCTGATACTAATGAAGCAAATGTGAATCGGTCCTATCCAAGGCACGTAATGACACAATGACGTAATGCGTCGTGTGTCATAATTGTCTGAATATTGAATGTAAATTGGCTAATTAACTAACATTACTATGTGATTGATACTTATGATACTACAAATATCATGCTGGATATGGAGAAGGCAGAAGAGGAGGACCATCCGAAGACTAAACCTCTATATAACACCAAAGTATATTGGTGCGCACAAAATCGCATGATCATATATTCATAATCATTTAATCATAATCATATAATCATAACAGTATAGCATCTAAATTAGAATATGAATCTTCAATCCAACGACTTTCATTGCATCAAAGCACATGTAAAAGGATTTGTTCGGGCAGAAAGTGTCGAAAGACGCTACGTTCAATAAAAGATTCAATTCAATTCAATTGTATCATGCTGACCTCTGGTCAGACCCAAAGGCACTGAGGCCTGACTAATAACCTTTAGTATCAGAGTGGCACTCACCAGTAACACAGCCCAAGGGCATGGTTAGGCACTGAGGGGTGAGGTGGGATGGAGTGGCTATTCACCTAGTATTTTGGATAGGGTGGAGGGTGAGTTGATTGTTATGGTATTTGGGGGAGGGGGTTAGCCCAAGGATTTTTTCTTGTAAAATCAATATTTATTTTGGGCTCATCTAATGGACTTAAAGGAGATTGCAGGTCTGTAGCAGACTTTCCAATCTATCTTAGTGTGCAATTCCCATAACCACCAAGTGATTATTTTTATAAGCAAATTTGACATTTCCATGGAATTGTCCTTTTTAAGGGTGAAATATTCAAAATTTTAATGACTTTTCGCGATGGGGGTTAGTTCAGAGGGTTTTATGGATTCCTGCTATATCAGAATTATATATTGTCATTAATATTCTCTGCAAAGAGAGCCCCCGTATAGCCATATAGCAGCAGTTGATTTCTGATGACCTCATTAAAAACACTCGACCTGCCACTTTCAGGGTCATGTGGTCTCTACTATTACGTCAACTTTTCTTTTTTCACTAATGATAGTAATTTTCGCTAATGATAGTACAAAAGTTAGTAAAATCTTAGTACAACCGACTAACTTTTGACTAACATTTGAGATTCATTATTTTCAGTGTAGAAAATCAAGTATCAATGTCAGATCAATGATGGTTGCATATCTGAACTCCACCTGACATTCCTGTCATGTTGCGAAATCATATGATGGTTTCTGACCATGCTAAAAATGCGTTGTTCTACGTACAGTTGGCAGTTGGACGGTTGAATAAATGTACATATTCTGCAGGTAGCAGGATTGACACACTTAGCAGTCGTACCTCCCGCCCCCGGGTCACGTCGTCAGAGTGCACGCGGCGTGGTGTGGGTGTGTGGGCGGGCAGGAATGTAGCAGGAGATCCAACTGCCGCGTCCTGCCGCCGGGACAGCTATAGACAGCACACCGGGAGGACAGCTGCAGGAGGATACCAGACAGGAGGAGCTACCACACAGGAGGAGGTAAACCACAGCCAGGAGGAAGACGTGAGGAGGACGTCCCTGCCGCCCGGTGAGAGGTGAGTGGACCGTGTGGGGGGCACGTGGTGAGCGGCACCCGGGGGGGGGGATCCAGCAGCAGGCCCGTGCCCCTGTACGGGCTCGGTACCTGGGGCTGCTGTAGTGGTGCAGTATGCCCCTGTGAGGGCTCGTTACCTGGGGCCGCCAGATCCATGACGGGGAGGCACCACCACATAGGGGGGGGGGGGGGGCTATATGAACAAGAGGATACAAGAGGGTCGTGTCGCATGCCCGATGTCTGTCACTCAGGCTGTGCCACCTGAGAACCCCCCGACCCCTGTCTAATCAATAAGGGCTTTAGGACCCTACCCGTACACCCCCCCCCCCCCCCGTCAGCAGTTTCCCCCTATGCCACTGTGTAGCTATTGGCCAGGCTACAATTTCTAGGGAGTGGTGGAGATTTTCGTGAATGCACGGAAATGTTTTCACCCCCCCCCCATTTCTTCTCTCTCTCTCTCTCTCTGCCCATCTGTGTCTGTCTATCTGTCTCTCTGCCTCTCTCTGTCTATCTGTCTCTGCCTCTATCTGTCTCTCTGCCTCTCTCTGTCTCTCTGCCTCTGTCTCTATCTGTCTCTCTGCCTCTGTCTGTCTCTCTGCCTCTATCTGTCTCTCTGCCTCTGTTTGTCTCTCTGCCTCTGTCTCTATCTGTCTCTCTGTCTCTGTCTGTCTCTCTGTCTCTGTCTGTCTCTCTGTCTCTCTGCCCCCTGTCTCACTACAATACCGTGTCCTGTCCCGGGGGGGCCACTCCCTATTTTTTCTATAGTCACCATGTGTGAACATCACCTCAAATCTGGTACCCTTATCAAGGGGCGAAATTTTCAAAAATCATACCCTTTTCAAGGGAAAATTAGCAAGAAAAAGACCTAAATCACAGATGACCCTGAAAAGTACACCCTAATTACGGGTCACCCTGCTAAAAATCCCCTTCTCAAGGGTGACCAAGGAATTTTATGAGAAAATAAAGTAAAAATTACCCTTTAAAGCTCTGAAAATGTACCCCTTTCTCCCAAAATTTGCTTAAAAAACACCCCTTATCAAGGGCCCTCGCGGGCCTGTGCCTAGGACCCAAAAACGGACCCTTTCCCTTGGAATCGTGTTCACACATGGTAGTCAAATCTGAGGGAGTGGCCCCCCCGGGTGTCCTGTACACAGCTGGATATCCATTGGGCTTGTTGACGGAGCTTGACCGTCCCCCCACAGTCACTGCGAGGAAAATGGTATCTGCAGTTACCAGATCACCTTTGAGGCTTCAAATAACAAATATTATGGTAACTGTGGGGGTGCAGAGGGGTCCCCCCCCCTCAGGTCGGAAAGTTGCCGAAATAAAGGGTCCCACGTCACAAAGTCGCATTTTTAGACCATTAATGCTACTGTCAAACCTTTCCAAAAGTCGCCAGGTCGCTTTTATTATTGCACCAGATCGCCAGGTTGCCTGGAAAATAGCCCGGGTCGCCAGGTCGCTTTTGACCCATCTGGAGCCACAACTGTATGAGGGCGACAAAAACAGTTACCATAAAGTCTACCTGATTCAATAACTCCTTTATGCTGCTGTTCTAGACAATTCCTTGAGATATATACACAGTGTTATCACCATTTTTGATTCTCTATGCTATAGTAGGGATCCCTCAAGGGTGATCTGGTAACTGCAGTTACCAGAGACCCTTCTCACAGTGACAGTGGCAGACAGGTTAACTTGTGCCCGGCGGCGGATGACACACTTTAGAAGGAAGGGGGCGGGGCAGGTGAAATCAGGTCGACTGAAGGTAAGGTACTCTCTAAACATGTCACTTCTCACCCTAAGCTACTCTACCCCAGTGGGAGAGATCTAAATAGTACAGCTGTCTGAGGGCAATATTTGGGGCTTTGAGAGTTTGGTAGTTGTGACAGGGTTGTGGTAAGGAGTGTGGTAGATGTGACAGGGCTGTGGTGGTGGGTGTGGTAGATGTGACAGGGTGTGACAGGGCTGTGGTGGGGAGTGTGGTAGATGTGACAGGGCTGTGGTGGTGGGTGTGGTAGATGTAACAGGGCTGTGGTGGTGGGTGTGGTAGATGTGACAGGGTGTGACAGGGCTGTGGTGGGGAGTGTGGTAGATGTGACAGGGTGTGATGGTGGGTGTGGTAGATGTGACAGGGTGTGATGGTGGGTGTGGTAGATGTGACAGGGCTGTGGTGGTGGGTGTGGTAGATGTGACAGGGCTGTGGTGGTGGGTGTGGTAGATGTGACAGGGTGTGACAGGGCTGTGGTGGGGAGTGTGGTAGATGTGACAGGGTGTGATGGTGGGTGTGGTAGATGTGACAGGGTGTGATGGTGGGTGTGGTAGATGTGACAGGGCTGTGGTGGTGGGTGTGGTAGATGTGACAGGGCTGTGGTGGTGGGTGTGGTAGATGTGACAGGGTGTGACAGGGCTGTGGTGGGGAGTGTGGTAGATGTGACAGGGTGTGATGGTGGGTGTGGTAGATGTGACAGGGCTGTGGTGGTGGGTGTGGTAGATGTGACAGGGCTGTGGTGGTGGGTGTGGTAGATGTGACAGGGTGTGACAGGGCTGTGGTGGGGAGTTTGGTAGATGTGACAGGGTGTGATGGTGGGTGTGGTAGATGTGACAGGGTGTGATGGTGGGTGTGGTAGATGTGACAGGGCTGTGGTGGTGGGTGTGGTAGATGTGACAGGGTGTGATGGTGGGTGTGGTAGATGTGACAGGGCTGTGGTGGTGGGTGTGGTAGATGTGACAGGGTGTGACAGGGCTGTGGTGGGGAGTGTGGTAGATGTGACAGGGTGTGACAGGGCTGTGGTGGTGGGTGTGGTAGATGTGACAGGGCTGTGGTGGTGGGTGTGATAGATGTGACAGGGCTGTGGTGGTGGGTGTGATAGATGTGACAGGGCTGTGGTGGGGAGTGTGGTAGATGTGACAGGGTGTGTTGGTTAGTAGGGTAGAAGTGGCATAGAGCTGGGGCTGTGTTTGTAGATAATAATAGTCGGCTAAGGTTTACTTGGCACAGGTCCCAGACCAAACACTGAGGTCACATCAAATCACGCTTAATGGCGGCTCTAACTGTCTGTGTGCCAGATAAAGCATCAGAGGAAGGCTTAGAGAAAGGAATGAGAGCAGCGTGATCTGCTTATGGGGCCACATGTACAGGATATAGGCTGGTTGTGCATGTCGGCAGTGGGCTGGATGAATCAGTACTCTGGTTAAATTTAAAAAGAATCAAATTACGTATGTGTTATGAAGGATATGTAGGTTGTATATGTCGACAGAACCTCATGAGTCACTTGTCTAGTTAAACAAGAAGTGGGTCACAGCTTTTAAAACATGTTTCTCTGTTTCTCTTTTTCCCTTCTGCTTTTCTTTATCTCATTTTGCTCCGAGGACTATACACTCAAAAAATAAAGTCGTCTGCAGACTATTCTATGTGACAAGGTAGCAGATGTTCTAACTATAGTTGTCAGATAAAGCACCTACTTGGCATGTGCCAGCCCAAAGCCAAGGCACTTTTGTAGTTGTGGTTTATGGACACACACATCCTTGTTTTCTACAGTACCAGCCCAAAGCCTGACAGGGAATGAATTGCACAATTTCTATGTTGATCATAATCATAATTATGGAAATACGCATTCATGCTTTGGAGAATCTTGAGAATTATCTATTGGGGATGCTAGAAAAGCTTTGATATAAATAAGACAAGACAAATATGTGTAGGGCATAGACACTTCTTTTGTGTTTATTTCAATAGTACAAGGAAACTCTCATTGGTATGACACCCACATATATGTGTTAACAGTCTAGTACTGAGGAGTAGAAATACTCTCATACAGACTTTCAGGACATGGCAGTGATTCCCCTAACCTACATACCTCTATGAATTAGCTATTACAAACCTGAGAATTAAAGACATGGACAGTGCCTAGGATTAGAACCCAGTGAGCTCCACCTGCAGTATAGTAGAGGTTATAGTGCACATGTTAACCGTTGAAGGGCTGTATAGTGCTTTAAGGTACTATGCTCTATGTGATCATAATGCATAAATTCAGCCTTGGTAAGTATACTCACCTGACTGTTAATACGTTTCCAAAGGGTCGGCATGATGTATGAATGCAGTCTTGACAAATAGATTCGCCAGGTTAACATTCATCATGCTGACAAAAGGATTGAAGCATATTTAAAGTAGTTTGCAGCCAATAAAGGGTTAACTATTCTAGGGTTGAGAATTTGATGACCCAAGACTCATCATTTGGAGTGGGCCACCACCTGGGCTAACATTGTCAGTTAGATGAGTCTAGTGTTGTCTTGCGGGATGGTAGGTCCTCAGGTAGACAACCTTTAACTCGTTTATTTCATGACTGTCACTTTAAAGACCCTAAACTCTTCTCATAAGACGACCATTTGACAAGTTTGGATCCCTTCATTTTATCAGTGTAGTTAGAAATCGCCCAGTTGTCTATTGCCTTAACGCAGTAAGCGCCGCATAATGCCTCATTGCAGGCCTCATATCCTTGTCGTCATGATGCACCAATGCAGCACCACGTTATCACAGATTGTGGACCTCCATCAGTGGAAACCCTAATGGAGGTCAGAGCTTCCCCACACACATGCACAATGCACTGTGACTGTCCCTTGAACATTCTGTGAATATCTTTACGTTCTGTCAGTAAGCAAATATTTGGAAAAATTCAACTGCATAAAACACCATCATTTTCTCTCAACCCCTTGTGTGACACCCCCTTGTGTTGCCAACCGTGACTGCCCCGCCACCCAAACCCATCCGTGCATCATGCCGAGCCTGTGGCTGCCAGACTGCCCCGCCACCCAAACCCATCCGTGCATCATGCCGAGCCTGTGGCTGCTAGACTGCCCCGCCACCCAAACCCATCCGTGCATCATGCCGAGCCTGTGGCTGCCAGACTGCCCCGCCACCCAAACCCATCCATGCATCATGCCGAGCCTGTGGCTGCTAGACTGCCCCGCCACCCAAACCCATCCGTGCATCATGCCGAGCCTGTGGCTGCCAGACTGCCCCGCCACCCAAACCCATCCATGCATCATGCCGAGCCTGTGGCTGCTAGACTGCCCCGCCACCCAAACCCATCCGTGCATCATGCCGAGCCTGCGTGGTAACTACACTCCCCGAGAGTCTATGGGGGTGACGTTGGTTCCTAAAATCCACAATTGGACTTAAGTCTAATTAATTACACATACATGTATAATTCGAATTAAACATATGTACAATTACTTTGACATGAATAAAATAAATTATACTTATACAATTCATTTAACAATATGGCACTTCCATTCACACATAGCACATTGCTATAATTCAATTGTCCTGGAGGCCCCATGTAAAAATGATAAAAAGTTGCGTTCATTATCAAAAAGTCAAAATGCAGTCATATGACGCCCTTTGTATTGCTGCGAGTGTGTCGGCAAGTATATTCCGTATTAAATACAAATGATGCAGCTGGGGTGTAGTTAGATATGGGTGTGGTGAAACACAAGGTGCTATTGTAGGTCACCCCCCCCCCCCGCCACACACCCAGGCTGTAGGTGGGAGTGTGGAGTCAGTTAGTGTAAACAGGGGGAGTCCCACACCAACATATCACGTCTCCACTATGGGGGGTTCCAACTGCAAAGACTCTCGGGGAACAGAGGAACTACACATGTACAACATTGAGCTGCTATCTCTCCAACCCAGCATGTCTGAGAAAATGCCATATTACTCTAATACTACCACATGTCAATGATGTGACAACTAACTAATGATACATCCATATCAAAAAGACTTTCCCCTTTGTGCCTGCTGCATATTAGAGGTATGCAATGTTTGAAAATAGAGAAATCTAGGCTAGTTGACCTGACATTGGCTGTCCATGAAGCCAAAGATTAGACAGTTACTGAGACTATTGAGGGGTAGGTCCACTGAATCTCAAAAAGGAAATAAAGAGAATGATATGCCCTGTATAAACTTGCATATGGAGCTCTGAGGGAGCTTCAGTGCATGTGGTTGAAAATAATATTTTAGATTGTCTCATATTAGCACTCTTCCCCATTGAAGCCTACAGCAACTAGTTCCCTGAACTGCCAAAGATGGCACCACTGTATTGGGATCTCACCACTGCATATCCATTTGGCTCCTGAACTAAACCAAAGTATGCACGAGTTTAACACCAGGGTGCGAGGCAAATCCATCCCCCCCTAGTCTCTACTCTGTAGCCTCAAGCCGGTATGGGGCGCCGCGTGTCCCACTGCAGGTGTCTCTGTATGGGGCGCCGCGTGTCCCACTGCAGGTGTCTCTGTATGGGGCGCCGCGTGTCCCACTGCAGGTGTCTCTGTATGGGGCGCCTCATGTCCCACTGCAGGTGTCGTCTCTGTATGGGGCGCCACGTGTCCCACTGCAGGTGTTGTCTCTGTATGGGGCGCCGTGTGTCCCACTGCAGGTGTTGTCTCTGTATGGGGCGCCACGTGTCCCACTGCAGGTGTTGTCTCTGTATGGGGCGCCGTGTGTCCCACTGCAGGTGTTGTCTCTGTATGGGGCGCCACGTGTCCCACTGCAGGTGTCTCTGTATGGGGCGCCGTGTGTCCCACTGCAGGTGTTGTCTCTGTATGGGGCGCCGCGTGTCCCACTGCAGGTGTCTCTGTATGGGGCGCCGCATGTCCCACTGCAGGTGTCTCTGTATGGGGCGCCGCGTGTCCCACTGCAGGTGTCTCTGTATGGGGCGCCGCGTGTCCCACTGCAGGTGTTGTCTCTGTATGGGGCGCCACGTGTCCCACTGCAGGTGTTGTCTCTGTATGGGGCGCCACGTGTCCCACTGCAGGTGTCTCTGTATGGGGCGCCGCGTGTCCCACTGCAGGTGTCGTCTCAGTATGGGGCGCCGCGTGTCCCACTGCAGGTGTCTCTGTATGGGGCACTGCGTGTCCCACTGCAGGTGTTGTCTCTGTATGGGGCGCCGCGTGTCCCACTGCAGGTGTCGTCTCAGTATGGGGTGCCGCGTGTCCCACTGCAGGTGTCTCAGTATGGGGCGCCGCGTGTCCCACTGCAGGTGTCTCTGTATGGGGCGCCACGTGTCACACTGCAGGTGTTGTCTCTGTATGGGGCGCCGCGTGTCACACTGCAGGTGTTGTCTCTGTATGGGGCGCCGCGTGTCCCACTGCAGGTGTCGTCTCAGTATGGGGCGCCGCGTGTCCCACTGCAGGTGTCTCTGTATGGGGCGCTGCGTGTCCCACTGCAGGTGTCGTCTCAGTATGGGGCGCCGCGTGTCCCACTGCAGGTGTCTCTGTATGGGGCGCCGTGTGTCCCACTGCAGGTGTCTCTGTATGGGGCGCCGCGTGTCCCACTGCAGGTGTTGTCTCTGTATGGGGCGCCGCGTGTCACACTGCAGGTGTTGTCTCTGTATGGGGCGCTGCGTGTCCCACTGCAGGTGTCTCTGTATGGGGCGCCGTGTGTCCCACTGCAGGTGTCTCTGTATGGGGCGCCGCGTGTCCCACTGCAGGTGTTGTCTCTGTATGGGGCGCCGTGTGTCCCACTGCAGGTGTCTCTGTATGGGGCGCTGCGTGTCCCACTGCAGGTGTCTCTGTATGGGGCGCCGTGTGTCCCACTGCAGGTGTCTCTGTATGGGGCGCCGCGTGTCCCACTGCAGGTGTTGTCTCTGTATGGGGCGCCGCATGTCCCACTGCAGGTGTCTCTGTATGGGGCGCCGTGTGTCCCACTGCAGGTGTCTCTGTATGGGGCGCTGCGTGTCCCACTGCAGGTGTCTCTGTATGGGGCGCCGCGTGTCCCACTGCAGGTGTCTCTGTATGGGGCGCCGCGTGTCCCACTGCAGGTGTCTCTGTATGGGGCGCCATGTGTCACACCGCAGGCGTCTCTGTATGGGGCGCTACATGGAACAGGTTGATATATATTTGATCCTTCTTCCAAGATATTTTTCAAGTTCTTTGAGAAAGTAGCACTGAATTGCAAATAGGATGTCCCCAATGAACTTCAAAGTAAGCCAATAACACACCGACATATGAACATGTAAAATGATTACTATGAATATAGCAAACCTACTTTACATCTCCTGTAGCAGACTGTCCCTCTCATGTTTCAGAGGAGAGAGTTGCTCCAGGACAGTTTAAACACCAACCAGCACCATGCCTTTCTTCTCATCCTTCTTCGACTTGCCGGAACCTTTCCGGCGAGTCACAGATACCATGGAGGACATCTTCGCCAACTCAAAGTAAGTTCTCCAAAGTTCTCCAAAGGTTTAAATATAGTCTAAAGGTAAACTTTTGTAAATCAATGTATGGTTTAACTTTTATTTGGTGGGTCGCATTGATCTCCGCATTGTGTATAGAAGAAGCTTGGATGGAGCTCAATAGATTGGTCGCTATCAGTGCATCTATTATAGTCTGTACAACAAAGAACAACTGTCATAGCATGGGGGATTGGCACAAAGCGTCACCCATAATGCTGCAGAATAACTCATGCTAGTTTCATCTGTGCCTTTGATGAAAAAGAGATCTGACATGACATTAGTTTTGTTTACAGCCTAACTTGTATGTTTAACCCTTCAAGGATGGCATGTCCCTTTAAGGCACTATATGTCCCCATATCATCATGATGCATTTATGCAGCATCAGTAATGTGATGGTGTTGCAAGGAGTCAGCTACAAATAGTGGTAGTCTGCCTCGCAGTAGTAGGACAGATATTTATATATGCTGCTTGCCCAATACAGCAGTGACTGCATCTATGCATGATCGAATCTATAAAATGAATGACTGCATCTATGAGGTGAGGGAGAAAACATATATGGTAGGGTAGAAGGTACAATTATGTACCAAAAACAACTGGGTTGAGTATCCAATACGTATAATGACACCGTGTTCACTGTTATGTTGCTCAATGTGTTTTGATGTACAAGCTGCGCTCTTTATGCCCTGAACAGTTACTAACTTCACGAACAACAGTATCATGAAATAACAACCTGTTTATCCTCTTGACCCCAGGTCTGCGCGTAAGCCGGTGCGTCACCGGTCACGGGCTAATGTTCCTGAGCGTGCAGCGCCACAGACCTACGATGACATACGCGCTGAGTGCGTCGCCAACGGTGCATTGTGGGAAGACCCACACTTTGGGGCCGAGGCTGCCTCTCTGTTCTACGACCAAGCACCCAGTCTGTGGCCAGACATAGACTGGAGGAGGCCCCATGTAAGTAGTGTAGGCCCTACTCTGTGGACATAGGGGCCATGTAAGTAGTATAGGCCCCACTCTGTGGACATAGGGGGCATGTAAGTAGTGTAGGCCCCACTCTGTGGACATAGGGGGCATGTAAGTAGTGTAGGCCCCACTCTGTGGACATAGGGGGCATGTAAGTAGCGTAGGCCCCACTCTGTAGACATAGGGGCCATGTAAGTAGCGTAGGCCCCACTCTGTGGACATAGGGGCCATGTAAGTAGTGTAGGCCCTACTCTGTGGACATAGGGGCCATGTAAGTAGTATAGGCCCCACTCTGTGGACATAGGGGGCATGTAAGTAGTGTAGGCCCCACTCTGTGGACATAGGGGGCATGTAAGTAGCGTAGGCCCCACTCTGTAGACATAGGGGCCATGTAAGTAGTGTAGGCCCCACTCTGTGGACATAGGGGGCCATGTAAGTAGTGTAGGCCCCACTCTGTGGACATAGGGGGCCATGTAAGTAGTGTAGGCCCCACTCTGTGGACATAGGGGGCCATGTAAGTAGCATAGGCCCCACTCTGTGGACATAGGGGGCATGTAAGTAGTATAGGCCCCACTCTGTAGACATAGGGGCCATGTAAGTAGTGTAGGCCCCACTCTGTGGACATAGGGGGCCATGTAAGTAGTGTAGGCCCCACTCTGTGGACATAGGGGGCCATGTAAGTAGTGTAGGCCCCACTCTGTGGACATAGGGGGCATGTAAGTAGTATAGGGCCTTAGCAAGATGATCAGTGGATAGCGCCATTCCCACTGGTACCAGGTCTATTCCCAGTACTCACAGCAACCAGCTTAGCCAAATCTCGTGGCCGAGATTAGGGTACAAGCAGGGTGCAGGTGTTGTGAATAGGTTGTACCTGGACACTCCTAATGTCACCTGTGTCCAGTATAGTGTAGTGGTTAGCACAGTGGACTCATGATGCAGAGTACCTGAGTTCAAATCTCTGCCAGGCAATGCCTGGTAATCAAATTCATAAGTAAAGCAATTTTGGAAACAGAATACATTATTCACAATACTAAAGAAAATTTAGAAATACAGTGAAACTTCTTCATAAGGAACTCTGATATAAGGAGACCTTGCTTATAAGGAGCAGATTTGTGTGGTCCCGATTTTCCGTATACATTTATATCGAAAGAAAACTCTCTTAGAAAGAGGTGTTTTTACCTTAACCTCTGATATAAGGAGGTAATTTTGGCTCATTTCCTTATTTTGTACGTGCAAACCTTACCCAGGGAAGTTATTTCTCAGGATTACAGTCACATACTGCTCAAAATTGCCCACTGCCCTATCCCATAGAGGTGGGGAAAATACGTTTGTAGCTTCCCTAGGGAGGAAGGGAGTCCAAAAGCTCCATGAAGGGGATCTAGAAGGGGTTTTCACTTGAAATAATACACACACCCATCTGAATTGTATTCAAATCAAGTATATAAGGGTATAAGAGACACATGTAGGGAGTGTTCTGTTGCTGGACCTTTATAAGGCTGACCTTGCTTATAAGGAGACCTTGCTTATAAGGAGCAAATTGCACTGGTCCCAAGGTCCTCCTTATAACGAAGTTTTACTGTATGTATTTAAAGGACACAGTGTTATTTGGCCTGGTAGGGATTTGAACTTGGGCTCCCAGCATTATGAGTCCACAGTGCTAACCACTACACTATACTGGACACAGGTGACATTAGGAGTGTCCAGGTATGCCCGATTCACAATACCTGCACCCTGCCTGTACCCTAATCTCGGCCACAAGATTCGGCTGAGCTGGTCCTTGCAGAGCAAAGGGTTATGATCGTTACCAGTGGTCCAAAAGGTGGAGCCACTGTATCTCGCTTATGCGGAATAGGCCCCACTCTGTGGACATAGGGTCCCATGTAAGTAGCATAGGCCCCACTCTGTGGACATAGGGGGCCATGTAAGTAGTGTAGGCCCCACTCTGTGGACATAGGGGGCCATGTAAGTAGCATAGGCCCCACTCTGTGGACATAGGGGGCCATGTAAGTAATGTAGGCCCCACTCTGTGGACATAGGGGGCCATGTAAGTAGCATAGGCCCCACTCTGTGGACATAGGGGGCATGTAAGTAGTGTAGGCCCCACTCTGTGGACATAGGGGGCCATGTAAGTAGTGTAGGCCCCACTCTGTGGACATAGGGGGCATGTAAGTAGTGTAGGCCCCACTCTGTGGACATAGGGGGCATGTAAGTAGTGTAGGCCCCACTCTGTGGACATAGGGGCCATGTAAGTAGTGTAGGCCCCACTCTGTGGACATAGGGGGCATGTAAGTAGCGTAGGCCCCACTCATGTATATACCTTGTTGTAGGAGATGTGCGAGGCGCCTGAGTTCATCGTGGGGGGCGCGAGCCGGCTGGACGTGAAGCAGGGCGTGGTTGGAGACTGCTGGATGCTGGCCGCGCTGGCCGCGCTGTGTAATAAGAAGGTGCTGCTGGACCGCGTGGTGCCTCCCGACCAGAACTTCACTGACGACTATGCAGGTAGGCTACTGGGGGAGGTGCTGCAGGGGAGTGTTACAGGCCAGGTCTATGGAGGTATGCTGCTGGTGTAGGTTCTACAGAGGGGAAATGTCAGGATGTCGTAGAGTAATATATCACTGCGCAATCAGAATCAGATCAGTTGCCACACAAAGAACAGGTTTTATGGTCAGAATATCTGGGAGTTAAACCCCCAACCACTCTATTTTAAGCCCAGAGTGCCGGTCATCCCTGCGGTCCTCCCTCAGCTCTCAGTCACTGCAGGGGCCTCAAGCAACCCACTAAGCATTAACTAGCTGATCATAGTGTCAACTAAAAGATTCTTATTGGAATCAGTTATGGTCAAAACAAAAAGAGAGTTCATCATTATGGTAGAATAGGGAATAAACACCAACACCAGATGATGGAGAGTTAGTGTTTCAGATGATAGCAATAGACATGTAGTCACTTGTTGCAAAGGGATCTATGGGTATTCATTTACAGCAATACCAAAGGGTCCTTATGTAAGATGAAACTCAATGATTGAAATTAAAACACCCGGTACTCTTTGTCTGCAGGTATATTCCGGTTCCAGTTCTGGTCGTACGGCCGCTGGGTGGAGGTGTGTGTGGACGACAGACTGCCGTGTTACGATGGCAAACTCATCTACATGCACTCAGGGGAGGGCAACGAGTTCTGGTCAGCCCTGCTGGAAAAAGCTTATGCCAAGTAAGTAAAGAACTTTCCCATGTATCTAACAAATATTGACTCAGGGTCAACACCCTCAGTCATATAACACTGCTTGACAAATACAGCAGGACTGCATCCTGTCACAATATAAACACTGGGCTGTAGGTGCACAACATGGTGGCAGGGATAGCCTCTCTGTCAGTGGGCCATAGACGGTGACCAGTACACCTGTAACCATGCCCCCAGCCTCACCAGTACACCTGTAACGAGGCCTCACCCGTACACCTGTAACGAGGCCTCACCAGTACACCTGTAACGAGGCCTCACCCGTACACCTGTAACGAGGCCTCACCCGTACACCTGTAACGAGGCCTCACCAGTACACCTGTAAGAGGCCTCACCCGTACACCTGTAACGAGGCCTCACCCGTACACCTGTAACGAGGCCTCACCCGTACACCTGTAACGAGGCCTCACCCGTACACCTGTAATGAGGCCTCACCCGTACACCTGTAACGAGGCCTCACCCGTACACCTGTAACGAGGCCTCACCCGTACACCTGTAACGAGGCCTCACCCGTACACCTGTAACGAGGCCTCACCCGTACACCTGTAACGAGGCCTCACCCATACACCTGTAACGAGGCCTCACCCGTACACCCGTAACGAGGCCATCAGCCGGACATTCTGCATGCTGAGGCACAACTTGACCTGGTGCTGGGCCTGCCCTTGGGTAATGGCTTGCCCACTAGGCACTTTAAGAGGATGCACAGAGAGAACAGCTTCAGTATCATACACCATATATGGGCACTGGCCGCCAGACATGTTTCACAATGCTAGCACTTGAGCCACGCCCTGATAAGATATTGGAGACCATGGTGGACATGGGTTTTCTAAATGCCGGTGGGCCAAGCTCTCTGGTGAACAAGGGGGTATTATATTGGGCTATAAGTGTAAGCTCCCTGCAAACTAAATCTCAAGCGGAACTCATGCCATTCTTGTGTCATGACGCATGATTTCCAGAACGTTTCTGGAACGTTTTGTGAACATTTCTTTGCATCTCTTTTTGGGACATATTTCCTGGCATTTCTGTCATCATTCTACTTGTGGAATTTCTTGTTGTTCGCACGAGTAAAACTTAAGAAATTCACAACACCATTGAACATGCCATTAGGAACATTCACTATTGTCGAGAATCATCCGTGTCTATCTTGTTTACACAGCTTCTGCTTTTCCCGGGAAATACACACTATCCTAACTTGTGTCATTCTTGAGTTCTGTTTGGAGGGCTCTCACCCCAAGAACCCTGAGTCATTTGTGATTTAAATCACACTGTCAATCGTTTTATGAATTATACCTTCTTCTTTTTTTCGATGCTGCGGATCTAAACTTTCCAGTGCATGCATGGTACAGAGATAATGTTTGTGAAGGCCAGGTGCCATCTAGAACCTTCGTACAAAAAAACAACTCAGTGCTGCCAAAAACCTTTCTCCGCCATGTTTTTGGCAAAGATACATGGTTGCAAAGACTGTATAAGATGCTCCGAGTGAGTCAGGTGCGCCACAGGCCATCCTAATACTTTCTGTGAAAACAGAGATAACATGTAAATTGTTTTGAAAGTAAATACCATTGCATCTTGGTATTTCCTCCTGATTCCTCCAGAACCCGGTCTGAGGCTGGCAAAAGGTGGTAGAGGGGGGGGGGGGGAGGAGGGACAGCAGGAGGCAATGTCGATTTGCCTCAGCCTCTGATCCCGGCTTAAATAGGACTAGAAAGATATTTTCAGACTTAATTCTTGATGAATACAAGTCAACTGAAATGAAAGCTTCATATACTGACAGGAAACTTAAACCATACCATTTTTTTCAGAATATATACACTCCATGAATTATAAACTGACATGGAACTAGAAGTCTGTTTCTGGACCGTGTGACCGTCTGGATGATGTGAAGTAAAACTAGAATGTTGTTTTCAGGATGTACGGCTCGTACGAGCACCTGAGTGGAGGGCTGACGTCTGAGGCCTTCACCGACTTCACGGCCGGGGTCACCGAGCGGCTGCAGCTGCAGGACAAGACACCCGACGGGCTCTTCATGCGCATGGCCAAGGCCCACCGAGTGGGGGCCCTGATGGGGTGCTGGATTGTTGTAAGTGTGAGGGGCCCTGATGGGGTGCTGGATTGTTGTAAGTGTGAGGGGCCCTGATGGGGTGTTGGATTGTTGTAAGTGTGAGGGGCCCTGATGGGGTGCTGGATTGTTGTAAGTGTGAGGGGCCCTGATGGGGTGCTGGATTGTTGTAAGTGTGAGGGGCCCTGATGGGGTGCTGGATTGTTGTAAGTGTGAGGGGCCCTGATGGGGTGCTGGATTGTTGTTAGTGTGAGGGGCCCTGATGGGGTGCTGGATTGTTGTAAGTGGGAGGGGCCCTGATGGGGTGCTGGATTGTTGTAAGTGGGAGGGCCCCGTTCTATACTCATACTGGTGTTGTACCGGCAGGCTGCCCCTATACTCATACTGGTGTTGTACTGGCAGGCTGCCCCTATACTCATACTGGTGTTGTACTGGCAGGCTGCCCCTATACTCATACTGGTTTTGTATCGGCAGGCTGCCCTATACTCATACTGGTGTTGTACCGGCAGGCTGCCCCTATACTCATACTGGTGTTGTACCGGCAGGCTGCCCCTATACTCATACTGGTGTTGTACCGGCAGGCTGCCCCTATACTCATACTGGTTTTGTATCGGCAGGCTGCCCCGTCAGAGATGGAGTCCAGTCTGGATAACGGGCTCATCATCGGTCACGCCTACAGCATCACGGACGTCAGAATGGTGAGTCCCACCTCACAGCGTGTCCTGGCACCAGCCACCCGCAATAGGGTGAACTGGACACTGAAGCAACGGGGTTTTTCTAAATTGTCATAATGGTTCCTCGTTCTGCGGCCTATACGCATTAGCAGGATACTGTGGCTTCATGTAAATGTAACTAGAGCTAGCTGAAGCTGATGCCTGCCATGTCCAAAATCGGAAGTCTTAGGGGTCATAAGCTGTTGGGCATGGTTATGTCACCTGTCCAGTGTAGTGTAGTGGTTATCACAGTGGATACATAGTCCAAAGGACCTAAGTTCAAATCCCTCCCAAGTGCATGGCTTAAGTGGTGGAAACTCTTTATATATATATATATATATATATATATATATATATATATATATATATATATATATATATATATATATATGTTATCTATTTTGGTTAAACTGGTAGAAGTGAGTAGTAGCATTGAGGATATATGCTAACATAAATGGTGAAATTGTGGTCTTGTGTTTCCAATCCCTCACCAATTTTATTAATTCAATTAAAATGTATTTGACCGAAAATGCTTGGTTCCCTTTTCTCAAAAGCAACAGATATGAGTATACAGATGATTTTTACTTTTGAATGGAATTCTTACCAGATGTGGCTGGAAAGGGAGTCCACGGTGATAACCACTACACTATTCTGGATACAGATGACATAAGAAATGTACATGAACATCCACAATACTTGCACCCTGATTGTACCCTAATCCCGGGCACGAGATTTGGCTAAGCTGGTTGCTGTGAGTACTAGGAACAGACCTAATACCAGTGGTAATGGCGCTGTCCACTGATCATCTCGCTAAGGCAGAATACTATAGAACTAAAGTCGCCATAATCAGAACCTGTGTGTGGCTGTATATGATTTGTTAGAGATGCAGCCTATACGCGAGTCAGGCTTATAAGCCAGAGTTTACAGTATTCCCCTTAGTAGTAGAATTCTTAGAATTCATGTTGAGGCAGTGACAGTGAGCTGTACCATGTGGGTTGTGCTGCAGGTGGACGTGGAGGGCGGCGTGCCCATGGTGCGCATCCGCAACCCGTGGGGCGACAGTCACGAGTGGCTCGGGGCCTGGGGAGACAAGTAGGCTCAAACTTCTCAATTTGTGATCAGATTTAAAGATAAGAGATAATTATATATATATATATATATATATATATATATATATATATATATTATATGTGTGTGTGTATCTTATGAGGGTTTAACACAAAAAAGTGAGGGTTTAAGAGGGTTTGAGACAAAAAAAGTAGTGCCTGTAGTGATAGACTCTTCTTGTACAGAGCCGTCAAGGTTGGTGAGGTGAAAGAAATGCATAATTTGATTTTTAAAAAACACACCTAATTTTGACAAAAAGAAACACTTTTAAAGAAATGCTCGACCTTGACCCCTGGACAGGTCGGACGAGTGGGCGGCCATAGACGAGGACACCAAGGCCGAGCTGGGACTCACCTTCAACCACGACGGGGAATTCTGGTACCGGCATTCAATCTGATTATTTCATTTAATGTTATCACTCTATATTGTACTGAATCTAGGAATTCACTAATTATTTTATTGCCTTCGGAATTATGATATTAGAAAAATAAGGCACTATGGCTCAATATCATTGAAGTTCCGTACACTAGGATGTACTTGGTGTTGACTACGGTGAAACCTCTCTGATAAGCTGACCAGAAATTAGGATTTGGCTCAACGGATTTCCTAAAAGTACATCTCTGAAATACTTTAATACTGCAGGATGTCGTCATGACTACATGTGTGTCCTTTACTACTGCAGGATGTCGCTATGACTACATGTGTGTCCTGTTACTACAGGATGTCGCTATGACTACATGTGTGTCCTTTAACTGCAGGATGTCGCTATGACTACATGTGTGTCCTGTTACTGCAGGATGTCGTCATGACTACATGTGTGTCCTTTAACTGCAGGATGTCGTCATGACTACATGTGTGTCCTTTAACTGCAGGATGTCGCTATGACTACATGTGTGTCCTGTTACTGCAGGATGTCGTCATGACTACATGTGTGTCCTTTTACTGCAGGATGTCGTCATGACTACATGTGTGTCCTTTAACTGCAGGATGTCGTCATGACTACATGTGTGTCCTTTAACTGCAGGATGTCGTCATGACTACATGTGTGTCCTGTTACTGCAGGATGTCGTCATGACTACATGTGTGTCCTTTTACTGCAGGATGTCGTTTGATGACTATGTGTCTAACTACCAGTGGATGGAGATCTGCTACCTGTGTCCGGACAGCTTCCCCCCGGAGGCGGAGGGCGTGGAGGCTGACGTGGCGCGGCGCTGGTCCTCCTCCACCATGGCCGGTTCCTGGAAGCGCTTTTCTAACGCCGGCGGGGCGCGCAGCTTCAACCCCAGTAAGCACACCGCATTTCAGGGATGAAACTTTTCCCCCTAATCTCAATTTTGTTCATGTCGCGAAAACCTGTACTTAACTATAGAAGACCATTTCAAATTTGTTTTGAGATTGGCCACTTTCATCTCTGCCATTTTGATAACTTGGATTACGGACTGGAGGCAGGGGGCAAAATAAAAAATAAAAAAGCTTTTATACAGGGGGAGCTGGGTCCCAAAATTACCCTCAAAAAATGCAAAAAGAATAAAGCATGAAAAATCTCTTTTTTTGAGCTATCAAATGAAGATAACTAATATCCCCAATTCGAAAAACCTAATGCTGGGGAGTTTTTCTTTTCAAAATGCCAAATAACCCATCAGCGGATCCATAATCCGGTTATTGGAACAAAACGGCCTAAGCACCGTTTTCATTTTCTTATAACTTTGTTCTTGGATAGTTATATTTCATTTCTTACTCATTTTCTTGTATTGCTATATCACACTTTTTTAATTATTGTAATTCTTTGCTTGTTTGAAAAAAATATTGAAGAAATGAAATTATTTCATCTTTGTTGCCTTAACTTTTAAATCTGATACATCCTGGATTTTTTAGTTTTGTTATCCCCATTTCTTTATCATACATACATTATATCTATATCTATAAACTGCAGCCGTTCTGATGTGTGTCCACGTTCTACCATTGATTTCACATGACAGGGACCTTCTGGACGAACCCCCAGTTCCGTGTGGCCATACCAGAGCCGGACGATGACGATGAGGACGGGTTGGCGACCGTTATCGTGGCCGTGATGCAGAAAGGGCGCCGCGAGATGAGGAACAAGGGACATGACTGTCAGGCCATAGGCTACGAGGTCTTCCAGGTCAGGCACTTGTTACTCTTGGTACTCTATTATCCACCATGTTTAATGCTCCAATGGTAATCATCCTACAGCAAATTACTCCTTATCAATACTTTCTTCTCAAATCTAATGGTGCTATGCTAGCATTTTCATACAGTTTTTTCATATATTCGGAAGAACACACTTAAGCTATATTTTGTAACTTTTTCTGATCTGTTGTAAATCTGTTTACTTCAGCTGGAGGATGACCCAATGCCTTAGAACTTATCTCTGACTGACCCTCATTCTGTCTGACTGACCCCTCATTCTGTCTGACTGACCCCTCATTCTGTCTCACTGACCCCTCATTCTGTCTGACTGACCCCTCATTCTGTCTGACTGACCGCTCATTCTGTCTGACTGACCCCTCATTCTGTCTGACTGACCCCTCATTCTGTCTGACTGACCGCTCATTCTGTCTGACTGACCCCTCATTCTGTCTGACTGACCCCTCATTCTGTCTGACTGACCCCTCATTCTGTCTGACTGACCCCTCATTCTGTCTGACTGACCGCTCATTCTGTCTCACTGACCCCTCATTCTGTCTGACTGACCCCTCATTCTGTCTGACTGGTCCCTCATTCTGTCTGACTGACCCCTCATTCTGTCTGACTGACCCCTCATTCTGTCTGACTGACCGCTCATTCTGTCTGACTGACCCCTCATTCTGTCTGACTGACCCCTCATTCTGTCTGACTGGTCCCTCATTCTGTCTCACTGACCCCTCATTCTGTCTGACTGACCCCTCATTCTGTCTGACTGGTCCCTCATTCTGTCTGACTGACCCCTCATTCTGTCTCACTGACCCCTCATTCTGTCTGACTGACCCCTCATTCTGTCTCACTGACCCCTCATTCTGTCTGACTGACCCCTCATTCTGTCTGACCCCTCATTCTGTCTGACTGACCCCTCATTCTGTCTGACTGACCCCTCATTCTGTCTGACTGACCGCTCATTCTGTCTGACTGACCGCTCATTCTGTCTGACTGACCGCTCATTCTGTCTGACTGACCCCTCATTCTGTCTGACTGACCCCTCATTCTGTCTGACTGACCGCTCATTCTGTCTCACTGACCCCTCATTCTGTCTGACTGACCCCTCATTCTGTCTGACTGGTCCCTCATTCTGTCTGACCCCTCATTCTGTCTGACTGACCCCTCATTCTGTCTGACTGACCCCTCATTCTGTCTGACTGACCCCTCATTCTGTCTGACTGACCCCTCATTCTGTCTGACTGACCCCTCATTCTGTCTGACTGACCCCTCATTCTGTCTGACTGACCCCTCATTCTGTCTGACTGACCCCTCATTCTGTCTGACTGACCGCTCATTCTGTCTGACTGACCCCTCATTCTGTCTGACTGACCCCTCATTCTGTCTGACTGACCCCTCATTCTGTCTGACTGACCGCTCATTCTGTCTGACCGCTCATTCTGTCTGACCCCTCATTCTGTCTGACCCCTCATTCTGTCTGACTGACCCCCCATTCTGTCTGACTGACCCCTCATTCTGTCTGACCCCTCATTCTGTCTGACTGACCGCTCATTCTGTCTCACTGACCCCTCATTCTGTCTGACCTCTCATTCTGTCTGACCGACCCCTCATTCTGTCTCACTGACCCTTCGTTCTGTCTCATTGACCCCGTGTGCTTTACTGCAGCTGGACGACGACCGGACGGGAGCCTTAGACAGGAACTTCTTCTCGATGACGGAGCCGGTGGCCAAGTCTCCGTCGTTCATGGCGACGCGGGACCAGGCGGCCCAGCACAACCTGGCCCCCGGCACCTACGTGGTGGTCCCCTGCACCTTCGAGCCCAACAAGGAGGCCGACTTCCTGCTGCGCCTCCTCACCACCAAGGAGGACGACGTGCTGTGAGTTAAGATGCTGCACTCACCACACCCACACACACACACACACACACACACACATACACACACCCACACACACACACACACACACCCACCACACCCACCACACACACACACCCACCCACACACCCATACCCACACACACACCCACACACCCACACACCATCACTAACCCACACCCACACACACCACACCCACATACACACACACCCACACACCCACACACACACACACACACACATACACACACACCCACACACCCACACACCCACATACACACACACCCACACACCCACACACCCACACCCACACACACACACACACCACACCCACACACACACACCCACACCCACACACACCCACACACCCACACACACACACACCACACCCACACACACACACACCCACACACCCACCACACCCACATACACACCCACACCCACACACCCACACACCCACCACACCCACATACACACCCACACACACACACCCCCCCACACACACACACACACACACACACACACCCATCACTCACCCATCACCCGCCCATACACTCACCCATCACCCACCCACACATCATCCATACCTCACCCACCCATACACCCACCCATCACTCACCCATCACCCACCCATACACCCACCCATCACTCACCCATACACCCACCCATCACACACCCATCACTCACCCATCACCCACCCATACACCCATCACACACCCATCACACACCCATCACTCACCCATCACCCACCCATACACCCACCCATCACACACCCATCACCCACCCATCACTCACCCATGACTCACCCTTCACACACCCATCACACACCCATCACACACCCATCACTCACCCATCACCCACCCATACACCCATCACACACCCATCACACACCCATCACACACCCATCACACACCCATCACTCACCCATCACCCACCCATACACCCATCACACATCCATCACACACCCATCACTCACCCATCACCCACCCACACACCCATCACCCACCCATACACCCACCCATCACTCACCCATCACCCACCCATACACCCACCCATCACCCACCCATCACTCACCCATGACTCACCCTTCACACACACATCACACACCCATCACACACCCATCACACGCCCATCACACACCCATCACCCACCCATCACTCACCCATGACTCACCCTTCACACACACATCACACACCCATCACACACCCATCACACACACATCACACACCCATCACTCACCCATACACCCACCCATCACCCACCCATCACACACCCATGACTCACCCATCACACACACATCACCCACCCATCACACACCCATGACTCACCCATCACACACACATCACACACCCATCACACACCCATCACTCACCCATCACCCACCCATCACCCACCCATCACCCACCCATACACCCATCACACACCCATCACACACCCATCACTCACCCATCACCCACCCATCACCCACCCATCACCCACCCTTCACACACCCATCACACACCCATCACTCACCCATACACCCACCCATCACCCACCCATCACACACCCATGACTCACCCATCACACACACATCACACACCCATCACACACCCATCACTCACCCATCACCCACCCATACACCCATCACACACCCATCACACACCCATCACTCACCCATCACCCACCCACACACCCATCACCCACCCATACACCCACCCATCACTCACCCATCACCCACCCATACACCCACCCATCACCCACCCATCACTCACCCATGACTCACCCTTCACACACACATCACACACCCATCACACACCCATCACACACCCATCACTCACCCATCACCCACCCATCACCCACCCATCACCCACCCATACACCCATCACACACCCATCACACACCCATCACACACCCTTCACTCACCCATCACACACACATCACCCACCCATCACTCACCCATCACACACCCATCACTCACCCATCACTCACCCATACACCCACCCATACACCCACCCATCACCCACCCATACACCCATCACACACCCATCACACACCCATCACTCACCCATCACCCACCCATCACCCACCCATCACCCACCCATACACCCATCACACACCCATCACACACCCATCACTCACCCATCACACACACATCACCCACCCATCACACACCCATCACTCACCCATCACACACCCATCACTCACCCATCACTCACCCATACACCCACCCATACACCCACCCATCACCCACCCATACACCCACCCATACACCCACCCATCACCCACACATCACCCACCCATCACACACCCATACACCCACCATCACACACCCATCGCCCACCCATCACTCACCCATCACACACCCATCACACACCCATCACCCACACATCACACACACATCACACACCCATCACACACCCATCACTCACCCATCACACATCACACACACATCACACACCCATCACCCACACATCACACACCCATCACTCACCCATCACACACCCATCACTCACCCATCACACACACATCACACACCCATCACTCACCCATCACCCACAGAGTTTGGATGTAGTGCTTTCATGAACTGTGCCCTTTGTTGTCATGAGGTGTCATGGTACATAGTCAGATAAAGGTCGCATCAGCTTATTCTATTCAGTTAAACTCCTGGTATAATTATGAATACCGTACCATCGCATAAAGCACTGGGGCGCTCTTCTATTTGGTGGGGCTCTAACCCCCGACGCTTAAACAAGACAGGCCCTAATTCAGGGTCATGTTTTGGTGCTTAACAAAAGTTTAGATCTCCCTATACCCCCAGCGCTTATACAAGACCAGGCACTTTATCGTGACGGTACGGTAAGGTAATTAATGATGGCATTAACACAGTACTTGTGTATGAGTTTTATAAGTGTATTTATTTGATAAGATCATCTTCGTATATCAGTATATCACCTTACGTTACGGTATTGCAGGGAGCTTGATGAGGATGAAATCGAAGTGGAGGTAAGATGTCTATCTATACATAATGCCTACATAATACATTAATTAGATTCAAGAATCCCTGACATCTAGGGTGACCTCTGGTGAACATGACATGAGGTTAGGACCGTACACAGTGTTTTTCTTAGTGGATCTATAATTTGAGTTTATGGATACACATCAGTGTTTCCTGATGTCCAAGACCGGTTGTGAACCTTGTTGTAGTTTGCCCATTAGCCGTTGTGCTGCTGCTGCCCCTGCCCATTCAGTAATATCATTTAGAGAATTCTTTAGTTCTTTGTTTACACCAAGCTAAAGGATTGCATTGTGCTAAATTATGGTGCGTATTGCCTAGAAGCTAATCAAACATGGACATAATATGCCTTTATAGTCCAGCTTAGTGTATGCATTGATTTGCAGAATGTACATTCAGTTAAATAACGAGATAACTTGGCATCTTACATTGGTCGCTGCAGGAGTCGGCCCTGGAGCACTCGGAGGACGACGAGGCTCAGAGCGAGTCTGCGCGCGAGGCGTTCCGTGCCGCCGTGGGGGAGGACGGGGAGGTGGACGCCTACGGGCTACGAGACATCCTCAACCAGATCTTCACCCAAGGTACTCTCCTGTCAGATAGGATAATCATGATAAGCAACATGAAGAACATCGTGTTCTATAGTCAGATTGGTACGTAACAGAGAGGCTAGTTGCCAATGCTTCTACTCCTGGCCCAAAATAATGAACAGCGTAAAGGGAGGCTCTTGGTGGGATAAGAAACATTTGTAATGATTAATAATAATGTTTTTCTTTCAGATATCGACTTCCCGGGGTTCAGCAGCGATGTGTGCAGAGGCATGGTGGCCATGAGAGATGTATCCTTGTTCAGGCATGGTGCAGTGCATCATAACCCAAAGTATTTCCTTTTGTTCTTATAGCCAAGTGTGGTATAAATGTATATACTGAGTATGTGTGATAAAACATTGTAACCAAATAAAAGTGCACAAAGTGTACTGTAAACACAGCTACAGTCTGTATGGTGAGTAAGTTAGTGTTTGCGGTAACTGAAGCCTGTCCTTAACCCAGCACCAGCTGGACCTGTCCGGAAAGCTGTCCTTCAGCGACTTTGAAGGTCTGTGGGACGAGCTGCAGCTGTGTAAGGTGAGTAGCTGTAGCCCCCGCTCAGCACGCAGTGACGGCTACGTCATGTAACCAAGCAGCTGTAGCCCCCGCTCAGCACGCAGTGACGGCTACGTCATGTAACCAAGCAGCTGTAGCCCCCGCTCAGCACGTAGTGACGGCTACGTCATGTAACCAAGCAGCTGTAGCCCCCGCTCAGCACGCAGTGACGGCTACGTCATGTAACCAAGCAGCTGTAGCCCCTGCTCAGCACGCAGTGACGGCTACGTCATGTAACCAAGCAGCTGTAGCCCCCGCTCAGCACGCAGTGACGGCTACGTCATGTAACCAAGCAGCTGTAATCCCGCTCAGCACGTAGTGACGGCTACATCATGTAACCAAGCAGCTGTAGTGACGGCTACATCATGTAACCAAGCAGCTGTAGCCCCCGCTCAGCACGCAGTGACGGCTACGTCATGTAACCAAGCAGCTGTAGCCCCCGCTCAGCACGCAGTGACGGCTACGTCATGTAACCAAGCAGCTGTAGTGACGGCTACATCATGTAACCAAGCAGCTGTAGCCCCCGCTCAGCGCGTAGTGACGGCTACGTCATGTAACCAAGCAGCTGTAGCTCCCGCTCAGCGCGTAGTGAAGGCTACGTCATGTAACCAAGCAGCTGTAGCCCCCGCTCAGCGCGTAGTGACGGCTACGTCATGTAACCAAGCAGCTGTAGCCCCCGCTCAGCGCGTAGTGAGGGCTACGTCATGTAACCAAGCAGCTGTAGCCCCCGCTCAGCGCGTAGTGACCGCTACGTCATCTAACCAAGCAGCTGTAGCCCCCGCTCAGCGCGTAGTGACGGCTACGTCATGTAACCAAGCAGCTGTAGCCCCCGCTCAGCGCGTAGTGACGGCTACGTCATGTAACCAAGCAGCTGTAGCCCCCGCTCAGCGCGTAGTGATGGCTACGTCATGTAACCAAATAACGGCTACATCATGTAACCAAGCAGCTGTAGCCCCCGCTCAGCGCGTAGTGACGGCTACATCGTGTAACCAAGTAGCTGCACCTCATATAGCAGAAGGAGCTTTATCAGGTCCATGTGCCACTCTAATAGTTTAACATGCATCATAATTATGGATGTATGAATGTTGATTCCCCAGTACTATATGAACCATGTTACATGTTGTGTCTGCAGAAAGTGTTCAAAGAGATGGATGAAGACGGCAGCGGATGTTTCAGCAGCTTTGAGTTCAAAATCGTTCTGAGAAAACTAGGTAAGTCAAATTGTTCAATTCTCCATATTCTGTCGTCCATGTATTTGTTGTCACGTACTACTATTCTGTGTTGTGTGTCAGTTAATTCTCTACCTCCATGTCTCATCCTTGCCAGCCTTTAATCTAAATCTAAATACGATCTGACTATACATCCCTCCTTGTGGTATTATTCCTACAAGTTAATTCAGTTTCCGCAAAACATATCTGTTCACAATAAATAATCACATCTTTTCTATCGATCTTTCATATATTTACTAACATTTACCAGGTAAATATTTCCACACTTTCCTATTTCTTTTGGTAATTATGCCTTTATCCGATGGGATTTTATAAGCATATCCAACTTATTCTTCCAAATGTCAAATCATCTAAAAAGTTCGGGTTTCTCTACATGTTCTAATGGCATGTTGACGTGGCTCTGCTAGTACCACGGTACTGTAGGATGCTGTAGTACAGACCGGGAGACCCTGTTTGCTAACTGAGCCTGTCTACCTTGTAGCCTACGTCATCAAAGACTTACAAGGTAAAGGCCTGTTTCTGCCTCTGTGCGTGCTCTAGTGGTGCGTTTTGTGCCTGGTGTGTTCGGTCACTTCTGTTGTGCATTTACTAAACCATTGTTGTTAACCCTTTGAGGATGGCAGGGTGCGGTAAGCTCCGTGCTGGTTGATCGGTACCATTAAGAAACGTACCACTGCGCATGTCTGTGTATCCTCGTGTAGAACATGCAGCTAAACACCAGTCAGCCTCAGCTTTCTGTTAATACCAAACGGCCCTATATAGGGTGCGGCTTATACAAGAGCTGTTATCTGTATACCACAGTAAATACCAAATTACCGGTAGTAATTTTCAAACCTCTGCGGCTTAGATAATTTGTCAAAGTTAGGGGTACGGCTAAATACGTAAGTTAGGCTTATACGCGAGAATTTACGGTAAATCTAACTGAGTATCTCTATATTTGAGATGTGTACGCTCATATGGATTTTCCCCACTCATTGAACAGTTTGGGCGATTTCAGCTAAAAATGAGCTTTCTGTACAGCACATCACATCTTATATCATTAATAATTATAGGAATTTTTTGACATTTCTGAAATTTTGTGAACAAGTAAATGATATAGATTGGACAATAAACTAAATAGATTGCTTAGATGGATGCAAGGCTATATGATGAGAAGGGAGGGGAGCAGTGGCGCAGGAATCACTGATCCCCTACACTTAAATTTTTTTTTAATTTGCATCGTTTTTGCATTACTTTTGTACTTCAACGGCCCCAAACACCAAAATCATGCACGAGAGCACATGTTGAAATTACTCTTGTAGGGGCATGGGTTTAGGTTAGTATTATATATGGGAGTCCTGTTGGATGTTGCGCTGCTATTAAACCGTGTCCAATATCTTTTATGAAGTTAGGTTCATTAGACTCTTCGACAAATGATCTCTCTTTAGAGTGGTTATTCAGGAAATAAGCTCTCTTACTGTTAATTTTAATCATTTATGTTTCAAATCAATGGCAAATTGATCCGAAATTTCAACTTAACATTAATTCTTTACCCAGAATGCCATGACATAGAACCATGAATTAAAAAAATATATCTGTGGTTACCGGTACTGATTATGATGAAATCAAATCATGAAATTTGCTATTTATTTTCCTATTTGTAAACAACACCCAGTGACATTTTGTTTCTGCCGCCCCCCGAACTTTGAACACCTTCCACTGCCCCTGAGCCAGGATCTCAGAAGTTAGTCCTGAATATACATTTGTATATGCAGCTAATCCGGCAAAGGTGGATGTGGGGAAATCACCCCCTTCCGAAATGGGTTTTTTAGGACAGCATAAAAAAGTGGTGGTGGGGGAGGGGAAATCAAACCTGTTGTAGGCATGGTCCATTCATGCGCTGTTTCTGTTGCAGGCATGATGTATTCATGCACTGTTGGTGTTGCAGGCATGATGCATTCATGCACTGTTGGTGTTGCAGACATGATGCATTCATGCACTGTTGGTGTTGCAGGCATGATGCATTCATGCACTGTTGGTGTTGCAGGCATGATGCATTCATGCACTGTTGGTGTTGCAGACATGATGCATTCATGCACTGTTGGTGTTGCAGGCATGATGCATTCATGCACTGTTGGTGTTGCAGACATGATGCATTCATGCACTGTTGGTGTTGCAGACATGATGCATTCATGCACTGTTGGTGTTGCAGGCATGATGCATTCATGCACTGTTGGTGTTGCAGACATGATGCATTCATGCACTGTTCATGTTGCAGGTATGATGCACTCATGCACTGTTGGTGTTGCAGGTATGCGGGTGGACAGGGACACCTTTAATGCCATCGTGCTGCGTTACAGCGATAAGGACGGCCACGTGCACTTTGACGACTTTGTGTCCTGTGTCGTCAAACTCAAGACGCTCTTTGGTAGGTACACACACACATGTATTATTACACAGGTCAACCAATTGCAAAAGCCTGCCAAAGACCTGCAATACCTCTTAACCTGGCAACTGGTTGATCTGATGTCATTATAGCTTATTATAGCTATAGCTTGTCAATCAGAAAAGTATCACGCTTTCTGTGAAATAATGTATAAGTAGGGCCTAATGCATCTGACCCACCATGATTATCTTATAGAGCTACAACAGCTACAGCAGGGACTATTTTGGGCTCGCAAAAACAAATCCGGACATTCATACTTTCAATTTCTTTAGTTCGACATGGCGACATGAGCCTTTCTTTAGATCGACATGGCGACATGAGCATTTCTTGAAAATCGACATGGGACATGGGGACCCCCTCCCCCCGCCCATCAAGGGCCTCACCTTTACTTAGACTGAATTGAAGAAATTCCTCTTCAGTGAAAATGTCCAAATGTGTCTTTGGAAACACTATTGCTCGTGATTCATATTAATTTTCATATTTTCACGACCACAGCTGATCATCGCATGTTTTTGTATAGTAGCACAACTGGCGTATTGTGTCTGTAATAAAGGTATCAAAATACTAAGGCCACTCAAAAAAATAAACTGGTTTCTCATCACCGCGCGCATCATGAAAATCGTGATTTGGGGAAAACTTTTTTTTTTTTTTAAGATTTTTAATGAATTTTATGCCAAAAAGTACACAAATAATAGCATATCTGGTATCAAATTATAGCTTAGAGTGTCAGTAATGCAGTGAGCTAGGAATAACTTACAATTTGACAGCTTTTGTGGATCACTAAACTCTTAACTACTAAAATGAGAAAATCATTTACAAAAAGTCTTAATTTTCTTATACATTTTAGCCCTCAATAAAAATAAAAAAAAAGATAAAATAAAAAACGCCCTCGTCATATTTTTAAGTGCTTGGTGATGAGAAACCTTCTTTTTTTTTTGAGTGGCCTAAGCATTAAGCTAACGTTATATATCAACACATAACAATATGATAATGTAATGCTGGTTCCCTTTCCGTCTTCAGCTACATTCCAGGGTAAACTTGAGGACGATGGTGGGGAGGACGAGGCGACCTTTGCTAGAGATGAAGTGAGTGTTACCTTTATTGTGACCGGTCCCTACTGGTTACTACGTTGACTGGATAATCTTACCACAAACCTCTCGCACCGGTGACAAGCGTGCTAACCATTACACTACCAACCCGTGTCTGACTGTTCTCGGCTCCCTACGTTACTGGATCGGTATGGTAGAGAGGGGGAGGATTACCCAGGTGTTTCACCCCTTCGGGCTCTCCACCAGGGTACGGGGAATCCGACCCCTACACCGTTATACAGTTTCACATGTCCCCAGCAGGGGTCAGCTTCCCCGTCAGCTCTCCTCCAGACCTTCTTTGTGAGCCTTTCTCAGGCCAACTTTCCATTGGGGTTATAATTCATATGTAAGCCTCCTGTGTCCTTCACACAACTATACGCCTCCCGTGTCCTTCACATTACTATAAGCCTCATGTGTCCTTCACATAACTATAAGCCTCCTGTGTCCTTCACATAACTATAAGCCTCATGTGTCCTTCACATAACTATAAGCCTCCTGTGTCCTTCACATAACTATAAGCCTCATGTGTCCTTCACATAACTATACGCCTCCTGTGTCCTTCACATTACTATAAGCCTCCTGTGTCCTTCACATAACTATAAGCCTCCTGTGTCCTTCACATAACTATAAGCCTCATGTGTCCTTCACATAACTATAAGCCTCCTGTGTCCTTCACATAACTATAAGCCTCCTGTGTCCTTCACATAACTATAAGCCTCATGTGTCCTTCACATAACTATAAGCCTCATGTGTCCTTCACATAACTATAAGCCTCCTGTGTCCTTCACATAACTATAAGCCTCCTATGTCCTTCATTGTATATTGAACGTTGGCTCATTACAGCCATACGTTAACCTATACACTTGTATCGTTTCAGTTCATCCAACTCTCCATGTACTCGTAAACGGACATCGACGGGAACCCTGCCACGGAAAATTTGCATTAAAATGCAAAGTACTATATATTTATCCTAGCTTTCTTCTAAAATAAACCAAAAATGTTATATTTGATTATACATGTAACCGAACAGTTTCCATTTAATGCAAGCCTTTTTGGATAATATTGCATTTAATTTTAGATATTTATTAATTGTTATGTACTTTTTAATGGTTATGGTAGTTCGTATACATCCAATTCAATTGTAATGAACTAAGTGAGCGACATATAAAGGTATATACACCATGAAATATATAGATATTATTTAATAGTTGGATGTAATAGTTAGATACTAGTGAATTCATGATATCCTACAATCTATCCGCAGGAATATAATGCATCATACTTATCATCATGCCATAATAAGGAACTATTGAACATGAACCTTCACCATTTGCATAAATTCAGACAATATAATTGATAGAGCGCATAGCCAATTCAGTTTTTTTTAAACTAAATCTAAAACTAGCTGAGACAGTTGAACCATGCTCATTGATGTACTATATACCATAAGTGCCTCAAAAGGGTTTCAGGCAACCCATCATACCTACTGGGCGGCCTGCAGATGGTGGATATAGGATACATCAGTTATGGTGTGTGGGGGGGGGGGGGTGCTGCTGAGTTGAAGGTGCCGACTCGGAGAAGGCAGTAGTAAGGGTACCACAGCCTGCTGTTAACAAGGCCAATACAAACACAGAATCTCACGTGTGGAACCTTTGTCAGTAATGGGCGCAAACTGACATCAAGTTGTTAAGCTACTGTAAATTCTCGCGTATATAAGCCAAACTTGCGTAGTAGCCGCACTCCAAACGTTGACAGAGCATATAAGCCTAACAGGGGGTCTGGATATAGTTAAAGTGGGTATATCCGATTTTTCTTCAAATTCTAAATCTTACTTAAATGTATTCAAAACAGTGCAAAAGTATAATATTTAAAGAATAGAGGTCAATGAAATGTCATCAATGGGTGTTAATAGGTCCCAAAGGGATCCAATGTCCCTCAACCATGGGTTTTTCTAGTGTATTTTCAATAGGGGGAATAAAAGCGTGCACCCTTTTATTCAAAACCCCCATATATTGGGCAAGAAAATCTAATTAGAGCAAAATCAGAGGGAATTGTGGTGAATAGAACAGATAGGAGGTCAAATATATTATTTGTGAACTTTCTGACTCATTTTTAGAGAAATCTATTTCATTGCCCCACACATCGGATGTACTAATTTTAATCTAGTAGTGTATCATACTTATAAAACTCGCATTTCAGCCGATCCTATGAGCCGCACTGGCGATCTGACTCGCGTACCAGCCGCGGCTTCTACGCGAGAATTTACGGTACAGAGGCTCTGCTTTACAACGGGAGATATGCTTATTTAGTGGATCAAGGAGTAATTTCAAAATGATAAAACGGTGAATATCATCATATATTGATGATGTTTTCTCTGGCTACTTTTTGCATTTATAATAAAACATGCGCTGGTGCTTAAACACGTACATGGTCAAATGTATGTATGTATGGTATAGAATATAGAATATCATATAAAAGCGATCCTTCTGGGCCTAAATCATATTTTAAATACGTGAAAAAATGATATATCTTTATTATATGTATTCAATATAGCTGGGACTCCACTAACCGATTTTTTGGGCAATTCTCACGAACCGATCATACATGTCTATACAGTTTGCTCAGGTATAAACAAAGCCTTCAGAAATATATCTGGCCGATTAATTTTCTGTATAAATGGTACATATATCGGCCTGCAGATCAGACCAATGAAAATCAAACCGGTTAGATATGGGATCGGGAACCAAAATCGGCCCTGGTTGCAAAATCGGGACATAAATCGGGACCTAAATCGTCTTACGTAGCCTTGGCAATTCTATTTTCCACTTGTTTATAAACATAAACATTATTTACAAACATAGATCTGTGGCAGGGTGTATAGTACCCCCTGTTTAATGCATGTAATTGTTATGGTAAACAACTGAGTCAGATTCGTGAGAATAGCCCCGATTTGTGAATAAAATCGGCTAGTGTTTGACCAACGATTGTGTGCGTTACGTAATAACTCATGCTAACCCAGGTACCAATGTCTTTCACACATTTATAACATTCTGTACTTTTTTACAGACTCGGAAATTATTTCTAAATGCATGTAATGAATTAGTGAGTAAGTGAAATGTGCAGAATGATAGGTTCGCATTGAACTCCCAGAGTTTTCTCTGAGTAATCATATATTTTTTAAATTGTTCTAATTTTGGTATACATATCTCTCTCCCGGGTTATTTGTCACCTATAGATTGCCGTTTTCGGATCTAAATTCCATCGATATTGTCTTATGTTTATACCATGCAGAATAAAACGTCTACATAAATTTATACTCCAGTTGCCTTCAATTTGTGTCCAAATCAAATGGAAAAGTTTATAATGTTGAAAACGCCATTTGTGGTAAAAGTGGTGAGGGGGGAGGGGAGTTATGTACGAGTTATGCCCCAACGGTAGTAGTGCGAACCTTTGCAATTTGTTATGGGTATATCCATAATCTTACTGGACTATAGTCCTAGATACCTACAGTTAGGTAAAACAAAAAGTCCTTGGTAAACTTACATGTTACCAAATTTGCTCAAGGAATGTCATAAATGTCCACTTCAGCAAGTGTCATATCTCATATTGGGTGGGGAGTAGCTCAGCAGTAGCGCGTGGGACTCAGACATACAAGGTTGTGCGTTGGAGGCTCAGTAGCGCCCTGCTGTTTGGCATGGAGACCTTTGGTTGTTGTGATGATATGATTGTTGTCTCTACTAGCACATACTATACCCTGCATGTAGATCTGTGTAAACATGTGAATATCTACATTGACTATAAATGCCTCTCCCACTTAGCACTGCCTATTTTAGGGTATATCTTAAATGGTATGTGCAGAAGATATGACCTAAATCTATTGTAATATTGAATATATAGACAAAGGTGCACGAGTTTCAGTCTGTTGACTGGGTTATTTCACAAGTTGACCTTGGGCCGTATTTCACGAGGCCGTAGGCCGAGTGAAATGCGGCCCAAGGGTCAACAAGTGAAATGACCCAGTCAACAGACTTAAATGAGTGAACCTTTGTGTTTATTTTTTATCTTTTTTGATTCAAAATACTGAAATTATGGCAGTGGGAGCCTAAAAAGGCTAAATTGGCTTCTTTCTACGCAGTTCAAATGTAAACAAACCGCCGTTTTGATGACGTCACAGGGCCGTGAAATACGGCCATGGGTTATTTCACGGGGGTATTAAATACGGCACTCCTTGGTTAAATCAATGAAGCTGTCGTATTTCATGAAAAATAAATTGAAAGAACTCGATCTATTACTATTGTAGGGGTTTCATATGCGTACAACACGAACACAGGTTCCAAATTCGGTTTGAATGCAACAGGTCTTTATTCGATCACAGCCTCAAAAGTACACGAAGGTTTCTCACTCGGTTCACTTGGTCTTTCAACCATTCGAAGACACACAGGATTCTATCGATAGTTCGAAGCATTAGCGATACCGGACAGTTAAGCTCTGTGCCAGCATGGCTGGTGCAGAGTCCATAACGTGGGAGGGGTGTAGGTGCCCCTGTCAAAGCGAAGGTACGAAAGGTGCGGGTCAGAGCTCGTCCTAGGACTAACTGGTGAGGTAGCCAACCTCGGCCTCTTATATACCCTGAGCGCGGACCAAGCAGTGTCGACGTGGCACTCCTCCGTAGCGCCGTCTGGAGTGCCCTGCCTGGCTCCGCTACCGGATAACCGAAAGGACATGGCTCAGGTGTTGCCACCTAGTGTCCGTTGGAGGCACTTACCGCTCTGACTCCACGGACCTTATATGTACACGTATTATTCGTGCCCCTACATCACCCCCACCAGATTATAACTAGGGTCGAAATACATCTGATATAATATAATATACTCGAATATGGGAGAATAATATCAGTGTACATGATGACAATACCGGGGTACATTTGAAGGTACGATATACGTTTTTACACTTACATGTAGAAAGTACAAATATAGATTTTAGATTTTACCTGTTACACAAACAACACTTACATCTCTATGTACAAAACAGGGATCTTATAGATCCAACACTATAACGACAGGATAGATACGTGAGTATCCATCTTTAATAAAGATATGAATATATACGAATATATGTTCTATACTACTTCTAACTATAGTGATCACAGTTTTGTATGATTTTCGTTGAGATATAATAATGGTTACTACATTAATCATTTTAAGGTAAGTTGAGATTGCACAATATGTGACTTTTTAGGACGGAATGACACAGAAGTAATGGCTCGAAAATATTTAAGTGGGCGAACCGTCCCAGGAGAGGTAATTACGTGAACTATTGGAATTATGTAAAAATACTTGGAACCAACATAGTTGTGACATTAACTCTTATAACCAAGGAATGTAGTAATATTAGCCTCCATGTGAGGCAACCGATATATACCTTTATATCTTTAACAATAGATATACTTTCGAAATCCGAATACCAGTTGTTATGTCCAAAAAGAAAATTTTTGGAGATAAAGGTAGGTATCGAACATTATGTACAGTTTTGGTTCGAATCATAGTATGTAGTATCAGTTATACTACCTAAAGTATGAACACCCTTTGTTTTTTTTTTTTGTTTTTTTTTTTTAGACAACGAAGACATTTCTTGACAATTATGCATTTTCCACCCGGCTTATGTTTACCTTCGAATCATGACCTTAATCATGGATGTTTTATAATAACAACACAATTATTACAGTATCATCGAAGCATCATATGCACAAGTCATCAATCACACAATCGAACAGCCGAACACCCAAGTTAGCTTATAAGTCCTTCAATACGCTCTGGAGTTCTTCGAGTGACCCACTCCATTGGGTGAGTCCTATACCGAATACCCGAATGAACTTAACGTTCAGGGCCTTCAGAGTTTTGGCCTGATCGTCAAGAGTATCTTCTGCAGCTTTCTGCAGACAACGAGCTGTTGAGAGTTCTTTCTTCGATTGTGCCAGCTGCTTGGTGAGTTCGATCACCTTATCTGGCTCCGATTGTTCGTCAATACGTTGCTGCTCGAAGATCTTCCTCAGCCTCTCGACCTCCTTGCCCTGCATGGTGATGGCATAGTCGGTTGATGCTCTCGCCACACCGGCTGCATATCGTTGCATGCCAGCCAGGTGTTCCTGCAACCATCGTTCGTATAGTTCTTTATGCACCACCGCATCCGGAGCCTTTGGAGGCTCGAAGTAGTCCTTCGGAATCTGTATCTGGGGCCGAATGTTTTCACCACTGATCATCAGATCATACCACTGGTTTGGATCCACTGCTGGTTCCTCACGAACTCTGGGCTTATAGGGCACAGTAGCAGTAGTAGTAGTGGTGGTGAGTAGGGTGGCTGCAACAGTTGCTGCCTTCCCTCCTCCAGCAGTTGTCGTTGGTGTGGTGGTGACTGGGTTCGAAGTGGTCACTGGAACCGGGTCCACCACAGGCTCAGCTTTTATGGATGTCGAATCCGCACTAGTAGCAGGGGTTTTACGCCCCACTGACTTTGTAGAACTGTCAGCCCTTGGTTTCACCTTGTCTTCTGCCCGAGGAGTGAGGTTGGTGGTCGTCACCACCAAGTCCTTTTTCCCAGGCAGCACAAAGTGATCCGAATCCGCCATCTCCACGTCCCGTGAGTCCGGTTGGCGGATGGCATCCATCACAGAGATGCCCGTAGGGAGATTCTTGTACGGATCCTTCTCAGTTTGTACCTCCGGACCAGGGAAGTCCATTGAAGGGTACTCGGCCTTACTGGCCAAGTTACCAGGAGTCAGAGGACGAAGGGTTTGCAGCTGGGAGCGACCCTTGGGGGCTGAGAAGTCCGGACCATAGTCAGGACGCAAGTCCTTCAGTGGAGACCGGTGCTCGATCGTTGTCGCGCGCCCTCGTGCTGCAGTTGGAGCTCTTGGAGCTGGAACCTCCGACTTGACCTTTTTGCAGTCAGGTTCGGAAGTCGCTGGACTCCTGTTCTCACTTCGTTTCCCTGGAAGGGGGTTGGCCGCTCTCCAGTCGTACAATTGCTGGTACAAGGTGTCGTTCAGGTCCAGTCGACCACGTCGATCAGTACGCTGGAAGACAGCTGACTGTTTCGAATTCCGGGTTAATTGGACCTTTCCGTATTGGAAGGTCTCAATCGTAATGGTTTCGAATTTGACTTTGTCCAGGCCTGCCACCAGGGATGCATGGAGATCTCCAACGTTCTTTCTGGCCAACATCATGGCTTGGCCATGACATTGTATCAGGTGCTCGATCATTCGGCCTCTTCTAGGGGTCCACATTCCCGAACACTTTTTGTTTGATTTGCCGATATCAGCGCAGACATACATCGCATGGTGGTGCATGTGCTTCTCCACGAGATGTCGCATGAATCGAAGACGAGTAGGCATGGGGCGGTTCTCGTGTGCGAAGTAGACGCGGCAGGAATCGAATGGGCAGTCCTCCCTTACCCCTTCTTTGTACCGGGCCATCGCCCAACGTATTTTGGGACGGCCCTCATGGTTGTAGTAAGTCTCAGGGAACTGTTTTCGATCCAGCAGCCGACCGAACCAGTTTTCTGTCCATGACCAGGAACTGGGTGAGCCCATATTGGATCTCATCCATTCTTCGTCATCAGACAATCCTTCATGGTCCGGTTCTTTGGGACACGAATACATATCCCTCGATCGTTTGCAGTGTTCCATGCACTCGGGCCTAAATTTCTTGAAGCCCCCACTGGCATTGCGCCAAATCATGTCCTCCACCCGAGAACTTGGGACGTCTGCCGAGGCACCTGCCCCTGCAGCTGGAGCTGGAGGGGGCGACGAAACCACTGGTGGTGTGTTCGATTGCCCTGACTCGGAGGACGTAGACGGAGATGCAGGTACCTTGACCTGCACTGGAGTTTTAGTCGGAGTTGCTGGAGGGGTCGAATGCGTCCGGGTGGGTGCCCTAGGAGGCGTCGAAGGTGTAGAGGCCGTACTGGATACTACGTCCACCAACCTCACGATTGGGGACATACTAATCGCAGTAGTTTGGGGAGGCGAAGGATGGGGTACACATGGCTGTCGTGCCTCATTCTTCTTTGCCTTCCGTTTCTGGCTCTTTGGAAGTTCGAAGGGGACCTCCTCCAGATCCGAAGCGTCGGATACGGACCGTCCTTTTTGTTGCGGATTGGGGTTCTTACGGGACTGGGCTCGAGTCATTGGCGTTCTGGGGGCAGTTTGCATAGCCTCCAGAGTTAGCCGTAACTGTTCATTGGCTGCCCTGAGTTCATCGGATTCTCTAACCACCTGAGCATAACGGGCTTCTTGCTCAACTGATCCTGAGGTATCCGAATGGATCTCCCGCGGAGCCAACTCCACGCTAGCTGAATCTTCTTCGAATGGGACTGGTAAAGGTCCCGGAGCTTTCGGAAGGGATTCGGATGGGGACTCAGTAGTCCCGGTGGTCGTAGTTGGTTCTTCGAATGACGTTGAAGCCGACTGGGAAGTACTCGAAGAGCATTCGGACTGGACTGGGGCAGGTTCGGACACCTCGGACTTAGGCGGAGTATTGGGAGGAGTACTGCCATTAGAAGTTTTACGACTACCTTTGGTCTTGGAGAATTTCTTTTTCTTCCCCTTCGTACTGGTCGTGCTCCCATCACTTGAGGGCACTGCTTCCCCCCTAGCTTTGGCTTGTTGGAGATGCCGAAAGTTCGTACCACATCGCAGTAGGATTTTTCCAAAGATCTCATTTTGATATGCTCCCCGGATGGCTCCTTCGTAACTCTCTAGCCAAGTACCCTCATGGTGGTCGAATCCATGTTCCTCCAGCTTGTCTAGCACCATCGCCATGAGTGTGGGATGGAGCTTCAGCGAGGTGTCGAACGGCGGGTCACACTCCAGCACCTCCATGAGTTGTTGCTGGGCCAGTGATATTCGTACGAAGTCCTCCATTTCTTCGTCAGACACTGCGTGGCTAGGCAATTTCTGGCTTACCTCTTCCAACTCTGGCATCTCGTCCTCTTCCTCATCACCTGCTGCGTTCAGCCGGGTTGACGTCGAATTGTCTATGTCTTTCGAAGCAACACGTTTCGGGACATTGCGCCACGGCAACGGCCCTAGGTTGACTGTAGCCGGGGGTGGCATGGTCATGCTGTCCCGATCAGCCGTCGAATAGGAGCCGATCCCCGCTACACGAACGGTAACCGCACTCCCGGTGGATTCAGAGGCGGATTCATAATCCGACTCACGAGCGTTGTCGAATTGGCCATCGTCCATCCCGAACAGATCTATCTCGTCGGACTGGAGGCCCTCACCGGGGGTGTACTGCTCCTCCATTGCAGTCGAATGTTTTCAGCGAAAACGAAGTTTAATGATCGAAGATTTGCGGAGTACGAAGCTCCGCGTGTCCTAATGACACTAGGAGTGGGAACTAACCAGGTTGGCGCGTCTTATGATGTGGTTTTGGAGACTTTTGGTCGACTACAAGTCCCTTCTTCCTCCTCCTTTGCCCTGCAGCGTCCGTGCGTCTTCTTGGCACTGATCCAATATGGCGACCGCCCTTCTTGTCTCGTGATGCCACGCCCGCCGCGGGAGCGAAGGTCAACCAATCAGCGTTCACGCTTCACCGGATAGCCCTTTTCCGACGGATAACCCGGCGGGAGACGCTCGCGTTTCCCGCCACTAATCGAACGGGTAGCTCACCGGAGTGTAATCCTTATTGAGTCAGTTCCACAGAACCAGGGGTACCGCTAATCATGAATTCTTCAGGAGTGTAGGCAAATGTCATTACGGGTAACATAAGAATACCCGCCGGATAAATCCGTCTGCCACCCTCGGGGACGTTCATGATCAACACCCGCCCTAGTTCCGCTCGCTCGACAGCAATTAGGTCTGTACTACCATCATGGAATCGAAACTTCTTGTTGTGTATACAAATTAGGTCACAGCAGTCTCCGGATTATGCCGTGGACTGCGTCTTAACCCCACCTTGGGTTCTTTAGACCTGGTCGTCCGGGAAGATTCGACAGGATGTCCAGTAGTCAATTGGACAGCCCTCCTCCCCTTCAGACCTTCATTTGCCGAGACTTTTTTTCCGCACTTTTTATCCTTCTTGCTAGAAGCTCGAATTGGTAAATTTTTTTTAGGCCTACCCCGGCTCCGCTTTAATTTACCAATACCAGGAGGCATAGGTTTTTTCTCATCTGAGGGTATCACTAGTTTCCTAGGTCTACCAGGACCACGTCGTTCCGGGGTGGTCGCTCTCCACTCAGTGTTATCTGACTTCGAATGCTCCCCTGGCTTCGAATGCGCTGAAGCATCACCCTGCCACCGGCGTAGGCGAGCTACATTGGATTTATACAGGCGTCCCAACAAGGATTTGATCACCACCGTGGATTCAGAAACAATCCGAACCACAGTAAAGGGACCATCCCAGTTGGGTGACAACTTTAGCTGTTGTAGGGGGTCGTGTAGCCTAACTACTTCATCCCCCACTCGAAAGGACCTAAGTTTCAAACCTACGTCATAGCCCACTTTTTGCCATGAAGCAGATTTGCTTAGTTCACATCGAACCATCTCGTATGCGGACTTGAATTGATCCCTCAATGCCTCCACGAACATCACCTGACAGGGTGTTCCAGCGTTTATCCCAGCTACGCCAAACACCAAGTCAGCAGGCATAATCAAATCCTCTCCGAATACCAACAAATTGGGGGAACAACCGGTGGAAGCATGCACCGTACTATTATAAGCATGTACCACAAACTCGCATTGCTCGTCCCAATCATCCATCTGACTGTTGACCAGAGGCTTCAGGACTTGTATCAAGGTTCTGTTGAACCTTTCTACTTGACCATCAGACTGAGGCCGGTACGGATTCGTTCTTGTTTTGCATATAGCAAGGCTATGGCACATTGCTGCCCATAACTCAGATTCGAATTCTCTGCCTTGATCACTATGCAACATCAAGGGTACGCCTAGATGAAGCACCCAACCCTTTACGAATGCACGAGCACATGTATGAGCCTTGTGATCTTTCAGAGGAAACACTCTAGTATACTTCGAATAGTAGTCGGAGATCACCATCATGCACGTGTTTCCATCAGGAGTGGTTTTTAGGCCACTAATGATATCAACCGCTATGCGTGCAAATCTAACTCCCCAGAGCTCTTGAGTTAGTGGCAACTTCCCCAGGCCTTCACCTGGTTTGCTCAGACAACAATCTGGACAAGTAGAGATCCACCTAAGCAGATCTTTACTCATGCCAGGCCAGTAATACCTTCTGGAGAGTCGCGCAAGGGAGCGCTTCTTTCCAAAATGTCCACTGGTCTGATGTCCATGTACGAAATACATGATATCCCTTCGCATAGCTGTGGGTATCACGATTTGTCGAATTTTGGCCTTGTACGGTGTTATCTTCCACCTACATAAGATACCGTCAACAACAGTTAGCTCAGACCATTGAGCAAGTAGCTGTCTCATTTCCCGGTTCTCAATCGAAATGGTTGGTCTTTGTGGTTGGGCACCACTGGAGACCTGTTCTATTAGTCTCGAAATGACAGCATCACCCTTCTGGAATTGCCTGATGGTTTCGGTGGACCATTCCATTGCTTTAGAATGTCCTACATCATACGGCATTCGAACTCCAGCTATTACAGCATTATGGGCTCCACAATCATCGCAATCCATTCTAGAACATTTCCGTATGGGTCTTCTCGAAAGGGCGTCAGCATTGATATGCTTGCTCCCTGCTCTGTGTTGGATTTGGCTATTTTCCAACCCGAACTCGGACAAGTGGGTCAGCCATCGACCGATCATTCCTTCTGCTTCCTTAAAGTTCAACAGCCACCTTAAGGACGAGTGATCTGTCCGTAAAGTAAAGTCACCTCCCCAAAGGAAGTGCTTAAACTTCTTCGTATACACCACTACCGCCAACAATTCGCGCTTAGTGGTACAGTAATTCCTCTGGGCCTTATTGAGGGTATTACTAGCGAAAGCCAGTGGCACTTCTATCCCCTCTTGCATCTGGGATAGAGCAGCACCTATACTGTCATTACTGGCGTCTGTGTCCAGTATGAAATGTCCATCAGCTGTTGGATATTTCAAAACTGGGGTGGTTCGAAATAGGTTCTTCACGGCTTCGAATGCTAGATCTTGTTCCGGACCCCATGGAAAAGGCTCCTTCCTTCTACCCGGAGTCCAGTGAGCTAGAGCCTGCATAGGCTGAGCTATTCTGGCATACCCCGGTAGGAAGTCTCTGTAGTAGCTACAGAAGCCCAGAAAGGACCGTATGTCTTTAGGTCCCTCTGGCTTTTCCCATTCCGATACAACATCTAGTTTCTCAGGATCCGCCTTAACCCCCTCAGTGGATATTATCCGACCGAGATAGTTAATAGAAGTCCTAAACAGGTGACACTTCCTTGGTTTCAATTTCAAACCATGGGTTATCAACCTCTCGAAAATTTTGACTAAAGTAGCCAGGCACGATTCGAAGGTCTTCCCGAAGACAATTACGTCGTCCAGGTACACCAAACACTCCTTCCATAACAGGTCACTCAACAGAGATTCCATCATGGCTTCGAATGTTGCAGGGGCGTTACACAATCCGAACGGCATCACATTGTACTGGAAAAGACCGACATGGCTCGAAAATGCTGTTTTTTCCTGATCCTCTTCCTTCATTCCAACTTGCCAGTATCCGGATTGCAAATCCAGCGTACAGAACCATTGGTTTCCGCCCAGGGAATCAATAGTCTCATCTATACGGGGGAGAGGATAGGAGTTTTTCTTAGTACAACCATTCAATTTTCGATAATCTATGCAGAAGCGAATTGTGCCGTCTTTCTTAGTCACCATCTGAACAGGACTGGACCAGGGGCTAGTGCTGGGAACAATCACCCCTAACCTCAGCTGATCAGCGATTTCCTTCTCGGCCATCAATTTCTTCTTCAAAGGTAGGCGTCTATAAGGGATTTTGAAAGGTACAGCGTCCTCTGTAGTGATGGAATGTAGCACCTTGTCAGTTCGCCCCAAACCAGTGGGCTCCCCGAAGGCTGCATCATATTCCACCAATACCCGTCTCAACTGATCTTTCTGGTCCCCCGTCACCAAGCTCGAATCGTCCACCAACTTTTGGAGTTCCGGACGTAAATCGGACATCCCCTCAAGGTTCGGTTGGGTATCTTCTGAGAGTATACTGGTGCTTGCCTGTGCAACGATCACCTGCCCCACGGGAGTACCTTTCATCAGATAACGGACTTCACCACCAGGATTCGAAATAGGAATTAGATTCCTACTGCCACTGCCTACGAAAGTATCTGCACTCTCGAGTCCAATTGATGCAAGTCTCACCACATCGGGTTCAACCACCGCCATCTGGTCTCGGAAGATACTGTCACTCGAAAACAGGACATCACATGTCTGTCCTGGGGGTATCTTAACCGTCTGTACCACCGAGGCTACAGAAGATACCTTTCTCAACACGCATTGTACGGCCACCCTATATGGATGTTCTATCTTTAACATCCCCCTACAAGGTTCCAACATTGCACCGTACAACGCAGCGAAATCTAATCCGATGATGCCATCATCACTCAGATCAGCAATAGTAGGGGACAGGAGGTAATCCTGCCCACCTATATTGATTTCGAAAAATGCTTTACCAAACGTCTGCATGCAGCTACCGTCGGCCGAATGAGCTGTTACCCTCGTTGTGAAGTTATCTGGCTCATTGACTACAAGGTCATAGAACCTCTTCGAGATCATGGAGTGACTAGCTCCAGTATCCACTAGAAATTCTGCAGACCTTCCCCTCACTGCTACAGTCAAATACCACCTCTTCCCATCCAATGGTGATGGGTTGACGGTGAAACGTTCGAAATCCTTAGTGACACCAAGATCTACTCCCCGTCGTTTCAAGTGCTTCAAACAGGGGTGATCCGGGGACAATCGGGCACTGCTGACTACTTCCAGCTCCTGTATCCAATTCGCCGCTTCCCCAGTACTTCCTCCTCGGACGTCTACTATTCTGGGTTCATTGGACATACTTAGAAGGGACTGATCAGGCCCCTCCTCTAAGTTTCCAATCTCTACTGCACCTCGGACTTCATCGCTTGCACCGCTGGCGATATGTTGGCTTTCTTTCTCCTTAGGGGTTACTACCTTGCCATCCAGAGCAACCCCGTCTAGTTTTCCGTTTTCTTCTCTTCAGGCTTGGGTACCGGCTTTTCAGCTGGGCATTCTGCAGCAAAGTGTCCCAGGACCTGACACCTGTAACACTTCCTAGTGGTCTTGTCCACTCTCGGCTTCGAATTCCTCCCCCGTTGATTGCTGGTTTCCAGACATCAAGTCAGTCAACCTTAACAGAAGTTCTTCCATAGAACTGGGAGTTGAGGAAGTAGTCGAAGGTGCGCTTGTAACTCCTGGGGTCACAGGTGGTGTTTTCCTGTCGGCCTTCGGATAGCGCTTCGAATTCGAATTGGAATAAGATTTGCCGCTGTTCTTTTGAGCAACTGCGCCAATCTCCTCCTCCCTTCCAGAATCACCTTCCTCTGTATCAGAGGCTGGTGGGTCTTGCACCACACTGGAAGTTCTCGAAAGTACTCTCGAAGATAGCAGATGCCGTTTCCTGTCATAGTCTTCTATGGCCATGAACAAATCAGTGAGAGAAGTTCCAGCTTTCCAACTATCACATGCAGCGGTCCGTTCATCAGAATCCCTTAATCCCTCAATGAATTGCGAGAACAAATCATCTAGGAACTGTGGGTCATCTAACTGCCATCTTGGTCTAGCTCTTTGCAAGAGAGATTGCAATTCTAGACCGAACACACGGTGCGACTCGTTTGGCTTTTGAGTCCGCTTCCGGAACAATCGAAGCGGGTCTTCATTACCCACATTACCTATCAGATAACTGGCGCATTCCACCAATTGGGTAAACGATCCGGCACCATGCATCGTTCTCCATCTCGAAACCGCTAGCTTGCCTGGGCCATTTCTCAATGCCCGTAAAAGTTCGTCCAACGATTCCTCTTCTGACCATCGATTATACCTCATATCGTCCATGAAGTCTGCGAACCAGTCCTGCCATGGCTGTCTTCCTGTGAACGGACTCGGAGTGCTGGCAGTGCGTCTAGCAGCGTTGTGGTTGTCCCTGTGCAACAGAAACGACTGCTCGATGCTCCAGTCGACGATATCGGCATTATCAGCTTGTCTGCTAACACAGTCCACTCCCATCTCAGCAATGCAGGGGTTCGTGTCGTAAATCAATTTCATCCCAGGGGACATCGATTCGCGGCGAGATACTCGTCTACCAGCATGTGTAGGAGATCTCCCTGGCCTCCTTGAGGGACCACTCGAACGTTCATTCGGATCAGATCTCGAAGATCTCTCATTCGAACTCGTACGGCTCGGTCTCTCTCGAGAGCTGGAACGACTGGGAGAGTTCGAATGGTCGTCATCATACGACGTTGGGCGTTGGTCACGCCGCGAAGATCTTCCATCCGGATCCCCTGTATCAATGGTCACTCGTTTTGGTCTCCCTCCGGTTGAGGTAGAGGCACTACCCCCACCAGTTGATGAGTTGTATATGCCACCACTGACATGATCGAACCCTGAACGGCTACCTCGAGTTGCCTCTTCATCTCGTTTCTTCTGTAAATCTTCCACCTCCCTGATCAGACGATCCTTTTCGTCCATCATCGCCTTGGTAGCTTCTCGGATCGTATCATGGAGCTCGTCCGAATCATGTATGGTCTTATCCTGACGTTGTTCTAGAGATTCAGTACGTCGCCGCAAGACATTCTGTTGATGAGCGAACTGGTTTCCATATGTTCCAGTTCTGCCTTCGTTGTGTCTAAGCGGTTCTGTTTCTCCATCGTTGCCCCTTCTAGATCTTCATTCTTGTTCCGAAGCTGTACCAACCGATGACTCAAAGCTTCAAACTCTTCATTCATCCTGTCCATCTCTGCGATCCTTGCTCCTTCGAACCGATTCTTCTCCTCTTCGAAATGACGACGTGTCACTTCCTGTCGCTGGTGTCGTTCAGCATGCAGTATGCTCATGCCTTGTGTTGGCATAGGAGCAATGTGTCTCTTCGAACCACCAGTTTCAAACAAAGAATCATCTAGGTTTGACCCCAGATCTTTTCGAATAGAATCAGGATTGCCTCTCCTTGGTTCTGGTGTAGAACTCGAACGGTTTGGCCCATAATGTTTCTCAAGGGCTGCTACCACCTCCGGATCTGGACTCGAAATAGGATGAAGGGACGCTCCACCCTTTGCCTGTTCAGCCATGTTAACCCACTGACTGTGCTATTCTGTGTTTCACCCGAACTGGTCACGGCACCAATGTAGGGGTTTCATATGCGTACAACACGAACACAGGTTCCAAATTCGGTTTGAATGCAACAGGTCTTTATTCGATCACAGCCTCAAAAGTACACGAAGGTTTCTCACTCGGTTCACTTGGTCTTTCAACCATTCGAAGACACACAGGATTCTATCGATAGTTCGAAGCATTAGCGATACCGGACAGTTAAGCTCTGTGCCAGCATGGCTGGTGCAGAGTCCATAACGTGGGAGGGGTGTAGGTGCCCCTGTCAAAGCGAAGGTACGAAAGGTGCGGGTCAGAGCTCGTCCTAGGACTAACTGGTGAGGTAGCCAACCTCGGCCTCTTATATACCCTGAGCGCGGACCAAGCAGTGTCGACGTGGCACTCCTCCGTAGCGCCATCTGGAGTGCCCTGCCTGGCTCCGCTACCGGATAACCGAAAGGACATGGCTCAGGTGTTGCCACCTAGTGTCCGTTGGAGGCACTTACCGCTCTGACTCCACGGACCTTATATGTACACGTATTATTCGTGCCCCTACACTATCATGAATGAAACTAAATAGAAACACAGGGCAAATGCGCATATTCATTATCCGCCCGTGTGCCTATCAGATATGAACTGTGGGTAGAAGAGCCTTCTTATCAGGGAAGCTAAGGGAGTAGTCATTATTCAACAACAGTGGTTGGTGGACTAAGGGAGTGATTATTTAAGGGAGTGGGGGGGGGGGGGGGTAAAAAGATGATCACAGTGAAGGCTTAACAATTTTAGCTCATCTAAGGGGGAGGAGGGGATGGATATCGCATATCTATGTCTGCAAGGAGGCTCATCTCAAGGGGAGAAGGGCTGGGAAATTATCGCGCACTTGCGTGAGAATCTACCAAAGCCCCTGGGGGCTTTTACAGAACACAACATAAAAATATAGCGCAAAAAGTGGGTGTTACAAACGAATTATTTTACCTTGTTTTTCAAGGGGGGTGTTACAGAACAAAATTTATGTTACGGATTTATTTTTACGTTATGGACGTTTTTTAAACGTTATGATTTTTTCACACCACCTTTCCAACTAGTGTGCAAAAAATGTGTAAATTAGCCTAAATTAGTGTAAATTTGAAGAGCACAGCGTAGATTTGAAATATTCGCTAATATTAACGTAAGTTTTTAAACACTAGTGTAAATTATTTTAAAAAACGTTAAGCATAGCTTAATTATGCTCCATTACGTAAATTTAGTCCTGTAACAGCCCCCTGTTGTTACATGGTTACCACTCACTAAATCGGAAAGGTGAGAGTGACCTCCGTTATACAATGCATTCACACATAGGACATAAAAGAGAAGATCACAGGCACACAGTCCTTATCTAGCAGCCAGATAGCCGGGTATCAGCCTAATCATGTAGAGGCCACAAGTCCACCCCTATAACACCTGCCTATGTGGCTGACGGGAATCAGTGCCGACAAGTCGCTACAATGTACATGATGCACGTTACATGGCTGTGTGTCATTATTGCTGCTACCCTGCACACTGGGTGCTCCCTACCCACCGGTACGTACCCCTCTACACACTCTACACACACCCACACACACACCCTGCACACTGGGTGCTCCCTACCCACTGGTACGTACCCCTCTACACACACCCTACACCCACACCCACACACACACCAACACACCCACACACCCTACACACTGGGTGCTCCCTACACACCAGTACGTACCCCTCTACACACACCCTACACACACACACACACCCTACACATTGGGTGCTCCCTACACACCAGTACGTACCCCTCTACACACTCTACACACACACCCACACACACACCCACACACCCTACACACTGGGTGCTCCCTACCCACTGGTAGGTACCCCTCTACACACTCTACACACACACCCACACACACACCCACACACCCTGCACATTGGGTGCTCCCTACCCACTGGTACGTACCCCTCTACACACTCTACACACACACCCACACACACCCACACACACCCACACACACCCACACACACCCACACACACCCACACACCCTGCACACTGGGTGCTCCCTACCCACTGGTACGTACCCCTCTACACACTCTACACACACACACACCCACCCACACACCCTACACACTGGGTGCTCCCTACCCACTGGTACGTACCCCTCTACACACTCTACACACACACACACACACCCACACACCCTACACACTGGGTGCTCCCTACCCGCCGGTACGTACCCCTCTACACACACCCTACACACACACACACACACCCACACACCCTACACACTGGGTGCTCCCTACCCACTGGTACGTACCCCTCTACACACACCCTACACACACCCACACACCCTACACACTGGGTGCTCCCTACCCACTGGTACGTACCCCTCTACACACACCCAACACACACACCCACACACCCTGCACACTGGGTGCTCCCTACCCGCCGGTAAGTTCCCCTCTACACACACCCTACACACACACACACACACACACCCTGCACACTGGGTGCTCCCTACCCACTGGTACGTACCCCTCTACACACACCCTACACACACACACACACACACCCTGCACACTGGGTGCTCCCTACCCACTGGTACGTACCCCTCTACACACACCCAACACACACACACACACACCCACACACCCTGCACACCCTGCACACCTACATTTTGATCCTTGTTGTGAGTAAAGCAGACCATTGTTGAAGACCACATCCGGAGGTTTTTAATTGGCAATTTCGCTATTGTAATCAGGTACCTAGGTATGTTAACTGACCTCCTATCTAAAGGTAACTCCTGTAGAGCTATATTTGTTCATTTATTACTTGGATTAGTTGGGGGCCAATCCATGAGACCTCATATCCTAAATATCAGTGATTGTGCTGTCCCAAGTGAGAAGCACATGAACTACAGCCCAAATACCCAATGTGATCTCATATTGGGTGACAACCAACCCAATGGAGAGGCCACCCCATATATTTTCTATAGAAACTACATGCATGTGCAAATATCACTTCAAACCTGGTATTCTTATTACAAGAGGTAAATCAACAAACTAGCACTAATTTGATGAAAAACCCCTCCTAATCCCTATCTATAAAGGGCCCCAGAAAGTACCCTTTCCCTTGGAATCATGGTCACACATGCTAGCCAAAACTGTGGGAGTGGCTCCCCTGGGCCCCTGCAGTGGTCAGTCTGCCTGAAGCACTTACCTCCCACTGGCCGTCCCTCCCTCCCCCACCCAATCACTGAGCACTGGCCCTGATCACTCACCATACTTCAATACAGAGTGTAACAACGGGCAATCCATTGGGTAGTTAACAGTTGTTAGTTTCCCTGCAAGCAGGTGGGGGGGGGGGGGGGGGTGGGGTATGTGGGTACAACTACACCCCCCCCCACACACACACACACTCTCTCCCACACATGTACTTAGCAACAGCCTCTCACAGCAGACCATGTACAGCAGTGCCCCCTTGTGCAAAGTGAGGAAAGCACACATTGACCAATTCAGTATTTGGAGGGATTTACTATTTTTGCTAAAACACCACTTAATTCACATATTTATGTCACATATACTAAAGGATTATTCAAAACAGTATGTCTGCAGTGGTATATTCTGGATTTCTCATATTTTTCAAAACCTCCGGATGTGGTCTTCAAGGAAACTGTGCAATGGCAAACATGAATACAGTTTTCGGAATCATAATAAAAATGCGGTCGTCCTTTGGAAATGTCTGAACCCAACCCTCATGATCTCAAGCCCCCTTACCCTACATCACTGTTATCTATCAACATTTAGTAAATGTTTAAGAGAGGAATCACAACTGCAAGATGAAAAGTTTGAGTTTTTTTTTATTGTTTACAAAATTTGGAAACAGGATCATTGTTTTTCAGGTTCTTCAACATAAATTTTAATAACAATTAATATTTGTTGAAAATATTTCCCCAGCCAACACCCAACAGCGAATGGCACACTGTAAGTCTCACTTTGGCAAAAGCTGATGACCTGACTGGTTCCCTATATTGTGAATTCTGGCAGCAGGGAGTGTTAACAAGCTGCGTGATGTGGACTGGTGGGTGTCGGGGCAGAAGGAGGTCCAGACCAGCCTCCAGGGGATGGCTAAGGCAGCCAAGGCTAAGAACGTCATCTTCTTCTTGGGGGATGGTATGGGTGTTTCCACGGTAACAGCTGCCAGGATGTTCAAGGCACAACAGGACAAAACGAGTCTGCATGATACAAAACTGGCCTGGGATGAGTTCCCCTACACCGCCTTGTCCAAGGTAGGAGGCCACAGGCACCCTGATGTTAACAATTGTATGAATCTCAAAGTTATGTAACTACCAAAGTCCAACTTGCTATTTTAAGCTATATCTAGCTTCTCATATTTAAGTTTAAATCTGCTCATGAGAGGTTTTTTATTCCAACAATTTGTTGGCCACACATGAGTTGATATTACAATACTAGTTTTCCATCCATACATCCAACTAACCTGTTGATGATATACATCATATCACAATGCAATGCTATGACATTTCTAGACGTACAATGTGGACTCTTTGACGCCTGACTCAGCCGGCACGGCCACGGCCTACTTCTCTGGCTGTAAAACCAACATCGGGGTGATCGGGGTGAACCAGAAGGTGATGAGGCGCAACTGCAGCAACTCTAAGGGCAACGAGGTCGAGTCCTTCCTGTACCACGCTCACAACAAGAGTAAGTCTACTGTATGTCTCCCTTTGGGAAGAAGTCAAATGTATACATAGAAACAAAAGTTGGAGTGGTTCTCATACCACGTAGATGGCCAAAGTAAGATGTGTTTATTCTTACTTCAATGTATGCTCATTTTGTCATATATTTTTGAGAATTAAATTAGAAATTCAGATGTGTATGCTCTTTTGTGAAATTTTCCCTAACTTTCCATCAAAGAGAAGTGGACAGGGCTGGTTACCACGGCCCGTGTGACGCATGCCACGCCCTCGGCCCTGTATGCAGCCAGTCCCAGCCGGTCCTGGGAGTACGACGGCGCCATACCACTAGACATGGCGGACTGTGAGGACATCGCCAGCCAGCTGGTGGACAGGGGACACTTCATGAAGGTCAGCTACAGTCTGCTCCCTAACAAAGTGTGATGGTGCAACCAGTCATCTAGGTCTAACAATTACCATTATTTTAGGGGAAAAGGATGCAAGAAATGGGAAACATGAGAATTTTGGGGTCAATATCTTGAAAACTGCTGAATCTAGGCTACTAGTAAACCACTCTGCTAAAGAGACCGCTACTCCCCGCTTCCCGCCCGCAGTAGTCTCTGCCGGACAGAGGACATCTTTAGCCGCCAGCGGATTTTCACTTTTGTGACGTCACAGCCATTACCATGGTTAAGTAGCGCATCTGCCCCTCCTTTAGCAGAGAGTGTAGCACATGACTCCCTCCTTTGGCAGAGAGTTCCACCGCAACATGTCCTCTGTCCAGCAGAGACTACTGCGGTCGGGAAGCGGGGAGTAGCGGTCTCTTTAGCAGAGTGCTAGTAAACAGGAGCACATTCCTGCAGAATTAACATTGCCCCTGACCGGTGTGTGCTTGGTGTACAGGTGGTGCTGGGGGGAGGGCGGCAGTACATGCTGCCCCGGGACGAGGTGGACCCTGAGTACCTCGACAAGACAGGACGGCGCTACGACGGCCGCAACCTCATGGATGTATGTACAAGCCAATGTCAACATTCATTCATACTTCTTTACACAACCCATGATATTATGCACTTGTAAATTGTATCATGGAAACTGGCTTTCAATTGGACTGTGTTTGCTTGGCACATACTCACAATACTAGGACCCAGGCTTTAGATAGCAATGAAAACTAATAGTCAACTGAAATACAAAATATTTTCTGATCACTGTAGCAAAATATATGAACCACAGAATGCCTACTTTACCATTACTACACATGAACCTGACTTTTCTAGGAGTGGCAGAAGAAGCAAGAGGGTAAAGTCGGAGCTGATAAGGTGAAAGTTGTCATTGACAAGGATGGATTCGATAAGGTTGATCCCAAGAAGGTTGATTACTTGATGGGTTTGTATTTTATAATTTTGTTCATCATAAGGACACAGTTACCGAATTATCCACTAAATTAGGTCTGGCTTATGTACCACTTGAGTGCCCAGTTTGAGGGCTGCAGTATAAATATGATGGTATGCCATCAGAGATGGTCTATTATACAGCTCTCTGACTACTATGATGCCGCTTTTACAAAGTATCTATTGTCATAGTATATCATCTAAATCAGCTGTTAACCCTGACAATGAGGCCCTCTCCCTGACGGCTTGATCTCTCTGGCACAGCGTGTTCATACTACCTTATATGTTTAGGTCTGTTTGAGAGGAGCCACATGCAGTATGAAGTTAACCGTGCTGAGGACCAGTTGGGGGAGCCGAGTCTGGCCGAGATGACGGAGAAGGCCATACAGCTGCTGCAGAGGAACCAGGACGGATACGTCCTCATGGTGGAAGGTAACAGCTTTTTCCTTGTTATCTTCAATAATATTTATTTAGTTTATGTACATTTTATTCCCTTCAATGAGTGCAGAGGTCTTCAGAACCCAGCCTAAAATACCTGCCAAGTGTATCTTATCTGATAAGAGTTCTGCTAGTCAAACTCAGCAGAGGGAGCATGTGTAGCTTGAGGTTGGTCTAAACATGTGGTGTGTGCTCATTGAGAGAAAGGTAGCGACACGTTGAGAACAGAAGTCCTATTGTGCTCACTCTGTGTGTGCTCATTAGGGTAATTAGTAAGAATACTGTAGACCTAATGATAATTATATCTTCTTCAAACTTTACATTATTTCTAAACCTGGTCTCAGAACAGCTAAACATCTTCTTGTTCTTTTCATTTTTCTATCTTTTTGTTCTTTCTATTTGGATCATTGTTTTCTAGTGAGTGTTAAGTACCCAAAGTACATCTTTGATTCTTTTTGATTTCTTTAAGGTGGGCGAATTGACCATGGTCACCATAGTAACAAAGCATACAAGGCTCTGACGGAGACACTGGCCTTCTCAGAGGCCGTGTACAAGGCCATGTCCCTGACCAGCCGGGAGGACACCCTGCTGGTGGTGACTGCCGACCACTCCCACGTCTTCACCCTGGCCGGCTACCAGTCCCCTAACAACGACCTACTCGGTGAGCTACCAACCTTTCTGATGAACCACTGCACTTTGCCTCTGGCAATTACTCAATGAAGATATTTCGTAACAATCTATTAGCCTTGATCTTAATGTCAGTAACGGTTTCTCAAGTAGGAGCAAAGTTGAAAAGATGGAATGATTATATGGTTCCAAAAGCTCCTTGGGTCTCCTTAGGCCATGGAGTATCTCATTTTGCTCGAAGTAAATCTGAATTTGTGTAGTGACTTTAATCTTCTCAGAGCTGATGTAGTTTTGATCCACCCTGCAGGGTTAGTGAGGGGCATCAAGCCTGGGACCATGGATGAGCTGCAGACCTCACTGGGGGCTGACGGCCTGCCCTACCTGTCCCTGTCCTATGGGAACGGGCCCGGCTACTCCTACCACCGGGCAGACAGTGACAGGATACCGCTACCCGGCAGGAAAGACCTCACTGTGGACGAAGAGACTGGCCTTCTTAGTAAGTATAAAAGGATATTTCAACATTTTGACCCACAATCTTAGAATAGCATGCTTTTCACATATATACATGGAGACACTCTTTTTCTGACCCTTATGCATGTGAAAAGAAATAAACTCTTTATAACTTATATCCTGAGTGAATTTGATAGATCCAACATAACCAGACAAAATAATATTCTCCCAACTCCTTCTTTATCTTCATCAGGAGACAAGGACTTCCGGCAGGATGCTGCTGTCCCCAAGAGTTCTGAGACGCACGGAGGGGAGGAGGTGGCAGTGTACGGCTACGGTCCCTACGCCGGCCTCTTCCACGGCACCAAGGAGCAGAGCTTCATCGCCCACGCTGTCATGCATGCCCTGGACGTGACCCCGGCCTACGACCCCTGTCAGACCAGGACCAGCCGCCCCGCCGCCTACAGCAGTGGGAGCCAGGCTCCCGGGGCCGCCTGCAGCCTGGGGGTGGCCGCCCTGCTCACCCTCCTGTACAGATAGTGGCTCCCGGGGCCTGGGGGTGGCCGCCCTGCTCACCCTCCTGTACAGATAGTGGCTCCCGGGGCCTGGGGGTGGCCGCCCTACTCACACTCCTGTACAGATAGCGGCTCCCGGGGCCCGGGGGCGGCCGCCCTGCTCACACTCCTGTACAGATAGCGGCTCCCGGGGCCCGGGGGTGGCCGCCCTGCTCACCCTCCTGTACAGATAGCGGCGCCCGGGGCCTGGGGGCGGCCGCCCCGCTCACACTCCTGTACAGATACTTAGTCATATAAGTTGTTGTCCAATACATAAAACTATCAAATAAATCAACATACTACAATGATATGTTTTACCTTTTACTACTTTAGTATCAACCTCTACACTCTGAGCAGTAAGAAAAGACAGATTGTCTGGACTGATATTGGTCATTAAAGGTATTAAAAGTGGTGAGCACTGCATTTGAATGAGATTATAAGGGGAAAGGCGGGCAAACAATTAATGTTGCATATGGACATGTGCAGTGTTTTCACACTGCAGTCTCTTCACTAATGTGCACAGCATGGCCCCTACGGCAGCGGGATCACTAATATGTGTCATCTGGTGCTCGGTGGTAAGGGCTAAGTATCGAACTGCAATAATGATTGACACTTTGAGTGTGTTACTGTCACCTAGACATGGTGATAAATGAGGCGAAGAGCATGCTCCCAGAAAAGGAACACTGTGAGCATGGCCTGACCATCAGTGCTGAACGACACCCCCAGGGACAGGGCAACATGAACATGGTTAACCCTTTACAGACAGCCTGCCGCCTTACGTCAATGCGTCATGTTCTAACTGGTTGTGAGTTTGGATTTGTAAGATATCTATTATCATAAAAGCTTGCGTATAAGCCTAACTCGCGTATAAGCCGCACCCGGACGTTAAGCGGATCCTATAACTCGCAATGCCCATCTGATTATGCTGACTTTAGTACTGTACTATAGTGGCGAAAACCCTCGTATAAGCCGCACCCTGACCCTGTGCCGATCATATAAGCCGCACCTCCGATCTGACTCGTTTACTAGGAAAATAAGCTGCATAAATCGACGTAACTAAATGTTACATTCACAGTACAAATTCATCTCTAGGTAGACGTTTAGATCGTTAGGTAAACCCCTAAATTCGACACGATGACACGGCCTTTTCCTAAAATCAACATGCGCATGAGGCCTAGTGACATACGACAGAAGCCTTAAGTTAAAGGGACTCGCTACTTGTCGCAGGATTACTGATGTTCTATTGACTTTTGCATATAACTCAGGATTATGTTAGTTTGATTTATTATCTAATAGAAAATCAAAAGAAATTGCCATGTCACGGTACTAACTTTCATGATACGGCCATTTGAGCAAAGGAGTACCTTAACTATAGAAATGAATAGGGAAACAGCATTTTCCCATTATCTGTCATGGATAATCCCCTTCTTCTATTGATATTGCAACCATACCCTGGGAATGTATAATGGACATCTAGCTATACAAACATTTTAGGACCAATAAAACAGGGGGTCACGGATAAAATGAGAAAGGCACGAATTTTGGAAAAACATTTCTTTTGCCTTAACTATAGGATCCTATGGGTGTCCTAGAAGTGAATATATGTGAACAATGGAGGTATACTGTCAAAGTAGCAAATACAAATAGTTGGGTTAGGGAAAGTCATCTATGTAGGAATATGAATACAGCTTAAAGAATACTTTTCATGAGCTTAGATTTTTGCCGCCAGGTGGCTTCTGTGTAGGAACCAGCAATTCCCTTTAATTTCAGGGACGTGGCCATTTCTTAAAATCGCCACGCGACATGGGGACCACCCATCCACACTCCCTCTAGTGTACAGCACCTGATAAATCTAAATAGATACAAAAATGGAATGTCTGAGATCCCAATCATTCTCTTAGTTATAACTTTTTTCCGTCATATCAATGGGCACTTATATGGCTGCATTATCTTCATGGTCACTAGTGACACTGATTGTGTATTTAAGATACAAGTCATGTATAATGTCTGCGGTGTGTTATCTGCTACCACTGTGACTGCCATCACGCGTGCCTCATGCTCAGTGACACCACGCACACTTGATCATTGTCATAATGACCAGAGGGTCACCTACAAACATTACCTGCCGACACATATTTCATGTATTGATCACATGAGGTGCAGTGAGAATCTTCTTTTATTAGACCATTATGTCACAAAGGCGCATTTTGAACAGGTACATATGATGGCAGAGATTAGGAAGAAAGGTAACTTTTACAGGAGTGATAGTTTTGAGTGCATGTATATACATTGCCCCTCACACTAATAAGGAGGTCTTGAGTACTGGTTGCATTCAGATCGACAACCAACATGGCTACACAGAGAGGCTTTCTCCTCCTCAGTCTTCTCTCCGTTGGATCATCATTACCCTTAGGTAAGCTACACATTTGTCAATATTGTTTCCCACTTGCTTCCCATGTAGAATACCTTCAAAAATCAGCTCTGTATATATTACGCGAAAACCTTTAAAAAACTTTATTTGAATGACCTCTGATTATCCCAACCCCACCCCATTCCGCAGTGCCAAAGACGCTCGTCGGGCCATACTTATGTGGGATCATGGACAAATTGGTCCAATCTCAAAACATATAATCTTAAAAAACATTATAATCTTAACTTTAAGATTACAGCATTTATTGAAGATTATGACAGCCACCAGTCAGTGTCACTAGTGTTGCTAATATTTTTGTATATCTTTCATTTTTTTCTTTTTTGAAACTGGACAACTATAACCGAACCTATTTACCTCCAATACAGTGCTACCACCTGGGGTTTGAGGGGGAATCCCTCATTAAAAAAACAGTGGTTTAATCTTAACATGTTATTAAGATTATAGGGATTAAGATTGAACAAATGTTCTTGTCCACGCTCCTGCTTGAGTACACTCAAAAAGTAAACTTGTCTCCAGACTCTTCCAATTGATGGTCATAAAATAAACGAGTCAAAAACTCGTCTTAGTGACAAGGAAGCGGGTCTTCTAGCCCAAAACCCGACATTTGCCAGCTCCAGATTCTATTTGTGGGATGGTAACCTGATAGGTTAGACAACTTTTGACTCGTTTATTTTATGATAGTCATTTCGACGAGTCTTGAGACAAGTTTACTTTTTCAGTGTATGTCCACTCGTGCATCATACATCTCTGTATTACCCCCCATTCCTCCCTGAGTAACCCATATTATACCATAGCTATCCACTTTAGGCACTCAAAAAGTGAATAACAAGCATGCATTAGAAGTGGATAACCACACTGCTATGACGTCACACATAAGAAACAAGATGCCAGTTTATATTATGAGCAGTCAAGTTTATATTGTGTAATCAGTTCCTTGCAAAGTAATAAATAAAAGAGTAAAGAACGGATACAATCGTGGTATAAAAGAATTAACACATGGCTAAGCCAGCACGAGGCCTCATGTTGCCTCGTGCTGCCTCAGCCATATGTTATTGCCTTATTACCTGAATAGCGTCCAGCCCTGAGAACAGGCTGCGGGAGGTGGACTGGTGGCGCACCGGGCAGCAGCAGCTGCAGGACAACCTGCGGGTGGGGCTGTCCATGGGGCTGGCCAGGAACGTGGTGCTGTTTGTGGGGGACGGGATGGGGGTGAGCACCGTGTCTGCCGCCAGGGTCCTCAAGGCCCAGGCAGAGGGCACCACTCTACAGGACACAGCCTTAGCATGGGAACACTTCCCCTTCACATCCTTATCTAAGGTATTTGAACCCATCTAAAATGAGCAGCTCTCTTGGATTGTGAATAGAGAAATACAGAAGGCATAACAGATCACTTTTTTGCATCTTGAATGTCTGTACTTGCCACAAATACCCTTGTAAACAATCCAAAAACAGTTCCTGAGCAGATACTGTTAGTGTGCAGGGTATCATAATGAGCCGTAGTCTATGGGCCTACTCAGTTAACTTTATAAATATGTTTTATTAGTTTTGATTTAACAATTATAGAGATTCAATAAAATACTTATCTTGTAGGTCTACATGTGCATTGCAATATCATCACCATAGATTATAAAACAGCAGATAAATTTTGAAGATCCAGTTTACACACGCAAACTAAGCTAAACAATCATCTCCAATAATGACACAGATGTTTTATGACTGCAGAGCCGTTATAAAGCATGTATCCTCCTGATGTTACCTTCAGACATACAACATAGACCAGATCACCCCTGACTCTGCTGGTACAGCCACCGCCATGCTGACTGGCATCAAGACTAACCACGGTATGATCGGTGTGAGTCAGGACACCATCCTGGGGAAGTGTTCTACTGCCACCGGCAACAGACTGAAATCCATCCTAGCCTATGCCCATGAGGAAGGTATGTGAACATACTATGTGTATTATTGTAGACATTGTGGTATCAGATGACTGGTGCTAATCTCCCAATAATGGCAGTTTGTCTGGGTTCACACCTTTACGTATTAATCATTGTTTTTGAGAAGGGGTTCCAGGTGGTGTTTTTTTATGAAGGCCTGATGGATGATCTTTGAATCTCTTTTTTATGAATATAGACATTCAACTTGAGGTTTAAAAGATTGCCAATCTTAATCATATGATCATTTAATGATCATTAGTCAGGTGGGAGCCCCATCTAATGTTGTTGGATGAGCATCATCAAATAGATGAGAGATTATATGATGTGATTATATATACCAATTTCTTACCTCAACAAAACACACCAGATTCTACTGCCAATCCTGATGTAAATGTCTATTTACCTGATACATATTGTTGGGCCATTCAGGGTAAGGCTTTCATAGAATTTAACACTGATAGCTATATGCTTTGGCCAGGTAAGTGGACTGGGGTGGTGAGCACGGCGCGGGTGACGCATGCCACCCCGGCGGCGGCCTATGCTGCAGCCGCTGACAGGGACTGGGAGGCTGACAGCGACGTGCCACCCCCGGAGAGGGCCTGTAAAGACATAGCCAGCCAGCTGGTGGACGACAACCACTTCATCAGGGTAATCAGGCTCTACAACTTGAATAAAACTACAGCTGCTAGGCAATGTGTGCAAACCACACCTCATTTTAATTGTGATCTGACTTTATTGACAAACCTTTTATTAGTTCTATCTAAAATACAGCTGAACATGAGTAAGGTCTGAACAAACCGGATGGAATCCTTGAGTGCTGCAGCTGATTTAACTTGACATCAAAGAATGTTACATTGTCTCTAAATATCCCCTGCAGATCGTACAGGTATTCTAATGGTGTGCGTTTCTCTGTCCACAGGTCATCTTTGGTGGAGGTCGCAGGAATTTTCTTCCTCAGAATGAAACTGATCCCGAATATCCTGACTATGGCACTAGACGTAGTGACGGGAGAAACCTCATGAAGGTACAACATACACACTCAGAAAAGTCAGCGTCATTGTCGCTAAAACCACTCTCGCCTGAAATGCCTGACTTTCAGGTGAGAATGGTTTTAGCGCCAATGACGCTGACTTTTCTGAGTGTGTACTGACTCAGAAGCACAGCTTTCCTTTTTGAAGCCAGTATTATGTCAGAATGAGTACAGTATACATACCAACGAGGAAATCGCTATGGGTGTTTTCGAAAAGAACATTCTGGGTAAATTAAATGTCACTTAGAAACACAGAGAAAAATATGAGCGTCAGCTGGACTCTCCCCAGAGTCAAGCACTGCCTGACTCAGGTAGGAGAGTCTGCTGGACTTTTACTTCCATTAAACGACAGTCAGCCTGAGCCTCCTTTGATAGTCCCATAAAGTTACTCTCTTTTGAGAGTCAGCCTGATCCTTGAATGATAGTCAGGCAAGACAAATATTCATACCAGAGTCAGCCTGACTTTCTTTTGACAGTCAGACAATGTCTGACTCTGAGATGAGGGTCAGTTAGCCTGAGCCTTCTTTGTTTGCTACCAGGTGGGGACACAATACAGTATTGAGCTTAATGGTAGGATATATGACACCATTCTTGTGGATCTTGGAATTATTATACATTAAGATCCGGGATCACCTCTGACATATGTTGGTATATGTATCTCTATGTTGTTACATACCTAAATGACTTCTTGTCTGTGATCTAGCAGACCCTTGTTTGTTCAGGACAACAATATTATTTTGTATGAGATTTCAGGGAGGCAATATAAATCTTTTAAAACATTTTCCCCCAATGCAAATAAGCAACTAGTGTTACTGTAAAGAAGAGATTACAGCTATGCCTGACTTGGCTTGACTTTCGATGGCCAGAGTCTGGCATTGCTGTACTCTCACTCTAGGTACAGTCCAGCATTGCCAGACTACCCTCGAGTATGAAAGTCAGGCAGTGCTGAACTTTCGTATATGAGAGTCCAGCATTGCCTGACTTTGACTGCAGCAAAAGTCCAGCACTGCCTGACTTTCATCACAACGAGAGTCCAGTACTGTCTGACTTTCATCATAATGAGAGTCAGGCAGTGCTGGACCGTGGAAAGGCGAAAGTCGGGCAATGCTTGACTCTCGTTCTTATGAAAGTCAGGCAGTGCTGGACTCTCTCTACAGTCAAAGTCAGCTAGACTCTCACATGAGGGTGGTTTTGGCGACATGGGTCTGACTATGGCATGTGAGTCCAGGTGACTCTCACATTTTCCTCTGTGAACTACTAAAAGTTTGTTCGCCATATTCACCCCTGACTATAATAGAATGGACCTTAGATGGTACCCCCACTGGCACTACTAACCACAGAGACCTACCTCGTCATCACAGACGCTAACACTGTTCCTCAGGGACCACTACCGCGTCTTATCAGTTTATATATATAGGTCATGAAGTAATAAATAGAAAAGCTGTTAATTGATTAATGATGTTACATATCTACTATCACCGTCACAGGAATGGAAGGAGAAACAAGTGGCAAAAGTCAACAAAGATACAGTTAAGGTTGTCACTGATAACGCAGGCTTCCATAGCATAGATGCCGCAAAGGATGAATATGTCATGGGTAGGTAGCACGCCGTCAGCTTTATTTGGTATACATGTAGCTCCTTGCATAATACATGTTAACTGTTGGGTGTATAAGTATTGGTAGTATAGAATTCGGCAGTCGCATTTAATGATAAACCCATCAGCATCGACCTGCGATCACAATACATGTATCTAGAAGATTGCAGAACGTCAATGAACGCCGACTAACTTCTTTATTTGAATAAAGTCCACTGAGTTTTGTTTCTGACAGGGCTATTTGAACCAAGTCATATGCAGTTCGAGTTGGACAGGGATAAGACTGAAGCGGGGGAGCCATCTCTTGCTGAAATGGTGGAGAAATCCATCACACTACTCAAGAGGAGCGAGAAAGGCTACTTCCTTCTTGTTGAAGGTGCATCATTCATTACGTCATCATTCCATTTAACCTTACCTTGGTGTCTTTTCTACGATATCACAACATTATTTAATGACATATGTTGCTGATGTTCTTTAAGTGCGTACAGAACCGGCACACATGATGAAGATACCTAGCTGTTAGGTCTGTCGAGACATGTGGGCATTTGACAGAGGTGGTATTGAATAGGATATAAGCCCCTTTTTAAAAATTCAGTAATATGTTGGTTGGTATTACATAACATGTGACTCGGACCTCCGTTCATGAACACATATCGATAGATGCTATACCTTGTGTCCCAGGGGGTAGGATTGACCATGCGCACCACGATAACCTGGCCCACAAGGCGCTGTGTGAGACGCTGGCCCTGTCTGCTGCCGTACAGAGGGCTGCAGACATGACCAGTGAGGCAGACACCCTGCTGGCAGTAACAGCCGACCACTCCCACGTCTTCACCTTTGGAGGCTACCAGGCACCCACCAGTGACATCCTGGGTAGGTCATTAAGGTGGCAGAGGATATCTAGATACATAGCAGTACATACCCCCAGCCATACACACATCCCAGCTATTGGCACCACATTAAAGCTTTCAAATTATAGTAGTAGTGTTTATAGTTATGAATGAATTCATAGGAAGAGTGCAGTAAGTGGCTCCAGAGGGGTCACAAGCGACCTGGGCTGTTTTCCAGGCGATCTGGCGACCGGGTACAATAATTTGAGCGATACTTAATTTCGGCAACTTTCCTACCTGAGGGGGGACCCCTCTGCACCCCCCCAGTAACAAAACATATATCACACCTTCCTGTCCTGATAACAATGGGTATATGCAGCATGTGTATTGTGCATGTTGCAGGTGTCTCACAGAGTGTCAAAGATGGCACAAAGGATGAGTTGGAGCTGAACCTGCCCGGTGATGGATTACCATGGTTACCTCTGGCATATGCTAATGGCCCTGGTTACGTCTACCACCGAGTAAATGGGACATCTGGTAATGCACTGACTATCAGGCGAAATCTCACAGATGACTTTAATAGCGGAAAGACAAGTATGTTTTAACTTCTTCATTGACATCCCCTTAGGTTCCTATATCAATCATCATGCATGGTGTTCCAGCAATCCTAGATAACTAAAGTTTCAGCGTATATAGAGCAGCTATTGGGACTTAAGTACCTCACATAGGTGGGAACTACTGTGTGTAAACAGACATCCCACTAAGGTAAAAAAAAAAGGTGTGTTTCAAGTTACATAGTCTGAAAATCTAGGTAGGGTAGGTCGGATATTTTTGATTTTAAATTTTTTTTTTTTACTCTGGCCTGAAATGTATCCAAAAATTAACTCGCAAACTTCAGCGCTGACTCGCAGACAACGACGTTGACTCGTGGACTATCAATTTGACTCTGAAATAGTCCTATTCTAGGGTCGGCCCTGTTTTGCTAGGTAGGGTCGGGTAACCTGAAACACACCTTTTTTTTTGGCCTAAGATTAACATACATTAAGTTCATTCTACATAGCCTCAATTTCTCTATGAATTAGAATCATTATTCTGTGCATTTGCTAAGATATATATATATATTATGATTGAAATTATTCTCCTGTAGGGGTTTACTACGGTAATCATTTATATCCAGGTGACCGAGGAGGATTAAGTTCGGGTTGTTCCCGCCTGGCGTTAGTGTGGGCGGTATCCCAGAGGGGGCGACTGTCCTCTCTCGGGTACTGCGCACCACGTTTCAGGCGGGAGCCAACCGACACGTGACCATGTTCATTTCACACCCAAAGGGGGTATATAAACCTCCCCTCCTCGTATAGTTGCCAGTCAGTGCAGGCCCGGCTGACTCCCCGCATTACCCTACCCCAATCGCTAGATTGAACCAGGACTGCTTCGTCTTACCCTTCGGGTTAAGACTAGATTCAATTGTAATAGGGATACGTTGAATAAAACACGCTTTCTACTTCGCACTTGGAAACTGACGTTCTTGTTCTCTTTCTGAGATTCCGAACCACTACACTGGTGCCGTGACCAGGATCAGTTTCGAAGTAGCAGTCAGGTGAACCTGGCCGGAGTAGGAGAGTATGGGGACGGTAACGTCCCGGAGCGGAACAACCCAGTTGTTCCGACCAGCTTCGAGGGTTTCATGCGTGAAACCGAAGGAGCTTTAAATCCAGGAGCGACTTTGGAAGAAGGAGAACTGGAATCCACCCGAGTGGACCAGATGGAACCGGAGGAAGCGAGGGGGTTCACACCGAACTTCATTGCCACTCAGGGCCAAATCATGTTGAACACTGGGCGTTCTTTGTTCAACACGACGGACTCCGTTTTCTTTCCCGGAGGAAAGAAAAGGGCGAACCAGAAAGGCTCATTTCTGGACCCGACGGTATTAGAAATACCGCCACAACCCCTTCGGGTCGTACCCGAAGGAGGTCCCATCGTCGGGACCCAACCTGATCTTGATCAGGACGACACCTTGGACCGGGACAACGATTACCGGAACAAGGAAGAAATGAACAAGCAGTACGATGCTCTGCACGACGAATTGGTTTCGTTGATCTCTGAAAGGAATAGGTACATCCTAGAGAGTAGACAGGTCCATCAGGATATGGAGTGGAGAACGGATCAGTTGACCCGTGACAACCAACTGGTGCAAGACCAGATGGAGAAAAATCAGGAAACCCTGAAAGCGGAAAAGAAAAGATTATCCGAGTTAGGTCAAGCTAACCGGAAGTCTTATGCCTGTCAACAACAGTATCAGGCGGACCTAGAAAGATACTCTAGGGAATGGCACGCCGCCAAGGACGCTCGCAACCAGCAGGTGGAAGACAATGAGGCAGTAAGAACCGCTATCCTAGAAGCAAACGAAGAGTTAGATCAGAAGAAACTAGAGGGCATGAAGGCGGTATCTATACTGGAAGCTAGACGAGTAGAGTTGGAACTCTACCTAAGTAACCAGAAGGTACCTGACCCAGAGGTGACCCTCACCCCTGGGGAAGGAGTGGAGAACCCTCCACTCCAAGGAGTTCTAAAGCCCACCACCCGATACCCTTCCGGAGGACAGGTAGAGAAAGATGTCTACTATACATCTGCTCCCCCTGCTCCGACGGGACCTTCGGTAACCATCGATCCGACGGCATATTCCGCGGGAAGTGCGCCGGGGGTCGATAGTTATGACACCTTGAACCCCTTCGCTGGGGATAGTCCATCTCAGTATGGAGCTGTTCCACCCCCTTCGGGTACGAGCAAGAACACCACCACCCATGAGGATCAACAAGGGGGGTGGTATGGTTATGATAATTGGGGTGACCTGATTTTTCATCATAACCAGGAGGCAGAGACCCGAGAAGGGAGAACTCCGGGAAATCAAACCCGGGGGCATGCAACCCGAGGCAAGAGAGCAGGGGAAGGACCTTCTGCTGGATGGTCTAGGGATCAGAACCGACAGTACCCCCGTACTGATAGTCCTGATAGACCCACAACTGGTCAGGGAAGTCGGCCTAGACCCCAAACCCATGACCAAACAACCACCGGGAGTGTTCCCCCTTATCCGGGTACCACTTCTCGCCCGGTTTCCCGGGTGCGAACCAGTCTCTCCAGTCCGACCATTGACCCGAAGAACCTCAATGGCTCCCGGATTGAGACAGGTTTATGATACTGATCCTTGTATCAAGAGCCTTGGCCTAGATAGCTATAGCCGGGGACAAGATGCCACTGAAATAATGGACTGGAGCCGGAATCTATCAGATCAGCTGATAGAAGGGGTCACCAGGGGTGCCCGACGGACCGCCAGGATCACCAAACCCTACAAAGGGAAAGGACCCTGGAAAGATGAATACCAAATATTTGTGGATGACTGCAAATACAATGGGTGGTCTAAAGAAGACTCATTAGGAGCCTTCGTGATCTGGCTAAATGATGGGCCAGGTAAATCAGCAGTCTCACAATGGAGAAGTACATATGGCCCTTCGGGTACATATGATCAGCTCGAAAGTACTGCTGTATATATCTTTGGGAACCTGGTGACCGTGGATCACTGGTTGGTCTTCAAGGGACGAACCCAGAAACCAAAAGAGTCCCCAAAGATATATGGTCTAGAGCTTCAACGGATTCTGCATCAGGCAAGACCCGAATGGGCTAGAGACGCCGATTACTATATCGAGACTCTCTTTGTCCGGTTTATTAGCGGACTGAGCGACCCTGATCATCAGGAACTAACCAGAAAAGCTTGGAAAAGCGATTCCTCCCTAGCCGATCTATTTTTAGCCATAGATGGTTATGAGAAGAAGAAAGTTCTTCTTGCCGGATTGGTGCCCAACCAATCCCGAACGTCAGCGGTAGTTGACTATAGTAGCAGCGGGGGATCCTCGGGTGAGGATTCCGAAGGAGAGGAGACCATTGGGGCGGTAGCCTTCAGTGGGAAGCGCCGGGACAAAAAGTCCGGTGATAACAAAAGGCGGAAACCTTTTGACAAATCATCCTCTAGCAAAAAGCCAGAGAAACCTCCAGGGGACAATTCAAAGATCCCTTCCAAACCTCCCTCGGGTCCACCAGAACCCAATGTTCCGAAGAAATCGGAACCCGACCAGTCCCTCGGATTGGTAGAAGCCATGATGCAGAGTATGATGGCGATGTTTGATAAGAAAGAGGAAAGGTGGGTTAAACCCGAACTGAGTACTGTAACATGCTACAGATGTCAGGAGAAGGGGCATTATGCCTCCTCATGCACAGCTGAGAAACCTGTGATGCGATTCTCCGGAAAGAACTCGGAAAATTAAAGGGGATCCCTGAGGAAGGCGACTCAGAGATCCCGAAGGAAATATGCCATGATACTCCTGACGGAACGGGAGTAAGTTCACACTCAGTAGTGACGCCCGGACATATGGGGGACAAGCAGGCGCAGCTTGGGAACCCTGGGGCCGGGGCCATCAGCATTCCAGTCATACATTCGGGAAGTGAGTCGGGGAAACCCGGTGCTGATGCGGAGGAGTATAGTGCAATAGTTTGTGGAACCAGGCTCCCCCTAGATCACCCTTGCCTGGAATACATAAGAGGGCGTGGATTAGATCTAGGTACTGAGAGTGACTTACAGAAGTTCACTAGTAACCCTTCATTGAATGGAGGAAAAAGGTGGTATTTAGCCGCTTCTGTGAAGGGTAGAGTTGGGGAATTTCTGATAGATACTGGAGCCAGCCACTCCATCATCTCTCGGAAGTTCTACACTCTTCTGCTGGGCACAAATGATGACCTTAAAATGAGGGTAAATGCGTGCACAGCCGACGGTAGCAGATTGCGGACGTTTGGACGTACTTTCCTGTGTATCTCGGTGGTGGGGAAGGAGTTTGTATTCTCCCCAACCATTGCTGAGATCGAGGATGATGGTATTATAGGGATGGACTTTGCCGACCTGTTCGGGATGATGTTGAACCCGAAGACAAGTGAATTGTCCATACAGAGTCCCTATAATATCAAAGCACAATGTGTGCTGAGAGTTATCAGTAGTGTAGCAAGTGTCGCACAGACGGTGAAACTTCCACCGGGAACCACATGTGATGTGTTAATAAGCGCTTCCTCTGAACTAAGAGGAAGGGCCGGGGTCATGGAACCCGACGTAGCTTATCTCCAATCCCTCGGGTTGGAATCTGCTGATACGTTGGTGGGAAATGCCCAATGGACCCTTGTCCCCATTTCCAATCCTGGTGTTCATATGGTATATCTCCAGAAAGGCGCTAAAGTAGGCAGTGTGGTACTCGCGGAGGCGGTCACCAGCAGCCTTCTGGGGTTGCCATCCGAAGAGCCGCCGGGTACGGCCGTAATTGAAGAGGAATTAGAAAAGCTAATTCTAGATGCTTCGGAACTAGATCCGAAGGAGCAGAAGGACCTTCGGGTAATGTTAAAACGTTGCCGGAGGGCCTTCGCGTTCCCAGGAGAACCCTTAGGACGAACTGATAAAGTCCTACACGGAATTGACGTGGGGGAAAGTTCCCCCTTTAAAATTCCTTACCGTCGGCTACCTCTGAAGAAGAAGGAGGTAGCAGAAACTGAGATCAATAAGATGATTAAGGATCATGTTATTGTACCCAGTTCCAGCCCCTGGAGCAGTCCAGTCTGTATGGTCACCAAAAAAGATGGGACCATACGGTTCTGTATTGACTACAGGAAACTGAATGGGATGACGAAGAAGAACTCATATCCTCTGCCGAGGATTGATGAAACCATTGACTCACTAGGAGGAAATGAATGGTACTGTACCATAGACTTACAGTCTGGGTACTGGCAGGTCGGAATGAAGCCTGCCGACATGGAGAAGACGGCCTTCTCTAGCCATGTAGGATTGTTCCAGTACAACGTCATGCCCTTCGGGTTGTGCAATGCGCCAGCCACCTTCGAGGCCATGATGGAGACATTACTGAGCGATCTACTATGGAAGAAATGTCTAGTTTACCTAGATGACGTCATTATCTTCGGAAAAACATTCCAAGGTTGTCTAGACAACCTGGAAGAAGTCCTCCAGAGGATAATGAGTAATGGGTTGAAATTAAAACCTAAGAAATGTCAGTTGTTTAAGAAAGATATTAATTATCTGGGGAGAATCATTTCCACACAGGGTGTGAAAGCAGACCCGGAGAAGATCCGAAGTGTGACGGAGTGGGAAAAACCCAGGTGTCCCAAGGATGTCCGTTCATTCCTCGGGTTCTGCTCGTATTATCGAGATTTCTTACCAGGCTATGCCCAGGTGAGCTATCCTATCCAGTCACTGTCTCATTGGACACCTGGTAGGCGTAAGGAAGTTTTTCCATGGGGAAAAGAGCAAGACGAGTCTTTTGAATCCATCAAAAGACTCTTTGTTGAAACACCAGTGTTGAAATATCCGACGGCCGCCGGTCATTTCATCCTGGATACTGATGCCAGCAATGAGAGCATTGGAGCTGCTTTGAGTCAGGTCCAAGACGGAAAGGAAGTTCCCATTGCTTTTGCTAGCAACACCATGAACAAGTCACAGAGGAATTACTGTACCACCAAGAGGGAACTCTTGGCAGTGATTGTTTACACAAAGAAATATAAACATTTTTTGTGGGGCTCAGATTTCACGCTGAGGACTGACCATTCCTCCTTGAGGTGGTTACTTAATTTTAAGGATGCTGAAGGTATGATAGGTCGGTGGTTAGCACACTTATCGGAGTTCGGGTTGGAACAGAAGCAGATCCAACACCGACCCGGTGTGAAGCATGTAAATGCTGATGCACTGTCCCGCAGACCCATCAGGAGTTGTGGAAATGAGAAATGTGATGATTGTGGAGCCCACGGGGCGGTCCTAGCTGGAGTCCGGTTGCCACTGGAATCCAGGGGAACTGGTATCCTTCAATGGTCTATGGAGACTATCCGAAGGTTCCAGGAGAAGGACCCGAACGTGGGGAGGTTGCTCGGGTTGATTCCTAAGGGGATCAAACCTGTTCGACCTGAAATCTCGCTAGAAAATAGAGAGATGAGGAGATTTTTAGCTCAATGGACAGAGCTGGAAGTATCCGAAGGTGTTCTATATAGATGGAAGATCAATCCTTCGGGAAGAAGGATCAGACAGGTAGTGATCCCCTCCGGTATGAGGAGGGATTTGATGTATTATTGTCACGGTCATATGACCAGTGGTCACTTTGGGAAGAAACGTTCATTAGAACGACTGTCCCGAAGATACTACTGGCCAGGAATGAGCACTGACTTATTACGTTGGATCGCCACGTGTCCCGATTGCTGTAAAAATAAACCCGGCCCTGGGATGGGTAAAATGCCCTTGTCCCAGGAACTGTTCGGAGTTAGGTTTGCGAGGATAGCAATCGACATCATCAGTGGTTTTAAAACAACCCCTGATGGTAACACGTGTATGATGGTAGTCACTGACTACTATACTAAGTATACGCGGGTGTTCCCCTTACCCGATCACAAAGCAGCGACCTGTGCGAAGGCCTTTGTGAAAGGTTGGGTATTACACCTAGGAGTGCCTCTGATGATGCATAGTGACCAAGGCCGGGAATTTGAGTCGGATCTATGGCAGGAAATGTGCCATGGGTTAGCCATCTGTAAGACCCGAACCAATCCTTACCGACCCCAGAGTGATGGGATGGTGGAAAGGTTCAACAGAACGCTGATTCAGGTTCTGAAACCCTTGGTGAATGAAAGTATGACTGATTGGGATGAACAATGTGAATATGTATGCCATGCATACAACAGCACTGTTCATAAAAGCACCAATTGCACCCCAAACTTATTAGTGTTTGGGGAGGACATGATCATGCCAGCCGATCTTGTTTTTGGAGTGGTCGGGTTGAATCCCGACGCACCCTGTCACGTGATGTTTGTGGAATCACTAAGAGACCAGTTCAAATTCGCATACGAACTTGTTAGAACTGAGTTACAAAAGAACGCGAAGTGGCAGAAGACTGGTTATGACCATGGACTAAAAGTCCGTCGGTTCAAGGTAGGGGATCAAGTAGTAAGACTACACGAACCTCTATCCAATTTAAAATTGGCAAGCAACTGGGATGGTCCATTTGTAGTGACTAGAGTAGTAAGTGACTGTACTGTCATGATTAGATCCTTAATTGGGCGGATCTATAAATCCAACGTGGCTCGGCTCCGTCCCTGGAAGGGGAGGGATCTGACCACAGAAACGTATGGATTAGGAGTAGATGAATTACTCCAAGAAGTAAAAAGCAGGAAAATGGATCAAATAACCCCGAAACGTGGCCGAGGAAGGCCTAGGAAGTTGGGGGGCAGTGATCCGAAGGTGCAGAAGAAGGAAAAAGTCTCGCTAGCTGTAAGCAAACCTAGGCGGAAGAGAAAGGGGACGGCTAACCCTGCCTCTGAAAAGGCGCCTTCGGGAGCTAGGTCAAAGAAAATACCCATGGGAGGTACCCGACGCAGTCCCCGCCTGTTAGAAAGGGCTGCGGTAACCTAAGCTAGTACACAACGAGTGTGTTGTCCTGTACTATGTTAGGAGAGGGAGGGGAGAAATTCCTGGCGGGAAAAATTATAAATTTATTTCCTCTTTTTCCGAGAAATTGTTTTGTGTTGTCATCTGTTAAATGTTGGAATATACACGAGTGACCGGGTATGGAGCGTGTAAACCCCCCAGCAGGGTACCAGTGGGTGGTGAGCGGATAATCCGGTGGGTTTGCGGGCATGCTTCCCATAAAAAACCTCACTAATACTCCAGCAGAGCTGCTGGTTGCGAATGGTTCGGCTACTACCCGAAGCACCTGTTTATAATAAAAAGCACCGGCGCCCTACGGGCGCGGGAAAAGAACTGGGTCAATGAGTGACCTAGTTAGGGCAGTCTCGCGGAGGGCCCGAGACGCGCGTGGATGCGCGTGACCTCTGCGCAAAGAGGTCGTTTTGGTTCATTAGATTTCGAATCTTCGCCGGCACAGGGTGCTGGCCAACGAGGAGGATCTAATAAGAACCGAATTCAAGCGTCAAAAGTAGGTGAATACGTTTCAAAAGGAGAACAGGTCCTCCACAAAGACCTGTAGTAATAGTTAGGACTCTTATTTAGTATAAATAAGAGCGCCCAACCCACCATGGCCTCACGGCAGCTCGAGTTGGGCGGAGGGGAACGGCCACGCAACATGGCCGATTTGCCCCACGAAGACAGTGCTGGTGCCGCCAGCCCTGTTACTCTCTCCGAGGAGCAGCTCCTCGGAGAGGAAGACATGGATGTATCCACGTCTGAATCAGCACTCACCGAGGCTGAACGAAGGAGTCTTCATGAAAAAGATCGTCTTCTTGCTCTAAAAATAGAGCAGGAGGAGGCCCAACATCTGAAGGATACGTGGGATAGGTGTGGTAATCCGAACATCAACCCGGATAACCACCCGAAGGATGAGAAGCCAGCTAGCCTGGTGAAGTCAACTGATAAAAGTTGCTACGATGGAAGGGAGATGAATCTCCATCCAGACGTGATGTGCGCCACGGAGATAGGCCTAGCCAGACCTATCCCTAACGACATAGTGGATATGTTGCAAGAATTTATTGATGCGGGAGCTCTCCGCATCATGCCCCCAGAGTGGTTTGCCACCTGGGAAAATCTACAGCAAGGCCTCCGGGTGTGTAAAGCACTTCGGAAGGGCTTGTTTGACGCCGAGATGGCTGACGTCGGGATGTGTGTGCCTCGGATGACACCCATCTCGGATGACACTTCGTGTGGGGCATTCGGCGCCACTACCCTCGCGGTAGGGTGCTACCGCAGATACAACCCGGTAGGGATGTTGGAACCGAGATCGGTTGAAGGATATAGGGACTTAATACGGTCCAACTTATCCTACGAGGTCTATCAGATAGACTATAACCGCATGAAAACAATCATGGCGGAGAAGGACCTCAGCCGTCACGAAGCCATCATCGAGACGGTGGAGGAAATGGTCAAGACTCGGACTAAGAGTTTGACTCAGGCAGAGGAGAAGGCTGCAGCTAAAGCCAGCAGGGACATCCGAAGGGGTGACCCTGCAACCCGCACTAGCAGTCCCCACGGTCAGGATATCCGGACTGTGGTAGTTACAAAAGGTGAATCCCCTTTTGTCCAGCCTCGGGGTCGCCAAGCCTTGAGGAATGAGGCAGCCCGGTTAAAGAGAGTACCAGACGCCCAGCGGATTGTGACCGATGGGTCAGTATCGGATAAATCTGATACGAGCAGTACTTCCCAAGGGAAGTCTGCTACAGGGGAGGACGATATGGACATTGCGGCTCCAAAATCTCCTTCCCAGACGAAGGACCCAGTGACCACAGTCACCCAAACCGACCCGACGCCCGACCCGAAGGTGGCTGCTGGACATCAGTCCGACGCCAGCTCGGGGAGCGAGTCGGGTACTGCCCTGGAAAAACACATCTGGAATAACGCCAGAGGTGGATTTCAGGGATTCATTCCCTCTTACTGGGGGGAATGCGCAAAAGGATCGGGGCGTTTCTCCATCCCGCCCGTAATCAATTTGAATGGGAGATCCGACGATGAGGATTGGTGCAGAGCCACCCAAAGGGATCCTCTCGTGAGCGAGTTCTACGAGGACTGGCTTAAGAAAATAGATTTCTTCCCGGAAACCTATTATACCAGGGATCAGAAGGCAAAGATCCGCTGGGCTGTCCGACATTGGGACCGGGACCACCTTGAGTGTCCATTCCAGAAATGCCAGTCATCTCTGGAATTACAGGTATCCTTCACCACTAGGGCGAGGTACCTGCGCCACTTAGTGGAAAACCACACCCACCACTATATGGTGTACCAGTGCGATCCGGAGGGGGCAGGTACCACTACCTGTTCGGGTCACCTGCATCCTAGGCGTGGACGCTTGATCAAGCACATGACCATGCTCCATAATATTGGAGGTGGTGAGGCCAGAGCCAAGGTAATGGCCCTGCATGAACGCGTAATAGACGCGTTCAGAGATGTCCTGAAGAAGGATCCGAAGAGCCTTAATTCTTCTAAGGCGTATTTCTGCGAGGTAGCAGAAAGCAAATCGAAGCTCACAGTAGCGAGGTTTGCGAAGGTCCCGGGTTCACGGAAGTTTGACTTGGATCCGGACCAATACCCACCCGAGATGTTCCGTCGGTCTGCTAATCGAGGCCGGGGGAGAGGTGGGAGAGAACCCGACCCGAGGGACTACTACCGGGGTCGGGGGGAGCAGCCGAAAGGTGATCGGGGACGGTCTCGGTCCACCAGCCCGGCTACTCACGTGAGAAGAGGGGGGACCCTCAGCCTGGAGGAGATTGACTCCCGTTATTACACGGAGTCCTCTCATAGTGGTCGTAGCTATGAGGCATCTGCGGATAGACATACTGACTATCCGGAGATGGACTTGGCGCCTGGACAGGAGTCTCAGACGCTCGGCCAGACCCCCCAAGACACCCGAAGGCGCGAGAATGAACTCGCTCGCCAGAGGGAGGTTGATAGGGAGCTGGCCCGACGGGGACGCAGGAGTCCTGGGGAGGAACCCTCCCGGTCCTGGTACGACTTGGTGCGACATGTGGCGTCCACCTCGTCTGCCCAGGGAGGTGTCCTACCCGACGCCGGTTACCGAGGAGGCCCGACAAGCAGACCTTCATCTGCTTCGGGACGGACGGAACCATCCGCTCCTACAGGAATACACCAGCAGGTGTTAAAGCATGCCAGTAGGGATGCTTCGCGGCACCAACAACAGCCGCCATCACACAAGGCATTCAAGCCTGCTCACCGGATCACTGGGCCGGATGGGGAGACTATGAGACCTCCTCCTCCGCCACCGAAAGGTCCAGTACCAGCTCCGGCGATACCACCCCAGAAGCCGGCTCCACCACCAGGGAAGCCGACTGAGGTTGGGAAACCAACCATGGATCCTCCTGTTAAAACACAGGAGGTCAAACCCAAGAAGGAGAAGCCTGCGGCCACTCTTAATGTAACACCGATAGCATCCTACTTTCCTAAGGATGCTCCGCTGTCCAATCAGATAGGACAGGAGATTCTGGATGACTTCCAGAAGGAACAGCGGGTGATGGCTGAGGATTACCACAAGAGGGTGGTACAACACTTCATAGAGGGGGTGAGGAAGTGTCACCGGAAGGAAAAGGAGAGCCTTCAGAAGGACACTGCCGATGAGGTAGTTACCAAGACCAGGTTCTTGGAAGCACAGCGCGACAAAGCCGCTGTGCTGGAAGCTACAGTCCGAGAGGAGTGTAAAGAGCTCCAGGAAGAAATCCGGGAGATGAAGGCCAAATTTAAAATTTGCCTCGGGATGAAATTCTCGGACTGGGATGGGAGCATGGATCAGCTGAAAGATGCCATCCAAAAGAAGGAGGTACCCGAAGGCTGAAACAAAGCTCCTTCGGGATAACTGAATACAGCTGTAGTTGTTTCAGGAACTCTTCGGCTACGGAAGCCGAAGGTAAATATGAAGGGACTATCCCTTCATATTAAAAGAACCTTTAGGTTCTGAGGTAATGATATCCATACCAAGTGTTAATAATATTTCCACATATGTAAACGTTTTAACATACATCGCACCTACAGGAGTCTACCATTTGCTGGTAGACCCGAAGAGGAGAGCACCTCACTCAGTCGTCCAAGAGGAAGAGGAGAGCACCTCACTCAGTCGTCCAAGATGAAGAGGAGAGCAACTCACTCAGTCGTCCAAGATGAAGAGGAGAGCACCTCGCGTACTCGTCCCGAAGCAGATCCGGAGATCAGCCCAGTATCCGACTTCTTATAAAGTCAACATAGCACTTTTTGTGAGGTTCTGCAGTATACCGCTGCAGTTCCAGATTATTTATTAAAACGTACATTCTCGTCCATGTTACTAATATATATTTATGGTGCTGATACACTACGATAGTTTATGATACTCAGGATAATACCAAAGATCTGTATAAACCATGACTGTGTTCAAACGTTAACCACTTCGGGTGGGTGTAAATAAGAGTATGTATATCTAGTTGTATATATATTTTGTTATGAAAAACGGAGGTGATGAAAATTTTGATTCTGGTGCGGAGAAAAGTTATCATGTATCCCTATGTAATTTTTTTTAGGCTTGTGAGTCCTTTTTAGGACTGGTAATAATTCTTCGGAATTGGTACACTTGCCGATTATATCTTTAAAGGTCCTTATCAGGACTATATATGTATTTCCTATCAGAAGATAGTTACAAACTGTTAGTAACTACTTCGGGTACTACTTAAACGTAAAGGTCATATCATAAGGTTTCTATGACAGTGTAATGCCTTAATTCCATTAATATTGTTCATCATATATTACATATGACTAATGGTAGTAAAACCCTTTGTGTATAGTGTGTAGACAAACTACTTCTGGTTGTCAAACTATTTTTATTATGAGTCTACTACTCAGGTTTTTACCACACCTAGTGTTGTCTAGGGGGGGTAGTGTAGGGGTTTACTACGGTAATCATTTATATCCAGGTGACCGAGGAGGATTAAGTTCGGGTTGTTCCCGCCTGGCGTTAGTGTGGGCGGTATCCCAGAGGGGGCGACTGTCCTCTCTCGGGTACTGCGCACCACGTTTCAGGCGGGAGCCAACCGACACGTGACCATGTTCATTTCACACCCAAAGGGGGTATATAAACCTCCCCTCCTCGTATAGTCGCCAGTCAGTGCAGGCCCGGCTGACTCCCCGCATTACCCTACCCCAATCGCTAGATTGAACCAGGACTGCTTCGTCTTACCCTTCGGGTTAAGACTAGATTCAATTGTAATAGGGATACGTTGAATAAAACACGCTTTCTACTTCGCACTTGGAAACTGACGTTCTTGTTCTCTTTCTGAGATTCCGAACCACTACACTCCAAAAATCTTTATAACTTTCAGGGGACAAGGACTATGAGAATGATGCTGCTATCTATCGGTCTAGCGAAACGCATGCGGCAGAGGACGTATCAGTATATGCACGGGGCCCGATGTCACATCTATTCAGGGGCACCCATGAACAGACCTACATTGGACATGTGTTAATGTATGCAAGCTGCCTGGGAGCCAACAAGAAACACTGCACAGACACATGGGTGTACCCCGGCTGTGTGGTCAATGGGGCAGGAGGCCTGGACGTGGCCATTGCAAAGGGACTCTTTGGTGTATTTGTGTGCCTTGGACTTTTGAGAAGAATAGTCGTCTAGGAGTGTCTATAGTACATAGTCCTTGTACTGGCTAATCCGTTAATCAAATGAAGACAATTCATGATTTGGATAACAATTGCCGTTTCCATCCCTTGTCTGATAGTACAAGAAATATGTGAAATGGTTTGGCACTTCCGGCAGAAAGCATGAAATTTGGTATACAGGGGTTTTAAGACGTGCTGAACCCAATTCTAAGAGGATACATTCATTTTTATTAATGTGACTACATGTAAAATGACATTGAAAAAATAAAGTAAACAATTTACTTTTGATTCTTTAAAAATATATATTATTTATTTTAGAATGGAATAAAATTCAAAGGATAATCCTAATGATAGAAACCAATATACATGTTGTGCATTATAGGTCAACAAACCCTCATCATAATAACACATCTTGGTTGTTTAAACCTTTCCATATGACATAAATCATAAACTAACACTCCCAATGGCATAATTCATTCCATTTAGTCCTTAACTCTTTTTGTGGGCGAGCATCAACTATAGTTGATGCCATGGCTGGATGAGCATCGACTATAGTTGATGCCATGGCAGGGCGAGCATCGACTATAGTCATCATAACTCTATGGGATTCAGCAGAGCCTCATCCTTAGGGAAAATTCCTGCTAAAAATCTCGCCCTCCCAGCAAGCTGTAATCAATATTTGGCCGTCCTCAAAGGGTTAATCATTGTCCTTAAAGCATGTACATACTAAGAGAAAGACAGGATAATACTGCTCACATGGATGTTGGTGTTTTGGTCATGTAAATGTAAACATACATGTATGTCATATATATTACTGGTTATTGGGTAGATATGTCTTGCATACTGTCTAGGACAAAGTAAGGCAGAGCAGAGTAATGTAGAATAGAACCAGGCATAGTAAGGCAGGACAAAGCAGAGCAGAGTAATAAAGAGTAGAGCAGGGCAGATCAACGCAGAGCACAGTAACGTAGAGTAGAGCAAGGCAGAGCAGGACAGGGTAAAGCAGAGCTGAGTAATGTAAAGCAGAGAAGGGCAAAGCGAGGCAGAGAAGTGTAATGTAAAGCAGGGCAGAGTAAGGCAGAGCAGAGTAATGTAGAATAGAGCCAGGCAGAGTAGGGCAGGGCAAGGCAAGGCAGAGCAGCAGAGTAATGTAGAGTAGAGCAGGGTAGAAAAAGGCAGAGTAATGCAGGGTAAGGCAGAGGAAGGCAAAGCATAATAATATAAAGAAGAGCAGGGCAGTGCAAGGTAGAGTGATGCAGGGTAAGGCAATGTCAGGTAGAGTAAGGCAGAGCATAGTCATGTTGAATAGAGCCAGGCAGAGTAAGGCAGAATAGGCAGAGTAGAGTAAAATAGAGTAGAGCAGAGTAGAGCAAGGCAGGACAAGGTCGGGTGTGGCAAAGCAGGGTATTACAGTACTTTGGAGTGCACCGGAAGGCTGTCGGGGCAAGGATCCCCTTAGAGTCTACCCCTTAGAATCTACCCCAGGGCCTACCATCTACCCCCTAGGACATCTACTCCCTAGGATATCTATCCCATAGGATTTTTACTCTCTAGGACTTCTACCCCTGGAGAAATCTACCCCCTCGGACCTCACCTCCACATAATATGACTCAACCATATGGGCAAGTGCAGGGGCTTGATGTCCCCATGTATATGGCTCACTCTCACCAAATCAATGCAACTAAAATGTGGCCGTACATGATCGGTGGCCGTACATGATCGGTGCCCGTACATGATCGGAAAACTGTAAAATCCCCCAATTAGCCCATGCACTCTGCTATTTAACATATCTAACCATACCTATGGGCTGTAATGTCTTTATGGGGAGTTTATTAAGAAAAAAGACCTCCCAAAATATTTATAGGGGCGAAAAAGGGGGGGGGGGCTCAATGTACAGCCGATCATGTACGTCACATGACGTACATGACCGGCTTGGAATGTCATGTAAAATTTTCTTATTACCCACTGCTTCACATGTCTCTGATTATACATATTTAGACCTACATCATATATACACCTTGCTATGATTTATTTATGTTTTAAACATGGTCAAAAAGAGTAATTAAGGCAGTCATTAGATAATAGCCGATCATGTACGTCACATGACGTACATGATCGGTATTGAAATGTCAATTAAAATGATCTTAATAGTCGCATCTACACATTTCTAACATATTACATGTCACAATACACATCATATGTACGCCTTGGTATGATTTATCTATGTTTTATCATGGTCAGAGAGGGTAGGGCAGTCAATAAATCACCAATCATGTACGTCACTGATCATGTACGTCACATGACATACATGATCGGTATTGAAATGTCAATTAAAATTATCTTAAGTCACATCTACACATTTCTAACATATTACATGTCACGATACACATCATATGTACGCCTTGGTATGATTTATTTATATGTTTTCATGGTCAGAAAGGGTAAGGCACTCAATAGATCACCGATCATGTATGTCACCGATCATGTACGTCACCGATCATGTACGTCACCGATCATGTACGTCACCGATCATGTACGGCCACCGATCATGTACGGCCACCGATCATGTACGGCCACCGATCATGTACGGCCACTTTTGACTTGCACTGGTTTGGTGAGAGTGAGCCATAAGTCACAGGGGGTAGATGTCCCAGGTGGGAGATGTGCAGAGGTAGGTGTCCAAGGGGGTGGATGTCCTAGGGGGTAGAAGTTGTAATGGGGTAAATGTCCAGGGGCTAGATGTCAAAGGGGGTAGATGTCCTATGGGGTAGATGTCACAGGGGCTAGATGTCCAGGGGGTTGATGTCCAGGGGTAGGTGTCCCAGGGGGTGGATGCCCCAGGGGCTAGGTGTCCAAGGGGTTGGAATTCCAGGGAATAGATGTCCAAGGGGATAAAAGTTCTAGGGGGTAGATGTCCAGGGGCTAGATGTCCAGGGGTAGATGTCCAGGGGTACCTATCCTAGCACCACTGTAAGAGGTAGATGAGGATGGGGCATATGCCTAGCACACTATGACCCTTTATCCAGTCAACTTCTGTACATCCTAGTCCGGATGCCTAGAGATCCACCACTACATGATCAGAATTTGGACAAAAGCACATGCTAATTTTGATTAAATTGAGAACCTATGTGTTCTATGATGTAAGCATATGCATTCTCAACATTAACACACAATCTAATGCACAGGGAAATGTGTAAAGGAGTGATTTAGATGAATAAGATGTGCCTACCTGAAGTCAGTTGAGCATTCAATGTTAAATCCTAACTGTTTCCTGTGCACACATTCCTGTGACATCATCAATTTGTGTAATCCAAATATAGTCACTCCTGTCTATCCTTATGCCTGATATGTGGCTAAGTTGTATAGTCCCCTGACTACAGGAGCCAAAATATTGTGGTATAGTCACTACTGACTATGGGCAGACGGGTATCATTATCAGTGAAGGGACACACAGACAGACACACAGACAGACAGGCAGATACCCAAAGAGACAGAGCAGATGACCATGCTAGTGTTTTCTTATACATGTATTGATGTTTAGTGGATTTCTGACCTTTGACTTTGATTCTGACCTTGATCATCTCTAGATACCATCATACAGATAGCAGATTTGGAATCAGCATTATCATATTACCCTAGTTCACCCCTATTATAAGGTGTGAGCCCTTCTAATTAACAAGTGTGATATTCTATTGGTTTATTCTTCATTTTCATACTTTTTGAGTTTAATGTATATTTTCATCTGGAAATACTTTTCAAACATCTTGTATCCTCTTAGATATGAGTTCAGTATTATGTAAAGACCCTGCGTGCAACTTATCATGTTTTCTGCCAGAGGTGCCAAATACCTGCTGAAATTGTTACATATTTACTCTACTATGAGTGAAATTCGTTGATCTAACCTGGATCTCCATATCGGGCCAGGCCCCCTCTTACTGAGATCCAACTCAAAACACAAGGGGTGACCAGTATCATGTAGAATATAGGTAATTAAACAAAGCTGTATAGTGGGTATACACACATATGCAACACTCCTCCCCAATAGGTCGAGTTACATATACAGTTCTGCTACGTCATAGTGTGGGCAAACAAAGGCAGCGCATGCTTAGGTAACCTCACCATAATAGGCACACACCAGGTCTGTACATTAAACTCCATTTTTAGTTATCCCCATGTTATAGTAATACATTATCTTTCACCATACAATATGATACTTTAAATGTATTCGTGTGTATTTCATGATACATGTATGGGTATCTATATTCATACATAACTGGTTGATTCAGGGTCGCCCTACCTAGTGGTCTCAGTCCAGTGGTCTGTTTGCCCACCATACCTCCGATATAAATAGAATAATCAACTATATGTTACTCGACCTATTAATGCTTTTGAATACAATGCTGGAATAAACATGATATTAGGCATCAATTTGTCCATGTCCATGAACTTAAAGTCTTTCGTCTCTTTTAGATAAATGTCCATACTTGAATATACAGATACTATAAGGAGTGATCCATTAAGTATGTCACGCTTTTTTTCGGCCATTTTGAAGACCCCCTCCCCACCCCCATGTCACACTTCGTCACACTTTTCCCAACACCCCCTAGAAAAGTATGTCACAAATCTACTGACACCCCCCCCCCCCCCTGTATAATAGTTATATACCGTATTGTTTAAAAGGGCATACACATATTGTGATTAAGCAAGTCCTTCTGGACAAGACAATAATAGCTTTATCAAATAAAGCTCTTTCAGATTGAAGTTGAAGTTTGAAAAGTTTTCATTTGACCATAAATCATAACGACGATGCTCTTCATAATACAGTCAAAAATATAGAAAATACAGCAGGTTCTCAGTCAAGGCAACAATCAGTAAGGTCTCTCACAAAGAGTATAGAACGGTAAAAATAAAGTGGTTTCCACGAGCATATCAGTAACCATCACTCATCAAATTCCGCGATAACAACTACATTTATAATCTCAGATTACAACTGTTCAAAGAGGCAGTAACTAAATTACATGAGTATTGTTCGCACCCTAGATATTTTTGATAGTTGTGCCCTCGATCCATAGATTCATGTCAGTGGTCACAGGAATAAATAGTGTACTAGTGCTAATAACCCTTTTATGTTAGTGAGGGGGATTTTGTGAAAAGTGACTCCAAGTGAGGGAGATTTTGTTAAAACTGTTAAGGTTTAAGCAGATTCTCTGTAGAGTGACCCTTGGTGAGCAAAAACGCTATTGACAGTTCGAACTGTCAATAGTTGAATATATTTCTGTTATTGACAGTTCACACTGTCAACAGTGGAAATTAATCCTGTTATTGACAGTTCCTCATGTTACCTGAAACAAACCTTTTTATTTTATTTGGCCTAACCAATCAATGATTCGTCACAGTAGTTTGCTGGTAATCTATAACACTCTCGGTACCACACAAATACCAATCAACGGTCCATCATAGGCCACCTTGTGTAAAGAGTGTGATTGTGTTTTGCACCAATTTATTTCTCTCGTTATTTACAGGGAATCATTTTATGCAGGGTGGTGTTGATAATGGCATTGGTAATACTGCCCCCCCCCCCCCCCCCCCCACCGTTTCTCTTTAAGGCCCGTATAGTGCTCTATTGTGATATGTCCTTTCTCACCATGATGCATGAATGCAGCCCTGGCGAGTCTACTCATCAGCTGCATTCATGCCAAACATTTAGGAGTTTATCAACCTCCTGGAGTCGGCATACAGGTAACACATGGGTGCTGGGAGAAATGCCGTATTCAAGCATCATGCCGACGCCTATTCCTAGAGCAGTATGCGGCCGTTAAATGGTTAGGTCGGGTGACCCCCGTCGGCACACTGCCGGCACACTGTTCTGTACATTACCCAGACCAATGAGCCGTGACGCGTGTCTTGGCGCACCTGTGGCATACCAGTGACCAGGGGGGGGGGGGGCACTGCGTCAGATTTGGATACCATACCGGTATGTGAACACAATTTCAAGAAATAATTCACGGACCCTAGTTTACCCAAACTGAACACACAATTGGCTGGCTACTCGTGATAAGGGGAACATTTTCCTGATCACCTCTGACGCCTTTAATTTCCCGTGAAAAGGGGATCTATTTTGCTGTTTTACCATCCATGATTAGGGTACAAAGGCGGGGCCATGTTCACTCACGGTGACTACAGAAAACATAGGGAGTGCCCCCCCCTCCCCTCCCCTCCCCTCCGCCCTCCGGATCCCAGTCGTACTGAAGGGCCCCCCGGGGGGGCCACTCCCTACCTTTTCTATAGTAACTATGTGTGAACACGACCTCAAATTTAGGACCCTTGTCACGGGAGGTAATTTTACAAAATAGCACCCTATTCACTGGAATATGAGCAAAAATGCATATTCTAATTTAGGGGGACCGAGGATTAATACCCTTATGAAGTGTGTATAAAAATAATTAGCCTGCAAAAGGTAGGGCTTACCCTTACCCTATGATAAAATATGTAGATCTTTAACGTTGAAAAAAATGGGTTATTGTTTTATTTGAGAGTTTCAGCCTTAAAAGGTACCCCTTTTCCTCCAATATTGCCTAGGTAGCACCCCTATTCAAGGGCCCTCGCGGGCCCTTGCCTAGTGTCCAAAAACATACCCTTTCCCTTGGAATCGTGTTCACACATAGTCAGCAATACTGAGGGAGTGGACCCCCCGGGAGGGCCCCACACCCCAGGTAGGGGGTGAGGGCGCCGACAGGGCCTCAGTCAGGGCCTCAGTCGTCCTGGAGCGGCAGACGGACACACACCTCAACACGCCCACCTGTGTACAGCACTGGGTGTGAGCTGCCCTCACACAAACAACACCACCTGGATGTACCATGCTGCCCACACCAAGGCCTAAAGAGGCATTGTTGTATACTGCGTCGGATTTGGATACTTGGATACCATATTGAACACGATTTCAAGGAACAATTCACGGACCCACCAACTGGATGTACCATACTACTCACACCGCCGTGTATATTGAGTCAACAAGTTGCCTTGTTTGGGCGTCTTTGAAGGGCCTAATTGTCTGCCGCCGCCCCTCTGTCTGCCCGCTCTGAGTGGGCGCCGTCCTGCGTTGATTGGGTTGTCGAGAATCTATAATTGGCCGTGGTACATTTCATGCAGCGTCGACGGAAGTCGTCTGCGCAGGATAGCTTTCTGTTTTCAAACCAGATATGCAGCTATGGTCGGGAGCTATGGTCATTTTTTGGAGGAATTATGTGTCTTAACGTGAACAGAACACTTGGCCATGGACATGGGCGTGCTGCAGACTGGATAGAGGGGTCGGTTTGACCCGTGTGCAGGATTACTGTGCAGACGCCGCGCGACGTTCACGGCAGTCGCTGCTATCATCACGTCACCGGGTAGGCAGTTTTATTCTGATAACGTGGATCGCCGATCCACTGCTGCAACTTTTGGCAAATCGTAAAAAGTAAATAGGACCCTTTGGATAAGTGGTATTGCAAAATATACCTTCATCGGTGTAACACGTGTGAATGGTTGGTGCGTGATTTATTGGCATTTAGACTGACAAGATCAGCGATGATCGGCCCGGCCCTCCGCACTTGACTTGGTCTCTTTTCAGACACTATCATCGTTTCCAAAACGCGGAAAAAGGGTCATATTTCTCCAAAATACGCGAATCTGTAATTTACAGAAAAGGGGGTATTTTTTTTTCAAAGGGAGTCCGTGAAAAAAAGGGGTATTTTCTTTGCAAAGATATTAAAATGGTAACCACTCTCTAAATCGCCCACTACCATGTCGCCAACTCTCCAAGTCGCCCACTTACCATGTCGCCCACTTTTAGCTTAGTAATCAACTGATCCAACACCCTAGTCATAATAAGCCATGAATGTGGCCGATTCCGTAGTCATTTGGATGCATAGTGGTTTAAACCCGCAGGTCTCGGTACCCCTCCACCGACAGTCAGGGCGCAGTCGGGACAGGTACTCAGCCCTATTTATAGGAGAGCTGGGGCTTTAAGGCAATATGCCCTTGGTCATCATGATGCATGAATGCACACCTGATTAATTTCCTTCAAAGCGACTCAAATGGTGCCGTTGATAGATAATAGATATGGAGGAGGAATAATATAAGTGATAGTACAGTAAAATTCAGTGTAATGAACCGAAAATAACAAACAAATTGTCTAATGGGTGTGTACCACTAAATTCGACACGGCGACATCGGCCCTTTTTTGTCTGAAGGATAAAATCCGACAGACACAGACAAGGTCTGACCACCAAATGCTGCATATAAAGGGGGGAGGGGTAAAGGTGAGAAAACTGGGGGGGGGGGGGGAGGCTACATACTCTCCCACCTCGTCCAAGCAGCATTCTCACACCTGCAGCCGGTGTAAGAATCCTATGGCTGGGTGGGGGGGGGGGGGGGTACCGTAGGGGTAGGGTTTATTTGTCCCTCTATAAAAAATCTCTGTAAAAATCGACGACACGGCCCTTTTTTTTTTAGCTAAAAATCGACACGGCGACACGGCCTTTTCTTGCTAAAAATCGACACGGCGACACGGTCAAAAATACGGGTACCCATGTAGAGGCACATTTCTTAAAATCGACAGGGAAAATCGGAACCCCCCATCCAGACCCCCTGTCTAGCCCAAATTCTGGCTTGGAGTGCAGTGGCAGAGTGGGGGGGGGGGCTTCCTTTTGATTCCCCGAATGTACCACTGTCAGAATGTACCATCACCTGGTCTCAATGTACCACTCACATGATCGATATATACATTTGTACCATTTTAAACAGGGCAAGAAGGCATGAGAAGGAGAAATCCGGGGGCAGAAAACGGGCGCATATAACTAAACATGGCTATTGTCCAGACTGGGTAGGATTTGGATGGGTGTGGACCACTAAATTCGACACGGCGACATGGACCTTTTTTGGCTTAGTGACATGCGACATAAAGAATATAAGAGATAGTGACATGGGACAAAGCTTTTTCTTAAAATCGACATGGTGACATGGTCATTTCTTAAAATGGACAGGGCGACATGGCCATTTCTTAAAATCGACAGGGAAAATTGGGACCCCCCATCCAGACCCCCATTTGGTGGTACCATCTACAGGCAAACTATTGCACTGCTTGTATTTTAAGACTTTGCATGGTCTGTAAATGTCCAACTACTGGGTGGTACATTCCGACCAACAAAATGGTACATTCCGACCACCCTGGTGGTACATTCCGACTGGTACGTTGTGACAGTGGTACATTCCGTCTAAGATTCCAGTCCTACATCAGGACTAGTATGGTGGGCGACTTGGTAGTGGGCGAGTTGGTAGGGGATGACTTGGTAGGGGATGACTTGGTAGGGGGGGGGGGGGGGGTAGATGGGGGGGGGGGCGAGGGGGTCCCCATGTCGCATGTCGATTTTAAGAAATTGCCATGTCACATGTCATTAAGGAGAAATCCATGTCACTAGTGTCACTAAGTAAACGAATTTGGCATATGGAGATTCATAAATAGAGGTTTTGGGGCCGCAGGCGCCAGGAACATTTAGGAATTTGAAAACCCACAGAGACCAATTTGAAGAAAGGGTTTGGTAGCCTATAGCTAGGCCCCTACTTCACTCTATATGAGGTTCTTTTTTCATGTCACTAAGGCCCATGTCACATGTCGATTTTAAGAAATGCTCATGTCATATGTCACTTAAATGGCCATGTCCCATGTCGATTTTAAGAAATGGCCTTGTCGCCATGTCGATTTTAGGGGTCTATACCCATGGTCGTGGCAGCACCTCCCTGTGGACATCCATATCATCATTAAAAGCATCCCCCTAGAAGGTGTGAATTAAAAAAAGAAAGAACAAAAAAGGAAAGTATACATAGCAATGTATAACCTATGGTATTTCTTAATTAAAATACAATACTGTGTATTTAGCTTCAAAGGGGTGTGGTAGATTTAGTGTCATTTGAAAGAAGCGAAACTGCTTAAAGGCACAGATCTCGGAACCCCTCCAGCGGCAGTTGGAGTGGAACCGGGACAGATACTTAGCCCTATATATAGGAGCGCTGGGGGCTTAACATTTGGCATAATGAAGGTGGCTTCATGTCAGCGTTTTTTTTAAATGGGTTGAGTTTCTAATGATGTCAGTGTTCCCCTGTAAAAGGGGTACTTAAATTTTTGACTCCTAAAATACGCGAAGGTGAAAAGGGGGTGTGTTTAGGCCAGAATCTGTGAAAAAGGGGGTATTTTGAAACCCCAGAACGATGATGGTGTCAGGACAGATGTGGAGTGCGGGGACCGGGAGGTGCTCCCTCGTGGTGCAGGCTCCTTGGTAGAGGTTGAGTTGGTCTAGCTGACATGAGGATATTAGTTCTTGTAAAACCCCGCAGGTGGCAGCACTACGGACGTCAGCGACTGCCTCTGTTCCCGCGCTCCTGATGGGCGTGTGACGATGCTACAATTTGATTATAGAAAAAAGGGTGTTTTCGAGTGTTATTTTTGTGTCTGGGCGCTGGGAAGTGCTGATACAATGTGAATGTACCCAAAGGGTTGGGTGCGGCAACTTTTGTTTGTGTTTGCCTATTCTTTCTGTTATGTTCTGATGCCCAGGGTATACATGTGGGTATTAAAATTAATATTCATTGCATCTTTGTATCTTGAATAAGAGCAGGTCTGGTATGAGCACAGGCGCGCGTATTTAAGCCACTACTCGCTGATCTACTCGCCCACCACCCTATAAGTAGCAATCACAGCATTCCCTAGGTGACGCCTTGAGTGTTTCTAGTCTATGCTTCAAAATCAACTGATGAAATGATAGATTATCGGGGGGGATCTTTATGCCAAATATTTATCATAATTAAATTGTTTTGACAAATCAGTGGGTTAGTAGACATTCTATTCTTGGGGTATTACATAAAAAGAATGGGAAATTCTGATAGTTTCACCACTGGATATTGATTTTCGATTTTATCTATTAATTTTCCCATTGAAATAAATATGATGCACACACCTAAATTTGATCAAGGTATTAAAGAGGGGATCTGTGGTGTGACAGTATGGCCAAATATGTATCAAATAAGCCTACAATGTGCTACGAGTACATTTGAGACGCCCCTTTATTCCTTAGCGTCAAATTGCAGGTGCTTTAAGGCAATTTTCTAATTCTGTAGGTCTTGTTTAACGCATAAAATATGACAACAGTCAATTATCTCATGAGAAAATATTATTTAGGCATCTAATAATAAATTTTCACAACAAACAATATTAATATAGATGCAGTTTAGAGGATAAAAATATTTTTAAAAAATAATTAAATTGAACTATTTTAATAATGCCAATTTAATTGCTTTCTGATGGGGATAAAATCGAAATAAAGCATTCCACCGTATATTTCTTTTTGTCTAATGGCAAGGAAAATATGTAGGGAAAAAGAATAACGAAAGTTTTATCACATTGGGTGAAACATTTGGATAGGAAGTCTCAACATTTGGCTACCAAGTCTCAAACGATTTTTTAAAATCTTTTTTGGGGGAGAAATTAGGGGAAAAAAGATTTTCTTCCACATATGCTCTTACTTTACACCACTAAACTAAAAATGTCATGACCTGTCTAGTGGTATATACATTGGAATTCTGGGAGTGTAATATCCATTTGGTTTAATGGTCGCTACTATGAGGTCTCAGTAAGCCTGGGTGAATTCAGTTTCGATATTAGACTAATTCAACTTGGTCAGGGGTGCATGGTATCATATTTAATGAATAGTTAATATATCTAAGTATATATATGCAGAATGTAAGTGTATACTTGTGTTTGTATTTGTGGTATTTTTGTTTGTAGGTGAGCTCGGTCGTGATGAGCTGCAGGACCGCTGATATCCAGGCACTTGTGAGACTTTCCAGCACCTGAAGCTGACACTTATGTCATGTTTGAACTTTGGAAGCTATAGCTTTACTGCTATATGAACTTTATACAACCCTGTAACTGGACAAGAACATCAGGCTGCTCTTCACATCTCTGCATTCAGTGATTTCAAGTAAGGTATTCATTTTCTGAAGAGGCGTGCATGACCACAGCTTGTGCTGAATGGTGCGACCCTGCATGACCTCTGGTCGGATTGGGGGGATTTGGTAATCTCACCCTGGGGTACGAGTAGCGTAGCGGCAACCTACCCCTGCCACACGAGTGGTGTAGCTGCAACCCACCCCCGCCACATGAGTGGCGTACCGGTAGCGGCAACTCCCCCCCGCTACACGAGTAGTGTAGCGACAACCCACCCCCGCCACACGAGTAACGTAGCGGCAACTCCCTCCCGCCACACGAGTAGTGTAGCGACAACCCACCCCCGCCACACGAGTAGCGTAGCGGCAACCCACCCCCGCCACACGAGTAGCATAGCGACAACCCACCCCCGCCACACGAGTAGCGTAGCGGTAACTCATCCCCGCCACACGAGTGGTGTAGCGACAACTCACCCCCGCTACACAAGTAGCGTAGCGGTAACTCAACCCGGCCGCACAATTAGCGTAGCGGCAAATTCACCCTGGCAGTACTGGTACAGCTGGCAGGCAACAGTAGCGACTGCAAGGTTGACGCATGTTTGGACTGAGCAAGGCAGACTATTTCAGGTAAGGTACTCATTTTCTAAAGAGGCGTGCATGACCACATCGTGTGCTGAATGGCGCGACCCTGCATGACCTCTGTTTGGATGGGAGGGATTTTGTGTTTTGAACTGTGTTGAAACCTGCATGACTTGTACAGCACAGACAACAAGTCTACTCGACCCGGGCGCACAAGTCGTGTAGCAGGAACTCATCCCGGCACTGCGAGTAGTGTAGCAGCAACTCATCCCGGCACTGACTGCAAGGTTGACGCGTGTTTGGACTGAGTGAGCCAGCCTTGGTAACTTCCCTCAGGTAAAGTAACATGCCTCAGGTAAGGGACTATGTCACAGAGAACTGGATGTACATGTATGTGTTTAATGCACAAAGTATATGTGTGTTTGTAGCAGAAACAATAATTAATTCATGAACGATTTTGTTTCATTAAATCAAAATGAGGATGGTAGCATATATATTACAAATGTAGTGTACTTTCACAAAGACAAACACATTGTCCTCGTAGTGTCAATAACATTACGTTTAACCTAACCCCTCGTCATTCCCAAGTCTGTCAACGCTCTGTAGCACGCACCTGATCGGAAGCTCTATAGATGAGATGAGGGACAACCTGGATGATCCTGTCACAGGCCAATCTGCACCAGAGTAAAGCCAGTGGAGGAAAACAGGCCCTATCCTACATGACTTCTAAACCATAAGTATATATGCATTGTTTGAAATGTGTGAATGATAATGAAAATATCAGTATGTACTAAACTTTTATTAGTGTTTGCCGAGATTCTTTCTATTATGTGATGTTCTGCAGTCTTGATTAAGCCCACGCTATAAATCTGGGTATTAAAAATTAATTTTTAGTGCATTTTTGTATCTTGAATAAGAGCAGGTCTGGTATAAGTGCAGTCTATAGGCAGCCATCCAGATTCATAAGTGCTGGCGCTTATTTAAGCCACTACAGCATCTGGTGTAGATACAAGGTGTGCATTGTGCTGATCTACCCGCCACCCGTCCTAGGTTAGGCATGCAGGATATCATATTTAACAAGTAGCTAATACCTAAAATATATATATGCAGAATATAAGTGTACATACTCGTGTCTGAATTACTGGTATTTTTGTTTGTAGGTGAGCTCGGTCTTGATGAGCACAGACAACAAATCTACTCACCCTGGTCGCACGAGTAGTGTAGTGGCAGATCCCCCCGACAATACGAGTAGTGTAGCAGCAACTCATCCCGGCATTGACTGCGAGGCTGACGCGTGTTTGGAGTGAGTGAGGCAGACTTGGTGACTTCCCTCAGGTAACGTAACACACCTCAGGTAAGGGACTATATGTCACACAGAACTGGATGTATGTATGTGTGTGATGCACAAAGTATATGTGTGTTAGTAGAAGAAACAACAATTACTTTGTTACAATAAATCTAAATGAGGACGGTAGCATATATTATAAATGTAGTGTACTTTCACAAAGATGAGCACGTTGTCCTCCTAGTGTGAGCTGGATGCTGGGTAGCCCTATACAGCAGACGTGTCAATAACATTACCTTTAACCTAACCCCTCGTCATTCCCAAGTCTGTCAACGCTCTGTAGCACGCACCTGATCGGAAGCTGTATAGATGAGATGAGGGACAACCTGGATGATCCTGTCACAGGCCAATCTGCACCAGAGTAAAGCCAGTGGAGGAAAACAGGCCCTACCCTACATGACTTCTGAACCGTAAGTAGATGTGCATTTTTTGAAATGTGTGAATGATAATGAAAATATCAGTATGTACTAAACTTTTATTAGTGTTTGCCTAGATTCTTTCTATTATGTCATGTTCTGCAGTCTTGATTAAGCCCAGGGTATAAATCTGGGTATTAAAATGAATTTTTAGTGCATTTTTGTATCTTGAATAAGAGCAGGTCTGGTATAAGTGCAGTCTATAGGCAGCCATCCAGATTCATAAGTGCAGGTGCTTATTTAAGCTACTACAGCATCTGGTGTAGATACATGGTGTGCATTGTGCTGATCTACCCGCCACCCGTCCTAGGTCAGGCGTGCAGGGTATCATATTTAACAAGTAGTTAATACATAATATATATATGCAGAATGTTAGTGTATACTCGTGTCTGAATTACTGGTATTTTTGTTTGTAGGTGAGCTCGGTCGTGATGAGCTGCAGTACCGCTGATATCCAGGCACGTGGGAGACTTCCCAGCACCTGAAGCTGACAGTTATGTCATGTTTGAACTTTGGAAGCAATAGCTTTACTGCTATATGAACTTTGTACAACGCTGTAACTGGACAAGAACATCGGCCTGCTCTTCACATCTCAGCATTCAGTGATTTCAAGTAAGGTACTCATTTTCTAAAGAGGCGTGCATGACCACATCTTGTGCTGAATGGTGTAGCCCTGCATGACCTCTGTTTGGATTGGGGGGATTCGGTACTCTCACCCCAGGGTACAAGTAGCATAGTGGCAACCTACCCCTGCCACACGAGTGGTGTAGCTGCAACCCACCCCCGCCACATGAGTGGCGTACCGGTAGCGGCAACTCACCCACGCCACACAAGTAGCGTAGCGGTAACTCCCCCCGCCACACTAGTGGCGTAGCGACAACCCACCCCCTCAACACAAGTGGTGTAGCGACAACCCACCCTTGCCACACGAGTAGCATAGCGGTAACTCATCACCGCCACATAAGTGGTGTAGCGACAACTCACCCCCGCCACACGAGTAGCGTTGCGGTAACTCATCCCGGCCGCACAATTAGCGTAGCGGCAAATTCCGCCTGGCAGTACTGGTACAGCTGGCTGGCAACAGTAGCGACTGCAAGGTTGACGCATGTTTGGACTGAGCAAGGCAGACTATTTCAGGTAAGGTACTCATTTTCTAAAGAGGCGTGCATGACCACATCGTGTGCTAAATGGTGTGACCCTACATGACCTCTGTTTGGATGGGAGGGATTTTGTATTTTTTGTTTTGAACTGTGTTGAAACCTGCATGACTTGTACAGCACAGACAACAAGTCTACATGACCCGGGCGCACAAGTCGTGTAGCAGGAACTCATCCCTGCAGAGCGAGTAGTGTAGCAGCAACTCATCCCGGCACTGACTGCAAGGTTGACGCGTGTTTGGACTGAGTGAGCCAGACTTGGTTACTTCCCTCAGGTAAAGTAACATGCCCCAGGTAAGGGACTATGTCACAGAGAACTGGATGTATGTATGTGTATGATGCACAAAGTATATATATATACATGTGTGTTTGTAGCAGAAACAACAATTACTTCAGAAGCTATTTTGTTACAATAAAGCCAAAAGAGGATAGTAGCATATGTTATAAATATAGTGTACTTCCACAAAGATGAGCACGTTGTCCTCATAGTGTGAGCTGGATGGTGGGTAACCCTATACAGCAGACGTGTCAATAACATTACCTTTAACCTAACCCCTCGTCATTCCCAAGTCTGTTAACGCTCTGTAGCACGCACCTGATCGGAAGCCCTATAGATGAGATGAGGGACAACCTGGATGATCCTGTCACAGGCCAATCTGCACCAGAGTAAAGCCAGTGGAGGAAAATGGGCTTTACCCTACATAACTTCTAAACCATAAGTAGATATGCATTGTTTGAAATGTGTGAATGATAATGAAAAAGATCAGTATGTACTAAACTTTTATTAGTGTTTGCCTATTCTTTCTGTTATGTAATGTTCTGCAGTCTTGATTAAGCCCAGGGTATAAATCTGGGTATCAAAATGAATATTAAGTGCATTTTTGTATCTTGAATAAGAGCAAGTCTGGTATAAGTGCAGTCTATAGGCAGCCATCCAGATTCATAAGTGCAGGCACTTATTTAAGCCACTACAGCATCTGGTGTAGATACAAGGTGTGCATTGTGCTGATCTACCCGCCCCCTGTCCTAGGTTAGGCGTGCAGGATATCATATCTAACAAGTAGTTAATACATAATATAAATATATGAAGAATGTGATTGTATACTCGTCTCTGAATTACTGGTATTTTTGTTTGTAGGTGAGCTCGTTCGTGATTAGCACAGACAACAAGTCTACTCACCCTGGTCGCACAAGTAGTGTTGTGGCAGATCCCCCCGACAATACGAGTAGTGTAGCAGCAAATCATCCCGGCATTGACTGCAAGGTTGACGCATGTTTGGACTGAGTGAGGCAGACTTGGTGACTTCCCTCAGGTAACGTAACACACCTCAGGTAAGGGACTATATGTCACACAGAACTGGATATATGTATGTGTATGATGCACAAAGTATATGTGTGTTAGTAGAAGAAACAACAATTACTTTGTTACAATAAATCCAAATGAGGATGGTATCATATATTATAAATGTAGTGTACTTTCACAAAGATGAGCACGTTGTCCTCGTAGTGTGAGCTGGATGCTGGGTAGCCCTAAACAGCAGACGTGTCAATAACATTACCTTTAACCTAACCCCTCGTCATTCCCAAGTCTGTCAACGCTCTGTAGCACGCACCTGATCGGAAGCCCTATAGACGAGATGAGGGACAACCTGGATGATCCTGTCACAGGCCAATCTGCACCAGAGTAAAGCCAGTGGAGGAAAATGGGCTTTACCCTACATGACTTTTAAACCGTAAGTAGATGTGCATTGTTTGAAATGTGTGAATGATAATGAAAATATCAGTATGTACTAACATTTTATCAGTGTTTGCCGAGATTCTTTCTATTATGTGATGTTCTGCAGTCTTGATTAAGCCAAGGCTATAAATCTGGGTATTAAAATGAATTTTTAGTGCGTTTTTGTATCTTGAATAAGAGCAGGTCTGGTATAAGTGCAGTCTATAGGCAGCCATCCAGATTCATAAGTGCAGGCGCTTATTTAAGCTACTACAGCATCTGGTGTAGATACATGGTGTGCATTGTGCTGATCTACCCGCCACCCGTCCTAGGTCAGGCGTGCAGGATATCATATTTAACAAGTAGTTAATACATAATATATATAGATGCAGAATGTAAGTGTATACTTGTGTTTGTATTTGTGGTATTTTTGTTTGTAGGTGACCTCGGTCGTGATGAGCTGCAGTACCGCTGATATCCTGGCACGTGGGAGACTTTCCAGCACCTGAAGCTGACACTTATGTCATGTTTGAACTCTGGAAGCAATAGCTTTAATGCTATATGAACTTTGCACAACCCTGTAACTGGACAAGAACGTCGGCCTGCTCTTCAGATCTCTGCATTCAGCGATTTCAAGTAAGGTATTCATTTTCTGAAGAGGCGTGCATGACCACAGCTTGTGCTGAATGGTGCGACCCTGCATGACCTCTGTTTGGATGGGAGGTATTTTGTATTTTGCGTTTTGAACTGTGTTGAAACTTGCATGACTTGTACAGCACAGACAACAAGTCTACATGACCCGGGCGTACAAAGTCGTGTAGCAGGAACTCATCCCGGCAGTGCGAGTAGTGTAGCAGCAACTCATCCCGGCACTGACTGCAAGGCTGACGCGTGTTTGGACTGAGTGAGCCAGACTTGGTAACTTCCCTCAGGTAAAGTAACATGCCTCAGGTAAGGGACTATGTCACAGAGAACTGGATGTATGTGTGTGTATATTGCACAAAGTATATGTGTGTTAGTAGCAGAAACAATAATTAATTCATGAACGATTTTGTTTCATTAAAGCCAAAGGAGGATGGTAGCATATATTACAAATGTAGTGTACTTTCACAAAGACAAACACGTTGTCCTCGTAGTGTCAATAGCATAACATTTAACCTAACCCCTCGTCATTCCCAAGTCTTTCAACGCTCTGTAGCATGCACCTGATCGGAAGCTCTATAGATAAGATGAGGGACAACCTGGATGATCCTGTCACAGGCCAATCTGCACCAGAGTTAAGCCAGTGGAGGAAAATGGGCCCTACCCTTCATGACTTCTAAACCATAAGTAGATATGCATTGTTTGAAATGTGTGAATGATAATGAAAATATCAGTATGTACTAAACTTTTATTAGTGTTTGCCTAGATTCTTTCTGTTATGTTATGTTTTGCAGTCTTGATTAAACCCAGGGTATAAATGTGGGTATTAAAATAAATATTTCTTGTGTTTTTGTATCTTGAATGAGAGCAAGTCTGGTATAAGTGCAGTCTATAGGCAGCCATCCAGATTCATAAGTGCAGGCGCTTATTTAAGCTACTACAGCATCTGGTGTAGATACAAGGTGTGCATTGTGCTGATCTACCCGCCCCCTGTCCTAGGTCAGGCGTGCAGGATATCATATTTAACAAGTAGTTAATACATAATATATATAGATGCAGAATGTAAGTGTATACTTGTGTTTGTATTTGTGGTATTTTTGTTTGTAGGTGAGCTCGGTCGTGATGAGCTGCAGTACCGCTGATATCCAGGCACTTGGGAGACTTTCCAGCACCTGAAGCTGACACTTATGTCATGTTTGAACTTTGGAAGCTATAGCTTTACTGCTATATGAACTTTATACAACCCTGTAACTGGACAAGAACGTCGGCCTGCTCTTCACATCTCTGCATTCAGTGATTTCAAGTAAGGTATTCATTTTCTGAAGAGGCGTGCATGACCACAGCTTGTGCTGAATGGTGCGACCCTGCATGACCTCTGTTTGGATGGGAGGTATTTTGTATTTTGCGTTTTGAACTGTGTTGAAACTTGCATGACTTGTACAGCACAGACAACAAGTCTACATGACCCGGGCGTACAAAGTCGTGTAGCAGGAACTCATCCCGGCAGTGCGAGTAGTGTAGCAGCAACTCATCCCGGCACTGACTGCAAGGCTGACGCGTGTTTGGACTGAGTGAGCCAGACTTGGTAACTTCCCTCAGGTAAAGTAACATGCCTCAGGTAAGGGACTATGTCACAGAGAACTGGATGTATGTGTGTGTATATTGCACAAAGTATATGTGTGTTAGTAGCAGAAACAATAATAATTCATGAACGATTTTGTTTCATTAAAGCCAAAGGAGGATGGTAGCATATATTACAAATGTAGTGTACTTTCACAAAGACAAACACGTTGTCCTCGTAGTGTCAATAGCATAACATTTAACCTAACCCCTCGTCATTCCCAAGTCTTTCAACGCTCTGTAGCATGCACCTGATCGGAAGCTCTATAGATAAGATGAGGGACAACCTGGATGATCCTGTCACAGGCCAATCTGCACCAGAGTTAAGCCAGTGGAGGAAAATGGGCCCTACCCTTCATGACTTCTAAACCATAAGTAGATATGCATTGTTTGAAATGTGTGAATGATAATGAAAATATCAGTATGTACTAAACTTTTATTAGTGTTTGCCTAGATTCTTTCTGTTATGTTATGTTTTGCAGTCTTGATTAAACCCAGGGTATAAATGTGGGTATTAAAATAAATATTTCTTGTGTTTTTGTATCTTGAATGAGAGCAAGTCTGGTATAAGTGCAGTCTATAGGCAGCCATCCAGATTCATAAGTGCAGGCGCTTATTTAAGCTACTACAGCATCTGGTGTAGATACAAGGTGTGCATTGTGCTGATCTACCCGCCCCCTGTCCTAGGTCAGGCGTGCAGGATATCATATTTAACAAGTAGTTAATACATAATATATATAGATGCAGAATGTAAGTGTATACTTGTGTTTGTATTTGTGGTATTTTTGTTTGTAGGTGAGCTCGGTCGTGATGAGCTGCAGTACCGCTGATATCCAGGCACTTGGGAGACTTTCCAGCACCTGAAGCTGACACTTATGTCATGTTTGAACTTTGGAAGCTATAGCTTTACTGCTATATGAACTTTATACAACCCTGTAACTGGACAAGAACGTCGGCCTGCTCTTCACATCTCTGCATTCAGTGATTTCAAGTAAGGTATTCATTTTCTGAAGAGGCGTGCATGACCACAGCTTGTGCTGAATGGTGCGACCCTGCATGACCTCTGTTTGGATGGGAGGTATTTTGTATTTTGCGTTTTGAACTGTGTTGAAACTTGCATGACTTGTACAGCACAGACAACAAGTCTACATGACCCGGGCGTACAAAGTCGTGTAGCAGGAACTCATCCCGGCAGTGCGAGTAGTGTAGCAGCAACTCATCCCGGCACTGACTGCAAGGCTGACGCGTGTTTGGACTGAGTGAGCCAGACTTGGTAACTTCCCTCAGGTAAAGTAACATGCCTCAGGTAAGGGACTATGTCACAGAGAACTGGATGTATGTGTGTGTATATTGCACAAAGTATATGTGTGTTAGTAGCAGAAACAATAATTAATTCATGAACGATTTTGTTTCATTAAAGCCAAAGGAGGATGGTAGCATATATTACAAATGTAGTGTACTTTCACAAAGACAAACACGTTGTCCTCGTAGTGTCAATAGCATAACATTTAACCTAACCCCTCGTCATTCCCAAGTCTTTCAACGCTCTGTAGCATGCACCTGATCGGAAGCTCTATAGATAAGATGAGGGACAACCTGGATGATCCTGTCACAGGCCAATCTGCACCAGAGTTAAGCCAGTGGAGGAAAATGGGCCCTACCCTTCATGACTTCTAAACCATAAGTAGATATGCATTGTTTGAAATGTGTGAATGATAATGAAAATATCAGTATGTACTAAACTTTTATTAGTGTTTGCCTAGATTCTTTCTGTTATGTTATGTTTTGCAGTCTTGATTAAACCCAGGGTATAAATGTGGGTATTAAAATAAATATTTCTTGTGTTTTTGTATCTTGAATGAGAGCAAGTCTGGTATAAGTGCAGTCTATAGGCAGCCATCCAGATTCATAAGTGCAGGCGCTTATTTAAGCTACTACAGCATCTGGTGTAGATACAAGGTGTGCATTGTGCTGATCTACCCGCCCCCTGTCCTAGGTCAGGCGTGCAGGATATCATATTTAACAAGTAGTTAATACATAATATATATAGATGCAGAATGTAAGTGTATACTTGTGTTTGTATTTGTGGTATTTTTGTTTGTAGGTGAGCTCGGTCGTGATGAGCTGCAGTACCGCTGATATCCAGGCACTTGGGAGACTTTCCAGCACCTGAAGCTGACACTTATGTCATGTTTGAACTTTGGAAGCTATAGCTTTACTGCTATATGAACTTTATACAACCCTGTAACTGGACAAGAACGTCGGCCTGCTCTTCACATCTCTGCATTCAGTGATTTCAAGTAAGGTATTCATTTTCTGAAGAGGCGTGCATGACCACAGCTTGTGCTGAATGGTGCGACCCTGCATGACCTCTGGTCGGATTGGGGGGATTTGGTAATCTCACCCTGGGGTACGAGTAGCGTAGCGGCAATCCACCCCCGCCACACGAGTAGTGTAGCGACAACTCACCCCCGCCACATGAGTGGCGTACCGGTAGCGCCAACCCACCCCCGCCACATGAGTGGCGTACCGGTAGCGGCAACCCACCCCCGCCACATGAGTGGCGTACCGGTAACGGCAACTCCCCCCCGCCACACAAGTAGCGTAGCGGTAACTCCCCCCGCCACATGAGAAGTGTAGCGACAACCCACCCCTGCCACACGAGTAGCGTAGCGACAACCCACCCCCGCCACACGAGTAGCGTAGCGGCAACCCACCCCCGCCACACGAGTAGTGTAGCGGTAACTCCCCCCGCCACACGAGTAGCGTAGCGGTAACTCCCCCCGCCACACGAGTAGTGTAGCGACAACCCACCCCCGCCACACGAGTAGCGTAGCGGTAACTCATCCCCGCCACACGAGTGGTGTAGCGACAACTCACCCCCGCTACACAAGTAGCGTAGCGGTAACTCAACCCGGCCGCACAATTAGCGTAGCGGCAATTTACCCTGGCACTACTGGTACAGCTGGCAGGCAACGGTAGAGACTGCAAGGTTGACGCATGTTTGGACTGAGCAAGGCAGACTATTTCAGGTAAGGTACTCATTTTCTAAAGAGGCGTGCATGACCACATCGTGTGCTGAATGGCCCGACCCTGCATGACCTCTGTTTGGATGGGAGGGATTTTGTGTTTTGAACTGTGTTGAAACCTGCATGACTTGTACAGCACAGACAACAAGTCTACTCGACCCGGGCGCACAAGTCGTGTAGCAGGAACTCATCCCAGCAGTGCGAGTAGTGTAGCAGCAACTCATCCCGGCACTGACTGCAAGGTTGACGTGTGTTTGGACTGAGTGAGGCTGACTTGGTGACATCCCTCAGGTAACGTAACACACCTCAGGTAAGGGACTATGTCACAGAGAACTGGATGTATGTGTGTGTATAATGCACAAAGTATATGTGTGTTAGTAGCAGAAACAATAATTAATTCATGAACGATTTTGTTTCATTAAATCCAAATGAGGATGGTAGCATATATTACAAATGTAGTGTACTTTCACAAAGACAAACACGTTGTCCTCGTAGTGTCAATAGCATAACATTTAACCTAACCCCTCGTCATTCCCAAGTCTGTCAACGCTCTGTAGCACGCACCTGATCAGAAGCCCTATGGACGAGATGAGGGACAACCTGGATGATCCTGTCACAGGCCAATCTGCACCAGAGTAACGCCAGTGGAGGAAAATGGGCCCTACCCTTCATGACTTCTAAACCATAAGTAGATATGCATTGTTTGAAATGTGTGAATGATAATGAAAAGATCAGTATGTACTAAACTTTTATTAGTGTTTGCCTAGATTCTTTCCATTATGTTATGTTTTGCAGTCTTGATTAAACCCAGGGTATAAACGTGGGTATTAAAATGAATATTTCTTGTATTTTTGTCTCTTAAATGAGAGCAAGTCTGGTATAAGTGCAGTCTATAGGCAGCCATCCAGATTCATAAGTGCAGGCGCTTATTTAAGCCACTACAGCATCTGGTGTAGATACAAGGTGTGCATTGTGCTGATCTACCCGCCACCCGTCCTAGGTCAGGCGTGCAGGATATCATATTAAACAAGTAGCTAATACATAAAATATAAATATGCAGAATGTAAGCGTATACTCGTGTCTGAATTACCAGATTACTGGTATTTTTGTTTGTAGGTGAGCTCGGTCGTGATGAGCACAGACAACAATCTACTCACCCTGGTCGCACGAGTAGTGTAGTGGCAGATCCCCCCGACAATACCAGTAGTGTAGCAGCAAATCATCCCGGCACTGACTGCGAGGCTGACGCGTGTTTTGAGTGAGTGAGCCAGACTTGGTGACATCCCTCAGGTAACGTAACACACCTCAGGTAAGGGACTATATGTCACACAGAACTGGATGTATGTATGTGTATGATGCACAAAGTATATGTGTGTTAGTAGAAGAAACAACAATTACTTTGTTACAATAAATCCAAATGAGGATGGTAGCATATATTATAAATGTAGTGTACTTTCACAAAGATAAGCACGTTGTCCTCGTAGTGTGAGCTGGATGCTGGGTAGCCCTATACAGCAGACGTGTCAATAACATTACCTTTAACCTAACCCCTCGTCATTCCCAAGTCTGTCAACGCTCTGTAGCACGCACCTGATCGGAAGCCCTATAGATGAGATGAGGGACAACCTGGATGATCCTGTCACAGGCCAATCTGCACCAGAGTAAACCCAGTGGAGGAAAACGGGCCCTACCCTACATGACTTCTAAACCGTAAGTAGATATGCATTGTTTCTGTTATGTAATGTTCTGCAGTCTTGATTAAGCCCAGGGTATAAATGCGGGTATTAAAATGAATTTTTAGTGCAATTTTGTATCTTGAATGAGAGCGGGTCTGGTATAAGCACAGTCTATATTCGGCCATCCAGACAAATAAGTAGGCTACAGGCACTTATTTAAGCTACTACAGCATATGGTGTAGATACATGGTGTGCATTGTGCTGATCTACCCGCCCCCTGTCCTAGGTCAGGCGTGCAGGATATAATGTTTAACAAGTAGTTAATACATTTAAGGTTGATCGCTACTCTTAACTTCGTATCCATGAAATGTCCTGTTTTTCCCCCCAAAGGTAGTTTATATCATTTAGAAATGGAAAATGTTAAAAAAAATGGGGGGGTCCAGAGCTACTTTTTTACTACAGATTTTTGAAAAAAAAAAGTATTCTCTATTTTTGCCAAAAAATACAAAAAAATGGGAAATTTTCATGATTTTTTTTCTTAGAGAACCAATGCTCACATTAATTTTGTATTGCACATGAATAATCCTAGGTTATGTCCTTGAATGCGAAAAATAAAATTATGGTCCCAAAATGTACCTTTGTATGAGAAAACGTGATGGTTTTATGACGATTATTCAAATTTAATGCATAATTCTTCAGCAATATCTAAATATCACTGAAAAAAATCCGTGAGCTTTTTAAAAAAAAAATTCAAAAAATAGTTTAGATCAATAGCTAACATTTCTAAGGAATTTTGATAGGTGGTCCCGGGCATATTTTTATGATTTTGGGCCTTTGAAGTTAAAAAATAATGCAAAAATGGACTAAATTTCATAATTAAAGCCTAAGATAATGGGTAAAATGGCAAAAATCAGGGTATAAAATGGCTGTATTTCCTACCCTGGGCTATTTCAAAGAACAAGAGGAGATCTATATCTATCTAGATAATGGTTATTGATTAATAAGTCCAATATTCTAACTTATATCAAAAATAGCAAATATTATTGGCTCTAAATATATCAGCTATTCAAGGTCCAATAAAATGCTCAATTTTGGTCCGAATCAGCTCATATATTAATATGGCTTTATGAGCATGTATATGCATCTAGTTTTCCAATATTAGCCCCATCTGATACATTTAACCTACATGCGCAGAGACCTGCGCAGTGGTGCATATTCAATGAGTAGCGATCAACCTTAAGAATATATATGCAGAATGTTAGTGTATACTTGTGTCTATATTAGTGGTAACTCTGTGTAGGTGAGTCGGTCGTGATGAGCTGCAGGACCGCGGAATCCAGGCACGTGGGAGACTTCCCAGCACCTGAGGCTTTGCACAACCCTGTAACTGGACAAGAACGTTTGCCTGCTCTTCACATCTCTGTATTCAGTTAGTCAAGGTAAGAACATGACGCACAAATAGGAGTTACCAGGTTAGTCCAGGTATAATCAGCCAGTGGGAATCACTTCTAAACCAGGGCAGAACTGGGCAAAATATGGAGCTCACACTCTGTGAAAGAGATACAGGCACATCTTAAGGCACATTCTAAACTCACAAAGGCTCCCTCACAGAGTTGTGTAAGGCTGCTGAAGCGATAGGGCTCACCTTAGAAAAATATGCAAATATCTTGTATTCTTCTTATAGTTCTCTGCAACCCGGTTCAGGTTCAATTCATCTTGGGGCTTATTACATGCCCTGATCCAATCCACGCATTGTATTGTGCTTGGGTGCATGGGGTTGGACACATCTGGTTAAGGAAATCTGTAAAAATCCACACCTATCACGCGGTCCCTATTCATGTTTTGTGCATCACTGTTGCATGTACCCTATAAGCAACGTTTTTGGGCATACCACAACAGTTCTTTGCAACACGTTTGCATAAATTGAAAGTGCATCCATGAGCAGGTGCTCTATAGAGCATACATGTATGCATACTGAGTACAGCTGTGTTTTGATCCCCACACTGATTATAATGGACCTGGAATACAGACTACATTTCTATAGTCACATTAATGTAGCAAAAACGACTATACCAAGTTAATCACCTATATCTTACAAAGGTTAGTCATATAGTCAACTTATAGTCAGCCATTAAATCGGCTGATTTGGGCTATATAGTCAAGTGACTATATATTTAATGGTTTTATGGGCTAAAAGTAGTCACTAGTAGATATAGTCAACCATGAGAAATGGGTAGATCAAGGCAGAATAAGGCAGGGCAAAATAATGTATAACAGGGCAGGGCAAAGCAAGGCAGAGCAGAGCAAGAAGAGTAGAGTAGTGTAGAGTATAGCAGGGTATATCAAGGCAGAATAAGGCAGAGCAAAATAATGTAGATTAGAATAAGGCAGAGCAAAACAGACTAAGAGAGATCAGAGTAATGTAGAGGAGAGAAGGGCAGAGCAGTGTACTGAAGAGTAAGGCAGAGCACAGTAGTGTAGATTAGAGCCAGGCAGAGTAAGGCAGGGCAGGTCAGAGCAGATTAATCTATAGTAGAGCAGGGCTGGATAAGTCAAAGCATTGTGATGTAGAGCAGAAAAGCACAGAACAAGATCTGCCTTACTCTATATAACACTACTCTGCATTACTCTGCCCTGTTCTGTCCTGCTCTACTTTATATTAGACTGCTCTGCCTTACTCTGCAATGATGTACTTTGCCCTGCTGTAATCTACATTGCGTTGCTCTACAGGCTAGATTAGAGAGGCCAGGGGACAAGCTAGGATAAGGCAGGGCAGGGGACAGACTAGGATGAAGCAGGGCAGGGGACAGACTAGGATAAGGCAGGGCAGGTGACAGGCTAGGATAAGGCAGGGCAGGGGACAGACTAGGATAAGGTAGGGCAGAGGACAGGCTAGGGTAAGGCAGGACAGGTGACAGGCTAGGATAAGGCAGGGCTGGGGCAAGAGGGCAGGGCAGGGGGCAGGCTAAGATAAGGCAGGGCAGAGGACAGGCTTAGATAAGGCAGGATAGGAGACAGGATAGGAGAAGGCAGGGTAATGAACATGCTAGGATAAGGCAGGGAAGAGGACAGGATAAGATGAGGCAGAGGACAAGCTAAGATAAGGCAGGGCAGGGGACAGACTAGGATAAGGCAGGGCAGGGGACACGACAGGAGAAGGCAGGGTAAGGAACATGCTAGGATAAGGCAGGGCAGGGGACAGGCTAAGATGAGGCAGGGCAGGGGACAGGCTAGGATAAGGCAGGGCAGGGGACATATTAGAATAAGGCAGGGTAATGAACATGCTAGGATAAGGCAGGACAGGTGACAGGCTAGGATAAGGCAGGACAGGTGACAGGCTAGGACAAGGCAGGGAAGGGGACAGGATAAGATGAGGCAGAGGACAAGCTAAGATAAGGCAGGGCAGGTGACAGACTAGGATAAGGCAGGGCAGGGGACAGGCTCGGAGAAGGCAGGGCAGGGGACAGGATAAAATGAGGCAGAGGACAGGCTACGATAAGGTATTAGAATAAGGCAGGGTAATGAACATGCTAGGATAAGGCAGGACAGGTGACAGGCTAGGATAAGGCAGGACAGGTGACAGGCTAGGACAAGGCAGGGAAGGGGACAGGATAAGATGAGGCAGAGGACAGGCTAGGATAAGGTAGGGCAAGGTACAGGCTAGGATAACGCAGGGCAGGGGACAGATTAGGATAATGCAGGGTAATGAACATGCTAGGATAAGGTAGGGCAGGTGACAGGCCAGGCCAGGGGACAAGCTAGAGTAGGGCAGGGCAGGGGACAAGCTAGGACAAGGCAGGGCAGGAGACAGACTAGGATAAGGCAGGGCAAGGGACACAATAGGAGAAGGTAGGGTAATGAACATGCTAGGATAAGGCAGGGCAGGTGACAGACTAGGCTAAGGCAGGGCAGGGGACAGGCTGAAACAAGGCAGTGCAAGGGACAAGCTAGGATTAGGCAGGGCAGGATAAGGCAGGGCAGGAGACAGACTAGGATAGGATAAGGCAGGACAGGTGACAGGCTAGGATTAGGCAGGCAGGGGACAAGAGGGCAGGGCAGGGGGCAGGCTAAGATAAGGCAGAGCAGGAGGCAGGCTAAGATAAGGCAGGGCAGGAGACAGGCTAGGATAAGGCAGAGCAGGAGACAGGCTAGGCTAAGGCAGGCCAGGGGACAAGGTAGAGTAGGGCAGGGCAGGGGACAAGCTAGGATAAGGCAGGGCAGGGGACAAGGTAGAGTAAGGCAGGGCAGGGGACAAGCTAGGATAAGGCAGGGCAGGGGACAGGCTAGGATGAGGCAGGGCAGAAGACAGGCTAAGATGAGGCAGGGGACAAGCTAGGATAAGGCAGGGCAGGGGACAGGCTAGGATAAGGCAGGGCAGGGGACAGACTAGGATAAGGCAGGGTAATGAACATGCTAGGATAAGGCAGGGCAGGGGACAGGCAAAGATGAGGCAGGGCAGGGGACAGGCTAGGATAAGGCAGGGCAGGGGACATATTAGGATAAGGCAGGGTAATGAACATGCTAGGATAAGGCAGGACAGGTGACAGGCTAGGCTAAGGCAGGGCAGGGGACATGCTAGGGTAGGGCAGGGCAGGGGACAAGCTAGGATAAGGCAGGGCAGGGGACAAGCTAGGATAAGGCAGGGCAGGGGACAGGCTAGGATAAGGCAGGGCAGGGGACATATTAGGATAACGCAGGGTAATGAACATGCTAGGATAAGGCAGGACAGGTGACAGGCTAGGCTAAGGCAGGCCAGGGGACATGCTAGAGTAGGGCAGGGCAGGGGACAAGCTAGGATAAGGCAGGACAGGTGACAGGCTAGGATAAGGCAGGGCAGGGGACAGGCTAAGATGAGGCAGGGGATAAGCTAGGATAAGGCAGGGCAGGGGACAGGCTAGGATAAGGCAGGGCAGGGGACATATTAGGATAAGGCAGGGTAATGAAGATGCTTGGATAAGGCAGGACAGGTGACAGGCTAGGCTAAGGCAGGCCAGGGGACATGCTAGAGTAGGGCAGGGGACAAGCTAGGACAAGGCAGGGCAGGGGACAGGCTAGGATAAGGCAGGGCAGGGGACAGGCTAGGATAAGGCAGGGTAAAGAACATGCTAGGATAAGGCAGGACAGGTGACAGGCTAGGATAAGGCAGGACAGGTGACAGGCTAGGATAAGGCAGGGCAGGGGACAGGCTAAGATGAGGCAGGGGACAAGCTAGGATAAGGCAGGGCAGGGGACAGGCTAGGATAAGGCAGGGCAGGGGACATATTAGGATAAGGCAGGGTAATGAACATGCTAGGATAAGGCAGGACAGGTGACAGGCTAGGATAAGGCAGGCCAGGGGACATGCTAGAGTAGGGCAGGGCAGGGGACAAGCTAGGAGAAGGCAGGGCAGGGGACAGGCTAGTAGAAGGCAGGGCAGGGGACAAGCTAGGATAAGGTAGGGCAGGGGACAAGCTAGGATAAGGCAGGGCAGGGGACAGGCTAGGAGAAGGCAGGGTAATGAACATGCTAGGATAAGGCAGGACATGTGACAGGCCAGGATAAAGCAGGGCAGGGGACATGCTAGAGTAGGGCAGGGGACAAGCTAGGACAAGGCAGGGCAGGGGACAGGCTGGGAGAAGGCAGGGCAGGGGACAGGCTAGTAGAAGGCAGGGCAGGGGACAAGCTAGGATAAGGCAGGACAGGTGACAGGCTAGGATTAGGCAGGACAGGTGACAGGCTAGGATAAGGCAGGGCAGGGGACAGGCTAAGATGAGGCAGGGGACAAGCTAGGATAAGGCAGGGCAGGGGACAGGCTAGGATAAGGCAGGGCAGGGGACATATTAGGATAAGGCAGGGTAATGAACATGCTAGGATAAGGCAGGACAGGTGACAGGCTAGGCTAAGGCAGGCCAGGGGACAAGGTAGAGTAGGGCAGGGCAGGGGACAAGCTAGGATAAGGCAGGGCAGGGGACAGGCTAGGATAAGGCAGGGCAGGGGACAGGCTAGGATAAGGCAGGGCAGGGGACAGGCTAGGATAAGGCAGGGTAAAGAACATGCTAGGATAAGGGAGGACAGGTGACAGGCTAGGATAAGGCAGGACAGGTGACAGGCTAGGATAAGGCAGGGCAGGGGACAGGCTAAGATGAGGCAGGGGACAAGCTAGGATAAGGCAGGGCAGGGGACAGGCTAGGATAAGGCAGGGCAGGGGACATATTAGGATAAGGCAGGGTAATGAACATGCTAGGATAAGGCAGGACAGGTGACAGGCTAGGTTAAGGCAGGCCAGGGGACATGCTAGAGTAGGGCAGGGCAGGGGACAGGCTAGGAGAAGGCAGGACAGGGGACAGGCTAGTAGAAGGCAGGGCAGGGGACAGGCTAGGATAAGGCAGGGTAAAGAACATGCTAGGATAAGGGAGGACAGGTGACAGGCTAGGATAAGGCAGGACAGGTGACAGGCTAGGATAAGGCAGGGCAGGGGACAGGCTAAGATGAGGCAGGGGATAAGCTAGGATAAGGCAGGGCAGGGGACAGGCTAGGATAAGGCAGGGCAGGGGACATATTAGGATAAGGCAGGGTAATAAACATGCTAGGATAAGGCAGGACAGGTGACAGGCTAGGTTAAGGCAGGCCAGGGGACATGCTAGATTAGGGCAGGGCAGGGGACAAGCTAGGAGAAGGCAGGGCAGGGGACAGGCTAGGATAAGGCAGGACAGGTGACAGGCTAGGACAAGGCAGGGAAGGGGACAGGATAAGATGAGGCAGAGGACAAGCTAAGATAAGGCAGGGCAGGTGACAGACTAGGATAAGGCAGGGCAGGGGACAGGCTCGGAGAAGGCAGGGCAGGGGACAGGATAAAATGAGGCAGAGGACAGGCTACGATAAGGTATTAGAATAAGGCAGGGTAATGAACATGCTAGGATAAGGCAGGACAGGTGACAGGCTAGGATAAGGCAGGACAGGTGACAGGCTAGGACAAGGCAGGGAAGGGGACAGGATAAGATGAGGCAGAGGACAGGCTAGGATAAGGTAGGGCAAGGTACAGGCTAGGATAACGCAGGGCAGGGGACAGATTAGGATAATGCAGGGTAATGAACATGCTAGGATAAGGTAGGGCAGGTGACAGGCCAGGCCAGGGGACAAGCTAGAGTAGGGCAGGGCAGGGGACAAGCTAGGACAAGGCAGGGCAGGAGACAGACTAGGATAAGGCAGGGCAAGGGACACAATAGGAGAAGGTAGGGTAATGAACATGCTAGGATAAGGCAGGGCAGGTGACAGACTAGGCTAAGGCAGGGCAGGGGACAGGCTGAAACAAGGCAGTGCAAGGGACAAGCTAGGATTAGGCAGGGCAGGATAAGGCAGGGCAGGAGACAGACTAGGATAGGATAAGGCAGGACAGGTGACAGGCTAGGATTAGGCAGGCAGGGGACAAGAGGGCAGGGCAGGGGGCAGGCTAAGATAAGGCAGAGCAGGAGGCAGGCTAAGATAAGGCAGGGAAGGAGACAGGCTAGGATAAGGCAGAGCAGGAGACAGGCTAGGCTAAGGCAGGCCAGGGGACAAGGTAGAGTAGGGCAGGGCAGGGGACAAGCTAGGATAAGGCAGGGCAGGGGACAAGGTAGAGTAAGGCAGCGCAGGGGACAAGCTAGGATAAGGCAGGGCAGGGGACAGGCTAGGATAAAGCAGGGCAGGGGACAGGCTAAGATGAGGCAGGGGACAAGCTAGGATAAGGCAGGGCAGGGGACAGGCTAGGATAAGGCAGGGCAGGGGACAGACTAGGATAAGGCAGGGTAATGAACATGCTAGGATAAGGCAGGGCAGGGGACAGGCAAAGATGAGGCAGGGCAGGGGACAGGCTAGGATAAGGCAGGGCAGGGGACATATTAGGATAAGGCAGGGTAATGAACATGCTAGGATAAGGCAGGACAGGTGACAGGCTAGGCTAAGGCAGGGCAGGGGACATGCTAGGGTAGGGCAGGGCAGGGGACAAGCTAGGATAAGGCAGGGCAGGGGACAAGCTAGGATAAGGCAGGGCAGGGGACAGGCTAGGATAAGGCAGGGCAGGGGACATATTAGGATAACGCAGGGTAATGAACATGCTAGGATAAGGCAGGACAGGTGACAGGCTAGGCTAAGGCAGGCCAGGGGACATGCTAGAGTAGGGCAGGGCAGGGGACAAGCTAGGATAAGGCAGGACAGGTGACAGGCTAGGATAAGGCAGGGCAGGGGACAGGCTAAGATGAGGCAGGGGATAAGCTAGGATAAGGCAGGGCAGGGGACAGGCTAGGATAAGGCAGGGCAGGGGACATATTAGGATAAGGCAGGGTAATGAAGATGCTTGGATAAGGCAGGACAGGTGACAGGCTAGGCTAAGGCAGGCCAGGGGACATGCTAGAGTAGGGCAGGGGACAAGCTAGGACAAGGCAGGGCAGGGGACAGGCTAGGATAAGGCAGGGCAGGGGACAGGCTAGGATAAGGCAGGGTAAAGAACATGCTAGGATAAGGCAGGACAGGTGACAGGCTAGGATAAGGCAGGACAGGTGACAGGCTAGGATAAGGCAGGGCAGGGGACAGGCTAAGATGAGGCAGGGGACAAGCTAGGATAAGGCAGGGCAGGGGACAGGCTAGGATAAGGCAGGGCAGGGGACATATTAGGATAAGGCAGGGTAATGAACATGCTAGGATAAGGCAGGACAGGTGACAGGCTAGGATAAGGCAGGCCAGGGGACATGCTAGAGTAGGGCAGGGCAGGGGACAAGCTAGGAGAAGGCAGGGCAGGGGACAGGCTAGGAGAAGGCAGGGCAGGGGACAGGCTAGTAGAAGGCAGGGCAGGGGACAAGCTAGGATAAGGTAGGGCAGGGGACAAGCTAGGATAAGGCAGGGCAGGGGACAGGCTAGGAGAAGGCAGGGTAATGAACATGCTAGGATAAGGCAGGACATGTGACAGGCCAGGATAAAGCAGGGCAGGGGACATGCTAGAGTAGGGCAGGGGACAAGCTAGGACAAGGCAGGGCAGGGGACAGGCTGGGAGAAGGCAGGGCAGGGGACAGGCTAGTAGAAGGCAGGGCAGGGGACAAGCTAGGATAAGGCAGGACAGGTGACAGGCTAGGATTAGGCAGGACAGGTGACAGGCTAGGATAAGGCAGGGCAGGGGACAGGCTAAGATGAGGCAGGGGACAAGCTAGGATAAGGCAGGGCAGGGGACAGGCTAGGATAAGGCAGGGCAGGGGACATATTAGGATAAGGCAGGGTAATGAACATGCTAGGATAAGGCAGGACAGGTGACAGGCTAGGCTAAGGCAGGCCAGGGGACAAGGTAGAGTAGGGCAGGGCAGGGGACAAGCTAGGATAAGGCAGGGCAGGGGACAGGCTAGGATAAGGCAGGGCAGGGGACAGGCTAGGATAAGGCAGGGCAGGGGACAGGCTAGGATAAGGCAGGGTAAAGAACATGCTAGGATAAGGGAGGACAGGTGACAGGCTAGGATAAGGCAGGACAGGTGACAGGCTAGGATAAGGCAGGGCAGGGGACAGGCTAAGATGAGGCAGGGGACAAGCTAGGATAAGGCAGGGCAGGGGACAGGCTAGGATAAGGCAGGGCAGGGGACATATTAGGATAAGGCAGGGTAATGAACATGCTAGGATAAGGCAGGACAGGTGACAGGCTAGGTTAAGGCAGGCCAGGGGACATGCTAGAGTAGGGCAGGGCAGGGGACAAGCTAGGAGAAGGCAGGGCAGGGGACAGGCTAGGAGAAGGCAGGACAGGGGACAGGCTAGTAGAAGGCAGGGCAGGGGACAGGCTAGGATAAGGCAGGGTAAAGAACATGCTAGGATAAGGGAGGACAGGTGACAGGCTAGGATAAGGCAGGACAGGTGACAGGCTAGGATAAGGCAGGGCAGGGGACAGGATAAGATGAGGCAGGGGATAAGCTAGGATAAGGCAGGGCAGGGGACAGGCTAGGATAAGGCAGGGCAGGGGACATATTAGGATAAGGCAGGGTAATAAACATGCTAGGATAAGGCAGGACAGGTGACAGGCTAGGTTAAGGCAGGCCAGGGGACATGCTAGATTAGGGCAGGGCAGGGGACAAGCTAGGAGAAGGCAGGGCAGGGGACAGGCTAGGAGAAGGCAGGGCAGGGGACAGGCTAGTAGAAGGCAGGGCAGGGGACAAGCTAGGATAAGGTAGGGCAGGGGACAAGCTAGGAGAAGGCAGGGCAGGGGACAGGCTAGGAGAAGGCAGGGTAATGAACATGCTAGGATAAGGCAGGACATTTGACAGGCCAGGATAAAGCAGGGCAGGGGACAGGCTAGGATAAGGCAGGGCAGAGGACAGACTAGGATAAGGCACGGCAGAGGACAGGCTAGGATGAGGCAGGGCAGGGGACAGGCTAGGATGAGGCAGGACAGGGGATAGATTAAGATAAATCCATGGACCATTCAAATTTAAATCCTAACTGTTTCCTGTGCACACATTCCTGTGACATCATCAATTTGTGTGATCCACATATATAGTCACTCCTGATTTTCATGACTAATATGTGACTAACATATATAATCATCTGACTACTAGTGTCAAAATATGATGGTATAGTCAGAACTGACTATAGGTTTTATTATCAGTGCATATGGACCCTCAATAGGCACCAATCACCCATAAATAGCACTGACTGATCCCCTTTGGCTGGTTTTACTTGGACCAAACCCTATTGACTGCACCCAGTACAGGGCAGTGCATTTGTTTGACCCAAAAAACACACATAAATAGCACTGATTATCCCAGGATTCTGGCTTTTTGCGTACGGAAAGTGGATATCTGCCGTGCGCATATCTCAGGCTAATGCACCTTCAGGATTCAATTTCTACACCAAGACGTTCCCTGATACTTCAATGCAGGCCTGGAAGGACCGTGAAAATAGAATGCCCTGTTTGTTTCTACCTGACTGTTGTGAGGAAACAGTGGGATAAATACATTAAGGGGTAGGTATTTGAGCACTTGTTCGGCAAATCGGCTTGTTATTTGCACTCGCCTTCGGCTCGTGATATAACAGCCGATATGCCGAACAAGTGCCCAAATACCTACACATTAGTGCATCACTGGACAATCCTACTGCATGTTCAGCCTTGACATCAAACAGCCATATCCTGAAGTCATATTGTATGTAGTTGTGTACACGTGGAGAATCTGTCGGGTTGTGTTACTGCACATTTATATTGACTAATAGTGAATGTATTAGTGAGCAGTAACATCTTTCCATTTCAGGTAAGGTACTTATTTTCTGAAGAGGCGTGCATGACCACATCTTGTGCTGAATGGCGCCACCCTGCACGACCCCTGTTTGCATTGGAGGGATTTGGTATTTCGTGTTTGGAATATTTAAAAAGGAGAAAGCAGATGGAAGCACTATGCAGCCTTTAACGTGAAGGGTGTTTATGTTAGTAACTTACGAATCAAAAAGAGCTGTAGTCTCACTGAATGCGCACATAGTGCTGTGGCTTCCCGTCCTGGTTCAGCTGGTAATTGCATTAAAGTCTAATGCTTGTACAGAGCGCTCCTTCTGTACTGCGACCCATCTTTAGGGCATTATGTAGAAACGGGAAGTATGTATTCACCTTCCCATTGACCAGATCTGTCTTGTTCACTGAGTGGCAAGAGAGTACATTTATACTAAAATTGATAAATTCATGTCAACACACACACAGAAATCGTACCAAAGCAATCATGTAAACTAGCACAAGACCGATATGAACTTTACAACTTTGACACCTTAAGCATGTGGCCATCAAAGCCCGACATCTCATGACTATCATTTCCTCCTTACATTGTATATACTTACGTAAAAGGCAACAAGAGCGCCATATTCAAACAGTTGAACCTTATTCAATAGTTGGCCATAAAGGCATGATACTTCATACAATACCTACGGCTGTCCCCATCAGCACTCTGGGACCACCCGCCTAGTCAATGTACCATAGCCATGTTTTAGAAATATGATACGCAAGTAACATGTTGCACCAGCACCTACACCTAGTGGGACCAGGAGAAGTCTATCTCACCCGCTAATACATAGCTAGGTTCAGTGCACCGGCACCGCCCATAAAATAGCCACATTATCACATTATTCAATATCATTTCATATGATATTATATCATGGCATCCTCTTATATGGATAATTCCATTGCAGCGTAGCTCACACTACATCGGCTTAGGAGCACCATCCATCATGAGATAGACCAACATTATTGTTATAGGCCCGCTGATGCTATGGCTAAATGAAAATATCTCGGCTGGCACCTCCTTTTAATGTATCTCTGTTCTTCACCTCTGCATACATAGAAGAGGCCAACAAACTAAACCATCTAAAATAATTTTACAATATCTGAAGTTAATATCATAATTAGTCAGGTACTAAGCTGTTATTATGAGTGTTATCACATATTTTACTCACTCGCCTCACTGTGGTTATCAATTGTAATAAATTAACGAGTTTCTTGTTTTGTTTTCACATGACTTCCTTCAAAATTGCTTTAGATAAAAAGGTTGAAGTACCATCTTTTCGAAAATGCGAGATTTTCTTACTTCATTTTCATTTGAAACTATTTAATTTTAAAATCCATAGATCACAATTTTCTTAAAATAGCTTAGCCCAACTCTATTCCAAATTCCACAGTCACTATCGTAACACCATCAGAGGCTGCCACTGCGTCAACAGGGCCTCCCCCTGGTGGTAGTACTGTACACTACAGCAGGGCCTCCCCCTGGTGGTAATATTGTACACTACAGCAGGGCCTCCCCCTGGTGGTGATATTGTACACTACAACAGGGCCTCCCCCTGGTGGTGATACTGTACACTACAGCAGGGCCTCCCCCTGGTGGTAATATTGTACACTACAACAGGGCCTCCCCCTGGTGGTGATATTGTACACTACAAAAGGGCCTCCCCCTGGTGGTAATACGGTACACTACAACAGGGCCTCCCCCTGGTGGTAATACTGTACACTACAACAGGGCCTCCCCCTGGTGGTAATACTGTACACTACAACAGGGCCTCCCCCTGGTGGTAATACGGTACACTACAACAGGGCCTCCCCCTAGTGGTAATACTGTACACTACAACTGGGCCTCCACCTGGTGGTAATACTGTACACTACAACTGGGCCTCCACCTGGTGGTAATATTGTACACTACAACAGGGCCTCCCCCTGGTGGTAATACTGTACACTACAACAGGGCCTCCCCCCTGGTGGTACTACTGTACACTACAACAGGGCCTCCCCCCTGGTGGTAATACTGTACACTATAACAGGGCCTCCCCTGGTGGTACTACTGTACACTACAACAGGGCCTCCCCCCTGGTGGTAATACTGTACACTACAACAGGGCCTCCACCTGTTGGTAATACTGTACACTACAACAGGGCCTCCCCCTGGTGGTAATACTGTACACTACAACAGGGCCTCCCCCTGGTGGTAATATCGTAGACTACAACAGGGCCTCCCCCTGGTGGTAATACTGTACACTACAACAGGGCCTCCCCCTGGTGGTAATATTGTACACTACAACAGGGCCCCCCCCTGGTGGTAATATTGTACACTACAACAGGGCCTCCCCCCGGTGGTGCTACTGTACACTACAACAGGGCCTCCCCCTAGTGGTAATATTGTACACTACAACAGGGCCTCCCCCTGGTGGTAATACTGTACACTACAACAAGGCCTCCCCCTGGTGGTAATACTGTACACTACAACTGGGCCTCCACCTGGTGGTGCTACTGTACACTACAACAGGGCCTCACCCTAGTGGTAATATTGTACACTATAACAGGGCCTCCCCCCTAGTGGTAATACTGTACACTACAACAGGGCTTCCCCCTGGTGGTGCTACTGTACACTACAACAGGGCCTCCCCCTGGTGGTAATATTGTACACTACAACAGGGCCTCCCCCTAGTGGTAATATTTTACACTACAACAGGGCCTCCCCCTAGTGGTAATATTGTACACTACAACAGGGCCTCCCCCTAGTGGTAATATTGTACACTACAACAGGGCCTCCCCCTGGTGGTAATATTGTACACTACAACAGGGCCTCCCCCCTGGTGGTGCTACTGTACACTACAACAGGGCCTCCCCCTAGTGGTAATATTGTACACTACAACAGGGCCTCCCCCTGGTAGTAATATTGTACACTACAACAGGGCCTCCCCCCCTGGTGGTTCTACTGTACACTACAACAGGGCCTCCCCCCTGGTGGTCCTACTGTACACTACAACAGGGCCTCCCCCTGGTGGTAATATCGTACACTACAACGGGGCCTCCCCCCTGGTGGTGCTACTGTACACTACAACAGGGCCTCCCCCTGGTGGTAATACCGTACACTACAACAGGGCCTCCCCCCTGGTGGTAATATCGTACACTACAACAGGGCCTCCCCCTGGTGGTAATACTGTACACTACAACAGGGCCTCCCCCTAGTGGTAATATTGTACACTACAACAGGGCCTCCCCCCTGGTGGTGCTACTGTACACTACAACAGGGCATCCCCCTGGTGGTGCTGTTTGGTGCTATTCGCCAATCGGCGCAGAATGCCAATATTGGCTTTCTGCGTTGCGCCATTTACAAATAGCGCAGCATCAGCGCTGAGCAGAACACCAATCTGTGCAGAATAGAAATATCAGTGTGGCTGCGAGCACCTGTTTACTTTGTAAGTTGTTGTGCCAATAGAACCCTTATTTGTTTGAATAAAAGAGGGACGCCATAGGTGAATTGTAGGCCTTTACATTCATCCTTCGAAATCGGAAAAGGTATAGTAACCCTAATCTATATCAAATAACTTGATTAGAATCTCGCATCTATTTGTACACCGCACACTGCGGATTGGCGTTCTGCGCCGATTGGGGAATAGCGCCCAACAGTGCTACTGTACACTACAACAGGGCCTCCCCCTGGTGGTGCTACTGTACACTACAACAGGGCCTCCCCCTGGTGGTGCTACTGTACACTACAACTGGGCCTCCCCCTGGTGGTGCTACTGTACACTACAACAGGGCCTCCCCCTGGTGGTGCTACCGTACACTGCAACAGGGCCTCCCCCCTGGTGGTAATATTGTACACTACAACAGGGCCTCCCCCTGCTGGTAATACTGTACACTGCAACAGAGCCTCCCCCTGGTGGTAATATTGTACACTACAACAGAAACTCCACCTGGTGGTGCTTTTGGGCGCTTTTCACCATTTTGCACAGAACGCCAATATTGACATTCTGCGCAGCGTAATTTGTAAATAGCGCAGGATCAGAGCCGCGCAGAACGCCAATCTGCGCGGAATAGAAATATCAGTGAAGATGCGAGTACCTGTTTCATTTGTAACTCTCTGAATCAATTTATCCAAAATTAGTTCAAATAAATGAGGGGCATCATTACAATTGATGTATTATATGCAATCAGCTCTCAAAGACTCAATAGGCACAGTGATTTTAATCTACATTAAATACCTTAATTAGAATCTCGCAGACATTTGCATGCAGCGCACAGAAGATTGGCGTTCTGCGCCGATTGGTGAATAGCGCCCAACAGTGCTACTGTACACTACAACAGGGCCTCCACCTGGTGGTAATATTGTACACTACAACAGGGCCTCCACCTGGTGGTGATACTGTACACTACAGCAGGGCCTCCCCCTGGTGGTAATATTGTACACTACAACAGGGCCTCCCCCCTGGTGGTAATACTGTACACTACAACAGGCAGTCACTGCTTTAAACTGTAATAAACTGCGCGTGACTACAAAGTTTTGATTGGTTGATGACTTCCTTCTGCTAATACCCCCGCCCTCCCCCTCTATCATATATGTGGTTGAGACACATGGGTGCTCCAGGGGTCCCTAGGAGGCAGCCAGGGGGGGGGAATCAAGTGCCGCAGCGCCCTCTATACCGCAGAGCATATATGCAGCTGCACCAGCCTGTAAGTGCCAGTCTCAAACAGGGCAGGGAGGAGGTCACACTGTACAGTCCAGTGTGGGGATAAGGGCTTTAGTTAAATACATTCTCTTATAACGTCTCGGAGGGTCCTGTGACCTAGATCGTATGGTCGGCAACACACAGACAGACATCCCACCATGTGCCGTTCATCAGCCGCACACCGCGACCGTTCATGACCCAGTGCACCTTATTTGGGCATGGGGCTGGGCTATGGTCAGTCACACATGAGGGTGAGACTGAGGAGTAGAGGAAAGGGTAGCGATGTCACTCGCCAGAGGCCGAAGGCCTCTGGTATACATGATTGGTGTGAGGTGGCAGCACTGTACTGTAGGAGGGCCATGGTCATATTAGGCTCTAACACGAGGTCTCAGCGAAGGAAATCCTTTTACTATATATTTTAATATAGCGGAAAACGCAATAACAGCTACCAGGACATTTACAATTTCTGAAAATCACCCTTGACCTAAAAGATACATCTTTCCTACAAAACATTTCCAACCAAAATTAGCTACTCACCACGGAAAATTTGAGCACTGGTCTGTAGCGTAAAACCACCTGAATTCCGCCTGAATTTGCACTGAATAATTTGCATTTTCACTGATCCCCAATCTAGCCTTTGAAAAAAATGTAAACTCACTGAGAATCCCTTTACTATTATTTGATTGAAATTGGCAGACATTCAGCAGCATGTGTACAAGTTTTCATAATATTGGCATCATTTCCAACTTAATTATGGACCATTCAGTGCCCCTGCAGTATTCACTTCTGACCAGAATCGTATATGACTCTCAGTTTTGTGCGGGATTACCCTCACTGAGACCTACTATAAGTGGGATGTGGCTTTCTATTGTCTATAATTGTGATTTTTATAACCCAATACATGTTTATAGATAGGCCCTGAGGTTTTATGTCCCTTGGATTCCTGTATACCAAGATAAGCTGATGTTTCCTGGACAAACTCAGGCCCAAAATCACCCTGATTTCCCGCTTTGGGCCGATAGCGCCCCCTCCTCCATGTTTTAGCTATTTTCACAGCAAGGAGTACCTCTAGGACCATCAAATCCAACATGGATCTTTGCATAGAATATCTCTATGTGATACATGTGCCAATACTTTAGATTTCTGGTCATAAGGTGGAAAAATTATGGGAAAATATGGAAAAATACCTGAAAATTACCATAAAAATAGACATTATTCGCACGTCATGCCAGGACCGATTCTTTAGAGTATATTGAAAGGCCATTGACTCATGTTTTTCTACATTCCTTCATGATTTTTAGAAAGTACACTTTAAAAAAATACGGTGGAGATTGTCCTTGTAGTAGCAGATATGCCATTTACAGTACCAGCCTCTAACTAAATACTCACCGTGGAGCCTTCAAAAGTCATCAACGCCTGCTCCCTCTATGCCCTTAACTGGTTACAAACTGTAGATACTACATGATTTTGATATACCTGTGTTATTATGATTAATGTAAAAATAAATAAGACATATCAAATTACTTTGAATTACCCCCAGTGTCTATAAGCTGAAATCAACTTGCGGCCCGGCTGCGGGGACCCTCCGACAATAATATTTTTGTGAATTTCCTCCTTTTTTTCACATTTCAAGGACCTAGTCATAAATATTCCATGAGATTTTGCAAAAGTAATTATTCTGTAGATAACCAGTGCAAAAACAAATCAATCTGACGGGTTTTTAACTTTTCCATGGTAATAGCCCTTTTGCTTTAGGTCTCAGCGAAGGAAATCCTTTTACTATATATTTTAATATAGCGGAAAACGCAATAACAGCTACCAGGACATTTACAATTTCTGAAAATCACCCTTGACCTAAAAGATACATCTTTCCTACAAAACATTTCCAACCAAAATTAGCTACTCACCACGGAAAATTTGAGCACTGGTCTGTAGCGTAAAACCACCTGAATTCCGCCTGAATTTGCACTGAATAATTTGCATTTTCACTGATCCCCAATCTAGCCTTTGAAAAAAATGTAAACTCACTGAGAATCCCTTTACTATTATTTGATTGAAATTGGCAGACATTCAGCAGCATGTGTACAAGTTTTCATAATATTGGCATCATTTCCAACTTAATTATGGACCATTCAGTGCCCCTGCAGTATTCACTTCTGACCAGAATCGTATATGACTCTCAGTTTTGTGCGGGATTACCCTCACTGAGACCACGATGGTCCAGTGGAGCCTCTGGATGGGGGCAGCCATCTTGTAAGACATGAAATCTCGCTCCTTTGGCAAAATTTCTCGCTCCTCTGGCGAGATTTCACAGCTTTCTTGGCATGGGGGAGGGTAGGGGTGTGTGTGTAGAGCACTCACACCTACCAGCAGCTGACCACTGTACACACCTCTGAGCCCAAGTGTTAATGGGATGGCCATTGTTTTAGGGGTCCTCCTGAGTGAACACACCTGATAAATACACACCCTGCCTGTTGTAACAGTAACCTCTCTGTGTACTACCAACAATCAGCCTAGACTCACTGGCTCTATCCTACCTGCATGGCTTCATTCTCCATACAGTTATTTGGTCACTCTCCAAGCAGAATTTAGTTTTTTAATTCTTATTTATTTCAGTTTTATGATAAGAAATTAAGAAAGAAGACTTGGTAGATGCATACAGGATGATATACGGTTTTCATGTATGACAGTGGCGGATTTAGAGGGGGGGCGCGGGGGCGCGCGCCCCCTCCTTTTGGTCTGTAGTTAAGAGTTTAATTGTGCTTTTTAGACCCCAATTTTGGCCAAAAATAGGGGGTACGCCCCCTCCTTTTGTCTAGAAAAGGGGGCGCGCCCCCTCCTTTTCCAAATCCTGGATCCGCCACTGAGTATGCATAAACCATAAATCAATTAATCAGAAATACACAGTAAGAAGTGTCCCAAGTAGACTATACAAAGAGGCTCAGTGCCATATTGTCCTACCATTTAGATCTGCTGTGTTCCACCAGGTGGCACCACCCCTTGACGTGTTAGAGCCTAATAGCCTACCCCCAGTACATTTATAGTGCATTGAGAGAGCATGAATGAAACCCTCATTTTGAGATAACGACAGAAGCTTTATGGTGCTACATTGAATTATAACTGGCAAAAGGCTAAATCCTCCCAGGAAAAAATACAACAGGAATTAAGCTTGAATAGCTTTTGTGTAATAACTGCTTAAAATATGGTTAAGAATGACTGTGTGTAGTTTCCACTCTAGCCACTCAATGCGGATGGCGATGCAGCACTTGATTTCTCCCCCCCCCCCCACCCTTGGAGGCAGCCAAGGCCGCTAGAAGGACCCTGACACAACCCTGTTAGATCAAAGTTAGGGGCGTGGCTAATACGCGAGTTTTTCCCAGGGCCCATTCAGAAGCCCCCTGCGGCTTATAGGATCGGCCCAAAGTCGGGGGCAGCTTATAGGCTTACACGTGAGGTGTTTTACGGTATTATTTATATTCTGGTGGGGTTTGCTTATTTAGTGTTAAAACGAGACATTAGGTGACAGCACTACCTTGAAGTCTTTCATTGCTAATCAACAGTCTACAATTACATGATGTAACACTACATATGGCGCTACCTTGTTGCTGGAAGCATTCTATTGTTTTCTGATCTATATTTCTGAATTTAGCACAGTTAAAGTGACACATTAGATTGGAGAGGTCCTGCTGTAGGTGAAGGGTAAAATGGACAATCAAGTACTTCTCGTCCTAAGCCTTTTACAAGTTGTGGCATTCTGGCGGCCATCTTGTATAATTAGACTTGTTCATGGTGACATGCTCACACCGGGTAAATGAGTAACCAAGAGAGAAGAACCTATACCTCGCCACTTTGGGTAAATGCCTTGGTCATCAAGCAGTGTACATGTATATATATATATTGCTAAAAGAAACTCACGCACCGTCTCATTCAGAAGTACCCTCTACGAAGGTACAGAGTATCATTTATTGTCATTTTGCTGATTCGAAAACCCACGATCAACTACTCCATTTGTTCACCATGATTTACAATTCACAATAACTTAATGCAGCCTCAGCCCACCATGGCGACACAAGGGCATTAACTCATGATGCAGCCCTTCTGTGGTTCCCTGGGACTCACTGTACAGATAAAACATTGTCCCAGGTGTAACTACACATACGTGGTTCCTATATACATATACACCAATCAGTTCCCGTCCAGAACAGGACATACAGAATGAACTGCATGGCATGCAGTGTGTACACTTTGTGCGGTATTAAAGCTTATCACAGAATATCATGGTCGCTAACAGGACTGTACGGTGTACAGCACATGCGGCATATCGTGCTGACCCCTCGTCAACGCGTCGATGTAACCAGACAAAGGTCAAGCTGCTCAGGGGGATGAAAGGGAACATCACACAGATAAAGGGCTATCATGGTCCCCCATCCACATCTATCACGCTATACACACACACTCATAGGGTTGTTTACTCTCCAGAAACTTCCACAATTCCTGATGTTATTAGTGCCCTTTATACACGTAACCCCCCCCCCCCCCACCTTGCCATCCTTGCACCTCAAAGTGCAGATTACAGTTATTGCAGGATTTCCACCAAATAACTAATGTGAAGGACCCTCCTAATATGTACCAATGTCGTCTTATATGCAATTGGAAGCTAGATAGTACACTTGTGTTCCATGACGCTAACACGATTAAATAGTCGGGGTTTTGATACAAGATACAATGCGGGCTCACTGCAATCTAAGTCAGTGGCATATGCAAGTACAGATGAACTGCAACACTTAGTATTTCCCAGGTCGGGCCGAGCTGTAACCCAAGGTCCAATGACTGAAATAAACCTCAGTTTTGAATAATTCGACTTTTTCTTGGGATTGATACCATATACCTGTAGTTATTCATACAATAGTCAATACATTATAATTTCACTAAATTAACCTGAGTAATCTTATATGGATCACATGACCATAGTTGATCATTTCATAGGCCATGAGATAGTGTGAAGAATTCGTTGGGCTAAATCAATAGGGCTGTGATATTAACATTAGAATTAATATGTCTGGATACAGTCAATGTGCCTGGATACAGTCAATGTGCCTGGATATAAGTCAATGTGCCTGGATACAGTCAGTGTGCCTGGATACCCAATCTTTGCCTAGATGCACAGCCAGCTTGCCTGGATACACAGTCAACATGCCTGGATACACAGTCAACATGCCTGGATAAACAGCTAGTGTGCCGGGATACACAGTCAACATGCCTGGATACACAGGCAGCGTGCCTGGATACTCAGGCAGCGTGCCTGGATACTCAGGCAACATGCCTGGATACACAGCCAGTGCCTGGATACACAGTCAGTGTGCCTGGATACACAGTCAGTGCCTGGATACACAGCCAGTGTGCCGGGATACACAGTCAACATGCCTGGATACACAGGCAGCGTGCCTGGATACTCAGGCAGCGTGCCTGGATACTCAGGCAACATGCCTGGATACACAGCCAGTGCCTGGATACACAGTCAGTGTGCCTGGATACACAGCCAGTGCCTGGATACACAGTCAGTGTGCCTGGATACACAGCCAGTGCCTGGATACTCAGGCAGCATGCCTGGATACACAGCCAGTGCCTGGATACTCAGGCAGCGTGCCTGGATACACAGCCAGTGCCTGGATACTCAGGCAGCATGCCTGGATACACAGCCAGTGCCTGGATACTCAGGCAGCGTGCCTGGATACACAGCCAGTGCCTGGATACTCAAGCAGCGTGCCTGGATACTCAGGCAGCGTGCCTGGATACACAGCCAGTGCCTGGATACTCAGGCAGCGTGCCTGGATACACAGCCAGTGCCAGGATACACAGCCAGTGCCTGGAAACTCAGGCAGCGTGCCTGGATACACAGCCAGTGCCTGGATACTCAGGCAGCGTGCCTGGATACACAGCCAGTGCCTGGATACTCAGGCAGCGTGCCTGGATACACAGCCAGTGCCTGGATACTCAGGCAGCGTGCCTGGATACACAGCCAGTACCTGGATACTCAGGCAGCGTGCCTGGATACACAGCCAGTGCCTGGATACTCAGGCAGCGTGCCTGGATACTCAGGCAGCGTGCCTATATACAAACACACTGCCCTGGATACATACTATATACGTGCCTTGACACAAACGACATGTCTGGGAGTACAACACCATTACCAGATAGACAGACTGCACGTCTTCCCGGATGCACTGACCCAAGTGCTGCCATATCTGGTGCAACAATGCAGACTGTTTTGATAACAAGTTCAGGTTTCTAACAAGATAGTAAGCACGTGCTCTATGAAGTACACCTAGCCAGATTACTGAGATAAGACCCAGGAGACTAGGAGTCTTTCATGGACACAGTGCCTGAGTGGATATATTAGCTAAGCCAACATGCTGTAATTATAGTTGCATTTAGCAAGGTTAGCATAGGTCCCATTGCGAACATGGCATGTTTGTCATTGTTTTAGCACCTCGTACATGAAGTTATCTGCTATCTGCAATAGTTATGAGACCACCACTCTCAATCATGTGACAGTCATAGTGAGTGATGACATTGCTAACCTGAAGGTCTGTAGAATAGGGGGTGACAGCTAACCTGTGGCATCGGGAAAATCCGCTCACAAATAGCCTCATTTCAGGACACACAGTTTGAGTTTACACAAGTAAATGACCTATTTTAACCAGGATAAATAAACAATTGAAAAAACATAGAATATAGGACATCGTTATCCGTCGTTATGTTATCTGTATGATAGTTAGATATCCCTGCAGCGAAAATATCAGATACAAGATAGCCTCAGGTGAGCTCCATGTATCCTGATGTAGCCACATGGTGCAGTGGGGCATACTCCGGGGGCATAGTGCCCCTATTTCTGCAATGCCCATCCATATGCTGTACTAATAAACCCTTTAAAGATCCTATATATATATGCCATTCTTATCAGAGGAATTACAAACTTTGGTAATGTCAGGCATGATGATGATAAGCAATGGCCTGGGTTTGCATCAGTCACTATGTCCTCCATATAGGCCATATTTACACCATGCTACTGTTCTAATACTATTATTGATTATATATACATCTATGTACATCCATTCCAAAAATATCGATGCAGTGTAATACTTTTTAGGAGACTTAAGCTTTTAAGGCCGGCACAGCCTTTAATGTTTACTTGTCTCCTGATGCCCCAGTGCAGCGCAGGCAGGTCGCTTCCCGGCAGCGCGGGCAGGTCACATCCTGGCAGCGCGGGCAGGTCGCTCCCTGGCAGCGCGGGCAGGTCACTCCCTGGCACTGCTGTCAGGATTGTATCAACCCCTTATGTTCGACATGTACTTAATGTAGCCTCTGCTGTATAACGGGATGACAGGAGCCCCGCGCTGCCCATAACGGGATGACAGGAGCCCCGCGCTGCCCATAACGGGATGACAGGAGCCCCGCGCTGCCCATAACGGGATGACAGGAGCCTCACGCTGCCCATAACGGGATGACAGGAGCCTCACGCTGCCCATAACGGGATGACAGGAGCCTCACGCTGCCCATAACGGGATGACAGGAGCCTCACGCTGCCCATAACGGGATGACAGGAGCCCCGCGCTGCCCATAACGGGATGACAGGAGCCCCGCGCTGCCCATAACGCAATGACAGGAGCCCCGCGCTGCCCATAACGGGATGACAGGAGCCCCGCGCTGCCCATAACGGGATGACAGGAGCCTCACGCTGCCCATAACGGGATGACAGGAGCCTCACGCTGCCCATAACGGGATGACAGGAGCCTCACGCTGCCCATAACGGGATGACAGGAGCCTCACGCTGCCCATAACGGGATGACAGGAGCCTCACGCTGCCCATAACGGGATGACAGGAGCCTCACGCTGCCCATAACGGGATGACAGGAGCCTCGCGCTGCCCATAACGGGATGACAGGAGCCCCGTGTTGCCCATAACGGGATGACAGGAGCCCCGCGCTGCCCATAACGGGATGACAGGAGCCTCACGCTGCCCATAACGGGATGACAGGAGCCTCACGCTGCCCATAACGGGATGACAGGAGCCCCGTGTTGCCCATAACGGGATGACAGGAGCCTCACGCTGCCCATAACGGGATGACAGGAGCCTCACGCTGCCCATAACGGGATGACAGGAGCCTCACGCTGCCCATAACGGGACGACAGGAACCTCACGCTGCCCATAACGCTGCCCATAACGGGAGCCCCGTGTTGCCCATAACGGGTTAGCAGCCGCACTGCCTTAGTCTTACAGCAGCCATTGTCAGAAGCCCCCGAACATGACGGGAGCCGACTTGACCCTGTGTAGGGGTCTCTGTGCCTTGGGCGCCCCCAGCAGTGCCTCGGACTGGGACAGGCGCCGCCCGGTGCCGGGGGGGCCCCCCATGGTGTTGTGGCGGCGGTGGCGCCGGGACCGCTTGGCGCGCTCCTGGATGGCCTTCCTGCGCTGCACCTCCAGCTCCTGCAGCAGCTGCAGCTTCTTCTTGTCCTCCCCGCTCGCCTCCTCCGCGCCCCCCGCCCCGCCCCCCGCCCCCGCCGCCTCCTCGTCCCGCCGGAAGTAGGCGTACATGGCCACGGAGGGCGTCATGATGGCCACCCCGGCCAGCAGGAAGGCCGCTGTGAGGTCCAGCTTGGGCGCCCAGTGCACCGTGCCCTCCGGGGAGAAGAGCGTCCAGAACAGGGTGGTGAGGGGCGTGGCAAAGGTCATGACGATGACGGTGAACACAGCGCCCTCGGCGTACCGGATGAGCAGGATGCTGAACAGGGTGGTGCCGGCCGTGGACAGGGTGTAGACGGCCGCCAGGGGCGCCACGCGCCGACACGACGCGTCCACCGCGTAGAAACACAGGAAGCCGTTCTGCAGCTTCTCAAAGAAGGAGATGGAGCCGGACGTGGCCTGCAAGGCAACAATACGGTTAGCAATGTCATACCTCTGCATGACTCCCTTCGGACGGGGTGCTCCCGCAGCCTTAGGGCCACAGGAGCGGTGGAAGTTAGTCTGGGTAAATCTGGAACCTGGACCTGGAACTGGTCTAATGGGAAGGACATATTACTTCTTTTATTTGTTTTTTTATTCATTATTAATAACATATGGAAACATGTTGATGCCATGGTCTACCCAAAATGATTTCATCACTGCATTTTGGGGGTCATCTTCTGCATTATTTGATTTGTATTGCTCATGTTACTCTTCCTTAGGCTAGTAAGTAGTGGCATACCATTCCGAAACCTGGTATGAAGTCAATCCAGACGAAAAGGATGTATGAGAGGAGGAGGAAGAACTGGTACCAAGCTGCATAGGCCATGGACTCCACCTGTCGGAATAGCATAGGGTGATTAACATGTCAACAGGCTGTGTCGGAGTTTTAGCCAGAACCATTCTATATACACGTTCTTCTTAAAGACAAACAGATAATAAGAGGCTATTAAAGGAATGAGGGCAAGAACTCCAACCCCAGCTTCCACATCAACTCCATGAAATGATCTACCATTGTTTTTTGCAAAAAGGCAATTTTTTCCATATATCTTGGATTCAACAATAACATTGAAAGTTCTGTCCCACCGAGAGGCTGTGTGACTGACCTCGGAGGTCTTCTGGCCCTGCTCCATGAGGGCGTAGGAGAAGGCGAGCGGGAGCTGCGCGAGGCCGTAGATGAAGTAGAAGTACCAGGCGTGCGGGTTGGCCTCCTCCCGGTACGCGATGGGCCCCACGTTGGTGATGCCGAAGATGGTGGGCTCCAGCGTGATGAAGATGCCGATAGCCAGGATGAAGATACACACGGCCTGCGTGCGGTTTATACCTGGAGGATGAGACACACAGACACATAGACTAACTCAGGATGAAGATACACACGGCCTGCGGGTAGTTTATACCTGCGGCAACAGAGACATACTCTTTCTGAATATTTACAAAGTGGCTGGGAATATGTTTATATCTAAGCATGTGGTGAAAGTGGTATCCAGAATATATTCTACAGGTAGCTCAACCCAAGGCAGCCAGGTAAACTATAAGGCGGTACTTGTATGACAACAAGCAGTGCCTCATGTACACCATGTGTCCACCCTTACAGTATAAGGTGCAGCAGCTCACCTTTCCTGAGCACCACAAAGCGTGTGAAGACGGTGGCGGGCACGGAGAGCTGCTGCAGGATGGCCTGCACGCCGGGCATGGTCCTGTTGGGGGAGCTGGTGAGGGACACCAGGATGACGGACAGCCCGCCCAGCACCCCCGCCACCGCCACGTTACTCCACGCCACCGTCGGCACAAACACGCGCACGTTACGCGGGTCCTGGATCCAGATGAAGAAGAAGATGACCGCAAAGAAGATGACGGGCTGCCAGATGCCGGCGATGAAGGAGGCGATGAAGGCGTCACTGCCGATCCCCCGGTCAGACATGGCGTCCATGAACAGGGGCAGTGACACGATCTGCGTCACCATGGCGATGACGGTCATGGCGCCCAGGAAGGCCACCATGACGTTGTGGCACGTCTTCTCGTCACAACACTCGTACTTCTTGTCCTCCAGCTCCTTGTGGGACAGGAGTCGCACCCGCTCAGACTGGGAGTGGAAGCTCTGGTAGCTCGGGGACCGCGTGAAGTGAACCACCTCGTTGGTGGCTCCGTAGGCGAAGGTCTTGCCCCGGGGCTTCCTGATGGGGGAGGGGGTGAGCGGCGCGTCCTCGTGGATGGTCTTCATCTGGTCGATGAGGATGGAGGACGGCACCCGGCGGGGCCGCACCGGCTGATGCGGGTTGATGGACAACGCCCGCACCAACGCCAACGACGCCATCTTGGGGGTCAGCGGCGGCAGCAGGTGGGGTAAGGGCGCCTCCTACCAGACCCAGCTGTCTCTCAGTCCAGGGTCCTGACGGCCAGGGGCGCTGCGGTTATCACATATTGACCTGCAATGTCAACATGAGCTGTGGTTAGTTCAGTTATACATTGACACATCATACAGAGCATGTGGTCAGCAAGGGGAGGTGGGAGTCTATCTTTTGCATGCACGCATATATAAATCTGAAGGAAGGCTCGGGTGAGCAGCTTGACCGTTAGACGCCTGAGACGTTACCTCAGCTACTCAAGCCACAGTCTACCTCAGGTACACAGGATATAATCAGCCAATTAGAATCGACCTGCTGCTGCAGCAGATGAATGTGTTGGTGGTTGGCTGCTGTGTACCCGCGGTACAGTAGGCTTCTGTACCCCAGGTACACAGTGGCTATCCTTCTGTACCCCAGGTACACATACTTCTGTACCCTAGGTACACAGCATGTCATACTAGAGTATTCCTTGCAATTACATTTCTAGAAGAGAAATTACATATGAAGTAGTTGTTGTTGTACAGTAGGGATGTGTACCTAAGGTACAGTAGGGTTAGAATGTGTACCTCAGGTACACATAGGATGATCACTGTCTACCTGTGGTACAGTAGGACGCTGTGTACCTGAGGTACAGTACAACCACTGTGTATCTGAGGTAAAGTAGCTAGCATGCCCACTGTGTACGTGAGGTACACTAGGTGACCACTGTGTACCTGAGGTACAGTAGCGAGGATGCCCATTGTGTACCTGAGGTACAGAATGAATCCTTGAGTTGTGGTCTCTGTTACTTAGTGTAATTACTCAATGAGGCCCACTAGTAGTCTCCTGTACCTCAGTTACACAGCACAGCCAAACAAACCCAACATAGCGGATGCATCTGCTGCTGCTGCAGCAGCAGGTGAATCTTGATTGGCTGATATGTTATTGTGTACCTGTGGTAGCCTGTGGCTTGTGTACCTGGGGTAATGGTCGAGCTACCTCTGGCGACAGCCACTATGACCTTGAACTTGGATTTTGCTGGGTTTAGGCAGTCCACTCCATGCGGTTTAATAGCTTGGATACAAAAAACAGGAACCGGAAATGGAACCAGAAAGTATGATGGTAAACTACCATCATACATTCTGGTTCCTGCGCTACAGGCAGGGGTTGCCCAAACCCAGCAAATCCCAATGTCAAGGTGTTAGTGGCCGTCATCAGAGCCTTCCTTGGCAATCTGGGCACGAGAGTAGGTCACAGACCCCTCTAGCTGTGCCACAGTAGGGTAGACTGACCTAAAGATAACCACGTACCATGAGATGTCCAGCTTAATTTTGAACTCATTCATGCATGATATGCCCTGCTTTGTGTATCATAGTACACTTTAAGTGATACTCTTTCCAGCAAAGGACAAATAAAGACAATGCCATACATAAATAACTACAAAATTAATGTGGATATCTCATGGTACGTGGTTACCTTCAGGTCAGTCTACCCTAAGTTCTAAAAGAGCAAGAGGCACCAATGTGCAACATGCTGCACTGGATTTCTTTGTCTTTGGGATGTTTCTGTTAAAGTGTTGTGTCTAACGGGGGTGAACCTCAGGTGTATGGGAGTTACTTGACAACAAAGTAAAGTGGAGATAACCGATGTCCAAAGATATCAAAACCGACCAGATAAAATAGTTGTTGAATGAGTCATGTGTGCGTATAGAGCGGCATTGTGAGACCTAACCATGTAGGTCCGGGGGGCGCCGCGGGGTCCAGGATGGTATCATGATGCCGTCAGTGCTGCATCCATGCATCATGACCAACCATGCCGCTATCGTGCATGGACCCAGTCCTGTCGAGGTACTCCTAGAGCTGCATTGATGCATCACGGCGACACATGGGTATGATGCACGGAGGGATTATCTGGGTCTAACAAACACAGCCCGGCCCGCCTTATCTCTACCAGATAACACACAGCTGCTGATTTACGAGCTGAGGTCGTCTTGTACAACTCTTGTTGTCAAACTAGGCTGAGTTCTGTGTGCCTCAACTGTGCATTATGGTGTGTGAGTTAGTGTGTGAGGCACTGGACGCTGGGACAGCGGTCTGTCACCCAGTGTGTGCGGTATGGTGTGTGAGTTAGTGTGTGAGGCACTGGACGCTGGGACACCGGTCTGTCACCCAGTGTGTGCGTTATGGTGTGTGAGTTAGTGTGTGAGGCACTGGACGCTGGGACAGCGGTCTGTCACCCAGTGTGTGCGTTATGGTGTGTGAGTTAGTGTGTGAGGCACTGGACGCTGGGACAGCGGTCTGTCACCCAGTGTGTGCGTTATGGTGTGTGAGTTAGTGTGTGAGGCACTGAATGCTGGGACAGCGGTCTGTCACCCAGTGTGTGCGTTATGGTGTGTGAGTTAGTGTGTGAGGCACTGGACGCTGGGACAGCGGTCTGTCACCCAGTGTGTGCGTTATGGTGTGTGAGTTAGTGTGTGAGGCACTGGACGCTGGGACAGTCACCCAGTGTGTGCGTTATGGTGTGTGAGTTAGTGTGTGAGGCACTGGACGCTGGGACAGTCACCCAGTGTGTGCGTTATGGTGTGTGAGTTACTGTGTGAGGCATGCCTTGTATCCAGCCCCTGAACACCACAGTGTATATCCCAACCTCTGCTACCTACTCCCACTTCAGTGGTAACCTAGGTCACCGATCAGCTGCTGTTGTTTCATTTCTGGGAGAGGGATGCGTTTCAATTGTTGGACCCTGTCATGGTTAATCCCATTGGGAATACTGACTTATATTTATCCATTGGTGTCAGCTCTCCAGACAGCACCCAGGAATTGAACCTTCATGACTGAGGCAATTCTGGGGAAGTCACAAGAACACCAGAAAATGCGTAGGATATATTTTCTGGGGTTCTAGTGACTTCCCCAGAATTGCCTCAGTCATGAAGGTTCAATGCCCGGGTGCTGGTTGGGGGGAGGCTACATACAGGCATCGTGTCGGGCTCCCTCTGCCTCATGTGCCTCATGTGCTAAGCCGGGGGCCAGTCCTGGACTTTAAATGATGGCTGTGAGAGTTCTAATCTAATACTGAAGTATTACCAAGTATTCAATAGTCATCTACCACGGCAAGTCAGCCTGACTTTGTTCTATTGTACATGATTACGCTATTGTACATGATTACGCTGTATGACAACTTAATATTGAGTATCTGAATTCTCTTGCCCAGGTTCCTACTGGTAAACTACAGAGGGTAAGTCCCAATGCACTATTATAATTATATCACGGATATATTGTCATAAATTGATGCTGGCCCAAGCCCCAAATATAACACATGAAATCTAAACACTATGGTAATTTAAACATTTTGAAACCTAAATTACCAACACATTGTGTTTAAACACCAGGATTTCTAAACATGTTTGGGCATTAAACAAGTATACGTTCCCAAATGAGGGACAGTGAAGTGCTTGAGAAAGTGTTCACCATAAAACCTCGCGTACATACGCCTATTTATAAACTCACATATAAGCGCCATATAAGCCACACCCTGACTTTGTCCTGATCCTACAAGCCGCATTGGCGATCTGACTTACGTATTGGCCAAGCCTGTCTGCTAGGTTTTAGGGTAGATTCTAAACACTTTGCCTGAGAGTGTAGCAGAGGGGACAACTTTGTATGGGTGTCCGGTGGTTATGAAAATACCAGGAAGCTAACAACAAAGTTAACTCTATATTATAATGCATTGAACTTATGGAGATTCAAGATGTCGGAATTAACCCGACTTGGATGTAAAGGGGACTACATGTATACATACGGCCAGGTGTCATGCATTGTCAATCCCTGTGGCTCCAGAGCGGTCAAAAGCGACCTGCTGACCTCGGCTGTTTTCCAGGCGACCTGGTACAATAATGTAAGCGACCTGGCAACTTTCGAACAAATTTGGCTATGGTAAAAATGGTCTAAAAAGCGACTTTGACACCTTGGGCCCTTGATTTCGGCGACTTTCCGACCCCTCTGCACCCCCATCCCTGTGTGCATCTACATGTACTAACCGTTATACCCATGTGTGTATCCCCATTACTCATGTACGTCTGTTAGGCTGTACTAACCGTTATACCCATGTGAGTAGTATAGTATGTATCGGAACGGGACTATAGTTAACTACTGTTTATTACTCAATCGACCTGCAGCCAATCAGAGGCCTCCATTTGGTCACGTGACCCGTTGCCATGGTAACGTGACCTACTTAGGGCTCTCAGCCAATCAGAAGCCAGCATTCTGGGTGACCTACTGACCTACTTAGAAGCTCTCAGCCAATCAGAGGCCGGCATTCTGGTAACCATGGTAACGTGACCTACTTACGTCACGTGACCTACTTAGGCTCAGCCAATCAGAAGCCGGCATTCTGGTAACTAGGGTAACGTGACCTACTTAGGGTTTGTTTGTAAACAACACCACGTGGCTCTCTTGTTTGTAAACAACACCACGTGACACGTGACTGTTTGTAAACAAACAATTCGACTTAGTCTGACATTTTCAGCTGTCGCATGCTGACCTGCTGCTATCATAAGAGAAACAAAAGCCCTAATCACGCTTTTCAGCTGGATCCTTCCACCCACCAGACATGGATCCAGATGGGAGGGTGGTTTAAAATTAATCCGTGTACCGACTGTCATACAATAGTGTAATTAGTTGAACACGTGTTACCTGTATAAAGGATTAGCAGGTCATGGGCTTAGAGTGTGTATAGAAAAACAACTACAGGTAGCGTGAACAAAGCGACCCCCTCCCTTTCTGTCACTCTGTCTGTGACTAGAGGGCGCGCGTGTGGTAAGCGGCTTAAATCTAAAGAAAAAAAATCACCCTCTCCTGTCGTCAGCAGTCAGCTGGCCGGCGGCTGGAAAATGCGATTAGAGGGATGATGAGCGCGGTTTTTTATATTCAATATATTAGAAGTGTGCTTTGTTGCTTATATAGTTCATTATGCGTTTAAAATGTTCGCGAGTATCGTAGAAATGTAGAAAAATCCTATTGTGGCGCCATCTGACGAAAAGAGCGGAGAACTATACTAGGGTATGGCGAGCTAGACTAGAGCATGTAATCACCAGGCGGCAGAGTGGTCAAAAGACAATCTCGTAGTAGTAGGTCTACTTGGATCTTGAGTAGCCACCCTTGTGGTTGCAATTACCTAGACTAGTTGACCCTGCCAGCCTGGTCAAGTGAAATTAGTAAGGAGACCGCACATTAACGCGCTCCACAGTCTTTAGACAGTTAAGACTATAGTACCGTAGATTCTACTGTGTACTCACACTAACTATTTACAGTGCTACATATTCATACCCGTGTTCTAAGTGTTTTTTTTAGAAAAAAGCGATCTACTCACCCATTTTTTTTAGACAAACTCCTATTAGCAGGTAACCCCTGTATAAACCATACTGCAAAGATCTGCTACTTCGAGCGTCTGCCTCGTGACTGATAGTGTACAACAAGACGAAGTGGGCAGAGGTGAAGTACTGTTCCAAGAAAAATTGAGGCTCTTTATATAGCTGAGAGAGCGGCTAATCCGGATGTTCTAAGCTTGTTTTCACCTAGAGCCCCACCCTCTTCCAGAGAGGAATCAAATTGCTTTTCACCTGGACCCTTCCACCCCTCATCCATCAGCATGAAAAGAGGGATAACAAGTGTAACGTGCGCTACATGTATATGGGATTATAGCTGGTGAAGAGATAAAGCCAGGTCAACTGTGTATACAAAGACTACAGGAGGTGATTAACGACAGGTGTGACGCGCCAGCCCGTGGACGGATTATCTTCTAAGCTGACGCTTATTCAACTAGCCAGCTGCCGTCCGCTCCACTCACCACGGCAAGAGGAGGTGCTTTTGTTTTACACTTAAGTCGCTTACCACATGTACTCGTCTCTACCTCACAGACAGACACCCTCTCGCTTGCTTCACGACCCCTGTAGCTTTTTTTGTATACACACTCTAATCTCATAACCCCCTGATCCGTTATACAGGTAACGGGTATTCTCTTTTAAATAGCTGCCAGTCAGCCTGCGGCAGCTGAAAACGACGGTAAGTAGCTTAGCTCTAGAAGCAAGAAGGCGTATATAAGGAGGCTGACACGTGTATAGGCGCCTTATAAGTCGGCAGGGGGTAAATACTAGTGAAAAAGGAAGGCAGGTGTGCAGGTAGCTTTCTAACAGACACGTGTGTGCACTAAGCTGCTTAAGTCTAAACCCACCTGCAGTAGTCAGGTAGCATGTGAAAACTTACTTAACAGATCTCTTAATTGAGTAGAGACTCTGTACTGAGAGAGTCTTTTCAGCCGTTTAAGAGGATTATCTAGGACAGGGTACATAAGGAGTGAAACGACGCTCTCACCCATCACACTTTCTCGACCCGCCTTTCATCATCGTAGCATCGTCCACTCTACGCTCGCTCAGAATGTTATGATGGTTAGTTCTGCTATTTTCAGCTACTTTTCTTATCGAAGTGTTGACGCTACAGAGCATCGAAACTCTCCCCAAATGAGTCCAAGAAAGAAAAAGCAACTTCCACTTGAAGCAGGAAGAGAAACAGTGCCCTATGATGCATGTGAGGTAAAGAAACATTGGAAGGACGTCACCAAGGAGCAATGGATAGAAGCATGCTTCAACTTCATCGGAACAGAAGTAGTTTCATTTGGACAGAGGGAGAAGATTTTGTTGGAGCTATTTTTCTTAGCTCCGTATACTTGGCCTGACTGTGGTGAAATTCCTTCAGGTATTTGTTCAGTCTTCGCCATAGAAGTTATCAGGTCTTTGAAGGAGCTTCGATATATGCAAGGCACTCACGAGGAGATTGTTCAGAAAATGACGGAATTCGAAACAGGAGAAGACACAATATGGTGCGAGGAGACGACATATACGGACGATGATCTGGAGTACATCATTTGTAGCCCGTTGGAACATTATGTTAAAGACTTTGCGGACATGCTAGACAGCACTGAGATGAACCCGAAAGAGAGATCCCTTACTGCACAGAAAGAGGCCAAAGCTGTGTTGGAAAAGCTCAAGTTTGGTCAAGGATTCACTCTTCAAAGCAGCTGTGTGAGTGTGATAAAAGGCCTTGTGTTGAAACATCCAGACATGAAGTTTTCGCGTGCTGTCGACACACTTCCTTTGCCTGAACTGATGATGAACATGATCGATCCCATCGTACCAACATGTTTCGACTCTGCCAATTGTCCCATGTATAAAATGGTTTCAAGTTTTGCCCGTGGCCGATGGCTAAACGATCCACTGAAGTCAGAAAACCTCCTTGATTTAATCAACTGACTAAATGTATTTTCTCATACTAGTATTAGTAGCATTAGTAATAGCAGCTACTCAGTCTCGTGCAGCACAAGCAGCAGCATCTGTCAGCAGCATCCGTGACATCGTCAGCAGCAGCAGCAGCTGCACGAGCAGCACAAGCAGCAGCATCTGTCAACAGCATCCGTGACATCGCCAGCAACTGCAGCAGCTGCACGAGCAGCACAAGCAGCAGCAGCTGTCAGCAGCTGCAGCAGCTGCACGAGCAGCACAAGCAGCAGCACCAACAGCAGCAGCAACAGCAAATCAGCAGCAGCAGCAGCAGCAGCAGCAGCAGCAGCAGCAGCAGCGGCGGTGTGGACCACTAAATTCGAGATGGCGACATGTCTGTTTCTTAGAATCGACATTCGACATGAGGCCTAGTGACATTTGACATGAAGCTTGAAAAACATAGTGACAGGTGACATGAGCAATTCTTAAAATCGACATGAGATATGAGCATAATTAAGCGACATCGACATGTGCCATGGCTATTTTTTTTTAAGACAAACGTCATAGACTCCTCATTCAAACCCCCACTAGTAGTGCTCTATAAGCGCAAGCTTTGCCTTAAGAGAGCTGTGGCTGTGAACCCTCTCCTCCCCCCGTACACACAGGTAAATATCAGAGTCAGCCAATGTCGCCAATACTACTCTCATACAAGGGTCAGGCACTGCTGGACTATAATAGATGGGTCAAGGACCATTCTACTGAGGGTCAGGCTAGGCTGGACATTCAATAACAGGCTGGACTTTGGCAAACTTGCTTGAAAGTCTGGCCAGCAAGAGTCCGTTGAAGGACTATACGGTAAAAAGGCTGCTGTTACAGTCAAGATACTCATATTTCAAGCCCAGAAAACTGTAATTAGCTTTCCAAGTTGTTTATTTAACAATATCCTGGCCTAGCAAGAAGCTGTCAGATGACATCTAAGAAAAATGGGGCTGTTAATTGATCAAGAGAGCTACATTGTTACAGAGTCCTATTCCTCTTTTGAGGTGGGACCAAATTTGAAAAAAGAATAAACACAAAAAAAAAGCCTTAAGATTGAAACAGTTGTAGATGACAAATTTAATGAGGAAGTCGTATTAATTAGTTTACAAATAGCCGCTGCACGAGCAGCACAAGCAGCTCGTGCAGCTGCTGCAGCTGACACTAGTGTCAGCTGCTGCTTGTGCTGCTCGTGCAGCGGCTATTTGTAAACTAATTAATACGACTTCCTCATTAAATTTGTCATCTACAACTGTTTCAATCTTAAGGCTTTTTTTTTGAGTTTATTCTTTTTTCAAATTTGGTCCCACCTCAAAAGAGGAATAGGACTCTGTAACAATGTAGCTCTCTTGATCAATTAACAGCCCCATTTTTCTTAGATGTCATCTGACAGCTTCTTGCTAGGCCAGGATATTGTTAAATAAACAACTTGGAAAGCTAATTACAGTTTTCTGGGCTTGAAATATGAGTATCTTGACTGTAACAGCAGCCTTTTTACCGTATAGTCCTTCAACGGACTCTTGCTGGCCAGACTTTCAAGCAAGTTTGCCAAAGTCCAGCCTGTTATTGAATGTCCAGCCTAGCCTGACCCTCAGTAGAATGGTCCTTGACCCATCTATTATAGTCCAGCAGTGCCTGACCCTTGTATGAGAGTAGTATTGGCGACATTGGCTGACTCTGATATTTACCTGTGTGTACGGGGGGAGGAGAGGGTTCACAGCCACAGCTCTCTTAAGGCAAAGCTTGCGCTTATAGAGCACTACTAGTGGGGGTTTGAATGAGGAGTCTATGACGTTTGTCTTAAAAAAAAATAGCCATGGCACATGTCGATGTCGCTTAATTATGCTCATATCTCATGTCGATTTTAAGAATTGCTCATGTCACCTGTCACTATGTTTTTCAAGCTTCATGTCAAATGTCACTAGGCCTCATGTCGAATGTCGATTCTAAGAAACAGACATGTCGCCATCTCGAATTTAGTGGTCCACACCGCCGCTGCTGCTGCTGCTGCTGCTGCTGCTGCTGCTGCTGCTGCTGCTGATTTGCTGTTGCTGCTGCTGTTGGTGCTGCTGCTTGTGCTGCTCGTGCAGCTGCTGCAGCTGCTGACAGCTGCTGCTGCTTGTGCTGCTCGTGCAGCTGCTGCAGTTGCTGGCGATGTCACGGATGCTGTTGACAGATGCTGCTGCTTGTGCTGCTCGTGCAGCTGCTGCTGCTGCTGACGATGTCACGGATGCTGCTGACAGATGCTGCTGCTTGTGCTGCACGAGACTGAGTAGCTGCTATTACTAATGCTACTAATACTAGTATGAGAAAATACATTTAGTCAGTTGATTAAATCAAGGAGGTTTTCTGACTTCAGTGGATCGTTTAGCCATCGGCCACGGGCAAAACTTGAAACCATTTTATACATGGGACAATTGGCAGAGTCGAAACATGTTGGTACGATGGGATCGATCATGTTCATCATCAGTTCAGGCAAAGGAAGTGTGTCGACAGCACGCGAAAACTTCATGTCTGGATGTTTCAACACAAGGCCTTTTATCACACTCACACAGCTGCTTTGAAGAGTGAATCCTTGACCAAACTTGAGCTTTTCCAACACAGCTTTGGCCTCTTTCTGTGCAGTAAGGGATCTCTCTTTCGGGTTCATCTCAGTGCTGTCTAGCATGTCCGCAAAGTCTTTAACATAATGTTCCAACGGGCTACAAATGATGTACTCCAGATCATCGTCCGTATATGTCGTCTCCTCGCACCATATTGTGTCTTCTCCTGTTTCGAATTCCGTCATTTTCTGAACAATCTCCTCGTGAGTGCCTTGCATATATCGAAGCTCCTTCAAAGACCTGATAACTTCTATGGCGAAGACTGAACAAATACCTGAAGGAATTTCACCACAGTCAGGCCAAGTATACGGAGCTAAGAAAAATAGCTCCAACAAAATCTTCTCCCTCTGTCCAAATGAAACTACTTCCGTTCCGATGAAGTTGAAGCATGCTTCTATCCATTGCTCCTTGGTGACGTCCTTCCAATGTTTCTTTACCTCACATGCATCATAGGGCACTGTTTCTCTTCCTGCTTCAAGTGGAAGTTGCTTTTTCTTTCTTGGACTCATTTGGGGAGAGTTTCGATGCTCTGTAGCGTCAACACTTCGATAAGAAAAGTAGCTGAAAATAGCAGAACTAACCATCATAACATTCTGAGCGAGCGTAGAGTGGACGATGCTACGATGATGAAAGGCGGGTCGAGAAAGTGTGATGGGTGAGAGCGTCGTTTCACTCCTTATGTACCCTGTCCTAGATAATCCTCTTAAACGGCTGAAAAGACTCTCTCAGTACAGAGTCTCTACTCAATTAAGAGATCTGTTAAGTAAGTTTTCACATGCTACCTGACTACTGCAGGTGGGTTTAGACTTAAGCAGCTTAGTGCACACACGTGTCTGTTAGAAAGCTACCTGCACACCTGCCTTCCTTTTTCACTAGTATTTACCCCCTGCCGACTTATAAGGCGCCTATACACGTGTCAGCCTCCTTATATACGCCTTCTTGCTTCTAGAGCTAAGCTACTTACCGTCGTTTTCAGCTGCCGCAGGCTGACTGGCAGCTATTTAAAAGAGAATACCCGTTACCTGTATAACGGATCAGGGGGTTATGAGATTAGAGTGTGTATACAAAAAAAGCTACAGGGGTCGTGAAGCAAGCGAGAGGGTGTCTGTCTGTGAGGTAGAGACGAGTACATGTGGTAAGCGACTTAAGTGTAAAACAAAAGCACCTCCTCTTGCCGTGGTGAGTGGAGCGGACGGCAGCTGGCTAGTTGAATAAGCGTCAGCTTAGAAGATAATCCGTCCACGGGCTGGCGCGTCACACCTGTCGTTAATCACCTCCTGTAGTCTTTGTATACACAGTTGACCTGGCTTTATCTCTTCACCAGCTATAATCCCATATACATGTAGCGCACGTTACACTTGTTATCCCTCTTTTCATGCTGATGGATGAGGGGTGGAAGGGTCCAGGTGAAAAGCAATTTGATTCCTCTCTGGAAGAGGGTGGGGCTCTAGGTGAAAACAAGCTTAGAACATCCGGATTAGCCGCTCTCTCAGCTATATAAAGAGCCTCAATTTTTCTTGGAACAGTACTTCACCTCTGCCCACTTCGTCTTGTTGTACACTATCAGTCACGAGGCAGACGCTCGAAGTAGCAGATCTTTGCAGTATGGTTTATACAGGGGTTACCTGCTAATAGGAGTTTGTCTAAAAAAAATGGGTGAGTAGATCGCTTTTTTCTAAAAAAAACACTTAGAACACGGGTATGAATATGTAGCACTGTAAATAGTTAGTGTGAGTACACAGTAGAATCTACGGTACTATAGTCTTAACTGTCTAAAGACTGTGGAGCGCGTTAATGTGCGGTCTCCTTACTAATTTCACTTGACCAGGCTGGCAGGGTCAACTAGTCTAGGTAATTGCAACCACAAGGGTGGCTACTCAAGATCCAAGTAGACCTACTACTACGAGATTGTCTTTTGACCACTCTGCCGCCTGGTGATTACATGCTCTAGTCTAGCTCGCCATACCCTAGTATAGTTCTCCGCTCTTTTCGTCAGATGGCGCCACAATAGGATTTTTCTACATTTCTACGATACTCGCGAACATTTTAAACGCATAATGAACTATATAAGCAACAAAGCACACTTCTAATATATTGAATATAAAAAACCGCGCTCATCATACCTCTAATCGCATTTTCCAGCCGCCGGCCAGCTGACTGCTGACGACAGGAGAGGGTGATTTTTTTTCTTTAGATTTAAGCCGCTTACCACACGCGCGCCCTCTAGTCACAGACAGAGTGACAGAAAGGGAGGGGGTCGCTTTGTTCACGCTACCTGTAGTTGTTTTTCTATACACACTCTAAGCCCATGACCTGCTAATCCTTTATACAGGTAACACGTGTTCAACTAATTACACTATTGTATGACAGTCGGTACACGGATTAATTTTAAACCACCCTCCCATCTGGATCCATGTCTGGTGGGTGGAAGGATCCAGCTGAAAAGCGTGATTAGGGCTTTTGTTTCTCTTATGATAGCAGCAGGTCAGCATGCGACAGCTGAAAATGTCAGACTAAGTCGAATTGTTTGTTTACAAACAGTCACGTGTCACGTGGTGTTGTTTACAAACAAGAGAGCCACGTGGTGTTGTTTACAAACAAACCCTAAGTAGGTCACGTTACCCTAGTTACCAGAATGCCGGCTTCTGATTGGCTGAGCCTAAGTAGGTCACGTGACGTAAGTAGGTCACGTTACCATGGTTACCAGAATGCCGGCCTCTGATTGGCTGAGAGCTTCTAAGTAGGTCAGTAGGTCACCCAGAATGCTGGCTTCTGATTGGCTGAGAGCCCTAAGTAGGTCACGTTACCATGGCAACGGGTCACGTGACCAAATGGAGGCCTCTGATTGGCTGCAGGTCGATTGAGTAATAAACAGTAGTTAACTATAGTCCCGTTCCGATACATACAATACTACTCATGTGTGTATCCCCATTACTCCTGTACGTCTGTTAGGCTGTACTAACCGTTACACCCATGTGTGTATCCCCATTACCCATGTACGTCTATCAGGCTGTACTAACCGTTATACCCATGTGTGTATCCCCATTACTCATGTACGTCTACTAGGCTGTACTAACCGTTATACCGGTACCCATGTGTGTATCCCCATTACTCCTGTGTGTGTGAGCTGCTGGTTGTAGCCGGTGTGAGGCCCCATGTGTACGTCCCTGCTGTAAGTGTGACAGGGTACACTGACGGCTAACGTCCACGATAACACAAGTGTCCTACTATATCATCAACTCTACACATCAAATATAACCTACTTATCTGGACAAACCACACATAGTGCAGGCAAACATAGGGAGACGGGTGCTGGTAGCCGTAACACGAGTTAGGGAGATCACCAAATGTGGCCGGCTTTAGGACCTACTGTAATGACCCTAGACCCCTAAATTCGACATGGTGACATAGTGCTTAGTGACATGAGAGACAAAATACATGATATAGGGTAATTCTTAAGTTCGATATAGAACAAGATAGGTTTTCTGAAAGGTGACATGGGACATGGAGATTTAAGTGACAGGCGATATTTTTCTGTACATTTTAAATTCTCAATGTTTAATTTTTAATTTATTCAATGTCTCCCCAGTGCATTGCCAATTGCAGCCCCCACCCCCTTTTCCAAATTTTTGGATCCGCCCCTGGGGCTCAGATATAGTCTGCAGTGCGAGTTACGGAGATAGCCGCCCCCACAGTCCGTGTTACGGTGATAGCCGCCCCCACAGTCCGTGTTACGGTGATAGCTGCCCCCACAGTCCGTGTTACGGTGATAGCTGCCCCCACAGTCCGTGTTACGGTGATAGCTGCCCCCACAGTCCGTGTTACGGTGATAGCTGCCCCCACAGTCCGTGTTACGGTGATAGCCGCCCCCACAGTCCGTGTTACGGTGATAGCTGCCCCCACAGTCCGTGTTACGGTGATAGCCGCCCCCACAGTCCGTGTTACGGTGATAGCTGCCCCCACAGTCCGTGTTACGGTGATAGCTGCCCCCACAGTCCGTGTTACGGTGATAGCTGCCCCCACAGTCCGTGTTACGGTGATAGCCGCCCCCACAGTCCGTGTTACGGTGATAGCTGCCCCCACAGTCCGTGTTACGGTGATAGCCGCCCCCACAGTCCGTGTTACGGTGATAGCTGCCCCCACAGTCCGTGTTACGGTGATAGCTGCCCCCACAGTCCGTGTTACGGTGATAGCCGCCCCCACAGTCCGTGTTACGGTGATAGCTGCCCCCACAGTCCGTGTTACGGTGATAGCCGCCCCCACAGTCCGTGTTACGGTGATAGCCGCCCCCACAGTCCGTGTTACGGTGATAGCTGCCCCCACAGTCCGTGTTACGGTGATAGCTGCCCCCACAGTCCGTGTTACGGTGATAGCTGCCCCCACAGTCCGTGTTACGGTGATAGCTGCCCCCACAGTCCGTGTTACGGTGATAGCCGCCCCCACAGTCCGTGTTACGGTGATAGCCGCCCCCACAGTCCGTGTTACGGTGATAGCCGCCCCCACAGTCCGTGTTACGGTGATAGCCGCCCCCACAGTCCGTGTTACGGTGATAGCCGCCCCCACAGTCCGTGTTACGGTGATAGCCGCCCCCACAGTCCGTGTTACGGTGATAGCCGCCCCCACAGTGCTATAATAGACGGTGCAGGTGTAGCTCAGTAATAACCAGGAATCACGTGACCAGTGCCTGCACCTTCCCTCCCACGTGACCCTGGGACTGTGTCATTTGGCCCAGTTGTCTAACCCACCCAGATGTTGAAATTTACAATCGGATATCACTATATATGACTGATTTGACAGCCTCTATCTTGAATAGGAAAGCCCCCCCCCCTGGCCTTATATATAACTGTACTGTTATCTTAGTGGGATCGTGTGGGACCAGTTACGGTAGATAATACGGAGCCATCAGGACAATCGGCCCTTAGCCAGATTCTGTATCAATTAGCCAAACTGTTGCTGCTTGTAAAATATATTTTGTGCAAGTCAAGAGTATCAATTATTTGTTGTCAAATTGATATTAAATTCAAAGGGCGTGGGATGTTATGAACCCCGGCTTCAGACACCTGTTTGGGGGTGGGCTGACCATTCCATGTTCAACTAAAAACTATCTAAACCCCGCGCCGCCGTAGATCTTTGTAAAGTTCTGAGGATCTGCCATACCGACACTCCGACTGTTGCTGTAAGGGCCACATACATGTTTTAGAGTCTGCGGCCCTTAAAGGGTTCAGTTAGTAAACTTACCGAACATACAGCAGGCTTTGAAGGGGCGTGGCGCCTATCAATGACCACTGTAAACCCGCCTTTGACATGCCCCATATCTGGCATGGCCCATGTCTGACAGCCCCATGTCTGACAGCCCCATGTCTGACAGCCCCATGTCTGACCAAGTAACACATAGATATGAACCTTTAGAGTATAGAGATGTTTTTAAACTATTTCTGACTTACACACGAAAAGCCCTATGCTGGTGGCCGGCCTCTGATTCAATTGCGAGATAGCAGTGGGACCGCGGCACCAGTATAGAAAAGCCCATGACCTGGCAAAGAAAACACCCTTTTTCGACAAAACACTGACATTTTGTCAACACATTCCCTTTCCATGATTAAGAGAAACAAGTGATGGAATGATGTGTTATATTCAAACATGATGTAAAGTTGTGTGTATTCATGATATTTGGCAAGGAAACATATTTGAAAGGATAAACTCTATCGTCTAGGTTAGAAAATCACCCAACACATACACTTTGAATGTTCAGAAACCTCTACAATTACCCCCCTTTTTCGAAAATCCACAGAGTTTTCTTTTAAAAAAGACCCCTTTTTCTCAATTCCTGGGACATTGGGAGTGACTGAGAAAATACCATTTTCTCACGTTTTTGGGAACGCAGGCTGTGTGGAATATGCCCCAGCCCCCACAAGTGAAATACGTCTGAATCTCAGATAGGTATCAATGTAGTTCAACTACATTGATACCAGTTGGCATTTGCATTTATTTTTTTATTTGAAGCCATTTAATGAAGGAAAGACAGCTTTTTCTTTTGGGTTGCTGGATGTCGGATGTAGGGCTGAATGTCTGAGAAAATGAATACCTGGGGATTTATCATTATGTGGGTTAGAAGACTATCTAATGTATTATACACCTGCGGCATACATACCCATAACACTATACCTTGTGACAGTACAGGTATTCCAGGTGGGAGGTGATGCTGTTCCCTCATGCAGACAGTCCGCAGCCAGTGGCCGCGTGGCAAGGGCAGGACCTGGGCAACTGTCTGCAGAGTACGTGTACGTGTACGTGTACGTGTACGTATACGTGCACGTGTACGTGTACGTGTACGTGTACGTGTACGTGTTCCTACCTGGTGGTGCCTGAAAGCCCGGCCTGTACCGGGTGTACGTGTATCATGCAGCAGCAGCAGGACTGACGGCGCCGGCACGGGGAGGTTCCTCCAGCTACTTCTGGACACCCATGGCAGGTCATCAGGACACCACACTGCCACTGGGAAGACCTCCACATCCAGGGTAGTACAGGGCACATGGTGTGGGGGTTGGATGCAGTATGCCGTGGCAGCATGTATAAGCATGTTAATGCCCGTTACTGCGGCCGCCATGTCGGGGTGGTGGTGGGCGCGGGGGGGGGGGGGGGGTCCAGGCGCTAACTGTGGTTAATGCACAAAGGTCCCAGCAGTATCAATACAGCAGCACCTGTATGTGCGGAGACACTACAGGTGTCTGGGGGAGGGAGGGGGGTCCGGGGGGGGGGGGTGATGGAGGCGGCCAGTGCATCTAACTAGTCTAAGCTGATAAGTGGCGCTGTCACCTGTTGGAGGCGGCAGGGGGTTGTATACATAATTTTTTGTAGTACAAATGTATCAGGGGCGGAAAATGGGGAGGGGCGTGCAAATCCTTGAGAAATCGGGTCCGCCCATCCCCCTAAACCCGCGCCTGAGCCACTCTCAGAACGTGCCAAATAAAGAGTGGTCTCTCCATCGGCATAGTACATAACCGGGAGTACATGTATCATGCATCCCATGAAGTACTGGGTCTGAGCATGGAGATATATCTTTGGTCTGAGAGACCCCCACGTGCACGTGCAGTCTGCCCGGCCCGGACTAACACACCCCTATGTCTGTGCACTCATCCTAACGGCTGCAGCTGGTCAGGGGCGGGGGGGGGGGGGGGGGGATTCTTGGGTTTAGTCACAAATCTGCACGAAATAGTGACAGGGTGTCGCGGGGTCTTGAGAAAAGTCCCAAAAGGGTGACGTGATTTAAATGAGCCGCCTTGACTCTGAGCCTCTTGAGTCGTGTACAAGTGTCAGCCAATATACCACCAATAGCGCGGTAACAAAGCGCTTAAGCGGTGCACCTGTGTGACATGATAAGACGGACCGCGGTGTACCCATGGTGTAAGCTGGTTCTGTTATGTTTTGTTATCAACCTCGTGCCAACTGACGACCTAGGCAAGGGGCTGGGCACTGCCACTGGTGGTTTTCCTTATATGGATATATGTTTGACCATATATCGCTGACAGTGGCATGGTCATTTCATTAGTCGTCATAGCTGGCGATGACTCATATCAATATTGAAGGAAGGCTCTGGTAACTGCCAAATGTTGGGATTTTGCTGGGTCTGGGCAACCCCTGCTGGTAGCTTGGAACCAGCAAACAGGAACAGGAAATGGAACCAGAAAGGCTGATGGTAAAACTACCTAAAACTACCATCATACATTCTGGTTCCATTTCCTGTTCCTGTTCACTGGTTCCAGCCTACCAGCAGGGGTTGCCCAGACCCAGCAAAATCCCAAGTTCAAGATCATTTGGCTGTCCCCAGAGCCTTCCTTCGGAAGGATCTTGGAACGAGAGTACTTCCACTACAGCATAGTCCGACCCCCCCCTCCCAATTCCTGATCCCTGTCTAATATCTTAGACCACTTCTACGCTGTAACATCATACTGATTGATTAATGAATGGGGGGGGGCAGTAAAAGGCGGCCCGTGGCCGTTTATTCAAGGTGTATTTCACTGTACGGTAAAATCATTAAGAGTGCTCTCCATAAGGCATATATCTGACATTAGGGAGTGGTCATTTTTTAACAACAGGGGGGGGTCGGTGGATTTTTGCGTGAGAGGGCCGAAAAATTTTTGGTCCCCCCCATGGGAGGGGTCGAAATTTTTTTGGTCCCCCCCTCGGGCAAGTCGAAATAGAGCGCGGCCGACCCCTTTGAGCTATAGTAACGCGCGGGCTTTTTCGCTAAAAAGGGGTGCAATTTTTTTGGTCCCCCCCTCAAGAGGGGTCCAAATTTTTTTGGTCCCCCCCTTCAAGGGGTCCAAATTTTTTTGGTCCCCCCCCCCAAATCCACCAACCCCCCCCCCCCCTGTTGTTAAAAAATGACCACTCCCTTAGAGAGACCAGGGGGTCAAACATAGAGGAGGTCCACACCATGGTCAACCCATGTCTAGATGTCTCCGGTCCATGTCTAAATGTCTCTGGTCCCTGTCTAGATGTCTCTGGTCCCTGTCTAGATGTCTCCGGTCCATGTCTAGATGTCTCTGGTCCCTGTCTAGATGTCTCTGGTCCCTGTCTAGATGTCTCTGGTCCCTGTGGCTGATTACAATAGCGCATGGCACACCAACAGATAAAGGAACGTTCACACATGACGTCACCACAGGTCCTGCGGTCGGGGGGGGGGAGGGGGAGACATCAGTATTGGAAATCTTCACAAAACACTGACAGGGTTTGTCTGTGCGGGGTGGGGGTTGAACGCTGGCGTTTTCTCTACACATGTTTAGACCCCTGTGCAGCAACATAGAGACATGTACAACTAGGACAGGTAAAGAACAGATAGGCTATCAGGGTCATAGGCCGTCTTATGGTAGCAATTCACGTATAGGCGTTAGCTCTAACAAGTTGCCCAAGTTCGCACCTCTTAATTTGTGCCAGGTTCCCAGTGTTTTTCTCTCTTTGTGGAGCCTATTTTGATCTTGATTTTCTCAGCTATTTTACACGTTTGAGAGAAAATGACAGTACAAATGAATGGATGTGACGGTGCTCGATTGATTAATACATTCATTGTCTCTCATGTAAAATAGCAGAGATGATCAAGACTTCACCAGGAGAGAAAAACATCCTAATAACCTCTCACAATAAGCCCCGGGACAGGCCGCTTTTGCTGCCCGCCCCTGGAGGGTGTGCAGACATTACCTGACAGTGCCTGCTGGTCGTACATCCTCCTCCTGCCACAGGCTGACCATGTCACACACACAGGCTGCTGGGGGTCTGGGCGACAATAGGGGACATGTCTCATACCCACACCACCAGAGATCCTCCTCACACAGAACGGCGCTTTAGGGAAAGTTGCTTTATATTAAACTCCGTGGAGGCGGTCCTGACTGTCCCTTATTAACCTGTGTAGACTGATAAACCCTGTACATGTGTGTTGTTATCAGGACTCTGAGAGTGGACAATGTGAGTCCCTCACATGTGTGAGGACGTCTTATAGTTAAGTAGTGCAGTAGTCAGAGTTAGAGCCCGTCTGTGGGAGCTCCATGTTTGGTGTAGAGGCCTCTAACGGGATCAGGTTATCATGAGATAGCGGCCCAGATCCCACCGGACCCGTTAGTAGGGCTTTACTGATAGCGCGTTATTATATAGGGATAAGCCTCCACCGCTTTTATAAAGGCCATCTTCCACCAGACAGCCAAGCCCAGTTTGCCCTCCAATGTCATTTCTTTCGTAGGCCATCATTAACCTTTATGCCCCTTAATGTAAAAGGAGAATTCGTTTGATTGACTTTTCCCGGACTATTGGTTGTTATTGTGGGGGTGCCTTCACCAGATGTCTCTGGTAACAATCAACAATAACAACCAATAGTACGGGAAAAGTCAATCAAACAGATCGATCCCTGGTTTAATCTAAAGCTATCCTCTAGAGACAGGTAGTTTTAACTCTCACATCCAGCCCCATGGTGAGTCAAGTCATGACTATAAATCCTATCCACAGCTGCAGATTTCTAGAGAAATCTAAGGTCTTTTCAAACTATTGAAAATTCATGTAGGATTAAGTTATAAAAGTTATGAATTTTCAATAATATAACAGCCTTACAGTACACCTGATGAAGTTATATACTGAAATACTCAAATCTCTATCATCTGAACCTAACACAGAAACCCGGCCTGTGTCACAGCACACCTTCAAGCACAAACCAACTCTACCATGTCAACATGGTGGTGAATATTTGGAAAAATATTCAACTGGAAAATTTTATTTATTATGAAATTACCTGGGCAATTGCAAATTGCTGGGTTGGTTTGAATGCTCTTAAAGAGTATATCCCTGCCAGTCATGACCTAAAACTAGCAGGGACAGCCAATGGGAACAGTGTGTTATAGATCAGGTGGTCACGTGACTTAAAAATCCGCCATAGGAGCAGTGGAAACTTCACCTACCTGTCAGATTTGAATATGGTGTCCAAGGGATAAGTTCCTTGTCAACCCAACCACAGTAAAAAGAGAATTCGAGAAAGAGATTCGATTGATATTTGAGAGTGAAAGATGGTGCAAAATATTGACTTCCTTGGAGCAGCAAATGTCAAAGTTGCAGTGGCTTCAGAGGTTGGCAGTGGCTTCTGGAGGTTGGCATTGGCTTCAGGAGGTCAGCAGTGGCTTCAGGAGGTCAGCAGTGGTTTCAGGAGGTCAGCAGTGGCTTCAGGAGGTCAGCAGTGGTTTCAGGAGGTCAGCAGTGGCTTTAGGTCAGCAGTGGTTTCAGGAGGTCAGCAGTGGCTTTAGGTCAGCAGTGGTTTCAGGAGGTCAGCAGTGGCTTTAGGTCAGCAGTGGTTTCAGGAGGTCAGCAGTGGCTTTAGGTCAGCAGTGGTTTCAGGAGGTTGACAGTGGCTTCAGGAGGTCAGCAGTGGCTTCAGGAGGTCAGCGGTGGTTTCAGGAGGTTGACAGTGGCTTCAGGAGGTCAGCAGTGGCTTCAGGAGGTCAGCAGTGGCTTCAGGAGGTCAGCAGTGGCTTCAGGAGGTTAACAGTAGCTTCAGGAGGTCAGCAGTGGTTTCAGGAGGTCAGCGGTGGCTTCAGGAGGTCAGCGGTGGCTTCAGGAGGTTGGCAGTGGCTTCAGGAGGTCAGCGGTGGCTTCAGGAGGTCAGCAGTGGCTTCAGGAGGTCAGCAGTGGCTTCAGGAGGTCATCAGTGGCTTCAGGAGGTTAACAGTGGCTTCAGGAGGTCAGCAGTGGTTTCAGGAGGTCAGCGGTGGCTTCAGGAGGTCAGCAGTGGTTTCAGGAGGTCAGCGGTGTCTTCAGGAGGTCAGCAGTGGCTTCAGGAGGTTGGCAGTGGCTTCAGGAGGTCAGCGGGGGCTTCAGGAGGTGGGCAGTGGCTTCAAGAGGTGGGCAGTGGATTCAGGACGCCAGCAGTAGCTTCAAAACGTCAGCAGTGGCTTCAAGAGGTCGGCACTGGTTTTCGAAGGTAAGCAGTGAGTTCAGGAGGTCAGCAGTGGCTTCTCGAGGTCAACAGTGGCTTTGAGAGGTCCGCAAGGGGCTTCAGGAGGTCAGCAGTGGCTTCTAGAAGTAAGTAGTGGGTTCAGGAGGTTGGCAGTGTCCAGGAGGCTAGCAGTGGCTTCTGAAGGTCAGCAGCAGCTTCTGAAGCAGCGGGGAGTTCAGGAGGCTAGCGGCTTATGGAGGTCAGCAGTGGCTTCTAGAGGTCGGCAGTGAGTTCTAGAGTTTGGCAGTGGCTTTAGGTCAGGAGTCGCTTTAGGAGGTCAGCAGTGGCTTCTGGAGTTCAGCAGTAGCTTCTGGTCTGAAGTGGCTCTAGGAGGTTGGCCGTGGGTTCAGGAGGTCAGCAGTGGCTTCGAAAGGTCAGCAGTGGGGTCAGGAGGTCAGCAGTGGCTTCCAAAGTTCGGCAGTGGCTTTAGGTCAGCAGTGGCTTCAGGAGGTCATCAGTGGCTTCAGGAGGTCATCAGTGGCTTCAGGAGATCAGCGGTGGCTTCAGGAGGTCAGCAGTAGCTTCAGGAGGTTGACAGTGGCTTCGGGAGGTCAGTAGTGGCTTCAGGAGGTCAGCAGTGGCTTCAGGAGGTCAGCGGTGGCTTCAGGAGGTCAGCAGTGGTTTCAGGAGGTCAGTAGTGGTTTCAGGAGGTCAGCAGTGGTTTCAGGAGGTCAGCAGTGGTTTCAGGAGGTCAGCGGTGGCTTCAGGAGGTCGTCAATGGCTTCTGGAGTTCAGTGGCTTCTGGAGGTCGGCAGTGGCTTCAGCAGGTCAGCATTGACTTTAGCAATGGCTTCCGTCACCAATATGGTATAAGCCTATGACTCTCTTCACATTAATCACTAACTATTGGCTTTGAAATAGCGCGGCCAACAATCATTTGGAGCTTGCTATAGTATATACATGTATCTTGTCCACAGTCAAGTATATGTATATATTACAGTTAGGAAATACTCCCAGAATCCTCTCCCTATGGTAGGCACTGTGTGATATTATAAAATAAGCTCAAGGAAACACTGAGTTTTCAAGGGACCGACATGTTTCGGCTTATTGCAAGCCTTTGTCAAGGTAAATTTATTATGGACAAATCAGGACTGACTAGCCCTTGGGAGCCTTGTTCAAGCTCTCCACAAGATTTTGTTCTAAAATCAACAATTAATTAGGTCAAATGTCACCATGTTAATATAAATGACTCCCAAATGTGGAGTCTAGGACAATGTGAGGAAAATGACTCCCAAAGTTAGAGACCCTATTTAGTAGGCCTATAATGTAAACAACAACTAGAATATATGTACAAGTATAGTACCGGTATAATGAAACTTCACATGCAGAGTATATGTATATATATGCCTCCAACTCAGTAAAAGGAGTGTATGAAGTATGTACACGTATATGGCGGCATGGTGGTGCTACCGTACAGTTACCGCTAACTCAGTCTGTATATCAGGTATATACCGAGGTTGCAGGTTCCTTAGTAGGGGGCGCCATTGCTAGATCTGGTACCTGGCGAGATAAGCACTGATACAGCAATGGGGACAAACTGCTACATATAATGCCCCCTGAGAATTCTGCAGTGAATGCAAGGTGCTATCTGATTGGTTGATAATGCAACCAGCTACACGCCTATAACAGGAAAGCCACTCCACAGGGTTATGATAAGATGGCGACATGACCACACTAGACAACCACTTGTCTGAGGTCCCTCATTTAGACAGGCCGCAGGAGATAACGGCTCCATGTATAAGGCCCTACCGCGACCCTCCAGTGGAGCTGTACACTGCCTTATATCACCTGTTGTTAATGAGCACTCCCTAAACCCCAACTCAGCACCCCGGGGGGGGGGGGGGGGGGGTGGCGGCTTGGTTTTATTTTGACGGAGCGCGGCGGAATTGATGACATCTGTCACCCTTGTAGAGGAAATTCTGCCACAAAGCTTTGACCTGTGTAAAGGAACTTTCGACACAAACTCATTTTGCACAAAATCGTGTTAGGTGACGTCTCCTGAAAAGAACACACCCTTGTTGGTGGCATTTTGGTGACATCTGAGAAACGTTCAGTCTTTTCCCTTGGTGGAAAAGGGGACTTTGGTGAGAATTGGGCGGTCGTCCAGGGTATTTGATGGAATCGCAGACAAGTGTATAGATTATACCAGAGCCCCCCCCCCCCCCCCCCCCCCACCACCAGGGGGCACCTTCTGTGCAGCAGGACGGAACGGCAGCCGTCTGTGACGTAGCTGGCCGCGTACCAGCCACGTCCAGACGCACCCGGAAGTGTGCCTGGGCGATAATACCAGCTCTGGTGAAGTTCCCTTTAAGGACGGCGTGATGCCACATAGTTCATACTCAGTTCATACTCAGTTGTGGTCACGATGCAGGGATAGCATGATAACTCAAGATATTCATTTTACATCAACCACACAGTTGGTGCATGGATGCGCGCGCAGCACTGGTGTGTTGTGTCCCTTTATCATCATCATCATCATCATCATCATCATCATCATCATCATCATCATCATCACCATATATATATATATATATATATATATATATATATATATATATATATATATATATATATATAGTGTGTGTGTGTGTGTATTTGTAGTACCGCACAGTGTATTTCCTTCCCTTCCCTAATCCGTTAAAGGCCGCCAGGGGTATACTGACCACCATGCCGACCCTTTAGAAGCCGATCAACCCATGGGGGCGGCTTGATGCTTGAATGCAGCCCTGGCGAGTTGCTTGCCAGGCCCTTTTCATGCTTTATGATGACAAAGGGCATACTGAATCAAAGTACTATACGTGCCTTGAGTGACTATTGCCGTATTTTTCAGAATTTATAATACTATCTATTATTGTGATCCCCTTTTCTATATTCAATAATTAAATGACTTCACGCTGAGTGCGCCGTAAGTCTCTGTATGTTGTCTGTAGGCATAAAGCGCTGCCTACAACACATGTACAGCCATGGGGCGGGGTCCTTGCCTCCACGACACCCTGAGACCCATGCTTTATTCCTGGGGTACGTATCAATTTTCGACCATTCCACTTAAACTGCCGTGTTCACATGTATACATAATACTGGGTGGGGGGGGGGGGGGGGGGGGTGTAGCACGTCAGGGTGCAGCTAGGTGTACATAACCAGCTGTACAGGACCGTCTCCAAGGTTACCTGGAGACAATCCATGTCTCAGACGATGACTCATCTCCATGGCAACCTTCCCGGCCGTGTGACCACAGCCAACCCCCCCCCCCTCCCACACACACAGACCTGTACCACCCTACCTGTCTGCACATTAGTAACAGTACATCCATATACAGGTATAGCACTCGAGAAGGGCATGTTCAGACACTCACAGTATTCCCTGTACATGTTAGTTCTCTTCATACTAAGCCTATTCCTTTAAACCATAAGCCCACTGGATGTAGTGCAGCGATATCCAGAACAATAGATCAGCCTGTGCCCTGCACTTGTTAACGCAGGTAGTGAATCAGTATGAGACCTTAGTAAGGCATGCGTGGCTACTGATGGGCTGCTGATTCCCACCACCAGCCTGAAATACTGTAGGGTCAAGAGTGCCTAAATGCGGCATCGGCGAGTTACTCACTGGTACAGCAACCATGCACCATGCTGACTAACGAACACAATGCATCATGTTCCTCCTCAATTAACCATTTGTGGACATAATGCCTTAATGCATCATGCATCATGCCGACCCTTCGGGGTTGAGACACTCCTAAAGGATCGGCATGATGCACTAATGCAGCACTGGTGAGTCACTCCCCGGGGCTGCATCGGTGCATCATGACGACACATCTTTTAGCGACACGCGTCCTTAAAGGGTTAATTGCGGCCAGCGCGGTTCTCTTCCCGACCAGGCCCGGTGCCAGGTTGGCGCCGGGTGGAACCAGTCTCAGAGCGCGTCTCCTGCCGGCGTCCAGTCGTCCTCAGTCTGCAGGCCGTGCCACACCGCGCTACCCGGCACCGCCCACAGGGCAGACACACTTACTGATATATACATACAGACATTGTTACTGATGAGGACATACATACAGACATTGTTATCCTGGATATGACACTTATACAAAGGATATCCAACAACTAACTTACATATTAGAGGAACTACTTAGCTATAGAGGACAGTCGCATAATTTACTAATGATCTCAATGTACATATATTGGAATACTACTACATTATAGTAGGCCTAGTCTAGCAACTTATAGACCACTAGATGTATTTATTTGTGAGTGTAGTTTTAGTATATATCATACTGCTAACTGTACATTTAGCCGCACACAGAGGCCATGTCGTGGTGACATTGACACACCCGTCTTGTGTGGGTGAGCTTCACGACTATCCAGACACCACCCAGCCCCACACACAACATTACCCGGCCCTGGCACCAACATGGCCGCCGTGTAAACCGTTACTAAGCAACCAAGATACCGCGAAACTCACACAACGAGACTTGGGCGTCCCACTCTCCTCCCCGCGGCGGAGCAGCTCGCCGGGCGCGGCGACACACACAGACAGAGTATCTGCTGTGAGAGCGGCGTGCTCCAGATTTACCCCTTTGCTTGGTGTCAGGTTTCAGTAGGTGCTGGCCGGAAGTGCCGGGAAGCAGCGGCAGCCACAGAGCGGGGCGGGAGCAGCTCAGGCCGCGAGCAGCAGCTCCTGGAGGTACTGACGGCGGAGCAGCTCACTGACGGCGTACACAGGGGAGCAGCTCACCGAGCAGCTCACACACTGACTCACTCCCACTGCTGACACGGCGAGACCAGTTCTAGGCACTTCTAGGACGACACCAACACAGGACTACTGACTACAGGAAGATAGGAGGCCCAGTGCATTTCTCAACACCCATAGGAGGCCCGTTCACCGACAGCCGGAGCTGTATTACCAGAAGGGGCTGTTAGTTGTAGCAGGAGGAGGGAGGAGGCCGCAGTAAGGGTACAGTCTACAGTCTGAGCCCCTACCCGGCACCAACATGGTGCTCAAGGTGTTTATATCGTCCAACCCGGGCAACATGGAGGTAAGAGCCTTATAGCTGTAACACACACACAGCACACACAGTGTAGCATCACGTCTTACTGAGCCTACTGTAGGCCTCTCACACAGGGGAACCCAGCACACGTCACCAGTAACGTTAGTCCTGGATACTGTTCATAACATTATATATCCCATATACCTCAGGTCAGGGTAAAATGACACGTTTTTAATGTGTTCAGATTTAGGAAGACATGGTACCAAGTATGGGAACATAATTAACCTACAATGCTAATGTTCTGGTAGCATTTATATATGACATATTGCAGTCAGAACCCTGTGTAGATACACGTGACTGCCACAGAACAAGCACCTGCACCCCAGTAGGTGTATGCCTTGTATCTCAGTCCCTGTAGTACCATGCAGTTACAGCCAGTTAGGCACCCCCCCCCCCCCCCCCGTGTACCCGCCGGTTACAGAGGCCTAGTTCCTGTACGTTACAGGTAAACATGTTTAATATAATGCCTTTGACATGGTCTGAAAACCAGGCGGGAAAATAACCATAATCAAGCCAAATTGCTGGAATCACAACATAACTATGTAGAATGTATCCCATCTACATATTGTACTGTATATGCAGCCAGTGCAGGTTCCCAGCACGGGTCGGAGACCTGGGCCGGGGGGGGGGGGGCTGTGACGAGCAGGATTAACGAGTTTATGTTTTCACAGCCCCAGATTTAGCCCGTGCGTAGGAGGGGGGCAGGGTGGGGGCGGGGTGGGAGGGGCACTTCTAGGCACCGTCAACAACACAGAGCCTGTAGAGGAGCAGCTCAGGAGCGGGTGTGAGATGTAGGTCAGGTTAGGGACACTACTCACTACAGCCACTGCCACACCGCTACCAGCTGATACAGCCCATTCATGTCCAGCCCGACCCAAGGGGGGGGGGGGTTGCAGAGAGAGATCTGATAGAATAATCCGGAGATGGAAATGAGAAAGGGAAAGAGGTATAGGTATATGAGGCGATATGGAGAGTCAAGGAGAGAAAGGGTTAGAGAGAGGGCTCGTGGAGTAATTAGTGATAGACAAGGCTGATAGAGATAGTACAATGTGTGGAGAGAATAATGCCACACCCGCGTCAGACACAGCCTACTGCTAAATACCAGTTCGCATACTAGGTAGGGAGACACCATCTGTTGAATGTTTTTGTTCGAAAATATCATATTTTTGACAGACTTGAAGCTTAAAAAAGTTCCCCTCATTAGGCTCATTAAGGGTAAAACGCGGGATTTAGCCTGTAGAAAAAGGATGCCAACATTTAGTGTAAACCTCAGTAGAGGTGGTTGATTGTCTGATTTCATGAAACCAAGAACTATTTTTGATCCATTTTCCTTAGACAGATAATACCCCTTTCCCTTATGTTACGAGGCAATTCATATTAATTGTACCGACAAATAGTGTATTCTAAATGTCCAGATGAGTGGGAGGGAAGTGAGTGGTGTGAGATGCAGATGCATATTAAGTACTAAACATGTTTCATTCCTAAACACCCTCAGGACAGTGTCACAGAGAAGCATCATATGATATTGATGAATCAATGACGACGAGAAAGCTCCGTAAAAATTTACGGGTATTGGAAGTATTCAGTGACTTTTACGGTTTCTTACGGTTTCTTTTCTAAGAGTATATTCTGGCTGCATCGTGACACAATGTGTAGCATTCATGGTGAGGGAAGTGATGGTTCTTTGTGTTAAACAATTTCTGATTTATGAAATGGGCCAAGATGTATGTGACTCATACCAAGTGGTATAACATGCTACACACTAGACAGGAGGAGTGGGGGCAGTCCTATAGCGCTCTAACGGGTGTGGCTTGTTCCCACAACCACTGGGGGTGCAGAGCCCCCCCCCCCCCGAAGTCGGAAAGTTGCTGAAAGTAAGGGCCCAGGTCACAAAGTCGCTTTTTTAGACCATTTTTACTACAGATATATTTTTCCAAAAGTCGCCAGGTCTCTTAAATTGTTGTACCAGGTCTCCAGGTCGCCTAGAAAACAGCCCAGGTCGCCAAGTCGCTTTTTACCCCGGGGGCCACTCCCTCAGATTTGGATACCATGTGTGAACATGATTTCAAGGGATAGGGTCCGTTTTTGGGCCATTGGCACGGACCCGCGAGGGCCCTTGATAAGGGGTGCTTTTAGGGGTACATTTTAAGACCATTTGAGAGATTACAAGGGGAAATTTAGCCCTTTTTTGCTATCATATTTAATGGTCACCCATAATTTAGTGTATTTTTTCTATAGTCACCCGTGATAAGGGAATATTTTTCTTGGCTTCCATTGATTGATATATGATTTCTGGTCAATTTCACATAAAAAAGGGTGCTATTTTGTAGATTTTTTCCCCGTGATAAGGGTACAACATTTGAGGTGATGTTCACACATAGTTACTATAGAAAGTATAGGGAGTGCCCCCCCCCCCCGGGCTTTTTACCCCTCTGGAGCCACACCACTGTATGTACACAAACACAGGCAAGCATTTCCACGTCCGGTTCTGCTCTCGCCATTTAGCTTGTTCTTTGCAAGCCATGGTGTGTGTGGGTGTGGTCTCGCGTCTCACGAGAAATTCGGTGGACAGAACTTCTATGGCCGCCCCTTGCATATGGAGAAACCAGATTCATGACTGTAGAGGTGTCTCCCGGAGGTGTCTGCGTTATGGCGGCGTGTGTGCCGTGTGTTGTCATGCAGCATGTATGCCGTGTGTATGCCCCATGTGTGAGTCAGGTATACAGGTGATGTCAGAACCCCCCCCCCCCCCCGAGACATGGTTAACCTCAGGGTACACACGTCATTGTCTCTAGTCAGGCTTCATCTTAACATCAACCATTTCCCCGCCAATCCCATAAAATAAAACTACTGAATAATGAAGTGTAAAAACTAAGGATTTTTATTTCGTGTTAAGATTAACATTACGAGCTCAATTACGAGGTTAGATGCGAAGCAATGGATAACTAATCGTTATGAGTTCACGCACACAGAATGGACAAAGAATCTGCGTCAAACCGTGCATAGTGCTGGTTCAAACCACTCTTGAACCATTCTTGACCACATTCCATGCATTGTTTGCGTGTATTACTTTGGAAGAATACTGACCTTCCCGTTGTGTGCACTTTCAAAGGCAGCTCATGATAGCTTTTTTGTCTGCAGGGGAAATACTTATTTCAGGACGTAATTCTCAAACCCATTAACGCAGATGGACGTGGTGGTGGTTGGGGGGGGGGGGCTCTCATACAGCAACAGTTTGCACTTTGAGGACCATCCAACAAGACAACTTAGTTAAGGCCAAGTTTTAGGGTATGTTTTAGGGAGAAGCTGGCTATCAGAATAGCTATGCTTTTATTGAGGTATTGTTTTAACGCTGTAAAGCAGGACGTTTACCGACATACCTACCGACCCTACTTTTGTCCGTGCTACCTGAAACAAACCTCTCCTTTTTTTGGCCTAATCTACTTTATTCCTTTTGGCACCGTTTTGAAGTATTTCATACTTCTTCGTAATGCAACCCATAAATCCAATGCACATGCGGGATTGGTCAAGTAAACAATTTATTGAAATGTATAATTCATGCATATCGAAATTTTATAACCCCAATGGATGTTTTTGATTCTTCAAATGCCATAACATGAATTACCTATAATTAGTTTTACCGCTACATTAACCCGGTCATCGGAATGGCTATGCATTTATTGAGGTTTAGTTTTAACGCTGTAAAGCAGGTCGTTTACCGACATACCTGAATAAATGACATCCATGTCTAAGGACCGTACATTGCTGACATACAGATCTCTGTGGGACCCTAGATGTTCATGTTATGAGCTCATTGGGGGCGAAAGGTGATTCATAGTGCAAGTGGCAAGAAAATGTATCCATGGATACCTTCGTATTAAAGTAAAGTTGTTCTCTTTTTTTCCGTACAAGAATAAGTTGTGTCTTTGTGCACACTGTCGCTAAGATTAGCCGGGTATGGCTGATATCTGGCAGGTGTGTGGCAGTTTTATACCGCACACTGTGCTAATCTCCGTGCTGCAGTACCTACACCTGACACCACCCTGCCGTGTTATCTCACCCCACACCCAGCACATACCTACCCGTGTACACACACCTGTAGCTACCACGCAGTCTGTACCCCAGGTGCGCCAGCTTGTACCCCCAGACTGCCATCTTGTCCCCCCAGACTGCCATCTTGTCCCCCTAGACTGTCAAGAAGGCAGTCTAGGGGGACAAGATGGTGCCATGGGGAGAAGATAGCAGTCTAGAGGGACAAGATAGCAGTCTAAGGGAGGGGACAAGATGGCAGTCTAGGGGGACAAGATGAGGATGGAATATAGCAGTCTAAGGGGACAAGGGCAGTCTAGGGGGACAAGGGCAGTCTAGGGGACAAGGGCAGTCTAGGGGGACAAGGGCAGTCTAGGGGACAAGGGCAGTCTAGGGGGACAAGGACAGTCTAGGGGGACAAGGGCAGTCTATAGAAGGACAAGATGGCAGTCTAGGGGGACAAGATGACAGTCTAGGGGGACAAGGGCAGTCTATAGGGGGAGAAGATGGCAGTCTAGGGGGACAAGATGGCAGTCTAGGGGGGAAATATGGCAGTCTAGGGGGAGAAGATGGCAGTCTAAGGGGACCAGGGCAGTCTAGGGGGACAAGATGGCAGTCTAGGGGACAAGATGGCAGTCTAGGGGGACAAGGGCAGTCTAAGGGGACACAATGAAGATGGAAGTCTATAGGGGGACAAGGGAGAAGTCTGGGGGACAAGATGGCAGTCTAGGGGGACAAAATGCCAGTCTAGGGGGACAAGATGGCCTCCTAGACTGCCATTTTGTCCCCTTAGACTGCCATCTTCATCTAGTCCCCTAGACTGCCCTTGTCCCCCTGAGAAGGCCATCTTTTCCCATTAGACTGCCATCTTGTCCCCTTAGACTGCCATCTTGTCCCCCAAGACTGTCATCTTGTCCCCCTAGACTGCCCTTGTCCCCTTGGACCGTCATCCTGTCCCCTTTGACTGCCATCTTGTCCCCCTAGACTGCCCTATTGCCCCCCCCTAGACTGCCATTTTGTCCTGTTAAACCACCAATTGGCAACATTAGGCCGCCATCTTGTCCCCTCAACCAATTTTTTGTTCCCCCTAGGCCACAATCTCCTCATTTTCCCCAGATTGCCATCTTTTTCCTTCCAGACCATTATCTTATTACAAAAATGTCCCTCTAGACCACCATTCTGTCCCCTCACCTAGACCACCATCTTGCTACAAGACCATCCCGCCCCTCAAAAACTTGTTATGTTTGTTCACACTTTCATAGCTATTTTGCAGATTCTGGGTCACACTGTGAAGAAAATGTCTACTGATACGGCTATATTCATACCGCAAAACCCTCACACAGGGACTAGTGATGCACTTAGCTCTAGTTCCCTGTGGTGGCTGGCCACGTCCCAGCTCAATGTGGACCTAAATAAACACTGCGCCCAGAGCAGCCTGTTGGGGCAGTTATTTAGGAGTCTCTGTGAGTTGAAGATGGGGGAGGGGTTTATACACAGGGATATGACTGATATTTACGGAGGCATCCAGCGGTAAATGCGGTGTGACAGGACATGTGTGTGTACAGCAAACAGTGGCCATAGGTTACTGCACCCTGAGCCATGCTGGGTACTGGCAGCTACACCAGGCAGCAGTAATACTGTTACCAGAGGCCTTCGGCCTCTGGCGGGTAGCATCCCTCCCGTGGCCTGACCTACTTGAACTGACCTACATAGGCTGGTCTGACCTGACTTATATGTCTAAATAAGGCATACAGCTGGTGTCGCAAAATAGTCCTCCGTCGTGCGTTTCCCCATGAGTATGCTACCCTTCAAGGATTCATTATAACTGTATTTTAATCACTCTCCCGGGGTCGCTATCTGGAGTAGAGGCTAGTAATGCGTTTGATTGGTGCCTATTCGGATTTCCCCAAATTGTACTTGTATTATGATATATTCACTTTTTGTAACATTTCGTATTAATTAAGAGGGTTGCATCAACGCTGTTGGATGTGTGCTGCTACATGGGAAGCGTCCCGGGAAGCGTCGTATTAAATGTGTAGACAAAACGCCAATGGCTAAATACAGAATTGGGGTAAGCCGCCCACGACCCAACCACCTACCTGAATGCTACCTGACATCCACCAGGTTCATGTTGGTCCCGTTTACGTCAGATCGCCCAATCGGCCAATGATGGGGCAACTCGGAGAACGTTTTCTCTAGTACTGTTAGGTGTCTGCCGAGTTTGTGTAATTATTAGGAATAGTTAATTATATCTCATCCTATTTGAAATACTAGTAATAATTACTAGTACAACAATGTATTTCAAATAGGATGATATATAATTAGTAACCTACTAGGCCTACTTGTATAAGTAGTCAGAGGTGACCACAGATGCACTGGCGGTTCCAGAATCTTGAAAAGGAGGGGAGAGGGGCGCTATTGGAGAAATTCTTCCTCCCCAACATTTGGGCCAAATTATACATTAAATGAACGTATATTTTGCCTAAGAAATGGGCCATGCGACCCCCGCGCCTCCTCTAAATCGGCCACTGTGTAGGTAGTAACTGGTGTGTGGTCGGCATATGGGCGGTGTGCCCTCCATGTGCAGGTTCCATCAGGGTCTCACCTGGAGGTGGTACCCCCCCCCCCCCCCCCGCAGGGCGCCGGACACCTGAGGAGGTGAGCAGACCAGCCCGGTGGTGGATTACCTGCCGTCATAATGCCACAAAGGGGGCAGTGAGGGCAGAGGGGAGGACATGCCTGTTAGCTTTGTTACTCACTACACAACATGTTGAGTTTACCATCCGGCAGCTCTTCTATTGACTCTATTTAGAATGATGCTAAACCAAGACAGGCGTTTATTCAAAATCCTATTTTGAAGAAAACTCTACTCCGGCATAGATATACAATACCGGCTTTTTACAAATTGAATTTATATTTATTTCTTAGCATTTGTTCGCATCGGTGATATCAACACAGACTATTGTGAGTGTCACTTAGGTCCTAAAGTCGACGAAATTATGGCCCCCCGGTAGCAAGGTCGTCTTTTTAGACCCTTTATCTTATACTCAATTTTGGACTCAAATTATTGTACCAGGTCGCTTGGAAAACGGCCGAGGTCGCCAGGTCGCTTTTTGACCCTCTGGAGCCACTATTTTGATGTCCTTATTTCTAATAGAGACAGCTGTACCCAGATGTCAGATTTATCCCTCGGTAGACGCCTGCCACATACATGAAAACTCTGCTATGTTTACAAAGATAACTAAGTATATATTTAGCCATATCACGCTTCAGTTGATCTATCAACTAAGCTAGTATGTAGCAGGTGTTAAACATACCTTTTTTATTCAGTCTATTCCACGTGTTGGCAATAATACACTCCATACTTCTGTCGTATACTATGCACTTCGCGGACAACTGCTTCAAAACTACACCACCCCATGCCCTTGTATTTAGGTGCATTATGGCGAGGTGCGGTGATATGATGTAGCTGCCATATTTATGTCAGCTACCACAGGTATAGAAGGTCCTGAAGGTGTAGCACGATGCATGGTGATTTATAATCCATGTTTTATTCAAAAGGTCTGACATTGCCTTTACGTCATAGTCATCTATGTCAACAAGGAAACTCCTTAAAGTCTGACGCACAGCCCCTGTGTGAGCAACAAACCATCAGTGCGGGTTATAGGGTTCATCCAAGGTCCAGGTGCGGCTTCTACGAGAGTTTTTGGAAGAATGGTTCAGTACTAAAGTATGATGAGCGGATCAGGGTACACGGTACTACTAGATAAATGCTGTGGGTGTTTTAGCTTCATTTAGCTGCAGCTATGATGTACGCAGATGTGGTCACATGGAAGACAAATGGACCCATAGTTTGCCCAAGCATCAAACCTGAAAGAAGATCTATAGCTGGGGAGGGTGTTTGTAGTTTTACCATATCATTGACAACAGTATTCTCATTACATGGGGAGGCCGTGCATGGAAGCCCAGAACCATAGCGGCAGATGCCAGGACGGAGGTTCCGCCGATACATCACTGCAGTTATTGCAGTGCCACTCAACCGCTCATTTATTTAAAGGCCACCTTTTTTTGTTCATAGAGAATGAATAGGCCGATCTAGGTTCACTATCACAGGGTGCAAGTTGGAGTTAAAGGCTGTGAAGTGTCGATGCATTATGTTGACCTATGCTGCGTTCCCACACTATGCTGCCCATGAAGTGCTAACACTGCCGTTCACACATGTACGTGGTCCACAGTGGTACCACGTACCACTGTGTACCATGTACCACACCTTTTCCCTAGATTTGTTGGATCTAATTGCCCCTACGGACAAAGACTAGCTTGGGCGCATTGCCCTTCTGCCGCCAGCACCTATACCCATACAACAATGTTTGACGGTCTGATATGATATTAGGCTATGTCATTCACATGTTTAACATTTCTAATACATGTATGTATATCTAAAAAAAATAGAAAAAAAATACAGGAATTTTCATATTATATAGAATAGATAATAATGATGAGATGAGATGAGATGAGAAGAAGTACAGGGTAGTTATGATAATAATTATATGATATTCATAAAGCAGCGTGGATTCAGTCTGGAATGCAAAATGCAACTTGCCCTCCGGACGTTAAACTACCTAACAATCAATCAAGCAGCGTGGATAATCCAGCTTGAATTTCCACAGGGTCTCTATGTAGGTGTACTCAGGATTTAGTTCATTCCAACGAGCTATACCTCTATATAATACACTGCGTAAGACAATAGGTTTCATCGAGTGTGGTACCAGTAGTCTTTTCCCTTGTTGCCTTCAAGTGGGGCAGGTTTCTATTATCCACCAGTTCAGCTTTTTCTGTTAAAGAGAAGGCATGATACAGTAAATGCATGTCGCACTACAAGTACTAGTTCCCGCTGTGTTTGTTTGCAGACTAAGAAGATGCAGGACCACATCCTGTGGACGCTGGAGTCTAAGGCCATAGACCACGTGCCGGTGGACATCTCGGACCCCAACCGGCGCGAGGACCACCAGCTCTTCAGGACCAAGTCCAAGGTGCTGCGCGGCTTCCGGGCCCCCCGCCCCCCGCAGCTCTTCAACGACGAGGAGTACCTGGGGGTGAGTGGCTCACCACGTCAGTCATGGCGTCTGGTGACGTAGATATATGGGAAGCGACAAACCATCGTAATGTTCATCAACGTGAGATAAACCAAACTATATGCTGTCAAATTATAGTCACATTATTTCTTTTTCCTGAGATAATTTTAGCTGGGATTCAAAAGTCATTGCATTAAAGATATCTTCTTGTGTAAAGTAGACATATGTCAAACTTCGTGAATCACACTCTAATGGCTTTAACATAACTGAACATGATATACCAGGTATTTTCCCTTCAACAATAAAAGATGGTCTGTGTTACAGGAAGCTAATAGTATCTGTATGTTGCAGGATTACGACATGTTCTTTGAGGCGGTGGAGTGCGACACGCTGTTTGAGAAGTTGAAGATTCAGGCTCCTGAGGAGGAGGTGGAGTTCCAGCGGAAACATGAACTAGAAGTCAAGGTGCGTCTCCTTCTGTCTCAACTCTGACATTAACCACGCTTTATTACAGAGAACCCTGGGACATGACGTGGGTGTTTGTATGTCACACAAAGAGGGACACATGCAGATTGAAGCCAGCTGAAGAGCTTAGAACCTGTTAGGCTGTACCACCGTGTTTATCTGTTGTACACCCAGATGGGGGTGGTCCCCTAAAATCGACATGGCGACATGGAACTTAGTGAAAAATGAGTGACATGACATAGGGTACTTTTTAAATTCGATATAGAACATCACAGGTTCTTGGATGCGACATGGGTCTGTTAGAGGGCTATGGAGGACAATATAGCGCCTACACGTGGGGGTCTGTTAGAGGGCTATAGGGGGACAATATGGCGCCTACATGTGGGGGTCTGTTAGGGCCCTATAGGGGGACAATATGGCGGCTACATGTAGGGGATGTTAGACTGCTATAGGGGGACAATATGGCGCCTACATGTGGGGGTCTGTTAGGGCCCTATAGGGGGAAAATATGGCGCCTACATGTGGGAGTCTGTTAGAGTGCTATAGGGGGACACTATGGCGGCTACATGTGGGGGTCTGTTAGAGGGCTATAGGGGGACAATATGGCGCCTACATGTGGGGGTCTGTTAGGGCTCTATAGGGGGACAATATGGCGCCTACATGTGGGGGTCTGTTAGAGGGCTATAGGGGGACAATATGGCGGCTCCATGTTGCATGTGTTAGGGCCCTATAGGGGGACAATATGGCGCCTACATGTGGAGGATGTTACAGTGCTATAGGGGGACAATATGGGGCCTACATGTGGGGGTCTATTACAGTGCTATAGGGGGACAATATGGCGCCTACATGTGGGGGTCTATTACAGTGCTATAGGGGGACAATATGGTGCCTACATGTGGGGGTCTATTACAGTGCTATAGGCGTCTAGCCGGTTGCATTATCAACCAATGAGAAAATTCCCTGGCCTTCACTGCGGAATTCTTAGGGGGCATTATGTAACGGCCTGTACCCATTGTGATTGCTGTATCAGTGCTTATCTCGCTGGTTACCAGATCAAGCAATGGTGCCCCCTACTAAGGAACCTGCAACATCGGTATAGGGGGACAATATGGCGGCTACATGTGGGGGTCTGTTAGAGCCCTATAGGGGGACAATATGGCGGCTACATGTGGGGGTCAGTTAGGGGGCTATAGGGGGACAATATGGCGGCTACATGTGGGGGATGTTAGACTGCTATAGGGGGGGCAATATGGTGGCTCCATATGGGGGTCTGTTAGAGGGCTATAGGGGGACAATATGGCGGCTCCATGTTGCGTGTGTTAGGGCCCTATAGGGGGACAATATGGCGGCTCTATGTGGGGGTCTGTTAGAGGGCTATAGGGGGACAATATGGCACCTGCATGGGGGGTCTGTTAGAGCACTAAAGGGGACAATATGGCGACTCCATGTTGCGTCTGTTAGAGGGCTATAGGGGGACAATATGGCGGCTACATGTGGGGGTCTGTTAGGACCCTATAGGGGGACAATATGGCGCCTACATGTTGGGGTATGTTAGAGGGCTATAGGGGGACAATATGGGGCCTACATGTGGGGGTCTGTTAGAGGGCTATAGGGGGACAATATGGGGCCTACATGTGGGGGTCTGTTAGAGGGCTATAGGGGGACAATATGGCGGCTACATGTGGGGGTCTGTTAGAGGGCTATAGGGGGACAATATGGCGGCTCCATGTGGGGGTCTGTTAGAGTGCTATAGGGGGACAATATGGCGGCTACGTGTGGCGGTCTGTTAGAGTGCTATAGGGGGACAATATGGCGGCTACATGTGGGGGTCTGTTAGAGGGCTATAGGGGGACAATATGGCGGCTACATGTGGGGGTCTGTTAGAGTGCTATAGGGGGACAATATGGCGGCTACATGTGGGGGTCTGTTAGAGGGCTATAGGGGGACAATATGGCGGCTCCATGTGGGGGTCTGTTAGTGGGCTATAGGGGGACAATATGGCGGCTACATGTGGGGGTCTGTTAGGGCCCTATAGGGGGACAATATGGCGGCTACATGTGGGGGTCTGTTAGTGGGCTATAGGGGACAATATATATGGAGGCTCCGTGTGAGGGATGTTACAGCGCTATAGTCCCCTCCTGTGTGTAGCAGAGTGTGGCCCCAGGTTCCAGGTGCGGCGGGTCTTGGTGCCAGCAGGTGGAGGTGTGTGTGTAGGGGGGGGGGGGGGTACAGGTGTGTGTGTGGAGGGGGGGAGGGGTACAGGTGTGTGTGTGGAGGGGGGGAGGGGTACAGGTGCGTATGTTATTATTATTATGCTTCAGTGTGCCAGCCCTGTCCCAGTGCCAGGATAATGTTATATGAGTTTACTTGGGAATTCCAAACATACAATGTCAATTCCCCATAGGGCATACTCTTATCTCTGCAATATAGTGTTTATTTTAGACAACATTTTCTGAAGTAAATCAAAATTGAGGGTTATTTCATTCCATATGTTTATTATATACAGGCCGGCAGCCGAGGTCCCAGTCGTAGAAAAATCCATCTTTTGAGAGATTAGAGTGCTGCTCTGTAGCTCGACCACAAATATTCAAAATCTATTTTGACGAGGAATACGTGATACAAAAGATGAGGTCACATGCCATGAAGTAGTGACATAGGTTATTTCACTGGGTAGGGCAGGTAGGTGGGGGTGGTAGGTGAATGTTGTATTTGCGGTTATACATAGTAGTACAGATTGACGAAACCTCTCCACTGGCATTCCAGTCATACCTTTACTTCTGCCCTTAAGGTGTCATGGTACAAATAGCCGACAATGTTTCTAGTTCTGACCCTATTGTTTTTCCTTGAGATGGGCAAAAGGTTGGTTCTTCTGAGTGTACAGTAATGAATGACCGCTCAGATTTAGGCTTAACACATATCTAAATTTTTTATTGCATCCCACATAAAAAGGTGTATATCAATTTTGCGCTAGTTGCCATAGAAACCGACTGAGCCAAACTAGATAAATTTTACTTGTGCCCAGCGGCCTTTGTCCGTGACCTTTGACCCTTCCAAGTACCACCCAGGTTACCATGGCAACCACCAGCTTTTATTTGATTTTTTACCAAGGCCTCTGGCAACAAATTAGGGTGCAGATTAGGATTCTGTTACGAATTTAAGGTCTCCTACCACTGATTTTAATTATGCACAGTAGTTCCGTTTTTCATTGGCACTATTTACAACTACAACATTATGGGGGTGTATATGTACCGTGACACCTTAGAATATTATGTCTTAGACTACATCTAGAGGCACCCATAGAGGAACAGACAGGGACAGCGAAAGGTGGGGGACCCAGCTCGATAGTTGACCTCTAGATTGGTTAATTTAGAGTTATTTTACACATAGACTATGATTAAAAAAAGATTTTGAAATTTGAATTGATTAGTTTCTCAAGGAAATTCTAGGAATTTTGCCTCTATTTTGATGTAATTTTAGGGTATTCTGAATCTGAACCAATGTTCCCCAAAACCTTGCTTTATTTGCCACCTATGATTGAGCTCTCAGTATCTGTCATAGTGTAGAGTTAGATTGGGTACACAGACTGCGGCGTCAGTTACCAAAGGGATGAACATGGACATATTTTACCCCATATTTGTGTAACGACCACAGCCTGTCTGTAACCCTGCCTGTATGTGTGTGTAGCTGGTGGGGCTGCGGTACGCCTTGATGCAGCGCGGGGGTGCCCTGCCGTCAGACCTGCCCTCAGCCCTGCCCTCTGCCGCCAACGTGGAGCTGCGTCAGACGCTGGCCAGCCTGGACAGGTACCCCTACACCGAGTACACCTACGGCGCCTACGCCTACTTCCCTGACGTCATCCTGGTGCCGCGCTGGCACCACTCCCAGGTTGGTGCCCTCAGCTGACAACAGGTGGCGGGTCAGGTTGGTGTCCTCAGCTGACAACAGGTGGCGGGTCAGGTTGGTGTCCTCAGCTGACAACAGGTGGCGGGTCAGGTCGGTGTCCTCAGCTGACAACAGGTGGCGGGTCAGGTCGGTGTCCTCAGCTGACAACAGGTGGCGGGTCAGGTTGGTACCCTCAGCTGACAACAGGTGGCGGGTCAGGTCGGTACCCTCAGCTGACAACAGGTGGCGGGTCAGGTCGGTACCCTCAGCTGACAACAGGTGGCGGGTCAGGTTGGTACCCTCAGCTGACAACAGGTGGCGGGTCAGGTTGGTACCCTCAGCTGACAACAGGTGGCGGGTCAGGTTGGTGTCCTCAGCTGACAACAGGTGGCGGGTCAGGTTGGTACCCTCAGCTGACAACAGGTGGCGGGTCAGGTCGGTACCCTCAGCTGACAACAGGTGGCGGGTCAGGTCCTCAGCTGACAACAGGTGGCGGGTCAGGTGCAGGGTCCTGGTGGCAGGTGTCATACGGCTTCTCAATCTATCACGAGATATTGATGATAGATGTCTCTGCTTGTGGGGTTAAATCTTATTTCTGTCCGCTTCAAATCTCACTCACTCTCCAATAACCACTGATGGATAATAGCCATCACTCACAGATAGTGAGGACCAAACATCTGCTGGAGAGCAAAGGCTACGTTGGAGATTTAAGGCACACAGAGACGACTCTGCACAGATTGACGGCCTCTGTCAGTGGTGGTGGTATGTGGGCATCATACGGCCTTTGACGGTGTCGGTGGTGGTGGTGATATATTAAAAAGTTGCTCGTTTTTAAGATTATTGCCTTGGTAAACCCGCTCTAGATGGCACCACTTATGCTTACTGTTTTTCTTTTTTTACCCTTATTTATTTATTGTTTGAGTATATTGTACACCATATCGGGGGCTCTGCCCCCGAACCGCCTTTTCTTTCTTTCTTTTTGTCTTTCTTCTTCAAAACTGATATCAAACACAACTATGGACAACTGCGCCAGGTATAATACAGTGGTGCCATCTGGTGTTTAGAATCTATCTTCAATTTAAGATTGTCATGCTAGAACAATCTGAATCTAAATGTCATTATCTTAAAATTATCTTAAAATGCAGAGGGAAATGTTTTTATAGATTACCGCTTTTAAGATTGGAAAGATTTTCTTGTCCACGTTCCCAGGAGAGTATGTCCGCTAATGCATATGTTTGTATCATATACAGCCTCTGTGGTTGGTGGTGGTGGTGGTGTGGTTGGTTGGTTGGTGGTGGTGTTTACTGTGTAGCTCTAGCTTTACCTGTTTACCCCTGTGTACTGGTGTAGGGTCAGGTGTCGTGGTGCTGTCGGTGCTGCTTCTAGCTGTTCTTCTCACAAGGTGACAATGTCACCGGGCACACGGTACCTCACTGCACGAGAAATAAAATCATCAAGGAATATTTAAAGAAAACATTAATAGTATTAAAGATTAAAACAAAATGATATACATGTATAGATTAATATAAAAAATATTGCCCAGTAATATGAATGGATTTATATACAAAATACTGCCCAATAGATGTATAAAATAATGACTGTTCTATTAGTGTTTCTTTGTATCAACAATGAGGGTAGAATATGAACATAACGCACTGCTGAGGGACTAATCTAACTATCAATTAAACAATGAAATAGAATAATAATTAAAACAAGGTAAATGATGAATTGCTCATTTTAGGAAGCCAAGGCTCTAAAAGCAGAACAGAAGAAAAAGGACAAAAAGGTAAAGGCTCACAATGTACAGTCACAGACCAGATAACGTTGTGCACATGTCTCAGGACCAGTTCTACACACTGAGTAAAGTTCATTCAACAATCTGTCATTAATTTAATAAATGACTATGAAGTAACTTGGTAAACACGAACAGGAAACTTATGCATCATTAACGTATAAACTGCTCAGAGCTAGAAGTATAAAAATAGTGCAAAAAGAAAAAGAAACACTGCTGCAAGTAGAGTGGATATGGTTTTATTCATCAAGGTGTTAATGCTGTAATGGTATTTTGTTCAAAAGAAGAAGAAGAAGGCCAAGAAGGTGAGCTCCATGTCCATATTGTTGTGACTTATGTTGCCCTTCATGTTGGTTTATTTCAGCCTGCTTCGTTTATAGTTGCACATTTTAACGACTGCCGTTAGCGTGCCTTTATATGTTATAACCATGTTATATTGGTTTCATTGGACGCGGGGTATAGCACGTTGTACTGCCGGTGGTGCAGCGTCTGGCTCCTGCTGAGGGGAGAGGGCTCCTTTATTGACAGCGACTCTCTCAGACATGGGTTTATTGCATGCTCAGTGACCTGTTATGAAGCTTGGTCAATGTTTACTCACAGCTTGTCAGTACAACATGGGCGGAATGCCTCAATGTGTGTACCGTCTACAATTATAAACAAGCCTTATTGTCTTTAATTCCATGTCACTATACATGTACGTACGCATATGCTTGATATTTTTAACCACGTTTAAAGTTTCTTTGGTACTCATTTGTTATCGGTCTTAAGATAATTTCTATGGAATTGAATGATTGATTTAGTTTCAACTCAATTCATAGAGCACCTAATTACAAGTAGAACCAATTCCCTCCCTACTTGTATAAATACCTCAGTAGAGTGATACAACTTGTGTCGTCCTGTGTTGGTATTGAGTAAAGGCAGAACCATCTTCCACAGGAAGGTTCCCGTGCAGCAACACGACAACATGCTGTAGACGGTAAACAGGGGAACACAAGTGGGGAATACACAAGTCACAGATATAAAAGTCTGAGCCCTCACCCTTAGATTAAATTTCTACCATAACAGATCAATTCAAGTAAAAGAAGATGTAGAGGTGACTTGAAACAGATCAATACCTTAATCTATGCTAAATGACGGTTGATTTAACCATGACACACCCGTGTAACACGGAAGGGTTTGGTATCAGAGAGCGCGTTAACTATACCATCTTCCCTGAACTCATTGTTACACTCTATCTCCCCCTCTCAGGATGACAGCGAGTCTGGGAGCGAGGCCGACACAGAGGAAGAGAAGGACGACGAGAAGAAGAAAGAAAAGAAAACAAAGAAAAAGAAAAAGGTGAGAACAACCTAGTTGGAATACATACACATAGGGAGGCAAGGGACATATGAAAAGTTTTTGGTGCATCGGTGACATGTGTCAAAAGAAAATACAAAGTTGTCTGCAAGAAACTTTCAAAACTTATTTCAAGATTCAGACCCCAGGCCATATATATTGTGGCAGAGACACGTTCTATAGTTTTCTAAGACTAAAGAGTGGAACATCTAGTTCTCCTAGTTCTGAAGTACAAGTGACGATGCTCCTCTGTGAATAATCGATAATAATGACGATGCACAGTTGGTACAGAGAAGATGAAGCTATAACATCTGGTATCCGTGGTAAGCTTGTGATCTATATAGTATCAAGCATAACTTGTTTAATTGAATCACTTCCTCTTTCAGAGACATTTCAGGTTCATGTACCATACAATAGTCTTTGTGGAAGGTGTATATTAGCTGTTATCCTAATACTGATCTACTGGCGGTCTATAGGTGTCTTGTCAGGTTGATTGGTCAAACAAATTCATTCACAGAAATCTGACTATTTTGAATAAAGGTAAAGAAGGAAGGTTCTGGATCTGAGGCCGAATCCTCAGAGGAAGAGGAAGGATCCTCGGAGGAGGAGGAGAAGGAGGCAGGAGAGGTAGAGAAGGCGGCCAAGGAGAAGAAGGCCAAGGTGGCTACAGATAGGTTTAGTGTGGAGTGCCTGGTTTGTCCCTCTATGAGTCTGTCCCACCGTCTGAGTGTGTCCTGCAGGGGATGTGTGTGTCCTGCAGGGGATGTGTGTGTCCTGCAGGGGATGTGTGTGTCCTGCAGGGGATGTGTGTGTCCTGCAGGGGATGTGTGTGTCCTGCAGGGGATGTGTGTGTCCTGCAGGGGATGTGTGTGTCCTGCAGGGGATGTGTGTGTCCTGCAGGGGATGTGTGTGTCCTGCAGGGGATGTGTGTGTCCTGCAGGGGATGTGTCCCCGTCCTACCTCGGTCTGAGTGTCCTGCAGAGGATGTGTGTGTCCTGCAGGGGATGTGTGTGTCCTGCAGGGGATGTGTGTGTCCTGCAGGGGATGTGTGTGTCCTGCAGGGGATGTGTGTGTCCTGCAGGGGATGTGTGTGTCCTGCAGGGGATGTGTGTGTCCTGCAGGGGATGTGTCCCCGTCCTACCTCGGTCTGAGTGTCCTGCAGAGGATGTGTGTGTCCTGCAGGGGATGTGTGTGTCCTGCAGGGGATGGGTGTGTCCTGCAGGGGATGTGTGTGTCCTGCAGAGGATGTGTGTGTCCTGCAGAGGATGTGTGTGTCCTGCAGGGGATGTGTGTGTCCTGCAGGGGATGTGTGTGTCCTGCAGGGGATGTGTGTGTCCTGCAGAGGATGTGTGTGTCCTGCAGGGGATGTGTGTGTCCTGCAGGGGATGTGTCCCCGTCCTACCTCGGTCTGAGTGTCCTGCAGAGGATGTGTGTGTCCTGCAGAGGATGTGTGTGTCCTGCAGGGGATGTGTGTGTCCTGCAGGGGATGTGTGTGTCCTGCAGGGGATGTGTGTGTCCTGCAGGGGATGTGTGTGTCCTGCAGGGGATGTGTGTGTCCTGCAGGGGATGTGTGTGTCCTGCAGGGGATGTGTGTGTCCTGCAGGGGATGTGTGTGTCCTGCAGAGGATGTGTGTGTCCTGCAGGGGATGTGTGTGTCCTGCAGGGGATGTGTCCCAGCCCTACCTCGGTCTGAGTGTCCTGCAGGGGATGTGTCCCAGCCCTACCTCGGTCTGAGTGTCCTGCAGGGGATGTGTCCCAGCCCTACCTCGGTCTGAGTGTCCTGCAGGGGATGTGTCCCAGCCCTACCTCGGTCCTTGTCCTTGTCCCTATTCTCTGCTACCAGACTGTGCAGTGTGATCCGCCACTAGATGGCGCTGATTAGGGCACACATGGACCGAAATGAGCTACAAATGTATTCCGCTGAGTACCATGATAACCATGTTCACGTACCCTCTACACAATCACCGGGGTTCATCTGACTGGTGAAGGGTAGATTCACCTTGCGTCAGACACATACCTTGAGACAGACACCTGAATTTGTTCTCATTTAGGCTTTCTAATCTATTTATTTGTGAACACTTGTAAAGTTTATGTGTCTTCTTTCCAAATAAATCACCAGTACAAGTCTTATCATACATGAGTAATTAGAAATACCAGTGTCCGTCTCAGGGTATGTGTCCAACTCATGGTGAATCTACCCTACAGCTCATATGCATGTCTCATATCAGAACAGGATGAACTATCGGCCAATCAGATCTCTGTCAATCATTCACCCCTGTATTGTAATCTAAGGGCACATTGATTCTATCAGTGCTTTGGCCTTTCATTCTGACAACATGGTACGTAGTACTTGTACCTGTTGGATGGCAGCTGAGGTGACAGTCTGCGATTTTGTCTTGCTATTTGCTATCAACTGAAAGACAGAATCTTTAATATGCAGATGTTTAGATTTCGGATTTAAGATTAACTATACTTGAAAACATCCCAGGGACATGTTCTATTTGTTTTTGTCTTTGACTGTTCTGTATTTTAATCAGCATAGGGTCTTTGATAAATAGACATTCGGCTGGTTTCTGTAACGGTTTGTCGGTCTTTGTGTGTGCAGTGCCTGCATCTCCCCACCCACTATCTACACGTCATAACCCAGAGCGACAAGACGAGTGCTCTGCGTGTTTTACCTACATGTTTTGACCAGCGTGAACAAGTTGTGTATTGAAGATATCACCCACCACCCCCAATCAAAGCCCAATGAGTGCGTCATGACAAACTCATTAAATGATATACAGAAAAGTAGATCAATTTCCAATCACGTTCTTACGGCTGAGAGGCCTTCTACCATTTCTACTTGTCTGAACCCGTATATACTACTATGAATTCAAACACTCATGTAAGTTGTACATATTCGCCCAACCAATGTTCCTCATCATAGAAGGGCAAGAAGAAGCAGAAAAAGAAGGCCAGTGACGAGTCTGAATTAGCCGGGAGTGGGGAAGAGAAGGGAGAGAAGAAGGAAAAGAAGAAGAAGAAGAAGAAGAAGAAGAAGAAGAAGAAGAAGAAGAAGGACAGCGATGAATCCGAATCTGAAGAGACAGATGAAGAGGAGGAAGATAAGAAGAAGGAAAAGAAGAAGAAGGCTAAGAAGGCAAAGCGTGAGGATGGCAGCGGAAAGGAGGTAGAGGTTGTGTGTTACGTGTCATGGTCGGCATCACGTACTGTCTGTGGTCTCTGGGCATCACGTTCTGTCTGTGCTTTTTGGGTCTCGTTGTCGGCATCACATACTTCGCCTCAGAAGTTAGGCACCATATTCTACAGCTTTGTGGGGTTTTCCATTACATTATTCAAAATCCACCCATTAAGCCCACCAAGTAGGGTGATACATCCCCCTCCCCTATTACAGGCTCCTCCCAACATGACATAAAACCAGACTCAAACATGAGGTTTGTTGGACTATAACATATAGTATTGATTTTGATATTTGTATATAGCCACCAGTACAAAGGTGTCCGGGGTGGTCGGCCCAGGGTTGGGCCATCAGGCGGGTGGTGAGCAGGGTAGGAGGGGGGTGGGTGTGGTGAGTAGGGTAACAGCTCTGATTGATCAGTCATTGATGTTGTTGTCATTGTGAATCCTCAGCTGGTGCCGGGGCTGCGGGCTGAGGTCAAGGCTGTCAGACACTCATCACAGCAGCCACAGCAGCCACATCAGCCACAGCTACCAGTTACCTGTCTAACTGCTTCATACTGGATACCTGTGGACATGGTCGGGTGGCCTCTGTAGTCGTCTAGCCGGTTCAGTAATGGTACAATGATACAGGAGGCTTTGTAAGTGAGCAGGTGTGGGGACAGACTGACCAGAGATGTGCAGGGTCCGTGTACGGGGCCCTGACAGACCAGGACTCTATGAGCAGGTCTGTGTACGGTCTGTGTACCTGCAGGGCGCATCAGTGTGTTAGCACTATGTCTATGAATGGAGCTGCTGATGGACAGAGACTCTATAAGCAGGTCTGTGTATCTAATCCTATCTAGAGGGGGCTAAATCCTGTCTTTAGGCCCAGCCATAAGGCCTATCAGGAGGCCTCTCTGTAGGCCTGTCTTTAGGCCTCTGTCGGCCTCGGCATGGAGCTAGTGACAGACTGCAGGACTAAGTACGGGGCGGTGCAGGGCGAGCCCCGGGGGAAGAGCAGCTCGGTGTATGGAGTCGCGGGCGGCCTGCTCACGGAGGTGCTCTCGGGGGTCACCGTGTCCCAGTCCTCGGTGCTGCTGGAGCTGTGGTCGGCCGGCTGCCAGCGCTGGCTGCGCGCTCAGCTACGGAGGGCGCGCTGCCAGAGGACACACCCGTCAGACCGGTCAGACCAGGTAGGGGCATGTGTATGTGTGACAAGGTAGGGACCATGTGTGTGTGAGACCGTGTGTGTGTGTGTGAGAGACCAGGTAGGGGGACCATGTGTGAGTGAGACCATGTGTGTGTGAGGCCATGTGTGTGTGAGGCCATGTGTGAGTGAGACCAGGTAGGGGGACCATGTGTGAGTGAGACCAGGTAGGGGGACCATGTGTGAGTGAGACCAGGTAGGGGGACCATGTGTGAGTGAGACCATGTGTGAGTGAGACCAGGTAGGGGACCATGTGTGAGTAAGACCATGTGTGTGTGAGACCATGTGTGAGTGAGACCAGGTAGGGGACCATGTGTGAGTGAGACCATGTGTGAGTGAGACCATGTGTGTGTGAGACCATGTGTGAGTGAGACCAGGTAGGGGCACCATGTGTGTGTGAGACCATGTGTGAGTGAGACCAGGTAGGGGACCATGTGTGAGTGAGACCATGTGTGAGTGAGACCATGTGTGTGTGAGACCATGTGTGAGTGAGACCAGGTAGGGGACCATGTGTGAGTGAGACCATGTGTGTGTGAGACCATGTGTGTGTGAGACCATGTGTGAGTGAGACCAGGTAGGCATAGATGCACCATCTACAGTTGTGTAGGAGAAGGGGCGGCAGGGGGCCTCCCTTCTCCACCCCCATAAAGCATAAAAACTGCCCGTGTCCTCGCGTCCATCAGTCATACCTTCATGGTCCGTGTTATAGTGGTGGTGTGGGGCCACCTCTGAACATGGTTCCACATGCAGCATTTCTAATTGATAAAAAGTTAGGCTTATTCCTAGAATGGTGAGAGTCCAACATGACCGGAACATGACGCACACAGCAACGTGGTACCTCAGACCCCTTACAACAGGACAGCCTTTCACATTCAATGTGACACATCATGCAGCATCTTGTTAAGGTAACATGGTTCTCCCACGGCAGTGGTCATGAGAGGGTTCGCAAACATAATCCAGACGGTAAACATCATGGTCTATAAAGTGGAGGTGCAGAACAACAACATTGGGATTAGGCAAACTGTAACACAACTGTGGTTTCTGGTCACACGACCGCCCTCAACGGAACAGCTCCAACCATGCTAGATGTTATGACGTTTTGAACTTTTCTAGTATTTCCAGGCTCAAAGGAAATGCATTGAATGTTGTTCCGTCCTGAAATATATATGTTTCTGTCTCTGCCTATGGGTGTCATTCTCAGTCAGTTAGCCTTGTGCATCTCTCGTGTCGCGCTAGTAGGTCGTCCTCATGGTAGTCTCTGTTAATGTTGTTTTGTTTCAAGTTAGTGATGTCATTTAGAGGTACATATATGTGAGTCACCAACACTGATGTGTCACCTTTACTGTGACCACACCATACAGCGTGGTATTGTACGCAGCTTTATTTAGGTCTTTAGGTCTACTCGATTTCCAAAATATCTAAGAGGTACCATACATTGACATGAAATTGACTTGAGTTGACTTTGATATTTATTGGTATCATAGTGACAGTTATATATTTTGGATTTCTTCCGAATCGGTGATATTAGGACAGTACCCAATCATAATATGTTAGGGTACTATACCAGGCTTTGTTGCAGCAATATCATATTGAGGTATCAGGGTTACTTCACAGCCATAACCATACCTTTTAATATGACTCATGTAAAATTGCAGAAGAAATCAGACGATGAATCTGGCTCTGAAAGTGAAAGCGAAGAAGAGAGCGAAGAAGAAAGTGAAGATGAGGAAAGTGATGATGAAAAGAAAGCAAAAAAGAAAGTGTCAAAGAAAAAGGTACAGGCACAAGGATAATAACTAAACACAATGACACCTACTCTGCATGTCTCCCTACTGCATGAGCCCCCTCCCCCTTCCCCACCACAGGAACGTGCATTACATCCACCTACATCCAACCACACGTGGACATACTGCATAATACATGCAGATATATGGCAGCATTAATTCACACTGCATTTTGTTGTAAACTGTAAATAAGTTATCTAGGGAATGGAATGTAATGCCAATATTCAGAAGATCTATTGTTATGTTATACAACGATTACTGCTAAAATGGATCTCATCTAGACTGTACATATCAGGTAAGGCCAAAAAGAATAAAAGGTGGGTTTCAGGTTACATAGTGTGAAAATCTAGGTAGGGTAGGTCGGATTCTTTTTTTTAATGTATATATTTTTTTTACTATGGCCTGAATAGTACCAAAAATCTCCCTTTTAGCTATAGTAACACCTCTTATATTTGTTAAAAGATGTAAATAAAAGGGATCCCTGCAGGGGGGCAGAAACAGTACCCAAGAATTGACTCGCAAGCTTCAGCACCAACTCCTGACAACGGCGTTGACTCGTGGAAATATTTTCTCAAAATTGGATAATAATTTCTAGGGTCGGCCTTGTTTTGCTAGGTAGGGTCGGGTAACCTGAAACACACCTTTTTTTAAATTTGGCCTAATTGTAGGAGAATGCCGCATGGACCTGACACAGTGTAGAATAGACCTGATACTTGTTGCAGAAGGAAAAGAAAGGGTCAGGATCGGAAGAAGAAAGCAGCGAAGAAGAAAGCAGCGAGGAAGAGAGTGAAGAGGAGAGTGGGGAGGAAGCCAAAAAGAAAACAAAGAAAACAGAAAAGAAAGAGAAGCTTGCCAAGAAGAAGGTAGAGGCGGAACCCCCCCCCCCCTCCCCTCCTTGTTGCCTTTTATATCTAAAATCAAAAGCATCGTTTTGTAAAGAATACTTTGGTACTGCATGCAGAATGAATTTTGACATTGAAGAGAATGAGAGAACTCCTGATCAAAACTATGCAAAATAGGAAGTCTCAAAGGTACAGATACAGGCACAAGGATAGACGTATAGCCTCGTGAGACATACTCTGCAGACCTCTCACTGCATCCATGTGCACTCACCCTAACTAAGTTATGTAAATCCGAATGTGATACCTGTTCAAATATGGAAGACAGTCTAATATAATAATATAATGACCAGCAAAAAGATCTCATCTGGACTATCCATATAAAGATGTTTTCCTCACTTTGGTTTTGGAGAATGTTGCATGCGTCTGACACAGTGTAGAATGGACCTGATACTTGTTGCAGAAGGAAAAGGAGTCCGGGTCGGAAGAAGAGAGCAGTGAGGAAGAGAGCAGTGAGGAAGAGAGTGATAAGGAAACAAAGAAGAAAGCAAAGAAAACAGAAAAGGAAGTGAAAAAGCCTGCCAAAAAGAAGGTAGAGCCGGAAGATCCAGAATATCCCACCTCCATTTTGCCTTTCGTATTTCAAATCGAAAGCATTCCTTTGTAGAGACTACTTTGGTAACGCATGCTGAATGAATTTTGACATATTTTGATGCTGGACCTTTCAAAGTTCACAGAATTGTAGCAATGTGATTTGTTTTTGTGTAAAAAGGGCAAGGAGTCCTCAGAGGAGTCGTCAGAAGAAGAAAGCAGTGAGGAGGAGAGTGAGGAGGACAAGAAGAAGCCCAAGAAGGCAGCTGCCAAAAAGGTACAACAAGCGTCCCGCTGCATGCCGCCCACACCAGACCTGTACTCAGCCGTTACCCTCAGACTTTCACAACTATCCTTTATTTCATTATTCCTTAATTTATCCTACTACAGCCTAGTACACGGAGTACCATCCGCGTACTGATGAGGGTTTATTTCTGTCTGCCTTGAGCGTGCCGTATAAGAGCACTCTGCCAGTTGTCTGCATGCTGCTTGCTACATTAAGTTGCCTACATTATTGGTCTAGACGACTGTTGATACACACCACTGACACCCACACACACTTACAGACAGCGTCCTCGGGGGAGGAGGAGAGCAGCGAGCAGGAGTCGTCTGAGGACGAGAAGAAGAAGAAAAAGGACGTGAAGCCTGCAGCAAAGACCAGCAAGAAATCATCGTCTGAGTCGGAGTCAGAGTCAGAGGTAGTAAGGCGACTGTCCCCACCCATTTTACCCTGGGATTTCATCACTAACTTATTTCTGAACTCCCCAACAACCTTTGTTATGGATTCCTGTTGTAAGGAATTGTTGTCAGAAATGACATGGTTCCTCTTCTTTTAATCGATCTATTATACCAATATAATATTATGTCTATTAGTATATAAAATCTCTGTGCTACCCTCTTCTAGTCGCTGTCACAGTAGTTGATGTGTGTAATTCAGAACTCCTTGACTAACTACTTAGTAGTTGAGAATAGCAGTAAGATATAATGAGTTATTCCTCCACAGCCTGGTGTCTTGTGGTTGTAGAACCAGCCTGCTGTGTGTCACACATCCCCTTATAATGCCCCTGTGTGGGGCACACTCACACAACTCCTGGGTGCCACCAGTCCCCACCACAGTGATGGTGTGTACAAACCTCTCATACACTTGTCGAACCTGTATAAGCCACAAACATATATAGTCTTCTGCTGCATAATTTGTTCTCATATATTGGTCGTAGAAACAACTGGAAAGCAACAAGAAAGACTGGGCTGATCTTAGAAACCTACTGCCGTGCCGCTCACGAACACTCCTGTATCATTGTGACATATAACTCAGCTGTTACCTGGATGTTGCAGGAGGACTCCGAGGATGACAAGAAGAAGAAGACGCCCGTCAAGGAGGACATCAAGAAGAAGGAAGCAGTCAAAGTGGAGGCCAAGAAACCGGTGAGTAAAGACTTGACATGCATAGATTATGTTATATGCTCTAACCCTTTAAGGCAGTATAGCGCTGTAATGCACTCTCTCTTTGTTGCCACGAATGAATGAATGCAACATTTGTGAGTACCTCACAAAAGCTGCAGTCATTCATCATACTGACCTTACTGAGTGGATGAACTCCTGAAGGGTCAGCGTCATGCACGGATGTAGTCCTGGTCAGTCACTTGCTGACATTGCGTTGGCCTCTTATGACAACAAATGATGACCCTTGAGGCATAATGCTGTCCTTAAACGGCCAAGTTCATGGACATTTCAGACATGTTCCATTGATGTTTGGCAGACAGGTAAACCACTTTACAAAGATCTACTTATGGCCGATCTACAAGCTGAACTACTGCCTGCCCATTCAGTTAGTCCTGTGATTGTTGATTTACCCAAAACAATAGCCGTAATCTTTGATTGTCTCTTTCAGCAGCAGGGATAGGAAATGATTCCCACCCTGTGACATCATGTTCCTACATTAAGTAGGTGTAGAGCTCGCGGTCAAGGGTTCAGAAATACCGAGAATCAAACCCAGATCGCTCACCACAGAGTTGATAACGTTAACAGTTACACTATAGTTCCTTATCTCTCTGTCGCCCGCTCCCTATAACTATACCGATAAGGGGAGTGGGGCAGTGATTACCTCAGTGACCCACCCCCAGAGGTCTGCCATCACGATACAGGAATCCTGATCCCCTACACATGTCTTTTCCAGTGCCCTTCTTCCATCATATATCCAAGAGTTGTTATGTATTGATAAACTATTTAACCAGTATTTGTACCAATTTTCAGACCACCCCGGCCAAGCCGATGGGCTTCAAGAAGTTTAGCAGAGCGGTAGGTCCCCATCCCCTGCCGCCAGGGGTGGCCACTTGTAACTCATAATCACGCTCTATATTACAAAAGAAACTTGCTACCCTAGGAGAAAGGACATTCTCCTTCATGCAGTAGCTATTTGTATTAAATGCAAATTATTGTCTCCTCACTATATATGATCAAAAGGTTATCAAGTGACTTTGCCAATAATGTACCTGTCTAAATTGACATGAGTGTAGATAAATCAGTTTGTAAGTATGCCAGCCTACACAGAGAAGAGAGAAAATGCAGCTGGAGTCATCCCAGTGTCAGCCTTGTGTCAGGGAGTTAACCAGCTGCCCCGCACTGCCTGTGTCACGTAAATCAGTAATCTTCCTCTAGCTGACTACACTTGGGTTTAACTTTAACTTTTTTCTAGTTGTCTGAAGGCAAAAGACACTTTACCTTCGATGTAAACCCCTACCTAAATGTTTGTTTCTCATACAGGATTCTGACGAGAAGCCAGCATGGGTAGGGACATGGAATGCTGATCAGTGAATGCCCAAATTCGCCTAATGTGGTCTTGTATGCAATGGTGCCATTTTTAATTGTATTTATACCACACCTGGGTGGAAAGACAAAAGAGACTGCCTGACTACATAAGACGTACAAAAGGTGATCAGCTTTGACTGAAGCCATTATCCTCAGTACAGCAGTCTAGCAGTGGTTTAACTACTACATGGACCTGATGGCACCATTGTTGTGAAATCACACCAGTTGGCATTAGAGTAGGAGTCACTGATCAGACAGGTTTTATATTAATGCATTTCATCTGTTTCCATTGTTGAGCCCATTTCCCAGTGTCCACCACATGACTCCTGCCTAACAGATATGCAGGTAGAATGTGTACAAGAAATAATTTGCTAATAATGCATAGTCTTAAGTATCCTTAAACCTAATTCATTACAAAATATCAAATATTACTCTTTGTTTCAATGATGTTTTCCACAAGATATTGATTTCATTCACGTCATATAGAAGGTGCTTATGTGCATTATAAATCTTACAGGATAATTTGATATAATCAGGCTTTATAGGAGTCATGCGGATGCCAATGGAATATGGCCCCCAAGCATGTTTACTTATAGGTTATACATGAGCATCATACTGACATTTGATTTACAGGCCTGCAATACAGCTTCTATCCAAGCAGCTAGTTATAGGAACTAAAATGTGATTGATTACTATGTCCATCACCATTTTGTTCTGTATTAGTAATTCTAATAAACATATTTTAATATTTTAATTCTAATAAACATATTTTTTAACAGTCTTTTCGAAGTTTTCTTTGAGCACTTTTGATAACTACTCTCATACTCACCTTTATACAATGCAAATTAATCTGATGATAATTGTTTTCAATTACATTTATTGTACATTATTTTGCTTCATGAATTGCTTCAAATGATTTGGCTGCTATATGAATCAGTAATCAAATAATCATATAGATTACTGCTTTTTGACTTTTGCCCATCTTTCTATCATGTACTTTTGATCAGGAAAAATATTTTGCAACAGAATTATTGCATGTGATTGTATTATATTGTATTATATCTTTACCTATATCTATATAGAAAATAAATTACAACAAATATTTGACATCGGTCTATAAAATATTTTCAATTGATTTCAATGGTGAAATTGTGAATAAAGTCAATGTGCACACGGGGGGTCCAATTATTTAGTACTACTAGTAACTTACTTCTTTCCCAAAGGCTGATTCTGATGAGGATAAGAAGAAGAAGAAGAAAGAATCTTCATCGGAAGAGGAGAGTTCATCAGAAGATGATGCTAAGAAGGTTGGGTGGCATGTTGGCCTTGTCTGGTGTTCTCCTCCACCATTTCCTACCTATTTCAGTGTGTGGATGGATCCTGTACAACAACATGAGTCTATCCCAACCATCAGATCCTCCTCTAGCCTCCTTCCAGTTTACATTATACTCGTAATTAGGGTTGTCTACAAGAACTGCCTTGCAAAAGCCTAAAACCTCATTCAAAACTACACCACTACAAATATCCTTTTTTCCACAAATTGTAGCATTGTGCAACCAATATTCCACAATGGGTATTTGTCTGTTCTCTGACTCCCTGTGTGTAGATATTGTTTGTATGTCCAATACAGTTTGTTGGCTGTAGCTGTGTCTTCGTTCTGTGTGGAGCAGCAGACTCCGTCCCCCTTTAACAGCTTGTGTTGCAGCAGCACACCCTGTCCTCTGTAACAGCCCCACATGTAGCAGCAGCACACTCTGTCCCCTGTAGCAGCCCCACATGTAGCAGCAGCACACTGCGTCCCCTGTAGCAGCCCCACATGTAGCAGCAGCACACTGCGTCCCCTGTAGCAGCCCCACATGTAGCAGCAGCACACTCCGTCCCCTGTAGCAGCCCCACATGTAGCAGCAGCACACTGCGTCCCCTGTAGCAGCCCCACATGTGTAGCAGCAGCACACCCTGTCCTCTGTAACAGCCCCACATGTAGCAGCAGCACACTCTGTCCCCTGTAGCAGCCCCACATGTAGCAGCAGCACACTGCGTCCCCTGTAGCAGCCCCACATGTAGCAGCAGCACACTGCGTCCCCTGTAGCAGCCCCACATGTAGCAGCAGCACACCCCGTCCCCTGTAGCAGCCCCACATGTGTAGCAGCACACCCTGTCCCCTGTAGCAGCCCCACATGTAGCAGCAGCACACTGCGTCCTCTGTAACACGTAGCTGCAGCTTCAGCATAGGCGGCATGCAGCACCCATACTCTACCTACACCATCTCATAATACCCTATTTCATATGTTACATTTCCCTATCAGGTATGTCATTTCTGGCTTTTTGCAAGGCTGACTCATCTTCATGTTTGGCAATCCATTTCTGTACACGAGTTAATTTTATGATTATACCTACATAGGCATGCAGGCATGGTCACCATTTGTTTAGCCTTACATTGCTAAACACACATGCATTTCTATACAAGTCTGACTGACAGCTCTATTTTGTTGATTATTTATCTAAGGATTGAATTTCAATGTGTAGTGTAGCGTAGTTGGCCCCTCCTGCAGCCCTTACATCTTAATCTTAATTAATCAATCAAAAGTTTTTAACTTCATATCAGCATGTCACCCTTTATAATTATGCTTATACATCAGTTACTATATCATAATGCTTATACATCAGTTACTATATTATAATGCTTATACATCAGTTACTATATTATATCATTTCCACCCTGCACTAGATTATTGCTGGGCATTTCTAGGTTGCTGTTATTTATAAACGCAATTAAACGCTTCAAATAGTTTTCAGATCAATACACCCTGACTGGTTTACCATGTTTAGCCATGTGCCCTGAGCTTCACCTGAGTGCCAGCAGTTGTGATGTACCATAGTATAGCAGCTTCTGTCTGTGAGCCCACAACATGTACCTACCACACCTTTTGATGAACATGGACATATTGTTAGGGTCCTCTATATTCCAGGACACTTAATGAATACTTGATGTGTCGAAATATAATCCGCAACATTTATTGAATCAATTTCATTTATTTTCAGAAAACTGCGCTAGCAGCAAAGAAGAAAGAGAAAGAGGTAAGATATGTAACTTTAGTTTTCAATCCAATAGACATTGCGATATACTAAGGTGTTAACACATCTTGGCCACTTGTAACTCATAGTTACGCTCTATATTACAAAAGAAACTTGCTGCCCTAGGAGAAATAACATACTCCTTCATGCAGTAGCTATTTGTATCAAATACAAATTATTGACTGCTCACTATATATGATCAAAAGGTAATCAAGTGACTTTGCCAATAATGTACCTGTCTAACTTGACATGAGTGAAGATAAATCAGTTTGTAAGTAGGCCAGCCTACACAGAGAAGAGAGAAAATGCAGCTGGAGTCATCCCAGTGTCAGCCTTGTGTCAGGCAGTTAACCAGCTGCCCCTCACTGCCTGTAGAAAGGTGTCACGTAAATCTGTACTCTTCCTCTAGCTGACTACACTTGGGTTGAACTTAAACTTTTTTTCTAGTTGTCTCAAGGCAAAAGACACTTTACTATCTTTACCTTCAATGTAAACCCCTACCTAAATGTTTGTTTCTCATACAGGATTCTGACAAGAAGCAAGCATGGGTAGGGACATGGAATGCTGATCAGTGAATGCCCAAATTCACCTAATGTGGTCTTGTATGCAATGGTGCCATTTTTAATTGTATTTATACCACACTTGGGTGGAAAGACAAAAGAAACTGCCTGACTACATAAGACGCACAAAAGGTGTAAAAAACAATAACCACAGTTTGTGGCATAAGTTAGTTAAACCATTATAGACCCCTGTACTGAGGATAATAGCTTAGTCATGGCTCACCACACCCATCTGTTACTAGTGATCAGCCTTGACTGTCGCTCTTGTCCTCAGAACAGCGGTCTGGCAGTGGATTAACTACTACATGGACCTGATGGCACAATAGCTTGTGAAATTACACCAGTTGGCATTAGAGCAGGAGTCACTGATCAGACAGGTTTTATATTAATGCATTTCATCTGTTTCCATTGTTGAGCCCATTTCCCAGTGTCCACCACATGACTCCTGCCTAACAGATCAGCAGGTAAAATGTGTACGAGAAAGAATTTCATAATAATGCATAGTCTAAAGTATCCTTAATCCTGATTCAATACAACCTCTATATTCCAGGACACTTCATGAATACTTGATGTGTTGAAATATAATCTGCAACATTTATTGAATCAATTTCATATATTTTCAGGCAACTGCACTAGCAGCAGAGAAGAAAGAGGTAAGATATGTAACTTTAGTTTTCAATCCGATAGACATTGCGATATACTAAAGTGTTATCACATCTTGGAGTTTGCACCAGTGCAGTATTATTGAGATATGCATTAGTACTGACCTCACTGAGTGGCTGAACTCCTGAAGGGTCAGCACAGATGTAGTGCTGGTGAGTCACTTGCTGACATTGCGTTGGTTTCTTATGGCTAAGCTCATGGATATTTCAGACACCTTCTGTTGGATAATGTCTGGTAGACAGGTATACCACTTTACACATACCTACTATAGGGCCGATCTACAAGCTGAGCTACTGCCTGCCCATTCAGTTAGTCCTGTGATTGTTTGTTAACCCAAAACAATAACTGTAATCTTTGAAAGTCTTTTTCAGCAGCAGGGATAGGCTCCTTATCCAGGAAATGATTCCCACCCTGTGACATCATCTTGCTATATCATGTATGTGTAGAGCTTGTGGTGAAGCATCCAGAAATACCGAGAATCAAACCCAGATCGCTCACCACAGAGTTGATAACGCTAACAGTTACACTATCGTTCCTTACCTCTCTGTCGCCCAGTCCCAATAACTATTCCGATAAGGGGAGTGGGGCAGTGATTACCTCAGTGACCCACCCCCACAGGTCTGCCATCACGATACAGGAATCCTGATCCCCTACACATGTCTTTTCCAGTGCCCGTTTTCCATCATATATCCAAGAGTTGTTATGTGTTGTTCATTTGATCAGCTATCTAACCAGTATTTGTACCAATTTTCAGACCACCCCGGCCAAGCCGATGGGCTTCAAGAAGTTCAGCAGAGCGGTAGGTCCCCACCCCCTGCCGCCAGGGGTGGCCACTTGTAACTCATAGTCACGTTATACATTACAAAAGATGCTAGAGAGCAATGGTATTTCAGAGGAACTTCAATGAAACTTGCTGCCCGACGAGAAGTAACATACTCCTTCATGCAGTACCTAATTTGTATTTAATACAAATCATTGTCTTCTCAATATATATTATAGAAAGGTAATCAAGTGACTTTGCCAATAACGTACCTGTCTAAATTGACAGACGTGTAGATAAATCAGTTTGTAAGTAGGCCAGCCTACACAGAGAAGAGAGAAAATGCAGCTGGAGTCATTCAAGTGTCAGCCTTGTGTCAGGCAGTTAACCAGCTGCCCCTCACTGCCTGTAGAAAACTGACTACCCTTTGGGTTAACTTTTACTTTCACTAGTTGTCTTAAGGCAAGAAAAAAATCACTTTACTATCTTTAACTTCAATGTAAACCCTACCTAATTGTTTTTTTCTTATACAGGATTCGGACGAGAAGCCAGCATGGGTAGGGACAGAATGCTGATCAGTGAATGCCCAAAGTCGACTTATGTGGTCTTGTATGTGATGGTGCCATCTTTAATTGTTCATACCACACCTGGGTGGAGAGATAAAGGAAACTGCCCGACTGTATAAGATGTACAAAAGGTGTGAAAAACGATAACAACAGTTTGTGGCATAAGTTAGTTAAACCACTACAGACCACTGTACTGAAGATAATGGCTTTGTCATGGCTGACCACACCTGTCTGTGACTTGTGATCAGCTTTGACTGTCGCCATTTTCCTCAGTACAGCGGTCTAGCAGTGGTTTTACTACTACATGGACCTAATGGCACCATCGCCTGTGGAATCACACCAGTTGGCATTAGAGCAGGAGTCACTGATCAGACAGGTTTCATATTAATACATTTCATCTGTTTCCATTGTTGAGCCCATTTCCCAGTGTCCACCACATGACTCCTGCCTAACAGATCAGCAGGTAAAATGTGTACGAGAAAGAATTTCATAATGATGCATATTCTAAAGTATCCTTGATTCTAATTCAATGCAAAATATCAAATATTACTCTTTGTTTTGATGTTTTCTACATGATATTGATCTCGTTCACTTCATATAGAAAGTGCCAATGTACATTGTAAATCTTTTAGGATACTTTAGTATAATCAGGCTTGACAGGAGTCATGTGGATGTCAAAGGGATATGGCTGAGACCACCAAGCATGTTTACTTACAGGTTATAAATGAGCATCATACTCACATTTGATTTACAGGCCTGCAATACAGCTTCTATCCAAGCAGCTAGTTTTATGAACTAAAATGTGATGGAGTACTATGTCCATCACCATTTTGTTTGATGTTAATAATTCTGACATTTCCACAATTCTTATATTCTTTTTAACCTGAACAGTCTTTTCAATGCTTTTCTTTGAGACAGTTATGATAACTTTTCTTTTACTCATCTTTATGCAATAGAAATTAATTTGATAATAATTGTTTTTAATTAGGTTTATTATACATAATTTTGCTTGAACTGCTTAAAATGATTTGATTGCTATATGAATCAGTGATCAAATCGTTGTAGGGATTACTGCTTTTTGACTTTTGGCCATTTTTTCTAATACATACTTCTGATTTGATCAGGAAAAATATTTTGCAACAAAATAATTGCATGTGAACAATTGTATCCATCTGTGCAAAGATATAATCATATCCTTGCCTATATCTCAGATTCAGAAATATCAGAAAATAAATTTCAACAGATAACTGATATCGGTCTATACAATATATTCAATGGATTTCAATTATGAAACTGTGAATAATGTCAATGTACAGGTGCACACGGGGGGGGGGGGGGTCCAATATCAGTACTACTAGTAACTTACTTCTTTCCCAAAGGCTGATTCTGATGAGGATAAGAAGAAGAAGAAAGAATCTTCATCGGAAGAAGAGAGTTCATCAGAAGAGTCATCAGATGATGATGCTAAGAAGGTTGGGTTGGCATGTTGGTAGTGTTCCGTGTTCTCTCCACCGTTTCCTACCTATTTCAGTGTGTCGATGGATCCTGTACTACAACATGAACATGACCACAAGAACTGCCTTGCAAAAGCCTGAAACCTCATTCAAAAACACCATCAAAATAAATTACATGGCAAATACCCTTTTTCCACAAAGCGTAGAATTGTACAACCAATATTTCACCATCGGTCTGTGTCTGTTCTTTGACTCCCTGTGTGTAGATATTGTTTGTATGTCCAGTATAGTTTGTGGGCTATACCTGCTTGCTGGCTCTGTGTTCAGCAGCAGACTCCATCCCCTGTAACAGCCCCCACGTGTAGCAGCAGCAAACCCTGTCCCCTTTAACACGTAGCAACCGCTTCGTCACAACATGCAGCACCCATACTCTACCTACACCATCTCATAATACCCTATTTCATATGTTACGTTTCCCTATCAGGTATGTCATTTCTGGCTTTTTGCAAGGCGGACTCATCTTCACGTTTGGCAATCCATTTCTGTAAACGAATTAATTTTATAACTATACCTACATAGGCATGCAGGCATGGTCACCATCCGGGCCTTACATTGCTAACCATAGGTGCATTTCTATACAAGTCTGACTGACAGCTCTATTTTGATGATTATTTATCTAAGGGTTGAATTTTCATGTGTAGTGTAGCGCAGTTGGCCCCTCCTGCAGCACCTTACATTGTTACTCTTAATTAATCAAAAGGTTTTAACTTTATATCAGCATGTCACCCTTTATAGTTATGCTTATACATCAGTTACTTTATTATAGAGCCTTTCCACCCTGCACTAGATTATTGCTGGGCATTTCTAGGTTGCTGTTATTTATAAACGCAATTGAACGCTTCAAATAGTTTTCAGATCAATACACACTGACTGGTTTACCATGTTTAGCCATGTGCCCTGAGCTTCACCTGAGTGCCAGCAGTTGTTGTGGTGTACCATAGTATAGCAGCTTCTGTCTGTGAGCCCACAACATGTACCTACCACACCTTTTGATGAACATGGACATATTGTTAGGGTCCTCTATATTCCAGGACACTTTGTGAATACTTGATGTGTTGAAATATAATCCGCAACATTTATTGAATCAACTTCATATATTTTCAGAAAACTGCACTAGCAGCAAAGAAGAAAGAGAAAGAGGTAAGATATGTAACTTTAGTTTTCAATCCAATAGACATTGCGATATACTAAAGTGTTATCACATCTTGGAGTTTGCACCAGTGCAGTGTTATTGAGATATGCATTAGTACTGACCTTACTGAGTGGCTGAACTCCTGAAGGGTCAGTGTCATGCACAGATGTAGTGCTGGTGAGTCACTTGCTGACATTGCCTTGGTCTCTTATGGCTAAGCTCATGGATATTTCCGACACCTTCTGTTGGTTAATGTCTGGTAGACAGGTATACCACTTTACACATACCTACCAGTAAAACTTCGTTATTACAAACTCTGTTACAACGAATTTTGTTTATAACGAACATATTTGTATTAAAGGATAGGATTTCCTCCTGTACATTTCTATAGTTAGAAAACTTCTTTATAACGAAGTACTGCTGTTATAAATTCGTTTATAACGAAGTAAAAACTGACTTTCTGAAGTATAAATCAGGTGATTGAGTAGACCTAAGTCTCTTGAAATCCGACCACTGGTCAAGTGAGTGAGGGGACCTCTGTCCTTTTAACTCCGACCACTGTACAGGTGTGTGAGGGGGGGGGGGTCTCCTGCCACTCTCACCTCAGACCCAGGTGTGTGAGGCGGCTTCAGCCACTCCCACCTCCGACCCAGGTGTGTGAGGTGGCTTCAGCCACTCCCACCTCCGACCCAGGTGTGTGAGGCGGCTTCTGTCACTCCCACCTCCGGCCCAGGTGTGTGAGGTGGTTTATGTTGCCCCCAACTCCCACCACTGTATACATGTGAGGGAGGGGACCTCTGTGCTTTGAACTCCGACCACTAGGCCTACTGCCGTCTCCCCATCCCGTGAACCCCCCCCCTTACCCGTCCTGCCGCCTCCCCTACCCCACCACCTCCTGGAGGTGGTAAGGGATATGAGTAGAGAAACCTACTTAAAAATGCTGAATTTGGTTAAGTACTACGAAATTCGTTTATAACGAACTAATCTTGCTGACAACAAGGTGTTTGTAATAACAAAGTTTTACTGTATAGGGCCGACCTACAAGCTGAACTACTGCCTGCACATTTAGTTAGTCCTGTGATTGTTTGTTAACCCAAAACAATAACTGTAATCTTTGAATGTCTCTTTCAGCAGCAGGCATAGTGATTGATTTCCCACCCTGTGACATCATGTTGCTATATCATGTATGCGTAGAGCTCGTGGTGAAGCATCCAGAAATACCGAGAATCAAACTCAGATCGCTCACCACAGAGTTGATAACACTAACAGCTACACTATAATATAGGTTACCTCTCCACGACCGCTCCCTATGTTACAATATGTCTCAAAAGGGGGAGTGGGGCAATGATTACCTCGGTGACCCACCCCGCAGGTCTGCCGTCAAGACACGGTAATCCTGATCCCCTACTCATGTCTTTTCCAGTGCCCCTTTTCCATCTTCTATCTGAGAGTTGTCATGTGTTGATAAACTATTTAACTAGTATTTGTACCAATTTTCAGACCGCCGCGGCCAAGCCGTTGGGCTTCAAGAAGTTCAGCAGAGCGGTAGGTCCCCACCCCCTGCCGCCAGGGGTGGCCACTTGTAACTCATAGTCACGTTATACATTACAAAAGATGCTAGGGAGCAATGCTATTTCAGAGGAACGAAAAATGAGAAATAACATAATACTCCTTCATGCAGTAGCTATTTGTATTAAATACAAATTGTTGTCTGCTCACTATTTATAATTAAAAGGTAATCAAGTGAGTTTGCCAATAACATACCTGTCTAAATTGACATACATGTAGATAAATCAGTTTCTAAATATGCCAGCCTACAGAGAAGAGAGAAATTGCAACTGGAGTCATGCCGGTGTAAACCTTGTGTCAGGGAGTTAACAAGATGCCCCTCACTGCCTTAGAAACGGGTCACGTAAATCTGTACTCTACCTCTAGCTGACTACCCTTGGGTTTAACTTTAACTTTCACTATTTGTCTCAAGGCAAAAAAATCACTTTACTATCTTTACCTTCAATGTAAAACCCTAACTAAATGTTTGTTTCTAATACAGGATTCAGACGAGAAGCCAGCATGGGTAGGGACATACTGATCAGTGAATGCCCAAAGTCCACTAATGTGGTCTTGTAAGCGATGGTGCCATCTTTAATTGTTTTTTTACCACAATTGAGTGGAAAGGCAAAAATATGCTGACTGTGTAAGACGTACAAAAGGTGTGAAAAACAACAACCACATTGTTTGGCATAAGTTAGTTAAACCACTACAGACCCCTGTACTGAGGACTATGGTTTAGTCACGGCTGACCACACTTACTTGCAACTTGTGATCAGCTTTGACTGTCACCATTGTCCTCAGAACAGCGGTCTGGCCGTGGATTAACTACTACATGGACCTGATGGCACCATCGCTTGTGGAATCACACCAGTTGGCATTAGAGCAGGAGTCACTGATCAGACAGGTTTTATATTAATGCATTTCATCTGTTTCCATTGTTGAGCCCATTTCCCAGTGTCCACCACATGACTCCTGCCTAACAGATCAGCAGGTAAAATGTGTACAAGAAAGAATTTCATAATGATGCATATTCTAAAGTATCCTATATTCTAATTCAATACAACATATCAAATATTACTCTTTGTTTTGATGTTTTCTACATGATATTGATCTCGTTCACTTCATATAGAAAGTGCCAATGTGCATTGTAAATCATTCAGGATACTTTAGTATAATCAGGCTTCACAGGGGTCATGTGGATGTCAAAGGGATATGGGAGACCACCAAGCATGGTTACCTACAGGTTATATAGGAGCTTCATACTCACATTTGATTTACAGGCCTGCAATACAGCTTCTATCCAAGCAGCTAGTTTTATGAACTAAAATGTGATGGAGTACTATGTCCATCACCATTTTGTTCGATGTTAATAATTCTGACATTTCCACAATTCTTGTTTCATTTTTAACTTGCCCAGTCTTTTTAAATGTCGTTTTTGAGCATTTTATATTAAACTACTCTTTTACTCATCTTTATCAAAGCTAATTAATCTGATAATAATTGTTATCTATTAAGTTTATTGTACATTATTTTGCTTTAAGAACTGCTTAAAATGATTTGATTGCTATATGAATCAGTAATCAAATCATCATATAAATTACTGCTTTTTGAGTTATGATCATCTTTTCCATAATGTCCTTTTGATTTGACCAGGAAAAATATTTTGCAACAAAATAATTGCATGTGAAGAATTATATTCAGCTGAGCCTAGATTGTATTATATCTTTGCCTATATCTCAGATTCAGAAATATCAGAAAATAAATTACAACATATATTTGATATTGGTCTAAAAAAAATTTCAATAGATTTCAATGGTGAAACTGTGAATAATGTCAATGTACAGGTGCACACGGGGGGGTCCAATATCAGTACTACTAGTAACTTACTTCTCTCCCAAAGGCTGATTCTGATGAGGACAAGAAGAAGAAGAAAGAATCTTCATCGGAAGAAGAGAGTTCATCAGAAGAGTCATCAGATGATGATGCTAAAAAGGTTGGGTTGGCATGTTGGCGGTGTCCCGTGTTCTCTCCCCCATCTCCTACCTATTTCAGTGTGTGGATAGATCCACCTCAACCTCATTCAAAAACTACACCACTAGAAATTATAGGGCAAATATCCTCTTTTCCACAAAGCACAGCATTGTACAACCAATATTCCACCATCGGTCTGTGTCTGTTCTCTGACTCCCTGTGTGTAGATATTGTTTGTATGTCCAGTACCACGCTAGTTTGTGGACTGTACCTGTTTGCTGGCTCTGTGTGCAGCAGCAGACTCCGTCCCCCTGTAACACGTAGCTGCAGCTTCAGCATGGGCAACATGCAGCACCCATACTCTACCTACACCATCTCATAATACCCGACTTCACATGTTACATTTCCCTTTTAGACGTGTCATTTCTGGCTATTGCAAGGCTCACTCATCTTTACATTTGGCAATCCATTTCTGTAAACGAATTAATTTCATAATTATACTGTGCATCTCTATGCAAGTGTGACTGACAACTCCATTTTGTTTATTATTTATCTAAGGGTTGAATTTTCATGTGTAGTGTAGTGTAGTTGGCCCCTCCTTCATCCCATGCATCGTTAATCTTAATTAATTAATTAATCAAAGGTTTTAACTTTATATCAGCATGTCACCCGTTATAATTATGCTTATACATCAGTTACTATATTATAATGCTTATACATCAGTTACTATATTATATCATTTCCACCCTGCACTAGATTATTGCTGGGCATTTCTAGGTTGCTGTTATTTATAAACGCAATTGAACGCTTCAAATAGTTTTCAGATCAATACACACTGACTGGTTTACCATGTTTAGCCATGTGCCCTGAGCTTCACCTGAGTGCCAGCAGTTGTTGTGGTGTACCATAGTATAGCAGCCTCTGTCTGTGAGCCCACAACATGTACCTACCACACCTTTTGATGAACATGGACATATTGTTAAGGTCCTCTATATTCCAGGACACTTTGTGAATACTTGATGTGTTGAAATATAATCTGCAACATTCATTGAATCAATTTCATGAAAGTAAACTATATATTTTCAGGCAACTGCAAAGAAGCCAGCAACAAAGAAAAAAGAGGTGAGATGTGTAATTTTCTTTTGTGATTTTTATTTTTAATCCAATAGGCATTGTGATATGTGTTGTGCAGTGTCATAAAGATATGCATTGGTACATCACGCAGACACCCCTAGAGTGCATCAACTACCCAGGGTCGGCATGATGCGTAAATGACCCAGCTAGCACCACTCGTCTGTAAATCAGACTAGTTTCTTGTCATTTTTACGTAATACTCACATGGATAAGACGATCCATGCTAGCTGGGGAGTTACTCATTGGGCTGTATTTATGCTTGCAAAATGGCACATTACATTAAGGCACGATCTAGCCTCTTGGTGTTTGTTAACCTCAGACGTCCATGTAAGGAGAGCACAGACTGTATTATGGAGTTATGCACCTCTATTACAGGAGTCCACCGAGGAGTCATCCAGCGAGGAGGAGTCAGAGGACGACAAGAAGAAGGCAGCAGCCAAGGCTAAGGTACATGTAGAATCCAATTAATCCATTTATTTATTTCATGGTGAATACATCACTCCCATTGACTTAACCAAGGAAGGCCGTAGTTAACACCCCCTGTGAAATAACCCTCGTCCGTATATGAGGGCCTCTCAAATCATCAAAATTGTTGATTTAACCTCTGTGTATGAGCTTTCTCAGAGCAAATAAGTGGAATTCTGATGAATATCGTTAATAAGGACATGAAATTAACATAAAGGAGCACTCGTAGAGGTCCTTACTGAGGGTTATTTCACTCAGCTTCGCCTCGTGAAATAACCCTCAGTAAGGACACCTTTGTCTATTTATTCATGTTCCTGTAATTGATTTATTTGTATCATGTTGTTGAAGCATAAATAAGATGTGTCACCTCATTTTAAAATGGCCTTTTATATACTTCATTATTTCCACATGAAGATGTACTTTGAACTAGTCACCCAGTGAATCACCAACACCTTTCTTTTCCTTTGTTCAGCCTGCGCCAAAAGTAGCACCGAAGAAGCCAGAGCCTGCAAAGAAAGCAGCGGTAACCATACTGTGATATGAGGACCTTCCACCAATCCAGATTCTGACACCCTTTTTAATATTTCATATATTAGGGTCCTGATCTGTGGCCGATAACAATTGAGTCCGATACAATAAGATAGTCTTCTATTTACAAATTAGTCACAAATAAGTTTTGGTGGAAGGACCTCTTTGCTCTCATAATGTACTTGCACAGTATTATATAAATCCAAGTATACCATTCCTGATGTCTTACCTTTCATGTCTTCCAGGACATCATGTGGTAATCATTGAGTTAATGCCAGATAAGCTGTAAATAGGGACATCAAATCAAGGATAATCTTATAAGACCTTGATGCTGCTGAGATGATTGAAACATTTGAAACCCCCAGACTATAGCTGCAACATGTTAGCACCCATGCAGTCCTGTAAAGCGCACAAACTAGCAGAGCTGCCTACTTCTATTCCAGGCCCCGATGTCGTTCAGCAGGTTCAAGAAGGCTGTTTCGGTATGCCATATACAGTTGTTTATGAGGATCTACATGGCACAATGTTACTCATTACAAAGACTATGTACTTTGTAATTTATACTCATGTGCCAATGATATAATGAGTAACGTGTTTTGGCAACATAGTCCCAAAATATAACATTGTTTCCTTCATATATACATATTAAAAAAGAAGAAATAAATAATGTACTACTATGACAAGATGTCGTCCATATAATGTCATGCCCTTTTGTATAAGACAGAAGTAGATGATTTGTATGGTGTTCTTCAACTTGTTCCCTTACCTACGGTCTATATCTTTACTTGATTCTTTTTGCAGTCAGAGGAGGAAGGCTTTGACTGGGTATACAGTTTTATTTCAATTTTTTGAACATGTATTTTTGTATCTACTTGTAGATTCTAATAGATCTGACAAGTAGTATACACATGCTATCACTCACATACTTATTTCTTTATTTTTGAATATTATACTTTCATAGACATTTAGTTCATACTTCAATCGTTGATTGCTCCCTCATCATGTCTTAAAAGTTACAGGACCAATGGTGGGAAGTCTGACTGAGCCGCAACTTTCCAGTCACCCCTACTGCATGCCATGGTAGTGTAATACTCTACGGCCACGTTAACACAGATGGAGTCAGGACCAGCAGGCCCCATCTGTCATTGTATGCTGCATATCCTGCTTAGGACTTCCTATCTGTATCCAGTTGGACTGTCACGATAGGAATGCGCCACTAACCCTGCGCTCACATGTTAACAATGACATTTCCTTCAGACTGCTACTTTCATGATACTATTTTTTTCAGCCAAAGAATAGCACTGGTGTCTGCATGCTAATGCACAGCAAGAATGGCCAATACTGTAATGGCTATGTTTAGTAGCGTGGACAATGTACAGTAAACATGTGTACGTTTTGTCCTGGAAATGCATTTCATGATTACAGAAGTTTAGATTCACCCTGAGCTGTATTCAGTCTGCTGTGGGATATTTCTTTCTCAAGTGGTGATAATCTCATTCCTCGCTCAGAGCAGTCTTACATATTTCTTATTCACTTGAAAGATGGACACTAATACTTGTCGTTTCATACATCTACTACAGGGTGATACCAAGGAAGAGGAGAAGAAAAAGAAGGAGGTAAGTTATGTCGTCCATTTACATCACATCATCCTTGACTTGCAACAACCGCCTGTGTGTAGCTCCATAAGCTGACGCCATGTGGAGAGGCTTCCAGTAGATGTACCTGAAATATGTGTATGCCATGGAGGCATGGCAGAAGGACTTTGCTATAGTTTAACAAAGATATGGTAGTAAATGCATATAATAACATATTACCTAAGAAAACATATTAAAGTATGAATATTGTTCCAAGATTATATAGTAAATGGTGGTTTCTACTGTGCAGTCGAGCAGTGAGGAGGAGTCGAGTGAAGAGGAGTCTGAGGACGAGAAGAAGCAGGACCCCAAGAAGGACGTGAAGAAGGTAACTGCATGACCGTTCATCGACACTCACGTGTTAATCATGTTACTTACCTTATATTCTGTTCATAGTTAAGATGGTATATAAACCATCTTCAGAGCTTTTCTAGCTAATATTGTTAGCTAACATTATTTCATATTATTATCAGTTGCTTTTATTTCTTAAACATCAATGTTCAATGTTAAGTTCTTGCTGCTTATAGATCAAATAGTTCCTAATTTTAATTCATCAACCATATTGATTTATTAAAGCGAAAGTTGCTCTTTTGAAATTTGAAGCAAGTTCATCTTGATAATCAACTTTTGAGAATTTTTGCTTAGCTTCATTGTTAGTGTTCATTTAATCATTTGCCTTCTTTATCTGAGCACTCCAATAGCTCTTTGTAGTTAGCAAGCCTGGGACGTGCATAACCTGTACAGATAAAGATGTCAAACACACATACCTGGACATAATGCCACATAATGGTTTGACACTGGAGTTCCCATCACCAATTTACCATTAGGAACATAACAAAAATGAATTCTAAAATCTGAAAAACACACCAAGGGCTCTAAGCAGTGTGCCTAAACTAACACTAGATGCTCCACGTGTAAGGGTATGCAAGTCTGAGCACTATGTGTCTGTCTGTCTGTCCGTGTGACGTCATACATGTCGCAGTGACATCTGGTGGCGGGACGTAAACCTCACGCGGAGACGATGAGGGGCTGGTTTTTATTTACCACTGATTCCAGGAAGTGAAGAAGGCAGCATCATCGGACGAGTCGTCGTCAGAGGAAGAGTCGTCTGAAGATGAGAAGGATAAGAAAGACAAGGATGCCACGGTAGGCAATTTCTTATCATTTAGTTGTTAGTTCATGTTATCTTGGTAAGGCAGTCCGCGTATGCCACTCTATGCGTGGCTTTAGACCATGTGTATTTATTTAGACATGGTTAGTTTCATGATGTTTCAATGAGTGATAGCGGTACAACAGATGTATTGTTGTCGAATGCACTGTTATCATTACTGTTACAGTCACATAATACACTGCACGCAAAGTGAACATGTTGTTCTTCACAATGACACATTTATATACATACACTGCCCATGACTGCCACACATATCATGCATTAATCACACATAACACTGTTTACATTATGACAGCCATTCCATCATCAACTCATTTTAATGATCAGATCGCATGCTTCATCACGTAAATTCATTCACATGTGTTATATACATAACGCAAATCCCATGAGTAATGACCCTTGCCATAGATGGTTCATGTAGGTATTTCTGCTTGTTTGCTAGTTACGGTCATACAGATCACGGTTAGCAACACTCAGGGTAAGGACAGCTTTGTCAGATGCACACATCTGTCTCACATGGATCTGGTGTTGGGTTGTTTGTTCTCATTCATCTTGTAACATCACGTCACGGTCTTTTTGCGGTCACTGATTTGGAAAGAATTCAATATTGACATTGGTGGTGGTTATATATCCGTGTACATTCAGATGCCAATTATCTTAACGAGAATTGTTAAGCTGTATATGTTTAGTCAACAGGAATGTCTTTGCTATGTATTATCATTCAACAATAATATGTATGCTATAGATCTTTATGGTTATGAAAAGCTACCCCTTGCACTAAATTTATAGCAGTGTTGCTGCTAGATCTATATGCTGTTAGCTTGGTGGAGGCGTCACGGGTGAGACTTGGTGGAGGCGTCACGGGTGAGACTTGGTGGAGGCGTCACGGGTGAGACTTGGTGGAGGCGTCACGGGTGAGACTTGGTGGAGGCGTCACGGGTGAGACTTGGTGGAGGCGTCACGGGTGAGACTTGGTGGAGGCGTCACGGGTGAGACTTGGTGGAGGCGTCACGGGTGAGACTTGGTGGAGGCGTCACGGGTGAGACTTGGTGGAGGCCTCACGGGTGAGACTTGGTGGAGGCGTCACGGGTGAGACTTGGTGGAGGCGTCACGGGTGAGACTTGGTGGAGGTGTCACGGGTTGGGTAAGTAATGGTGGAGGAATACCCTGGAGCCTGATACAATGTCTAAGCCTAAACTCCCGCTCTCACACAAACAGGTCCCCAGGCACAGCTCCAAGTCACCAAGTGTTAGTGAGAGGATCTCTAGGTATGAGAACATCTTTGGCAGAGTACAGCCCCCTACAGAACAGACCCCACCGCCGCCCCGTGTGAAGCTGAGGACCTCGTGGGTGCGCACCCAGTCAGCCCCTGCCTCCACCTCCAGCAGACAGTCAGCCTACCCAGCAGCTGCAGCAGGGGATGAGGTTAGACACTCAGGTCGTCGTAAGGAGTCCCGGGTGGATTTGTCTCCACATGGTGGCTTTAGGTCGGCTGACAGACCTCATCACTATGGAACCCACAGCACAACTACCCGGAAATTCACATCAACAACTTCTCCACCCCAAACATCTAATACACGTCACACAGCTTTGTCTCCACATGGTGGCTTTAGGTCGGCTGATAGATCTATGCGCTATGGTTCCCATGGGACAAGCACCCATAAATTACCATCAACAATTCATCAACCCCGAACTTTACAGGCCACAGATCTTACTCTGCAAAAGGGTTTTAGGTCAGCCGATACATCAACCCACTATAGTACCCACAGCACAAGCCCTCAGAAATTCCCAACAACCTCTCCAATGCCAACGTCCCCTCTGAAGGAAAATGTTTCAACTTCCCACAGATTGGTATCATCCCGGGCAGACTCATCACGAGATGGGGACAAGTTTGGAAACTTGAAAACGTCCCATGTTGATGTAAAGCCACATGGTGGTTTTAGGTCAGGTGATAGACCTACTCGCTATGGAGCCCATGGAACAAGCACCCAGAAATTCTCATCAACAACTTCTCAACACCCAACATCTAACACAATGGCCATAAACCTGTCTCCACGCGATACTTCTGGGTCGGCTGATAGACCTTCTCATGAAGCAAACACCCAGAAAGTGCCATCAAGAAGCAGCCAAGAACAGGCCAGTGTTCACCAGGTGCCTCAGGGGGTCCCCGGGGCAGGCCTGGAGGAGAGCTTACAGACAGACTCTACTGAGGACGTAGAGCAGGCTGTATTAGAGTCACTTGTTTGTGATGAGCATGGGAACCCAGTTCATGGACATACTGAATCAGTTGACATCTCTCCGCAAGGTAATTTCAGATCTACTCGGTATGATACTCACAGAACAACTACCCAGAAATCACCATCACTAGTTTCTCAAACTCCAGCATCTGATAGAGAAGCCCAATCATCTGCTGTGAAGTACAACACGTCTACCTTCAACAGAGGCTCATCACTAGTATCCCAGGCGGATTTGTCTCCAAGAGGTGGTTATGGTACGCATGGAACAAGCGTGCAGACATTCCCACCTTCAGTCCGCCAAGAACAATCCAGAGTTCACCGTGAACGTCAGGAGCATCCAGGTACAGGTCAGGAGGAGACACAACAGACATACCCTACAGAGGACACAGAGCAGACTGAGGTTGTAGAACAGTCTCAACTAGAATCTCTCATTTGTGATGAACATGGCAACCCTGTACGTGGATATACTGAATCTGTTGACATATCTCAAGCAGGTATTTCTAGGTCGGTTGATAGACCTACTCACTATGATACCCATACGTTAAGTACGTTAAGATTCCCATCAAGAAGCAGCCGAGCACAGTTCAGTGTCCACCATGAACCTCAGGAGGTCCCAGAGAAACGTCACAAGGAGAGCTTACAGACATACTCTACAGAGGACACAGAGATTGTACAACAGTCAGAACTGGAATGTGATGAACATGGTAACCCTGTACGCAAATCTGCTGAATCTGCTGATACGTTCCAACAAGGAGGTTTTAGGTTTGCAGACAGGTCTCGCTATGGTACTCATGGAGCAACTGGCCAAGAACAATTGAATGTTCACGGTGAACCTGAGGAAAGCCCTGAGGAAGAACAGCAGGGAGAGTTCCAGACATACTCCATAGAGGACATAGAGGAGGCTGAGGTCATAGAGGAGATAGATGAACACGGTAACCCTGTACGCACATCTACTGAATCTGTTGATATCTCTCCACAAGGTGGTTTCATGTCAGTTGATAGACTTACTACCTATGGTACACATAGAACAAGTACATTAAGATTCCCATCAACAAGCAGCCGAACACAGTTCAGTGTCCACCATGAACCTCAGGAGGACCCAGAGAAACGTCATGAGGAGAGCTTACAGACGTACTCTACAGAGCACACAGAGGTTGTACAACAGTCAGAACTGGAATGTGATGAACATGGTAACCCTGTACGCAAATCTGTTGAATCTGTTGATACGTTCCAACAAGGAGGTTTTAGGTTGGGAGAACGGCCTCGCTATGGTACCCGCGGAACAACCGGCGAAGAACAATTGCATGTTCACCGTGATCCTGAGGAAAGCCCCAAGAGAAAACAACAAGGAGAGTTCCAGGCATACGCCATAGAGGATATAGAGGAGGCTGAGGTCATAGAAGAGATAGATGAACACGGAAATCCTGTACGCACATCTACTGAATCTGTTGATATCTCTCCACAAGGTGGTTTCATGTCAGTGGATAGACCTACTCACTATGATACTCATAGAACAAGTACATTAAGATTCCCATCCACAATCAGGCGCGCACAGTACAGTGTACACCATGAACCTCAGGAGGACCCAGAGAAATGTCACGAGGAGAGCTTACAAACATACTCTACAGAGCACGCAGAAGTTGTAGAAGAGTCAGGACTGGAATCTCTCCTTTGTGATGAGCATGGTAACCCTGTACGTACATCTGCTGTATCTATTGATGTGTCTCCACAAAGTGGTTTTAGGCTCGGAGACAGACCTCGCTATGCTACTGGTGGTGCAACCAGCCAAGAACAATTGAATGTTCATCATGAACCTGAGGAAAGTCCTGAGGAAGAACAGCAGGGAGAGTTCCAGGCATACGCCATAGAGGACATAGAGGAGGATGAGGTCATAGAGGAGATAGATGAACACGGTAACCCTGTACACACATCTACTGAATCCGTCGATGCCTTTTCACAAAGTGGTTTTAAAATGGGAGACAGACCTCACTATGGTACCCACAGAGCAAGCACCCAGAGATTCCAATCGATAGTGTCTCAAACTCCAACATCTGACACAGAGGCTGTAATCTCTGCAGCCGGTCAAGAACAACTGTACGTTCATAGCATACTTCAAGAGAGCCCAGAGGAAGAACACCAGGGAGAGTTCCAGACATACTCCATAGAGGACATAGAGGAGGCTGAGGTCATAGAAGAGATAGATGAACACGGTAACCCTGTACGCACATCTCCTGTGTATGACGACTATGTGACTGTACCTCAATATAAGGTGCAAGTCACTGATGTAGTCCAGGAAGATGAATCAACTCCTGATTATACAGAGGTTTACCAACGCAGCAGTCAGCCACAAACTGCAGACAGGGCATCATCACCAGAAGATGAGATGGTGTGGTCAGTACCATGTGATGAACATGGCAACCCTATAGTGGATGACAGCAGCGTTGTCCAAACATATGACACAAACGCTGACCGGTTAGACAGACCTCCACAAGACACCAAACATTCTACAGGACAAGTAACTCCTATTCATAGGACATCTGAGCAGTCTACATCTGAACCAAATCAGAGTGAATCCCAATTTCAGAACATGGATTCCCAATCTGAGTATCCAGAGGCACTGATACAATATACATCACCTTCATCACCACACCACAAACAGTTTGCTAGCACAGAGTCTGTATTCCAGACTGGTACAGAGATCATGGAGAGTTCAGCAGCAGAAACTACAAATCCCACCTCATTCACTCACGATGTAGCTCCTTCTTCTGCAGTCCAGGAATACATCGCTAACCGTCAGAAACTGCAAGAGCGCCTTCATTCAGAACCGCAGGAGGGCAGCTCCTTAACTCCTGATTCATTCTCTGTTACACACGAGGATGGTGTGACAGGAAATGATGAGACCTCAAAGGGAGATACAGGAAGTGCTGCTCCTGAAAACCAATCATTTGGCTCTGGACAGATAGAGAAGATAAAGAGATTTGTTCCCTCTATCAGCATTGTAGAAGAGATTAGTGAGGAAGATTCTGATGGATCGGTAGGTGAGACAGCAGTATTTGAGCCTGCCCAAGAAACTCACACAGCTCCTGAACAAGAGAGGCTGAGAAAAAGTCTACCTTCCCTGAGTCGCGTTGATGAACGAAGCGAAGGTTCGAGTTCCGAGGGCAGTCAATCCAATCTTGATCTTAGACAAGAAGGTGGATCAGTCTTCCCGCCCCAGGCTACAGAAGTCACAGACACACTGGACGATGAGGAGGTCAGACGCATGCTACTGTTGATGCAGGCAGACACTGACCCCCAATCCCAACAAAGCCCTGCAGAGGGCCAGGGAGAGGGGGTACAGATGTACTCTGTAAGGGACAAGGAGGAGGCTGAGGAGCCAGGACAAGGGTCATATACAAGAGTGGATGACGGAGGAGAACATGACGCTGACATCTTACCACTTACACATGATGACAGTGAGATCAGTGATGTGTCGATACATGAAGCTCGGTATCTGACAGAGGTAGAAATGGACCATGGTGAAGTAACTGACCCCAAAAATGAAGGGCCCATCCTTCCATGGTCACACGTAGTCACAGATCAGAGTACACAAGATTTCAGTCACCCTGATGATACAGACCTCAACCTGGAAGTATCCCCTATAGCTGCCAAGATGGAAGTACAAACTGATAAAGATACAAAAATTACCTCACATTTTCCAGTCATGCAGGAGGCAAAAATAACAGAAGGGACAGAAGCAGCATCAGAATCAATGATTGAAACATTGGATACTAGATTTGAAGAAGAGCCGGTCCCCAGCTCTGAAACTGAGACAACCCTGATTGAAGAAAGTGTGCAGGAATCTGTCTCTACCATTGAAGATGTACACACCCATGAGGAAGGTGAGGTGAGCCATACCTCCGTGTATGAGCCCTGGTGTCAGACAGAGGTAGTCCTGGAGCAAAGGGAGGAAGCCAAACCGCTTCAAGATGGGAACATCCATCAACTGACATCTGTGATTGTAGGTGAAATTGCACCAGAAGACCCAAAGTGTCCTGCTGACATAAACACCAACCCTGAAGTTTCTCCCTTATCAATCAAGATGATGGAAACACGTGATTCAGAAACAGAGGGAATCTCAGTCTTCCCAATGACTAATGTACCCTCTATAAAGGACAATGATGACCTCATTCCCTTTCAGACTAGCAATGCTCCGTCAGCCGTTATTACTGCCCTGCATAGAAATGAGGATGCAACACCAAGTATAGGAGAAGTTACAATACCCAAAGAAGACACAACGCCAGAAGTAACAAGAATCACAGCTGATAGAGAACCAGGTTATAAAAGTGGTACTACTGAAACAAACTCAGTTGCTGACTTGCTCCCAGGAACAATGTCAATACCACCAGCTTCCAGAGATGATCCACACTCCATGGAGGACCATGAGGGAGAGATTGGAATCAGCCATGATGAAACCCGTAGGCCTTTGCTGCTGGCGGCGTCAGACAGCCCTGACCTGCAGCACAGTGCTGAGGTTCCCGGGACAGCAGCTGGTGTGGGACAAGCTGGCATAGGTGAAGATTCAAGGGAGGCTCTGGGCAGTGCAGACACCTCCCCTGTTGAGGAAGCACCAGACGTCCATGGTGAAGAACCTGACAGGAACTCATATGGCTCATCATCCCAAATAGAACTAGGGATCGATGAGCAGATATGGAATAAGGATGAGCTCAAAGACTCTCAGTTGCTAGCAGAAGGTGCTGAGAGTAAAGATGAATATTTGAGGGAGGGCGATGATATTGGTAAACATAAGACCACAGAGTATCCAGATATCCATGATTTGCCTGCTAAAAGATCGGATGATGTCCCTGAACTAGCTCTGCAACTTGAAGAACAAATTATAAGTACAACTGAAGCTGCTGACTTGGGTTTAATCTCCCCGGATGAACTACAAGACCCCCAGCCAGAGTATGTAGCATCTGGAGCATCATATGGTGAAGATGATTCAACAAAGATGAGTGATTATGGTATTGAGAGCTACACAACATCTGTGGATAAAGACGTTGACAGCAGTGATACAGCAGCTGTCTCAGCTGCACAAGAGTTTGCCGACTTTCTGAATATTGAGGATCTACCGCAAACTCAAGCTACAACAGATTCTGTTGAAGATATAGCCTTTCCAGTGGAAGCAGCCATTGTAACACCAGTATCAAGAAAGTCAGCATTACCTATTGAATCAGAAATAGAGTCAAGTCAAGGAATCATAGAGCCTAGCAAAGATGTTGAAAGGCATGATCAATGGTATCCTACTGAAATGTTGAATGAGGAATATGCCGCAGAGGATGAGGAATATGCTGATCTGCAAGAGCTTGTGGAGGAGGAGCCTATAACATGTCTACACATAGGGCCAGGTGGACAGGTTGTAGAGGTGCATGCTGCTGACATTGTTGTTGGTGATCATCAAGATCAACATAAAATAAAATCACCAGAGGAAGAAGAAATTCTTCAACTGGACAACAGAAGTGAGGAGTTGGAACAAGCTCTGGGTGATGTGATGGATATTTCAGTTGGGGATCTTACTGAAGAAGATATAAGTGCTATAGGTCAACCTATCAGGCACCGAGTTGACGCCACCAGTCAGATAGAGGACATTGAAGGCACAACTGACATTTTCTCACATGAAGGATATTCTAGAGAAACAGAATCCCTCAAACACCAAGAGGCAGATGACATAGAAAAAATACATGAAGGACTGCAGCAGTCTGACAGCGAACTTGAAGAATGTGACAAGAACCCTGCCATGAAAGGCTCAACATCCCAAATAGAACAAAGCATCAATGAGCAGATATGGAGTGAGGATGACACAATGGATGATGGTGACGTCAGACGCATGCTACTGTTGATGCAGGAAGACACTGACTCCCAGTCCCAAGAAGTCAAAGACTCTCAGTTACTACCAGAAGGTGCTGACAGTAAGAAAGATGAACATATCAGAAAGGATAATGACACTGAATACAAAACCACAGAATATCAAGATATCAATTATTTGCCTACTACAAGATCAGAAGATGTCTCTGTATTAGCTCTGCAACTTGAAGAACAAATACTGAGTACAGCTAAAGCTGCTGACTTGGGTTTAATCTCCCCGGATGAACTACAAGACCCCCAGCCAGAGTATGTAGCATCTGGAGCATCATATGGTGAAGGCAATTCAACAAAGATGAGCGATTATGGTTTTGAGAGCTACACAGCATCTGTGACTGAGGGAGATGCAATGCCTGGGTCAGAACTACAGGTGGATGAAGAAGTTGATAGGAGTGATACAGCAACTGTCTCAGCTGCACAAGAGTTTGCCGACTTTCTGAATATTGAGGATCTACCACAAGCTCAAGCTACAACAGATTCTGTTGAAGATATAGCCTTTCCAGTGGAAGCAGACACTATAAGACCGGTGTCAAGAAAGTCAGCAGTACCTATTGAATCAGAAACAGTGTCAAGTCAAGGAATCATAGAACCAAGTGAGGATGTTGAAAGGCAGGATCAACATTATCCTACTGAAATATTGAATAAGGAATATGCTGCAGAGGATGAGGAATATGCTGATCTGCAAGAGCTTGTAGAGGAGGAGCCTATAACATGTCTACACATGGGGCCAGGTGGACAGGTTGTGGAGGTGCATGCTGCTGATATTGTTGTTTGTGATCATCAAGATCAACATGAAATAAAATCATCAGAGGAAGAAGAAATCAGTGGAGAAATGTCTTCAGTAGAGCAGTTGACTGAAAAGCAGCAAACCGAGCACAGCATCACCGACCGAACAGTAGAGGAAACATGTGCAACTGATATGAACATGATGACTGACATAGCCAGACAACATGAATGGGGTCTACAGCAACAAGAGACACAGCAAGACCCAGATTATGAAGACATATCACACACTGAGGAAACCCGATCAAAATTATTTGGCATAGAGCATCATACAGAAACAAAACCATCTGCTTACATTGATGAGCAACCTTATGTCACTTTAGAAAAAGATGCAGGCAGTAGTACTAGGAAAATGGAAACAAAATATCCAAATGTTCTGGAAAATGTTGAAGTTGTTTCTTCAGGAATGGATATGAAAACCATCGAAGATACATCTGCAACAGAGAATATCTCCATCTCCAGCTCAACGCCTAAAGAAGCAACACTCACAAGCTCAATGCCCCAAGAAACAACATTCACAAGCTCAATGCCTGAAGAAGGAATTCCTAGCTCAATGCCTGAAGAAACAGCAATTCCCAGCTCAATGTCTGAAGAAGGAATTTCCAGAGTAATGTCCGAAGAAACAACATTCACAAGCACAATGCCTGAAGAAGGAATTCCTAGCTCATTGACTGAAGAAGGAATTCCTAGCTCATTCACTGAAGAAGGAATTCCTAGCTCATTGCCTGAAGAAGGAATTCCTAGCTCATTGACTGAGGCAACAACATTCACAAGCTTGATGCCTCAAGAAGGAATTCCTACCTCATTGCCTGAAGAAGATATTCCTAGCTCAATGCCTGAAGGAAGAATGATTCCCAGCCCAATGCCAGAAGAAACAACATTCACAAGTTCAATGCCTGATGGGGGAATTTCCAGCTCAGTGCCTGAAGCAACAACATTCGCAAGCTCAATGCCTGAAGAAGGAATTCCTAGGTCAATGCCTGAAAAAAAAACAATTGCCAGCTCATGGACTGAAGAAGCAATTCCTCGCCCAATGCCTGAAGAAACAGCAATTCCTAGTTCAATGCCTGAAGAAGAATTTCCTAGCTCAATGCCTGAAACAACATTCACAAGCTCAATGCCTGAGGAAATAGCAATCTCAAGCTCAATGCATGAAGAAACAACCATTGCAAGCTCAACGTCTGAAGAAATGATTTCTAGCTCAATGTCTGAAGAAACAACAATCCCCAGCTCAATGCCTGAAGACATAACATTCACAAGCTCAGTGCCTGAAGAATCAATTCCTAGCCAAATGCCAGAAGAAACAACATTCACAAGCTCAATGCCAGAAGAAGGAATTCCTAGCTCAATGTGTGAAGAAACAACAATTCCCAGCTCAATGCCGGAAGAAGGAATACCTAGCTCAATGCATGAAGAAACAACCATTGCAAGCTCAATGCCTAAAGAAACTAGACTCACAAGTTCAAAGTCTGAAGAAGAAATTCCAAGCTCAATGCCTAAAGAACCAACATTCACAAGCTCAATGACTGAGGAAACAATAGCCTCCATGTCCATGCATGAAGACGAAATTCCTAGCTCATTGCCTGAGGCAACAACATCCAGGAGCTCAATGACTGAAGAAGGAATTCCTAGCACAATGCCTGAAGAAACAGCAATTCCTAGTTCAATGCCTGGAGAGGGAATTCCTAGCTCAATGCATGAAGAAACAACATTCACAAGCTCAATGCCTGAAGAAGCAACCATCCCTAGCTCAATTCCTGAAGAAGGCATTCCCAGCTCAATGCCTAAAGAAACAACATTCACAAGCTCAATGCCTGATGAAGGAATTCATAGCCTGATGCATGAAGATACAACAATCTCCACATCAATGCCTGAAGAAGAAATTCCTAGCTCAATGCCTGAAGAAACAACAATCCCCAGCTCAATGCCTGAAGAAATAACATTCACAAGCTCAATGCCTGATGAAGGAATTCATAGCCTGATGCATGAAGATACAACAATCTCCACATCAATGCCTGAAGAAGCACTTCCTAGCTCAATGCCTGAAGAAACAGCAATTCCTAGTTCAATGCCTAAAGAGGGAATTCCTAGCTCAATGCCTGAAGAAACAACATTCACAAGCTCAATGCCTGACGAAAGAATTCATAGCCCGATGCATGAAGATACAACAATCTTCACATCAATGCCTGGAGAGGAAATTCCTAGCTCAATGCCTGAAGAAACAACATTCACAAGTTCAATGCCGGAACAAGGAATTCCTAGCTCAATGCATGAACAAGCAACATTCACAAACTCAATGCCTGAGGAAGGAATTCCTAGCTCAATGTCTGAAGCAAAGCTTACAACCTCAATGCCTGGAGAGGGAATTCCTAGCTCAATGCATGAAGAAACAACATTCACAAGCTCAATGCCTGAAGAAACAACCGTCCCCAGCTCAATTCCTGAAAAAGGAATTCCCAGCTCAATGCCTGAAGAAACAACAATTCCCAGCTCATGGACTGAAGAAGATATTCCTAGCTCAATGCATGAAGAAAGAACATTCACAAGCTCAATGCCTGATGAAGAAATTCCTCACCCAATGCATGAAGAAACAACAATCTCCAGATCAATTGCTGAAGAGGGAATTCCTAGCTCAATGCCTGAAGAAACAACAATTCCCAGCTCATGGACTGAAGAAGATATTCCTAGCTCAATGCATGAAGAAACAACATTCACAAGCTCAATGCCTGATGAAGGAATTCATAGCCTGATGCATGAAGATACAACAATCTCCACATCAATGCCTGAAGAAGCAATTCCTAGCTCAATGCCTGAAGAAACACCAATTCCTAGTTCGATGCCTGGAGAGGGAATTCCCAGCTCAATGCCTGAAGAAACAACATTCACAAGCTCAGTGCCAGAAGAAGAAATTCCTAGCTCAATGCCTGAAGAAGGAATTCCTAGCTCAATGTCTGAAGCAAAGCTTACAAGCTCAATGCCTGAAGAAGGAATTCCTAGCTCAATGCCTGAAGAAACAACCGTCCCCAGCTCAATTCCTGAAAAAGAAATTCCCAGCTCAATGCCTGAAGAAACAACAATTCCCAGCTCATGGACTGAAGAAGATATTCCTAGCTCAATGCATGAAGAAACAACCATTCCTAGCTCAATACCTGAAGAATCTAACCTGTCAGGCACTATACAAGCTCATGTTAGTGAAGGTAAATCTGAACCTGAGGAATATTTCGCAAATAAAGAGGAAGTGGAAACCAAGCATACAGCAGCCATCGCTGACAGCATACATACAGACCATGTCAGTATGTCTGTCCATGGCTGGGAGAGGGCTACACCCACATTCTATGTGACTGAATTGCAAGAGAGTGAACAGGAGGAACAGAGCCAAACTCACGTTGGTGTTGTGAACAAAACTGTACAGGAAATGGAAGACGAATTACAAGATATGGGGAGCTATTCACTAGAAACTGAGGAGGAATCACTAAGGATCATACAACATCGTAATTCTCCAGCAGCTGAATCTGTCACTGAAGACCCACCTCAAACACCAACAGATGATATGTTCCAAACGGCAGACAGAGACATAGGAGTTCTCAAGGAGGATGCATTACATGAAGAAAGAAAGAGTTCTCCAGCACATGATGACACACACATGGAACATTACAGTGTGGCTGACAATGCGCCTGTTGAACATGACCTTGCAGGGAACATACAATATCAGACTCAAAGACATGGCTCAGCAGAGGAGATAGAAACTAGAGCTGTAGTGATGGATGAGGACCACTGTAAAGGTTTGATAAGTGATGAAAGTTCACCCAAGGATAGTATCATCACCTCATTCCATAAAAGCCAGAGCCAACAAGATGAACCGCATGGCATTCCAGAGGGCAAGTCAGAAGAGGTAATGATTGAAAGTGATTCTCAGGAAGACACAACATATATGGAGTCATATTCACCTAAACCAACTGAGGAGGCTCATAGTGCAGCATTCTATGAACATGGGCTGCACAGGCAGGAGGAGAGTGACCAAGGGAGCCATTGTAGTGATGAAGGCCAGACATTTGAGGAGACACACTTTAATAGGGAAGCTCTAGACGCTGTAGATAAGATGGTGTATTCACCTACACCATCTGAGGTACTGCATAGTGAAGACATCATGAGGGACAAGGCACCTGTACGGGAGCATTCCCCTGATCCAGCAGATGAAGCACATCACCTTGATGACCAGCAACATCTGATGGAGGAATCCTTTGATGACAGAACAGAAGACCCATGTGATACTCATGATGATGTGCATAATAGAGATACAGATAATGATAACAAAGACACTGGCCTATTGATGGAACCATACGTGCAAGTAGAAAGCAAGATAGAAGAGGGAATCATTGAAGGTGGACCTCAGGACAGTGCACTACCTGTTGATTCAGTTTCAACAGAGACACCTGAACCCCTGAGCATGAATTATCATCATCAGTTTAGTACTGAGGAGTCAAATCCTGAAACCAAGAGAGAATACCTTGGAAACATGAGTGAAAATGAACTAGATCTTGGAGGTGGAAAAGAAGTCAGTGAACAAGGTCCACTCAGTGTTGAACCGATGACCTCTTCTGAATTAGCTGAAACAGAATGTCCAGAAGATATTCCCGGTGACTCCCACAGACAGGATTCTAATATGTCTACACAAGCTCAAAGAGAACCGATAGTGACTTCTGATCCATTTATCACCCCAAAAGAGGATCAGAGTCTAGCTTCACCAATGGCAAAACACAGTCAAGAGATTCCAACTCAAGAAATATCCACAGACACAGACCGCCCTACAGCATTTGATGTCAGTGATATAGAGGAGGGTAAGGCAGAACTTGAAGTCCATGAATGGTCGCCCACCAAGCTGGTCCATACCGAAACTGCTCCAGATTCATGTCAAACCATGGAGGAGTATTTGCAGGATTCTGAAGGGGAGGACTTTGTAGATATCGATCAGGAAGTGCCATATCCCATGTACACATCATCTGGTGACACACTTCAAGTTGCTGAAGGGGACAGGATGGTAAGGGCACAGGAAATAGATACAGAGGAAATGTCAGAAAATCTATGCAAAGAAAGTATATCAGAATCTCCTGAATCAGGGATAAGTACAGCAACCGCTTTTCCTGATAATCAGTGTGCGGAAACAGAAATATACAGCAAGGATGGGCTACTGCAGCTCAAGGAAGAGCAGCCAATTGAGGTCGAGGAAGAACTGCCTGTTGGGGATAACGAGCACCAGTGGAAATCAGATCCTGACAATATTGAGCCAAGCAGCGAGGAATTGAAGACAGCGAAGCGAGAAGATGAACCTGAAGAGTACCAAGATGAACAGACAGCTGGACCTATCCAATCTGATCAGTCTGACTCTGACGAGGTAACCTCATCAGAATGGGAGATGGTGCAGACGCTGATACACCGGGCTGAATCTGCCGACCCAGAGGCTGCTGAAGTGGATGAGGAGAGGGACGCCCAGCTGGTGGCTGATATAATGGCACGGGCAGAGCGGCAGGTGATCAGGGAAGAAGTAGATGCTGCTGACTCAGCAGATATACCATTTTCCTCATTCATCCATGTAGATGAATCCAACTCACCTGAAGTTGACGTGGAAGAGAAAGTAACCATTCTCTCTCAACCTACACAAGCTGGAAGTCCAACTGATGTGTCTCTAACAGAGATGGTTTTGGAATCTGAGACTAATATGCAACTGTCTTTGGAACAAGAAGGAACAAGGACCTCACCAATCAAAGGTATCTATCCACCAGATGTAAAAGGAGAAGAGTCCTTTGATCCATCACTGCCATCTACAGAGACAAGAAAAGAGGATATAGGTGAAGATAACCAGTCTGATTATGAAAGTCAGATCAGTGATTTTACTGTAGATGTGACTCATTCTATCAGTACACTTGATGAACCACCCCAAGACTCAACAGATAACCAATACATGGATGTCATGAAGTCACAAACATCAGAGCAGAATCAGGATGAAGGACCTCAAGCATTAAATGCAGACATGAATATCTCTGAGTTCCTAGGAGTCATGTCACTAGCAGAGTCACTCTCTGGGGATATTATGCAGGACAGCATGCTGACGTCTGTGTCTACTCCGGTTGATGTAGGAGTCCATGACCAGATCTACCATGAATCCCTTGAATCATCTCGAGCTTCCGCAGATTGTGTCAGGGCCAGTGATCCATCAGTGATAAGCACACCAGCGACAGACTCTTCAACAGACAAAACAGATGTAGATGAAGCAGTGCTAACCATAACACCAGTAGACACTACACTTGAATCAAAGAGGTCTGACCATGTCGGAACAAGTTCATACCAAGACCCTATCACGCAGGAGATGGTACATGAGGAGGCATTTGAAGAGCTAGTGAAGGATGAGTGTGTTGCTATGGCTAACACACCTTCATGGCAAGACAATGAGAAGACATCCCCACAGACATCTGTGAGTCTTGAAGATACCACGTCCCTAGAGGCAAGAAAAGCTTCTCCCATTGACGGGATTGGCATCAGCCTAGGTGATGTAGCTAAGGAAACAGATGACCTGCAGACACCAGAGGAACATAGTGTGCTCACGGAGGACACTGCTGAACCACGTGAGGCTGACAGTAAACCTCCCGGTGACATTACTCCTGCAGGTAGGACAATGTCTGGTGTAGCTGCTGATAAGGCTGAACTAGATAGTGTCACTGATGATAACTCTATCCCATCTGATAGGTTAGATTTAAGCAAGGCTTGTGAAATGCACTATGAAGAACAGGTTGACTTGTCTGTTGATGCAGCCCATTTGGCACCTGAGGATGCCACTAATGAAACATTTGGAGCTGAGGGAAAAGTATACAGACACAAAACTGACAGAACAGCTGATTCAGTATTGATGGACATCGTTGACTTGGCAGAAGAAGTAGACAATGCGTTGCTCCTCTCTATGCCTACTGATACTCAGGAACAGGAGGTAGAAAGTCATGGACAAATAGAGAGAGCTGCAGATGATGGTGACAATACCCTGGTCGATTCTGGACTTCAACCGCAATCAGAAGACCCAAACATGGACCAGGAAGCTGACGTCCCAATCAACCTCAGGCATATAGAAACAGATGTCATGGAAGATATCGAACATGTTGGAAAACCATTAGAAGAAGATGTGTGCCAGGTTAAAAAGGACACTATCTCTACAGAACCAAGCAATGCATTGCGGAGTGCTGAATATCCTAAGGATGGTGCAAACCAGTCTATCGGTACTTCACATATCACAGATCCTCACGTTTCTTATATAAATCAGGAAGAGCAGGAGATGAGTGATGCTGAGAAAGATGAAAGTGTGTATGACCAACACATGGAAGCTGAAAGACAGAATACACAGGAGGAGGATGCAGCTTCCTCTCATGTAAGACAGGAACATGATGATGTCCAAAGCAGATCTATTCACCAGGAAATGTTGGAGTACGAAATATCAGAAACTATTGAAATGGCAAGCAATGAAAAAGAATTGATTGCTACTCTTGGACTTCAGCAACAAACAGAGGAATGTGATGAAGAGTCAACAAATGCAATCAGCACAAGTCCAGCACTTGGGGTGAGAGACATGGATGATGTAAGTCAGGATAGAGAGGTTCAGGACATAGGTTTGGCTGTGGACCCACACATTGACAATGAAGAAGATACATCTGCACATGTGGCTGAGTCAGGACCCTCTGGTGTAGTTGAAGATATGGATGATGATGAAATGCTACATGCTAAATTTACTGAGGAAACCAGATCTGAAATGGACAGAATAGTAGATGCACAGAAACTTTCCATGCCTGCGGAAATGATTGAAAATACTCCTGACGTTCATGAAGAAATAAATGTCAAAGATGCTGAGAATGTGGAAACTCAATTTACTTCCATGGATACCTCAAAAGAGTACAATCTGCATGCCACCCAGGTCACCAGCACATCTGAGGAACCATCAAAAGTAGACTTCCCAGAACATATGTCAGAAGTAGACCGAAGCCAAGAAGGACAAGATGAGAGCGCTGCTGAAAAAAGGAAGAGGAAGCGGGAAAGAAATAAGACAAATGTGTTTGTTCTATCAGCAGATAGTGGCTATGGGGAACAACCCTCAGTAACAGTAGAAGAGCCTCATGAGTCTGATATTGCTCTGCCATTAGAGCCCTTCACTGACACAGAGAGTGGCCATGCTGTTAAGCTGTCTACACTAACACAGGATTCAACAACTGATAGTTTACCTCAAGGAACTGAAACTGATTTAGCAGATTGTCCCTCTGATAGTGTTTTGACAACAGAAACTCATACCAGCATCACAGAAACTGGAGACTATCATCCGACACAGTTTACTAGTGAAGCCAGTATAGGGTCAACAGTAGATTGTGATGCAGCCAATGATGATTGGTACGGGTCAAGGACAGATGAGATGTACCAAACCATAACATCAGAAACTTACGACCGAGGGGACATTCACAAGGATGAACAAGAAAGTGTTGTACTAAGCGATTTGGAGGCAGATGAATCCTTAGCTAATGAACTCGAGAAAGCTCTGCAAGCGATCAGTAAATCCCCTGATAATGCTGAATTGTATGATATAAAGGAGGAGGATCAGGATGCTGCGTTACCTGCAGAAAGTATGCATTTCAAGGAGGAGTCTTCTCAGTTAGATCAAGGCCAGACAGAAGTTACTTCAGATGTCTCAGTGGTAAGAGACAGTCAAGGAGACAGTCCGGGTGATGTGCCTGTACATCATGAACATGAACCAGCTGCAGCAGGAACAGGGGCAGCTCCACCAGAACTTGGTATGTTCCTAGAACTCATGGGTCAGGCAGATAGTGACGAGGCCATTAAGGATATAGGAGGTGGCAAAGTCTCAGATGATGAGCAGGTCATTAAGGCATCAACGGCAACAGGAACAGGAGGTTCAGATGGTGACCAGGTCTTTGAGGCATCAACTACAACTGGAATGGAAGGTTCAGATGGTGAGCAGGACCTTGGGGTTTTGACAGGAGAAGTAATTTTAGGTGAAGAAACCTCACACATTACTGAGGATACTGACATGCACAGGGAAAGACAGGAAGAAGAATTAGAGGTCAGCAAGAAATCAAGCGAAGTGAATATTACCGATGATGGTCACTCAGGGTTAGAACCTACACACAAAAACACATCACAAGTAGATGAGGCTGTTCTGGAGAAAACATGGTCTGATGAACCTTCTGAGTTCACCAAGGAAATCAATGTGCCAGAAGATGAAGAAACCGTAACGAAGTCAACCATAACAAAAACAGAAGGTTCCAAAGATTCAAATATTGAACAGGTATGTGAGGCCTCAACTATAACAGAAACAGAGGGTACAGATGTTGAACAGGTCTTTGAAGGAACATTGGAGGACAGCAACAAGTCCAAAAGAAAGGAAGTTGATGATGATGGTCACCAAGGTTTAGAACCTATGCGTAAGGACACACCACAAGTAGAAGATGTTGTTGGAGAAAGAACATGGGCTGATGAAATGGGTGAGTTACCCAAGAAAATCAATGTGCCTGAAGATGAGGAAACCACAACAGAATCAGAGTTTAGTGCCGATTACAAAGACCTGTCAGAAGCAATGAAAGCATCAAGTGAGGGAACACATCCTTCCCACGTAGATGAAAGGTATGGTGATGTTAATGCTGAGCCCAACTCAGAACTACAAATCACTGAACACTGGTTCTCACAGCAAGATGTAGCAAGAAGGAGTCCCAGCAGCTCTCAGGATGGTGGTTATGGAACTGTTGTCTCAAAACAAGGAGGACAGGAGGACCTGCAGCAGACATATCTGCATGAAGCATCTGGCGAGGATGTCAGAATGCCAATTGGTAAGGATGAGGATGCAGCTGTGGAAGGACAGGAACACTTGGAAAAGGAAATTGGTTTCGATATGGATCAGACATTACCATATGACAGTCAAGATAGTAGTAAGGTGGACAAAGAACCTCATCCAGCAGAGAAGTCAGCAGCAAACACACAACCTGATCAGGATCAAGCCATTTCTATCAATGTGGTCAGTGACAATAATGTGACAGACACGTCTGACACAGATGAACCTCCTGCAGCACATGAGAGATTCCTAAAATTGATGCGGCAACCCACTGAACTGGAGGTAGTCACTATTGTTGAGGATTCCAAGGTCCATGGTCCAACATCTAGGGATTCAGTGATGGATCAAGAAACAAGTTCAGCATCAATTGATACATTAGGTGCTGAGGTAAAAGATGATGTACACAAGGCAATCAGTGGAGTTTCTGAACTAACAGAGTCATGGGAGGAAATCAAGGCAGAAGAACTGCAGTCATTTGAAGCTCATGGAGCTAAGGCTATTCCAGTTGTAGCTGACGTCAGCCGTTTGAGGGATGGTGATTTATCAACACAAGTAGGAACTAGTGAGGCGACAGATGCTGACACAGATATACCAATGGTGCACACAGTTATTGGTGGTCCGTCAGAATCAACACTGGATACAGAGAGTGTGTCTAGTGAAAAAGAAAGGTTGTTCGTTGGGTCACACAGTGGGGATGATGAAGATGACATCAAGCGTGAAGAGTCACATACATCAGATGACTATGATGATGACGATGATGATGATGATATAGAGAAGAATCAACATAGCATGTCACTCTTAGGAGAACCTCTGATGCTCTCTGAAATGCCAGTCGTGGACTATGATGAAGCAGGTTATGAGATAAGGTTCCCTCTGATAGTATCAGAAGAAGGTGGCATCATACCAACACACACTACAGATGAATCTGCAGACAGCCAGCCCATGTACAGAGGTGTTCTACAATCTACAGAATGTACTGAAGAGGCAGCTGAGGTCTCTCAACTATATCAGGACTATGATATGGAAGAAGGCTTCACATCTTTGCAGCAGTCCATCAATATAGATGCACAGAAAACAGAAGACCATATGGTTGAAGGTGATGCATATTTAAGCAGCATATCTGTTTCATCAGTCACAGATGGTTCACAGATCGACCAGCAGCCTTCCTCTCATGGTTCCCGTGATGGCTCATTATCTCAAGCCTCTATAGAAAGCCAGCAGAGTGCAACACTCACAGTTATACCAACTGTCATTGGCATAGTTGAGGATTCTGGTTCAGGTGACAGTAAAAGTCTGGAATCAGATTATAATGTTGTTGAACATACTGATGTGTCACTGGAGGATTGTGGAAAGGCAGGAGCACCAGGGTTGCTTCCATATGGGAGTGAAGAAGTGTTACAAACAGAGCTGGAGAGCGGAGCATTTGATGTTCTACATGCATTATCTGACGACAGATTTGTAGTACAGGAGCAGGAAAAGTTGTCTACTTCCATCACTGATGATGACTGGGAAGAGGTAAAGGCCCAAGACGTGGAGGCTACACAGGTTACAGATCAGCTAACAGATGTGAGAGGATTGGCCATAGGTGAGCATCATCAAGTGAGAGCTGAAAATACAGAAGAAATAGATTCCTCAGGACAATATGTTATGGTCGAAACATTGGGTGAGGATCTTCACTCAGGACCCCCACAAGAAGTTTCACACAGTGTTGAAGTGGTCGCTGGTATGCAGGAATCACCACAGGAGAATGTGCAGTCAGCTGGTTTGTCATCACTGGTGCCAGTGCAATCTGATGTAGGCATATTCAGTGATGTCACTTCAAGTGGAACTGATGTCCAGTCTGAAATACAGCAGTGCACTCTCCTTGGCCTCACACCTGAGCTGTGTGAACCCCTGCAGGTACCAGTTGAAGCTGACCTGCAGTTCTCCTTAGAAGTGGTCGGCGGTGATGAGGTAGATGAGTACACAAGTTCAGATGAAGCAGCAGTAATTTCGGCGGGATCTGACTGGGATAGAAACATGGGAATAGGACTAGTTAAGGCTGAACCTGATCCAACGGAAATTGCATTAAGCGGGATGTCCACAAATGACAGTAAGATTGGCGATAAATCCATGACACCCAGTCAGTTAGGTTCTCAAACTGTCAACATTAGTGAAGAGGAAGATGCTTTCACAGAGGAAGAGTGCCAAGACTATTTAGCAAAACCAGCTGAGCACTCAGACCCACAAGTTATTCTCACAGAGCATGACTCGACTCTTGATGTAGTCTCTACAAAGGACTTCAGCACTGGTGTTATTCATGAACCTGCAGTGGATAATGAATCTGCAGACATTAATGACAATGTTCCTGGAATCTTAGCAAACAGGTGTGAGCTAGTGGACACTGTTGCTAGTACACAGCAACCATTGTCCTCCACACCTCAGATACACATGGTCGGTGAGGCTGAAGATGCAAACAAGGAACCAGCAGAAATGATAGATAGATACTCACTTGGTGGGGAAGAAAGCAGAAGAGCCTCGTTACCAGATGGAGCTGAGCCCTTTACCCCATCACCATCACACCGGGAAGCACTTCCAAGTGATGAATCAGACATTGATACCGATGAACATGGTTATCAGTCTCAAAGCCAAACCCCAGAGGAAGCATGTGGACCAGAATCAGTCAAGTCTCACGTGTCTTGTACAGATGATGGCAGTGAGTCTAGCTGGGTGTTCACAGCTGGGTCATTAACAGGAGTTCTCCCACCAACGAATTCTCAAATTGAAACATTAAGCGAAGATGAAGGGGTTGATGGTAGAGATGTTGAATGGTCATTGGGTGGAGAACCTCTTAATCAATCAATGACAGGCCATGATGGGATAGTACTGGATTCCTCCTTTGCTGGCCCTATAAACATTATCCTTGAAGAAGACCTTGATGACAATAGCTCCTTGATAATGGAGAATCTGAATGAAGGATTCACAGTCCATGCAAACTTTGAGACCATGACAGATACACTAGAGGTTGGCCAGGAGTCCCCAGTATGTCCAGTTAGCCTCAGCAGTTCATATGACCAACTGGATAGTGAGAATGATAGCGTGTTCCTCCCCGATACCAGCTTAGAATTGATTGATGACGAATTTGAGGTCCAGAACGACTCAATGTCAATAGCACAGGTAGATGCATTCCTAGGTATAACATCAACATCGTCAAGAAAGGAACCGTCCTTGCAGTTCATGTCTGAGGATGATCAGAATGCAGAGACAGAATATGATGAGGAAGATGATGGTGAAGAATTCAGACAAGAGGAAGCAGAAGAAGACAAAGAAGTAGATGATGAAGCAATCAGAAAAGCAGGAGTAGAAAAGGAAAATGAATGGCAAGATGAAGTGTTGAAGGAGATCCAGGTGTCACATGATACTTCTGCTGAGCCCACAGACATAGATGAACCACTGCAGTCCGCCATGACGTATTCTGACAGTGAGCATGGTGATGAGGACCTAGTGAAGTACTATATACATGAGGCTGGGAGTGAGGTAGTATATCATGATGACAACTTGACACCAGGAAGTGGCAGCAAAGAGGTTATTCCTGGTGATGAAACACATGATCAGGAGTTATATGAAACAATGAGTGAGTATGATAACACTCAGGATGCTGATATAGGTGATGAGGAAATACAGTTGTTAGAGGAAAGGAGAAACTCCCAGGATGAACCCAGGGAAGATGCTTCAGATGCAGCTGATGTTGTGTCAGAGGCTTTGTATGAGGTGGATGATGACTCATTAGATGAGGTTGTTTATTATACAGAGGACCCTGCACAGCTGTCAACAATCTATGAAGAGCTTGAGGACAGCACTGAACTTGATGACCTCAACCTGGAGATTATGAGACTTGAACGGGCATTGATGATGGAATCAGAAGAAGACTTAGACAGTTACCTAGATGTTTCAAAAGATGAAATTGAAAATGCTGGCACTAGGAACCATTCTAGTAAAGAAACAAGTGAGGAAACTCTGGCTGAATTAGGAATAGCAGAACCTGGTAAGGATAAAGCTCATAATGTGTCACCGACATCAGGAATTCCAGAAGCTTCTAAAGTAATGCCTCAAAATGAGGCAATTGCAAGAGCTGGTAGTGAAACAATGGTGGATATGTTGCAAACTATGGAAAAAACAAAGTCCTCCGAAATGCAAGAACCTAAATTGCACCAACAAGAGACTCATCTTAGTCATGCTGCCACAACAATATCAGAAGGAATGGCATTGTCTACTGAGACCGAAGAAAGCAGCAAATTGTCTGATGAACTTCCAGCTCATTTTAAAGAATCAGTCGATGATTATGTTGCACATACTGCTGACTCTTCGGCTGATGAGCTGAGCGTATTAAAAGCAGACAGTTACCATGAACAACAGAGTGTTCTAGCTCAGACTGCCTTCAATGAACCCTCTACAACAGAACTACACACAGAGGTTCCTGTGGAGGAGGAAGAGGTGCATGGTGTACAGGCAGCTCAATCCTTCAGATCACAGACAGATTCAGGACTTCCGTCACCAGCATTGGAAATCACAGAATTTAGTGGCGTAGGGGCTCAAGAACCTTTCCCAAAATTTGAAATGACTAAATCCTTGGAGGTTCCTGATCCTGAGATACAACTTCTTGCTGCTGAACAACCATCACCATCTGTGATTGATGTGATCAAAATGGAAAAGTTTGAGAGCGAAGGGCTGCAAAAAGGCAATAATCAAGTACACCAAACATCAGGAACTGATTATGATAATACTGATACATTACAAGCAGATGAAAGGACATTGTCTGCTGACCCCAAGGAGAGCAGCATACATGATGAACCTGCAGGATACTTTGAAGAATCAGTCAATGATTATGTTGCCCGGACTGTTGGCTCTTGGGCTGATGAGCTGAGAAACCAGCAGACTGCTGCAGCTGAGGCCACTACAAGTAAACCCTTTACACCAACACAGCTGCAGCCAGCAGGTACTCAGGAGGAGGAGCCGTCAGGTTGTGTGGGGACAGTTCACATTGTCAGAACACAGGAAGGCTCAGAATCAAGTGAACATCTTCTAGATGAACACCAAGGGTTGTTATCACCAGAAGACTCAGATCTTGAGGAATCAGTCAATGCTTACGTTATACATACTGCTGGCTCTTGGGCCGATGAAGTGAGAGCAATAAAAAGTGATATTGGCTATGACCAACAGAACAATGAAGAGGCATATGTGGCCCATGGACCCTCTACAACAACAGTGCTGCACAGTGATGTTCCTGTGGAGGAGGAAGAGCTGCATGGGGTACATACAGGTCAATCCTTCAGATCACAGACAGGTTCAGGACTTCTGTCACCTACATCCACAATCACAGAATTCAGTACTATCATGGCTCAGGAATCTTTACCAACATTTGAAAGAGAAGTTCTCGGTACCGAGATGCGAGTATCTTCTGCTGTACAATCATCCACTTCTGTGATTGATATGCTCAAAAGGGAAGAGTTTGGGAGTGACGAGCTGCAAGAAGAAAATCAAGTACACCAAACATCAGGAACTGATTGTGGGGAAACTGATACTGCACAAGCAGACGATAGGACATTGTCTGCTGACCCCAAGGAAAGCAGCATACTTGATGAACCAGCAGGTCAATTGGAAGAATCAGTCGATGATTATGTTGCCCGGACTGTTGGCTCTTGGGCTGATGAGCTGAAAGAATTAAAAGGTGACAGTGACAACAACCAACAGATTGCTTCAGCTGAGGCCTCCACCAGTAAACCCTCTACACCAACACAGCTGCAGCCAGACAGTACTCAGGAGGAGGAACTGACACATGGAGTGCAGACAGCTCATGTTGTCAGAACACAGGAAGGTCCAGAAAACAGTGAACATTTTCAAGATGAACACCAAGGGTTGTTGCCAGAAGAATACTCAGATGTTAAGGAATCAGTCAATCCTCACGTTACACATACTGCTGGTTCTTGGGCTGATGAAGTGAGAGCACTAAAGGGTGACAGTGACGATGACCGACAGACCAGTGATAATGAGGATATTGCCACTGAATCCTCTACAACAGCAGAGCTGGACACAGATGTTCCTGTGGAGGAGGAAGAGGTGCATGGTGTACAGGCAGCTCAATCCTTCAGATCACAGACAGATTCAGGACTTGTGTCACCAACATTGGGAATCACAGAATCTAGTGGCGTAATGGCTCAAGAATTTTCGCTGACATTGGAAACAGCTAAATCCTTGGAAAGGGAAGTTCCTGATCCTGAGATGCAAGTACTTTCTGCTGAACAATCATCAACTTCTGTGATTGATGTGCTCAAAAGGGAAGAGTTTGGGAGTGATGAGCTGGAAGAAGAAGATCAATTATACCAAACATCAAAAACTTATTGTGAGGAAACTGATACTGTACAAGAAGGTGAAAGGACATTGTCTGCTGACCCCAAGGAGAGCAGCATACATGATGAACCTGCAGGTCACTTTGATGAATCAGTCGATGATTATGTTGCCCGGACTGTTGGCTCTTGGTCTGATGAGCTGAGAAACCAACAAACTGCTTCAGCTGAGGCCACTAGAAGTAATCCCTTTACAACAACACAGCTGCAGCCAGAAGGTAATCTGGGGGAGGAGCTGTCACGTGATGTGGAGACAGCTCACATTGTCAGAACCCAGGAAGGTTCAGAACCCAATGAACATTTTCAAGATGAACACCAAGGCTTGTTGCCACAAGAAGACTCAGATGTTGAGGAATCAGTCAATGCTTACATCACCCATACTGCTGGTTCTTGGGCTGATGAAGTGAGAGCACTAAAGGGTGACAGTGACGATGACAGACAGACCAGTGATAATGAGGATATCGCCACTGAACCCTCTACAACAGCAGAGCTGGACACAGATGTTCCTGTGGAGGAGGAAGAGGTGCATGGTTTACAGGCAGCTCAATCCTTCAGATCCCAGACAGATTCAGGACTTGTGTCACCAACATTGGGAATCACAGAATCTAGTGGCATAGGGGCTCAAGAACTTTTACCTAGATTTGAAATGACTAAATCCTTGGAAAGTGAAGTTTCTGATCCTGAGGTACGAGTTCTTGCTGCTGAACAACAATCACCATCTGTGATTGATGTAATCAAAAGGGAAAAGTTTGAGAGTGAAGAGCTGCAAAAAGGCAATAATCAAGTAGACCAAACATCAGGACATCATTATGCTGATACTGATACGTCAAAAGCCGACGAAAGGCCATTATCTGCTGATCCCAAGCAGAGCAGCAGACTTGATGAACCTGCAGGATACTTTGAAGAATCAGTTGATGATTATGTTGCCCGGACTGTTGGCTCTTGGTCTGATGAGCTGAGAAACCAACAAACTGCTTTAGCTGAGGCCACTACAAGTAAACCCTTTATAACAACACAGTTGCAGCCAGACAGTACTCAAGAGGAGTTGTCACGTGATGTGGAGATAGCTCACATTGTCAGAACACAGGAATGTTCAGAATCCAGTGAACATCTTCAAGATGAACACCAAGGGTTGTTACCACAAGAAGACTCAGATGTTGAGGAATCAGTCAATGCTTACATCACCCATACTGCTGGTTCTTGGGCTGATGAAGTGAGAGCACTAAAGGCTGACAGTGACTATGACCAACAGACCAGTGGAGATGAGGATATGGCAACTGAACCCTCTACAACAGCAGAGCTGGACACAGAGGTTCCTGTGGAGGAGGAAGAGGTGCATGGTGTACAGGCAGCTCAATCCTTCAGATCACAGACAGATTCAGGACTTGTGTCACCAACATTGGGAATCACAGAATCTAGTGGCATAATGGCCGAGGTATCTTCACTGACATTGGAAACAACCAAATCCTGGGAAAGAAAAGTTCCTGATCCTAAGGTACAAGTACTTTCTGCTGAACAACCATCAACTTCTGTGAGGGATGTAATCGAAAGGGGAGAGATTGAGTTTGAAGAGATGCAAGAAGAAAATAATCAATTACACCAAACATCAGGAACTGATTCTGGGGAAACTGATACTGCAAAATACTATGAAGGGACATTGTCTGCTGACCCCAAGGAGAGCGTTATACATGATGAACCTGCAGGCCACTTTGAAGAGTCAGTAGATGATTATGTTGCCGGGACTGTTGACTCTTGGGCTGATGAGCTGAAAAACCAACAAACTGCTTCAGCTGAGGCTGCCACCAGTGAACCCGGTACCCGAACACAGTTGCAGCCAGCAGGTACTCAGGAGGAGGACCCATCACGTGATGTAGAGACCGTTCACGTTGTCAAAACACAGGTGGGTTCAGAATCCATTGCACATCTTCAAGATGAACACCAAGGCTTGTTACCACAAGAAGACTCAGATGTTGAGGAATCAGTCAATGCTTACGTTACACATTCTGCTAGCTCTTGGGCCGATGAAGTGAGGGCATTAACCACTGACAGTGACTACAACCAACAGAGTGCTCTATCCCAGACTGCCCCCAATGAACCCTCTACAACAGCAGAGCTGGACACAGAGGTTCCTGTGGAGGAGGAAGAGGTGCATGGTGTACAGGCAGCTCAATCCTTCAGATCACAGACAGATTCAGGACTTGTGTCACCAACATCAGGAATCACAGAATTTAGTGATATCATGGCTGAGGAATCTTTACCAACATCTGAAAGAGAATTTCACGATACTGAGATACAAAGACCTTCTGCTGAACAATCATCAACTTCTGTGATTGATTTGCTCAAAAGGGAAGAGTTTGGGAGTGACGAGCTGCAAGAAGAAGATCAAGTAAACCAAACATCAGGAACTGATTGCGGGGAAACTGATACTGCACAAGCAGATGAAAAGACGTTGTCTGCTAATACGAAGGAGAGCAGCATACTTGATGAACCTGCAGGCCACTTTGAAGAGTCAGTTGATGATTATGTTGCCAGAACTGTTGGCTCTTGGGCTGATGAGCTGAAAAACCAACAGACTGCTTCAGCTGAGGCCACTAGAAGTAATCCCTTTACAACAACACAGCTGCAGCAAGACGGTAATCTGGGGGAGGAGCTGTCACGTGATGTGGAGACAGTTCACATTGTCAGAACACAGGAAGGTTCAGAATCCAGTGAACATCTTCAAGATGAACACCAAGGCTTGTTACCACAAGAAACCTCAGATGTTGAGGAATCAGTCAATGCTTACATCACCCATACTGCTGGTTCTTGGGCTGATGAAGTGAGAGCACTAAAGGGTGACGGTGACGATGACAGACAGACCAGTGATAATGAGGATATCGCCACTGAACCCTCTACAACAGCAGAGCTGGACACAGATGTTCCTGTGGAGGAGGAAGAGGTGCATGGTGTACAGTCATCTCAATCCTTCAGATCCCAGACAGATTCAGGACTTGTGTCACCAACATTGGGAATCACAGAATCTAGTGGCATAGGGGCTCAAGAACTTTTACCTAGATTTGAAATGACTAAATCCTTGGAAAGTGAAGTTTCTGATCCTGAGGTACGAGTTCTTGCTGCTGAACAACAATCACCATCTGTGATTGATGTAATCAAAAGGGAAAAGTTTGAGAGTGAAGAGCTGCAAAAAGGCAATAATCAAATAGACCAAACATCAGGACATCATTATGCTGATACTGATACGTCAAAAGCCGACGAAAGGCCATTATCTGCTGATCCCAAGCAGAGCAGCAGACTTGATGAACCTGCAGGATACTTTGAAGAATCAGTTGATGATTATGTTGCCCGGACTGTTGGCTCTTGGTCTGATGAGCTGAGAAACCAACAAACTTCTTCAGCTGAGGCCTCCACCAGTCAACCCTCTACAACAACACAGTTGCAGCCAGACAGTACTCTGGGGGAGGAGCTGTCACGTGATGTGGAGACAGTTCACATTGTCAGAACACAGGAAGGTTCAGAATCCAGTGAACATCTTCAAGATGAACACCAAGGATCGTTACCACAAGAAGACTCAGATGTTGAGGAATCAGTCAATGCTTACATCACCCATACTGCTGGTTCTTGGGCTGATGAAGTGAGAGCACTAAAGGCTGACAGTGACTATGACCAACAGAACAGTGAAAATGAGGATATCGCCACTGAACCCTCTACAACAGCAGAGCTGGACACAGAGGTTCCTGTGGAGGAGAAAGAGGTGCATGGTTTACAGGCAGCTCAATCCTTCAGATCACAGACAGATTCAGGACTTGTGTCACCAACATTGGGAATCTCAGAATTTAGTGACATGATGGCTCAAGAATCTTTACCAACATTTGAAAGAAAAGTTCCCCATCCTGAGATGCAAGTACTTTCTTCTGAACAATCATCCACTTCTGTGATTGATATGCTCAAAAGGGAAGAGTTTGGGAGTGACGAGCTGGAAGAAGAAGATCAAGTACACCAAACATCAGGAACTGATTATGGGGATACTGATACTGCACAAGTAGATGAAAGGACATTGTCTGATGACCCCAAGGAGAGCAGCATACATGATGAACCTGCCGGTCACTGTGAAGAGGCAGTTGATGATTATGTTGCCCGGACTGTTGGCTCTTGGGCTGATGAGCTGAAAGCATTAAAAGGTGACAGTGACAACAACCAACAAACTGCTTCAGCTGAGGCCTCCACCAGTCAACCCACTACACCAACACAGCTGCAGCCAGAAGGTACTCTGGGGGAGGAGCTGTCACGTGATGTGGAGACAGTTCACGTTGTCAGAACCCAGGAAGGTTCAGAACCCAGTGAACATCTTCAAGATGAACACCAAGGATCGTTACCACAAGAAGACTCAGATGTTGAGGAATCAGTCAATGCTTACATCACACATACTGCTGGTTCTTGGGCTGATGAAGTGAGAGCACTAAAGGGTGACAGTGACTACGACCAACAGAGCTATCTAGCTCAGACTGCCCCCAATGGACCCTCTATAACAACTGAGCTGCACACAGAGGTTCCTGTGGTGGAAAAAGAGGTCCATGGTGTTCAGGCAGCTAAATCCTTCAGATCCCAGACAGATTCAGGACTTGTGTCACCAACATTGGGAATCACAGAATTTAGTGACATGATGGCTCAAGAATCTTTACCAACATTTGAAAGAAAAGTTCCCCATACTGAGATGCAAGTACTTCCTTCTGAACAATCATCCACTTCTGTGATTGATATGCTCAAAAGGGAAGGGTTTGGGAGTGACAAGCTGCAAGAAGAAAATATTCAAGTACACCAAACATCAGGAACTGATTATGGGGAAACTGATACTGCACAAGCAGACGAAAGGACATTGTCTGCTGACCCCAAGGAGAGCAGCATACTTGATGAACCTGCAGGTCACTTTGAAGAGTCAGTAGATGATTATGTTGCCCAGACTGTTGGCTCTTGGTCTGATGAGCTGAAAAACCAACAGACTGCTTCAGCTGAGGCTACCATCAGTCAACCCTTTACACCAACACAGCTGCAGCCAGACGGTACTCTGTCAGAATCCAGTGAAAATCTTCAAAATGAACACCAAGGATTGTTACCACAAGAAGACTCAGATGTTGAGGAATCAGTCAATGCTTACATCACCCATACTGCTGGTTCTTGGGCGGATGAAGTGAGGGCACTAAAGGGTGATAGTGACTATGACCAACAGACCGGTGGAGATGACGATGTGGCCCATGAACCCTTCACAACAGCAGAACCAAACACAGATGTTCCTGTGGAGGAGAAAGAGGTGCATGGTGTACAGGCAGATCAATCCTTTAGATTCCAGACAGATTCAGGACCTGTGTCACTAACATCTGGAATCACAGAATTTAGCGATATCATGGTTCAGGAATCTTTACCAACATTTGAAAGAGAAGTTCCTGATATTGAGATGCAAATACCTTCTGCTGAACAATCATTAACTTCTGTCATTGATATGCTCAAAAGGGAAGAGTTTGAGAGTGACGAGCTGCCAGAAGAAGATCAAGTACACCAAACATCAGGAACTGATTCTGGTGAAACTGATACTGCACAAGCAGATGAAAGGACATTGTCTGCTGACCCCAAGGCGAGGAGCATACTTGATAAACCTGCAGGTCACCTTGAAGAGTCAGTTGATGATTATGTTGCCCGGACTGTTGGCTCTTGGGCTGATGAGATGAGGAACCAACAAACTGCTTCACCTGAGGCCGCCACAAGTCATCCCTTTACACCAACACAGCTGCAGCCAGACAGTACTCAGGAGGAGGAGCTGTCACGTGATGTTGAGACAGCTCAGGTTGTCAGAACACAGGAAGGTTTAGGATCCAGTGTACATCTTCAAGATGAACACCAAGGATTAATATCACAAGGAGACTCAGATGTTGAGGAATCAGTCAATGCTTACATCACCCATACTGCTGGTTCTTGGGCTGATGAAGTGAGAGCACTAAAGGGTGACAGCGACTATGACCAACAGACCAGGGGAAATGAGGATATCGCCACTGAACCCTCTACAACAGCAGAGCTGGACACAGAGGTTCCTGTGGAGGAGGAAGAGGTGCATGGTGTTCAGGCAGCTCAATCCTTCAGATCCCAGACAGATTCTGGACTTGTGTCACCAACATTGGGAATCACAGAATTTAGTGACATGATGGCTCAAGAGTCTTTACCAACATTTGAAAGAAAAGTTCCCCATCCTGAGATGCAAGTACTTTCTTCTGAACAATTATCCACTTCTGTGATTGATGTGCTCAAAAGGGAAGAGTTTGGGAGTGAAGAACTGCAAGAAGAAAATATTCAAGTACACCAAACATCAGGAACTGATTGTGGGGAAACTGATACTGCGCAAGCAGACGAAAGGACATTGTCTGCTGACCCCAAGGAGAGTGCTATGCATGATGAACCTGCAGGCCACTTTGAAGAGTCAGTTGATGATTATGTTGCCCGGACTGTTGGCTCTTGGTCTGATGAACTGAAAAACCAACAGACTGCTTCAGCTGAGGCCGCCACGAGTCATCCCTTTACACCAACACAGCTGCAGCCAGACAGTACTCAGGAGGAGGAGTTGTCACGTGATGTGGAGACAGTTCACGTTGTCAGAACACAGGTAGGTTCAGAATCCAGTGAACATCTTCAAGATGAACACCAAGGGTTCTTATCACAAGAAGACTCAGATGTTGAGGAATCAGTCAATGCTTACATCACCCATACTGCTGGTTCTTGGGCTGATGAAGTGAGAGCACTAAAGGGTGACAGCGACTATGACCAACAGACCAGGGGAAATGAGGATATCGCCACTGAACCCTCTACAACAGCAGAGCTGGACACAGAGGTTCCTGTGGAGGAGAAAGAGGTGCATGGTGTTCAAACAGCTCAATCCTTCAGATCCCAGACAGATTCAGGACTTATGTCACCAACATTAGGAATCACAGAATCTAGTGGCGTAATGGCTCAAGAATCTTCACTGACATTGGAAACAGCTAAATCCTTGGAAGTTCCTGAGATGCAAGTACTTTCTGCTGAACAACTATCAACATCTGTGATTGATGAGCTCAAAAGCAGCAAGTTTAAGAGTGAAGAGCTACAAGAAGAAGATCAAGTATACCAAACATCAAGAACTGATTGCAGTGATACTAATACTTCACAAGAAGATGAAAGGACATTGTCCACTGAGGTCGAGGGGAGCAGTACATTGTCTGATAAACCTTCAGCTCATTTGGAAGAATCAGCTGATTATGTGGCACATAGTGCTGGTTCTTGGGCAGATGAGCTAAGAGCATTAAAAGCTTACAGTGACCATGACCAACAGAGCGTTCTTGTTCAGCCTGCCCTGAATGAACCCTCCATGACAGCAGAGCAGCAGACAGAACGAACACCACAGGAGGAACTGGTAGAGACAGCTCAAGGTGTCAGAACACAGGCGGATTCAGAATTTCAGGAAAGTCACCCAGAATTAATATCACAGGAAGACTCAGACTTTGAGGAGTCAGTTACTGATTTTGTCACACAGCCTTCTGGCTCTTGGGCTGATGAACTGAGGGCATTAAGAGGTAACAGTGACTACGACGAACAGAGCACTGCAGCTGAGACTACCACCGATGAAGCCTCTACAGCAGCAGAGCTACATGCAGGAGGTACAGCTGGCCAGCATAAAGAGTCACAAGATGTGGAGACAGTTCAAGCTGTCAGAACACGGGAACACTCAGAACCCACTGGATATCATGAAGAAGAACACACAGAAGTGGTATCACAAGATGATCTAGACCTATATTCCGAACTTGCAAAACACCCTAATGCAGATACTTATGGTAGGAATTCTGCGACTGTAGAACCAGCTGAGGATGTGTTACCACCATTGGGAATTGCAGAAGCTAGTGGTGGCATGGCTCAAGGTGTATTAAGCTATCAAGGTGAACACAGGGGTGAAGATGTGGAGGAAAAGAGTTGTGAAGATGATGAGGAAAGGAGGGGTGATGATGATGATGAAGATGAAATGAAAAGCTGTGAAGATGATGAGGAAAGGAGGGGTGAAGATGATGAAATGAAAAGCTGTGAAGATGATGAAGAGGAAAAAAGCTGTGATGGGGATGACCATGAGCGTTTCTCACTCCCCGACCTCAATGTCAACAACTCTGCAGGGAACAGTTCACACCCCGAACAGCTCAGCTCTGTAAACTGGGTGACTTTTGATGATGTTGATGGAGCAGAGCTAGAAATGTCACCGATATCTCTATCTGATGCTGTCCAAGAGGCCAGATCATTGGTGAGAAAATCACTTTAAAATCTAAAGCATCATATTTTCTTTTTTTCCTTTCTCAAATTTCTCTTTGATGCACTTACATGCAGTCGCATCATTTCTTTAATTAATTTAAGTTAAATAATGTTTTTCAGCCTGATAGTCTTATTTTCTCATTCAACATCCCTTACCAGAATCAACAGAGTGGGTATTTTAGTCACATCCCTGAGCAGCCAGAAGAGGCAGGAGCTGAGTCCCTGGAGGCCTGTGCGGCAACAGCTGAGGCGTCCCTGGGGGCCCCGGGTGAGGCAGACAAGCATCAGATGCTGCTAACCACCAACGGTCCAGGACAGAGCATAGACCAGACAGAAGAAGGCCTCCTCTCCCTAGCAGCGCTGCACCCGCTACTCCGAGGGGAGCTCATCAAGCTGTACGCACTGCGGGAGGAGCTGCAGGGGGAGCTGCAGTCTCTGCGGCACAGGAAGCGGCACCTGGAGGGGGAGATCAGTGAGCTGCACTACCTGAAGGGGGCGCTCCTGGTGGACATGAAGCAGGCACTGCCTGAAGAGCTCCTGGTGGGCATGAGTAAATATGTGTACCAGGAGAGGGGCCAGGAGAGGGGCCAGGAGAGGGGCCAGGAGAGGGGCCAGGAGAGGGGCCAGGAGAGGGGCCACCAGGGCAACTAGAGGTAACCACCAACTACTCTCTCTACATCTGGGAGGCCACTACTACGGACATACTGCACCATGTCTATTGTAGATTGGTCTATATGTTTGGATATGGTTATAACTGGATACATCCAACTGGCCAGGAGTCTCATTCTGTAAGATGGTCATATATTTTGCTTCGGCTCTACTACAAATAGCAATCAAGGAATAGTATGAAAGTAACATAAATGAATTAACTATTACTTCAGTTATGGGAAAGCTGGTAGGCTGTATTGTTTTATAACCTATTATTTCCGGTACTTGCAGGAGCAGCCATGGGAGTCTTAGATCCATATCAATTATCACATTGATACCGTAAAGAATAACATTCACATTTTCACCAAGTAAAACGATTCAGCACGCCATCACCATTAAGATATTAAACGAGACGATGGCGATATAGTTGTCTATTTGAAAGACATATCATCAATAAGTTGCAAAATTGCAACATACTTTTCGGATGAAACTATATCGTCATTGTTATTAGAACAATATAGAATTAAGGATATAACATAGTTATTAGAAGGTTATAGCGCAGATATGTGTGTTACAGCATAGGTATCGGTGCATATAACTACCTATAAACTACTCTATTAATCTATGTAGAAATATGTGTATACCCTTCATGCAACATTATATCTATTGTATAATGTAGACAAATATAGGGGAGAATATATTATAATGAATCTTTCCAAGTAGAAAATTATTACAAGCGAGAAATAATCAAAATCGCATAAGATATATACCATATATCCTTTCGTATAACCTGCAATTATCACATATTGCTTTTTCGACTAAAATACATATATGTATTTGATATACTCTTGTAATACCCAATCACATAGCTTCACAAAGTAGTCTTGTATAGCCATATGTGTACTAGTGTATTCAGTAATACAGGCTAAAGGAAGCTGGGAAAGTACAAGGAGAGAGTGGAGCATGCCCCGCGTGAGTACCACCTATGTATAGTCAGTGGTGGTGGTATTCTGTATATTGGGATTTATACATGATGCATTAGTATATATTGGGATTTGCACATGATGCATTAGTATATATTGGGATTTACACTTGATGCATTAGTATATATTGGTATTTACACATGATGCATTAGTATATATTGGTATTTACACATGATGCGTTAGTATATATTGAGATTTACACATGATGCATTAGTAGGCCTATGCAATCAGCTTTCAGTTCTTGATCCGCTACTCTGTATACAATACAACCATGTGTCGATGAGTGACCAGTTAGTAATACAGATAGGAAGAGCACAAGTAGAGCGCGTTGTGCACCAATCTTTAATCAAGTACAGGAATTGTTGATATAAATATGTGAAAGCCGATTAGAGGTTATTCCTAGTGTGTTCACATTGATACCTAGGACGTACTGATTTAGAACTACCAGCAGTACTTGATCGCGTGTCTTATATATGTGAATTGAATGGTACATTTCAGTCATAAATTGGGCTGACTAAAAGTCAGCCTGTACCTGGACCATCAACTCTATGTTAAACACGGCAGGGATGTCCCGTCATCCAAGGTAGTGTGTTGTTACGGTCCACACCACCAGGTGGCGGGTTGGTGGTTGTTCTAGTTCTCACTTGCCCCACTGGTGGCGCTGCTGTTCTGCTGCTTGTATTGGGTGTCATGGCCTGTCTGTAGTTCCTACATCTCCCACTGGTGTCTCTGGTGTTCTGCTTCTATACCACTGGTGCTGCTGTGGGGCCTGTTGGTCACGGTGGGATGATGGTGGGATCACGGTCTGTCTCTGGTTCCGAAAACTGCCTTTGGTGTCTTTGGTTGTTGTGGTCCAACAAGGGTCCATTTTTTAACAAAAATCGCTTGATCTTGCACAAAGAATTTCAATTGTTAACAAGATTGACAATAAAAATCGCAGGATAATAATTGTTCATGCAGATCCTCTCAAACATGGTATATCTAATTGTTCCTTTCCTGAAACGTTGAGTTTTGGAACCGAAGTGCCCTTATTTTGGGTCAAAACAAGTGACCATGTCAGAACCCCAGTCACTCACGTGCGTCAACATCTTAAGGTTGCAGTTCACCCACCAACTCTCGCAATCTCGCACCTCCTTGTACGTGGATCCCAAGGTTTTTCTCTTTTTGTGAAGTCTATTTCTATCTCGAATTTCTCAGCTATTTTACACATTTGAATGAACAGAGTTTATAAGTGTAAATGGCAGCCCTATTGATGAATACCTTCTTTGTATCTCAGACCTGTCAAATAGCTTAGAAATCTAGTTTGAAATAGACTTCAGAAAGAGAGAAACTCCTAGTGATCCTCGTACACTCAATCCCGGCATGGGCTGAGGCAGGGTCACTGTGAGGAAGGTAACCATGGTAACTGCAGTTACCATGGTCACCTTCCTCACAGTGAGGGTGTGAAACAGCAACCATAAGGGGATATAAGGGGGCAAATATCTAGATTCCAACTCGTTAATGCTATTTAGAGCTGTCACGCAGCTTTGGTGTTTACTGAACCCCAGACGCCCCTTCCCCTTGTACAATGTACACTATGTACCCGTCACGGTTCCCACCCCTGGTGCTGCCATTACAGACATTACCACCTCTAGGTGTTGTAGCCGTCACACCATCCACTCATCCGTCCCCGTCACCCCGTGACCCATCTGTACGGGCGGCTTGTCGTGTAGCTGAGACCAGGCGCTCAGCCATGCTCACCTCTGACACAGCGCTCAGCACTCATCATGATGCAACTCACCACATTAACACGTAAACACTCAGCGTCTTATTCCCTTCCTGGTCCACCATGCATTACACATCTACAAACCACAAGCTGCGCTGGCTCCAACTGAACACTGCCACAACAAACACAACAATCCCATCTACATTGGCATCGTGATGATGTTGACCGCGAAAATATGTATATTACATTAAAGCTTAGATATTTTTTCATTGTACTATATATTTTACAATGCATTTGGTAATGTAGAATATTCCTGTAATGCTTATTGTCCCATTTGTTTACAGCCGGTCACAAGTCCCGCAGCCCCCGCTGTCAAAGCAACTAAATCATCATCTGAGGAATCATCTTCAGAGTCATCAGATTCCGAGACAGAGTCTAAGGTAGTATCAGTTTCATTTTAAGCTAGCTCAAATACACATTATAGCTATATTGATATGAACACCTTCCTAAAAATCTGACCAAAAAGGTATCATGTCAGAATGAAAACCATTTGTTGAAAGCAAGAAAAGGGAAATTTGATTATGAAATTCGCAAATTTCCATTTTATACCATACAGTGAAAGCGTTAAACCTGTCCCACATAATTGACATATATACATTCACAGGTAGGCACAGACTAACCTGCTGTGTACACAGCTATGCCACTATCTTCAAATGGTACCCTTCTCCTACATGTAACCTTGTAAAACATCAAACTCCATAGTGAATGCAGAGAACTAAGTGTGTGTGTTGTGTGTCTGTGTTCTAAGCCTGTCAACACGTCCACCGTCACATCTACAAAACCAGCCACGAGTAAAGCCTCCTCCTCAGACTCATCCGACTCTGAGCCAGACACGAAGGTAGTGAGCCACCTTACACACAGTTAACTTCTGTACTACTGTAGTGTTGTAGCTTCATGTGAATACTAATTTGTATGTTATTGTTGTATATTTTATCACTGGGTTATTTATTCAAGTATATTTTCAAGTTGCTGTTGTTTATAAAACCTGTTGTTTTACAGGATATTCTCTAGGTGATATGATGTAAGCATTGTATACTCTATGTGTTACATGTGTCTTCATGTCCTTGTCCTTGTCTTGTCTGAAGCCTGTCTCCGCATCTACTGTCGATGCTACTAAAGCAACTAAACCTTCACCAGACACGTCTTCCTCAGAGTCTTCTGATTCTGAGACAGAAACGAAAACGGTATGTGTCATACCTGTGTTGTGTTCAGTGTGTATTTGATAATTGCTGGGAATGATTTCTCAGCAATTTGGCAATATTCGACTCATTTCATGTTTAATATAGAGGTTAAGTAAGCCACTGTTTTTTTCTGCTGAACATGTGATAATCTTCGCCTATCCTACTTCTTCACCTCCTCTCTCTATCTTAGATATTAGTCAGAATATATGTGCGACCCTGCCTGAGAAAATGAGTATAATATATAGGAGTATAATAGTTAACTATGTGTGTTTAACGCTGGCGTGTTTGTTACATGTTTGTTTATGTCCTTGTCCTTGTCTCGTCTGAAGCCTGTCCCCGTGTCTACTGTCGCTGCTGCTAAGGCAACTAAACCTTCACCAGACACGTCTTCCTCAGAGTCTTCTGACTCCGAAACAGAAACAAAAACGGTATGTGGTGTACATGAATCATTGAATGTCTGCAGTATATGTGTACACGGTGTGTGAGCTGCTGTCCTTCTGTCGCTCTGTCTTCTTACATAGTCTAACATTCCTGTCATTTATTTGGACATATCTCGTGTTGATTAATTTGGTTAGAGTATTCATGTTCTATTTCTCTATGGTAAGATGTACATATTATTCATATTATACGTATAGTCAGTTCTTCATGTTCTGTAGATTATTATGTGTGTCAGTAATTTGCATGCGTTACATGTTTGTTTATGTCCTTGTCCCATCTGAAGCCTGTCTCCACGTCTACTGTCGCTGCTGCTAAGGCTACTAAACTTTCACCAGACACGTCTTCCTCAGAGTCCTCTGATTCTGAGACAGAAACAGAAACGGTATGTGTCATACCTGGTCTTTTCCCCACTCAGTGTGTCTTGGATAATTTAATAGTGACATGTGAATACTGCACCACAAGTGGGCAAGATGGGAGGTGCCACACACAGTGGAAGGTGGGGTGGGCGGGAGAGGGGCACAGAGATGGATTTAGGACAGGAGCTAAAGGTGTTGGATGCTCTTGGACAGTGTTGGGGATGGAATTAATATTTGACATCGTCGGACTTTTTCCATATATTAAATCCTATACTTAAATATATTCCAAATACAAGATCATATTGAGAAGATTGAATGTCCTCTATGGACAGTAAGAGCCCAAATAAAGGAGCCCATGGGTCCTAGGTATAGTCCTTTACAATATGTTCTGATGGTTTGACTTCTAGGATGCACCTCAAATGTTGTAAATTGAGCCTAAATCGGACAACTATTTTAATTCTAAACTGAATACTAGGGAAAGAGATTAAATGAAGTAGGGAGTACAGGGAGCGTTCTGGTAACTTTTTAACAAGATGGATATTTGAGCCCTAATGATTGGACATTATTACTTCAAGCTGTTTTCACCAAAAACACAGATACTCGTTACACACATTAGCAGGGGACACATACACGACTTTTACTTTTTTTTTTATAAAACAATTTCGATCACTTAAACAAAAATATTCTTCACCCCAGTCCCTCTTCCTCGTTGTTAAAAAGTACCGTTTACCTTAATCGGACTACGAGTTGTTTTGATATTTCACATATCTTAACATATAAATGGACAGACAATAGCAACTAGTGGTTAATAGCCGTGTTAATGTAGATAGCTGAGTTCCAGCACTGGTAGTGTTATACTGCGACCGGGGTAGGCAGATGTAAGGTACATAGTCAGTATGATAGTTACACAACGTAATTGGGCAGGATAACACTTCTGGCAGGTCTGCAAAAACACACCCATTGCAGTGAGATGTTATCTTGTTGTTTTGAACAACTAAATAGTCCACAGGGAAAGGAAACACTTTTCTCATATGGAATACCATAGTTTAGAGTGCAGCAGTGCAATAAACCTTGTTTTCTTCACGGTCCAGCCGTCAATAAACATACAAAACATAACAATAGCTTTTATGTGCTATGCTTGCCGACTTGTTGTTCCACTTGTCGTTCCAAATACTGTAAAGGTATGTCATGTATGGGTTGGGGCATATTAAGCCTCAATAAGGTGGTATCCATTCTCGGAGGCTGTTGTCTGGTAATTAAGGAAGTCACAAAGGGTCTAGCTACACAGGCAATGTACGAGGAAAAGTCACCTTTCTGTTATTTTCTCTTCAGATAATGCAATGTGTGACGTAGGTGCTGCTCCCAAGAATGGGCAGTACTACAGCGCAGAAAGTGAGTCCTATGGGGTCCCACCACGGTCTTTATAGTGTATTTTCAATGGGGAGAAAAAGCGTGCACAGTATTGACCATAATTGGGCATCAAGATCAACTTCGGCCAAAATGATAGGTAACGAGCTTAGATAAATAAAGTAGGTAGGGAAGGGTTATGGTATTGGTCGACATCCTGGATTTAAATTCTATTGAATTTTCCCAATGACCATCATAAGGCCAAAATAAAAAAAGAAAGGATTTGTTTTCTGTAACCCAACCGGGTCTAGCAAAACAGTGCCGGGTCCCCCTCTTTTCTTCATTTACTTAAGTTTTTTGCTCTCTCTGGTTATTAGGGTGTGTAAATAGCACAAATAATAAGGATTTTAGGGCAATAGAAAACTAAATCCAGGCCTAAAAATGTGATTTTAATAAATGAAAAAAGAAAAAAAAATCCGGCCGGTCGGGACTGCATTGTCAGACCATGTTACCGGAAACCAACCTTTTATTATTTGGCCTGAGGTCATGAAACTAGTCTTCATATTACTCATCGAGAATGAAGAGAGCCACCTTGACCCGAGTGATATGCTTGAACGAGTTGCCCTGGGAGCCTCCTGGTTGGCGACATGAGTAGGGGGTGGTAAGGCTGCTACATGGGCGTCCAGCCACGGCTGAGCTGCTAACCAAGACGCTGCTGGAGGACGAGTCTACACCCTTTGTGCTGCTACATAAAGCCCGCCACTCACTGCCCAGGGCCAAGGTCTGCCCGCTCCAGGCTGTCAATGGGCGACTTCATATCCTCAGCATTAAACGTCTTTAATAACCCCCTCACCCGGTGTATAAGACACCCAGCCCCACGCCACTCCCACCCTCACTGTCCGGGCAGCAGACGGGAGCGAGCGTTTAATGTCCTTTTATTTTCATGATGTATGAATCCAAGCCTGGTGAGTAACTCGCCAGTACTCGCGAGTAACTCGCCAGTGCTGAAATCATGCATCATTCTGCCCTCCTGCTATGGCATGGTGCAGTGCTGACAGGGCTATGGGGACCCCAGCCGTCTCCTCCCATTACCTACACACACACTGCTGACACATTGACTCAACCGACAATAGTCGCTAGTAGTTTTTCTCCTTTTTGTACAATTTAATGAATAAAAAGAGGTTTTTAACGACATCGTTTTTCAATAGAAGAACGGCCTCACAAGAAAGCCCTTCCTACAACACTGGTAGAGCTGGTGGATTAACCCTGTGTGGTCGGCATGCTGCAGCATACAGACAAAAGGCAAAGCCCATTAGAATACTATGCAGCCCTCATTAAATGGTTAAAAGGTGTGTGCTGCATTAATACATGTTCAGGTAATGATTATGTGGAGAGACAGAGAATACAATGTATACATTCTGTAGTGTATACAATAGTCATGCAATGACAGGTTCATGTTTATCTTCTTTGAGATGTTTTATAGAGATGAGCTGCAATCTAGTCTTGAACATTATAAATAAGATAGTATAGTTGTTTCTTCACTCCAAACTTCACATAACTCCGAGAACAAAGATACATCTAGTCAGCACGGCATGTTGATGAGGGCAGAGATTCACTACCAGTACGTGCTAATTACACATAATAGCTGAGGCTACCAGGGACACCTATTTTATAAAGGGGAACTTTGGGTCTGTGGACAACTCCTCCACAATTTAAGGATGCTGATAACAAGAAAGCCATTCCTCACAGCGTCCTATTATATCTGTTTTATATGGTGTTATGTATGCCCAGAGGAAGTATGTCACTGGTTACCCAGCCCTATACACCAGAACAGCGCCGACCCTGACATCTCTATCTGAAAGCATACTTTCTATACAGGGACCTAACCTAGCAGAGCCCTACACAATACACAAGGCCACTCCAAGTAAAACCTACTTGTCTCCCATTTCCAAGCCATGAAAAATATGACGAGGGTTCTAAATCTTTACATTTTTTTAAAAAGACGAACAACATTTTGCAAATGTAGGCTCTTGATGAATTAATTTAAGTTTTAATGGTCAAGAAATTCGCGTTTTGCAAACGTTCTAAATATGTATGTATTCTCTAGCTCGTTGTATTAGTGACACTGTAAGCTTTAACTTGATACCAAATATGCCTATAATTTCCTATTTTTGATCATATTTTTGTCGAAAATTTCCAAAAAACAAGGGGAAAATATTCCAAAAGCGATTTTGCAGATGCGCGCGGTGATGAGAAACATGTATATTTTTGTTGGAGTGGCCTAAACGGGTCCGGTGAAAATAGTTCCGTGTGACACTTTATGTTACTGCATATATAGTACAGCCCTGGTACAAGGATTCAGACAATAATTATACAGTTATGCTTGTCTACCATTTATAGTAGATATGTGCCATATTTTCTATATTTCTTTCGTTTTCTTTGGGGTGTGAGTATTGGTATTAGTCCCTCGGCCAAAGTCCTTTAGATGCATTTTTTAACACAACATTTAATATCGTCCAATTTGTTTTTAGAAGGTTGAAGAAAAGAAGGACGAGAAGAAAGAGGAGAAGAAGGCAGAGAAGAAAGTCGTGAGCTCGTCGTCAGAATCTTCAGACGAATCCTCGTCAGAGTCAGAGGACGAGAAGAAACCGGAAGTGAAACCCCAGGCGGCACCTGCAGCAGCCAAGGTATTGTCTGCTTCCCAAACAGAGGGGAATATTTGAGTCTACTTCGTTATAAAAGTGAAAAAATGTTAGAAGCAATCTTACACCACCTTGGTGGAGGAGGTACGATTTAAGTGAGCCATAGAGATTTGAATTAGCCTGTTTAAAAACATATACATGTATTTGTTGGACTTATACATGTATACCGTAGTGTAATGTACATCTTATGGTCTTGATCATGCTTGATAAGTATGTAGATATGCACGATTGTATAAGACAAAAGGGGTTGTCACTGGCCATACAAAGGGAACGGCGTATATCCATAGAGCTTGCGCCAAAATACTAAATGTTATAAACAAAGTAGAGGAAGTGGTCGGTACTGTGTGAGAATTATCAATACTGACAATAATGACAAACGGCAATTAGATATGGTTATACCTTGTAAAAGTAGAATTCCCATAGGAAATGTACATTGTCTCCATTGATGCATTCACTCTTATGTTTCACCCTTTCTAGTTTCAGTACTTGTTGCTACACTTGTGATACATATGTCATGTCTGTCCAGTGAAGTGATGTTTAGCTGTGTCTTACTTATTACTTTATTGAGGCTTATTAGACGAATTAGTTGATTCATTTTGAATAAGCCTACAATATATTTTACTAATAACTTTATGACAAATTATTTTACTGCTATTTGTATCATTTATGAACGCCTAATGTGATACTCTGTCCCCTCTATCTTTACAAGTCTCCCAATGTCTATAAATGAAGTGTATGTTAAAAGTATATTCAGAATACTTATGCTATCGAAAACAAGTCAAAATAGGAGACTATTATAATGATAACGATACCTATGAGCCCTTATCCATCCTGATATAAACTTATGTATCAAAAATAGACTAAATGTAACATATTGTGCATTACTAAATATGGAACATATTCAGCATAAATAACGAATCATGTTTTCATTTTAATCATTAAACCTGTGTAACGCATTCCCTCGAGAAATATGTTTGCCCCAAACAACGTATGTAAGGTCTACCTCCTGCGTGTTCTGACTTCTGTTTTGCCGACTTACAGAAAGCTGAGTCGTCATCCGAGGAGGAGTCGTCGTCAGAGGAGTCGTCGTCCGAGGACGAGAAGAAGAAGCCTGCCCCTAAAGCTGCTGCTAAGAAGGTGAGTACTTGTGACACCTGTAGGTGGTCCTGTGTACACAGGGGGCCTGAGGGGCTGGGTTTGGTGTCCGAGCCGCACACAGACCCTGACTGGGATCTAACCCATGCTGGGTGATGGAAGCCACACGCCAGGTAGAGCGCGTCTCTCAGTTCTCCCAGTTGAAGCTGTTCTAGACGAGCACTCTTGGCGACAGACGGGTATCTTTAGTACATCTGAGATGCAAAGGAACGAGTCTACAACAGTTCCATCTCAAATGTAAAGCTTAAAATATCAATATCTGGGAGGTATAGCAGCAGTAAACTAACGAAATCTGCAAGGATCTATACAAATCATATAAATGTTAAATATGATTTTATTTCTGAATCCAATCACTATTAAAACTGCTTATTCGAGGATTGTTCCCATAACCTGCCTAAGCAGACAACCCTTAAGATAACAATTCCCACCATGCCCCCTCAGTCAGACTGGTCCACATGACGTCTGACAGTGGAACTGATAGTTCAAACTCGTTTATTGTGTGCTGTTTGATTAGAAAACCTTGGGGCAGTTCCAGGGGTAGACACTAATGCTGGACGGGGAGCGGGGGCACCTGCCAACACTGAACCTGCCTAGGGTGGCAGTGTATGGTCCACACTAACTCCATGTACAGCTCACTGACACCTCATTGGTGCATCATGCCAACCCTGCAAGTGTGTGTCAACCATGTCTGGTCGGAATGATGCATGGATGCATGGATGCAGTGACTGGCGAGTTACTCACAGGACGGCATTCATGCATCATGATGACAAAGAGCAGAGCACCCTGGAGTACCGTGCGGCCCGTGAAGGTTTAAGTGGCAATCTTGCCTTGTACCTAACTGACAGGTTGACAACTTTAGCAGCCCGGGCACCGTCATTACGTCCACTCATGTTTATAACATGCCTATGGGAAAGTTGAGCTCACAAGAATTTCAAGAGTTTTAATTTCTATTGTAAATCACAGCTGTGACAACTCTGCCAAGTAGTATAGCCTATATCATGCCTATATCATAGGGGTTCTGTGTGGTGTCTCAGAGGGGTAGGAAGCACATTTACATTGGGGGACCCGGGGGGAAGGGGGAGGGGCACACCAACCAACTGGAAGCATCGGCTTTTATGCATGGTGTTAACATACACCCTAATCTAGAATTGTATAGAATAGTAGTATTTGAGCCTCCCTTTGGTTCTGATTGGGGGCCCAGGCCCCTCTGTCCCAACTTTTCCCTATGCGCGAAAGGTAAGGATCGAAAATTGACAATGACAATGATTTTATTTCTCTAAACCTGCGAGAGGTACATGAGATAAACCCCAGGACTAGTGTTACAGGTCTTGACAAATTTTTCTTTTTTTTGGGGGGGGGGGGGGGGCAGACATATTCAGCCCCCCCCCCCCTCGTCAGGCAGTCCAGGACATATTACGCTGCCCTTAGGCAGTCCTGAACAGGGAGAGGGGTCTCAGCCCCTTGGTCTGGGGGAGTAAACAAATCCTGTTGGGGGGGGGGGGGGGATTCAGGGGAAAGGCCTGCATGCTACTATGCTTATGCCCCCTGCATAATCCCACCGCTGGTTATTGAATAAGAACTCCCATAAAAGGACCACAAACATGCAGGTTGGCACTTTGTGTGGCCCATTCCCCAGCTGCATCCACGTGGTTACACAGCGTGTATGAGGTACGCCCACTACCACCAGCTACCTGCCGCCCTGCCAGCACGGCTAAACACCAATGCAGCAAGACAGGGGGACCTTTTGATGATAAAATGGTGTTTACGTTGGTTTCAGCAGAATACAACTGACAATATCTGTTATAGCTATATTTGCAAATATCTCCTATAAGGAGATTTACAGTGCAAGTATCCTATTGTATATGTTAGAATGCAGGATTTTGCGGTTATATTCATGTTTTTGTCGGTCATGCTTCAGAAATGTTCAAAAGCTTTACCAGCAACCTCTCTGAGAAGTCCCCTTTCTTGCTGCACGAGTCTGTCCCCACACCTGGAGTGGTTCTGCCTGACCTGGCAGTGGCGCCCCCTGGAGCTGCCCCGGGTGCTGCCCCCTGGCGGCCTCACCTGGTTCTGCTGAACCAGAACGAGGCTATGTTTACACCGTCACACCCCACACCACGCCAAAGAGGGAAAAACAATAAGACGCGCCACTACCCTTCAACCTGTCCCCCTAATTCCCATAAGGTCCCCTGGTGAATGGAGTGTACAGCCAAAATGAATAAACAACAAGCAACTGTAATAAAAAGGGTTTATTAGGATTTCTCCCCAAGCGTTGCGAATGCAACAAAAAAAGTAATCAGAGTAATGTGATACAAACATTATGAGCACATAATTGGTAATGTAGGTCCAATAATTATGATAACTGTCTAAGCTAGACTGAAGTACAATAACTAATACAGTTTATGAGATACTGCTACTGGGATACATCAATGAACATGTTACTGTGAAAGTACTTTATTTCGCTGGGTATATTGTCAGGGAGATAAGACTGTCAGGAAGATAAGACTGTCAGGGAGATAAGACTGTCAGGAAGATAAGACTGTCAGGAAGATAAGACTGTCAGGGAGATAAGACTGTCAGGCAGATAAGACTGTCAGGCAGATAAGACTCACACTATGTTGGGAGGATCTGGGGAGGAGAGTACACCGGGCTGCAGAGCTGGGTGGCGGGCTGCATGTACACAGCAGCGTGTTGTTGTGCAGAGTTGATAACCAGTTCCAGGACACCCAATCCAGGACACATCGCTTAACATGTACTTAACCCAGAGAACTGAGGTAACTAGAAGTAAAGACGTAACCGTCGCATCACTAAACTCGCCAGGGCATGCTTCCCTCAGGTGGGATTTAATGAGGACACAACTCTATCTGTAATGCATGATGCCTCATTATAAGCTTCAAGCCTGTCAGTAACTCACCAGGACTGCATCAGGGCATCACCACAACACTTAAGTGTATATATCAGCTTTAATAGCTCAGCATGATGCATTGATACCGCTGTGGTGAGTCACCCATCATTGGTGCCACCAGAGGGTTACATGGGGGGTATAAGCTGCATCATGCTGCCACTAGAGGGTTACATGGAGGGGGGTATAAGCTGCATCATGCTGCCACTAGAGGGTTACATAAGCTGCATCATGCTGCCACTAGAGGGTTACATAAGCTGCATCATGCTGCCACTAGAGGGTTACATAAGCTGCATCATGCTGCCACTAGAGGGTTACATAAGCTGCATCATGCTGCCACTAGAGGGTTACATAAGCTGCATCATGCTGCCACTAGAGGGTTACATGGAGGGTGTAAGCTGCATCATGCTGCCACTAGAGGGCTACATGGGGGGTATAAGCTGCATCGTGCTGCCACTAGAGGGTTACATGGAGGGGTGTAAGCTGCATCATGCCGCCACTAGAGGGTTACATGGGGGGTATAAGCTGCATCATGCTGCCACTAGAGGGTTACATAAGCTGCATCATGCTGCCACTAGAGGGTTACATAAGCTGCATCATGCTGCCACTAGAGGGTTACATAAGCTGCATCATGCTGCCACTAGAGGGTTACATGGAGGGGTGTAAGCTGCATCATGCTGCCACTAGAGGGTTACATGGGGGGGTGTAAGCTGCATCATGCTGCCACTAGAGGGCTACATGGAGGGTGTAAGCTGCATCATGCTGCCACTAGAGGGTTACATGGGGGGGTGTAAGCTGCATCATGCTGCCACTAGAGGGTAACATGGGGGGTATAAGCTGCATCATGCTGCCACTAGAGGGTTACATGGGGGGGTATAAGCAGGCTGCAGAGCAGGTTCATTCTTCATGTAGCAGCGTCAATAGAGTTCCCCCACATTAAGCTATGTCAACAAGACGCTGCTGAATCAGGAGCTGCTGTCACGCCCTCGTTACCTGCCGCTGACACCAGTGACAGCTCCTGTTGTGGGAGTTTTAGGGTTGGATAGACTGGGGTAGCTTAGGATACTCAAAAGAATTTGGTTTCTCACCACCGAGTATCAAAAAGTGTGAGGAGGGCTTTTATTTTTATTTTATTAAATTATTATATTTTTACTGCGGGGCCATCACAGTGAAAGCTTTAATTTGATAACAAATATGCCAATACTTATAACTTTTTATCATGTTTTTCATTAAAGTATGCACAGAATTTTTTCCCTCAAAACCAGTTTTTCTTTTTGAGTGGCCTTACCTGGGGCAGGGTGAATGGGGCCATGTCACATCCAGCCGTGCACAGCCTTGGGAACAGAGCAAATGTGCAGCGGCTATTTGACTGGCCTGCTGTGATGTATATTACTTCTCACTGTGATCATACCTCTTTCAAATTAAGATGTTTTAACGTCGTGCTCAGCCTGCTCACTTATAATGATTGAGTAGCAATCGTAGCATGATTTCTTCGGACCTTTTTTCTTTTATTGATATTTCAATTATTGAGGTCTACAGAGCTGTTCAAAACTGCATGGTTAGTAGACAGTGTTGACAAATGGTAAATTCCCCTATTTCACTTTTTTTTTCCTTTTTTCTTGTAACTATGCAACTTTGAACAGCCATATAGACCTTAATGATATCAAATAAAAAATAAAACTGGGTTAGGCAAACTTTTCCCTCTCATTAGACGTGAAAATCATATATCCGATTTTTCTCCAATATAAAAGAAATGGGTTACATCCAAGTTTGCTGAGACAGAGACTTTGCAGTAAGTCATGGAGACAGAATGAGGTTGTAGACACGGCTAGATACACATGGCTGGCTGCGTCTAGCATCAAGAAGACATCCGGCCGGTAATGTACAGGGAGCAGGTTACGCCCAGTGTGAGTTATGTGTGCTGGGTGGGAGCTGACAGGGCTATAGGTGGGTGTAGAACCGTGATGTGTATCAGTGCTGGGTATAGGTGTGTAATGTGTGTGCTGGGTGGGAGCTGACAGGGCTATAGGTGGGGTGTAGGACCGTGATGTGTATCAGTGCTGGGTATAGGTGTGTAATGTGTGTGGGGTGGGGGCTGACAGGGCTATAGGTGGGTGTAGAACCGTGATGTGTATCAGTGCTGGGTATAGGTGTGTAATGTGTGTGGGGGGGGGGGGCTGACAGTGCTATAGGTGGGTGTAGGACCGTGATGTGTATCAGTGCTGGGTATAGGTGTGTAATGTGTGTGTGGGGGGGTGGGGGCTGACAGTGCTATAGGTGGGTGTAGCACCGTGATGTGTATCAGTGCTGGGTATAGGTGTGTGTGTGGGGGGGGGGCTGACAGTGCTATAGGTGGGTGTAGAACCGTGATGTGTATCAGTGCTGGGTATAGGTGTGTCATGTGTGTGTGGGGGGGTGGGGGCTGACAGTGCTATAGGTGGGTGTAGAACCGTGATGTGTATCAGTGCTGGCTATAGGTGTGTAATGTGTGTGTGTGGGGGGGGGGGGGCTGACAGTGCTATAGGTGGGTGTAGAACCGTGATGTGTATCAGTGCTGGGTATAGGTGTGTCATGTGTGTGTGGGGGGGGGGGGCTGACAGGGCTATAGGTGGGTGTAGAACCGTGATGTGTATCAGTGCTGGGTATAGGTGTGTAATGTGTGTGGGGGGGGGGGGGCTGACAGGGCTATAGGTGGGTGTAGAACCGTGATGTGTATCAGTGCTGGGTATAGGTGTGTCATGTGTGTGTGTGGGGGGGGGGGGCTGACAGTGCTATAGGTGGGTGTAGGACCGTGATGTGTATCAGTGCTGGCTATAGGTGTGTAATGTGTGTGTGGGGGGGGGGGGGCTGACAGTGCTATAGGTGGGTGTAGAACCGTGTTGTGTATCAGTGCTGGGTATAGGTGTGTAATGTGTGTGTGGGGGGGGGGGCTGACAGTGCTATAGGTGGGTGTAGAACCGTGATGTGTATCAGTGCTGGGTATAGGTGTGTAATGTGTGTGTGTGGGGGGGGGGGGGCTGACAGTGCTATAGGTGGGTGTAGAACCGTGTTGTGTATCAGTGCTGGCTATAGGTGTGTCATGTGTGTGTGGGGGGGGGGCTGACAGGGCTATAGGTGGGTGTAGAACCGTGATGTGTATCAGTGCTGGGTATAGGTGTGTAATGTGTGTGTGTGGGGGGGGGGGGCTGACAGGGTGTAGAGCTATATGTAGATTACACTGGAGGCCGGCACCTAATCATACAGTTAGGCTCGCTCAGAGTTCAGACACCGGCTCCAGTGTACATGTAGATGTCCACTAGTCACTGGTGACGGAAGGCCATGTGCTGGTTGTGTCCGTGGGGACGGAGGGTCAGTGTACATATTAACTGACTATGTCGGGGAGGAGATGGGGGGGGGGCTCCATGTCGCATGTCGATTTTAAGAAATGGGGCCCTTGATGGGGGGGTCCCCATGTCGCATGTCGATTTTAAGAAATGGCCATGTCGCATGTCTATGTCGCTTAAAAATGCTCATGTCCCATGTCGATTTTAAGAACTGTCCATGTCCCATGTCACTATCTTTTTAAGCCTCATGTCGCATGTCACTAGGCCTCATGTCGCATGTCGAATTTAAGAAATGCCCATGTCGCTATGTCGAATTTAGGGGTCTAGGGCCATAGAAATGGCCATGTCGCATGTCCATGTCGATTTTGCTCATGTCCCCTGTCACTATCTCTTCAAACCTCATGTCGCATGTCACTAGGCCTCATGTCGATTTTAAGAAATGGTCATGTCGACGTGTCGAATTTAGCCATCCACACCCATTATGTCAGGATTGGACACAATTTTCATGTCATGTAAATTATGGGGGTCTAGTTAGAGGTCGATTTTAAGAAATGCCCATGTCACCCTGTCGATTTTAGGAAATGCCCATGTCGCCATGTCAATTTTAAGAAAGGCTCATGTCGTCATGTCGATTTTAAGAAATACCCATGTTCCATGTCACTATCTCTGATATTTCTCATGTCCCATGTCACTAAGACTCAAAATGCCCATGTCGCCTTGTCGATTTTAGGGGTCGACCCCCATAATTATAGAGACACAATACTGTGGTTGGAATTAATTCGAATATGCTCCCTTTGGAGTTGTAAGCGAATAAGGTCATATCAAGCCCAGGGGAGTAAAAACCATGGTGATCTCGAAGTTCTCCCAAACACTAAAAGTAGACGTGTGAAAGTATGCAGTGACTGGATAGCCTCTTGTCCCATCTGCCGATGTACATGTGTTAATTAGAAGGATGTATGCAGCATTATTATAGGCTACATCGTGGGCTGAAGTCAGAGATGCACAGCAGTTTTTATTGGACTTGGCAAGCTATTCTGAAAATCACTTATCTCTGAGGAATTGGTCCAAAAGAATGCTAGCGTTGTGCACAGTTCTGCAGCTCATGCTAGGGGACGGAAAGGAGTGCTGGGCCAGATGCTTGCATGGTGATACTTTTCTGCCGCACAACGTATTTCAAAAGAATATCAAGGGATGGCGTTTTTTTGTTTTAACTATCTCAATTCTGCAAACGCAGCGAAGGCACAGCCCATTTTTTGTGGATCCCAGATTTCCGGTTTACCAGTAGTTCAATTGTAATTGATAAATAAAGCTTTTAATGCATACTTGTTTTATTCACGGTTTACCCTAACTGTTGGGGAGCTGCAAGGTGTAATATGTGCCAGTAACGCCAGGCTAGATTCGTGTCAGCAAAACACATCACTCAAAATATCAAATATAGAAGTGTTTAGCTGTTGGCATGTTGTGAGCTTTGAGGTGTAATCTCACTCCTCAGGCCACATTCCCATGACCCATGGAGGTGTTGGCACCTTTTCCGGTTAGCGCCAAGACGTCCACATCACTCACATTATAAACATTTCCCAGAAGCCATAATATCTGCCGGGATGCATCTCATTAATAGAATGAAGACAAGTGGGCTCCAGGGACGCCATACCACATTACGTGATTGCCGTTGAGTGGCCAAATAAGCAGATACCAGACGTGTATCTAACTAACGCCCGGTGCCAGTAAACCCGCCCTATTAGGGCAGCATACTGCCAACCACACCCACCAAGGTAGCATGAATACAGCCGCACCAGATGATACTCAATGAGGCAGAAAATACTGTCATGGCCGTCGGTGGCATCTGATGACACCTGATGGCACCTGATGGTACCTCTGTGAGGACTGATGAGGAGACCATAGAGTTACCTTAGTTCTCTCCTGATAGTCCTTGTGATTACCAAGTATCAGTACAGTATAGGGTAGACCTTAACCCTTATTGATGGGCAGCATAGTGTATATACCTGAGAAGAGTCGGCATGATGCACCGATGCTGTGCTGGGTGGTGGCGTCAATAGGGTGGTGTACGTGAGGTGGAGCTTCCCTGGGGGGGTACTCAATTTTTTTTTGACACGGGTGTGCGGCTGGCCCTTTGACAACCCTTAACCTTGGTGAGGGGGATTTTGGTCAGAATTGACCCTTGGTGAGGGGGATTTTGGTCAAAAGTGACCCTTGCTGAGGGGGATTTTGGACAAAAGTGCCTGGGTTTTAACAATTTTCCCCGAGGAGTCGCCCTTGGTGTAAGAATTTTGGTCAAAAGAGACCCTTGTTGCAAAGAATTTTGGCAAAATGTGACTCTTTTTGGGGGGAATTGTTTGAAATCTCCGAAAAGTGACCCTTGGTGAGGGGGATTTTGGAGAAAATTGACCCTTGGTGAGGGGGATTTTGGCGAAAAGCAGACCCTTGGTGAGGGGGATTTTGCTCAAAAAGTACCCTTCCCAGTCACACACCTGTGTATACAAAACATACCAAGTGCCCCCCCCCCCCCGGGGGAGCTTCCTGTCTTCACGCTCTATTACTTCCAGCTACTACAGCAGCTATAAGATTTAACCATTCAAGCACGGCATGATGCTTCCAGGCACCGTATTCTTGGTCGTCGTGATGCACTCCTGGCACTGACCCTGTGAGCACGGCATGATGCGTCCAGGCACCGTATTCTTGGTCGTCATGATGCACTCCTGGCACTGACCCTGTCAGCACGGCATGATGCTTCAAGGTGCCATGTTCATGGTGGTCGTGATGCACTGGCAGTGAGTAGCTCGTCAGGTGTAACCCGTGTATCAGGCCGACCTTGTGTTAGTGTATTAGCACCCTGCTGACACACACAGACATTATTATGTATCATGTTATTTATGACATGCCCAGCAGGGTTGTGGGTGTGCCCCAGCAGGGAGGTACCTGGTGTAGCATTGGGGTATGTCATTATGAGTGTACGGCCGCACTGAGAGCCGCCTGTGTACTCGCCGACCACCTTACAGCCTGTACGGTAGGTGTGAGGCGTGGGGCCGGGGGGACTGAGGCCCTGAGGGCAGAAACACAGTCATACAAACCTATACACCAGAACTTGGAAGATTAAAGAACCAATAGAAGCTAGTAGTAAGAATATTAATATTGAATTTATTACCTATCATTTTCTTTTCGTCATGATTAATTTCCCAGAGTCTCCCCCTCTGCCTTGCTTTACACGTTAGCTGTCCTGGTGCGTGTACTCTGCTTATTACGCACTAACTGGTTGGGACCTGGTCTCCCCGGGGGGGGGGGGGCACTTCATATATTTTGTATACACAGGTGTGCGGCTGGGAAGGGCACTTTTTTACCAAAATCCCCCTCACCAAGGGTCTACTTTTCACCAAAATCCCCCTCACCAAGGGTCAATTTTCACCAAAATCCCCCTCACCAAGGGTCACTTTTCAGAAATTTCAACAAAATCCCCCAAAAAGGGTCACATTTTGCCCAAATTCTTTGCAACAAGGGTCACTTTTGACCAAAATTCTTACACCAAGGCCGACTCCTCGGGGAAAATTGCTAAAACCTAGGCACTTTCGTCCGAAATCCCACTCAGCAAGAGTCACTTTTGACCAAAATCCCCCTCACCAAGGGTCACTTCTGACCAAAATCCCCCTCACCAAGGGTCACTTCTGTCCAAAATCCCCCTCACCAAGGGTCACTTCTGACCAAAATCCCCCTCACCAAGGGTCACTTCTGACCAAAATCCCCCTCACCAAGGGTAAGGGTTGTCAAAGGGCCAGCCGCACACCCGTGTCAAAAAAAAATTGAGTACCCCCCCTGGGCTGGTCTCACCCCCAGGACTGCGGCCAGGCCTCGGTAGGAGCCGCCACAAGTACAGGGAGCTGGGGCTGATTACTGCACACTAAGTATGTCTTAATGTACAGGGGACACATCCGGTGTCCTCTCTCTGCCATGTCGGGCAGCCAGCTCAAGCGGAACGTATCTGGGAGGCCCTGTCTTATATTACATTGTACAAGGGATAGAACTAGTGTGTGTGGGGGGGGGGGGGGGGAGGGGGGATCTGGGGACATGGAAAGGAACCATCTTGGCCATCCAAAGGTGAAAAATAGAGTCAGAATAGATCTTCACCCTGGTGTTTAACAGCCTGACGTTAGCTATAAATCCGGTAGAGATAGCATCTTGGTGGAGCAGGGACAGTGTCTGAGAGGCCCTAGCATGCTCATCACTCCCCGGTCTGCCCCCAGCCCCAGCCACCACGGGGGTAAGCGGTCTGCGGAACGTGTATTAATGGTGAGGTCAGATACTAAACCAAACCTGAACCACAAAGCAGACAGACTCTCTGAGGCCATCAGACTCAGAGTATTGAGTGGACGCGGTCGAGTACATAGTGCAGGGTAGTATAAGAGTCCCGTACACGCAATACATAGTTAGCAAACCGTTTAAAGATAGGATTTAACAAAAAGAAAAGAACCATGTAACAATTCAATATAATTTTAGATTGTCCTATAGTAGGGGGTTCCGTAGAGTCAGCAGGGCGTGTCCCCACTGCTCCCACTGAGTTTTGGGCGGCTGGGGCACATCCCAGTGTGACACACACCTCTCAGTTAATGCCAAATCCTATTCTACACATTCAGGGTCACATCCCTAACTCACTCCTTTTTTGTATCATGTTTGGCTAATAAATTGTGCTTAAAACAGAATTAAACACTGTTGTATAATATAGACAGAACAATAACATGAAAAAAGGGGTATGGTCCTCTTAAAGACTAGATATATACATACACGTGTCCTACAACCACTCCTCCAATTCGGACAGCTGACATGAGGAATATTCAACCACCACTCATTCAAAAACTTATGACCCATAATCTCGTCCACGAGATGTGGTGATCTGGTTGGTGGTAACAAGAGGGAATACAGGTGGTACCAGTAGTAATGGTGGCCTACATTAAGCATCCCACAACAGGGGAATACTGTACCCCCGCTCTCCGTTTCTCATGTCGGTTATGCTCTAACTTAGCCTCAGTACACCCGGATAGCTGGACACAGTAGGACAGCATCCAAGTTCTCTTACCCCAAATTGGTCTAACCTGATCACGTCTGTCCCCTTTCAGCTGTAGTGACACATAGGCTTTTTCGCTGAAAAAAGGGGTCCATTTCTTTTTTGTCCCCTCCACATCTTAAGGCTTTTGCCCCCCCCCCCTGCCTAAATACACCTACCCCCAACCCTGCTGAAGAAAGATGCCCACTCCATAATTACATGAGCTGATACGGTCTGAATACTGCATAGACTTATGAAACTGCTGCAATCTGATGTAGACTCATCCCAGTTGGTGGTCCCATGGGGCAGATTAACAATCCTTATTTATGTCCCAATGTCGGGCACGTGAGGCAGTCATTACGATACAATCGTCATTAAGTGCGGTATATGTCTATTTGAACTTAATTACATGCATATGTGTATACTCCAAAGCATAACTACTCACCCCCTCCCCCTGTGCTGCCTCATCCAGACATGTCCACATGTACATGCAGTGTCCTTCACGCAGCAGATGGACTTAAACTGCGTCCAGTTACTGGTTAATTTTAGACAGACGTCACGTGGTATATTCATGCAATTGATATTATGAAAAGAGAAGAAATAAAAAGTCAGAACTAGATATATTGTGGGCTATTTGTACCATGACACAGGCCACCCACAGCTAACTGTCTTTATGGTACATATATCCATACCAGGGGTGTCGGAAGCAACTTGACTTTGGGGGGGCCACGGCCAAACGAAATGAAGTTCAGAAGGGTGCGCGATTCCGCGCATCAAAAGCGACACATTGAAAAATGTATTAGGGGTCTGGGGGCATGGCCCCCAAGGAAACATCTGGGAAATTTTTGCAAGATTTGGTGCATTTTAAGGTCGATTTTGGGGGTATTTCTTTATATAATTATAGAGTAATGAATATAATTCATTAGCATTTCTAAAATTTTGGGGGGGGGCCAAAACATACTTGCCCCCCCCCCCTGTCTAGGATTTCTTTTTTTGGGGGGGGGGGGGCATGGCCCCCCTCCTGCCCCCCCCCCCCCCTGTTCCGACACCCCTGTCATACCGGCCTTGTTCACTGTCACAACCTGTACCAATAGTTGAAGGTGTCAGCTTGACGATAGGCACAGTCACGTGTAGTTCATGGCGGTGAATCTACAGTCCAAAATGGGGAAATGAAACCTGACACCGAGAGCGCCTGTGGTCACCAGGACACTGAGACCAGGAGACGTACAGGGGCCCAGTGTAGGTTATATAACAGGTTGATGTAAGAGATGGGTTAGATTGGCCGCTCTCCCGAACTAGACTGAGTCTATTTAATCAGTAAAGTATAGTGTAATTAGTTTATGTTCAATCACAATTATGTCATACTTCTTTCTTTCTTTTTCCGATTGCCCAAAGATTACCCGTTAGTTTGGCTCATGTTGGTTTGCCTGGTCTGCTGTGACCGCCTGTCAGATATCGTCAGATGTTGTGATTTGACGTCCCATTATTCCATCATCATTACGGTTGTAAGTGTTTGGCAGTTTAACCCTGCGTGAATATTTCAAACGTGACCACAAAAAGAAAACGCCACTAAAAGTTGACATCTGTAGTGCCGAAATTAAAACTAATTAACGACACATAACACGCATGTGAAAGAAAGAGGGAAACCCCCTGGTGCTAAATGAGTAATAAAACGGTCTAGTTCCTGATTTCGTTCTGAGGGAGCGGAGCTTAACAACAGGGTGGGTGGTACATTGCCGTGAGAGCACACTGTATCAGTCTTATAGGGTCATGATGCGGTCCTTAAAGGGTTGATAATGCACGGTGTATATGGGCCACACTGAATGGGGAGACTCAGCAGCCTTAAGGTACCTTAATGATACTGTCTACTCTCCTCTTTTGAAGCAAAAATCTCACATTTAATCATCTCTAATTTGATGAGTGTTCTTCACGGTCTATTATACATCAAAATGACCGTATAATATACTCTTTTCATATTTCTTGGATTAGAATGACCGTTGCTTGGGTAGAATGTGAATGGAAGAAAAAAGTTATTTTTTGGTGGTTTTTTTTCTTTGAACAGCTCTATGGTATGGAATATCTTAAGAATATATACTTTTGATGAACTGAATGAAGCACATCAGAACCATTACATATGTTAATTTTCCATCCTATAGGGCTGTTCAAAGAACCTAAAAAAGAAAGTTTTTGTTCCATTCACATTCCATCCCTAGCAACCACCCTTTAAATCCCATTAATTTGGAAGACGCATAATATATGGCCATAATGCTATATGATATGCAGGCTCTGACAATAAATCATCAAATTATAGACGATTAGATGTCAGATTTTGCCTGAGAAGAGTTGGGTACCCAGCGGCCTTACGGCGGCCTGGGGTGTGGCCGTGTCCGGGGGCCGTGTTGACAGACCCACATGGTGTGTGCATCACTCACCAGGCGGCGCCCTGTAATCAGCGCCCCCGGGACCGGCTCTCATGTTACACAACAGTACTGAAAAAGTAAACTTGTCTCCAGACTCTTCTAAGTGACTTTCATAAAGTAAACAAGTTAAAGATTGTCTATATATCCTATCAGGATGCCATCCCACAGACCCGTCTCCAGACCGTCTAAGTGACAAGGAAGCGGGTCTTCTAGCTGGAGTTGTCAGATAGAAGACCCACTTGGCGAGTGCCAGCCCAAAACCTGACATTTGCCAGCTCCAGAATCTATATGTGGGATGGTAACCTGATAGGTTAGACAACCTTTAACTAGTTTATTTTATGACAGTGACGTAGATGAGTCTGGAGACAAGTTTACTTTTTCTGTTACGGTGGTCTGTGGAGCAGGGAGACAGACGGGGGGGGGGGGGGTACTCACTTTATTACTTTACCTGCCAAACCTCCGCCAAACTACCGCCCACCGAAACACAGGAGTGGCTAAACCACCGCCCCTCATAAATACAGAGGACCGCCCCCTGATTTCTAGGTTCGGTCCGTATGGGCCCTGTGAACCTGCTGACCAGCCTTCAGCTGTGTCGGTTTTACTTTTAAAACTATATCTATCTATCCCCTGTTGCATTACCGCCCCGGTTACTTAAAATTAAGGGACCCCTGTAGTAGTACCTTTATTTCCTAATGCAAATAATGCAGTAACACCTTACTAATCCCCCCCCCCCATCTAGAATTCCCTTAGTTTGTAGGGCGTTCAGGCCATTTTTAATCAGCTCAAAAAAGTTGTATTTTTCGTGTAGGATAAATAGATGAGATCTTAAATAAGGCAATGATGGAGGAATTATAATTATAGCATCACTATAACATGGTTAAATTGATGTTTCTTTGCAAAAAGTAAGGTGTTTTGAGCAGACAAGAGGGTCCTGTCTGAGCCTATATGACTGCAGCAGTGGATTGGTCCCGAAATAGCCCTCCCCTATTGTAGTGCAAGTGGTGGGGATCCAGGTGAGTGGAGAGTGCCATACATAGGGAATGTACTAGATCTCAGCAGAGGTAGGTGCACATATGTGTAAATCCGGGGGCTATTTCTTTTTCTATCACTTTGGGGTTTAGACAGTAAATAGTAAACATAAATGGGGTTTTAATGTATATACCTACACATTTAGGCTCCCCTATTTGAAAGGTGATTCTATGCTTTTTAGAACATTTTGTGCTGTAGATCTAGGTCTGGCAGTCCGATTAAAATGTAGGATATCCCTAAATGTAGATCTATACCATGCCATTACAATGTGATCATTTCTGAATTGACTACCCCAATAGCCTCTCCCGGAAATCCATTCTAGTGCAGAGTGTTTCTAGAGAGTTATCAATTACTACTGCCACTATGTGGGCCTGCACAGGCAACACACACTCCCTAGTTCCTATTTACTCCTTCACATAAAACTACTAGCAAAAATGCACAAATCCTTGCAGAAACTACATATTATGCAAACTGCAACCATGGCTTTACATTGGTATCCACAGCTTTGTTTTTATTTGAGTTAAATAGATATAAAATAGCAATTACACTGAAGTGAATGGCTAATAGCTGAATGTCTGTGCGGTAGCAGGGCGGCCTGAACGGCCTATAGTTTGAGACCCACGGCAACCATTTACGTGGGTGGTTTGGAGGTGGGTACCCATGTCAGACCTGAGTAACCCCCCCCCCCCCACAGCCCTATGGAGCAGAGACAGTATCCGACAGAGCTATAATCAACCCGGGGTGTATTTCTATTTGGAAATCGTGGGTAAAAACCGTGTATCTAAAAAGATTCTCACGAGTTAAGAAATACGATCATAGCTTGGGATTTAGCTTGTACTAAGAAATACTAGGTGCTCGTTACCACAGTATTTCTGAATGAAAACGTGACCGTTTCTATAGAGAAAAATGTTACTCTGATACTGCATGTCCATAATGACACACTCTGGGGGGGGGGGGGCACCGCCATGACGGGAGACGTGTCTTATGTCTCAGTCAGCTGTGATAACTTGTACACACATTGTACAACATTGTTTCTTACATTGTCGCATTATTATTTGGACCTTTCTTTATCCAGGATGTAATCTCGTTAGAGTGTTGATGCTTTGTTATTTGTTATAACTTCCTTTAACCAGAGTTACATACATAGCTGTGCTGCCAGTAGTCTGTGAGGTTATCTATGTGTCAGGTGTTGTGTTGTCTCTATGTTGCAGTTGTTGTTATGTTGTCGTTATTGTTGTCGTTGTTATTGTTGATGTTGATGTTGTTGTTGATGTTGTTGTTGATGTTGTTGTTGATGTTGTTGTTGGAGCAGGAGGAGACGAGTCCCACCACCAGCAGCACACAGAAACCAGCAGCCGCCAAAAAGCCCTGGGTAAGGCCTGAGTGGGGCACAGTGGGGCCCTCCCCCCCCCCCCTCCCCTCCCCCTCCCTCCATCAACCTGCACGCATAGGGAATCCCTACCCACACACTATACACCTAGTTATTCCCCACATTGAATGGCCAATCAAAATCGAACTGGAGAAGTCGGTTAGAATATCAAACATGATTATTGCAACATCAATAATGGTATGCAATCGATTTTAATTCAAAGGGCCAAATCATCAAAGCAGGTGTAGCCTACCACCGACGGTAATTTATTTTTGGCCAATTTAATTTTTCCGGATCATCTCTATAGCCCCCAACATATTTAGAGAATTCATGCGGAATTGGCTGAAAACGCAGTTGACAAACACTTGACCTAATCCTAACGAAAACGCCGGAAAATTTAAAAAAAAACCAGAAAGGTTAAATGCAAATCACGGGAAAATTGCACGAGCTGGCATATAAAGGAGAGCGGACATTACAAGAGGGAGGATGTCCAGAAGGAAAGCTTTGACCTTTGTCCCTCCATTTGGCATTAAAGTAGGAGGAGTAAATTAACAGTATTCGGAATTTGTTATTTGTAAACAGGAAGTTTAAATGATTTCATCCCACATCTTAAAGTACTTTTTGCAGTTAACACAAAGATATGGTCTGTTGGTTTGTGCTGCAAAGAGTGAAAGTGTGGCATGTAGGTGGCCGGGGTGGGTGGGTGGCAGGGGTGGGTGGCAGGGGTGGGTGGCCGGGGTGGGTGGCAGGGGTGGGTGGCCGGGGTGGGTGGCAGGGGTGGGTGGCAGGGGTGGGTGGCAGGGGTGGGTGGCAGGGGTGGGTGGCAGGGGTGGGTGGCAGGGGTGGGTGGCAGGGGTGGGTGGCAGGGGTGGGTGGCCGGGGGGGGGGGGGGGTGGCGCCCCTGTGACGGGACACCACCAGGAAGCTGGCAGCTACAGAAAGGTGTGAGCTGGCCGCATACCAGGACAGGTGTCATGGCCGCCACACAGGTGTCATGGCTGCCAGACCACAGACATGGCCGCCTGCTGAGTCATGCTATGGCACCACGTGCTCGGCGTGTAGTACTCTCCTTCCCAGATCCTGCCGAAGGAAGGCTCTGGTGACTGCCATATGACCTTGAACTTGGAATTTTGCTGGGTTTGGGCAGTCCCTGTGGTTAGCTTGGAATCAGCGAACAGGAAGCAGAAGTGGAAGCAGAAGGCTTGATGGTAAATCTATCATCAAACATTCTGCTTCCTGTTTGCTGGTTCCGAGCTAACCACAGGGACTGCGCAAACCCAGCAAAATTCCAAGTTCAAGGTCATATGGCAGTTATCAGAGTCTTCCTTCGGCAGGATCTGGGAAGGAGAGTAGTGTCGGGGCTGCTCTGTGCGTATAGTATTAGTAGGCGTCCTGCGTGTTAATGTGCTGCCCTATGTGTGAGTAGTATAGGGTAAGGGGTGTGTGTGTAGTGTGTAGTGTGACCCGCCCCGTGTAAGTAGTATACTGTACCGTGTGTGTGTTACCCTCTGTGTGCGTGTGTGTGTAGTGTAGCGTGTGTCATGTTTGAGTGGTATATGTACATCTCTCAGTTTACACCTAATCCCCATGTTTTGCATGAATGAATGCTCGCAGATGAACGCGGTATATGATGTACTTTATATAGTGTCAAAGGTAGAGATGTGCCATGTCTACCCGGTATATTACCTCACGTGGCGGCAGGACCACACTGTAAATAGTTACTGTTAGTTTACAGCACAATATTCTGTAAATTTACAGAACATTTTGCTGTAGTCGGAAATACAGAACTATTTGCTGTATATTTACCGACTTCTGTGCTGTAAATCATATTTACAGTAATGTTGCTGTAAATTTACAGCACATGACGTGTAGATTTCTACCACATGGTGGCAGCACTATATCATTTTGTGTAACAATTCTTGTACACACTGTATTTTGTGGGGTAAATAAAGCCCCCTGTCTGTCAAAACATAGTAAAATAAGAATGTGTGAGAGAAACTTCAGCAAGATATTGTATAAAGTATTTCAACCTGCAGAAATGTGTAAAATAATGCAAATATTAGCAAAAGTATACAATAGATACCACATCTGTGGAAAAATTAAATCCTTAACTGTCTGAACTGTGTAGTGCTGGTATCACATACAGTTTAGCTGGATACGTATTAAAGCCATTACATTGTGTAATGTTTGTTATCCATAATGCACCTGAAGTAATGCAGGAAGGTTCTCTCCATGCATATCAATTGAGATTAATTGATAATAATAATAATTAATGATAAAAAAAACTCAACTTATGGCATTTACAGTACTTTCTGCTGTTAAATTAGAGCATACAATATACTGTAAATTTACAGCAAAATGTGCTGGCAGTTTTGGTTCCAGTAGATTTTGCTGTAATTGAACAGAAGAATATACTGTAAAATTACAGCACATTCTTCTGTTTATATTACAGCAACTGAGTTGCTGTAAATTTACAGCAAAATGTGCTGGAACCAAAACTGCCAGCACATTTTGCTGTAAATTTACAGTGGTTACTTCTAACAGTGCAGCACAGCCTGCATGTAGGGATACATTAGGCCTGTGTCCACTAGGAATCATCAGCCTGTTTTGTCGCCGAGAAAACACGTTTTGGCACCGACAAAACCGTGTTGTCAGCGCCAAAAACATGTTTTCCGGCGACAAAACAGGCTGATAAATCCTAGTGGACACAGGCCTTTTGGTATAGTGAAGTGAAAACACTGACAAGGGAGGCGGGGGCGGGTCTGCTGACACGGTTCCCTAACTACTGCTGCTACTACTCCATGGCCGTGTACGGCGGTAAAGAAGGACGACGTACATTATTGTGCATGACAGGCATTTCACGCCCGGGTGAGGCTGTTAGGATAAACTCCCTCTTGTTGTTTTTTGTCATCTTCCCCCTGGCAGCTTGTCTCCATACATCATGGCCCGGGTCACCCTGTCACCCACTCTGAGTCTCAGCCTTCTTATTACAACCTACATGTTGACATTCTCAAACCACATAGATGACTATTCCTTCTTTTTAAGACTGTAGAGAATTATTATTATTATGTTATCTGAAAATATGTCATTTTGAAAAGTGTGCGGGTCGCCTCGTTCAGATTTACACAGTATCACCTGTGTGAATGTAAACGATAGAGTGAATAGCTACAACGAATCCCAGCTATATATTGGGAAATACACTTGCATTCCTTGAGACCCATAAGAGGTCTCCTTATCAAGGGCCATGACTTAATCCCCGAACACGAGTTGTTCCCTTGGATGAGTGTCCATACATGCTGACCAAAGCTGCTTGAGTTACCTCCCACCTCCATGGAGACACACCGGGGGCACGTCATGGGAGTCGCCATGGGGACACACCGGGGGCACGTTATGGGGGTCGCCATGGGGACACACGGGGGGCACGTCACGGGGGTCGCCATGGGGACACACCGGGGGCACGTTATGGGGGTCGCCATGGGGACACACCGGGGGCACGTCACGGGGGTCGCCATGGGGACACACCGGGGGCACGTTATGGGGGTCGCCATGGGGACACACCGGGGCACGTCATGGGGGTTGCCATGGGGACACACGGGGGGCACGTCACGGGGGTTGCCATGGGGACACACCGGGGGCACGTCACGGGGGTCACCATGGGGACACACCGGGGGCAGGTCACGGGGGTCGCCATGGGGACACACCGGGGGCACGTCACGGGGGTCGCCATGGGGACACACCGGGGGCACGTTAGGGGGTCGCCATGGGGACACAGCGGGGGCACGTCAAGGGGGTCGCCATGGGGACACACCGGAGGCACGTCACGGGGGTCGCCATGGGGACACACGGGGGACGTCACGGGGGTCGCCATAGGGACACACCGGGGGCACGTCACGGGAGTCGCCATGGGGACACACGGGGGGCACGTCACGGGGGTCGCCATGGGGACACACCGGGGGCATGTCACGGGGTCGCCATGGGGACACACCGGGGGCACGTCACGGGGGTCGCCATGGGGACACACCGGGGGCACGTCACGGGGTCGCCATGGGGACACACCGGGGGCACGTCACGGGGGTCGCCATGGGGACACACCGGGGGCACGTCACGGGGCACGTCACGGGGGTCGCCATGGGGACACGTCACGGGGGTCGCCATGGGGACACACCGGGGGCACGTCACGGGGGTCGCCATGGGGACACACCGGGGGCACGTCACGGGGGTCGCCATGGGGACACACCGGGGGCACGTCATGGGAGTCTCTGGGATGGGGAACTAGTGGGTGTGTTTCTTGGTGTCCCGGCTTGGTGTGACCCAGGTAAAAAATACAATTCTATGATGTAACTCTTTGAAGGCGTTATTACATTGTAAATAGTCGATTGCCCTTTTTGAAGATTAACAGCAGAATCCGCTGTAAAACAACAGTAGTACCTACAGTTACTATTTACAGTGTAAGTAGGGCGGCAACCTGTTACGGGTTACTGCTACACCGACATCTGTGGGCCAGGGTGGTAATTTTACTTTTTATGAAGAAAGAGGGATACGCCTACATAATTATTCCTGATTGAGATGTCTCATATGACACAAGCAGAATGGATGTATGCGTCATGCATTTCTCTGCAATGTCCAGAATGAATGGGTTTATTTTCTTTAGATATTTTACAAACTTTCAAAAGACGCAATGTTTTTTTGGAATTTCTTGTTAACAAACATATTTCAAGACTAAAACTCGAACGATGGTAAAGACAAGACACCAACATGATCCATGTACGTTTTATCAAATAGTCCATCTAAAAATGGTATTACATAACGGCAATACTAGAGTTGACAATGGTGTTGATCACATATGTAGGCATAAGCTAGGTGTTGAAGCGATTAGCGCCCAGCGGACGGCGGGTCTGAATACCAATAGACAATAGCTAATGCCCAACAGGGCCGTCCTCCAGGGGGCTCTGGTCGGACATAGGTGCATACACATGTAAAATGCGGCCAGTTAAGCCCCAGCGCCCCTATATATAGGGCTGAGGACCTGTCCCGGCTCCACCCCGACTGCCGCTGGAGGCGTACCGAGATCTGTGCCTTTAAGGCCACGTTTTAAGAACACGTAGCTAGCTGTCCATATCCCCCTCTACCCTTTACATGCTTTACCCCCCAGTACACCCATCCTCCCAGTAGCACCGGGATGGGTAGAGACCCCTAAAATCGACATAGCGACATGGCCATTTCTTAAAATCGACATGGCGACATGGCCATTTCTTAAAATCGACATGTGACATGGCCATTTAAGTGACATGTGACATGGCCATTTCTTAAAATCGACATGTGACATGGGGCTTAGTGACAAAGAAAAATCCCTCATTTGGAGTACAGTAGGTTACCTAACTTTTTCCTTTAAATTTTGTCCCTGTAGGTTGTCAATTTTCCTAAATTTTCCTAGGGCCTGTGGCCCTAACACCCCCATTTATGTACATTTATTAATCCTTTTGCGACACTAGTGACATGGCTTTTTCCTTAGTGACATGTGACATGGTCGTTTCTTAAAATCGACATGCGACATGGGTACCCCCCCCTCCCCCCACACCGGGTGCTGCGTGAGGCGGGTTGTGACCCGGGAGTTGTTCATGATGAGTGCTGTGCTTGACACCTGTAACCCTTTATACTTAAGGAGGACATGATCCCTGAAGACGTCGGTCCATGTACCGTGGTGATGCCCTATCAACTACTGACACCCTAGATCTATACTTATTATCCTGCTGACCCTTTGGATGTACCAACCCCATGAGATCGGCCAGATGCATGAATACATCCCGGCACCGTTTTTGGACAGGTGCAGAATCCGTGCATCCTGCCAACAATAGGCCCCTGCGTGTAGGATGCCGTGCGGCCTGTGAGGGTTACAGGCCGGTACCCGGAGTGGGGTACCCGGGTGCAGCCCGTGCCAGCTGGGGGCCGGCTGGGGGCCGGCTGGGGGCCGGCTGGGGGCCGGGTGGGGGCCGGGTGGGGGCCGGCTGGGGGCCGGCTGGGGGCCGGCTGGGGGCCGGCTGGGGGCCGGCTGGGGGCCGGGTGGGGGCCGGGTGCCGGAGCCGCCCGCTCACCGCCTCCTCAATCTGTAAGGACGGATGTCGCTAAAAGATGACATTTGTGGTCATGATGCACCAAAGGAGACCCGGCGACTGCCGAGTAGCTCGCCGGTGCTGAATAGTTGCACCATGCCGACCCTCCAGGGAGTGTCTGACCCTTGAAGGGTTGGCATGATGTATGAATGCAGCACTCGTAATTCGCCAGGGCTGCCCACATGCATCATGACGACCAAGGACATGGTGCATTAAGGCATGATGCCGTCCTGAAAGGGTTAGGTTGGCCCGTGACACCTCCAGTATCATCCTCCATGGTTACCAGAGTATGAATAGATAAGGGGTCAGTCCCAGGGGTCAGTATTTAGGACTCCCTGCTGCTGCAGCGCGTAGTCCACCCCCTACCAAGGGGCCGAACCCTATATGGTTATTAGTGTCACTAAGGGATTCATACACAGGGATCTTGGGGCCACAGGCCCCAGGAAAATTTAGGAAAATTGACAATCTACAGAGACAAAATTTGAAGAAAAAGTGGGGTAACCTACTGTACTCCAAATGAGGGATTTTTCTTTATGACACTAAGCCCCATGTCACATGTCGATTTTAAGAGATGGCCATGTCACATGTCACTTGAATGGCCATGTCACATGTCAATTTTAAGAAATGGCCATGTCACCATGTCGATTTTAAGAAATGGCCATGTCACCATGTCGATTTTAAGAAATGGCCATGTCACCATGTCGATTTTAAGAAATGGCCATGTCGATTTTAGGAAATGGCCATGTCACCATGTCGATTTTAAGAAATGGCCATGTCGCCATGTTGACTTTAGGGGTCTATACCCATCTGTATGTCTGTAATCCGTACAGGTGTACAGCACGTAATGGGTGAATACTGCAGCACCCGGGCACTGGGGTCTGGTGGTCATGTCTAGGGCACCGTTTATAGTTCTTATTCCGGCGTTGACTCATGGACTATCAAATTGACTCTGAAATAGCCCCAAAATTGTTTTATAAAGACAGATCGATCCCATGGCCTGAAAAGTACCTAAAAATTGACTCACAAACTTCAGTGCTGACTCACCAACACTGGCGTCGACTCGTGGACCATCAAATTGACTCTGAAATAGCCCCAAAATTACTTAAAATATAATTTTTTTAATCAAAATTGGATAAAAATGTCTGGGGTCGGCTCTGTTTTGCTTAGGGTCGGGTAACCTGAAACACACCTTTTTTTTGGCCTAGTGAAATATGCCTGCATAAACACGTGTTATGTGTGAATGTATTTGCATGCCGACTTGTATAGTCTAAGCCATTTTGAACAAACCATACACCCATGTTACCATACACCCTCACATCTACAAGGGCAGGGATGACACCAGGTTCCATCTACACCTTCCGGCCGACTTGTTTCACATGTACATACACAGAGAAAAGAGGCAGCCTCAAAGGGGAGTCCAGGCTGCCTCCAGAATGACTCCCCTCTCTAGGGGAGCCCAGGCTGTCTAAGGGAACCTAGGTGACTCCATGGGTGACCTAGGGGAGTCACGTAGTTCCCCGGCTCACCTAAAGGAGTCATATGAGCACCCGGGCTCCTCTATAGAGAGGGGAGCCATTCTGGAGGCAGCCTGGACTCCCTTTTGACTCTGTTTCTTTTCTCTGTGTACCAGTGTATGCTCACCCTGTAGTTGATGTTACTGATGTCGTGTTTTGTTCTCTCATCCATCCAGGCTGACTCATCCTCAGAGGAGTCATCATCGGTGAGTAGTCTCTATCTATACAACCACTGTCACGATATAAAACTAACACAAGATAAATACCGTAAAACCTCGCGTATAAGCCTAACTCGCGTATAAGCCGCACCCCTAACTTTGACAGATTATATAAGCCGCAGAGGGGGTCTGAAAATTGTTAATTTGGTACTGTAGTATACTCATAAAAACTCTCGTATAAGCCGCACCCTATATAGGCATGTTTGGTATCAAAAGAAAGCTGAGTCTGATTCCCGTACTAGCCGCGGCCTATACGCGAGGTTTTACGGTAGATAAAATAAATAAATAAATGAATAAACAGATAAATAAATAGATGGATAAATAAGTAGGCTACGGGTCAGTACGACTATATCTTGGCCTCTCTTCTATTCTCAATAATGCAGGAACCGTCTCCATCTGTGTAGAGCGTGGGAACGGTGGGCACTATGGAGGTCGTATCTGTTAACTGAATATGAGTGATGTCTTCTAATTAAGTAGTCACAGTAAAAAGCTGCCGTTTTAACTGCATCCATACATCATGTCATTGTGAACAGACGTAAATCATCTTCTACATCAGATAACGGATCAGGGATCAGTTAGGAGATCAGTTATGTCAATTATCATTTCCTTTATGTTAATGGGGTCGCAAGGGGCAATACATTTTGTACTTTAATTAGCATTCTCGATAAATCTCTGTCACTCTATATTATTGGTGGGAGGAGAGTAGAACTTGGTAATCTCTTCTCCATGTTTCTAAATACATTGAAGCATATTATCTTACCTAATGACAATTGAGAAATAATTTTGGTTACATAACATAATTGGGCTTGTTAATGTTTAGAAATTATCCTTAAACATGTGTTACTTAAAACTTCAAAGAAAATATAACAACATATATATTATCATTTTATCCCTCCCCTGTTCGTATTAAAATCCAATAGACATTACATAAGGGAGTGATCATTTATTATCAACAGGGGGGGGGGGGATTTGGACCCCTTGACCGGGGGGGCAAAAAAATTTGGACCCCTCTTGGGGGGGTGCAAAAAAATTTAACCTGTTTTGAGCCAAAAAGCCCGCGCATTACTGTGCTTCAAAGGGCCCGCGCGCGAGCCGATTTTCGAACCTAAGGGGGGGGGGGTAAAAAAAATTGACCCCTTGACCGGGGGGGTGTAACAAATTTTGCGCGGAAATCCACCACCCCCCCTGTTGTTAAAAAATGATCACTCCCTAAGGAAACACGATTGACAAAATATTTGTTCACAACATTCCATTTGAAAGAAAATTGAAAAGAAAGGGTAATCCAACACTTATTGCGTATTAATTGCTCTTTTTAAAAATTAGACAGGCACCTGGCAGTGGATCCCCCACGTGACCTATTCGCTAATTTAATGAGAGTTATTAGCACTTACATCAGTTGTATAACAGTCCGAGGTGATGCCCCGAGGCTGATAGCAGGCGTCACTCACCCCGCACGCCATCCTAATTGGCGGCAAGATTTAAGTGGATGATTTATATCCTATTACGTAATTACTGTATTACATTATTGCAATAACTTACAGTCACATGTGGGGTTTGTAACTGTTTTCTTTTCTTTTCTCATTGTTTTGCAGGAAGAAGAAAGCAGCTCGGTGAGTCTGAGTGTATGAAGCGGGGTATAACGAATGTGGACCCGTGGCACCCGGGGTTACACCGCCTACCAACCTGAGCCTGAGGAGCAGGTTAAGGGTTGGCCCCATCCCGCTGATGGAGTCCTGTGGGGTGTCCGTGTGTGTTGTGGGTGTGTGACACGTGTACGTGTGTAGAAGAATTTCTGGGCAACCAGTGCAGAACTCGGCCCCCCCTCCCTCACTATTGGAACAATCTTACCTTAATGATTTATGGGCAAAATTGTACATCAATATTTTATTTTAAAATGTTGAAATCCGCCACATGTTTTAAATCAAACCCAGGGTTCACAATTATGAATTGTAAGCACACCTTTTAATGATAATGTGTTTCTGTGCAAGCATCTTGCACTCAGACGTACATGTATGATACTACTACTACCATCAGTCCGTCACAGCTGACCCATTGCCTGGGGGCCGTTACAAAGCAAATTATACGTTACGGAACATAATTACGTTGTGACTAACCTTTTTGTTTTAAAGTTATGTTAGTGTTTAAAAAAATACATTGATAACAGCGTAAATGTCAAATTTACACTGTTGTCTTCAAATGTAGGCTAATTTAGGCTAATTTACAAAAGTTCATAATGTTTAAAAACTTCTATATCGTTAAAAAAAATCAGTGACGTAAATTTAGTTTTGTAACACCCCCTTGAACAACAACGTAAAATAGATTCGTTTGTAACACCCCTTTTTGCGCTATGATTTTAAGTTGTGTTTTGTAAGAACCCCCTTGTGATATACATGGAGCTGTAAGACAATAGCGTGTACTCCCTTTGCAGGACGAGGAGTAAGGAGGCACCGTGTGTCCGGGTACCACCCACACAGAGGCCACGCGCGGACAACATGGACGACTAGAGACAGATGGATCCCATTTCGAAATAAAAAGCAACAAAGTCATTAAACAAGTATATTGAATGAGAGAAATACCCGGTTGTATTGATCAACAGTTTAATATTTTCAACTGTATAGCACATTTTTTATTGTAATTTGAAAGTAACGTTCGGTATATTCATCAAGTCAGTATTAAGAAAAACGTTAGTAATGAATATTAGTTTGAAATGCTCCATTAATGTAGAACCATATAGAATTATCTTGTCAGCATTAAAATGAGGTTTCATATTAAAACTTTTTCAAAATGTCTGCTACATACTAATATGTTGGGCCCTTTCTGTTCAGAATGAGACATTTGAATTCAGTAAGCTATTCAACAGAACGTAGTTAACTGCTCATTGAGACAAAAAACTAAATGTGTTATACTTAGATGGTGAGACTTTTGCTGAAAGGCTTTTCAGTTCACTTTGTTAACCTTTGCAGCTTTCTTTCTGTATTATATTGACGAGACACAAGCGGGGACTATGTATTAATGTTATAAATAGGAACTATTAAATCTAAATAGGTACATAAATCCTTCCAATGCTGCAACCTAAACAGTTATCTGATTGTCTAGACTGTCCGGATTAACTTCTTGATATTCCTAGTTAAAGTGGTAAAACTTTATCAGTTTTAATACAACTGTGTCAGCATACCAGAACCTCATGTTACACACTCTGTCGCTAACCACGTTATTCATGTTGCTCTCCATGCGTCAAACAACAAAACATTATAACCCTCTGTAAGACTTGCTCAAGTCAGTTCAGATAGAAGTCAAGATGGTATTTAAATGCCGAGGTTGGATATAATGTAATTACTGCCAGTGATAAACGTGCCTCGTCTAGTCCAACCTCAGTCAGCATGTCACATGACCACGTCATAACTGTACCAGTTTGCTCAGCTGTAACCCTATACGGGACTAGCGCATTAGGCTATGGGGGGCGCCATCTTGACTCAGAGCAATGCGTTCTGGTTAGGCCCCCCGACTCCAGAGCAATGCATTATGGGTGAATATCTTATGAGGAGACTACCTGAAGTACCAGGATGTGCTAGTCCCGTATACTTTGTGATACTGGATGTGTCTGGACACGGTGCAGTACCTGTGTAGTACAAAATGCACCACTGTACCACTGTACACAGACCCCCCCCCCCAGGTACCCCAGGACATCCTGTGTAGTACCACTGTACCCCTCTACACAGACCCCCCCCCAGGTACCCCAGGACATCCTGTGTAGTACCACTGTACCCCTCTACACAGACCCCCCCCAGGTACCCCAGGACATCCTGTGTAGTACCACTGTACCCCTCTACACAGACCCCCCCCCCAGGTACCCCAGGACATCCTGTGTAGTACCACTGTACCCCTCTACACCCCCCCCCCAGGTACCCCAGGACATCCTGTGTAGTACCACTGTACCCCTCTACACAGACCCCCCCCAGGTACCCCAGGACATCCTGTGTAGTACCACTGTACCCCTCTACACCCCCCCCAGGTACCCCAGGACATCCTGTGTAGTACCACTGTACCCCTCTACACCCCCCCCAGGTACCCCAGGACATCCTGTGTAGTACCACTGTACCCCTCTACACAGACCCCCCCCCAGGTACCCCCCCCCAGGTACCCCAGGACATCCTGTGTAGTACCACTGTACCCCTCTACACAGACCCCCCCCCCCCCAGGTACCCCAGGACATCCTGTGTAGTACCACTGTAGCCTCTACATAGACCCCCCAGGTACCCCAGGACATCCTGTGGGATTCCTATGAACATCCTAATTTGAATGTCCCTCTCACACCAGGGGCGGCCATGTTGGACGACACCCGGTGTAGGCCCGGGCATGCGGAGAGTAGCTGATAGTATAGGACTTATTTCTATTTATTTCATTATTTATTTCTGTGAATATCCAGATACTTGTACATACTGCCTCTTCTGAGGCTGACTCGTGTGTCACATTCACACCTGGGCTGTTTTGTAGCTCAATAAAACACGTCTCTAGATGAAACACAACTGGTTCCCGCCAACGGGTTGTTGTTATTTATTTCATTGGTTTGAACAGATCAATTCTTGTCTTGTGATGCACTAGGGGGTGGGGCCTTGAAACACATCCAAATGACAGCATTTAATCAAATGAAAAGATATATACTTAGAACTACCACAGACCAACTTGTAGCTATTTTCAGGATATAGTTCATCTGAAAATACGCGTAATTTGGAAATTACCCTGCACATTTTGTCATTTACACTTTTCTTTTTTGTACGTCTTGACGAGAATTTAAATAATGCTTTACAAACAATACCGCATTGTATAGGTATATATCACAAAACATTGATCAGAACAGGAGCTTACGTTTGGTATATAGGTAAAGTAACAGAGATTGACTTATACAGATCAGATATACACTAGTGCTTTTACAGTAAAGGTGCAGATAAACGGCTAACATGGTCATTAGTTCTCTAGGGGGCCAATATGGCAAGCGCTATCCGCACGCCACATGCGTGCGAATAGGCATCGTTATTCGCATCCCATGGCCTGTGAATAGCGGTTCTTACTCCCACACCCACAAGGGTGCAGGAAAGACTACATGTAAAAATGTGAAGCTCCTAACCATAGCCTCACAGCCAAAAATAATTTTCTCATTTTCAGAAAATATTTCTTGTTTTAAGTAAAATAAACTTAAAACAATTTTGTCCGTAGGATAATAAAACTTTACTTGAAAGCATGGTTGAGTTTAATATACTTAGAGTAAGAAAAACAAACAAGAAAGAAAATCTTAAATCAAGTATTTTATACTCGAATCAAGATGATATTTCCTGACATATTTCTCAAAATAAGAAAATCTTTCTTATGGAATGGACCTTTTTTCTAGACCCCTTTTTCTTAAGTAAGTTTTAATTTCTTATTTGAGTAAATAAACAAGATTGATGTTCTTGCCTGGGAAAGGGGTATGATTATATTTAATTTTAGTCTTAGAGAGAAAGGATTGATGCCAGAGCATCAGAAAGAGGTTCATCAGATTAAATGCAGCTTTTTGTAGCTACAATAGAAGTTTAAGCAAACAGACCTTTATTCAAAGTCATTTAACTTCATGTAATGGGACAGGTTATCCTTCCCTTTATTTAAATGATATTATCAAGCAAATGGTGTCTCTTATCATTTCTCCCTACAGTCATTATAATTCATTTACATCAAATTAATCCCTAACAAATCTCCCCTTTTTCCACATATTTTTACCCTCTTCTGTTTCTTGGGAACTTGATTTGAGGCAGAAATGTATACCCTGTTTCATAAGAAAGTTGTTGTATTGCATAGTGGTGGCCTCTTGTGGCACAACATGTAACTAATATTCTTAATTTAAGAAAATAATTCTTATTTAGTAGTCTGTATACTTGATCCCTATGGAACCTAACTGAACTCACATTCCACACCTATAAATTTCCCAAATAATTGAAGGAATTCGGTGAAGGCATTAAGTATGGTCGTAACCATCACGTAATAAGATAAATACTAGAAGAATACTAGAAAAATATAAGATTTTCTTTTAGTTTCCCCTTTCTGAAAACAAGATAAAAGTAAAAACTCAGAATGAGTTTATTCCGTGAATCGAGAAAATTTCATCTTGATTCTAGTATTTTCTTGGGGTAAGAAAATTATTTTTGGCTGTGCTCTGTGGAGCAGTGGATAAGATGCTTGCTTATTGTGTGGGCGGCCAGGGTTTGGTTCCAGGACGTAAATGTGTAGGGGGGGGGGGCGTAGGCCTGGTGTTAAGATTATCGATTTTAAGATAATCAATTTTAAGATTATCGATTTTTAAGATTATCCCTGGAATCCATGCAGTCATACGGCTTAGTGTGGCAATAACAGAGTGTGGGAATAAGGATTCTAATTCACATCCCGTGTCTGGATAAGGGTTATTATTTGCACCCTTAGGGGGTGCCAATAACAGCCCTAATTCACACCCCAATCGCCACCCTATAGGCCTATAAGTATAGTATAGGGTGCCAATAAGACCTGTACTACACACCATATATGGTGTGGGAATAAGAACTATCATTCAGACCCTACCCAGTGTGGGAATAAGAGCCCCTACTCGCACACTGTGGGCGTGCGGATGGCATCGGCCTTACAATACATGTCGTTTTCCCCGGCTGTTGGCATTATTCACCTCTCACGGTACAGTGTATAGGGGTCAGTCTGGTCGCCCTGTGGGCGCATCCATTGCTTGATCTGGTAACCGGCGAGATAAGCACTGATACAGCAATCACAATGGGTCCAGGCTGTTACATAATGCACCCTAAAAATTCCGCAGTGAAGGCCAGGGAATTATCTCATTGGTTGATAATGCATCCAGCTAGACGCCTATACGGGACTAGCGCATCCTGGTAATTCAGGTACTCGGAGGCTAAACCCTTATCTCTTAACAATATCAGGCTAATCCCCTCCTCTCACACCTAGAACAAAGGTGATGATAAGAAATTCACCCATGATGCAATGCTCTGGAGTCGGGGGCCTAACCACAATGCATTGCTCTGAGCCAAGATGGCGGCCCCTAGCCTAATGCGCTAGTCCCGTATACAACAGCTGAGGGCATCCGTCCCCAGGTGGTACATCACCCCCCTGACACACGCTGACAGCATGCAGCGTTCTGCATGGGGTGCTGCTGCAGCGGAGGTCGCCTTCCCGGGGTAGCCGTGCCGCCTCTTGGAGGTAGGCGTGGCGGAAGTATTAAAGCCCCAGCGCCCCTATATATAGGGCTGAGTACCTGTCCCGACTGCACTCTGACTGTTACTGGACCTGCAGTACGACCTGCGGGTTTAAACTCGACTTTTGGGGGGGGGGGGCAAACCCTAATCACATGAAGGGGGGGGGGGGCATGTTCCGCCATCCTGCGAGGCATCTCATCAGCTCCTCATCCCCTGGGCCTGCTTCCATTTCGTCTGTATATATATGCTGGTGTACCATGACACGTCGCCCTCTATGGCGGCAATTGGAACCAGGTAGCCGAAGTATTTTCCTTATTATTATAATTTGAGTTTGAGATTTTCTCTAATTACTCAAATAAAGGCTGTTACTCGTTGTCATGATAGCTTCCGGTGCAGCCACCACTGACCATGATGTATCATGAGGAAACATGTGTGTTGAGTCTCGTCCACAGGACGGAGGCAGCACCCAGGGGTGGGGAGCACACCGGCCGGCACTAAAACCAACGGTGCCTTCTTTATGTGCCGCTATGTGCTGAGCTATGCCAACACGGGTACAGCTACTTTCAGTTTCCCGCTGACAGGTCAGGCAGCCCTTGTAGCCGCCCCCAGCCTGGCAGGACGTGTCATGTACGCAGAACGCATGGTGTCTGTGTTACTGCTCCCCTGCTCTCAGCCCGGGCTACCACACTCATTATAACACAGGCTAAACCCTGCATTATTGTACTTGTGGTCAGGCCTGGACACACCAAACCTGCACCTTCATACTCTTTATGAATAGCATTAGGCCAGAAAAAAAGCACAAGTAGATATTCTCACGTGATATACTATACTCGACAAGAAAATCTTTCCAATCTTATAATTTTACCAATCTTATAATTTTAAAATCGATAATCTTAACGCTTGAGGGCACCACCGTCTTGGGGTAGAATGCACAGTGCAGACCCCCTCCTTCCACATAGCCTAAATAGGCTATGGTAGGCCTACATTAGTAAAGCCAAAGTAAATTGGGTTCGGTTACGGGTGCGTGTCATTTTCCAAAAAAAAAGAGAAAAAGAAGGAAATCGGGGTTCAGGAGCAGAGCCCCTATTGTGTACAACAATATGACTAGTGCTAGTAGTCACTATTCGCACAATCTTACCAGTATGCAAGGCAATAATGGACAGTGATAATTTTAAATAAATGTCATAATCTTAAATGTTATTAAAAATCAAATCTCTATTCAGACGTTAGAATATGTCATTCATGCGTCCACGTCCACAAAATCTATGCGCCTTGGGGAATTTGAAGAGGAGGGCATACCATTTGTGCAAAGACTGTATGGTAAACCGGTTTTCAATTCAATTCACATTTGATGTAATATGACATCTTGTTGGTCTTACACAACAGTCTCGCATTTAACTCAAAAACATCTTATCTGAAGAAAATATAGAAAAAAGACTTGCCATTCACTTTTCAGTGAATGTAGATACAGAAAAAGCTTGGTGATTGGCGTTGCTAATACACTGTGAATGCTACGCTAAGGATAATTCTGGCAAATGGGTGGCGGGACCCTGTGGAGATATTCAGAACTTTTAGAAACTCACTAATCAGGTCTTGTAGACATTGTCAGAATCTTTAGAAATTCACTAGCTCCCCCTGGTGTGTGTTGGTTCAGGGCTAATTTTTGGAAACATTAGTAAGTTTTCCCTAGAGAGCCTTGAACCCTCGACCATCAGATTTAGAGGCAGGCACCCTATTGACTGAGGTAACCAGGCAAGTGTCAATATGGTCTATTGATTAGATAGTCAATGGTTCATGACTATAGTTTAGAATGTTCCATTTGAAGGATATGTTGGCTATTCATTTCCTAAGTTATCATAGAAATTATAGTGATAACCCACTCTGATATTTTGATATGTTACAGTATGGATATGTCCCCAAACTATGACTAAGTCTGGTGAGGAGTCCATACACCATTCTTAGCAAATGTCAAGTCATTTGGACAGAACTCTGTCATTTTCAATGTAGAGATACACATTCTGTGGAAGGCTGCAGTATCAATATGGCTCTGTCAATCACTTCCATATTTGTGTTGAGCATTGATTACATGTTGTAAATGACCTATAAGAGTCTCAAGGGGGTTTATATACGATTTTAAGATAGTCAGATTTAACCTTAACAAGTCGAAGCGGAGCGGCTCTTTCTCAGCTATATAGACCTTGACCTGAGAAGTGATTCCGACTGCAGGACGGCGGGGCCAGTTGTGAATTAATTAATCACGATGACAAGAGCGACTCTGTCTCGGACTCCCATCCCACCACTGCTCCATTCCCTCTGCTGTGTATGGTATGGGAGCAGGCATTGTCTTCAATTGCTACCAATTTTCCACCAGATTGGTGGTGCAAATGGGTGTGTATTGGTCAATGCACATCCAACTACAGTCAGATTATTATCTTGATCAAAGGGGTAATAAGAGTAGGTGGGGGGCTACTCTGTATTAACACCTATACTTGACAGAGGTAACTGAAATATGCATATTGGAATAGGATGCTAGCATGCTCCCAGGCTATCTAACTGCTACGATAGACGCTGGCCGAGGCTATCTAACTGGTAGGATAGACGCTGGCCGAGGCTATCTAACTGGTAGGATAGACGCTGGCCGAGGCTATCTAACTGGTAGGATAGACGCTGGCCGAGGCTATCTAACTGATAGGATAGACGCTGGCCGAGGCTATCTAACTGCTACGATAGACGCTGGCCGAGGCTGTCTAACTGCTACGATAGACGCTGGCCGAGGCTGTCTAACTGCTAGGATAGACGCTGGCCGAGGCTATCTAACTGGTAGGATAGACGCTGGCCGAGGCTATCTAACTGGTAGGAGAGACGCTGGCCGAGGCTATCTAACTGCTAGGAGAGACGCTGGCCGAGGCTATCTAACTGCTAGGATAGACGCTGGCTGAAGCTGAGAGGGACTGGACATGGAGGCCTCTGCTGGTGGTTACCAACCCCAAGGTGGAGTTAATGATGGATCTAATGGCTGTGATGCAGCTCCAATGACTCATAGATGCATCATGCGATAGGTGAACATGACTCTTGAAGTGATCATTTCCTTAAACACTAAGGGGTGGATCTTTTACACCCCCCTTCCCAACAGTTTTAAAAATTAGAGTTTGAGTGGGCCCTTTGAAGCATACCGTAAAACCTCGCGTATAAGCCTAACTCGCGTATAAGCCGCACCCCGACTTTGGGCCGATCCTATAAGCCGCACCAGCGATCTGAATAGGGTGGCTTTAGTACTGTACTATAGGAGCAAAAACTCGCATATAAGCCGCACCTGGACTCTGTGCCGATCCTATAAGCCGCACCAGCGATCTGATTCGGGTACTAGCCGCGGCTTATACGCGAGGTTTTACGGTAATAACGCGCTGTTCCCCCCCCCCCCCCCCACATGTTTAACACAGTATGAACCTGCATGTAGTGTCGGTTTGGCTGTCATGTGGGTTGGGGCTGTGCACGGGTCACTTACCAGCAACACACATGGGCAACTTTATTTTAATATAATTTCCCATGGTGACATGAAGGTGCCCCATACTCACACCTGAACTGGGTTAACGTGCAGCCAAGCACACCAGGGGGCAGTAAACTGTAAAGGCCAACGTCCATGCGTGGTATGAGAGGGCGAAGAGTTGGAGGGGGGGGGGCTGTCAGGCCCCTATCTCTCAAAAGTCCCCATATCCCTCAAAATTGTCCGATTTATGGTAAAGGCACCAGGGGGGATCCATTTGTGGTAAACAGTCCTTATCTGTCAAAATTGTTTGACATATAGGCGCATTTGTGAAGTCTGTACATCTGGTTGGCCTCGGTATAGTACCTTAAATTCATGTCTAAATGTCTAAATAACCTCTACCAGAGATGGGTTGCTTGGGTAGTGCAGTTGTTTACCCGGAGAAGACCCAAGAAGCACTGGCCCGCCTTACGAACCACTCCACCACTCTGGTGGTGGAATTGTATGCCATTTTCATTGCCCTGGGTAATGTACCTGGCTTGGATGTGATCATACACACAGACTCCCTGAACGCTGTTATGGCTGTCACTGACCACCGCATCCCACACATCTTGGCTCGAGTGGTTCAGGAGGAGGTGGTCTTGTGGCACTCAGCAGGATTCAAAACCATTCTACACTGGGTCGCCTCCCATGTGGGAATTCCTGGAAATGACTTGGCTGATGAGGCAGCAGGCTGGGCAGCTTTTAGTGATAAGGGAATATTCTCTAATATCATGCTCCCCCTTCTAAGGGTCAAGCCCGAGCTGTACTGTTGAAGACCCACTTAGCCGAAATGGAAGCCATCAACAAGGAGATTGATAAGTTGGACTGCTCCCTTGTCCCAGTTTCCCAGTCCAGAGAATGACAGCTAAAGGTGCAAGCAGCTCTGGATCCGGTTCCAATGAAACGTAGGTGGTGACCCGTTTCCCGATAGACTTTCTACGCTGGGCTGATGTACACGATCGTACGGACTGTGTCTGCAGCAGTGAGCAGTTCTCTGCTGTCCACATCCTCACGTCCTGCCCGGAAGCGAATTACAGGGCTCTCCTCAGAATGCCACCAGCCTCCAGGGCTGGTCCATTCCCATCCCTCGATGACTTGGCTTTGGCCACACTTAAGTGGGCTGCTACGGAGGACTGTGAGCCAATTGTACAATTCTGTCCTGATAACAGTGCCCTCCTGTGGTGATGGCCCTCTAACTCCTGTATTTGTTCCCCTACCGAATGGAAGGGGGTGAAATACATTCTTACATATGTATATATATGTATATTGGTGTTGGACAGGACTCCCTTTTCCCTGCTTAAGGTTTATAAGGTTAAGGTGGTCCTGAGCTCTCATTTAAATGAATGGGAGCAGGGAACAAAAAAAACATCTAACATAAAATCCTAGAAGCTACGGCAACCTTTATTGACACTCAGTATCACTTCCATTGCATTATTTTGTATTATCTGGTTTTCTATTGTTTCATCCGTTGCCTGGTCCTTGAGTGCGGGTCCATCTATTCTGTTTGGCTGTACGTGTTGTTTTTTGTGTGAGTTCACTTGTGTTGTCCCTTGTTTTGTCTAGGTGTCATCCATGGACCCTGTTGTCCCAAGTTCGGTCTGTATGGGCCCTGTGAACCTGCTGACCAGCCTTTGGTTGTGTTGGTTTTAAAACTATATCATCATCATCAGCTTTAATACTTACAAAGGCTCATGCTGGACAGGGCTTTTTATACTTCAAGATCTGCTGTAAGATGTTTTGCTGAGACAGGGTCTGTTTGAGGTGGGCCTTGAGTCTCAAAAGGCACTAAATACCCCAATCTGATAACTATTTGAGGACTAGGGGGACCTGAGGGTGGCCATACCCAGGCATGGCTGCCTGTGTGTGCAGGACCCTGTGTGTAGGTTAAGTGGCAGCCCAGGGAGGCAGCAGGTACCTCTAACCCTTTAGGGACCGCATACTGCTTTAATGCATTAAGTCTTTTATTGGCATGATGCATGAATGCAGCCCTGACAAGTTACCCACTAACCTGCATTCAAGCGTTTGTACACCCGCGAAGGGTCGGCATCATACTTGCATTATATAAATGCAGCTTTGGTGAGTTACTCACTAGGGTTGCAATCATGTGTTGTGATGACAAAGGACATTCCACCACTTTAAAGGGCTCCCCCACTGCCCCACATTAATCAGCCTGACGCCTCCCGTGTGTACGACTAGGGCCTCACACGCCATGGGCACCAGTACAGCTCACACATGGGCACCCCGCATGTCACACAGCATAACACACAGCCACCACCACCTGACCCTATGCTGTAACGGCCACCACCACCTGACCCTATGCTCCCTGAGACATGATGCAGCCATTCATGCTGACTGCCCGTTACTCATATAGTGTTTTATGAACATGTCAGATCAGCTTTCTGATAACATCCATCCACCCAGTCAGGTGATGGTGGGCCAGCCTCCTACCTTGGCTCTATAAAGGGGCACTTTCACATGATATTTTTCTTTCCGATGCCCCTTAGATATATTAAACTTCTTCCCATTTATCTCAACGAAAAGCCGACTCCTGTCGACTACAATGTGAAATGCTTACTTGAGATTTTACCTTATCTAATATAAATGGCCAGAAAGGGGAAATGTGGAATCAGCTCTTGAGAATGCTTCAGTTGCTGCCTCTTGATTCATAGCTGTTTATTGTCTAGTTACAGCGATGTGGCAGCAGTCTGATCCCCAATGGCAGACAGACATGCTATAGGGCAGGGCGTCCCTAGCCCATCTTAAAAGGGTCTTTATCTTCTCTTTTCTGTACCTTCTTTTGTTTGTTGGTGCCCATATGCTCAGACACAGACACATGTATATCTATGAAATTGATGTCTAATGTATCCTTCTTACCATGGATATGACCTGAGCTGTCGAAATGACGTTAAACAACCATTACTCACTCCCTGCTATGGGACACACCGACTTATGGTTCAGAGTGTATCTGCTTATTTCGGTATGAAAATCAGCCATAGCTGCCTCTTAGTTCAAGATGAGGCCAATAATGGGGACATGGTGCAGACATATATATATAGATATAGATATAGTGTGGCCGCTATATATGGATATCTTGTACTCCACCTGGAGGCCGTTTTTCCCCATTGGTTTTGGGCTCATGTGGGGGTCCATATGTAACATATGGCCAAAAAGTGTTTTCCTCGTAGAATACAGAGCTTTTTTCTAACAAAACAAGAAATCTGTATCCTATACGGAATCCCATATGTGCATACGGAGAAAAAGTGTTTTTCCTCATTGGATACGGGAAATATTTTCCGTATATGGTCCGTATATTACCTCTTAACTCCTGAGGTGTTGGAGCAGCCATAGTTTGAAAAATGTTACTGTATGCAGCATACGGACATACATTTCTCCCGTATGCATTCTGTGCAACCATGTAAGGGCAGCACAGTCTAGAATGCAGCCCTTAAAGGGTTTGTTCAAATGTCTCATGTTGAAGTCGGGAAGACACTGGGAATGTCAGGAAAGGGAGAGTGGAAGTCAGGGAAGAGACTGGAAATGTCGGGGAAGGGAGAGTAGAAGTCAGGGAAAACACTGGGTATGTCAGGGAAGGGAGAAGGAAGTCGAGGAAGACACTGGGCAGGCCCGTAACTAGCCTTTGTCGCGGGGTGGTTCTTTTTTTAATATGGTGGAATGTGATTCGATTATTTCAATATGGTGGAACTGGACTTTTCAGTTATGATGGTAGATCATTGTGTGATAATTTAAGCATTATGCATTTTTCCTGTAGAATCCTTAATAATTGTCCGATTTATAAGCCGTAAAAAATGGCATGAAGCCAGAGATGTCCTCTTTACAATCAGCTAGGGTGGAACACTTTTGCTTAATGGGGGGAGGTGGGGTGGTTCGTTCGAAACGACGAACCCCCCCTAGTTACGGGCCTGCTGGGAATATCAGGGAAGGAAGAGGGTATATGTCGTTCACTACACTTTCTTATAATCATGACTTCACCAAGTAGACACACACACACCCTGATATCAAAATGGATCCACACAGGGGAGAAACCTCTCTTGTGTTACCTACCTTGCAAATTATCATAGTTGCATTGGTGATTACCTACATGAAAGGGACATAGCCTGTTTTTTTAAAATTACATTCATCATAACTTGAAGGGCCGCTTTGTACACTGTGCGGCTCTTAAAGGATCCCTGACTTTCCCAGTGCCTTGCCCGACCTCCCTTCTCCATTTCCCGACCTCCCCTCTCCATTCTCCGTTCTTCCCTCTCCATACTCCGACCTTCCCCTCTCCTATCCCGACGGTAACTGGTACCTTAGGGTACATGCCAGTGGACATGCAGGGTGCAGAGACATATAGCGTGCAAGTATAGGACAGATAGGATGCAGAGACGTTTAGGGCGCAAATTATAGGACACATAGGGTGCAATATCATAGATGCTTTAATTAATAAATAAGGGTATACTTCGTGTTGTTTTTCTGAGTTATAATGGATCTTGAAGGATACTATAATTCTGGGGGAGGGGGTAAAGGCCCACAAACCCTGGCTTGGCAATCTCCCCCTGAAATCCCCCCCCCCCCCCCCGCTAGGAATTCCCCCCTGGAATTATCTTGTTGAAAAAGAGAAAATAGAAGGGGAAAAGAGAAAAAGGGGGTGCGGGGGCAACCCTGAGTGGAGGTTTTAGAGCCCCTGAGTGGAGGTTTTAGAGCCCCTGAGTGGAGGTTTTGCCTTCTCAGGAGGTTAATATGAACTAGGCCAGGTCTGGGAGGGAGTTATGGGAATCATTTAACATTTAAAGTTCTGCTTTTCCTGAATTCAAACCATGGTTGGTAAACTCTCCAATCTGATGTTCTCTTCCCTAACAGGTAGGCCACAGAGGAACACCTATGTGAAGGATCTTAAAGAAACTACCGGCTAGTTATCTAAGGTATATTTTGTAAATTCACAGTCCGCCTGAGTGTTCGACCTATTGTTCCTGCTGTAGGTTTATTTTCATAATTCTCCTTTGCTACCCTCAATGACAAATAACAAATGACTCAGAGGTTATCATGTACCATATTCCACAGCTCCAAGGAGGTTTTCCATCACCTATCCTGTCACCATGGGTGGGGTTTGACAAAGGGTATGATGAATAATGCACTATGCAGCCTTAACAGGTTTAAGATATGAAAAAAAAGTCCAAAAACGTTTTCTCAGTCACCTTTTTGCTATGCTCAGTGATTTGATTAAAGTCACATGACAGCATCTTTTTCCAGCATAACTTGGCGACCCGGATAATTAGTATTTATCAGGCAAGGATACTTAGGATCTCATCAGGAAAAAGCTGTTTCACTGAGATACAAAGAATTCCTGATATCGTGAGAAGCACTTTTTTGGCACAGCCCAGGACACCATTTAGACGTTTACTCTTTGAGGATGGCAGACAGTAACTACACCTATTTAACTGGCATGACATCTCTATTTTCCCTTCCTAAACATTTCAGGATCGCCAAGCTGTTATAGGCTACACTGGAAAAGTAAACTTGTCTGCTGATTCTTCTAAATGACATGGAAGCAGGTCTTCTAGCTGGAGTTGTCAAATAGAAGACCCACTTGGCATTTGCCAGCCCAATACCCGACATTTGCCAGCTCCAGACTCGACACTGTGCTAGCCCTAGAATTTCCAAAGGGTCAGCCTGATGTTTAAATGCAGACTCGGCAAATAGACTCATCAGGGCTAATCATAGCATTTATAGCAGCATACAGCTGTTAAAGGGTTTTCCAGGATTGTGAATTTGACGACCCTAAACTTGTCACTTGGAGTGGTTCACTTGGAGTTGTCAGATAAAAGACCCACTTGGCATGTGCCACCTCAACACCTGATATTTACCAGCTTCAGATTCTATTTGTTTCTGGATTTCACAGGAATGATAGGATTACATATATAAGGATTAACCTGTCAAAAGTCCCCATGTCTCTCAGACTTGGCTTTTTTTCTGCATGCATTTTTGTATGAAATGTCGAGATACAACCAAACTGCAGATTATCCGATTTCTATAAAAAGAATTACCATCTTAATAAATGACCAAAAAGGCTATAATGATAACGGCTGGATGTGATAAGAATTTGATCCTCCTGATTAAGCAGAGCACAGATAAATGTTACACAAGCCACTGCTGACACTGATGAACTGATTGTGGCAACTACTTTAGATATATCTGCTACAGGACAGAGAGTGGTAGCGGTTGGCTCCGACACAGTCCTTCTTTTCATGCTGACCGGCCTTGTACAAAAACGCTATTGACAGTTCGAACTGTCAATAGTGGAATATATTTCTGTTATTTACAGTTCACACTGTCAACAGTGGAAATTATTTCTGTTATTGACAGTTCCTCATGCGAACTGTCAAAAGTGGATTATTTCTGTCTTATTGACGGTTCCCACTGACATTAGAGTCAAAAGGTTTTGGCTTTTTTTTCCCAAAAAGTGTTTTTTGACCCCAAAAGTGATTTTTGCCCCCAAAATCGGTTTTGTAGGCAAAATCGGTTTTGTAGCCAAAATCGGTTTTGTAGCAAAATCGGTTTTGCCCCCATAATTGTTTCGCTCTCAGGGTTATGACAGTAATGATAAGGAACTGTCAATAAGAGAGGAAAATCTCACCATTGACAGTTCAGTGAAGAGCTGTCAATGGCCCTATAACTTAGCACTATTCACAGTTTGAACTGTCAATAACGGAAAAATATCCCACTATTAACAGTGTGAACTGTCAATAAGAGGAAAGTTTTCCACTGTTGACAGATAGTCAAAATGGCCGCCATATGCCATTTGTGGATTTCCAAAAAGGTTGGCCTGGTGGAATCAACTCCCCATAGGTCCCAGTTATTGGAGAAATACGCCAACCTTTTACAGCAGGGCCAACACCCTAAACCCCCAATATGGGCTTTTGGCCCCCGGGGTATTTTCTGTCCTTCTTACAGAGAAGAGTTCTATTTTGCCCCCCGTATTAAAGGAGACTACTGTCCTGTCCATAGCTTAAGGCAGAGATTAGTGAGGGAGTCATGACGACCAAGGGCATGATGCATTAAGGCATCATGCCGCCCGTAAAGGGTTAAAGAGCGCCCTGATGCATCACTGAGACGGTATGGTAATCTGTTACTTTGTAGTCACAGGGAAATATGTAGAATACTATATACAGTGGGAGAATTGCCATAAATTACAGTACAAGAATAGAGGATTCGTTTTTTCCTCTAAACGGTTCAGAAAGACAAAGTGAGGATAATATGCTTGGCAAGACTCAGACACGACATCCTGTCAGTAATCCACAACAAGGTTCATGTAACCACTATAACACTGAATCATGTGTACAACACGCCAAACAGACTCCCACAACTCCATTCTAAATCCATGCTTCCATCCTTCAGACACCTTCATAAATCATTTGGAATTGTATTCTCTTACGTGAATATGAAACACCAAACAATGGTGGCAGTGAATTGAATAGATATGTTCCACTACACTCAAAAAGTTAACTCGTCTCCAGACTCTTCCAAGTGACTGTCATAAAATAAACGTGTCCAAAACTTGTCTCAGTGACTAGGAAACGGGTCTTCTAGCTGAAGATAGAAGACCCACTTGGCATGTGCCAGCCCAAAACCCGACATTTGCCAGCTCCAGATTCTATTTCTCGTATGGTAACCTGATAGGTTAGATAACTTTTGACTCTTTTATTTCATGACAGTCACTTAGGCGAATCTGGAGACAAGTTTACTTTTACTATAATAGAGGATGCTATTTTAAAACTTTTTATTTGTCTTTCTTTTTCATCAGGGAATAAACACACACTTGTTTTCCTTTCCACATGAGCCGACCCTTTCAAGCAGCTGACATAAATTAATTGACATTGGGTCCATATATGAAGCTGATTTTCCTTTCATCCAGATAAATCAGTATTGGTTCACTATTCCCAGATGAATAAATCAGGATTGTTTTAGAGATAACAGTTGAAGCTGGTGAGAAATAACCCAAAAAAAGGGGAACAACCCATTTACTGGAATGTTAGGGTGGAGCCCTGTTTCTGATGCATGATACACAGCTATAAATAATGAGGACCTAGGTAGGAGAGTTGCCAACCAAACTGGCACGCCACAAATCAATCCTGTACTGGCAGAACTAATGTGGCTGGTAGGTCGGCCCTAATGTGTTACATTTGGCCCCGGTGTGCTATTAGCAGGCCGCCCTTCTGTGTGCTTCTGTTCTGTAAGGAGCTATTAATTACAGCGCGCTAAGACACCGTGACCGTGTCGTACAGCCCACCGATGCTGCAATGTTACCTACTCTCGTTCCCAAATCCTTCCGAAGGAAGGCTCTGGTAACTGCCAAATGTTGGGATTTTGCTGGGTCTGGGCAACTCCTGCTGGTAGCTTGGAACCAGCGAACAGGAAATGGAACCAGAAAGGCTGATGGTAAAACTACCTAAAGCTACCATCATACATTCTGGTTCCTGACTACTGGTTCCAGCCTACCAGGAGGGGTTGCCCAGACCCAGCAAAATCCAAAGTTCAAAGTCATTTGGCTGTTACCAGAGCCTTCCTTCGGAAGGGTTTGGGAACGAGAGTACAATGTTACCATGCTATGCATCACCACTATCTGATATAATTAGGGTGGGATCCGCCCAAAAAGTGTAGTTTCAGGCAACATGGTCCAAAAGATTAGGGTAGGTAAGTCAGATATATATCTATGTTTTCAGTGGCCCATTGTAATCAGTAGGTCAAAAGTTGAAGACGTTTCACTAAGAGAGTGGTCATTTTGAGATAACATTGGGGGGGGGGACACATTTGGACTCCTCTTAGGGGTACGAAAGAAGCAAAACGCCAGTGTGGTATTACAGCTCAAATTGAACCCGTCTGGCTAAGTTGCTTGTGGGGGTGACCGGAAAGAAAATGCTCACGCCCACAGGAAAATCCACTGCCCCCCCCCCCTCTTTGTAAAAAAGCAAACACTGTCTCACAGCAATTACTCTGTTTTCTGTTCCGATATACAGACAGGAATACCTGACCTTTTGGTCACTGACGAAATATCCTAGAGATTCAAATATTTTAGATATTTGAATCCGGCTACACTGTGAGTGAAGCTCTAGTTCTGAAGGTGAGACCATGCCACAACAGCCGGTACCCAATCATGTGGTTTGACTTTGAGTCCGGAAAGAATTAAGATAGTTTAAGATAGGATTGAAATAGAAGAAAAAAGGGGATTTGGGGGGCAGAGCCCCCCATTGCATACTAGATAGTAATAGTAATACTTTTAAGATAGTCTAAGATAAGTCTTAAGGTTGATCGCTACTCTTAACTTTGTATCCATGAAATGTCCTGTTTTTCCCCCCAAAGGTAGCTTATATCATTTAGAAATGGAAAATGGAAAAAAATGGGGGGGTCCCGAGCTACTTTTTTTATTACAAATTTTTGAAAAAAAAAAGTATTGTCAATTTTTCCAAAAATTACAAAAAAATTGGAAATTTTCATGATTTTTTTTCTTAGTGAACCAATGCCCACATTAATTTTGTATTGCACATGAAATATCCTAGGTCATGTCCTTTAATGGGAAAAATAAAATCATGGTCCAAAAATGTACTTTTGTATGAAAAAACGGGATGGTTTTATGACGAAAATTCAAATTTAATGCATAATTCTTCAGCAATATCTAAATATCACTGAAAAAAATCCATGAACTTTATTTTTTATTTTTTCAAAAAATTGTTTGGACCAATAGCTAACATTTTAAAGGAATTTTGATAGGTGGTCCCGGGCATATTTTTGTGATTTTGGGCCTTTGAAGTTAAAAAATAATGCAAACTGGACTAAATTTCACCTGGGAGAGCTATCCCGTGCGTGCCCCCCATCCCTCCCCCTGCCTTTACGCCGTGCATGTCACCAGTATGAGTCATGGCAGCACCCCAATAACCATGCCGCCTGTTCTCTAACTAAACCTCATTACACATTATTTACTCAATAATACCTTATTTTGTACTTTCATGCTTTGCCAATAATCTTCTTGTTGCTACACGCCCTAGTAATTGTAGTTAGATCTTAACGGATGCTCACGATGCTTGACATGTTATTGCAACTCCAGTGGTTGACATTTAGAAGGAGGCGACTACAAACAGAAGCCATGCCAACAGCTGACCGCCAAGTGCTGGTGCAATACGTGCACCGTTACCAAAGTCTTGGTACCCTATTGTCTGAAAAACTTAGGACATATTCGTCCAAAATTAGAGTGAGGTTACTTTGATTTACATCCCCTGCAGTTGAAGTGAAGTGTCTTGGCACAGGGAACATCTTCAAACTATTACTCATCTTGTTAAGTTATTACACTTTGCAGATGACATTACATATAGACGATTTGATGATTCTTATACTTGAACCCTAACTATAAAACGACTGTGTGATGGCACTGGTGACAAAGTCAGCACCTCTTTACACTAACTTTCCGCTATCTGTGACAGTCATTTCTGTTCCAGGGCATGGGGTAGAAACAAGTAGAACACAGAAATACAGACATCAAACCTGGGGTTATTCACCTCGTCAATGATAAATGGTTCATGTCAAAATATCACCAAAACAAGTTTGATTATTATAAAGGTCCCCTCACAACTACCATGATGTGAATGATATGTGCTATACAACCAGAGATAACGCCGTGAGGCACCCCCCGACCCCCCCCCCCCCCCCACCACCACCACCACGGCACCCGACCCCACCCCACACGAGCATCAAGTTACTCACATGTCAAACACTGGGATCTAGATTATGGGGTAAATCTGTAAAATATGAAAAGAAAACTGAATGTTGGGAATACCTTTAAAAACCCCGGCTCCCCCCGCGTGGTGTCTGGGTGGTATCTGCCGTGGACGCCGGCAGGACGCCGGCAGGACGCCCGGTCCCTGTCAGCCTGCATGTAAGGGCGGCATGATGCACTAATGCATCATGTCCTTGGTCGTCATGATGCATGAATGCAGCCCAACTCGCCACTGCTGCATTCAAGCATCATGCCGACCTTATGAGGTTGAGACGAAGGGTCGTCATGATGCACCAATGCAGCCGTGGCTAGTTTCTGGTAGGCCCTATATCATGACGAGAAATGCCTATTAGTGACATGGTTCTTAGGTTTACCATGTATACGTGTTGGATAGACTACACCTGGACACGGTCGATGACCAGTGGACAGTGGGTATGTGGAAGAACCCTGGCCAGGTGTAATCTATCTGACTTAACCCTCGGATATATGCGAAATAACCAAGGTGCGCAGCCTTTGTGCCTCTACATGGGTCCCCACAGTTTTGACCGTGTCGCCGTGTCGATTTTTAGCAAAAGGGCCGTGTAATCGTGTCGATTTTTAGGTACAGTAAAACTTCGTTATAAGGAGGACCTTGGGACCGGTGCCATTTGCTCCTTATAAGCAAGGTCTCCTTATAAGCAAGGTCAGCCTTATTATGAACCCCTACAGGTGTCTCTTATACCCTAATAGACTTGATTCTAATACAATTCAGATGGGAGCATGTATTACTTCAAGTCAACAATCCCTCTAGGTCCTCATCCTGGATATTTTCATCTCCCTTTCTCCTTAAGGCAACCACGAAATATTCTTCCAACCTCTCGGGACTGGAGTGGTGGGAAATTTTAAGCAGTATGTGACTGTAACCCCGAGAGATTACTTCCCTGGGCAAGGTTTGCATGTGCGATATAAGAACATGAGCCTAAATTACCTCCTTATATCAGAGGTTAAGGTAAATATACCTCCTTCTAAGAGAGTTTTCTTACTATAGAAATGTATAGGGGAAAATCGGGACCACACAAATCTGCTCCTTATAAGCAAGGTCTCCTTATATCAGAGTTCCTTATAACGAAGTTTCACTGATAAGAACTTAGAGAAAAACCCTTGTGGGTCGATTTTTATCCCTAATTTTCTTGTGTCTGTCGATTTTCAAAATGGCCTAAAAGGGTCGTGTCGCCCGTGTCGATTTTAACCCATGCAGAGCACACCTTTGTGTCAGCCGTCCCCCGCGGTATAAGGGTTAGTGCCTGCTGTGGTGTCGGGTTTCACCCCGGCCGCCCCTGCAGGAGTGTGTCGGGGCAAGTAGAGCGGCACCGTCTCCACTCACTCCACACTGTACTTTAAATTATCACAGCCCAGCAGGATATTGTAGATATATGTACCTCAGAGTATTTTGATCAAATCCAACGATTTCTGGTACAAATTGGAGTGATCTGTCAGGTCGTGGAAACATCAAATACATGTTGTGGATCCAGAGGGGTCAAAAGCGACCTGCGACCGGGGCAGATTTCCAGGCGACCTGGGCGACCTGGAACAATAATTTCGGCGACGTTTTTAGACAAATGTTGCTCTAGTAAAAATTATCTGAAAAGCGTCTTTGTGACCTGGAGCACTTAATTTCGGCGACTTTCCGACCTGAGGGGGGGGGGGAGGGCTCTGCACCCCCAATGTTGTCCGGCTGACAGTTTAGTCACCATCGTTCAAATGATGGAATCCTTTCAGGGGCAAGGCAACCTGGGGGGAGGGAGGCACATGCCCCCCCCCCCACTTTTGACCAACCCTAAAAAAATGGTCAACCCTAAAAGATCAAGCAAAAAAAGTCAAAATTGCCGAGACATTCCCCTTGTCTCCCCACTTTGAAACTGCTTGCAACGCCCCTGGTCTATGAACAGTCCAATTCATTGGTAAAATTGACCACCATTCAGTGTATACGCAATGCCAAAAAATGCCAAAAAAATGTATGTATACATTTTTTTGGCATTGCGTCAGAATGAGTTAACACGGTGTGTTCACCGAAGTGAGACACCTCTGAGTGTATGAAGACACACCGGGGGGGGGGGGGGGGGTTCCCATGTCTGCAGACAACCTGCAATCTGCGGCCTGATTGATCACACCAACCCTTTAAGGACAGCAGTCAGGCACTGATTGCAGCATGACGGGCAGCCCCGCAGTACATTCATGCATCATGGTGACCCAACATGGTTGATGCACCAATACCAGACCGGCATGATGCACGCATGCAGCAGCACAGAGTTACGCACACGGTTAGCTCCCTAGTTAACCCTGGGAGTTAACCATGACGGCAGCTACATCTGAAGCTGTATGGGGAGTCATGCTGACCTCAAAGGGCTAATGATAAAGTAACGGTTTAGAAAGGTTTATGTCAAAATATCACCAAAACAGGTTTGATTAATATAACAGTCCCGCACAACTACCATGATGTGAATAATAGTGCTAGCCTCCAGAGATAATGCCGTCCCCCACCCTCCACCCCACACAATCATCAATTTACTCACCTATGTCAAACACTGGAATTTAGATTATGGGGAACATTTGTAAAATAAATACATCTGAAGCTGCATCAAATCCGTCTGAAGCAGTATGGGGAGTCATGCTGTACTTAACACTTTAAGGACGGCATCATGCCTTACTGCATCATGCCTTGGTCGTCATGATGCATGAATGCAGTCCTGGCGAGTAACTCGCCAGTGCTACATTCATACCGACCCTATGGGGATACTATGGGAATACTCCCGAAGGGTTGGCAAGATGCACCAATGCAGCAACGGCAAGTTACTGGCCGGGGCTGCATTGGTGCATCTTGACGACAAATGTTGTCTTTTGATAACATGTCGTCCTTACAGGGTTAAAGGGTTGATAATAGAGTGAAGGTTTAGTCATGCAGATAGCTGTCAGCAGGGCTGATGGGGAGCAGGATGTCGGTGGGTGCCGGGTGGGGGGTGGTTAGGGTGACAGCCACCCTCCGCATGATGGACGACGTACAGTACCGGCACTGTGCCCCCCTCATGACACCAGTACTGACTGGAAAAGCCCTTACTTAAGGGTTTCATTTAGCATATTATTTTCGAGAGATTGTGCAAATCTTATGACTGTAAAGTTCACAATGGAACAATGGCTCCTTTGAGCAGCAATTTTCAAGACACTGTTGGGCTACATTGTGTTTCTTGTTACCTCGTAACCCATTCTGCTTGCACTGTAGATAGTTAGTGTAGGTACAAAGTAGAATCTACTGTAGAATGGATTTACATTAGAATCTACTCTAGGTTTACAGTAGCTTCTACTGTTTACCTACAAAAATGGCAACCTACTTTTTACAGTGTGGTGCAGTGAAACTGTACCACTCACAATTACAAACACCTGATTGAAACCCCCGTAACCCTCCCATCCATCATTTCAGCATAACAGAGGTGAGGAGGGACCTTTCAGAACCATACAAGGACCCCAACATATGTCATGTCCAACAGATTGGTGCTATAAGTGGAGGGTCGTCATGAAACCAGCAGTCTATGGTTTATGACAATGTGCGGGGTGATCCGTCATCCTCACCGTGTTCAGCCTGTCAGCGTGAATTCACACCTGCATGATAACATGCTGTCAGCGCCAGACCGACACATGGGTGGGACATGTAAACAGTCACTTCTACACTGCGCTAAAATAGGACATGTATAGTAAAGTCATATGTATCCTGAGTAGGATTACTAATAGAAGGTCCTTATCCAGCTCATAGGCATGAGTACAGTCCTGATGTTATAGTGTCCTTATTGGTACAGTTGGAGCAGCATGGAGCATTAGCATATCTGCTCGTGGCATGGCGGGGAGTTGCTCTCCGTGCTGGATCCGTCCGTCTAGCCGAGAGCTGCTCGGCTGGTTGCCGTCTTCAAATGGTGTTGGCTGGATACCTCTATGATAGCTGCTGGGACTGAACTGTCTTAGGTTTTAGAACCTCAGCATTTATATCAAGCTGGGAGAGTTATTTTAGGTTCTGGAACTTCCACCTCCTCCAGGCTGGAATTCCCACACATGGGTGTGTTGACAACATGACATGACAACATGCTTAGCATTAGCCAATGGGGCTACATTGACGTCACAGGGATTTACCCCTGCCTACACATAGGGAGTAGATGACGTCATGGGTTCTACCCCCTTCTATATTTAGCAACATCTGATAATCCCTAGAATGGTTCTAAGAAGGCTGAGTCTTGCTTGTAAGCAAACAACAAACAACTTTCCCATTTATAATCTGAGTCAATGTGAGTTAATAGTGCATCCTCCAGGATATGAGTCTGCCTGAATCATAGTACATACTTTAAAGTGGCATTCTCACCGAGAGCTTTTGTCAGATTACATTTACAAATATATGACACCAGACCACTAAATTTGACATGGGGACGTGCACTTTTCTTTAAATCATCTGCGGAATATGACCCTAGTGGCATGGGAATTATCTTAAAATAAACAGGGGATCTACCCACTAATTAAAAAGTGAAAATTGTGTTTTTAAAGTAGTGGGAACACGGAGCATGGCAATTTTATTAAATCAACAGGGGACTTGGGTACCCTCTATCTATAGCCTTACGACCTCGTAATAGCACATGGTCTGACACACCACTTTCAAGCAGGCAGTACATAGCCTAATGTAGGGGAGGTTAGAGTTTCCTCTGCTCCTAAGTCACAGGGTCGGGTCTAGGGGGCAAACACAGGCTGCCACATGGTTAGGTAATTGCACCATGATAGTGCCATTATATCCGGCACTGAGGCTTATTGTATTTACTTACCTGGAAAGTAGTATATTCTGCAGATTCTACTACAGTTGTATATTAAATGATAACAGGGTACTGTAATATATAGGCGTATATTCATTTTACCATAAATTCCCGCGTACTACCCGCGGGTTGTACGCGAATCAAACCCAGCTTTCATTTGATACCAAACATGCCTATATAGGGTGCGGGTTATACGAGGGTTTTTATTACTATAGAACAGTACTAAATTCGAGATTTTCAGATCCAAAAACGGGTTATAGGATTCTCCTGAGTTGGGGGTGCGGGTTATACGCGAGATGCGGGTAGTACGTGGGAATTTACGGTATAATGATTTTTTGTATGTTAATTTAACTGTAACTGTTTTTCATCTGTTGTTTCGCCTCAGTCCTTCTTATAGAGAGTTCAAACTGATTGTCCTGTGGTTGAGGCCGTTACCTAATCTGGTACTGGCGAGATAAACACTAATAACAGCAGTTACATCGGTACCAGCTGTTACATAATGCAGCCTAAAATATCTGCAGTGAATACAGCGTGTCATCTGATTGGTTGATAATGCATCCAGCTACATGCCTGTACTGTAGCACTTGGTCTGCCTGCCCAATGCCCCTATGACCAACCTCTGATAGTCACTACAGACTAAGGACCGGGGCTTTTCTAAGTAAAGATGATCTGTGCAGAAGTGTGACGGGTAGCCACCAGGGGGCAGCAGTGTGACGGGTAGCCACCAGGGGGCAGCAGTGTGACGGGTAGCCACCAGGGGGCAGCAGTGTGACGGGTAGCCACCAGGGGGCGGCAGTGTGACGGGTAGCCACCAGGGGCGGCAGTGTGACAGGAAGCCACCGGGGGGCGGCAGTGTGACGGGTAGCCACCAGGGGGCGGCAGTGTGACGGGTAGCCACCAGGGGGCGGCAGTGTGACAGGAAGCCACCAGGGGGCGGCAGTGTGACGGGTAGCCACCAGGGGGCACACTGAGCAGACGCAGACACATAGGGGACAGAAAGGCGGTTCATTATTCATGTTCCACCAAGATCTTAAAAGTTATTGGAATTGAGATCAACTTTTTGGACAAATGATTTATGTCAAACATTTCCCCCCAAACGTGTGTTTAACACGGTTGCTGCTGGGAGATAGCAGAATCCGAACGACGCCATTCAAAGGAAGAATTGATATTCAATATTTTTTTCCGAAATTGTGAATTGTGAATCAATGTGACCTGTTTAAGATAATCTGTGACAAAAATGGGGATGAGAAAAGGCCTACCGGAGTAGTGCTAGCTGTGGGGATGAATCAGAACCAACATAAGGTCAACCTGGAGGGACGTTTGCCAATACCTGGCTATTTAGTATTGTTTTTTTCGGAGGGTGGGGGTTGGGGCAACATATTTTGTGAAACTATTCAATACTGGGGACCTACATACTGGATTGGATTGGACCCCCCTCACTCCGCCACCAAAAAGGTATTTGGCCTTTATTGAATACACAAGCCACTCCCAATTTACCACTTCTATTAGACACCCGAATACAAATGTCCTATGTATCTGCGAACATTTATAACGTAACCTTTTAAGTAAATGGTAAAGAGAGGAGGGGAAGGAAGAGTTGTCACAATTGACGACATTCTTTGTGATCCTTTCTTTATGTGCTAAAGATCCAGACGGATCTAGAAAATGCTGGCCACAATAAATATGATGAATCTAAAAAAGGAAAGACTGACAGAAGAAAAAACCCTGCAGTATGTGCGCCTTTGCACATAGCGTTGATTTGTTATTTTGCTACTTTTCCTATTGTCAGCCTCAGCTGTACCTACTGTGCTGGTTGTCATGAAAGTAACAGTGTTCTTAACTTACAACTACCTGCACAAAAAGAAAGTGTCGTGTCTACAACATTTAACTCCTTACAAGGAAAACTGGTTATTCTGTATGACCTTGTATTAACTTTTAAGTGTACCTGTAGTATCTTACAGGGCAGCAATAAATCACCCAGTAACAGTCTGGTGGTAGAGGTGCACAGAGAAAAGAAACAGCGTCAAAAGGGAGTCCAGGCTGCCTCCAGAATGACTCCCCTCTCTACGGGAGCCCAGGTCCTGATGTGACTCCCTTATGTGAGCCAGGCAGCTATGTGACTCCCCTCGGTGACTCCCTTCGGCCAGCCAGGGAGTCACCTAGGCTCCCTTATGCATCCTGGGCTCTCGTAGAGAGGGGAGTCATTCTGGAGGCAGCCTGAACTCCCTTTTGACTCCGTTTCCTTTCCTGACTTACCATGACTGCGGGTCGGCACAGCTGAGTGGGTTTTATGTGAGTGACAATCCGAGCCGAATCATGCCCCAATAAGCTTTACAGCACAATGAGGGATGTGGGGCAGGAGTCCATTAAAGTAACATACCTCTTAACCCTGTAGGAAGGACAGCGTTTTGCTGCACTTCTGTCGTCATGACACAGCAACTAACGTGTTGGTGCTGTATTGATGCATCATGCGCACCCTACAGGGTTGATATAATCCCTAAGAGCGCTGGGGCATGATGCACTAATGCAGCTCACTAACTTTGCATTAGTGCATCATGCCGATAGAGTACCATGGAGCCGTGAGGCATCATGCAGCCCCAACATAGCTAGTTCCCAGGTCTCAGATCACAGGATAAAGTCACTTATCCACAGGTCCTTGGCTGTCCTTGGCTGTCCCTGGCTGTCCTTGGCTGTCATTGGCTGCCCTTGGCTGTCCTTGGCTGTCCCTGGCTGTCCTTGGCTGTCCTTGGCTGTCCCTGGCTGTCCTTGGCTGTCCTTGGCTGTCCCTGGCTGTCCTTGGCTGTCCTTGGCTGTCCTTGGCTGCCCTTGGCTGTCCTTGGCTGTCCCTGGCTGTCCTTGGCTGTCCCTGGCTGTCCTTGGCTGTCCTTGGCTGTCCTTGTCTGTCCTTGGCGTATAAACTTGGATGTGTTGGTGCTCACTATACATCATGTTATGTGCGTTTAAATGTATTTTTGTAAGGTTGATACACTCCAAAAGGGTAACCATGATGTATGAATGCATCCCTCACGAGTAGACATGCCAGCCCCCCAAACAGCACCTGGGAATTTAACGTTCGCGTCTGGGACAAATCTGAGAAAGGTACCAGAAAACCAGAAAAGCCACAGGATATTCTCAAAAATATCTTTTGGCTTTTCAGGATATTCTCAAGAATATCTTGTAGCTTTTCTGGTGTTCCGGTGACTTCCTCAGATTTGCCCCAGTTGCGAACGTTCGCTTCCCAGGTGGTGTTTGGAGGGAGTGCAGGGTATGCATCATGACGACAAAGGGGACCATAAAGCATCATGCGGCCCAGGGGCATGCATCATGTATACCGTAAAACCTCGCGTATAAGCCTAACTCGCGTATAAGCCGCACCCCGACTTTGGGGCGATCCTATAAGCCGCACCAGGGATCTGATTATGGTGACTTTTAGTACTGTGCCATAGTAGCAAAAACTCGCGTATAAGCCGCACCCTGACCCTGGACCGATGCTATAAGCCGCACCGCCGATCTGACTCGCGTACTAGCCGCGGCTTATACGCGAGGTTTTACGGTATGGCTCAGGCCGGATGCTGTGCAACACCAGGGGGCACCACTAAATTGGGTGGTGGCACCCCCGGTGTGAAAGCTTGTTGCTTGTAGCTTGTTTCTGGTGCTTGTTTTGAGGGGACACACACAAAGGAGTTTTGCACCTAAACCAGTGATGTCATCACTATGTGTAGTCCCCTATTAGGTGCGATATCTCGCGCTACTCTAAGTATGGTGGACCCAGTAGGGACTAAGTCCTATACTACTGGTCCACAGTCCATGTATACAAGGTCAAGGTCATGTCAGGTCAACCACCATACAGTGCAGGGTAAACCCTGATAACCAATAACCTACTTGTCTTAAATCAATAAACTATTGAGTATTACAGTGGCCCAAGAGGGCCAAAAAGTGATTTCGAAAAAAAAAAAATTTGGAGAAATAAAAAAAAAATTGTTTGAAAAATATCATTTTGACAAATTGTAAAAATTTAGTTTGAAAAAGAAAATATTTTGAAAAGAAAATTGAAAATGGATGCTGTCAACTGTCAAGTCTGTAAATTGACAGTTGACAGCACCCATTTTCTTCTTTTTTTTCAACAGTCCAGATGAAAAATGAAATTCCAAATGGTTGCTGTCAAGTGTCAACTTATTCAGAACAGCTTGGCGACAGGTATCCTTTGGAGTGAGGCCATCTTCTGCATAATACTCTGTCTGCCTTCCTGGCTGTCTGTCTGTCTGCCTGCCTGCCTACCTACCTGTCTGTCTGTCGGTCTGTCGGTCTGTCGTGCTGTCTGTCGGGCTGTCTGTCTGTCGGTCGGTCGTGCTGTCTGTCTGCCAGTCTGTCTGTCTGCCTGCCTGCCATTGTCGTACATTGTATAGTATAGAAAAGATGTATTTGAGCCCCCTTAAGTTCTAACTGGGGGCCCAGGTCGCTCTGTCCCCACTATTTCCCTATGCGGGAGAGGTAAAGATTGGAAATTGTGTGAATTTCATTATGCTCTTAAAAAGATTTTGGGGGCCCAAACATATTTAGCCCCCCCTCCTCAGTGATTGGCCACCCCTTTTCCTACGCCACTGGTACGCCCCCTTCATACAGATCCAGTATTATGTAATGGAAAACCTTCGCTGACCTGTAGAATATGGTACATAACCTCTGAGGCGCAGCCAGGCAGAATATAAGTGTAGGTAGACAGCAAAGCAACTGGGGTGTACTAGTGGTTTATAGCGTTCCACTGAGTCAGGGTGAGTAGGTAGACCGACACATACTGGCCCCTCCCCCAAAGGTGGTGTATAACCAGACCTAGATTGTTCCATGTAAGATTTATATTTCCGAATGCACGCTTAGCCAGTGCCTTATATGAATTGGTATTTGGCAACCTGTGTCGTAATGCAGGTAATACATTGCTGAATATGCTCACCACATGTTAGGGGTGCTTTACCATCTGTATTCCCACATGTGGGGGTATAGATGGGGGGTCCCCATGTCGCATGTCAATTTTCAAGAAATGGCCATGTCGCATGTCAATGTCGCTTGATAATCCCCATGTCCCATGTCCATTTTAAGAATTGCTCATGTACCCTGTCACTATCTTTTCAAACCTCATGTCGCATGTCACTAAGCTCCATGTCAATTTTTAGAAATGGCCATGTCGCTGTGTCAAATTTAGCCATCCACCCCCCATACATATTACGCAGCAGCATGGCTGGTTAGTGCTAAGGGGTTAAGACGGTGCTGTAACAGCAGGATGGTAATACATGCAGACACTTGGCAGGGGTGGGATGAGAACCTGGCACGTCCACATCACAAAGGCCAGGTACGCAGTAACATAGGAAGAATGCACAGCACCTTATGTAAGGGGGCATGGACACACACACACACTATCACAGGCAAATGCATACACACACACATACATGGATGGCCTCAATTAAGTGGGAACCCGCATTTATTTCATGTTTCAAGTATGGAATATAATTGTCCGCTATATAGTTAGTCAGGGGCCAAATCACGGAAAGGTGCTAGGCGTTTTGTACAAAATGTAGTAGAATTGCATTCTGAGTTGGAATAGGGTAATTTGGGCTTGTCGAATTCAAATCTGCCATATGTCAAAACGTCTGTCTTTGTAATACGTCCCAAATCCAAAGATGGCCACCAAAAGGGCATTATGACAGATGAAATTCTAGCATTGCAATCAAGAATTATGCCCAGGTGGCGGCCATCTTGGATTCGGAGCATATATCAAGGACTGACGTCTTGACATATGGCAGATTTGATATCGGCACACCCAAATTACCCTATTCCAACTCAGAATGCTATTCTACTCAAAAATGCTTTAACCTTTCACATATTTTCAAAGGAGCTCTAGACTATAGTAAGGGGGGGGGCAGAGCGAAGGCAATTTAGCTGTGCTAGGTAAAGTTGAAATTTTCATATGCCTCTGTTGACACTTGGACATGGAGTTTCTTGATGTCAGAGGCAGAAGGGAAGAGATCCTCTCAAGCTTTTAAATGCTTCAAAAATCAAGTCAATTGGACCAGCTGTTGCTGAGAAATCTCATTTTGAATATTTTCGGGAAGAGGCAAAAGTTCTTCCCGGATCTGATTCGCTTAGAACATGTTAAATTTTATCTCAAGAACCGTGGCTCCTAGAGACATGAGAATGGGTGCAAATCGAAGCTAGTTCAGAGGGCTACCAGCTAAAATTTTGGCGGGGGCAGGGCTTGAACTAGCAAACCATTTTGCCACCACACACCCGGTACACACACTATTACTTGTTTATGCCGGGAACTGGGGACTCAAGATCTGTGCTGTTGGCTGGGGACCATGCCTTGGGACGCTACTGATTGCATTGTCTTTACTTCTAAAAACATAATATCGCTTGCATGAGCGGCCATCTTGGTTATTTATATGTCTAGCATAGCATCAGGAATTCCACCTCGACCTGGGTGCTGGGCAGCTTTCGGTGTGTGGCAGTGTGTGAGGTCTCCTCTAAGTGAGGACCCAAGTCCCCAGTTAAATATCAAGTCCCCAGTTCCAAGGTCACTTTTCTATAGGGAATTCCACCTGGAACTGGGTACTCAGCAGCCTTCAGTGTGTGGCAGTGTGTAAGTATGAAGAGTGGTGGATTTTTCACTGCAACTGGGGACTTTTGCGAAAACCGATTTTTAGGTATCACAAAGCTTTTCCTGCCCAAAACAGGTCTCAATCAAGTGGGGACTCAGTCAAGTCCCCAGTTAAGTCTCAAGTCCCCAGTTCCAAGGTCACTTTTCTAATTCGAGGCCCCAATTATGGACAGAAACACACCCACACACACATACACACACAAACATACATCACATGGGGATTCAAGGGGGGTGAATCATCATGACTCATGTAATGAAGAAATGCCCTGGAATTGATCCAAGAGGAACACTGAGGTGTGGGCACTAACTGTTTCCTGTGCACACATCCCTGTGACGTCATCAATTGAGTGTGATCCACATATAGTCACTTTTGACTATCTTTATGACTAAGTTATATAGGCGTGTAGCTGGATGAATTATCAACCAATAAGATAATTCCCTGGGCTTCACTGCGGAATTCTTAGGGGGCATTATGTAACAGCCTGTACCCATTGTGATTGCTGTATCAGTGCTTATCTCGCTGGTTACCAGATCAAGCAATGGTGCCTTCTACTAGGAAACCTGCAACCTCGGTATAGTCCCCTGACACCAGGCACCACTGAGGCACCACTGAGGCACCACTGAGGTACCCACTGGAGCACCACTGAGGCACCACTGAGGCACCCACTGAGGCACCAGGCACCCCTGAGGCACCCACTGAGGCACCAGGCACCCACTGAGGCACCACTGAGGCACCACTGAGGCATCACTGAGGCACCACTGAGGCACCACTGAGGCACCAGGCACCACTGAGGCACCACTGAGGCACCCACTGAGGCACAACTGAGGCACCACTAAGGCACCCACTGAGGCTTCCACTGAGGCACCACTGAGGCACCACTGAGGCACCAGGCACCCACTGAGGCACCCACTGAGGCACCACTGAGGCCGCCACTGAGGCACCACTGAGGCACCACTGAGGCACCACTGAGGCACCACTGAGGCACCAGGCACCCACTGAGGCACCCACTGAGGCACCACTGAGGCACCACTGAGGCACCACTGAGGCACCAGGCACCCACTGAGGCACCCACTGAGGCACCCACTGAGGCCGCCACTGAGGCACCCACTGAGGCCGCCACTGAGGCACCACTGAGGCACCACTGAGGCACCAGGCACCCACTGAGGCACCACTGAGGCACCAGGCACCCACTGAGGCACCAACTGAGGCAACACTGAGGCACCAACTGAGGCACCAGGCACCCACTGAGGCACCACCGAGGAACCACTGAGGCACCACTGAGGCACCAGGCACCCACTGAGACACCCACTGGGGCACCACTGAGGCACCCACTGAGGCACCCACTGAGGCACCCACTGAGACACCCACTTGGGCACCACTGAGGCACCCACTGAGGCACCCACTGAGGCACTCACTGAGGCACCCACTGAGGCACCACTAAGGCACCACTGAGGCACCCACTGAGGCACCCACTGAGGCACCACTGAGACACCCACTGGGGCACCACTGAGACACCCACTGAGGCACCACTGAGACACCCACTGAGGCACCACTGAGGCACCACTGAGGCACCAATGAGGCACCAACTGAGGCACCCACTGAGGCACCCACTGAGGCACCACTGAGGCACCAGGCACCCACTGAGGCACCACTGAGGCACCACTGAGGCACCACTGAGGCACCACTGAGGCACCCACTGAGGCACCACTGAGGCACCACTGAGGCACCCACTGAGGCACCAGGCACCCACTGAGGCACCAGGCACCACTGAGGCACCACTGAGGCACCACTGAGGCATCAGGCACCACTGAGGCACCCACTGAGGCACAGCTGAGGCACCACTAAGGCACCCACTGAGGCACCAGGCACCCACTGAGACACCCACTGGGGCACCACTGAGGCACCCACTGAGGCACCAACTGAGACACCCACTGGGGCACCACTGAGGCACCCACTGAGACACCCACTGAGGCACCACTGAGACACCCACTGAGGCACCCACTGAGGCACCCACTGAGGCATCACTGAGGCACCACTGAGACACCCACTGAGACACCCACTGAGACACCCACTGAGGCACCCACTGAGGCACCACTGAGACACCCACTGAGGCACCACTGAGGCACCAATGAGGCACCAACTGAGGCACCCACTGAGGCACCACTGAGGCACCAGGCACCCACTGAGGCACCACTGAGGCACCAACTGAGACACCCACTGGGGCACCACTGAGGCACCCACTGAGACACCCACTGAGGCACCACTGAGACACCCACTGAGGCACCACTGAGGCACCACTGAGGCACCAATGAGGCACCACTGAGGCACCCACTGAGGCACCACTGAGGCACCAGGCACCCACTGAGGCACCACTGAGGCACCACTGAGGCACCACTGAGGCACCACTGAGGCACCACTGAGGCACCCACTGAGGCACCACTGAGGCACCACTGAGGCACCCACTGAGGCACCAGGCACCCACTGAGACACCCACTGGGGCACCACTGAGACACCCACTGGGGCACCACTGAGACACCCACTGAGGCACCCACTGAGGCACCACTGAGACACCCACTGAGGCACCACTAAGGCACCCACTGAGGCACCAGGCACCCACTCAGGCACCACTTAGGCATCCACTGAGGCACCCACTGAGGCACCCACTGAGGCACCCACTGAGGCACCCACTGAGGCACCACTGAGGCACCCACTGAGGCACCCACTGAGGCACCACTTAGGCACCCACACAGGCACCACTAAGGCACCACTGAGGTACCACTGAGGCACCACTGAGGCATCAGGCACCAACTGAGGCACCAGGCACTACTGAGGCACCACTGAGGCACCCACTGAGGCACCAACTGAGGCACCACTGAGGCACCTCTGAGGCACCCACTGAGGCACCACTGAGGCACCCACTGAGGCACCAACTGAGGCACCACTGAGGCACCTCTGAGGCACCACTGAGGCATCACTGAGGCACCCACACAGGCACCACTGAGGCACCCACTGAGGCACCAGGCACCCACTCAGGCACCACTTAGGCACCCACTGAGGCACCACTGAGGCACCACTGAGGCACCACTGAGGCACCAGGCACCACTGAGGCACCCTCTGAGGCACTCACTGAGGCACCCACTGAGGCACCACTGAGGCACCTACTAAGGCACCCACTGAGGCATCACTGAGGCACCCACTGAGGCACCACTGAGGCACCCACTGAGGCATCACTGAGGCACCCACTCAGGCACCACTAAGGCACCACTGAGGCACCAGGCACCACTCAGGCACCACTTAGGCACCCACTCAGGCACCAGGCACCCACTGAGGCACCAACTGAGGCACCAGGCACCCACTAAGGCACCCACTGAGGTACCACTGAGGCACCACTGAGGCACCACTGAGACACCCACTGAGGCACCAGGCACCCACTGAGGCACCAACTGAGGCACCAGGCACCCACTAAGGCACCCACTGAGGCACCCACTGAGGCACCAACTGAGGCACCAAGCACCCACTGAGGCACCCACTGAGGCACCCACTGAGGCACCACTTAGGCATCCACTGAGGCACCACTAAGGCACCACTGAGGTACCACTGAGGCACCATTGAGGCACCCACTGAGGCACCACTGAGGCACCCACTGAGGCACCACTGAGGCACCATTGAGGCACCTACTGAGGCACCCACTGAGGCATCACTGAGGCACCCACTGAGGCACCACTAAGGCACCCACTGAGGCACCAGGCACCCACTGAGGCGCCACTTAGGCACCCACACAGGCACCACTAAGGTACCACTGAGGCACCCACTGAGGCACCCACTGAGGCACCACTGAGGCACCCACTGAGGCACCACTGAGGCACCACTGAGGCACCCACTGAGGCACCCACTGAGGCACCAAGCACCCACTGAGGCACCCACTGAGGCACCACTTAGGCATCCACTGAGGCACCACTAAGGCACCACTGAGGTACCACTGAGGCACCATTGAGGCACCCACTGAGGCACCACTGAGGCACCCACTGAGGCACCACTGAGGCACCATTGAGGCACCTACTGAGGCACCCACTGAGGCATCACTGAGGCACCCACTGAGGCACCACTAAGGCACCCACTGAGGCACCAGGCACCCACTGAGGCACCACTTAGGCACCCACACAGGCACCACTAAGGTACCACTGAGGCACCACTGAGGCACCACTGAGGCACCCACTGAGGCACCACTGAGGCACCACTGAGGCACCCACTGAGGCACCACTGAGGCACCAGGCACCACTGAGGCACCCACTGAGGCACCACTAAGGTACCACTGAGGCACCACTGAGGCACCACTGAGGCACCCACTGAGGCACCACTGAGGCACCACTGAGGCACCCACTGAGGCACCACTGAGGCACCAGGCACCACTGAGGCACCCTCTGAGGCACTCACTGAGGCACCCACTGAGGCATCACTGAGGCACCCACTCAGGCACCACTAAGGCACCACTGAGGCACCAGGCACCACTCAGGCACCACTTAGGCACCCACACAGGCACCACTAAGGCACCACTGAGGCACCAACTGAGGCACCAGGCACCCACTAAGGCACCCACTGAGGCACCACTGAGGCACCACTGAGGCACCACTGAGACACCCACTGAGGCACCAGGCACCCACTGAGGCACCAACTGAGGCACCAGGCACCCACTAAGGCACCCACTGAGGCACCACTGAGGCACCACTGAGACACCCACTGAGGCACCAGGCACCCACTGAGGCACCAACTGAGGCACCAGGCACCCACTAAGGCACCCACTGAGGCACCAACTGAGGCACCAAGCACCCACTGAGGCACCGACTGTGTAGGATGGCTTCCGGTAGGATGGAGGTGGAGTTGGCGCTATGACAGCCATCCGTTATATATATTGGCACCAGTTTGTGCAGGCTGAGAAAGCGCAGGTTAATGAAGCGTAAGCCCTTCGGTCTTCAGGACATTCACAGGGTTTCAGGGTATGACCACAAGACATGTGACCCTGCTGACTCATTCCATCTACAAACCTGCACAGCATGGGCCAAACTGGTCCTGGTTCCCAGTGCTTTATACTTGTTATTTAACCTGTTTTACACCTGTTATTTAACCTGTTTTATACCTGTTATTTAATCTGCTCTATACTTCATGTGACCTGTTATTTAACCTGTTTTATACTTGTCATTTAACCTGTTATATACCTGTTATTTAACCTTTTTTTGTACCTGTATCTGGAAACAGATTTCTGCCCTAAATCACATGGTTAAAATATGTGAAGAAAGAAACCACAGCTCCTTTCAACCTTGATTCCTTGATACCATATGACCGACCCCTATATATAAGGGACACAAGGTAATTTATGTCTAAATCTGTAGCTGATATTGAACTATCATTCAGATGCATTCTACATGTTTAATCAACATTTTTCCAAACAAAGTTACGGTACAAAACTTACTTGTTACAATTATTACAAAATTAAAACACACTTGCGCTACACATATAACCTGATTTTAGATAATTCAAATATTGGTATATGAAGATGCTTACCGTAAAATCTCACGTATAAGCCCAACTTTCGTATTAGCCGCACCTAGACTTTGGGGCAATCCTATAAGCTGCATCAGCAATCTCATTTTGGCGACTTTAGTACCGTAGTATACATCTAAAAACTCGCGTATAAGCCGCACCCTGACCATGGGCTGATGCTTTAAGCCGCACCGGCGATGTGACTCGCGTACTAGCCGCGGCTTATAGGCGAGGTTTTGCAGTATCTAGTTTATAGAGGTGGTGAGGGTGTATAGAGGTGGGGGGGGGGGCAGCGTGACGGCGTCAGGCCTGGCTGCCATGTGGGAATGCGTCCCCAGCACGTCCCAGTTCTGTCAGCTCAGCACGTCTCCCACCTCCTACACCCACGTTATGGTTCAGCACCCATCCAGGGCCCACCTCAACCTGCCTTCTTCTTCATGTACATACACTGGTAATGTAGATATTTTAGCTAGTTTAAAAATTCGCAGAATTCCCCCAAAATACAATCTAAATAGCACGTATTTGAATTCACAGATTTCCGAACTTTTGCACTTCAATTTAACACTGTATAAATATTTTTGCGGATTTTAAAGTCCACGAAATCTGCGAAATAATATGCATTTATAGCATGGCAGCAAGGTCAGCAATAAATTCAGAAGCATGCCAGTTTGGTATCATTGCAGGGGGGAGGGGGTTGACTTAAATTATTTTTACCAGGATTTCTGGTCATGGATGTGAATATCTGACCCAAATACTGTTAGGGTCTGTGTAAACACCCTAACACTTACTAATTTCAAGAAGGCTTTATCCCGGCGCATTAACAAGACCAGCGCTTATTCAAGACCAGCATTATTATGGTCGTATTCTGTTTGGAATCAAGGATGCATTGTATAATCTTGAGTGGTAATGTGTACCTACATCCAGTGGTCTCATGAAAAGCACATCAAATGCTTCATATCACATACATTCACAAACCATGAGCAAAGTTACTCTAGGATTATCGCACAGTGGCGGATTTAGGGGGGGGGGGCACACGGGCCCTGCCCCCCCCCCCTTGGGAAATCGAAAAAAAAGGAGAAAGAGGAGAAGGGGGAGAAGGAAGAAAGAGAGGGGAGAAAGGGAAATCTGGTCTTTCTGGAAGCCAAATATGACCCTTTTTAATGCCAAAATATTGGCCTTCTGATCCCTGCAATTGGCCCCTTTCTGATGCCCAAGCTTTGGCCCTTTCTGACCCCTTAGCCTGGCCTTTTCTGACCCTCAAACTGGGCCCTAAACCTGGCCAATTCTGATGTCCAAACCTGGCCCTTTCTACCCTGAATCCTGGCCCTAAACCTGGTCCCTCCTGGGACCAGGCCCTGGGATTAGGCCCTAAACCTTGCCCTTTCTGACCGTCAAACCTGATCCTTTCTGATGCCCGAGCTCGGCCATTTCTGACCACTGAGCCTGGCCCTTTTGACCCCCTAACCTGGCCCTTCCTAACCCTCAAACTGGGATCTAAACCTGATCCTTCCTAACCCTGGGATCGGGCCCTAAACCTGGCCCTTTCTGACCCAAAACCTGGTGACCAAGCCCTGCCACTTCGACATTTTCCAATCTCTTCCAGTTTAAAAATAATGTCCCAGCCACAATGATAAAGGATATATACATATCTCTCAGCCATGATATATGTGCCAAAATGCACCGGATTTCACCATTTCTAATTTAGACTTTCAGAATTTTCAAAATTTTTCACTCCAAAAAGTATGTCCCAGCTGCAATGCTGGAGAATGATACAGATCTGAGCCATATGTTAGGAGCCAAAATGTACCAGATTGCACCATTTCAAGTTTCGACTTCAAAATTTTCCAAAGAAAACAATTTTCCAGCCCCAATCAAACAGAATAAATACAAATCTCTGCCATGATAGATAATGTGCCAAAATACACCAGAATGCACCATTTCAAGGCTAGAAATTGCAAATTTTCTTGGGGGGCATGCCCCCAAACCCCCCTAGCTTGCGCTGGTCAGTAGCATTCACCACACTTTCCTAGATCTTGGCCCCCCCTTAAAAAATTCCTGGATCCGCCACTGTCGCAGAGAGGCATTTGTAGAGGTGTGGATATATATATTTATATATATGCATATTTAACTTAAAAAGGAATAGGTGTTGATGATCCTAGAGCAACATCTTTCAAAGGGTTATCAATTAACTATATTGTAAGTTTGAATTGTAAAATCTCAAATGCATGAAGTAATTGAAAGTCATGATTATTTCAATATGTATAGATCACTTATACTATAAGTTGTAGCCTTACAAACTTGGCTGCCACCTAGTGTGTAATTTGTGCATTAGACAGTTAGTCATTTCTGAATATCAGTTGGTCCAAATGACCAATGACCAACCTAGGTTAGGTACTACATGTACTGACTAGCGTAGCAAGGCTAGAGAATATCAGTGTGGGTATATGTAAAAGCAGATTTAGACGGTGAAGTGCCACTTGTGCTTTGACAACTAGTTCATGTACATACGTGTACATATACTGCAGAATACATACAGTAATATTGGTAGACAGAAGTCATCAGTTTCCTACAATGTTAGACAGGCGTTTACTTCCTCTGCATGTTAAGAACAGCTAAAAAAGTGTCCTTAAAATGCCTCCTGCATTGTCCAGACCCCCCCCCCCTCCCGCGTGTATGTAAAGGATCATGCTCTACACACACATCGCACATACGTAGATATAGGTAATTATGTCTGGGGAAACGCTAATCTTCCAGTATATATGCCCTATTTAACTCTGCGTATACGTCTCTGTTATTTTATGTGAACCATCAGCAACAAAAATGATCAGATTACCATTGTTACGTAAACGGATGGAGCAACGTACCCCAGGCGCTAAAACAGACGACTGGAATAAGTGTAAGTGCTGAAGTGATTGGGATCTAAGTCATTCAGTTTGAGTGTCAGAAGTGGGGTTTCTAGTCAACATAGTTAACATGAAAGAATATATAGTTGACTACGCATAGTCAGAAAACTAGTCATACAGTCTAGGTGTTGACTAGTGCTTTAACGATGTGGGTCCGCCTGTTCCACATACAGCATGTATAGCGGCTTCTACATTTGCCTCAATGTATCTTGCAGCCTTTTCAGTTTTTCTAGCTGCCATCTCTGAGATAGGTGCCTGAGGGGAAACGCCATGCTCCAAGGGTGTTCTGAGGTTAGCCCCTGAGAGTTACCAGGATACTCCAAGGCTTCATGGGTATTTGGCAGCATAATGCACCAATGATGCATCCTGCTGACTCCTTGGGACTGTTTCAACCAGGCAGATGTAAGTCTGGTGAGTCACTCCCCGTTGCTGCATTCCCGCCTCATGCCAACTAAAGGGCATGGCACATCAGATGCCGCACTGAGAGGGTTAGCCGCCTCCACAACCAGGTCTGGTCGGCTGCACACAGGGCATTGAACTCATTAATTATGTCTCTGCTGTAATTTTGTCCTCTGAAAAACTGCTTTAGCTCTGTGGTGCATCATGACGTCAAATGTAATCTTTTAGGGCTGAAAAATCAATTTCGTTAAAAATTAACCAGAATGTTCCCTATGGCCATACTTCATGTCCCAGCTACTTTATTTCATATGAGTCCCTAGAATTCAGCTTAAAATCTGACTAATAATCACTTTATGGCTCAATTTACTACTTTTGGGGTGTACACTATAATTCCCCCACTGAAAATACACTGTAAAATACTATACCTGTGCCATATCTGACTATCTAATTTGGCTCTTATTGCCCATAGATGACATTCTATTGTGCCCCATCCTCCAAATGTGATATTTTACTAACATTTGGAACACATTTAGGTAGGATCTAAAATGTGGAAGAAATCGGACCATGTGACTTTAAAGGGTTCACGTCCCCCACCCACGTTGTGGTTGAGCAGCCATCCAGTGGCCGACTCCACTTTCTTTCCTCTCCATGTGCAGATACACTTAATGTAACCTTAATACTGTGAACATAGATATTTTTGCTGGGATAAATTTTTGCGGATTTACCAAAAAATACAGTTTAGCGTGTATTGGAATTCCTGGATTCCCGAAATTCTGCACTTTAATTCAATACTATACAAACAGGCATCCTGGAGATATTATCGCAGGTTTTAGAGCCCCAAAATCCGTAAAAATATATACCGCATGAAATGAAATATGGTTACGGTGTAACAGTTCAGCATGGAATTGGTCGAGCACTTTCCGAAGGACATCATTTACTGCACATATATACTGCATATATATATATAGCCCTACTGGCATGACAGAAAGTGGTTCCACCAAGGTCAGCAATAAATTCAGGAGCAGGCCAGCTTGGTATCATTGCAGGGGGGAGGGGGTTGACTTAGATAATTTTTACCTTTGTGGTCATGGGTCTGAACATCTGGCCCAAATACTGTTATGGCCTGTGTAAACACCCCAACACTTACTAATTTCAAGAAGGCTTTATCCCGGCGCTTTAACAAGACTTATTCAAGACCAGCTTTCCCATGTTTTCAATACCAATCTAGTCCCAGTGCTTATTCAAAACCAGCACAGCAGTTGGTATGTATGAACCTAGGTATACGTAAAAGCAGATTTAGCAGCTACAAATCGTGAGGTGCCCACTTGTATCTTGACAACTTGCTCATGTAAATACATGTACTTCAGAATACATATTGTAATAAGTTGTTTACAATGTTAGGCATGATAGGCATGTTACTTTCCCTGCATTTTAAGAACACAAAAGGTGTCCTTAAAATGCCGCCCCCCAAGTATGTATATGTAAATGATTGTATTCTACACACACACAACACATACATAGATATCCCTCCAAACAGAACTCAAGAATGACAGAAGTTAGTATGTTGTGTATTTCACGGGAAAAGCACAAGGCCATATCTCACCATATCTGGCCAGTGTGAACGTCTTTGACGGGGTGCCATCTTTGACCTGATGCCATCTTTGACCTGATGCCATCTTTAACCTCCTGACAGAGAACTGTTCATTGGTTTGGGACCTTGTCCCCAAAGCCATTTACACCAGAGACCAGAGTGTTGCCTTTTTAGCAAGAAAAGAGTAGCATAGGCCCCCTTGTTCATTGTTAGATATAGCCCTAGCTGGCCCTTAAACCTTGCCTAGGACTGGCATCCCCATGTGTCCTTGTAGGTGTGTGCAAGACTAATTTATCCTAGATCTTGTTTTCAGTTACTACATGTAGAACCAATTTACCTTGTGGTAAGGCCTAGACATCTTGTGAACAGCCATATTTTGAGTTCTCTAATGTGGCTGTCAATGGCAAGGATAGGTACTAGCCTAAAAACTATTGACTCCTATGTCAAGCCAAGCTGTCAATGTCAATGCCAATTCCCATACAATGCACATACAGGACCTATACTAGAAGTTGAGTAGTCCAGGGTGGCTCTTGAAATCACTCAATCCCGCCCAAAGACAACCTGTGAAGTCCAACATAATTACCCCTCCCCCACCCCACACACACATGCACCAACCCTGAAATAATATTTTACAGTCTTTAAAGGAAGGCCATCACAAGTCCTCCTTGTGCCCTCTCCTCCTCCTGCCTCTGCCCTCTCCTCCTCCTGCCTCTGCCCTCTCCTCCTCCTCCCTCCTGCCTATGCCCTCTCCTCTAGTGACAGCCACATTAGAGAACTCAAAATATGGCTGTTCACAAGATGTCTAGGCCTGTCCTACTCCCTCTGCCATTTACTCCTTCCTCTGCCCCCTCCTATTACCCCATCTTTCCCCTCCTCCCCACTCTACCCGATTTTCCTCCTTCCTGTTACCTCCTCCTCCCTCTGCCCTCTCCTCCTCCCTCTGCCCCCTCCTACTACCCCATCTTTTCCCTCCTCCCCCCCCTCTAACCCATTTTCCTCCTTCTTGTTACCTCCTCCTCCCTCTGCCCTCTCCTCCTCCCTCTGCCCCCTCCTACTACCCCATCTTTCCCCTCCTCCCCGCTCTACCCCATTTTCCTCCTTCCTGTTACCTCCTCCTCCCTCTGCCCTCTCCTCCTCCCTCTGCCCCCTCCTACTACCCCATCTTTTCCCTCCTCCCCCCCCCTCTAACCCATTTTCCTCCTTCTTGTTACCTTCTCCTCCCTCTGCCCTCCCTTTGCCTTCCCTCCTCCCTCTGCCCCCTCCTCCTCCCTCTGGCTGCCAAGATGGCTGCCGAAAAACTCAAGATTGTCTGATTTCCTTATGTGATACATGGATAATAGGGGTCAGTCTGGTCGCCCTGTGGGCACATCCATTGCTTGATCTGGTAACCGGCGAGATAAGCACTGATACAGCAATCACAATGGGACCAGGCTGTTACATAATGCACCCTAAAAATTCCGCAGTGAAGGCCAAGGAATTAGCTCATTGGTTGATAATGTATCCCGCTAGACGCCTATAGGGTTTTCTGGGATGTAGAATCCATTTTTAGGCTCACAATTTCAATCCGGGAAATTGCCAAGATGGCTGCCAAGATGGCCACCAAAAACTCAAGATTGTCTGATTTCCTTGTGTGATACATGGATAATAGGGTTTTCTGGGATGTAGATTCTAATCCATTTTCAGGCTCAGATTTTCAATCTGAGAAATTTCCAAGACGGCTGCCAAGATGGCCACCAGAAACTCAAGATTGTCTGATTTCTTTGTATGACACATGTATGATAGGGTTTTCTGGGGTGTAGAATCCATATGTAGGCTCCGATTTTTGATCCAGGTAATTTTCAAGATGGCTGCCAAGATGGTATTTGCAAAGGCATCACTGGAGTGCATCACCACCAATGGAATTACATTCGTACCTATTTGATTCCATTGGTACATATTGGATTCTATTGTTATACCAGCTGCAGTAAAACCAATAAAAATTAAAAAGATTTAGCTAAGTGCATGTAGCTAACTGACCATGCAGTGTTGCTGCAAACCATCAAATATAAATTGCATAAGAACCCCAGAAACACAAAAAATTATAAATCTCTGCCCCCTTGTTTTCTCACCTGTAGTTCATAACAATCCTATAAAACCCAAAGCCACTACGGCTTTGCCGTAAAATCCTTGAATTTGTCCCCTTGTAGGCACTTGGATAAATTTTCCAAATTGTGTAGATTCTGTATTTTATTGTGCCATGTTATTGGCCACATTAACAGCTTTCCAGAACATATTTACTCATCCTTCTATCATAATTAGAAGTGGAGAAATTTACCAGAACATAGAGGGTTGTGGAAGCAAGTGCCCACTATAGAAATGCACAGAGAGATTGGCACCACTGGAGTGGGTCTATACTATACATGTAGTTGGTGTGTGACCATGCAGCCACTATACCAGTTCTCTACCTGTATGGATCTCTTTATTATGTTTGAGGGTGTGTGTAATACACTGTTGGAAAGCTACAATATTCCCCTTTCCATATTGCTATAAGATATTCTTTAATTCACATAAGATTTATATGAAACACCCTATTTACATCTTGATGCTGTACAATCCCATGTCATGTAGGCTAGAGCAGTACTTGCAGTGCATCAATTTGGGCAGTCTAGAAAACCCCTTGGGCATCCATGTAGGAGGCTGTCAATGGGTACACACAATCCTCTGATATGTTAGGACCTGGCTGATTTGTTTTTACAGATGGCTGGGTAATATTTCAATATTATCTATGGGGTAGAAAAAGACCATCACTTTTCGCAAACTGTCATTTCCCCCCTTTGTTATAAACCTATATTAAATGCCCACTATGAGATACTACTCTCCAAGGGCTTTCCAACGTGCTTTTCCATAGTGTCATAGTCCTATCAGGAGCTGAACAATCTGAAAAACCCTGAACCTCATCTCAGGCAGACTCCTAAATGCAGAGCCAATTTTGTGTGTCACCCATGGCTGCACTTTGAGACCACTGCAGTGCGTATTTCAGAGTGCCTTACCCCTTGTTTAGAGCAGGTGAAGATTTTCTTGAAGGTCGTTTTTTTATGGTGGCCGGTCAAAGATGGCACCCAGTCAAAGACGTTCATTCACATTGGCCCGATCTGGTGAGACAGGGCCTTCTGCATTTCCCACAGGCTGTAAATACACACAAGATAGACACGGGAGATTCTTGAGAATAGTAAGCATTCCTAGTGACACATTCAATAGTGATGTTTATTTCGTGAGTTTTACTAGTGCAAATAACAAAAAATTTGACAAGTAGAATGATGATGTGAATTTCTCGAGTTTCACTCGTTGAAGAAAGTGTCCAGAGAACATATTTTCATTGTCTTCTAGCGGCTCGAAAATTCCAAAGAATATGGCCAAGACATAAAATTTCTCCCAATACTGGCATGTTCACATATTTACGGTAGCAGCCTATACATGTATAAATTGCCTATTCCCATGAACATAGTTCTTAAAAGCTCTATTTCCATGGTCCTCAGCCCTCAACGCTTCTCTCTAGTCTGTACTTTTGAATTTATGGGCTTTCAAGAACTAAAATCTGAAATATAACTCCAAACATCTCCAGTACTTAATAATAACACCTCAGTCCGCTATATATTTGGTTGCCGAACCTAATTTCTTTTGTAGTGCCCTGTCACCAGAGGACAAAGTGCTGTCACCACGGTGCCCCTAACCCCTGTCACCACCCATTGCTCCTGTCACCACATGGCCCCTGTCACCACATGGCCCCTGTCACCACACACCCCTGTCACCACACTCCCCTGTCACCACACACCCCTGTCACCAGGTTGTATCAAACAACTTTTTAAAGTAATTTCCCAGTGGTGCATTCTTGTATCATGCCAGCTAAACGGCACCCTGCATTAGATCATTTAAACTTTACACTAAATGCCTGACGGTCTGGTACATGCCAATTGCCTGTAAACTGCTATTTATATTGTGGGGCCCTCCAGAGCCAGGAGGCACTGTAATATATAGAGGGGTCTAGCCTGTTTTCTCCTGATTGAAGACCACATCCGGAGGTTTTGAATAATATGAGAAAACCAGAATATACCACTGCAGACATACTGTTTTGAATAATCCTTTAGTATATGTGACATAAATATGTGAATAAAGTGGTGTTTTTAGCAAAAATAGTAAATCCCTCCAAATACTGAATTGGTCAATGTGTGCTTTCCTCACTTTGCACAAGGGGGCACTGCTGTACATGGTCTGCTGTGAGAGGCTGTTGCTAAGTACATGTGTGAGAGAGAGTGTGTGTGTGTGGGGGGTGTAGTTGTACCCACATACCCCCCCCCCCCCCGCCACCTTGCAGGGAAACTAACAACTGTTAACTACCTTATGGATTGCCCGTTGTTACACTCTGTATTGAAGTATGGTGAGTGATCAGGGCCAGTGCTCAGTGATTGGGGGGGGGGGGGCGGGGGGGAGGGAGGGACGGCCAGTGGGAGTATTAAAGTGCTTCAGGCAGACTGACCACTGCAGGGGCACAGGGGGGCCACTCCCTCAGTTTTGGCTAGCATGTGTGACCATGATTCCAAGGGAAAGGGTACTTTCTGGGGCCCTTTATAGATAGGGATTAGGAGGGGTTTCTCATCAAATTAGTGCTAGTTTGTTGATTTACCTCTTGTAATAAGAATACCAGGTTTGAAGTGATATTTGCACATGCATGTAGTTTCTATAGAAAATATATGGGGTGGCCTCCCCATTGGGTTGGTTGTCACCCAATATGAGATCACATTGGGTATTTGGGCTGTAGTTCATGTGCTTCTCACTGGGGACAGCACAATCACTGATATTTAGGATATGAGGTCTCATGGATTGACCCTCAACTAAACCAAGTAATAAATGAATAAATATAGCTCTACAGGAGTTACCTTTAGATAGGAAGTCAGTTAACATACCTAGGTACCTGATTACAAAAGCGAAATTAGTGTCTGGTCTCCTGTACACAGGGCAATGAACTCATTATGAAATGCTGCTGCTGTAATTTCATCTTCTGAGAAAGTAAACTGTTTTATGCCGTGAATCCTCATGCTCTACCTGCTGTGCTAATTGGGCTGCTTATTCTACGCAAATAATTTTATGTCACTTCTTTATATCACGATTAGTAGACTGCAATTAGAAATGATAGGGATGTTTAACAAGCCTGATGTAGCTCGCCCAATGCAGAGGTATCAATGCTGAAACATTGGTACATCTGCGTTTAATGCGTTACATTCCCAGCAAATTGTGGTTATGTTGGGTGAGCGCTGGGACACCCCCTGTCCCAATGTGCTAGTTGAAATGAAATCTGGTCATGGTGGGTCATGACCCAGCCTGACCAGAGTGGACACATGGAGTCATGACCCAGCCTAACCAGGGTTGACACATTGGGTTATGACCCAAACTGACCCTGGTGGACTCACTGGGTTATGACCCAGTCTGACTTTGGCATTGTTATCAACTCATTTTTTCCTATTTTTCTTAGGGGGGGAGGGGGAGGGGGGTCATCAGCAATGTGGTGCATCATTTTTTTTAATTTAAAACATCATTTGAATTATTCTCAGATCTCTAGGCGTCCTCCTCCCGTTGTAGCATCGTACACCACCTCCCCAGGCTTCTCCCCGACCTCTGGGGGTCCTCCTCCCGTTGTAGTATTGTCCAGCACGTCCCCAGTCTTCTCCCCGGCGTCTTGGCATCCTGCTGCCGTTGTAGCATCGTACACCACCTTCCCAATCTTCTCCCCGACCTCTGGGTGTCCTCCTCCCGTTGTAGTATTGTCCAGCACTTCCCCAGTCTTCTCCCCGACCTCTGGGTGTCCTCCTCCCGTTGTAGTATTGTCCAGCACTTCCCCAGTCTTCTCCCCGACCTCTGGGTGTCCTCCTCCCGTTGTAGTATTGTACACCACCTCCCCAATCTTCTCCCCGACATCTGGGTGTCCTCCTGCTATTGTAGCACCATCCAGCAACTCTGTATTGTACTATGTGCGCTCCTTGGGTGCAGTGACCTAGTTTTGCTACCCACGCCTAGAACAAAGGACAGGGCAGAAATGGCGCGAAATTTGAATCAGTGACGCCACCCTGGAAGGAGGGGGGGTGGGAGGGGGGAGGCTGCAGTGCATGGGTTAAGCTTTACTGTACAGACTAGGTGTACATGTATAGGTATGAGAACGGATTTTCAGAAAAAAGTAGATATCCATCATCCGGCATACAATATGATCCAGGGATCAAGTCCATAAGCATAAGCAGTATAAATTACCTATCATTGATAGATTATCTTATATAAGTACTGCAGTATACTGCTACTTTGGCTATTGCCATTACTATTGGAACCATTTTAACTCGACCTGCCTTGCTAGATGTTGTATTCTGTTATTTAGGAATATTGCTTTAAACAATATGTCATTGATTAAAACTGTGTTTGCGACGAACCAACCACTCAGCCCTACCCCACAGTTTTATCAGAAAATGTTTCCTTTCTTAAATATTTTGTGAATGATATATAAATGAAAATAACCATTAATAATAATATAACCTTTTAGTCTAGTTTGCATAGTAAGTAACAGCATGTGAAGTGATATGAATAGTTGGAAAGGATGTGTTCAGATACCTTCCAATAGTACATGCAATTTAAAATCGATGACGGGAGGTGACCCAAACATACCCAGTGTGCCATAACCCCTATTTTCAGATGGGTTAGAATGTTACATGCTGGCTCAAAACTGACAGTGGGTGACCCACTAGGACACACTGTTTAATAACCGTTATTGTGAGATGGGTCAGTTTGCATCAGGCTGAGTCAGAGCTGACAGAGGGTGACCCACACTGACCCATTGCGTTATGACCCAAACTGCTTTGACCCAGGGGTGCCCCAGCTTCACCAGCTATCACCCCGTTTTGCTGGGTTGTTGCCTTGTCGGGTTTACTAAAGGTCCCCAATGAATGATAATACATTTTGTAACCAATCATTTGAACTGTAGTCTAGTGCTATATCCCAATATGTCCATTTGTAACACAGCCTCTGTATTTCAGTTTTACCTACAGCCACCTACAAGAAAAACACGTTTTTTCCTCACATGGATGAGTAGAAATATCACCAGCACCGAGAGATAGACCCCAGACCTTTATATGATTATATAATCAGGGAAACGTAGTGTCCATATTATCCACAACCATTGAAGATAATTATGATTAGTCAGTTGAGAAGTAGCCTATAGGTATATCCCAAGTTAAAGGGGCCGATCTCTGAGACTGGAGGAGAGTGGATCATGTAGTTGCTAACCCTACTGACTGCACCCAGCACAGGGCACTGCGTTTGTTTTGATCCCCAATCAGCCATAAATAGCACAACTGGACAACTCTATTACCTTGAACCAGTTGACCAGGCCTGGTCAGGTGAATTTGGTAGGGGGACCATGAATCAGGCTTTACATGGTATGAAACATTCTATAAAACCAGGATAAAGCTATCATAACCTCCTTGAATTAATCATTGAACTAGGCTTCTAGGGATGCACAATGCAGAAAGGAATCCTTGTGTATTTAAGTGTTTATTTTTAATCGAATCCATGGGATGTGGTCTATTCAAGGGGTAGTATACTTTTTTCTGTGACACACAAGTGGTAGTCTAGACAGTCAGTACACTGGTGGGTATCAATAGTATTGTATACTACCACTGGCAGTGAATTGCTGGTAGGGAACAACCAGCATCCTATTTCTTGGTTGCCTGAGCCATTATTTTTGGGGTACTTTACTAGGGAAAACGATCCTACAGGGCTAGGACATGCCTGGATCTCAGGGATTGAACTTGGGCGATTCTAAATTTAACTGAGGTGTTATATAAACTCAACGACCCTGGCAAAGGATTTTACGATTTGGTTTGAGAAGTCTTAGCCTTTAACAAGGCCTCGGTGGGACAATGTATCAGGATCCGACTACAACACCGCAGGTCATGATTTCGATCCTTGGTCAGGCCACCTCTCCCAGTTTTACCTACAGCCACCTTCAGAAAACTCTTTTTCTTCACAGGGATGAGTAGAAAGCCAGATTTGGAATTACAGGTGAGTTTTTCCTTACCAATTATATTTATCGGTTGATCGTCTGTAATCCCCCCCCCCACCTGCCCAACCGGTAAAAATAATTGGTAAGGTAAGGAAAAACCCTCCCCTGAGCACCTCCTGGTCTAACCTAAAGCTCCATCCCTTTCTGATCACCAATATAAAATATTGATAAGTTCCCTTCTTGGAGTCAGAAGTAGCCTTGTTGATGACTACTCCAGAGCCACCTGATAGAACGAGTCTGATTCATGATAAGTTTTGTAAACCAAACTGGTCAACAAGAGGAGAATTTATTTGGAAAGGAACAGTGCTTCGTTGTGACAGTGTAGCCTGGGGGGCCACTCCCTATATTTTCTATAGTAACTATGTGTGAACATCACCTCAGATTTAGGACCCTTATCACGGGAGAAAAATCAACAAAACAGCACCCTTTTCACGGGAAACTGACCAAAAATCATAACCTAATCAAGGGGGCCCAAGAAAAATTTAAAGCAATAGCCCTCAAATGGTAAGCCTTACCTTGCCCTGTGAATAAATATGTATATCTAATATTGAAAATGCTGGATTAATGTCTCATCTGAAAGTTTTTCCAGTAATTCAGCCATAAAATGTACCCCTTTTCCTCAAAAATTGCCTCAAAAGCAACCCTTCTCAAGGGCCCTCGCGGGCCCTTGCCTAGGGCCCAAAAACATACCCTTTCCCTTGGAATCGTGTTCACACATGGTCATCAATGCTGAGGGAGTGCCCCCCCCCCACCCCGGGCAGTGTAGGTCAGTACCAATACCAATGTATTAGGTCACTGCAGGCTATGTCAGGCCAACCGTGAACCATGGGGGGCGGGAGGGGGTGTATGTGGGTAAGTGTGTGTGTGTGGGGGGGGGGGGGGGGGGTAGTGTTACCGACATCCTGACCTTGGCCATACTGACCATGGGGGGAGAACCCCCCAGACACGGCCCAGCAGTTGACACACATACTACATGGTGGACATCCATGTGTAAGCAGAAAGTCCCCTTTTTGCAGATCCAAAGTAATATAAGGCTGTGTCTCATTAGATCGATACAAGTTGACCGGGTGACGTCTTCGACCGGCAAGCGTAAACATAACCAAATTTAGACAAAATTTGTAATAAATAGTGTTAAAATATACTTTAACTTTCTCTCCCCATTTCTTTCTATATAGACCAGATTTCAGCGGTTTTGACCCCTGCCGGGAAAAGACGTCACCCGGTCAAAGAGGTCACCTGGTCAAGGACATCACCCGGTCAAAGACCAGTGGCGTAGGAAAAGGGGGGGGGGCAGTGGGGCCCGGGCCACCCCAATCACAGAGGAGAGGGTGCCTGAATATGTTTGGGGCCCCCCAAAATTCACCAAGACCCTATGATGTAATACACACACTTTCCAAAATGTACCTTTCCCACATAGGGAAAAGTGAGGACATTGGGGCCTGGCACCCAATCATAACTAAAGGGGGCTCAACTACTACTTTTCTATACAATTCCTATATGAGCTTGTATATGCACTTTCATGATTGAAAGCCGATATTTAAGGCATGTTGGGTTGCCCCCCCCCCCCTGGCCCCCCAATGAGGATTTGCTTCCTACGCCTCTGAAGACGATCAACTTGTATCGATCTGATGAGACACAGCCACACTGTGCACAGTGCAGTATGGGAGGACGTCTCTGTCGGCCTGAGGACGCCAGCCGCCACACGTGAGTGGGCGCCCTGATTGTAGCCTGATTGCGGCCCACATACCAGGCCGCACATAATAGACACAATAAATCCTGCAATTAACGCTAACCAAATATGTAGCACAGAGAGCGATGACTGTGCATGCTGGCATGTGGGGGAGGTGATATCAGAGAACACACGTAATGTGAAAGCCTGCAGAGACGTAGTATTCAATGTGCCCTGTATCATATTGCCCTGTATCTGATTACAGGCACCAGGCCCTGAAATAGGTTAACTCGGTGTTGAAGTGTTAACCTAGAGAAAGGGCAGCAGGGGTAGAGCAGTGAGTGGAGGTCACACTGAGGGCTGCACCAGGCCCATGTGGCAGTCAAGGCAGAAGGGTCCAGGGTTCCTCAGATATTTCTTGCACAGCCAATAAAAGGTTTCTCATTTCAAGAAAATAAGATAAGTGTTTATTCATCTTGGTTTCTTGAAAAAAGAAAATATTTTTGGCTGTGTCAGTGTGTGTGCCCGTTCTAACCAAGAAAATGTCAGCATGAGGGAATACATGTATGTGTACATAATAACATATTGCTGATTCTTAACTTTATTCTCATTTTCCTGTAGTTCGTCTTTCATTCAGAATTTCCTCTTTACCTCTACATGTCACACTTCCCTTATTGCCTGACCTCTACCCTCTACTTTATAGGAACCAAACCGCTAAGTCATTACATGAACACGGTTATGAGATATATGAGTTGATAACCATAGCCTTAGCTATGTCTATATGTGGCGTTACGCCGACTTGGCTGCTTTCTGCCGTCGCGGTCTGGTTCTCACGGAGACAGACTGCTGTCCTCAGCGCCTTGTGCCCCTACACCCCCCCCCCCCCGACACGGCTCGCTGACCCGGGGGGGTGTACTTGTGTACTAGCACGTAGTGGGATTTAACGTCCCCCTCCGACAGAGGCACTGTGTATATAGCTCTCTAACTGGTGCGGACTTGTTCCCGCAGCCACTCTGTTTACACTGACACCAGCAATCTCGTGAGACCTTGGTTCCGCTCTCGTATTGTAGCCTGTTGCCCGGAAGCTATGGTGTGTGAGTGGCTGGTCACTGCCTAAGTCTCACGATATATTACGAGCACAGAGCTAACATGGCCGCCCATACGGAGAAACCCGATTCATCGCTATATGTGTGTGTGTACCAGACGATCTGCCCAAAAACTCCTGCCGCAGCGATCTCGGCTCCAACCAGCCAGGACGCTGCTGCGTGCTTCACTGCGCCGCGCTGTAGCTGAGGTGGTGTCACCTGTAGTGGTCTCAGTCCCCACCTGCCGCCTCACCTGTAGCCTCACCTGTAGGGACACCTCACCTGTAGCCGCACACTGACCAGCAGATACAGCACGTGTAGACCGGCAGCAGGGCACACCGGACACTTGGATACCTTATCAGGACCTTATCAGAGCCCCCTGCCGCCCCCGCAGGCCCCACCCCCGCTGTTCGCGCCGTGAGTACCAACAACCACGCCTCTATCCACCCTCATCTACACGCTGTTTAAACTTCCTGATGGGAAACCTGCTGCGCTTACCACTTCTCGTTTTCAGCAGGATACAGTGCTGTCTCCGACTCCGGCCCGTGTCAGTTTTATTGCAGAAACCAGTGGCGGATTCATAGGGGCGGGGGCGCGCGTACCCTTCCTTTCTTCATGTAGTTAATAGTTTAACTGTCAATTTTAGACTCCAGTTTAGCCCAAAAATAAGAGGTGCGCCCCCTACTTTTGCCAAGAAAAGGGGGCGCGCCCCCTCCTTTTCCAAATCCT